>CM057340.1:244790996-247190996 GCA_030015575.1 Agapanthus africanus | reverse complement strand
CACACTAGATAAATCCAATCCCAAAACGTACACTAGGATCTGGCTTAAACCAAAGCCCACTAGTGTTAACTGTCCGGACACTAAACGTGCACAAGTGCACGGATGTGACTGAACCCTGTCGCAAAACCATGCGACCTCTACTCTTTTACCAAAAGGCGAATAGCTTTCTGTGTGGGACTCTAAAGACTCGGCACTACGCTGGCAGTGGGTTTAACCACAGACCGCAAGCGGCACTAGCTGTGCGTAACGGTCCCCAGGTAGATGCCGACAAGAAGACTGACGAGGTGAAACCCATCTGAACTCCTACTGAGCCTGAATGTGACAATCTCCGTACAGTCCGGTCTGTTCGTCTGATACATCGCATGGCGGGCCTAGGGGGCGGTAAACGTCAGTCCCCTAATAGCGGTACAAGTCGTGTCGGAGTGAAGCCCAAAACACCCTGAGATAACACTGGAAGCCTACCAGTATATCTCGATTGCCCTGGCCAGGGACTACTCGTGTAATGGCTCTCCTAGACACAGCGCGATGTCAACCCCCAATACCGGGAGAGACGAATCCTGTCTAACCATCACTGCCTCCAAGTGCTTCGGGACTGCACCCAACTACCACCTGTTTGCACGACTCCTTTAAGCCGTGGTAGGGTAGTAATCAAAGTACAGTGGGAACACACTCGAGGCGAAGTGATAGTGTCAAGTCAGCGGACTAAGCTGTACTCATGTCACCTGGGAACTGATAACTGACGATAGGTATAATACCAACTGGTCAGTTCCCGACGAGTCCTGTCCAGTGTACTCGTAACCCAATAAGCACCCGCATACTATCTCCAGTACGACGTACTGATGGCTGTGGGACAGACCATCTCCCACTCTGGGATGAGAAGCGCATGCGCTAGTCTACTCCGGAGTATTGATGCCCTGTCTCGATAGTCCTGCGACTAGGGACCTGCATAAGGATGTGCTTATAGATTACCCAGCCCCACTAGTGTGACTGCCATCACAACGCTGGTAATCAAGCAAAGATCCTAAGGGCTCCACTAATGTGTATAGGATATATACTAAAATAAACACAAGTACACATTGAAGTAGAAACAAACCAAGTAGCATACTACTATTTTGAGCAAGATTGTATATACAAGGTGAATATCCCAAGGTTCCATTAAGTAATATACAAACTAGTATGATACAGTAATGGCCTCTAGGGCATATACACTAAAAATCTTCCACTTGCAATAAGGCCACGTACTGGCGTATCGAAGACCTATCATCTCGATAAGCCGCTCGAACTGAGTCTGGGGCAAGGCCTTGGTGAATGGATCTGCAGTGTTATCTTCTGAAGCAACCCTCCGAACCTCGATCTCCTGGCGATCCACGATCTCCCTGATCAGGTGATACCGCCTCAAGATGTGTCTGGATCTCTGATGGGACCTGGGTTCCTTCGCTAAAGCTATAGCCCCGTTGTTGTCGCAATACAGAGGTATTGGATCAACAATGGACGGAACCACCTGAAGTTCTTTCAAGAACTTCCTCATCCAGACAGCTTCTTTTGCGGCATCAGATGCAGCGATGTATTCCGCTTCCATCGTCGAGTCTGCAACGGTTTCCTGTTTGGAACTCTTCCAACACACCGCCCCTCCATTGAGGGTAAAGACAAAACCCGACATGGACTTGGAATCATCCTTGTCACTCTGGAAGCTGGAGTCAGCAAAGGCCTCGATCTGAAGTTCTTTTCCGCCATACACCAAGAACATCTCCTTAGTCTTTCTCAGGTACTTGAGAATGTTCTTTACCGCTATCCAGTATTTCTCCCCAGGGTTTGACTGATACCGGCTTACCACACTCAGTGCATAAGCTACATCCGGTCTGGTACACAACATCGCATATATTATAGAGCCTACCGCAGAAGCGTAGGGTATAATAGGCATGCGATCCCTCTCCAAATCAGTCTTGGGAGACATCTCTTTAGAGAGGGTGATCCCGTGACAAGCCGGTAGGTTACCGCGCTTGGAATCTTCCATACTGAATCTCTTCAGTATGGTGTCGATGTACCTGGACTGTGAAAGTCCTAATATCCTCTTGGATCTATCACGATGGATCCGGATCCCCAGGATGTATGAGGCATCACCCAGGTCTTTCATGGAGAACCTGTGTGACAAGAACCCCTTGACAGATTGTAGCATAGGAATGTCATTTCCTATTAAGAGAATGTCATCCATGTATAAAACGAGGAATACTACAGTTCTCGCTACAAATCTACTATAGATGCATGGTTCATCTGGATTTTTGATAAAGCCAAATTCTTTGACCGTCTCATCAAAACAGATGTTCTAACTCCGCGATGCCTGCTTTAGTCCATAGATGGACTTAAGCAACCTGCACACCTTTCCGCTGCTCCCACTCTGAATGAAACCCTCTGGTTGGTCCATATAGACACACTCCTCTAAATTTCCATTTAGAAAAGCAGTCTTTACGTCCATCTGCCAGATCTCATAATCGTGGAAGGCAGCAATGGCAAGAAGGATCCGAATGGATTTCAGCATAGCCACTGGAGAAAAGGTTTCGTCATAGTCCAAACCAGGTCTTTGACGAAAACCCTTTGCAACAAGTCTAGCTTTATAGGTCTCAACCTGTCCATCTACACCAATCTTCCTTTTGAAGATCCACTTGCATCCTACGGGTTTTACCCCGTCTGGAGCAATGTCCAACGTCCATACCTTGTTGGTATACATGGACTCCATTTCGGTCCGCATTGCATCCAGCCATTTTACTGAGTCAACGCTCTGAACGGCCTGCTGGAAGCTAGTAGGCTCATCATAATCTATGATGCAATCCTCTCTATCCCCGTCTATGAGAAAACCGTAGTATCTCTCGGGCGGATGAGACTGCCTACTACTCCTGCGGAGTGGCGTAGGAATGTCCTGTTCTTTTGAACCCTCTGGTTCCACTAAACTTTCAGTAATAGCTCGTGGTTCTGGAATTTCTTCCAGTTCTACTGTGCTCCCACTTATCTGGGTTTCCAAAAACTCAGTTTCCAAGAAGTAGGCATGACGAGAAACAAGAACTTTTTGTTCCTCTTCGCAGTAGAAGAAATATCCCTTGGAGTTCTTTGGATATCCCACGAACTTACACTGTACTGAGCGTGCCTCGAGCTTGTCCGCATGCTGCTTTTTAACAAAAGCTGGACATCCCCATGTCTTAATGTGCTTAAGATAGGGTCTCTTCCCACACCACATCTCATATGGTGTAGTAGGCACAGTCTTAGTTGGAACTCGGTTCAAAAGGTATGCAGCTGATTCTAGCGCATACCCCCAGAATGATCGCGGTAACTCAGCGTTACTCATCATGGACCATACCATATCCAATAGGGTTCGGTTCCGTCTCTCCGATACACCGTTATGTTGCGGAGTGTATAGAGGAGTAAGCTGAGAGAGAATTCCGTTCTCTTTTAAATAGTCCAGGAACTCGGCACTTAAGTATTCTCCACCTCGATCCGATCTTAGAATCTTGATACTTTTGCCGGTTTGTTTTTCTACTTCATTCTTATATTCCTGGAATTTTCCAAAGGCTTCGGACTTATGTTTCATTAAGAAGACATAACCGTACCTTGAAAAGTCATCCGTAAAAGTAATGAAGTAAGAATAACCTCTTCGCGCATGTGTAGACATTGGACCGCACACGTCGCTGTGTACGAGTCCCAAGAGCTCACTCGCTCTTACTCCGTGTCCAGTGAATGGAGTCTTTGTCATCTTTCCTTTGAGACGGGATTGACAAGTGGCATACGATTGATATTCGAACGGATTCAAATATCCTTCTGTATGTAACTTCGTCAACCTTCTCTCATTGATCTGACCCAGTCTACAATGCCACAAGAAAGTCTGATTTATTTCCGGAGACTTTCTTTTGTGTGTATTCTGGACATTGAAAATCTGTGGTTGGTTTAATACGTATATACCATTGCTCAATGTACCTGACCCAATCAAAACTTGATTAAGGTGAATGTTTACAACATTACTTACAAACGCAAATTCATAACCTTCTTTAGAAACTAAAGATACAGAAATGATATTACACGTTGCGTTGGGTAAAAAAAGCAATTACGCAAAACCAAAACATGTCCATCTGACATTCCCAGGTGATAGTCCCCCACGGCCTTAGCATCCATGCTAGCTCCATTTGCAACTCTGAGGGTCATGTCACCTGCCTTCAAAACCCTACGGTTTCTCAACGCCTGCAAAGAATTACAGATATGAGATCCTGATCTGGTATCCAATACCCAGGAAGTAGAGTTTATTGAAAGACAGTTTTCAAAAACATACACACCTGAAGCTGAAGCCGCAACCTGCTTCAATTCCTGTGTCCTGGCTTTCCAAGCCCTGCAATCATTCTTCCAGTGTCCTTTCTTATGACAATAGAAGCATTCTTCTTTATCCACAAGCTGCCCCGCTTTCTTTGTTGCTTTTGCTTTTCCCTTCGTATCCACTTTACTAACACCGCCCCTTGGTTTGGCGGGGGCTTTCTTCTTCTTTCCCTTGGCTTTCGCCTTGGACCTAGAAGAGGAAGATCCTCCTACAAACAAAGTGGATGTTTCCCTACCTTTCTGTAGGGTGCCCTCTGCACTCCTCAGCATGTTGAGGAGTTCTGAAAGTTCAACTTTTTGTTCTTGTAAGTTGAAGTTCAGTATAAACTGGGCGTAAGTGGAAGGAAGGGACTGGAGAATCAAGTCAGTATAGAGCTCATTCTCCAACGTGGTCCCAAGTTCCGCGAGCTCCTCAATGAAGCCAATCATCTTAAGCACGTGTTCCTCTACCGATGATCCGACGGCCAACCTTGCCGAAAATAACTTCTTCGACACTTCGTATCTTACGATACGAGACTGCTCTCCATACAGTTCTTTTGTATGGAGAAATATGGATTCAAGGTCCATATTCTCGTGCCTCCTCTGATGTTCGTTGTCCATAGAGGCAAGTACGAGGCACTTGGCCTTCGCGCAATCTAGTTCCCAGGTCTTACGGATTTCCTTATCCGCGACGCTGGTTTTGGGACCTGGGACAGGGGGAGCTTTGGTGGTAAGAAGATACCCCAGCTTGTCGTAAGTGATTGCCATTTTGACATTCCTGAGCCAATCTTTGTAGTTTGGCCCTGTCAGTATGTTTTTATCTAGGAGTAACTTAAGTCCAGTCATGTCGATTGGTCGTTGCAATTAGGAGAGAGAAGAAACACTCAGCATGATGCTCTTGCAAGTTTAGAGTGGTTTTTAGTTTGTCTAAACAGGATGGCTCCCACTGTTTCTCGAATCCCTCCTCAAACCAAAAAGGAAGAATTAGTCAGGATCAATCTCACCGTACAATACTTGCTTAACCGTTCAGCCAGGCTGGTGTCGGTGCTTCGAGGGAGGTTTTCCAACGCTTTCGCGAAGTTCCTTAATTAAATAACCTCTTTTCCCTGGGGGCGTAGCCCCGCTAACACCTTTCTAGACACCTACTAGGTTTATAGCATTGATCTTTAAGTGAGAAATTTCCCGAGGAGTAGCATATACTCACAGTAGGATCGGGATCCAAATATCATTGCATGACGAAACTGAAGGAATCCTACCAGAATCATCACACTCCAAATGGTATGGAACACTAGCAAGTTTCAGTTCTTTTGAAACTCCCGTTGTAGATTTTTGCCCCATGCTCTTATGACCTTGACTTTGGCCAACAAATCATAAGTCACATGTCAAGTTCTTCCCGTCGTTCTCCAGGTTAATTTGAATCCACTCGTACCTACCCTTGACTTTGGCCAACAAGGCAGTACGACTGTTCCAAACCAACGCATCTATCTATGCTGCACATGAATACCCAATAGCTACCAATCACTATGCCTTGACTTTGGCCAACAAACACAGCTTGAATACTATTGACTATTCATGTGAAACGACGGAGGGCTACGAATGGTTTTGGCGAAACCGTGAACGTAGAGAACTTGATATAATCGATGGAACGAGATAGCTTTTAAAAGGAGTGGCTCAAACTCCGCATTTTAAAAGTTTGTTTTGAAAAGAACCGAGTGGTTTTTCGAAAGTGTTCCAACGACTTTAACTTGGTTTATTTTCTTGCATTAGTTCTTTTAATGCGTGATATTCTTACATTAGTTCTTTTAATGCATCCCATCATTTAATCCTACCATTGCAGAAAACAACCAAAATATGACGTACGCTTATGCCATTCGCATTCGCCACTGGGCCCCGTCATTACCCGTTAGGTTACTTAACTAACGACAGAGCGGGGGCTGGACTAGCGTGGCTGTAAAACATAAGCAACGCCTAAATAATATCATATATAGATATACTGTAATGATAGCCATTTCAGATCACAGATGAACACATTGGATATACTAGGAATCAGCAATTCATACGAGCCTGTAACGAAAAGCAGATTACACGGTCGCGGTGAATAGCCAATACCCCACCCAAGACCCCTACGGGTGCGACAAACTACCCGCCAAGTACCCGAAGCGAAGCAACCTCCCTCAACCCCGTGAGTAGGCCACTCGGCACTTCGGCATACTCGGTAGTTTGTACACCCCCTCCATGGGTCTATCCTAGGAGCAAAAACAGTAAAAAGAAATTATACAATGACGGCTATAACCCCGACCCGGTTGTGCGGCCATACAAATAATTATTACATCAATTTACAAAATTACATGAATAGAAAGAAAAGAAAACTCTCGTCTCACAACCCCCGGCTATTCACCCGCGACAATCCAATGAATTCATATACACATTCCAATAACATTACAGATCACAGATTTGTATAACCCCCACTAATCGACATATAGCGATTAGCAGACGTTCAATACAAATATCACATCACAGAAAAACCGTCAGCTTAAGTCTTTTAGAAGTTCGATCAAAAATACGGATTTTCAGGCCCCAAACACAAAATTTTCGTTCTGGAAAATCTGGGCTCAAAAGACATATTCCAAAAATCCCAAAATACCCCACTGAACAAACTGCAACCAAAATTTCCCACTGCCGAGTCAACTCGGCCGCGGAACCGCGGCGGGAGCACGCTCCCGCCGCGTTTCCGCGGCGCTTTGACCGGTTCAGTGGACGAAATTTTGGCAGTTTGTTATAAAAACCCTGAGTCGATTTTTGGTGTATCTCAAATAATTTTTGCAGCACTTTGAAAATCGACAGAAAGTTTGAAAACGGGGTTCATTTCGGGACTTTTTCTCCGATCGAATTTCTAACTACTTTGCCAACATGTTAGATAGAGTTTAACTAGGCTCTGATACCACTGTAAGTCCATGCTACCTCTCCCGGTACTTTCGGGCAAGCGGAATTAGGTGAAAAACAATTTTTCTAGAGGTGGTAACATGGACTCAAAACCGGATCTTTGTTAAACATCTAACTAACAACCTAACTAGGAGTTGTTAACTACTCGGTTAGGGGGTTATACCTTTCTTTCTTGATCTCCTTCGTCTTCAAGCCTCGATGGTTGTCCGGACCGGCTTCACTCCGTCGTCTCCTTGCGTCGAAGATAGATCCACCTCGAAAGCTTCTACCTTTGGCTTCTTCTTCAAACTTTGAAGAAACTAGTTCACTCGGTTTGCTAAACCTTGTGAACTAGAGTGAGTAGAGAAGAGTTTGTTTGGGATTTTATCTATGGTTCTTGGTTCTCAACTCATGAGACAAGTGAACCATAGACTAAGAGAGGGAGAGCAAGAGGAAGGAGATGAGAGCTCAAGAACAAGAGAGAGAATGAGAATGATAGAATGAGAAAAACTTTTCTCTCTTGGCTCTCATAATCCATAACCATCATAACACATCATAGCAATCAAGTATTATATGATGGTTTAAGCAACAATAGCCATATCATTTCATGCACTCATTTTGCACAAGAGAGCAAGCAAGCAAAAGTCTTTGCCATGAAATGATAGCTATTGTTATCATGATGGTCAACTAGTCAAGCCTAGTCAACCGGTCAACAAAGTCAACAAGTCAACAAAGTCAACCCCTCAACAACCATGTCACCATAATACTCAATTAATATAATTGTTAATCATATATCATATTCTCATTAGGGTTGAGCAAAAAGTCAATAGTCAACGGTCAACGGTCAACAACCCTAATGAGAATCCTCTGCCTCTGTCTCTCCGTCAACTGTGCATACACACCCGCATCCGCGTTCCGAGGAACACGGATGCACACTGGATAAATCCAATTCCAAAACGTACACTAGGATCTGGCTTAAACCAAAGCCCACTAGTGTTAACTGTCCGGACACTAAACGTGCACAAGTGCACGGATGTGACTGAACCCTGTCGCAAAACCATGCGACCTTTCGCAAAACCATGCGACCTCTACTCTTTTGCCAAAAGGCGAATAGATTTCTGTGTAGGACTCTAAAGACTCGGCACTACGCTGGAAGTGGGTTTAACCACAGACCGCAAGCGGCACTTGTAGGGTTCCTAGGCACCCTAATGAGGTCTCACAGGGCATCAACCATGCCAATTTCAAATTCCAACGGTGCCGAGAAACCCTTGAACGGATCGTTGGCTAGATTTCTAGGCGAAAAACGAACTAGTTAACACTTAACTAAGAGAATACCGAAACACAACCTTTGTAGATCCGGTGCTCCACCTCCATAGCTCCGCAACGAAGTCCCCTCGCTGTCCAAATGAATTCCCGGGCTCTAGCATCGGCTTCGTCGGAGAAATGGCGAGCTAGGTCGTCGATGTCCATGCCGAAGATGATCTACGTCGAGGCATCGCTAGATCAAGCTCCACCTTCACCAAGCCATGAAAACTTGTGAAGGAAACACCCTATACTACTTGGCAAGAGGTAGAGGATGAAGAAATAGGAAGTGGGTTCACTTTAGAATTGGATTTCTCACTCATTTCATCAATCCACCATTGATGAAGTGAAGGTTTCTTCTTTGAAGATGAAGAAGAAGAAGAAGAAGATGAATATTATAATAAGTCCTTATCAAAAAGGAAATAATAAGAATACTTATCATAATGTAACCATGGTAATGTGTAGAGAGTTAATCATGGTTGAATGGAATGGTTAGGGTTAAGCATGAGACAAAATGGTCACTTGGTCAAAGTCTTCATGAAGCTTCATAATACATACAAAGAAAGCCACCATTTTCTCATTATGCTTTTTTATTTATTTCCAAAATGAATAAATAGATAAATAAATGAGAAAAGGAAATAAAACCCTAATCATAAGTTTAACCATGGTTTAATTCTATACACTTAACCAAGTAAACATGTATCATCAAACATGATACAATCAAGTGCACAAAAGTATATCACATATACAACTTGTGCAATCCAAGTGAGAAAATCCATATAAAGTGAACCAATACTAGTTAATGCAAAGTAATATATCAAATACATAATTATACATTAAATCATTAAATCAACACTTGATTCAATGATCCGGTCATGTCGCACATAACCGACTAGTATCCAATGTATCGGCTTATCGAATCAATCCTTGATTCGATATCTAGGTTATATCGAATATAACCAATCGATACATTCATCGCGAGAATGGAATACGGTATCACATACACGCATTATTCTCGGTCCCGCACATATCTCATATGCGCTCCTATTTCGTTTCGCTTGAGCCAGGAAACCTCTGTGTAGGACTCTAAAGACTCGTCAATACGCCGGCAGCAGACGATGATCATATCAAACACCCACAAGCCGCAAGCGGTCTGCTAAACGTAACGGCCACCCGGGTATTGAGCGATCTGAAGATCGACGAGCAAGCCCGCTCACACTCCAGTGAATCCAACCAGTAACACTACCGTACAGTCCGGTCTGATCGTCTGATATGTCGCATATCTCGCCTAGGGGTGGTAAACGACAGACCCCAATAGCTCGATAAGTCGTGTCGATATGAGGTCTATAACAATTCGAGAAACTACTGGTAACACTTACCAGTAAATCTCAGCAACCCTGGCCAGGGATTTCCTGTTATAGCCAATCGAACACAGCGCAACATCAACTCCCTATACCGGGAGAGACGAATCCCCTCCTATCGCTCATTGCCTCCATGTGACTCGGGACTGTACCCAAAAACCACCGTTTTCCACGCCCTCTTGGACGTGGTAAGATGGAAATCAAAGCACAGTGGGAACCACACAAGACTCTATGACGATCTCGGGTCAACAGACTGTAGGGTTCCTAGGCACTCTCAAGAGGTCTCACAAGGCATCGAACATGCCAATTTCAAAAATTATGGTGCCGAGAAACCCTAGTGTACGGATCGTTTGCTAGAAAACTAGGCGAAAAGTAAACTAGTTAACACTTAACTAAAAGATACGGAAATACAACCTTTGTAGATCCGGTTCTCCACCTCCATAGCTCCGCAACGAAGTCCTCTCCGCTGTCCAAAAAGAATCCGGGCTCTAGCGTCGACTTCATCGGAGAATAAGCGAGCTAGGTCGTCGATGTCCATGCCGAAGATGATCTACGTCGAGGCATCACTAAATCAAGCTCCGACTTCACCAAGTCAAGAAACTTGTGAAGAAAACACACTCTACTACTTGGCAAGAGGTAGAGGATGAAGAAATAGGAAGTGGGTAGACTTTAGAATTGGATTTCTCACTTGTTTCATCAATCCACCATTGATGAAGAAAGCTTTTCTTCTTTGAAGAAGAAGAAGAAGAAGAATGTTATTATGATAAGAATAATTAAAAAAGAAAAGAAAAATCCATTCTTATCATAACACTAACCATGGTAATGTGTAGAGAATCAATCATGGTTAAATGGGATGGTTAGGGTTAAGCATGAGACAAAATGGTTGCTAAAGACAAAGTCTTCATGAAGCTTCAACAAGCTTCCAAATAAAGCCACCATTTTGCATTATGCTTATCATTTTCCAATAATGAGTAAACAAATAAATAAATAGATATGAAAATGAAAACCCTAACCATTACATAACCATGGTTTAAACTTTACACAAAACACAAGTTAGCATGCATCATCAAACATGATACATACAAGTGCACAAAAGTATATCGCATATACAATGCGCACATCCGAGTGAGAAAATCCATCTTAAGTGAACCAATACTAGTTAATGCAAAGTAATATATCAAATATATAATTATGCATTAAATCATTAAATCAACACTTGATTCAATGATCCGGTCATGTCGCACACAACCGACTAGTATACAATGTATCGGCTTATCGAATCAATCCTTGATTCGATAACTAGGTTATATCACATACAACCATTCGACACATTCATCGCGAGAATGGAATACGGTATCACATACACGCATTATTCTCGGTCCCGCACATATCTCATATGCGCTCCTATTTCGTTTCGCTTGAGCCAGGAAACCTCTGTGTACGACTCTAAAGACTCGTCAATACGCCGGCAGCGGATGATGATCATATCAAACATCCACAAGCCGCAAGCGGTCTGCTAAACGTAACGGCCACCCGGGTATTGAGCGATCTGAAGATCGACGAGCAAGCCCGCTCACACTCCAGTGAATCCAACCAGTAACACTACCGTACAGTCCGGTCTGATCGTCTGATATGTCGCATATCTCGCCTAGGGGTGGTAAACGTCAGACCCCTATAGCTCGATAAGTCGTGTCGATATGAGGTCTATAACACTTCGAGAAACTACTGGTAACACTTACCAGTAAATCTCAGCAACCCTGGCAAGGGATTTCCTGTTATAGCCAATCGAACACAGCGCAACATCAACCCCCTATACCGGGAGAGACGAATCCCCTCCTATCGCTCATTGCCTCCATCTGACTCGGAACTGTACCCAAAAACCACCGTTTTCCACGCCCTCTTGGACGTGGTAAGATGGAAATCAAAGAACAGTGGGAACCACACAAGACTCTATGACGATCTCGGGTCAACAGACTACTCTGTACCAGTGTCACCAGAGAACTGCCTTCTGACGTGAGGTATAATACCATCTGGGAGTTCTCGGCGAGTCCGTCCAGTGTACCCAGTCTCTACTGAGCACCCGTATATCATCTCTGATGTCAAACACCGATGGATATGGGATCATCCATCGCCCATCTGTATGGGTCGAGAAGGTACACGCTAGTCTACTCTGGTATATCGATGCCCCGTCTCGATACACCCACGACTAGGGACTTTGAAGGATGTACTTATGGACTACCATGTCCCCACTAGTATGATCCGCATCATAGTCCAGGTAGTCAAGTACAGATCCTAAGGGCTTTACCAACATGTAACAGAGAGACAATCAGCATACACGTTAAGGTAAAGATCAACCAGATAGCATACTATCATGTCGAGCAAGAAAGTCCTCCCTATATATGTCCAAGCATCCACTACAATATACATCCTATGTATAGTAATGGCCTCTAGGGCATACATATAACTAACAATCTCCCACTTGCACTAGGGCCATCTGATAGCAGTGGTTGTAGTATCTCATACTCAACCATCCCATAAAAGTCTCTCTCTGGGAACAGGCCTTTGTGAGTGGATCCGCTGTGTTGTCCTCTTAGTCTAATCTCCTGTACCTCGATCTCCTTGGAGATCAAGCATCTCCATGATCAGGTAATACTGCCTTAGAATATGTCTGGATCACTGATGGGACCGGCGTTCCTTGGCATAAGCCGCAACTCCATTGTCATACAATGGGAGGAACATAGTTCATCTCATGAACCAATATACACCCAGACTGCCTCTTTGGTAGCATCTTAAGTAGCGATGTATCCAGCCTTAATTGTCTAGTATGCCACGGTATCCAGCTTGGAACTCTTCCAACATACCGTCCCTTTACTGAGGGTAAAGACAATGCCTGTGACTGACATTCAGTCGTCTTTATCACCCTGGAACCCTTCCAGTGATTCTCCTCAGGATCGATTGACACCATCTCACTACATCTAGTGAGTATCCTAACATCCATTTAGATCTATCTCATAGATCCAAAATCCAGGATTTAGTAGGTATCACTTTAATCCTATATGGAGAATCTTTGTGATAAGCGGAGATTGATCGAGCGTAGCATAAGAAACTCCTTCCCTATCAAGAGTATGTCATCCACGTACTCTACGAGGATCACCACCATACTCCCTACTACCTTTTTGTTTATACAAGGTTCATCTACCATTTTGATGATGTCAAACTGTTTGACTATTACATCAAAACAGACGTTCCAACTCCGCGATGTCTGCTTTATCATATAAAACATCTTGCACACGTTTCCGCTGCTCCCACTGTCTACGAAGCCCTCTGGCTGTGTACTTATAGACGCTCTCTTCTAAAACATCATTTAGAAAAGCAGTCATGGCACCCAACCGCCAGATATCGTAGTTATGGTATGTAGCCGTGGCAAGTAGGATCTGGATGGACTTAAGCATAGCTACTGGAAAAGGTTTCATCATTATCCACGCCTGGTCAATGATGCACACTTTTAACAAGTCTAGATTTGAAAGTCTCAACTTTTCCATGTACACCAAGTAATCTTCTCAAGATATACTTGCTCCTGATGGGGATTTAACCCTTCAGATATAGCAACCAAAGTCCATACTTTGTTGGTGTATAAGGATTCCATCTCAGATCGATAAACATCCAGCCATTCTCACAGAGTCTCACTCCTGATGGCCAGCTCGAAGCTAGTTGGGTCATCATCTCATGATGCAATCCTCGCTCCCACTGTCATAGAGAAACCAAAGTATCTCTCAGGTGGGTGAGAAACCCTACTAGATCGGCGGAGAGGCTGAGGTTCGTTGGTTTCTACTGAATCCTCTGGTTGTACCAAATCATCTGTTGTAGTTTGTATAGCTGGAACACTTCCAGTTCTACATAACAGAACTTGCCTCGAGCTTGTCCGGATTTTGCTTTTAGACATAGGCCGGACAAACCCAAATCTTAACTAGCTTAAGACACGGGTTCTTCCCTTTCCATATCTCATATGGAGTGGTAGGCAACTGATTTGATTCGAACCTATTCAATAGGTATGCAACTTCTCAAGTGCATAACTCCCAAAAGGAAATAGGTAACTCAGTAGTACTCATCATAGAGCACACCTTATCATATAGGGTGTTATTGCTCCGCCCCGATATACCATCGTGCTATGGTGTATACAGAGGAGTAATGCTGAGAGAGAATCTCATTCTCCTTTTGAATAATCCAGGATTTCCGTGCTCAAGTATTCTCCTCCTTGATCTCATCAAAGGACATAATACTTATACCTGTGTTTTGGTTCTCTACTTCTAGCTTATATTCTGTGAATATCTCAAAAGGTTCGGACTCATGTTTCAACAGGAACATATGACTGAATCTTGAGAGATTATCAGAGAATATAATGAAGTATAAAGAACCGGTCTTGGCATGTGTAGACAGGAGACCTTACATACATCATCATGTATCAGTCCCAAGAGTTCATTAACTCTTTCTCTGTTTCCAGTAAACGGAGCTATGGTCATCTTATCTTTGTGACATGACTGGCGAGTTTCACAAGATGTAAATTCAAACTGATTTAAATATGCATCTATATGTAACTCTAGCTAGTCGGGTCACATTGATATGACCTAGTCTACAATGACTCAAGAAGAATTCATTCATTTCTGAACTCTTCCTCTTGTGTGTGTTCCATATACTAAGAACTGTAGTTTGATTTAGAACATCAACGCTTTTAGATAACGTGCCTGATACGATCAACTTTTGATATAGGAAATGTTCAAAACATTATCCAACAATACAGAATTTTATCATTTCTTTACTAATAAAGAGACTGATATGATTTTGTATATCAGGTTCGGTATCTAATAACATTCGTTCAGAATCAATGTATTGGTAATACAGGGTGACAGTGACCAACAGACTTGGCTGCAACACTTGCCCCGTTTTCTGCCTCATGAAACTTATCACCCGTTCTCAGTTCTTTACCTATCTGTAGCCCATGTAACATATTACATATCTGGGATCCTGATCTGGTATCACATACCCAGGACGTAAAGGATACTGAGAAACAGTTCTCTGTAATGAACACACCCGAAGATGATGCATCAGCATGCACTCTCTTCGTTTGGGCTGCACGGGAATTCTGGTAATCCCCAATTTCCTGCTCTGTCTTATAACAATTATAAGTTGGAGCGGGACCAACGTTCCCCAGCTCAGTATAACAAGCGGGTTCGGTCAATATTCCGTATTATTATCTTGATTAAGGCGTGATATGGTCGCTACCAGGAGAGAGAGAGAAGAAAACACTCAGCGTGCGCTCTTGCAAGAATAGATTGGTTATTATTTTATCTAATCAGGATGGCTCCCACTGCTTTTTATCAAATCTTCCTTCAAACCCTAAAAGGAAAGACTAGCCGGGATTAATTACACACTACAAGTTCGCCAATCTTTCAGCCAGGCCAGTGTCGGTACTTTGAGGGAGGTCCCCCGTGCTTTCGCACGAACCTAATTAATGTAAACCTCGTTTTCCCAAAGGCGTAACCTCGTTAACACCTTTCTAGACACCTACTTGATCGGCTAATTGTAATGTATAAAACTCTCCCAGGAGTAACTCTTACTCGCAGCGGGTATCGGGATCCAACTATCTCATAGAAGGTATGCAATCTCATTGCAAATTTCAACATTTGAAATTCCCGATAATATTTTGCCCCTAACCTCCTATGACCTTGACAAAGGCCAACAAACCATAGGATGCTAGTCAAGTTCAACCCGTCATTTCTTGATCGAAATAAACCCACCCGCACGGCCCTTGACAAAGGCCAACAAGGTCGCACGACTACCCTAATCCAATCTGCATCATATGCATAAGCAGATAAGCACCAGTTAGCTACCGCACACTGCGCCTTGACAAAGGCCAACAAACGCAGCACGAATACTAACTACTACTTATCTGAAATGACGGAGGGCTACGACAGGTTTTTCTGAAAACCTATTGCGTAATGAACTTGATATCGTTGTAGGATCGAATGATTTTAAAATGGAGTGCTTTTGAGGCTTTTCTAGTTTTGCTAAAGGAGTCACTCCCGGTGAAGGGATCGTCGGTCCTTTTCTCGTCGAATGAGGTGCGGGATATATCGTATATATCACAGTGCAAAGCAAAAACTCTTAAAAGCAATCAAAAGACAAACCGAGTGTGTAGCATCTGCCAGTTATTGCTAAAGGAGTCACTCCCGGTGAAGGGATCTCGGTCCTTTCCTTATCGAATAAGGTGCAGGATATATCACATATACCTCTGTGCAAAGCAAGAACTGTAGCTACCTGTTTTAATTTTGAAATTTGATTCTACAACATCTTAGGTTTCTTTTATTTCATTAATCACATTAATGAAGTCCCATCATTTAAGTACCTAAACATCACAGATAAATACGACGTACACTTATGCCATCCGCATTCGCCTCGATGTCCCCTCATGCACCGTTAGGTTAGGTAACTAACGACAGAGCGGGGCAGGGCTAGCGCGGGTGTAAAACATAAGTAACGCCTATATAATATATCATATATACTATATACAGTATCTATCACAGAACATCACATGATCACATCACAGATATCGCAGCAGAAGAATCATATGAAATATTGGATATACTAGGACGTCCATGTTTTCAATACGAGCCAGTATAAAACACGGATTCCACGGTCGTGATGAATAGCCAAACCCACACCCCTAGACCCCTACGAGAGCGGCAAGCAACCCTGCCAATTCTAGAGTTAGGAGACCCGGACTCGACTCCTCGAGTTGGTCTCCCACTGGACTCCAGAACCCGGTTACTTGTGCCCTCCTCCTTGGGTCTATCCTAGTGCGGAAAAGTAAATAATATACAAGAGGTGACAACTTCCGCAACCTGGAAGTTCCCCAATAAAAGAATATTACATACAAGTTTTTACATGAATGAAAATGAAAAACACTCATCTCACATAAAAAACCCCGGCTATTCAAACACGACGATCCAATATAACATATCCAGCAACACATAACATCACATGTCATCAACGTAAGTAAATATGCGCATCCCAATTGTCGTTGACATATAGCAACGAAACCGGCGATATCACATATTACACTTACGGTCACAGAAAAGAAAGTGTAAAACTACAACAGTTGGAATCCGCAACCAGCATAGACATCACATGCCTAATCAAATGAATTCCTTAGACATCACATGCCTAACAATTATAAACCCCGCATTTTAGTCTCATTATCGAAAACACTTTTCAATATCAAGTCGGGCAATTCAACAAGATTCCCGACATCCTGATCGAATGCTCGTCGCAAACTTCAGTAGACGGCCGCACCCCCGTTACCGTCGACGAAGTGCACCAAGGCGGAACACCGCTACCGCGAGCACCCGAACGGATGCTTTCGGCGACGGGGTTCTCCTACAGTCACTTGGTCGGGGCTATGGAGTGAGGCTGTCTATTAAGTTTACCCGGCGAGTATCCGCGTACGCTACGTGATTGCGACGGACTTTTGATCACATCAAAATTCCGTGGCAACCGATCAAGTGAGACTAAATTGCTATGTTTATAACATTCATTCAGTTATCTCATAACTCTTTGTGAATTCCAATTATTGTATCACATTCCAGATAAACAGAAAATGTTAAACTTTTCGATCGGACAGTCAAACACCCAAGTTTTCCCGATACAGCTCAACACATGAAATAAGTCTAACAACATTCCGTTCGTGCCTCAGTACCAACGGTCCAGCCGTAGAAGGGTCAAGCCAACGCCTCACATGTGGCACGCCGTACTGCCCCAAACCCGAAGGTTCAAAGGGCAGTTCAAGACGGTCACATAATCGAGTTAAGGTTTGTTGTCTTCTAGAGGGACCATCACGTTACTTGCACTACTTAGAACGTCGTTAAACTACGGAAAAATCCAACTTTTGGAAATTTCCCGACAGGGGAAAAATTGGGTATTTATATCCGGTCGAACCTTTTAACATATTCTAAAATTTATCCGGAAAGCCAAATAGACAAAATTTGATACCCCGATCGAAACACCGAATCCCCAAAACAACTCCAGAATATTCAACACTTGAATAAATATTAAAAATACCCAGGAAAACCAGCACTGTTAAATAGGAGTTACTGTGCAAACATAACCACACAAAACGACAAACAGGCCGCGGTTCCGCCGCACGAGCCATGCTCGTGCCGCGGAAGCGCGGCGCTTTAATGGAATTAGGGTTACGAATTGCACAGTTACTCTTATATTTTCCTGCTGATATTTCTACATATTTTTAATACTGAAAAATCCCTGTTTTTAGAAAAAGTACAGAGAGCATGATCAGAATTGGGTTTCGGGTTCGTTCGGACTTCAAATTCCGTCTAGACTTCGCCTAAGGCTCTAGCTTGGCTCTGATACCACTGTAGGGTTCCTAGGCACTCTCAAGAGGTCTCACAAGGCATCGAACATGCCAATTTCAAAAATTATGGTGCCGAGAAACCCTAGTGTACGGATCGTTTGCTAGAAAACTAGGCGAAAAGTAAACTAGTTAACACTTAACTAAAAGATACGGAAATACAACCTTTGTAGATCCGGTTCTCCACCTCCATAGCTCCGCAACGAAGTCCTCTCTGCTGTCCAAAAAGAATCCGGGCTCTAGCATCGACTTCATCGGAGAATAAGCGAGCTAGGTCGTCGATGTCCATGCCGAAGATGATCTACGTCGAGGCATCGCTAAATCAAGCTCCGACTTCACCAAGTCAAGAAACTTGTGAAGAAAACACACTCTACTACTTGGCAAGAGGTAGAGGATGAAGAAATAGGAAGTGGGTAGACTTTAGAATTGGATTTCTCACTTGTTTCATCAATCCACCATTGATGAAGAAAGCTTTTCTTCTTTGAAGAAGAAGAAGAAGAAGAATGTTATTATGATAAGAATAATTAAAAAAGAAAATAAAAATCCATTCTTATCATAACACTAACCATGGTAATGTGTAGAGAATCAATCATGGTTAAATGGGATGGTTAGGGTTAAGCATGAGACAAAATGGTTGCTAAAGACAAAGTCTTCATGAAGCTTCAACAAGCTTCCAAATAAAGCCACCATTTTGCATTATGCTTATCATTTTCCAATAATGAGTAAACAAATAAATAAATAGATATGAAAATGAAAACCCTAACCATTACATAACCATGGTTTAAACTTTACACAAAACACAAGTTAGCATGCATCATCAAACATGATACATACAAGTGCACAAAAGTATATCGCATATACAATGCGCACATCCGAGTGAGAAAATCCATCTTAAGTGAACCAATACTAGTTAATGCAAAGTAATATATTAAATATATAATTATGCATTAAATCATTAAATCAACACTTGATTCAATGATCCGGTCATGTCGCACACAACCGACTAGTATACAATGTATCGGCTTATCGAATCAATCCTTGATTCGATAACTAGGTTATATCACATACAACCATTCGACACATTCATCGCGAGAATGGAATACGGTATCACATACACGTATTATTCTCGGTCCCGCACATATCTCATATGCGCTCCTATTTCGTTTCGCTTGAGCCAGGAAACCTCTGTGTAGGACTCTAAAGACTCGTCAATACGCCGGCAGCGGATGATGATCATATCAAACATCCACAAGCCGCAAGCGGTCTGCTAAACGTAACGGCCACCTGGGTATTGAGCGATCTGAAGATCGACGAGCAAGCCCGCTCACACTCCAGTGAATCCAACCAGTAACACTACCGTACAGTCCGGTCTGATCGTCTGATATGTCGCATATCTCGCCTAGGGGTGGTAAACGCCAGACCCCAATAGCTCGATAAGTCGTGTCGATATGAGGTCTATAACACTTCGAGAAACTACTGGTAACACTTACCAGTAAATCTCAGCAACCCTGGCCAGGGATTTCCTGTTGTAGCCAATCGAACACAGCGCAACATCAACCCCCTATACCGGGAGAGACGAATCCCCTCCTATCGCTCATTGCCTCCATGTGACTCGGGACTGTACCCAAAAACCACCGTTTTGCACGCCCTCTTGGACGTGGTAAGATGGAAATCAAGGCACAGTGGGAACCACACAAGACTCTATGACGATCTCGGGTCAACAGACTACTCTGTACCAGTGTCACCAGAGAACTGCCATCTGACGTGAGGTATAATACCATCTGGGAGTTCTCGGTGAGTCCGTCCAGTGTACCCAGTCTCTACTGAGCACCCGTATATCATCTCTGATGTCAAACACCGATGGATATGGGATCATCCATCGCCCATCTGTATGGGTCGAGAAGGTACACGCTAGTCTACTCTGGTATATCGATGCCCCGTCTCGATACACCCACGTCTAGGGACTTTGAAGGATGTACTTATGGACTACCATGTCCCCACTAGTATGATTCGCATCATAGTCCAGGTAGTCAAGTACAGATCCTAAGGGCTTTACCAACATGTAACAGAGAGACAATCAGCATACACGTTAAGGTAAAGATCAACTAGATAGCATACTATCATGTCGAGCAAGAAAGTCCTCCCTATATATGTCCAAGCATCCACTACAATATACATCCTATGTATAGTAATGGCCTCTAGGGCATACATATAACTAACACAGACTACTCTGTACCAGTGTCACCAGAGAACTGCCATCTGACGTAAGGTATAATACCATCTGGGAGTTCTCGGCGAGTCCGTCCAGTGTACCCAGTCTCCACTGAGCACCCGTATATCATCTCTGATGTCAAACACCAATGGATATGGGATCATCCATCGCCCATCTGTATGGGTCGAGAAGGTATACGCTAGTCTACTCTGGTATATCGATGCCCTGTCTCGATACACCCTCGACTAGGGACTTTGAAGGATGTACTTATGGACTACCATGTCCCCACTAGTATGATCCGCATCATAGTCGATGTAGTCAAGCACACATCCTAAGGGCTTTACCAACATGTAACAGAGAGACAATCAGTATACACGTTAAGGTAAAGTTCAACCAGATAGCATACTATCATGTCGAGCAAGAAAGTCCTCCCTATATATGTCCCAGCATCCACTACAATATACATCCTATGTACAGTAATGGCCTCTAGGGCATACATATAACTAACAATCTCCCACTTGCACTAGGGCCATCTTATAGCAGTGGTTGTAGTATCTCATACTCAACCATCCCATAAAAATCTCTCTCTGGGAACAGGCCTTTGTGAGTGGATCCGCTGTGTTGTCCTCTGAGTCTACTCTCCAAACCTCGATCCCCTGGAGATCAACCATCTCCATGATCAGGTAATACTGCCTTAGAATATGTCTGGATCACTGATGGGACCGGCGTTCCTTGGCATAAGCCACAACTCCATTGTCACACAAGGGGAGGAACAAAGTTCATCTTATGAACTAATATACACCCAGACTGCCTCTTTGGTAGTATCTTAAGTAGTGATATATCCTGCCTTTATCGTCTAGATAGCCACGGTATCTTGCTTGGAACTCTTCCAACATACCGTCCCTTTACTGAGGGTAAAGACAATTCCTGCGACTGACATTCAGTCGTCTTTATCACCCTGGAACCCTTCCAGTGATTCTCCTCAGGATCAACTAATACCATCTCACTATAACTAGTGAGTATTCTAACATCCATTTAGATCTATCTCATAGATCCAAAATCCAGGATTTAGTAGGTATCACTTTGATCCTATGTGGAGAGTCATTGTGATAAGCGGAGATTGATCGAGCGTAGCATAGGAAACTCCTTCCCCATCAAGAGTATGTCATCCATGTACTCTACGAGGATCGTCACCATACTCCCTACTACCTTTTTGTTTATACAAGGTTCATCTACTATTTTGATGATGTCAAACTCTTTGACTAATTCATCAAAACAGATGTTCCAACTCCGCGATGCCTGCTTTATCCTATAAAGCATCTTGCACACGTTTCCGCTGCTCCCACTGTCTACGAGGCCCTCTGGCTGTGTACTTATAGACGCACTCTTCTAAAATATCATTTAGAAAAGCAGTCATGACACCCAACCACCAGATATCGTAGTCATGGTATGTAGCCGTGGTAAGTAGGATCTAGATGGACTTAAGCATAGGTACTGAAAAGGTTTCATCATTATCCACGCCTGGTCGATGACGAAAACCTTTAACTAGTCTAGCTTTGAAAGTCTCAACTTTTCCAAGTACACCAAGTAATCTTCTCAAGATATACTTGCTCCTGATGGGGATTTAACCCTTCAGATATAGCAACCAAAGTCCATACTTTGTTGGTGTATAAGGATTCCATCTCAGATCGCTAAGCATCCAGCCATTCTAACATAGTCTTACTCCTGATGGCCAGCTCGAAGCTAGTTGGGTCATCATCTCATGATGCAATCCTCGCTCCCACTGTCATAGAGAAACCGAAGTATCTCTCAGGTGGGTGAGGAACCTTACTAGATCGGCGGAGAGGCTGAGGTTCGTTGGAATCTACTGAATCCTTTGGTTCTACCAAATCATCTGCTGTTGTTTGTATAGCTGGAACCTTTCCAGTTCTACATTACAGACTTTGCCTCGAGCTTGTCCGGATTTTGCTTTCAGACATAGGCCAGTCAACCCCAAATCTTAACTAGCTTAAGACATGGGCTCTTCCCTTTCCATATCACATATGAAATGGTAGGCAACTGATTTGATTCGAACCCTATTCAATAGGTATGCAGCTTCTCAAGTGCATAACTCCCAAAAAAGGAAATAGGTAACTCAGTAGTACTCATCATAGAGCACACCTTATCATATAGGGTGTTATTGCTCCGCCCCGATATACCATCGTGCTATGGTGTATACAGAGGAGTAATGCTGAGAGAGAATCTCATTCTCCTTTAGAATAATCCAGGATTTTCGTGCTCAAGTATTCTCCTCCTTGATCTCATCAAAGGACATAATACTTATACCCGTATTGGTTCTCTACTTCTAACTTATATTCTGTGAATATCTCAAAAGGTTCTGACTTGTGTTTCAACAGGAACATATATCTGAATCTTGAGAGATTATCAGAGAATGTAATGAAGTATAAAGAACCACTCTTGGCATGTGTAGACAGGGGACCTACATACATCAACATGTATCATCCCAAGAGTTCACTAACTCTTTCTCTGTTTCCATTAAACGGAGCTATGGTCATCTTATCTTTGTGACATGACTGGCGAGTTTCACAAGATGTAAGTTCAAACTAATTTAAATATGCATCTTTATGTAACTCTAGCCAGTCGGGTCGCATTGATATGACCTAGTCTACAATGCCTCAAGAAGGATTCGTTCATTTCTGAACTCTTCCTCTTGTGTGTGTTCCATATACTAAGAACTGTAGTTTGATTTAGAACATCAATGCTTTTAGATAACGTGCCTGAACAGATCAACTTTTGATATAGGAAATGTTCAAAACATTATCCAACAATACAAAATTTTATCATTTCTTTACTAATAAAGAGATAGATATGATTTTGTATGTCAGGTTCGGTATCTAATAACATTCGTTCAGAATCAATGTATTGGTAATACAGGGTGACAGTGACCAACAGACTTGGCTGCAACACTTGCCCCGTTTTCTGCCTCATGAAACTTATCACCCGTTCTCAGTTCTCTACCTTTCTGTAGCCCTATGTAACAAATTACATATCTGGGATCCTGATCTGGTATCACATACCCAGGACGTAAAGGATACTGAGAAACAGTCCTCTGTAATGAACATACCCGAAGATGATGCATCATCATGCACTCTCCTCGTTTGGGCGGTACGGGAATTCTGGTATTCCCCAATTTCCTGCTCTGTCTTATAACAATTATAAGTTGGAGTGGGACCAACATTCCCCAGCTCAGTATAACAAGCGGGTTCGGTCAATAATCCGTTTTATTATCTTGATTAAGGCGTGACATGGTCGCTACCAGGAGAGAGAGAGAAGAAAACACTCAGCGTGCACTCTTGCAAGAATAGATTGGTTATTATTTTATCTAATCAGGATGGCTCCCACTGCTTTTTATCAAATCTTCCTTCAAACCCTAAAAGGAAAGACTAGCCGGGATTAATTACACACTACAAGTTCGCCAATCTTTCAGCCAGGCCAGTGTCGGTACTTTGAGGGAGGTCCCCCGTGCTTTCGCACGAACCTAATTAATGTAAACCTCGTTTTCCCAGAGGCGTAACCTCGTTAACACCTTTCTAGACACCTACTTGATCGGCTAATTGTAATGTATAAAACTCTCCCAGGAGTAACTCTTACTCGCAGCGGGTATCGGGATCCAACTATCTCATAGAAGGTATGCAATCTCATCGCAAATTTCAACACTTGAAATTCCCGATAATATTTTACCCCTAGTGTTCTATGACCTTGACGAATGCCAAACAACCCATAGTCCACTAGTCAAGTTCAACCCGTACATTTCTTGATCGAATTAAACCCACCCGCACAACCCTTGACGAATGCCAAACAACGCCGTACGAATACCCTAATCCAATCGCATCATATGCTCAAGCAGATAAATACTAGTTAGCTACCGCACACTACGCCTTGACGAATGCCAAACTACCGCAGCACGAATACTAACTAGTACTTATCTGAAATGACGGAGGGCTACGACAGGTTTTTCTGAAAACCTATTGCGTAATGAACTTGATATCGTTGTAGAATCAAATGAATTTTGAAATGGAGTGTTTTTTAGGCTTTTCTAGTTTTGCTAAAGGAGTCACTCCCGGTGAAGGGATCGTCGGTCCTTTCCTCGTCGAATGAGGTGCGGGATATATCATATATATCACTGTGCAAAGCAAAAACTCTTAAAAGCAATCAAAAGACAAACCGAGTGTGTAGCATCTGCCAGTTATTGCTAAAGGAGTCACTCCCGGTGAAGGGATCTCGGTCCTTTCCTCATCGAATAAGGTGCAGGATATATCACATATACCGCTGTGCAAAGCAAGAACTGTAGCTACCTGTTTTAATTTTGAAATTCGATTCTACACCATCTTAGGTTTCTTTTATTTTATTAATCTCATTAATGAAGTCCCATCATTTAAGTTACCTAAACATCACAGATAAATACGACGTACACTTATGCCATCCGCATTCGCCTCGATGTCCCCTCATGCACCGTTAGGTTAGGTGACTAACGGCAGAGCGGGGCAGGGCTAGCGCGGGTGTAAAACATAAGTAACGTCTATATAATATATCATATATACTAAATAGTGTATCTATCACAGAACATCACATGATCACATCACAGATATCGCAGCAGAAGAAATATATGAAATATTGGATATACTAGGACGTCCGTGTTTTCAATACGAGCCAGTATAAAACACGGATTCCACGGTCGTGATGAATAGCCAAACCCACACCCCTAAACCCCTACGAGAGCGGCAAGAAACCCTACCAATTCTGGAGTTAGGAGACCCGGACTCGACTCCTCGAGTTGGTCTCCCACTGGACTCCAGAACCCGGTTACTTGTGCTCCCCTCCTTGGGTCTATCCTAGTGCGGAAAAGTAAATAATATACAAACGGTGACATCTTCCGCAACCTGGAAGTGCCCCAATAAAAGAATATTACATACAAGTTTTTACATGAATGAAAATGAAAAACACTCATCTCACATAAAAAACCCCGGCTATTCAAACACGACGATCCAATATAACATATCCAGCAACACATAACATCACATGTCATCAACGTAAGTAAATATGCGCATCTCAATTGTCGTTGACATATAGCAACGAAACCGGCGATATCACATATTACACTTACGGTCAAAGAAAAGAAAGTGCAAAACTACAACAGTTGGAATCCGCAACCTGCATAGACATCGCATGCCTAATCAAATGAATTCCTTAGACATCGCATGCCTAACAATTATAAACCCCGCATTTTAGTCTCAAAATCGAAAACACTTTTCAATGCCAAGTCAGGCAATTCAACAAGATTCCCGACAATTTGATCGAATGCTCGTCGCAAACATCAGTAGACGACTGCACCCCCGATACCGTCGACGAAGTGCACCAAGGCGGAACACCGCTACCGCGAGCACCCGGACGGATGCTTTCGGCGACGTGGTTCTCCTACAGTCACTTGGTCGGGGCTATGGAGTGAGGCTGTCTATTAAGTTTACCCGGCGAGTATCCGCGTACGCTACGTGATTGCGACGGACTTTTGATCACATCAAAATTCCGTGGCAACCGATCAAGTGAGACTAAAGTGCTATGTTTATAACATTCATTCAGTTATCTCATAACTTATTGTGAATTCCAATTATTGTATCCCATTCCGGATAAATAGAAAATGTTAAACTTTCCGATCGAACAGTCAAACACCCAAGTTTTCCCGATACAGATCAACACATGAAACAAGTCTAACAACATTCAGTTCGTGCCTCAGTACCAACGGTCCAGCCGTAGAAGGGTCAAGCCAACGCCTCACATGTGGCACGCCGTACTGCCCCAAACCCGAAGGTTCAAAGGGCAGTTCAAGACGGTCACATAATCGAGTTAAGGTTTGTTGTCTTCTAGAGGGTCCATCGCGTTACTTGCACTACTTAGAACGTCGTTAAACCACGGAAAAATCCAACACTTGGAAATTTCCCGACAAGGGAAAAATTGGGTATTTATATCCGGTCGAACTTTTTAACAAATTCTAAAATTTATCCGGAAAGCCACATAGACAAAATCTGATACTCCGATCGAAACACCGAATCCCCAAAACAATCCCAGAAAATTCAACTCTATAATAAATATTAAAATATCCCAGAAAATACAGCACAACTAAGGAGGAATTACTGTGAAACGTTTACTGTGTGAATCGACCGTACGGCCGCGGATCCGCCGCATGAGCCATGCTCATGCCGCGGAACCGCGGCGATTTAGATGAATTAGGTCCACGAAATTTACAGTAATTCCTACAAAACCCTGCTTGATTTTCTGCATATTTTTAATTTCGAAAAATCCACGATTTCAGAAAAAGTACAGAGAGCAAGTTTTGAGTTGGGTTTCGGGTTCGTTCGGGTTTCAAATTCCGTCTAGACTTCGCCTAAGGCTCTAGCTAGGCTCTGATACCACTGTAGGGTTCCTAGGCACCCTAATGAGGTCTCACAAGGCATCAACCATGCCAATTTCAAATTCCAACGGTGCCGAGAAACCCTAGAACGGATCGTTGGCTAGATTTCTAGGCGAAAAACGAACTAGTTAACACTTAACTAAGAGAATACGGAAATACAACCTTTGTAGATCCGGTGCTCCACCTCCATAGCTCCGCAACGAAGTCCCCTCGCTGTCCAAATGAATTCCCGGGCTCTAGCATCGGCTTCGTTGGAGAAATGGCGAGCTAGGTCGTCGATGTCCATGCCGAAGATGATCAACGTCGAGGTATCGCTAGATCAAGCTCCACCTTCACCAAGCCATGAAAACTTGTGAAGGAAACACCCTATACTACTTGGCAAGAGGTAGAGGATGAAGAAATAGGAAGTGGGTTCACTTTAGAATTGGATTTCTCACTCATTTCATCAATCCACCATTGATGAAGTGAAGGTTTCTTCTTTGAAGATGAAGAAGAAGAAGAAGAAGATGAATATTATAATAAGTCCTTATCAAAAAGGAAATAATAAGAATACTTATCATAATGTAACCATGGTAATGTGTAGAGAGTTAATCATGGTTGAATGGAATGGTTAGGGTTAAGCATGAGACAAAATGGTCACTTGGTCAAAGTCTTCATGAAGCTTCATAATACATACAAAGAAAGCCACCATTTTCTCATTATGCTTTTTTATTTATTTCCAAAATGAATAAATAGATAAATAAATGAGAAAAGGAAATAAAACCCTAATCATAAGTTTAACCATGGTTTAATTCTATACACTTAACCAAGTAAACATGTATCATCAAACATGATACAATCAAGTGCACAAAAGTATATCACATATACAACTTGTGCAATCCAAGTGAGAAAATCCATATAAAGTGAACCAATACTAGTTAATGCAAAGTAATATATCAAATACATAATTATACATTAAATCATTAAATCAACACTTGATTCAATGATCCGGTCATGTCGCACATAACCGACTAGTATCCAATGTATCGGCTTATCGAATCAATCCTTGATTCGATATCTAGGTTATATCGAATATAACCAATCGATACATTCATCGCGAGAATGGAATACGGTATCACATACACGCATTATTCTCGGTCCCGCACATATCTCATATGCGCTCCTATTTCGTTTCGCTTGAGCCAGGAAACCTCTGTGTAGGACTCTAAAGACTCGTCAATACGCCGGCAGCAGGCGATGATCATATCAAACACCCACAAGCCGCAAGCGGTCTGCTAAACGTAACGGCCACCCGGGTATTGAGCGATCTGAAGATCGACGAGCAAGCCCGCTCACACTCCAGTGAATCCAACCAGTAACACTACCGTACAGTCCGGTCTGATCGTCTGATATGTCGCATATCTCGCCTAGGGGTGGTAAACGTCAGACCCCAATAGCTCGATAAGTCGTGTCGATATGAGGTCTATAACAATTCGAGAAACTACTGGTAACACTTACCAGTAAATCTCAGCAACCCTGGCCAGGGATTTCCTGTTATAGCCAATCGAACACAGCGCAACATCAACTCCCTATACCGGGAGAGACGAATCCCCTCCTATCGCTCATTGCCTCCATGTGACTCGGGACTGTACCCAAAAACCACCGTTTTCCACGCCCTCTTGGACGTGGTAAGATGGAAATCAAAGCACAGTGGGAACCACACAAGACTCTATGACGATCTCGGGTCAACAGACTACTCTGTACCAGTGTCACCAGAGAACTGCCATCTGACGTAAGGTATAATACCATCTGGGAGTTCTCGGCGAGTCCGTCCAGTGTACCCAGTCTCCACTGAGCACCCGTATATCATCTCTGATGTCAAACACCAATGGATATGGGATCATCCATCGCCCATCTGTATGGGTCGAGAAGGTATACGCTAGTCTACTCTGGTATATCGATGCCCCGTCTCGATACACCCTCGACTAGGGACTTTGAAGGATGTACTTATGGACTACCATGTCCCCACTAGTATGATCCGCATCATAGTCGAGGTAGTCAAGCACACATCCTAAGGGCTTTACCAACATGTAACAGAGAGACAATCAGTATACACGTTAAGGTAAAGTTCAACCAGATAGCATACTATCATGTCGAGCAAGAAAGTCCTCCCTATATATGTCCCAGCATCCACTACAATATACATCCTATGTACAGTAATGGCCTCTAGGGCATACATATAACTAACAGCACTAGCTGTGCGTAACGGTCCCCAGGTAGATGCCGACAAGAAGACTGACGAGGTGAAACCCATCTGAACTCCTACTGAGCCTGAATGTGACAATCTCCGTACAGTACGGTCTGTTCGTCTGATACATCGCATGACGGGCCTAGGGGGCGGTAAACATCAGTCCCCTAATAGCTGTACAAGTCGTGTCGGAGTGAAGCCCAAAACACCCTGAGATAACACTGGAAGCCTACCAGTATATCTCGATTGCCCTGGCCAGGGACTACTCATGTAATGGCTCTCCTAGACACAGCGCGATGTCAACCCCGAATACCGGGAGAGACGAATCCTGTCTAACCGTCACTGCCTCCAAGTGCTTCGGGACTGCACCCAACTACCACCTGTTTGCACGACTCCTTTGAGCCATGGTAGGGTAGTAATCAAAGTACAGTGGGAATACACTCGAGGCGAAGTGATAGTGTCAAGTCAGCAGACTAAGCTGTACTCATGTCACCTGGGAACTGATAACTGACGATAGGTATAATACCAACCGGTCAGTTCCCGACGAGTCCTGTCCAGTGTACTCGTAACCCAACGAGCACCCGCATACTATCTCCAGTACGACGTACTGATGGCTGTGGGACAGACCATCTCCCACTCTGGGATGAGAAGCGCATGCGCTAGTCTACTCCAGAGTATCGATGCCCTGTCTCGATAGTCCTGCGACTAGGGACCTGCATAAGGATATGCTTATAGACTATCCAGCCCCACTAGTGTGACTGCCATCACAACGCGGGTAATCAAGCAAAGATCCTAAGGGCTCCACTCATGTGTATAGGTGATATACTAAAATAAACACAAGTACACATTGAAGTAGAAACAAACCAAGTAGCATACTACTATTTTGAGCAAGATTGTATATACAAGGTGAATATCCCAAGCTTCCATTAAGTAATATACAAACTAGTATGATACAGTAATGGCCTCTAGGGCATATACACTAACACTTACACACGTCTTAAAGCCTGGGATAGTAGAGGATACCTTGAAATGCTCTTGTCTTAAAACCGATGTATGAAGGAAATAAAAAGAAAAAAAAAGTGAATAAAAAATATAAAGTGGTGAGAAAAAAATGGACACTGGTTTTGTTATCACTGAGGGCAATAAAAAAATATATAGCAAGGGTGCTTCTTCACCTAGTGCCCTAAGGCCAACTGGTCTGGGAGTCACTGCTATGCCTAAGGTGGTGCAAGACGAGGAAAATACACCAAGTAAGCAAGCACAGGAGTAATCGGTCGGTTAGTACTTCAATAAGTATTAACGGTCTCATGAAAGTGTGTGAGCAATCTCATCTAAATATTCATTAATTAAAAAGTACTGAGGCTGATGGGCAAGAGTATGATAGCTTGAATTGAATTCTCCGGGTGTAGGGATGTCTTTACACACACGCAGGGTTATATGATCGATGTTTGGACGACAGATAGGAATGAAGAATAAGATGATGTTTTATTGAGGGAGGACGTGATTTCTAACATCTTTTCATGACCATTAAGATAGGGCTCATGACTACCGAAAAGCTAGCTTAGTTGGAAATCCTAATTTTCAAAGATTTTCTTTTACAATTCTTTTCTTTAAATGTTATATTCATGATCTTTCTTTTATTATTGGATTTTGTGGGTGCAATCCGCTGAAAACCCTCAGGAGACAACACTCCTCCTACTAGGGACACCTAGAAGTTTAAAGGCTTGTTGCACGTGCTCAGTACAATCGTGTTGCCTACGAAAGTGTGCTAGTTAGTTTTTCACTTTCTTTATTTTCTCCTTCTCTTTTTAATAAAACAGTTCGCTCGAGACGATCGAAATTAAGTTTGGGGGAATTTGATTAGTCGAAAATATTGCATATTTTAGCCGGCAATTTCCTCATCATTTGCATCCATATAGAAGTGTTCGGCATTCATATTTTACATATTAGCAAAACTGTCGCAAAATATCAGATTGCATGTACTAGACTCTAAAACCGACACTATAAAGGAAATTGACTACATTTCATGGCATCGCATCATCCCTACATTTGCGCAACACTTGTTTTAAGATCTGTGCAGGAAAATCCAGAAGAAAGGCCAAAATTTACAGGGTACCGCTAAAACATGACGCCAACTCAATGATTTAGAATCTGGTATTGATGTAAAGAGAATTCAGGAATTAAATATATCACAAAAGACATATGAAGACATGAGAAGCCAACACAAGAAAGTTGAAGCTCCAAAGAGCCAACTTGGCCGCGGAACCGCGGCCTTAGCCACCTTGTGCCGCGGTTCCGCGGCACAAGGTCTTGCCTCTTCAGTACTCCAAATTTGCACCATAACTCCTAGCTCAATGCCTACACTTCAGAAAGACACTCCAAGTTCCAGAAAACTCCAGATACTTCTGCCAGATCAACAAGCTTTGGGATCAACACTAAACTAGCCTATCATTCTAGAAACTTCTCCTTAAACCCTAGCTTAAACCCTAAGCTAAGCCTAACAAACTCCTTCTAGAAGTCTTTCAACAAACTTTTGGAGGGAACTCAAAGGCTTAGGGTTTGGGTGCTCTATAAATAAGACCCTAGGCTCACTTGTAAAATATATAATTGATGAGCTTGGAAAAATCAATCCATTAGTTCATTTGAGAGCCATTCTATCTCTTTCTTCATCTTCTTCTTCCACAAGTCTAGTGAGAGGACTTGTGTGAAACCCTAACCCTAAATTCCAATCAAAAGCCAAGATCCCGAGTACCCATCAAGCAAGAAGCCTTGCAACCTTTTATGAGCCGAGCCGATCTTCAACAGAGCAAGTGGTCCAAGCCGATCCGCGACTCAAGGAGCCGAGCGACGCCAATTCAACAATTTAGTTCTTCCTCTTGTAGTTCTTGAGCGACTGTAATCAAATTGTTGATATAAATAAAAGGTGATATTCTTTTATCTTGTTTTCTTTAAATTCTCGCATCATGATATCTTTTCAATTCTTGAATACTTTCTGTGTGATGATGTTTGAATAATACTCCGCTCGTCGAGGAGTCGTGACGATCAATAGAATGATGATGTAATATATCTTAAATCGATTCTTGAGTCCTACGAGTTTGTAAACCCTAGCAAGTTCAAGAATCGACGACCCAATTCGTTGCGATGCTTTCTTGATTGATATCGCTCGAGATTGGGGAGTTACGATCGTTTCTTGAAATTGTTAGAGGCTAGAATGCAAATGATATCAACGAAAGAACAAGGGTTAAAAGATGAAACCCTAGTTTCATCAAGAAAGCCCTAACTCTCGTCGATCATCATCAATCTAGTATCAATCCTTCGAAGGACAAGAACACGAAATCTTGAAATTACATCACGTCTATAGATCCGATTGATTCCTACGAGCCTCATTTAGATTCTTGACATTTTGGTTGGAAATATTATCGAAACCCAATTCTTGATTGTTTATCAGTTTCTTGATTCTTGATTAAACTCGTGACACCTGAATCAATTGATAAATTCTTGAATCATGTTTTCTTTCATTTTCGATTAACTTTTCGATTCAAACAAATTAAACATAGAAATGAATCGCACAATCCCTGTGGACGATCCGCACTTGCTAACGAAATCTACACGACACCGTTATTGATTGCGGTCAAATCTAATTTTTTGGTTGTGATTTCTTTATACAATTTTCTAAATACCGATACAAGATACTGTTATCAATCAAATGAAACCGTTATCGGGAAACAATTGATTCGATACTTGCTTTTACACACAATCGGAAGAAGATAATTCAATCAGTAGGCTGGCCCATTATCGGAGATAATTCATCGTGGAGTGCTGAACCGATAGATGACGTGTGTCTTAAAGAAATGGAGGATATTCTCCGTCTTCACTTCTCTTAGCGGTATGGCCTCTTCCCACTTAGAGAAGTAATCGGTTGTCGCCAATATAAACCGATGTCCTCGGGATGACGCTGGTTCGATGGGCCCAATTAGGTCGGTTCCTCACATTTCGAACGGCCAGCTAGCCATTGTTGGGTGTAGCGGATTTGGATGCTGGTGGATGAAGTCTCCATGAATCTAGCACGAATGGAATTTCTTCGCGTATTCAAGGCAGTCCTGAATCATCGTGGGCCAGTAGTAGCCCATCCTTTTGATCTTCAGCTTCATCTTTGGCCCGGCTTGATGAGAACGCAGAGTCCGTCATGAGTTTCTTGGACGACTCTCCGTGCTTCTTTCGGTCCCAGGCACCTTAGCCACAGAGAGTCGAACGATCTCTTATACAGAGTATCATTGATGAGGGCAAAAGACAGAGCTCTTTTCATAAGCTGATGTCTTGAGGATGTATCTTCAGGTGTTCGACGGGATTTGAAGTAGTTTATAAAGACTTCTCTCCAATCCTTAGCCTTTTCTTGGTCCTCTATTTGTAGGGTTGTCTGCTTGGTCGCTTCCTTTTCTTCAGACGATTCCAGAGATATTTCTGCTGGTGTAAGAACCCGATGGCTTTGCACAACGATCTTTACGTCATCGAGGTTTTCGTCAGCCAGTTCTTTAGCGAGTTTGGCTAACGCATCCGCTTTGCTATTCTCTGCACGCGGTATGCTCTCCAGGGTGTAGGAAGGGATTTGAGTCAGCAATTGTTGCACTCTCTCGCCATACTTCACCAACTCTGATTTGCACGTTTGATAGTCGTCGTTTACTTGACTAACGACCAGCTGGGAGTCTCCATATATGAGGAGGTTTTCGATTCCCATGTCGATAGCGATCTCAAGACCTACTATCAAAGCTTCATATTCTGCTTCATTGTTTGTCCTCGGCTCTGTCAAGGAAAAGGCAAAGCTCATTATCCCTCCTTGTGGAGTCACGAAGATGAGGCCTACCCCGGATTTGATTATGGGGGAGTTGTGCTTTCGCTTCTTCATGGAAGATGCCCCGTCGAAGTAGAGTTCCCATCGGGTATCACTCCCTCCTCTCTCCCCGTCGATCGCGTCAAACGCGTGCTCGTCTGGCAATTCGTAGTTTAGGGGTGAATCGGCAAGTATCGGATGCTCAGCGAGGAAGTCAGCGATGGCCTGACCTTTCACTGCCTTGAGAGGTCGGTATGTTATCGAAAATTCCATTAAGAGTATGGCCCATTTAGCGATCCGTCCTGTTAGTATGGCTCTTGACATCAAATACTTGAGAGGATCCACTTTTGATATGAGATGGACCTCATGCGCCAACGCATAGTGTCTGAGCTTCGTTATAGCGAAGATTAACGCCAGGCAGTATTTTTCGATGGGGGTAGTTGTTTTCTGCCCCCAGGAGAACCCAACTCAAATAGTAGAGGGCTCTCTCTTTCCCTTGGTCATTCTCCTGTGCCCATAGCGCTCCTAAAGAACCTTCAAGGGCTGTTGTGTACAAGATGAGGGGCTTTTCCTTGACCGGAGCGGTCAGTACCGGCGGATTCTGCAGGTATTTCTTGATTTCGTCCAGTGCACTTTAGCATTTGCGATCCTAGATGAATGGGGTCCCCTTCTTCATCAGGTGACTGTAGGGGTGGCATTTGCCGGAGAGGTTAGCTATGAACCATCGGATATACGTGAGCTTCCCTTGGAGAGACCGCAGTTGCTTGAGAGTTCTTGGCGAAGGCATTTCCATAATCGCCTTGATCTTTGACGGGTCTATTTCGATACCCCGATGTCGTACGATGAATCCTAGGAACTTGCCTGAGGAAACTCCGAACGCGCATTTGAGAGGGTTCATCTTCAGGTTGTATTTCCGAAGGCGCTGGAACACTATCTTCGGATTCTCCCAATGCTCCTCGTACTATTTGCTTTTTACCATGAGGTCATCGATATAACATTCGACAATCTCGTGTATGAGGTCATTAAAGATCTTTGTCATGGCCCTTTGATAGGTAGCGCCGGCATTCTTTAGACCGAAAGGCATCACTTTGTAGCAGAATATGCCCAGAGGAGTCCGGAAAGCGGTATGCTTCTGGTCTTCGGGATGCATTTTTATTTGATTGTACCCTGAAGATCTGTCCATGAAGGAGAAGACTTCGTAAGTGGACATGTTTTCTATCATTAGCTCGGTAACCGGCACGGGAAAATCATCCTTCGGGCAAGCTTTGTTGAGGTCCCGAAAGTCTACGCAGATGCGCACCGTCCCATTTTTCTTCATCACTGGGACAATGTTGGTGATCCAGTCAGGGTACTGAACTTCTTGGATGAAGCCAGAGTCGATTAGCTTCTTGACTTCGGCGTTGATACTCATTTCAAGTTCGAGCCGCATTCTTCTTGGTGCTTGTTTGACTGGCTTGACGTCTGGAGATATCGCCAATTTATGCACCGCTATTTCTGGATCTAGCCCCAGCATCTCGGAATAGTTCCATGCGAAGCGGTCTTTATACTGCATGAGCATGTCTTTTAGCGTAGCCACCTATTCTTTAGACAGCAGCTTACTGACGAACGTTGGCCGCGGGTCGTTTGCCGTCCCCAAGTCGATTTTCCTTAGGTTGTCCGAAGTAGTATGAATTCCATCTTCCAATTCTTTTGGCGCCGATGGAAATTCTGAGATCAACTCATCTTCATCCTCATTTTCGAAGCATCGGGAGAGGTCATCTATATTCTCGGGCACTCCCTCTTCTGACAGCGTTATCACGTGACAGGTACGAGGTCGTTTCCAAGACCGATGTTGATTTGGTTCTACTCTCTCCATATACGTTGCTTTTGGCACATACTTTTGCGGTGGGGCTACCCTCCAACTGTTGGATAGAGCGAACCTGTCGAGTTGATATTGGTTCGACCCATTTTTTAAAGGTGAAACAGTCTTCAAGAGGATGTCCGATCACTTGATGAGAGGAGCAATAATCCGGGTGATGAACCACGTTTGCTTGATCAGGGTGCCGAGACTTCGGGAGTGTCATCATCTGGTGTTCATGACTAGGTCAAAGATTTTCTTTGTCTTGTCTTGAGGGAAAGAGTATGCTCGACCCATCTTTTTCATAAGAGACGGATTCCGGTTGACACTTTCTCGATCACGAGGCTTCTTAGATCCGCTTTGCCGTTGTCGAACAATTTTCTCGTTCTTTAACTTGTTTTTGCCTCCGCGTCGGGCCTTTTTCTTGTCTTGGGAATGCATGGCGGGCTGACGGCGGAGGGCATTATCATCCTCCGTAGCCTGTTGAAGGAGACGTTGCGTCTTGGCTTTCTCGTAAATGGACATTTCACGGTTATGGTCGTTCCGAACCTTTTGACTCGCTTCTCGTACTAGCTTGTCCATCCGTTCTTCAAACAACGGACTCGGCTTTTTTATGGAAGGACCGCATTCTGGTTCAGCGTCAGCGTCTTTTAAAAGAGCATCCTTTTCTTCATCAAGGTCCTTTATGACATGGCAGCCATGGAACTGCTCCCAGTTCTTGGACTGGACATATCCAAGCCCGATCGTTTCCATTTTTCCATTGGGCAATTTTCGCTGAGTTCCGGGGACGTTCCAGATCCTGTTGTAGAATTGAGCTTGTCGAGGAGTTTTTTTGAATGGTACGCCTTGGCATCTTAATAACCTTTTCAATCCCTCGGTGTAATACCTGGGCAGACGAATGGGTTGGAACTTGTCGAGAGTAGGATCGGCACCATGCCAGACTTCTCTTTCGACTTTAGTCTCCGTGGATCGATAGAATAGGATCGCCTTTTCACCTCTTCGCCTGGGAGGGACGTAGAATGTCTGTAGCTCTTGCACACTATATGTCTCAAGCGTATCAAGATCTCTGTAGTGCTGTCGCGGAACCATGGCGATCTGCAAACTCTGATCATCTCCAGTGAGGGCCTGCACTAATGGACGGACCGAAAATACTGCGTTGACTTCGTCTTCAGAGTCACTGCCAAAAACCAGAATAAGGGTAGATGTTCTCGGCTTATTGCATTGAGGCGGCCCCGAATAGACTATCACTTCTTCCTCCTCGGTATCGCTCCCAAAGACCGGAATAGTGGTGATAGCTTTTTGCTTATTCTCCGGTTTATGGCATCTTTCCGTATCTTCAAAATCTGGCAGGAAATACTTTGCATCCTCGTATTTGCGGACTTCATTCACGGAGAATGGGTTTAGCTCCCCTGTCACAGTATACTCGAGACCATCTTTGAAATACTACATACACTGATGTTGTGTAGAAGGGATGATGCTGTACTCGTGCAACCAAGGCCTACCGAGTGTTCCCCTCCGAAACACGGAGACGCGACCGTGCAGGTCCGTCTTGCCTGAATTCGGGGCAGATGCTAATTGGTGCTATCCGTCCACCTCTCCGAAGATGCCAAGTTGATTTATGGCACCATGTATCGAAGGTTTAAACGGATGCGGCCGATGTAGCAGACTTCGTCAGATTCCCCCTCGTTGAGGGGTTTTTTATTGTGGGGATGCTCTTCCCTGCAGGCGCAAGCTCCTGTAGTTAATTACGCTACCGCATCACGGTAACCACTTTCTCCTTCTCCAGATGGTCACTTCATGTCGTGTGTGTTTATTTTTGTTTTTGGTTGCCCGTGGATTGTATACGGAGACTAATTTATGTTGTCGCCCGTAGGGCGTAGATTGGTCCAAATCCGTATCTTCTTAGATTTGGGTTTGGGGTTAGGTTTAAGGATACATTAGTCTCATTTGAGACTAAGATCAACTTAAACGTTTGTTAAGGATACATTAGTCTAATTTTAGACTAAGATCAACTTAACGGGATTGTTTAGATCCAACAAGAAAGAATTTGGGCTCTATTGTTTAGTTTAGGGAAATTGCGGTCGATTAGTTTAAGGACATTACGGTCCATTAGTTTAAGGACATTACGGTCCAACGTTAGTTTAAGGACATTACGTTCCATGGGTTTAAAGGGACCCCACAGTCCGAGATTAAGGACATCATAGTCCGTGGGTTTAAAAAGACCCCACAGTCCGAGGTTAAGGACATCATAATCCATGAAATGTATGGTTGTCGGGACCCGTTACCTCTCTGAAGACGTTGAAGGATTATAACGACATATATCAGAGGGGTTCAGAGATGTACCCTTGAGCCAATTTTGGTTGATATCTGTAGTCCAATTTGGGGCTAAGATCTGTTAAAAGATTTATAAGCATATGGGCTCAATTAATCTAAGTTGAGGACTTATGGCCAATCTTGGGCTAAGTCCAATCAAGTTAAAATGTTTAACATTTATTTTGGGCTGCTGAGCATTTATTTGGGCTTGGCCCTTTTAACAATGCTGAGCATTGATTTGGATTCTTACAGTATTTCTGTCTTTTAGTGCTGAGCACTCATCATAGCTTTGGGGCTTATTAAAAAACAATTTATGTTCTATCAGCACACACGTGAGGAGCACGTGGTGCGCTTGGCGGTTTGCGCCAGTCAAAGAGCGCAGTGCGCTTTTGCCGAGTAGCGCACTCGTGAGGGACACGTGGCGCGCTTTGCGCCAGTCCATGAGTGCAAAGCGCTAGTTCAAGAGCGCAAAGCGCTAACTGCTAAGTGACGCACACGTGAGGAGCACGTGGTGCGCTTGGCGCTGAGCGCCAGTCCATGAGCGCAGTGCGCTATATTTGGAGCGCTAAAGCTCTAACTGTTAAGTGGCGCACACGTGAGGGACACGTGGCGTGCTCGGCGCTATGCATCAGTCTTGAGCGCAGAGCGCTAAGTTATGAGCGCAAGCGCTAACTGATCAATTTTACGATCCAAGAAATAAATTTATGTTCTTTTAAAAGAGACTTTGTCTCAAGATTCTAAGAACAACAGTTCTTATTTTGTAGGAGATGTCTTCAATCTCTTATGTTGATGAAAGGTTTTGCCTTTATAGATCTGTGATCCTTAAGAGAATTGAATTATTCCCCCCCCCTCTTTTATATTGAGATGTTCATGATCTCTTTGAGAAAGACCTTAGTCTTATAGATCTATGACCTGTGAGAAAGAAGTAAATTCTTCTTTTATTTTATGATGAGATCTTTTGATCTCTTTGTAAAAGACCTTAGTCTTGTAGATCTATGATCTGTGAGAAAGAAGTAAATTCTTCTTTTTAATTATGAGATGATTTCATCTCTCTGTTCTTTTACCTTGAAGAAAAGAAGTTCTTCTATCGAGAGCTTGGCTCTTCTTTCTGAGATTTTCTCAAAGCTTATGGGGGGTTCCTCTCTATGCTTCTGTATATCTGAGACTTGAAGTCTAAGGGCCTTTTTATAGAGCAAGCTGATCAGTTCAATCAGTTAAGGAGATCTTTTCACCAATTGATTTGGGGAATTTCCCATCGTTGGATCTTTGATCCAAGGGTTTCTAATTTATAGAAGGCAATCTTCTTGTTTTTAACAAAATTGGAAGATCTTTTCATACAGAATTTATTCTGTATTTTGGTGATTTTTAATCACCATTGGATCATTGATCCAACGGTGCTCTGATTTACAGAGCACAATTTTGTTGTTTAGAAAGATTTTGAGGAATCTTTGCTTAACAGAATTTAATTCTGATTAATTAATGATTTATCATTATTATTGGATCTCTGATCTGACGGTGGTGAGCTTTTAGTTCCAGCGCTAGCGCACCCGTGCTTTGCACGTGGTGTACTGCTTAAAGCGCAGCGCACTCAGCGCTAGTGTCACGACCCGAAATTGGCACGTTACGGCCCTTAAACTACGCAACGTCTACAGGCGTAACGCAATTTAAGTAAGCCGAAAACCCAGTATTCTAAACCATCAAAAGTATTAAGAATAATAGCAAATTTTAAAAGTTTGAAATCTCAACCCAAATTCTTTAAAGTCCCAATTTTATTTCCTTTAAAATTTTGGCAGCACCTCCTTTGTAAAAACTAACCCCAAAAATGGGTACAACATAAATATAAGTAAAGCAACCCCAAACGGGAGAAAAACACGCCCAAAGGCGGAAAACAACCACCACAACAGATATACGACGCCATAGCGAAGAAATAAAAGACGATATAAATAAAACTGCATAAAAGACCTCCAAGTCACCAAAATAATATACAATATCTTCCTCACATCAAGTCTCTAAGTCATACATGATAATGGTAGATGGAGAGTACAGGATACAACGAATATACAATGAACATAACGGATAACCACAAAACCCACCTAAAGAGAAACTGCACACTAAGAGCCGAAGCGGTATCCGCAGCAAAAGATGATAAGATAGATGAATAGCCTGCCTCGACTACTCTGGGGAACAACCTGCAAAACACTGTGGCACAACGGGGGTGAGTTGCCAACTCGTGAATAGTAAATAACATATGCAGGTAATCGCAAGTATGCACGTACAGCGTGAATCTAACATATGCAAGCTAATAGCAGTAATAGTCATATGTGTGCAATAGTCATGAAAGGTACACTGGCAGGTACTACTGATACATGAAGCAATAATATGACAATCTGTATGCAATAATCATGTAAGGTACTCTATCAGGTACTACTAATACATGAAGCAATGATATGACAATCTATATATGCAACAGTCATGAAAGGTACTCTAGCAGGTAAAACTAATACATGAAGCAATGCATATAAAAGTATGTAAATGCAACAGTCATGAAAGGTACTCTATCAGGTACTACTAATACATGAAGCAGTGCATAAACAATAAATGCGAAGTGTGGGATGAAACATGTCATTTCCATGGAATCCTGACATCGTGGTAGGACCAAAGTCCATCAAGACAATCCAAATCCCAATTTCCTCAAATCAGCCCCCAAATTGGCCCTCATATCATGTAAGACTCATAAATCCTGAATGTACAACATCAAGTAGATCTCATATATCCTGAATGTACAAAATCAAGTAAATCTCATATATCATGTATCCAATATCAAGTGAATCTCCTATATCCTGAATCCAATATCAAGTGAATCTCCTATATCCTAAAAAGTATATTTGCATGAATAAGTATGATGATGTATATGAATTGATATGTATACATATATATTAGCGTCTTATTCCACTAATATATCTATATATATATATATATATATATATATGCATATATAACAGCGTCCCATTCCATTGTTATATATACTTAGGAGTAAAATATCATGAAAACCTGTGTCAAGCATCGACACATAAAGGCTGATCTATCAGGTGTTGTCACCATGACTGGTACCCTGATAGGTACGAATCATACGCTATCTGAAAACCCGAGTGCCCAGCTTCTACCCTCGTCCTTCGACGTATCCATACGTACATGACTCCCGTCGGTATCCCCACGATAACCACCGAGTCATAGGTATTGTCACCGGCAAGTATGGTTCCCCTGTCAGGCCTCATCGGCATGTTACATCGACTATCCCTTTCTTGCCCCAGGGTACCTCCGGGCCCCACCATGTACCCTCATACGGCCCACGACGCTCCTCGCATGGGGTATATATATCAGAACCGATAAAACTCATAGTGGCTGCTGAAATATCAAATCAAGAGAAACCGGGTTTTCAAATAATGCATAATTTCATGAAACTACCACGGTCCACAAATCCAGAAAACATCATGAAAAATCCATATCTCAATGCGAAAATCCATGAATATAATATATGCAACATAAAACTGCAATGTAAGCATATAAAAGAAAATCCGCTAATTAACTGCAACAAGTTAATATAAATATCATGTGGTTCCTAATTTCTCCAAGTCTATATAACATCAAATAAAGGTAAACATGTAGCTATAGCCAGATATATATGTAAACATAAAGGTATAGCAAGGTATATGTATCTACCTATCAGTAATGATGTAATATACCCTCCAGGTATAAATGAAGTATGTATGTAAGGTATACATATAGCTATGTCATTATGTGTGAAATATACCTATTACTGATGGTACAATACCATATAGGTATACAGGTAACTAACATGTAAGCATGTCAAGGCATATGTGTAAGCATGTAGTTATACAGGTATGCTATATGTCATATGCATAAAGGAATATGAATCAATGTCTCAATGTCCCTAACCAAACAATATCATATATGTATGTGTGTTGTGCTTGTCATGGCAATTATTGACGGTGTGTGTGGCATACAATCAGTGCTCGTGCAATATGAGCCGTCAATAATAGTGCAGTGTCCTAAGGGTACTAGTCCAAGCACAACAAGTAACTAAGCAATAAGGTGTATGTGCAACTCTATATATGCAATAGAATATGCGACAATATTATAATATCTCTAGCCCAGATGCATAACGCCATGCGGGCGATTTCCCTGTAGATGTTAAATCTACTCACCAACGCTCTTGGCTAAGTAAAGCTAACCACGTATTTCCCCTTCTTCGCAGCGCCCGAAGTCCCCGCCTGCGAACCTAAAACATAAAACAACAAAGCAAGTATATATATTAGCAATAGACCCAAAACACGTACAAACTATGCGGACCAACGCGACAACACAAACGTACTCTCAAGTGTTCGTATTGTAGCTAACGTGCATAGCGACACTACGAAACCAACTTAGAGCAACAGCAACACAGAACACGAACCGTATCGGATAATGTAACGCGTGAAACGAAACACAAGAAATACGTAAAGTGGTCCCAGATTTTGCTATACTAACAATCTGTAAAAGTTGCAAGTACCATGAGACCACATACAACCCCAGAGACCCCTACACAAAAACCCAAACCCCAACTCCCTAGTCTGGCCGCAATTTGCGGCCAGAAGCAATAAATCTGCGGCCGTACCAAAAGGAAAGGGGTTCGTATTTTGAGGGTAGGTTCTAGGTCACTGCACTAGGTCACTGTGATGGGAACTTTTGCAACAATTACCTAGTTTGATAGAAGATCATCCGAGACCCCAAAACAACACTAAAAATATGATATTTGCACGAAACGATAAATAACGCTATCTAAACTGAAACTACAAGACTACACAACACTAAAAAGACTTAACTAACAGATAGAGATCGTTACCTATCCAAAAGAACTCAAAGATCATAGCTTTCCAAGCTCCAAAGCATCCAAGAGGCAAAACCAAGCAAAAGATGTTATTTTTGTGAGTTTGGATGAAGTTTTGAGATGGATTTGTGATGGAATATTGAAGTGTTCAGTTAGAAAAGAGATAGGAATGAGAAAATAAAAGAGATAGAGAAAATGAGTGAGTGTGAGGATAAAGAGAGATGGAGGTGAGTGTAGGGTGAGAGTGAGGTGAGTGTTACCTTTTGCATTAATCACCATTAATGCATTCACACCATGTCACCATGCCACCTCTTCTCTTCCAAAAGAAATATCTCTCCCATGAAAAAATCTAGGATTAAGGTTAAGGCAAAGTAAGGGATTAGATTAAAGCCAAGGATTAGATTAAGGGTTAAGTTGTCATGGTTGCTAAGAACAAGATTAACACAAAACAAACCCTCACATTAACATGCACACGTGCGTGCATGCCATAACAAATAGTAATAAATTATTAATTAAATGTTCTAAAATGTGAGGAACCCAAATTGGTAAACTTTTTACAGTAAACCCGCATTAACGTCTAAACTAACACTAACCGAAATTTAAGGCGTTACAATCTCCCCCACTTTTAAAAATTCGTCCCCGAATTTAAAATTCTCACTAAGCATACCTTCAAGGAGAAGAGTACAAACTCCCAAATCTCGCTCGTAGCCTTCCAAGTGATCACCTCACTATACGGCTACGCCCAAGAAAACCCTCCACAGATGGCAAGACCCTTGACCGAAGTTTCTCCACCCGCCGAACCACTAACACAAATGGTTGCCGGTGAACGAAAAGATCGCGTCCAAGCTAAATGGTCTGGTGCTAAATCATGTGAGAAAGGTCATGAAGGTGTTTGCAAAGTATCGACACAAGGAATACGGGGTGACTACTCAATAATCTGGGCGGAAGTGCCAAATTATAGGCAACGGAACTAACTCACTTTAAGGATCTCAAAAGGACCTACAATCCTGGGATAAGCTTCCCAAAACTCAACACGTCATTCATCGGAATAATCCGTAGGAATACATGATCTCCTACTGCGAACTCAAGTCTGCGACCATCCCGGTCGGCATAAGACCTCTGTCTGCACTGGGCTGTCCTCATCCTGACCTGAATCAACTGGATCATCTCCGAAGTCTCTAGACTAGATGGGGTCCAAAAATCCTACTCACGCAGAGTCAGAAAAACAGACTGGTGATCGACACGACCTACCAAAAAAAACCTAAAGGTTGCCAATTGGAATGTCTCCTGATAACAGCTATCGAAGGAGAACCCTAACAATGGCAAGTGACGATCCCAACTACCGACAACAATTAGTACGCATGCACAAGAATATCCTCTAGAGTCTGTATAGCCCGCTCTCACAACCCCTCATCCTGCGGATGGAAAAGTGGAGCTAAAGCTCAACCAGTACCCAAGGCTTCCTGAAATTTCTGCCCAAGACGGCAAGCGAACAGGATGCCTCTATTGGATACAACGCATGAAGGAACTCCATGCAAATGCACAAACTTAATAAAGAACAACTGAGCAAACTGAGCATAACCGGACAACAAACACCGATATGGAGTCACACCTTGTCTAGACCGGGGTAGACACCACAACGAAATTCATGGAGATCTGCTCCCATTCCCACTCCGGAACGGTTAAAGGTTGCAACTCTCCAGCCAGTCTCAGATGCTCAACCTTATCTCACAACAAGACAGACACCTCGAAACGAAATCTGAAACTTCACTTTTCATTCCTGCCCACCCGTAACTATCTCACAAGTCACGTCAAATGTTAGTGGAACTTGAATGAACACAGAAAGCTGACCGATGTGCCTGATCTAGGATTTCGCGTCTCTACCCAACAGTATCAGGTACACACAAACACGTCCTTAAACATAGCACACCCTGGTCACAAATCAAGGACTCTGAATCTTTACCCAACCGAGTATACTCAAGAATCTCTAACAAACGAGCATCGGCGGGCTGTGCCTCGCGAAAACGATTAAGGAAAAGTGGACAGGCGCGGACATGAGCAAGCTGTCCCCTCAGTATAGGCGAACTTAAGCTGTACTCAACGATCGCACAAGAACTGTAAATCTGCAGAAGACTGTCTCTGAACTGCGCACAACTGGGACAAGCTAACCCCGGGCCTACGACTCCAGCATCAGCTACCACAATCGCCTTGCCACGGGTAAAAAAGGATCTCACCAACACAATCCTCCACAAGCTCCATCCAACGGCGTTGTCTCAACAATCAAAACCCGCTGCAGGAAGATGTACATTAAGCTCTAGTGGTCCATGAAAATCTGACACGACTCTCCGAATAAGTAGTGTCTCCAAATCTCCAACGCACGACCATCGCGGCCATCTCCAGATCATGAGTGGAATATCCTGCCCGTACTTCCTCCAACTGTCAGGAAGCAAAAGCGATAACTCTATAATGCCATATCAACGCAAAATCGAGCCCCACTCGCGAAACATCACTGTAAAACAACAAGTCGCCCGAACCAGAAAATAAGAAAGAACTGGTGCAGTTGTCAACCGAGTCTCCAACTGCTGAAAACTCCGCACGCATGCCTCGGTCCAAAGAAAAGGAACCTCCTTTCCGGTCAGTTCAGTCAACGGTGCAGCGATACACTAGCAATCCTGCACGAAACGACGGTAAAAACCTGCTAAGCCCAAAAATCTGCGAACCTCCGTCCCGTACACAAGTCTGGGCCAAAGCTGTACGGCCTCGATCTTCCTCGGGACCATACGAAAAACTTCTCTCGTAACTACAAGACCTAGGAGTCAACACAATCAAGCCTGAAGGAACACTCCGAGAATTTAGCAAACAGCTGGTGCTCTCCCAGTATCTACAAAATAAATCCTCAAGTGCTGCTCACGTTCCTCACGACTCTTGGAAAAGACCAGAATGTCATTAATGACACAACAATAAACTGGTCGAGGAACGGCCTGAAGAAATCTGGTTCATCACATCCACGAATGTTGCTAGGGCATTGGTGAGTCCCACGACACCACCAAAACACAAACTGCCCATAGCACGCACAAAAGCAGTCTCCGGAATGTCATCACTCCGAACCCGCAACCAATGATGACATGATCCCAAACAAACTTAGAAAAAGTCTCGCACTCTGGAGCTGATCGAAGAAATCTTCAATGCGAGGTAAAGGATACCTATCCGCACCGTAACTCGGTTCAGTTGAGGATCCATCAATACATAACCTCAACTGCCGTCCTTCTCCTGACGAACAGAATAGGAGCTCCCCAAAACGAAACACTTAGATGCACAAGCCCCCCAACAACAACTCTGCAGCTGATCCTTAAGCTCCCTAAGCTCTGCTGGCTCATCTGGAACAACGTCGGAAAACTCTCGCACAAAAGGAACCCGGTCCAACAAACCCACTGTGGCTCCGGTATCACGAATGAACGCCAAGAATCCTTGACATCCTCTCCTCAAAAGCCGACTAGCGAAAAAAGCTGAATTCAAGCTGTGAGAGGCGGCACCACTGTCCCCCTACACAACAAGAACTGACTTGCCGGGAAACAAAACCTGACTGTTTCCTCGCGGCAGTCCACAGACGCCTAGCACGTAGCTAACCAGTCCGTGCCCAGGAGAACGTCAAATCCAACATCTCTAGAAGGATCACAACGACGGACGAATCTCTGTCTCCTATCCGATTGGCACACGACCGAAATACGTGTCGCGCAACAAAAGAATCGCTGACAGAAGTTAACACAACAAACGGCTGATCTAGCTAACACGACTCTCTGCCCAACCACGGCACAAAGTGTGTAAAATAAATAAGTGGATCAAAAGAACATACGAATTAAGAATACCTGAAAACTCTGCATTGGACGCCCGCGCGTCCCGATAAGTAGAAGCAAACTCTGGTGTCTGCCCCCGACCAGCAACTGGCTGAACTCCTCCTCTGCCAACCTGTCCCCTCTGAGCGAACCCTCCGTGTCCACGACCTCTCTGAATACGACCTTGATGCGGTGTTAGGGAACAACTCCTGATGTGGTGATGAAGGTCCCCGCACCGATAGCATCCTCTCCATGGCTGCCGACCCTCCTAGAAATACGAGATAAAAGACTGACCTCATCCTAAGCCTCCGTTATTCTCGCGACATGCACGAAATCTGTCTCAACGACTAAGCCTCTGTCTCTGGGTTAGTACACCGGTACGCGTCCTCCACTGTTCCGGAACTCCCAAAGTCTTTGGAAGACGTGCCTCGTCAAGTGAGGCTGCATCCACTGGTGCTGTGTAGGTGACGGAATGTTGTGTACTGATCGCAAGGAACAACTGGGTAACAGGGATGGCAACCTCCTGTCGCTGCGCTCGAATGGCCTCAACCAATGAACTCATCGTCTGGCGTATGTCCTGCATATCTGCCACAAGCCTAGCGAGATGATCTGTCGAAGGCAGATCCATCTGCTCCTGTGCAACGAGCGTGCCATCCTGGTCAGTCCTCATCCCACCCGAGTCAACTCTGACATCGGCCCTCGCTGCATAACTCTGAGTCGCCATAGTCATCGGCGGCAAAGGCTATAAATGGAAAAGGATTCGATAAAAACACGGTAATCGAATCTCAAGGATATATATCATCAAGGAAGGAATTTCAAGCAATTAGTACTTAGGTCACTTTAGACGGAGTACCGCGTCGTGAGTATGCCGCGGACATACACACACTACGTTACTCTGCTTAAGCTACCTACTCCATCATACCAAGGTCGTCCTACACTCCGAAAGGTAAAACCTAGCGCTCTAATACCAACTTTGTCACGACCCGAAATTGGCACGTGACGGCCCTTAAACTACGCAACGTCTACAGGCGTAACGCAATTTAAGTAAGCCGAAAACCCAGCAATCTAAACCATCAAAAGTAGTAAGAATAATAGCAAATTTTAAAAGTTTGAAATCTCAACCCAAATTCTTTAAAGTCCCAATTTTATTTCCTTTAAAATTTTGGCAGCACCTCCTTTGTAAAAACTAACCCCAAAAATGGGTACAACATAAATATAAGTAAAGCATTCCCAAACGGGAGCAAAACATGCCAAAAGGCGGAAAATAACCACCACAACAGATATACGGCGACGTAGCGAAGAAATAAAAGACGGTATAAATAAAACTGCATAAAAGACCCCCAAATCACCAAAATAATATACAATATCGTCCTCACATCAAGTCTCTAAGTCATACATGATAATGGTAGATGGAGAGTACAGGATACAACGAATATACAATGAACATAACGGATAACCACAAAAACCACCTAAAGCGAAACTGCACACGAAGAGCCAAAGCGGTATCCGCAGCAAAAGATGATAAGATAGATGAATAGCCTGCCTCGACTACTCTGGGGAACAACCTGCAAAACACTGTGGCACAACGGGGGTGAGTTGCCAACTCGTGAATAGTGAATAACATATGCAGGTAATCTCAAGTATGCACGTACAGCGCGAATCTAACAAATGCAAGCTAATAGCAATAATAGTCATATGTGTGCAATAGTCATGAAAGGTACACTGGCAGGTACTACTGATACATGAAGAAATAATATGACAATCTGTATGCAATAATCATGTAAGGTACTCTATCAGGTACTACTAATACATGAAGCAATGATATGACAATCTATATATGCAACAGTCATGAAAGGTACTCTAGCAGGTACAACTAATACATGAAGCAATGCATATAAAAGTATGTAAATGCAACAGTCATGAAAGGTACTCTATCAGGTACTACTAATACATGAAGCAGTGCATAAACAATAAATGCGAATTTATCTCCTATATCCTAAAAAGTATATTTGCATGAATAAGTATGATGATGTATATGAATTGATATGTATACATATATATTAGCGTCCCATTCTACTAATATATATATATATATATGCATATATAACAGCGTCCCATTCCACTGTTATATATACTTAGGAGTAAAATATCATGAAAACCTGTGCCAAGCATCGACATATAAAGGCTGATCTATCAGGTGCTGTCACCAGACTGGCACCCTGATAGGTACGTATCATACGCTATCTGAAACCCGAGTGCCCAGCTTCGACCCTCGTCCTTCGACGTATCCATACGTACGTGACTCCTGTCGGTATCCCCACAATAACCGCTGAGTCATAGGTACTGTCACCGGCAGGTATGGTTCCCCTGTCAGGCCTCATCGGCATGTTACATCGACTATCCCTTTCTTGCCCCAGGGTACCTCTGGGCCCCACTATGTACCCTCATACGGCCCACGGCGCTCCTCGCATGGGGTATATATATCATAACCGATAAAACTCATGGTGGCTGCTGAAATATCAAATCAAGAGAAACCCGGTTTTTCAAATAATGCATAATTTCATGAAACTACCACGGTCCTCAAATCCAGAAAACATCATGAAAAATCCATATCTCAATGCGAAAATCCATGAATATAATATATGCAACATAAAACTGCAATGTAAGCATATACAGGAAAATCCGCTAATTAACAGCAACAAGTTAATATAAATATCATGCGGTTCCTAATTTTTCCAAGTCTATATAACATCAAATAAAGGTAAACATGTAGCTATACCCAGATATATATGTAAACATAAAGGTATAGCAAGGTATATGTATCTACCAATCAGTAATGATGTGATATACCCTCCAGGTATAAGTGAAGTATGTATGCAAGGTATATATATAGCTATGTCATTATGTGTGAAATATACCTATCACTAATAGTACAATACCATATAGGTATACAGGTAACTAGCATGTAAGCATGTCAAGGAATATGTGTAAGCATGTAATTATACAAGTATGCTATATGTCATATGCATAAAGGAATATGAATCAATGTCTCAATGTCCCTAACCAAACAATATCATATATGTATGTGTGTTGTGCGTGTCATGGCAATTATTGACGGTGTGTGTGGCATACAATCAGTGCACGTGCAACATGAGCCGTCAATAATAGTGCAGTGTCCTAAGAGTACTAGTCCAAGCACAACAAGTAACTAAGCAATAAGGTGTATGCGCAACTCTATATATGCAATAGAATATGCGACAATATTATAACATCTCTAGCCCGGACACATAACGCCATGCGGGCGATTCCCCTGTAGATGTTAAATCTACTCACCAACGCTCTTGGCTAAGTAAATCCAACCACCTGTTTCCCCTTCTTCACAGCGCCCGAAGTCCTTGCCTGTGAACCTAAAACATAAAACAACAAAGCAAGTATATATATTAGCAATAGACCCAAAATACGTACAAACTACGCGGACCAACGCGATAACACAAACATACTTTCAAGTGTTCGTATTGTAGCTAACGTGCATAGCGACACTACGAAACCAACTCAGAGCAACAACAACACAGAACACGAACCGTATCGGATAACGTAACGCGTGAAACGAAACACAAGAAATACGCAGAGTGGTCCCAGATTTTGCTATACTAACAATCTGTAAAAGTTGTAAGTACCATGAGACCGCATACAACCCCAGAGACCCCTACACAAAAACCCAAACCCCAACTCCCTAGTCTGGCCGCAATTTGCGGCCAGAAGCAATAAATCTGTGGCCGTACCAAAAGGAAAGGGGCTCGTATTTTGAGGGTAGGTTCTAGGTCACTGCACTAGGTCACTGTGATGGGAACTTTTGCAACAATTACCTGGTTTGATAGCAGATCATCCGAGACCCCAAAACAACACTAAAAATACGATATTTGCGCGAAACGATACATAACGCTATCTAAACTGAAACTACAAGACTACACAACACTGAAAAGACTTAACTAACAGATAGAAATCATTACCTATCCAAAAAAACTCAAACATCCTAGCTTTCCAAGCTCCAAGGTGTTAGTTGTATGTATGCCCTAGAGGTCAATATTGTACAGATGATGTATATTATATTGGATGCTTGGACATATATAGAGATGACTTTCTTGCTCGATATGATAGTATGCTATCTGGTTACTCTTTATCTTAACATGTATACTAGTCTCTTTATACTGTGTTATGGTTACATGTTGGTAAAGCCCTTAGGATGTGTACTTGACTACCTGGACTATGATGCAGATCATACTACTGGGGACATGGTAGTCCATAAGTACATCCTTCAAGGTCCCTAGTCGTAGGTGTATCGAGACGGGGCATCGATATACTAGTGTAGACTAGCGTATACGCTTCTCGACCCATGAGATGGGCGATGGATGATCCCATATCCATTGGTGTTTGACATCAGAGATGGTATACGGGTGCTCAGTGGAGACTGGGTACACTGGACGGACTCGCCGAGAACTCCCAGATGGTATTATACCTCACGTCAGATGGCAGTTCTCAGGTGACACTTGTGCAGGTTAGTCTGTAGACCCTAGATCGTCATAGAGTCTTGTGTGATTCCCACTGTGCTTTAATTTCCACCTTACCACAACCATGAGGGCGTGCAAAATGGTGGTTTTTGGGTACAGTCCCGAGTCACATGGAGGCAATGAGCGATAGGAGGGGTTTCGTCTCTCCCGGTATTGGGGGTTGATGTTGCGCTGTGCTCAATTGGCCGTAACAGGGAAGTCCCTGGCCAGGGCTGATTCAGAGATTTGCTGGTAAGTGTTACCAGTAGTTTCTCGACCCGTTATGAGCCTCACATCGGCATGACTTATCGGTTATTGGGGTCTGACGTTTACCACCCCTAGACTTGATATGCGACATATTAGACGAGGAGACCGGACTGTACGGGAAGTGTTGCCGGTTGGCTCGACGGGAGTTGTAGCAGGTTCGCTTGTTCTCTTCTGATCGTTCAATACCCGGATGGCCGTTACGTTTAGCTGACCGTTTGCGGCTTGGGGGTACTTAATATGATCATCACCCACTGCCGGCGTATTGACGAGTCTTAGAGTCCCACAATGGAGTTACCTAGTCCAAACGAAACATTGTGGTGCGCGTATGGGATATGCGCATGGACCCGATTAAAATGCGTGTATGGGATACCGTATATTGATCGGGAGGCTTGCTTTTGGTTAGGGTCGTATGTGATATGGCCGGATTGATAAATCAAGTGTTGATTTATCATTTAACCATTAGATTCTCACTAGAAATCTTTTCTTGTATCTTTGGATGTCTGGATGCATGTATGCATACCTTGTTGATTCATGCACATATGGATGTGCATGCACACATACATACATACATCATCTATCATGGTTGTTTATACATAGAAAATGGTGGATATATAAGACTCACACCATGGTTTATTTTATGGATATTTATTTTTATTTTTTCTAAAACAAAAGAATTGAGATAAGATTGAATCATGGTCAAAGTTTCTACACTCTTCTTGTGACCTAACCATTTGCACCTAACTTTTGACCATGGTTTAATCTTTCTCTTGTGTTTAACTAAAGAAAAATTAAATATTCATAAAAAGATAACCATGGTTTGAGATGAAGAAAGAAAGATATATATTCTTATGTTTTTCTTTTTCTCTTGAGAGTTATTCTTATCTTCTTCTAAAATATCCATCATCTTCTTCAACCTTGAGCTCATGCTCTCTAGAATTTTCTAGAGAGCAAATCATTCATCAAGATAGGATTTTGAAGTGAGAAAAGCCACCACAACATCATTCTACACAAGTCTTGCCCACTTGTTTAGAGTGTTAGCTTCGTTTTTCATACTTGATCTTGCGAAGTTGCTAGCTTGGACAAAGCGGACTCCGGGTGGATCATCGGTGACCTAGAGGAGTTCAAGCGGAGCTTTTCCAAACCCCAAGTAGCCAAGGAGTCTAGCGTAGGGAGCTACAAAGGTTGTACTCTCAAAACCCTAGCATTTCTTTCATGTGATGAAGTATAGTTTTTGAAACCCTAATTTTTCTAGGATCGATCCTTTGTATGTTGACTTAGCACCCAAAAAAATTCAATCTTTGGTACATGTGATGCTTCCAAACCCCTCATAGGGTGCTAGGCTAACCTTTCATTGGTATCAGAGCTACTAGGCATTGGATGTCGACCTATGGGGGGTTCTCACTGTGTGAGAGTGTGGCGAAGCATAGGCTCTTACCCCCAGGGTGTCCCGAGACCGGAAGGTGTTCCGGCGGGTTGTAGTCCTCGCGAGGGGGCATGCGTAAAAAGTAGCTGCTAAGGGACCCGTTGGTGCCACGATGACCCCATTGGATGGGGTGGCTGCCTGACCAACATTGGTATTAGAGCCAACCTAGAACATTTGGCGACTATTTTACGAAGTTAAAACTCCGATCGAACCAAAATACGGCCTTTTAGAATGCTCTCTGGACATTTTTTAAAATCTGGTTATTTTCAGAATTAAAAATACTTAAAAAATACAGCAGGAAAAGATAAGAATTACAGTGAAATACGAACCCATGATCTGAACAAACCGCCGCGGAACCGCGGCAAAGCTTGGCTTAAGCCGTGGCTCCGCGGCCATATAGTGGCTTCATGGCTTCGTTTTTGCACAGTAACTCCTAAAACTGCTTGTACATTGTTTTGAGTATGTTTAATCTGAATATACTGTTGAAAATTCTGGAGATGGTTTTGGACTCGACGATTCGATCGGAATTTTCATTTCGTTTCTTTTCCGGATAAATTAGAAAGTATTGAAGTGTTTGAACGAGTATCATTTGCTCACTTTTCACGGGGTTTAAAAGCTTTCGGAAATACGTGCAAGTTTGTTTGTGGTTGACCCTCTAGAAGACAACAAACCTTAACTCGATTATGTGACCGTCTTGAACTGCCTTTTGAACCTTAGGGTTTGGGGCAGTACGGCGTGCCACATGTGAGGCGTTGGCTTGACCCTTCTACGGCTGGACCGCTACCACTGTGTCACACTCCGGGTTTTTGAACTCCGCTCAAGTGTTGAGCTTTAGTGAATCTTGGGTGTTTGATCGTTCGTTCGAAAACTTTAATACTGTCTAATTATCTGGAATGTGATGCAATGTGTGGAATTCATATTATAAGACATGAAATACGAGGTATGTGATACTTCGCATTTACGATGTCTAAAGAGAATGTGGATTCCAGATATTGCAGTTTTACACTTTCTTTTCTGTGACCGTAAGTGTAGTATGTATTTACCGATTGTCGTTGCTATACGTCGACGACAATAGGTGTATGCATACTTACTTACGTTGATGATATGAGATATTATGTGTTGTTGAGATATGATGTGCAGGATTGTCGCAATTGAATAGCCGGGGGGTTTTATATGAGATGAGAGTTTTATATTTTCATTCATGTAAATTCAAATGTAATGTAATATTCTTTTATTTGGGGCACTTCCGGGTTGAGGTTGTGTGACCAGTGTTGTATATTATTTACTTTTCCGCATTAGGATGGACCCAAGGAGGGGAGCACAGGTGACCGGGTTCTGGGGTTCAATGGGAGGCCATCTCGAGGAGTCGAGACCGGGTCTCCTAAACTCCAGAATTGGTAGGGTCGCTTGCCGCTCTCGTAGGGGTCCAGGGTGTGGGCTTGGCTATTCATCGCGACTATGGAATCCGTATTTTCTATTATTGGCTAAATACTAAATACGGACATCCTAGTATATCCCACATTATATCTATGTTTCTGCTGCGATATCTGTGATGTGATCATTTGATATGTTCTGATGGATACAGTATATAGTATATATGATATATTATATAGGCGTTACTTATGTTTTACACCCGCACTAGCCCTGCCCTGCTCTGTCGTTAGTTACCTAACCTAACGGTGCACGAGGGGACATCGAGGCGAATGCGGATAGCATAAGTGTACGTCGTATTTATCTGTGATGTTTAGGTGACTTAAATGATGGGACTTCATTAATGTGATTAATGAAAGAAAAGAAACCTAAAAGATGTTGTAGAATCAAATTTTTAATAAAAAAGGGTAGCTACAGTTTTGCTTTGCATAGCGGTATATATGATATACCCTGCACCTTATTCGATGAGGAAAGGGCCGAGATCCCTTAACCGGGAGTGACCCCTTTAGCGAAACTGGCAGATGCTACAACACTCGGTTTGACTTTTGACTGCTTTTGGAGTTTTGCTTTGCACAGTGATATATATGATATATCCCGCACCTTATTCGATGAGGAAAGAGCCGAGATCCCTTCACCGGGAGTGACCTCTTTAGCAAAACTAATAAAAGCCTCAAAATCACTCCATTTCAAAATTCACTAGATTCTACAACGATATCAAGTTCATTACGCTCATGGTTTTTTCTAAAAAAACCTGCGTAGCCCTCCGTCATTTCAGATAGATATTATTTAGTATTCGTGCTATGTTTGTTGACTTAGTCAAGGCGTAGTGTACGGTAGCTAAATAATGTTTATCTGTTACAACATGAGATGTGATTGGATTAGGGCATTCGCACGGCCTTGTTGACTCAGTCAAGGGTCATACGGGTGGGTTTAATTCAATCGAGAAATGTACGGGTTGAACTTGACTTGCGATTTATGGTTTGTTGACTTAGTCAAGGTCATAGATCGCTAGGGGCAAAAGCATTATCGGGAATTTCAAGTGTTGAAATTTGCAATGAGATTGCATACCTTCTATGAGATAGTTGGATCCCGATACCCACTGCGAGTAATTGTTACTCCTGGGAGAGTTTTACACAGGACAATTAGCCGATCAAGTAGGTGTCTAGAAAGGTGTCAACGGGGTTACGCCTCTGGGAAAACGAGGTTTACTTTAATTAGGTCCGTGCGAAAGCACGGGGAACCTCCCTCAAAGTACCGACACTGGCCTGGCTGAAAGATCGACGAAGTTGTAGGGTGTAATTAATCCCGGCTAGTCTTTCCTTTTAGGGTTTGAAGGAAGATTTGATAAAAACCAGTGGGAGCCATCCTGATTAGATAAGATAATAACCAATCTGATCTTGCAAGAGCATACGCTAAAGTGTTTTCTTCTCTCTCTCTCCAGGTAGCGACCATGTCATGCCCTAATAAAGATAATAATATGGATGTATTGACCGAACCCGCATGTTATACTGTGCAGGGGAATGTTGGACCCGTTCTATCTTGTAAGTGTTATAAGACTGAACAGGAAACAGGAGAATATTTGGATTCTCACGCCGCCCAAACGAAGAACATGCATGATGATGCACCTTCTTCGGGTGTGTTTGTTATTGAGAACTGTTTTTCAGTTCACCCTACGTCCTGGGTATTAGATACCGGATCAGGATCCCACATATGTAAGCAGTTACATGGGCTACGGAAAGGTAGAGAACTGGGAAAAGGTGATCATTCCGTTCAAGTAGGGAATGGGGCAAATGTTGCAGCCAAAGCAGTTGGCAAATATCACCTGGTATTACCAAGTGGTGATACACTAGTTCTGAATGAATGCTATTATATACCGAACATGATGTGCAACATTATATCAGTTTCTTTATTAAGTAAAGAAGGATATAATTTTGTAGTAAAGGATAATGTTATGAACATATTCCTAGATCAAAAGTTGATTGCATCAGGCTCGTTACATAATGGCATATTCATTCTCAATCAAAATACAGTCCTCAATATACAAAACACACACAGGAGGAAAAGCTCAGAAATGAACGAATCCTTCTTGTGGCACTGTAGACTTGGCCATATCAATGAGACACGGCTGGCTAAGTTACATAAGAATGGATATTTGAATTCATTCGAATTATCATCTTATGACACTTGCCATTCATGTCTCAAAGGAAAGATGACCAAAACTCCGTTTAGTGGACACGGAGAAAGAGTTACTGAACTCTTAGGACTGGTACATAGTGATGTATGCGGTCCTATGTCTACACACGCCAGAGACGGTTCTTCCTACTTCATTACATTCACTGACGATCTCTCTAGATACGGGCATGTGTTTCTGTTGAAACACAAGTCTGAAGCTTTTGAGAAATTCAGAGAATATAAGCACGAAGTAGAGAACCAAACGGGCAAAAGTATTAAGATTCTTCGATCTGATCGAGGAGGTGAATACTTAAGCATTGAATTCCTAGATTATCTAAAAGAGAATGGGATTCTCTCTCAGCTTACTCCTCCTTATACACCATAGCACAACGGTGTATCGGAACGAAGGAATCGCACCCTATTAGATATGGTGCACTCAATGATGAGCAATGCTGAGTTACCTATTTCCTTTTAGGGGTATGCGCTTGAGACAGCCATATACCTATTGAATCTAGTTCCGTCTAAATCTGTACCTACAACACCATATGAGATATGGAGTGGGAAGAGACCATATTTTAAACGAATTAAGATATGGGGTTGTCCGGCCTATGTCAAAAAGCAAAATCCGGACAAACTCGAGGCACGATCAGTTCTTTGCAAGTTTGTGGGATATCCAAAGAATTCTCAAGGATATTTTTTCTACCAAGCTGAGGAACAAAGAGTGTTTGTTGCTCAATATGCCACCTTTTTGGAAAGGGAATTTCTTGCAAAAGAAATTAGTGGTAAAGAGGTAGAGCTGGAAGAGGTTCCAGCACCACAAACTACAACTGATGATTTAGTAGAACCAGAGGATTCAGTAGTACCCGACGAACCCCAGCCTCTCCGCTGATCTAGTAGGGTTTCTCGTCCACCTGAGAGATACTACGGTTTTCTCATTGACGGTGGAAGCGAGGATTGCATCATGGAGGATGATGACCCAACTAGCTTCGAGCAGGCCATCACGAGTAAGGACTCAGTGAAATGGCTGGATGCAATGCGGTCCTAGATGGAATCCATGTACACCAACAAAGTATGGACTTTGGAAGTTGCTCCTGAAGGGGTAAAACCCATTGGGAGCAAGTGGATCTTCAAGAAAAAACTTGGTGTAGATGGGAAAGTGGAGACTTTCAAAGCTAGACTTGTTGCAAAAGGTTTTCGTCAAAGACCAGGTGTGGACTATGACGAAACCTTTTCTCCAGTAGCTATGCTTAAATCCATCCGGATCATGCTTGCCATCGCTGCATATCATGACTATGAAATCTGGCAAATGGATGTTAAGACTGCCTTTCTAAACGGTGATTTAGAAGAGTGCGTGTACATGACTCAGCCAGAGGGCTTCGTAGACAGTGGGAGCAGCGGGAAGGTGTGCAAGCTGCTTAAATCCATTTATGGATTAAAGCAAGCATCGCGGAGTTGGAACATCTGCTTTGACGTCGTTATCAAAGAGTTTGATTTCGTCAAAAACCCAGATGAACCTTGTATCTAAAAGAAGGTGGCAGAGAGTAAGGTTGTCTTCCTCGTATTGTACGTGGACGACATACTCTTGATAGGAAATGATATTCCTATGCTGCAATCGGTCAAGCTCTTCTTATCACAAAGATTCTCAATGAAAGATCTTGGTGATGCCTCCTGCATATTGGGAATTAGGATCTATAGAGATAGATCCAAACGGATATTGGGATTGTCCCAATCCAGGTACATTGACACCATACTAAAGAGGTTTAGTATGGAAGAATCCAAGCGTGGGAACTTGCCCACGATCTTTGGAGTCACTCTCTCCAAAGAGATGTCTCCTAAGACTGATTTGGAGAGAGCTCGCATGCAAGGGATACCCTATGCTTCGGCTGTAGGCTCTATCATGTATGCGATGCTATGTACCAGACCCGATGTAGCATACTCACTAAGTGTAGTGAGTAGGTATCAAGCTGATCCTGGAGAGAGTCACTGGACAGCTGTGAAGAGCATTCTCAAGTACTTACGAAGGACTAAAGAGTTGCTCTTGGTGTATGGTAACGGAGAACTCCAAGTGGAGTCCTTTACCGATTCGAGCTTCCAGAGTGATAAGGACGACTCTAAGTCGCAGTCGGGATTTGTCTTTACCCTTTACGGAGGGCCGGTTAGCTGGAAGAGTTCTAAGCAGGAAACCGTGGCAGACTCGACGATGGAGGCTGAATACATCGCTGCCAACGATGCTGCCAAAGAAGCTGTCTGGATCAAGAAGTTCATTACTGAACTTGGAGTGGTTCCATCCATTGAGCATCCAATACCTTTGTATTGCGATAACAATGGAGCGATGGCTTTATCCAAGGAACCCAGGTCCCATCAGCGATCCAGGCATATTCTGAGGCGGTATCACCTGATCCGGGAGATAGTTGATCGCCGGGAGATCGAGGTCAGGAGGGTTGACACGAAGAACAACACCACAGATCCACTCACGAAGGCCATTCCCCAGATACAGTTTGAGAGACTCTTCGGGATGCTCGGTATGCGATACTACAGCAGCTGGCCCTAGTGCAAGTGGGAGATTGTTAGTTGTATGTATGCCCTAGAGGCCAGTATTGTACAGATGATGTATATTATTTTGGATGCTTGGACATATATAGAGATGACTTTCTTGATCGATATGATAGTATGCTATCTGGTTACTCTTTATCTTAACATGTATACTAGTCTCTTTATACTGTGTTATGGTTACATGTTGGTAAAGCCCTTAGGATGTGTACTTGACTACCTGGACTATGATGCAGATCATACTACTGGGGACATGGTAGTCCATTAGTACATCCTTCAAGGTCCCTAGTCGTAGGTGTATCGAGACGGGGCATCGATATACCAGTGTAGACTAGCGTATACGCTTCTCGACCCATGAGATGGGTGATGGATGATCCCATATCCATTGGTGTTTGACATCAGAGATGGTATACGGGTGCTCAGTGGAGACTGGGTACACTGGACGAACTCGCCGAGAACTCCCAGATGGTATTATACCTCACGTCAGATGGCAGTTCTCAGGTGACACTTGTGCAGGTTAGTCTGTAGACCCGAGATCGTCATAGAGTCTTGTGTGATTCCCACTGTGCTTTAATTTCCACCTTACCACATCCATGAGGGCATGCAAAACGGTGGTTTTTGGGTACAGTCCCAAGTCACATGGAGGCAATGAGCGATAGGAGGGGTTTCGTCTCTCCCGGTATTGGGGGTTGATGTTGCGCTGTGCTCAATTGACCGTAACAGGGAAGTCCCTGGCCAGGGCTGATTCAGAGATTTGCTGGTAAGTGTTACCAGTAGTTTCTCGACCCGTTATGAGCCTCACATCGGCACGACTTATCCGTTATTGGGGTCTGACGTTTACCACCCCTAGACTTGATATGCGACATATTAGACGAGGAGACCGGACTGTACGGGAAGTGTTGCCGGTTGGCTCGACGGGAGTTGTAGCAGGTTCGCTTGTTCTCTTCTGATCGTTCAATACCCGGGTGGCCGTTACGTTTAGCTGACCGCTTGCGGCTTGGGGGTACTTGATATGATCATCACCCACTGCCGGCGTATTGACGAGTCTTAGAGTCCCACAATGGAGTTACCTAGTCCAGGCGAAACGTTGTGGTGCGCGTATGCGATATGCGCATGGACCCGATTAAAATGCGTGTATGGGATACCGTATATTGATCGAGAGGCTTGCTTTTGGTTAGGGTCGTATGTGATATGGCCGGATTGATAAATCAAGTGTTGATTTATCATTTAACCATTAGATTCTCACTAGAAATCTTTTCTTGTATCTTTGGATGTATGGATGCATGTTGTAAGTGCACGGCGGCGCCCCGGCCGTCAATCCGACGGCCAAATGCGGAAGCGGTGATAAACTTTAATTTTTCATGAACTGGCAAACAGCCGCGCACTAATACCCGGATCGAACCATTAATTAGTCCTAGCTATCTACAAGAAAGGGAATAGAGATATACCGATGATCCAAGTCCTCCGGTCTTCTCGTCATCGTCCCGATCTCCTGCGGAATGTCCCGTCTCCTCCTCGTCGCCGGAAGTGCACCACATCGCCTACTTCTTTTACGGGCTCCCACCTCAATGCCGAGGCAACTCGGGCACGAAGCTGGCTAGTCGACGTGCCCAAGATTTGCTGTAGAATACGGTGTACAAGTCTCATTTTGGGGTTGTAGGAATTGCCTTTTAGTGGAGGAAATGATATAAGAACAATGTGGAGGAACTTTGGGGATTTTGGGAACATGAAATGAACAAAACCCCACACCCCAAAAATTGGGCAGCCCCCTCCCATATGGCCGGCCAAAACAAATGAGGAAGAAGAGGAGAGTGAGAGTGTGTGTATCAAAAGATAATGGGAGCCATTCTCATATATTCAAAAGAGAGAGAGAGGAATGGTTATCATATGAACCAATGATAACAAAGCAAAACCAACACTCAACTAACAACCATCTCTTATCATCAACAACCATCATCAAAACCATGATGATAAAGAAAGTCAAGCAATCATGAGTTTATGAAGTCAAATGATGGGACAAGTATCATGACATGATAATATGCAAAGACCCCCTCCACAAATACTTATTTGCAACAATGCAAATAAGCCTTCCTCCACCAATCTTCGGCCAATGAACGATACAAAGGAAATTGGCCGAAACGGAAAGCAAACTGGCAACTCCAGAAAACTGGTCCCGTAATAAATTATAGGAAAAACCCCGATACTGTGCATACACACCCGCATCTGTATTTCGACCGAAATACAAATGCAATGAGACAAAATCTACACTGTACTATACTAGGATCCGGCTTAAACCAAAGCCGGCCAGTAATATCCGTTCGATCCTGATCCGTGCAATACCGCACGTATCTGATCGAACCATGCCATATAACCATACGGCCTATAGTACAAGCTGTCCGATCCTGATCCGTGCAATACCGCACGTATCTGACCGGACCTTGCCATATCTCCATACGGCCTCTACAACCTTTCGCCCGAAAGCTGAGTAACTGAAATGTGGGGGACTCTAAAGACACATCAACACCTTGGTTGTGGATTTAACCACTAGCACGTTAGAGGTATAAGCCAATACATAACGGGCTACCAGGTATTGACCAAAAGGGACGTCTGTGAGCGAACTCAGCCTGACTCCCTACTGAGCCTGTCAGTGACAATATCCGTACAGTCCGGTCCGTTCGTCTATGAGCATCGCATGGCGGGCCTAGGGGGTTGGTAAAAGTCAGACCCCCAAAATCGGTACAAGTCGTGTCGGAGTGTAGCCCAGAACACCCTGAGATACTACTGGAATACCTACCAGTAAATCTCCTTGCCTCGGCCGAGGGCTTGTTTACCCACACTTGCCATTGTTGTTGTTCCAGGCTGCGAGACCCGGCAGGAGGATGAGTATAGCGTCGTTCTAAACTAGCTTTAGAAGTGCACGTCTATATGACTCTGCCAGAGGGTTGTCGTAGTCAGTGGGAGCAGCGGAAGCATTGGTGGACATCAGGCTTATGTCTATTTATAGACTAAAGCAGATATAGCGGAGATAGATCATCTATTTCTGATGTGACAGTCATGGGTTTGACGTCATAAGAATAGGGGATGGATCTGTTGAGAAGGTAGTAGGAAGTGATATTCCTATACTACGATCGGTTATACTTTGGTCGTCACACAGTGTTTTCTCCACATGGGACTTGGACATTATATCAGACATACTGGTTACTAGATCTATGGTTTTAGATCTAGATTTGGGTGGTTTCCCAATCAGGGTACTTTGACAGCGTTCTAAGAGTATTTAGATGGTCGACTCTTGGCACGGTAGTATTACCTGCAGGTGATGGAGTCACCCTCTCTAAAGGTGTCTTATAGACTAAAGTAGAGAGGGATGCGCATGATTGGCAGATCATTTGCTCAGGCAATTGAGTCAATCATGAGATGTCAAGTACCACACCAGATGTTGTTCTTGCACTAGATGCAATAAGTTGACATTGACCCAATCCTGGAGAAACAGTCGGAAGCAGTTTTAGAACATAAGTGGATGTTCTAGGGATATGATAACGACGGCCTCATTCGGGGGACAGTTATCATTCCAGGCTTCCAAGGTGACCTGGACGACAAGGAGGTTGTCAGAGTTATAGTTTTCCTTCTGACGAGGGGCAGTATTCTGGACAGGTGATCCAAGGCAATACTGAGGGAGGCATGGCGCAGGATACTGATTAAGCTCAGTTGACGATACAGTCTAAGAAGTTTGGATTTGGAGTTCATTTATGAGCTAGGTCCCATCATACATCCAGACATTCTAAGACAGGTATTGCTCATTTCGGGAGATGGCTTTCTCAACGAACTTGAGATATAGAGAGACATAGAAAGAAACTTCAAGGCGGATCCACTCACTGAGGCTATTCCTCGAACGCAAGAGTTTCGCAAACAGGCTTTATGAGACTGACTAGTAGAGGAGTTGGGTGTTCGGTATCACACGGGCTGTGAGTATGCGACATCGCAATAATTAGCCTTGAGTGCAAGTGGGAGATTGTTGGAGATAGTGCCCTCAGAGTCAATTATTGGATCACAGGCACGTGATTGCAATGATTGAGGGAGGACCTATCCCGGGACGACAGTCTTACTCGAGATGATAGTATGCTATCTGGTTTACCTTTATCATCGTGTACTGCTTTAGGTGACCTGACAGGTCACTATTGCACGTTGATAGAGCCCCTAGGATTCTTGCTTGACTGCCAGCAGTATGAGGGCGATCATATAAGTGAGAGCTGGAGTCTATAAGCACATCCTTAAAAGGTCCCTAGTCGTGGGAGATTCGAGACAGGGCATCGTTTCTCCAGAGTATACTAGTGTATACAGTCGAGACCCCGACGAGGGGCGGTGGCCGGTCTCACAAGCCACTGGTGTCTGTTGGTTCACCTAAGATGTATACAGGTGCTCATTGGGTTATGAGTACACCGGACAGGACTCGCCGGGAACATGCTAGTTGGTCTTATACCTGACGTCAGATAGCAGTTCCCAGGTGACATGTGTACAGGTTAGTTCATCGACCTGGGGATCGTCATTTGTCTCGTGTGAGTTCCCACTGTGCTTTGATTACTACCCTACCACGGCTCAAAGGAGTCGTGCAAACAGGTTTTAGTTGGGTACAGTCCCGAGCCACATGGAGGCAGTGAGCGGATCTTCGGGGGTTCGTCTCTCCCGGTATTGGGGGTGAGGTCGCGCTGTGTCTAGGAGAGCCATTACACGAAGTCCTTGGCCAAGGCAGGAGATTTACTGGTAGGTATTCCAGTAATATCTCAGGGTGTTCTGGGCTACACTCCGACACGACTTGTACCGCTTTTGGGGGTCTGACTTTTACCCACCCCCTAGGCCCGACATATGATGCTCATAGACGAACGGACCGGACTGTACGGATATTGTCACTGACAGGCTCAGTAAGGGTGTCAGGATGAGTTCGCTCATCGACGTCCCTTTTAGTCAATAGCTGGTGGCCCGTTACGTATTGGCTTATACCTCTGACGTGCTAGTGGTTAAATCCACAGCCATAGTATTGACGAGTCTTTAGAGTTCACCACACTTTCAGTTACTCAGGCTTTCGGGCGAAACGCTGTAGAGGCCGTATGGAGATATGGCAGGGTCCGATCAGATACGTGCGGTATTGCACGGATCAGGATCGGACGGTTTGTACTAGTGGCCATATGGTTATATGGCAGGGTTCGATCAGATACGTGCGGTATTGCACGGATCAGGATCGGACGGATATTACTAGCCGGCTTTGGTTTAAGCCGGACCCTAGTATAGTACAGTGTAGATTTTGTCTCTTTGCATTTGTATCCGGACGGAATACAGATGCGGGTGTGTATGCACAGTATCGGGGTTTTCCTGTAATTTATTACGGGACCAGTTTTCTGGAGTTGCCAGTTTGCATTCCGTTCCGGCCGGTTTTCGTTTGTTCTTTCCCGGCCGGACTTTTCCGATGGAGGGTGTTATTTGCAAGTTTGCAAATAACACATTGTGGAGGTTTTTCTTGCAAATATATTTATTATGAAAGCATCTTTTGATACCATTCTTATCCATCATTATCACTTGCCTTTTGTTGATTAGAAGTGATTAGAGTTTGATGTGAGATGGTTATGATGATGTTTTGGATGTGGTCACCACTTGTGCTCCTACCATCACCTCCCTTCATGCTTCATATTCTTTCCTCCACCATTTTCTAAGATGATAAGTTTTTTTTCATACTTGAGAGAAGAAGAAGAGAGGATCATTTTCAAGAGGAAAAATTTGTTCATCTCATTTCATGCTAGAAAAATGCAAGCACCATTTTTCTTATCTTGATTCCTCCATCATCTTCAAAGGCAACAAACCCCAAATGAGACATAAGCTCTACACTACACTTTCTACAGCAAATCTTGGACGCGTCGACTCGCCAGCTTCGCGCCCGAGTTGCCTCGGTATTGAGGTGGGAGCCCGTAAAAGATGCAGGCGATGTGGTGCCCTTCCGGCGAAGAGGCGACAACGAGGAGATGACGGACGAAGCATCCGCGGGAGATCGGAGTGGAGACGAAGACCGAAGGACTCGGATCATTCGGTATATCTCTAACCCGTCTTGTAGTTAGCTAGGACAAGTTTAATGGCCCGATCCGGGGTTTAGTGCGCGGTGGTGCCGGTTTGCTAAGTTCGCAAAATTAAAGTTTATCACCGCTTCCGCATTTGGCCGTCGGATTGACGGCCGGGGCGCCGCCGTGCACTTACAGTGGTATCAGAGCCTCGCCATTAACTTCGTCTAGCTTCGTTTGATGTGTTTTACATTTCCGATCGACCAAAATTCCAAAACTTGCATTTTTGTTCACATCAGTTTTCTGTCGATTTTTTTCGGTCTCTAAAAATTTTTCAGGTTGTATAATATTGATGTACTGGAAATTCTAAGACTACTGGGAAAATTCGACACAGTCAGTCGACGACTGAAGCGCGGAACCGCGGCCAAACCCCCCCTTGGGCCGCGGTTCCGCCGCACATTGGTGTCCTCACTGTGTCCAATTTCTCCAGTGGGCTTCTGGGCTAATTTTAGGGGTTTTGGAATATTAATATTGGGCCCAGAATTTCTTGATCTGCTACAGTATTGCTTGGGGGCCCACTTGTTAATTTTTGATCGATCGGATATTTTAAACACATTTTTCACGGTATTTACATTATATCTGCGACCGTGAATGTCACTCGATCGGTAAATCCGGTCTAACTGCTATAGCCCGGTTAGACGGATTTGCGAACGTGACTTTCACGTTGATGTTCTGTGTTTTGCTGTGATGTTGCGGATCGGTCGGTGGGGATAGCCTGGATGCAATGCTAGTACAGTTTATGTTGTATCATGTACATTTGATATTGCGGGGCGAGCGTCCGACATGTGGACTGCCGTCACTGCCTGTTTGTATTATTATTTTGGGGCACGACCAGGTTGCGGTCGATGTACCCGGTGTATGTATATTTTACTTTCTGTACTAGGATTACCCCGCGGAGGGGTGCACGGATAGTCGGGTTCTAGAAGGCAACAAGCCCGCATCTCATGGCATTGGGACGGAGGGGGCTTCACTCCAGGATTAGCTGGCTATTCGCCGCACTCGTAGGGGGTATAGGATTTCATTGCATAGGCTATCCACACGACCAGGGGAACGTCGGGTTTCAGTAGTGGCTCTGTGAAACCCGGGGATCCCAGATATCTGTATTGTTCTGTGATGCTGTACATTTCTGTGATGTTGCCTTTTATTCACGCCTTGAGCGAATATAATATATTGGTATATATATTAGTAGATGTTGTATATGTTTTTCATCCGCGCTAGTCCAGTCCCCGCTCTGCCTTTAGTCAGCTAACCTAACGGGTGATGACGGGACCCAGTGGCGAATGCGGATGGCATATACGTACGTCAGTATATTTTCGTTCTTTGTGGTGTGATCAATTGATGGGACTGCGTTGATTCGGATCAATGCAAGTTAAACAAACCTATTCTGATGTTGTTGGAACACTTTTAAAAAGCTGTTATTGCAAGGACGTTCACTTTTGTTTTGCATCGTGGTATTCATTTGGAATATCCTGCTCCTCAGTCGACGAGGCAAGGGCCGAGATCCCTTCACCGGGAGTGACCCCTTGGACAGAAGTTTGCGTCAGGGCATTAACTTCACTGTAGCCGATTACTTTTGCTTTGCACCGTGGTATTCATTTGGAATATCCTGCACCCCATTCTACGGGGAAAGAGCCGAGATCCCTTCACCGGGAGTGACCTCTTTAGTAAAGGTTTTCGTCACTATATTTTCTAAAAAGCTATCCGTTCCTTCAACGATATCAAGTTCATTACGTTAAAGGTTTTCGCCAGAAACCATTCGTAGCCCTCCATCATTTCAGTTAAATATTCGGTAGTATTCAAACTATGTATTTTGACCTCACGCCAAGGCATAGTGTTTGGTAGCTGCCGGGTATTTATCTGTTGCATAGATAGATGCGTTGGTTTGGGACAGTCGTACTACTATTTTGGCCTACGTCAAGGGTATGTACGGGTGGGTTCAAATTAACCTGGACAATGATGGGCAGAACTTGACATGTGACTTATGATATTTTGACCTCACGCCAAGGTCATAAGAGCATGGGGTAAAAATCACATCGGGAGTTTCAAAAGAACTGAAACTTGCCAGATATGCGCATACCTTCTGGAGTGTGATACCGTGAGCGGATTCCGTCACGTTATCATGCGATGAGAGTTGGATCCCGATTCCCACTGATGAGTTAGTTTACTCCTCGGGTGACCCCGACTAATTCTTCTTTCAGGTTTGGAGAAGAATTTGACGGTACAGTGGGAGGTTTCCTGATTAGATAAATTGGTAACCATTCTGATCTAGGTTAGAGTGCACGCTGAGTGTTTCTTTTCTCTCTCTCTCTGGCAGCGACCATTGACCCGACCCTATGACTATGACTCAGTGACCAAGTTGACCGAACCTTCTTAACACTGGCTTTTGGATTGTCAGAGTTGCAGACCTCATTGCCACTCCTACTTTTACCCTTTTCTCCAGGACACCCCGTATTACTACGAACGTCTACTTCCATTGGACAAAACCATCGTATGGTTATATACGAACTCGAAGGAATTTATTCGAGGATGGTTTCAGGTTCTGGAGAAAACGGATAGGACTATTCAGTTGTCTTTTCCTTTTACCTTCTCTCAGGTTGCGAGTACTCCTTGGTTTAGGAGATAGTACACCTATTACGCAAATTGGATGGTCTTCTTCCAAACCTTAGGCTGGTGCCGACCGGTAGGGAATGAAGAAAACCAATTAGCATAACGATGGTGTGCAGAAGGTATTAAGATTAAGACAAAGCAAGGGATTAGTAAGAGGGCAAAGTAAATTGCGACTGATATTCACGACCAAACCAAGTATTTCTTCGCCAATCCTAAATCACCTTTGTATTTCTCCAGGACACTCCGTATCACTACGAAGATCCACAGTTTATTGGATACTCCATCGTATGGTTATATACAAACTCGAAAGGAACTTGTTCCAGTTCGGGGATGGATTCTGGTCCAGGAGAAATAGGAATAAGGTTTATTCGGTTGTCTTTTATCTTCACCTTCTCTCATTGCGAGTGCTCCTAGGACTAGGACAGTACACCCATTATGCTTATTGGATAGTCTTCTTCCAAACCATAGGCTGGTGCCGAACGGTAGGGAAGGAAGAAAACCATTTGGCCTAAGGGGTGTGCAGAAGGTAATGACCAAAGACATATAAAGGGATTTGGAGAGGTGGCAAAGAATTATACGGTTATAGTTGTGAATCTGGATAATGGTAGAGGCATTACTAAGAATACCAGGATACCCCATCGAAACATTTCAATGTTTCAGTTCAACTGTGTACTGTTAAAAGAAAACTGATTTCCCGATTGGACACTTGCTCCAGGGTATGTATTTACCAGGTTTGATTCTCACATCTGTATGGTTTTACAGATGATGAGTGGGAGTAAGTTATTGGGAATTGGGTGATCATCCTCATTATATCGGGATTCGTTGTAATCGGTGATATTTGAGGAGATCACCTGGGCTGTTTGCCGGTCGGCAAATATTTGGTTTTGAATATCCGCTGTTGTGCACCAATTTCAAATTGATATATCTGTACGTCTATTTGAATAGAGTGAGATATACCTTTTGATATTATGTCGATGACATTTACCTATAACAGTGGATGGTTAGGTAAGGAGCATTAAACAGCGATGTAATTCTTCTTAACCATAAGTACAGTTTTCAACCTACGACACACAGTGAAAGAGTTGTTAGACTCAGCGGACTTATATAGAGTATTGTATGTTGTCCAGTGTCCATTGGGACAGAGGGGTTGGTCCTCATACTATATTCTGTTTACTTTTAACTTCTCTAGTTCTTAGGCATGTGTTTCGTAGAAACACAGGGTCTAAGTTTTGAGGAGTTATAGGTATTTGAATAGAGTATAGAACCAAGTGTAGAAAGTATCGGGATTCTTCAAAGTGATCGAAGATGTAGATACTTGTGTATGGTATTCAGTTGATAGTAATGATAAAGAGAAATTGATTCTCTTTCAGGTCACTCATAATTGGAAGCATTCCTAAATTGAGTAACGCTGATCGGCCTCTCTCCATTTAGTTGACATGCACTAGAGAAAGTTGCATGATTTGAATCTGGTTAAATTAAATCAGTGCCTCTGGTTCTATATTGGATATAGTACAGTTCATATCTTAACATTGTTAAGGTACGGGGAGTTGTCCGGCTTATGATTAAAACCAGACTCTGGATAACTCAAGGCACGTTTCTGTAATGGCTGTTTGTGGGTTGACCCAGGCTATGACGAGGGTTGACTTTCTACCATAAGAAAGATCAATAGTGATATTGTTCTTGACTCGCCACAGTTTTAATAAAAATGGATTTTTTTTCAAAAACAGTAGTGGGAGTATGGTAGAACTGGAAGTGATTCCAGAACCGCAAACGATTACTGAAGATTTGATAAGGAACCTAAAGATTCAATCTGTTTTGACATTCCATTGGCCACTCCGCAGATAAGGTGGGTAACTTCAGGCACCCGAGAGGTACTCCGGTACCCTCAAGGACGGTGACAGGGAAGTTCTTGTTTACCCACACTTGCCATTGTTGTTGTTCCAGGCTGCGAGACCCGGCAGGAGGATGAGTATAGCGTCGTTCTAAACTAGCTTTAGAAGTGCACGTCTATATGACTCTGCCAGAGGGTTGTCGTAGTCAGTGGGAGCAGCGGAAGCATTGGTGGACATCAGGCTTATGTCTATTTATAGACTAAAGCAGATATAGCGGAGATAGATCATCTATTTCTGATGTGACAGTCATGGGTTTGACGTCATAAGAATAGGGGATGGATCTGTTGAGAAGGTAGTAGGAAGTGATATTCCTATACTACGATCGGTTATACTTTGGTCGTCACACAGTGTTTTCTCCACATGGGACTTGGACATTATATCAGACATACTGGTTACTAGATCTATGGTTTTAGATCTAGATTTGGGTGGTTTCCCAATCAGGGTACTTTGACAGCGTTCTAAGAGTATTTAGATGGTCGACTCTTGGCACGGTAGTATTACCTGCAGGTGATGGAGTCACCCTCTCTAAAGGTGTCTTATAGACTAAAGTAGAGAGGGATGCGCATGATTGGCAGATCATTTGCTCAGGCAATTGAGTCAATCATGAGATGTCAAGTACCACACCAGATGTTGTTCTTGCACTAGATGCAATAAGTTGACATTGACCCAATCCTGGAGAAACAGTCGGAAGCAGTTTTAGAACATAAGTGGATGTTCTAGGGATATGATAACGACGGCCTCATTCGGGGGACAGTTATCATTCCAGGCTTCCAAGGTGACCTGGACGACAAGGAGGTTGTCAGAGTTATAGTTTTCCTTCTGACGAGGGGCAGTATTCTGGACAGGTGATCCAAGGCAATACTGAGGGAGGCATGGCGCAGGATACTGATTAAGCTCAGTTGACGATACAGTCTAAGAAGTTTGGATTTGGAGTTCATTTATGAGCTAGGTCCCATCATACATCCAGACATTCTAAGACAGGTATTGCTCATTTCGGGAGATGGCTTTCTCCGCGAACTTGAGATATAGAGAGACATAGAAAGAAACTTCAAGGCGGATCCACTCACTGAGGCTATTCCTCGAACGCAAGAGTTTCGCAAACAGGCTTTATGAGACTGACTAGTAGAGGAGTTGGGTGTTCGGTATCACACGGGCTGTGAGTATGCGACATCGCAATAATTAGCCTTGAGTGCAAGTGGGAGATTGTTGGAGATAGTGCCCTCAGAGTCAATTATTGGATCACAGGCACGTGATTGCAATGATTGAGGGAGGACCTATCCCGGGACGACAGTCTTACTCGAGATGATAGTATGCTATCTGGTTTACCTTTATCATCGTGTACTGCTTTAGGTGACCTGACAGGTCACTATTGCACGTTGATAGAGCCCCTAGGATTCTTGCTTGACTGCCAGCAGTATGAGGGCGATCATATAAGTGAGAGCTGGAGACTATAAGCACATCCTTAAAAGGTCCCTAGTCGTGGGAGATTCGAGACAGGGCATCGTTTCTCCAGAGTAGACTAGTGTATACAGTCGAGACCCCGACGAGGGGCGGTGGCCGGTCTCACAAGCCACTGGTGTCTGTTGGTTCACCTAAGATGTATACAGGTGCTCATTGGGTTATGAGTACACCGGACAGGACTCGCCGGGAACATGCTAGTTGGTCTTATACCTGACGTCAGATAGCAGTTCCCAGGTGACATGTGTACAGGTTAGTTCATCGACCTGGGGATCGTCATTTGTCTCGTGTGAGTTCCCACTGTGCTTTGATTACTACCCTACCACGGCTCAAAGGAGTCGTGCAAACAGGTTTTAGTTGGGTACAGTCCCGAGCCACATGGAGGCAGTGAGCGGATCTTCGGGGGTTCGTCTCTCCCGGTATTGGGGGTGAGGTCGTGCTGTGTCTAGGAGAGCCATTATACGAAGTCCTTGGCCAAGGCAGGAGATTTACTGGTAGGTATTCCAGTAATATCTCAGGGTGTTCTGGGCTACACTCCGACACGACTTGTACCGCTTTTGGGGGTCTGACTTTTACCCACCCCCTAGGCCCGACATGCGATGCTCATAGACGAACGGACCGGACTGTACGGATATTGTCACTGACAGGCTCAGTAAGGGTGTCAGGATGAGTTCGCTCATCGACGTCCCTTTTAGTCAATAGCTGGTGGCCCGTTACGTATTGGCTTATACCTCTGACGTGCTAGTGGTTAAATCCACAGCCATAGTATTGACGAGTCTTTAGAGTCCACCACACTTTCAGTTACTCAGGCTTTCGGGCGAAACGCTGTAGAGGCCGTATGGAGATATGGCAGCGTCCGATCAGATACGTGCGGTATTGCACGGATCAGGATCGGACGGTTTGTACTAGTGGCCGTATGGTTATATGGCAGGGTTCGATCAGATACGTGCGGTATTGCACGGATCAGGATCGGACGGATATTACTTGCCGGCTTTGGTTTAAGCCGGACCCTAGTATAGTACAGTGTAGATTTTGTCTCTTTGCATTTGTATCCGGACGGAATACAGATGCGGGTGTGTATGCACAGTATCGGGGTTTTCCTGTAATTTATTACGGGACCAGTTTTCTGGAGTTGCCAGTTTGCATTCCGTTCCGGCCGGTTTTCGTTTGTTCTTTCCCGGCCGGACTTTTCCGATGGAGGGTGTTATTTGCAAGTTTGCAAATAACACATTGTGGAGGTTTTTCTTGCAAATATATTTATTATGAAAGCATCTTTTGATACCATTCTTATCCATCATTATCACTTGCCTTTTGTTGATTAGAAGTGATTAGAGTTTGATGTGAGAGGGTTATGATGATGTTTTGGATGTGGTCACCACTTGTGCTCCTACCATCACCTCCCTTCATGCTTCATATTCTTTCCTCCACCATTTTCTAAGATGATAAGTTTTTTTTCATACTTGAGAGAAGAAGAAGAGAGGATCATTTTCAAGAGGAAAAATTTGTTCATCTCATTTCATGCTAGAAAAATGCAAGCACCATTTTTCTTATCTTGATTCCTCCATCATCTTCAAAGGCAACAAACCCCAAATGAGACATAAGCTCTACACTACACTTTCTACAGCAAATCTTGGACGCGTCGACTCGCCAGCTTCGCGCCCGAGTTGCCTCGGTATTGAGGTGGGAGCCCGTAAAAGATGCAGGCGATGTGGTGCCCTTCCGGCGAAGAGGCGACAACGAGGAGATGACGGACGAAGCATCCGCGGGAGATCGGAGTGGAGACGAAGACCGAAGGACTCGGATCATTCGGTATATCTCTAACCCGTCTTGTAGTTAGCTAGGACAAGTTTAATGGCCCGATCCGGGGTTTAGTGCGCGGTGGTGCCGGTTTGCTAAGTTCGCAAAATTAAAGTTTATCACCGCTTCCGCATTTGGCCGTCGGATTGACGGCCGGGGCGCCGCCGTGCACTTACAAATGCACCATTGCATTAACTCTCCCATTATTGCATTCACACCATGTCACCATGCCACCTCAACACACATCCAAAAGAAATATCTCTCCTCTCACACAAAATATCAAAGATTAAAGCAAGAATGGATTAAGGTAAAGGATTAGAATTAGGGTTAAGTGTCATGGTCACTAATACTAGATTAGCACAGAAAAACCCTCACATTTACGTGCACACGTGCGTGCATGCCCATAACAAATAATATGAAAATAATAATTAAATTTTATAAAATGTAAGAAACCCGAATTGGTAAACTTTTTACAGTAAACCCGCATTACCATCTAAACTAACACTAACTGAAATCTAAGGCGTTACATTGAAGGTCCTTCAGCATTCTTTTAGTCTTAGCTGAAAGGGCCACCTCCCATGGGGCTTCCTCTATAAGTGAGGATGATGCCCCCGGCGTGTCCATCTTTTTAGGAGTGTGCGGTTGTGGCGGGTTCACCCTCCAGTGTTCGGACAGCGTGAACTTGCCCTGTTGGTACTGGTCTTCGATCCAACTTTTGAAGATGTAACAATCTTCGATTGGGTGACCCAATATTCGGTAGTAAGGACAGTAATTGGGGCTGTTAACGTCGCCTGATTGCGTTGGGCGTTTCGGCTCTGGCAGAGTGATGAGCCTGTTGCGCAGAGCTAGCCCGAATAATCTCTTTGTCTTATCCCAAGGGAACGAGTAAGGGCGTCTCAACTTTTCTCCGAATGATCATTGTTTATCGTTTTGGTGAGCAACCGGCTTCGGGCCACTCGGTTGTTGCTGAGTGTTGGCGACGAAGGTCGCTTTCCCTTTCCCCTTTTCATTCTGAAAATCTGTTTTTGAAGAGGACGGCCTATGACCCATCTGATCCATCTGGGCCAGCTTATCAATCAAGGCCTGGAAGGTGGTCGGCTTGAAGAACATCATAAATTGATATATGGTCGCCTGAGGATCGAGGGTTCCCATAAACTTGCCCACGGCTGGAGCTTCCTCTATGCGCTGTTCACACTTTGACCACAGGTTCAGCCACCGAATGGAGTACTGAACCCAGGTTTCTCCCGGCTTCACTCTGGCAGTAATTAGTACGGTGATCGGGGTGCGCTCGCTAGCGCTTGTGAATCTTTGTGTAAACAGTAGCTCCATTTCTGCAAATGTCTTGACAGAGTCATTCGGGGGCTCGGAGTGCCATTCGAATGCTGTCTCCGACAAGCTGCTGACAAACTGGTGAAGCAGCAATTTATCGTCACCTCCAGTATTACCGCATAAGGCTCTGAATTGAGAAACGTACTGGTGTGGATTACCCGTCCCCTTATACACGTGGAATTTAGGGATCGTATATCCCGGCGGGTACTTTATTTGATCGTACCAGCCCGGATAGGGTCGTCCAGTTTTGACGATTTGGCCAACCGCTTCGCTCGCCTGATGAGCTCGTATATGTTGAGCTATATAGTCATTAAGGGCAGCTTTCGAGATCGTCTCCTCTTTGGATGCTGAAAAAGTAGGAAGAGGGTTTGATGTCTCCCCTCTATCGTCTTCAAGGATAATCTGAGGGTCTTCAGCTGGGCTGTCCAGTTGGATCATCATTCCCACCATATCTTGGAACATGAGCGCCATTTTTTTTATGTTAGCCGCTTGTTCCGCGGCCTCTTTGTCTTTCTTCTCGAGCATTCTTCAGAGGAATTAGGCATCGGTTTCCTGCTCCTGGCGCTGATCCGACGATGTCTCCGGGCTTTCTTTTAGCCCAGTGAGTGTGGCCATCTTTGTCAGCATCTCTTAGAGCTTTTATTGTTGCTCCTGAGTTTTTGTCACAGACCGTGTGAGTGGTCGATGATCCGTAGAAGCACGGCTTTCCTCTTTTCCGGCAGCCATGTAGACAGTGTGCACTACCATGCCCCCAGACTTGGGGCATTTGGATTCAGCGCCTTTGAGCTTTGTCGCAGACACGGGGATCTTCTCCGGCCTTCTCCTTTTATGGGCGGTCGAAGTTGAGGGGGCCGTTGCAGCGGGCACCCATATAGACGATACCTTCTATGGTACGACGGGGTGGTCCTTCTCTTGCTGAACCTTCATTTTCTTCGGTCGGCGGGAGTAGTCTTGGTTAATCACAGAGTCTTGGACCCTTTGCCAGACCCTGTAGATTTTGGAGGACAGCCGCTGAGGGGGCTACTCCGGCTTTTCTTTTGTAACGTTCTCCGTGGGTGGAGGAGATCTTTTTAGCACGGCAGTCGGAGTGTTCTTGCGCACCCTCTTGAGTGGTTCAAAGCTGTTCCCAGTTGGAACAGCAGAGTCAATTTACACCATTGGAGCTGGTGGAGTCAGTCCATAGGGAGAGATGCCCCCAGTTTTCCTCACTCGGCTCCAGTGGCGACATCGAGCATGTCTTGCAGATGGTATTGGCTCAGTTACGGGGGTGGCTTCATCATGCCCCCTATTCTGGTGAAGGGCTGCCGTTGGTGCTAGCCTATTGAAAACTGACGTCCGTTGAGAAGAAATGGCCAACCTGTCGAAGACTGACTTTCGGGTAGGGGAAGAACTTGCAACGACCTTATCCGCAGCAGAAGTTGGAACGACCAGTCTTGTGAAGACCGATCCCTTAGCAAGAAAAGCCCCTTTGATGACTTCGTCCGTCGGAGTTGGAATGGCTATCCGCTTCAGGATAACTCCTTCGGGTATTGCAGGATCCTTGACAAGCCCACCTGAGCTTCGGCTCAGCCCGTCGAAGACTGAGGTGCTGGATTTGGACGACCCATTGAAAGGGGCCGTGGTTGTGGTAAGCCAATCAAAGACCGACTTCTTCGGAGCTTCCTGTGACGGTACTGGTGCGTTGAAGCTTGTTGGCGGGAGCATGGTCCCGAAGAACAGTCCAGTGGTGGCCTGAGTCACCTGTTCCACTAACATGGCAAAGATGGAGGCCGCTTAGGGCCCATAAGTCACTCCTCCGGACGGGGCAGAGCGGGAGTTGTCATTGCAGTTGGTGCAGTTGAAAGCCATTGATCTTCTTTTCTCTGCACAGGAGCAAGACACCAAATCTTAGTACCTCGAATCCACAGGCAACCATAGCAGACCGCGATTTGTTCGCGAAACAGGACACACAAAGTATGGAGTGGAAAGAGGAAAAGGTCCCACCGGGCGTGCCAGAATCTGTTTACCATCGAATACCGGGAAGACAAACGTCTTGCCTGAATTTGGGGGCATATGCTATTTGGTTTTATTTGTTCACCTCTCCGAAGATGCCAAGTTGATTTATGGCACCATGTATCGTAGGTTTGGACGGATGCGGCCGTTGTAGCAGACTTCGTCAGATTCCCCCTCGTTGTGAGGAGTTTTTGATTATGGGGACGCTCTTCCCTGCAGGCGCAAGCCCCTGCAGTTAATTACGTTACCGCATCGTGGTAACCACTTTCTCCTGCTCCAGAAGGTCACTTCATGTCGTGTGTGTTTGTTTTTTTTTTTTTTTGGTTACCCGTGGATTGTATACGGAGACTAATTTATATTGTCGTCCGTAGGGCGGGGATTAGTCCAAATCCGTATTTTTTTAGATTTGGGTTTGGGTCCGTTTTAAGGATCGTTAACCTCATTTGAGATTAAGATCAACATAAATGTTTGTTAAGCATACGTTAGTCTAATTTTAGACTAAGATCTACTTAACAAGGTTTTAGGATCATTTAGATCCAACGAAAGAGTATTTGTACTCTATCGTTTTAGTTTAGGGACGTTACGGTCCATTGGGTTTAAGGACATCATAGTCCATGATTTTAAGGACATCATAGTCTGTAAGGTTTAAAGACATCATAGTCTAGTTTAAAGACATCATAGTCTGGTTTAAAGACATCGTGGTCTGTGAGGTTTAAACACATCGTAGTCTGGTTTAAAGACATCGTAGTCTGGTTTAAAGACATCGTAGTCTGTGAGGTTTTGGTTTAACCGTTTGGGGATGCACCAAAAGTTATTGGTTATTGGGACCCTCCATCTCTCTGAAGACGTTGAAGAATTACAACGACATGTATCAGAGGTATGAAGAGATGTACCCTTGAACCAATATTGGTTGGGAGATCTATAGTCAGGTTTGGGACTAAGACTCATTAAAAAGATTGTGAGCACATGGGCTCAGTTAATCTGAATTAGGGACTTGTGGCCAACTTGGGCTCAGCCCACTCAATTTTGAATAAAATGTTGAACATTTATTTGGGCTCAGTCCCTTTTTATTCAACAATGCTGAGCATTGATTTGGGTTCTGACACCCCTTTTTCTTTTTGTCTTTTATTGAGTGTTGAACACTTTTTATGGCGCCGGGGCTTTATTTACAGAGCGCTTTGTAATTCCTTAGCGCCCACGTGAGGAGCACATATAGCGCTTGGCGCTGAGCGCCAAACTTGGAGCGCTAAGGCGCTTCTTATAAAATAGCGCCCGCGTGAGGAGCACGTGGAGCGCTTGGCGCTGAGCGCCAGACTTGGAGCGCTAAAGCGCTTCTTATAAAATAGCACCCACGTGAGGAGCACATGGAGCGCTTGGTGCCAACCAATGCGCTAAAGCGCTTCTTTGGCAGTTCTGATCAATTCTGTGCTCTGAGAATTAAGTTCTCGTTTATAAGAGACTTTGTCTCGTGGATCTAAGAACTAAGTTCTTCTTTTATGAGGAGATACTATGATCTCTTCTGTTTTGTGAAATATTTTGTCTTATAGATCTGTGATCTAGAAAAAGAACTAAGTTCTTCTGATGTGAGAGTTAAACTCTCAAATATGAAGAAGATGTTATGATCTCTCTTCTTTTTATTTACCTTGAAGAAGGTTCTTCTTCATAGAGTTTTCTCTTCTCCTTTTCTCTTTTGAGAACTTGAAACTTATAGGCAGGTTTCTCTGTACAATACTTGAAGTCTTGGGTCCTTTATATAGGGGATGCTGATTTGTTGAATCAGTTAAGGAAATCTCTCATTGAGAGATCTCGGATTGATTTGGGGATGTTTCCCACCATTGGATCTTTGATCCAAGGGCTTCTGTTTTACAGAAGATTTTCCTCTTGTTATTAACAAGGTTGGGAAAATATTTTCCCATACAGAGATTGTTCTGTATTTTGGTGATTTTTAATCATCATTGGATCTTTAATCCAAAGGTGCTCTGATTTACAGAGCGCAATCTTTCTTGTTTGGAAAGATTTGAGGAGTATTTCCTCAACAGAATTAAATTCTGTAATTTTGATGATTTATCATCTTCGTTGGATCTTTGATCCAATGGTGGAGAACATTTAGTTCTAGCACTGGCGCTCTCGTGCTTTGCACGTGAGGCGCTGCCTCAGAGTCTTTGACTCATGGTGCTGGCGCTATTGGCGCTAGCGCTCTCGTGCTTTGCACGTGAGGCGCTGCCTCAAAGTCTTTGACTCTTAGCGCTTGGTGCTCTCGTTCTTTGCACGTGAGGCGCCGCCTCAGAGTCTTTGACTCTTAGCGCTGGCGCTCTTGGCGCTAGCACACTCGTGCTTTGCACGTGAGGAGCTGCCTCAGAGTCTTTGACTCTTAGCGCTGGCGCTCTTGGTGCGAGTGCTCTCGTGCTTTGCACATGAGGCGCTGCCTCAGTTCAAATTTCAAATTTTGAACAGAGCTTTGCTCTCTGATTGGGGGAAACACTCCATGCCCAAGTATTCGCATCCTCAATCACATCGTAGGACTTTAATACTTCTACCCGTCTGGTTCTTAACTTCAAGCTTATATTCCTTGAATTTCTCAAAAGTTTCAGACTCGTGTTTCAACAGAAACACGTGTCTGAATCTTGAGAGATCGTCGATGAATGTAATGAAGTACAAAGAACCAACCCTGGCATTTGTAGACATAGGACCGTATACATCGTCATGTATCCGTCCCAAGAGTTCAATAACTTTTTTCAGTTTCCAGTAAATGGAGTATTGGTCATTGTACCTTTGAGACAAGACTGGCAAGTATCATAAGATGAAAATTCGAACAGATTCTAATATTCATCCTTATGTAACTTAGCTGGTCGTGTCGCATTGATATGACTTAGTCTACAATGCCACAAGAAGGATTCGTTCATTTCTGAACTACTCCTCTTGTGTGTGTTCTAGATATTTTGAACTGTGATTTGATTTAGAACGTATATGCTATTATATAACGTGCCTGATCCAATCAACTCTTAATTAAGGAAAATGTTCACAACATTATCCTGCAATACAAAATTATATCCTTCTTTAACTTAATAAAGAAACTGATGTAATGATGTATATCAGGTTCGGTATGTAATAACATTCGTTCAGAATCAATGTATTTACTCTTTGGTAATACAAGGTGATATTTGCCAACTGATTTGGCTGCAACAATTGCACCATTCTATAACACTTAGAGACATATCACCCAATCCCAGTTCTCTACCTTTCTGTGGCCTATGTAACATATTACATAAGTGGGATCATAATCCGGTATCTCATACCTAGGACGTAGAGGACATTGAGAAACAGTTCTTGGTAATGAACACACCCGAAGAATATACATCAACATGCTTATTCCTCGATTGGGTCGCGTGGAAATCCGGATATTCCCCTATTTCCTGCTCGGACTTATAACAATTATAAGTTGGAGCGGAACCAACGTTCCCTAGCTCAGTATAATAAGCAGGTTCGGTCAAAACATCCATATTATTATCTTGATTAAGGCATGTCACGGTCGCTACCAGGAGAGAGAGAAAAGAAAACACTCAGCGTATGCTCTTGCAAGATCAGATTGGTTATTATTTTATCTAATCAGGATGGCTCCCACTGTTTTTATCAAACTTTCCATCAAACCCTAAAAGGTAAGACTAGCCAGGATTAATTACACCCTACAAGTTCTCCAATCTTTCGGCCAGGCCAGTGTCGGTACTTTGAGGGAGGTTCCCCGTGCTTTCGCACGGACCTAATTAAAATAAACCTCTTTTTCCCAGGGGCGTAATCCCGTTAACACCTTTCTAGACACCTACTTGATCGGCTAATTGTAATGTGTAAAACTCTCCCAGGAGTAACTCTTACTCCCAGTGGATATCGGATCCAACTATCTCATAGAAGGTATGCAATCTCATTGCAAATTTCAGTACTTGAAATTCCCGATAATATTTTTCCCCTAGCAACTTATGACCTTAACAAGGTCAACAAATCATAAGCGCTAGCCAAGTTCAACCCGTACATTTCATGATTGAATTAAACCCACCCGCACGACCCTTGACAAGGTCAACAAGGCCGCATGACTACCCTAATCCAATCGCATCATATGCTTTGCAGATAAGCACTAATCAGCTACCGCACACTATGCCTTGGCAAGGTCAACAAATGCAACACGAATACTAAATAGTCCTTATCTGAAATGACGGAGGGCTATGACAGGTTTTTAAGAAAACCCTTTGCGTAATGAACTTGATATCGTTGTAGAATCGATTGAATTTTAAAAGGAGTGTTTTTGAGGCATTTACTAGTTTTGCTAAAGAGGTCACTCCCGGTGAAGGGATCTCGGCTCTTTCCTCATCGAATGAAGTGCTGGATATTTCACAAATACCACTATGCAAAGCATGAACTAAAAAAGCAATCAAAAGACAAAAGTGAGTGGGCTGTAGCATCTGCTAGTTTCGCTAAAGAAGTCACTCCCGGTGAAGGGATCTTGGCTCTTTCATTATCGAATAAGGTGCTAGATATTCTACAAGGAATACCACTATGCAAAGCAAGAACTAGAGCTACCAGTTTTTAAAACAAGATTCTGCAACATCTTTAGGTTTCTTTTATTTCTTTAATCTCATTAATGAAGTCCCATCATTTATGCTTCCTAAGTATCACAGAAGAAACGAAAGCAGCAATATTTATTATATATCATATATATAATATAAGCATTCGTCTCAAAATATCAAGTGATCACATCACAGAATATCAGCAACAGAAGAACACATATGAAATATTGGATATAGTAGGAATTCGGTGTTTTAAATTAAGCCAATAAAAAAACACGGATTCCACGGTCGTGATGAATAGCCAAACCCACATCCCTAGACCCCTACAAGAGCGGCAAGCAACCCTCCCAATTCTAGAGTTAAGAGACCCGGTCTCGACTCCTCGAGATGGTCTTCCACTGGACTCTAGAACCCGGTTACTTGTGCTCTCCTCCTTGGGTCTATCCTAATGCGGAAAAGTAAATAATATACATCAATGGTGACATCATCCTCAATCCGGAAGTGCCCCAATAAAAGAATATTACATATAAGTTTTTACATAATGAAAATGAAAAACTCTCATCTCACATAAAAAAACCGGCTATTCAAAACACGACGATCCAATATTACATATCACAGCAACACATAACATCACATGTCATCAACATAAGTAAATATGCGTATCCCAATTGTCGTTGACATATAGCAACGAAACCGGCGATACACCACATATTACACTTACAGTCGCAGAAAAGCAAGTGAAAAACTACAACAATTGGAATCCGCAACCACCTTAGACATTATAAACCCAATGTATCACATATTTTGGATTTCATGCCTAACCAAATGAATTCCTTAGACATCACATGCCTAACAATTATAAACCCTGCATTTTAGTCTCGATATTGAAAACACTTTTCAATAACCAGTCGGGTAATTCAACAAGATTCCCGACAACCTGATCGAATGCTCATCGGAAACTTTAGTAGACGGCTGCTGTTGCGCCACGGCAGCGCCCCGGCCGTCTTACTCGAGGCCAAATAGCGGAATCAAAATTTTTCCTTGCTCGGAAACCGGCGCTACCGCGGACAAAGAAAACCCGGATCGTTTACCATTAACCTACGCTAGCTAACTAGAGATGGGGTGAGAAGTATACCGAGTGATCCGAGTCCTCCGGTCTTCTCGTCATCGTCCCGATCTCCCGTGGAAAGTGTAGTCTCCATATCGTCGCCTCCTCGCCGGAAAGGGCACCACATCGCCTTCGTCTTTTACGGGCTCCCGCCTCAATACCGAGGCAACTCGAGCATGAAGCCGGCAACTCGACATGCTCAAGATTTGCTGTAGGAAGTAGTGTAGAAACTTTGTCTCTTGGAGTTTATGTAGTTGCCATTGATGGATGGAGGAAGAGGTAAAAGAAAATTGGTGCTTTCAATTTTCTAGCAAGAAGAAGATGAAATGAACTCTCTCATTCTTTTTCTTTCTCTCTTTCTTTTTCTTCTACTCTCTCTTTTTCTTCCTCTCTCTTTTTTTTCATAACCATGAAAGACTTTTTCCAAGTGAGAAAGAGAATGGTGGAGGAATGAAAACATAAGGCAAAGGGAGGTGAGTGTAGGAGCATTCAAGAGGTGACCACATCCAAGGTCAAAGAAAACATCAACCATGCTTAAAACACTATGCACTCCATAACCTTTCACTTCTCATATAAATCAAGTGATGGATGAAAGAAATGAAATCTATCATAATCTAACTTTATGCAAGAAACCCCCCCACAAAGTGTAATTTGCAAAACTGCAAATTACCCCCTCCATCAGAAAAGTCCGGCCGGGAAAGAACAAAGGAAAACCGGCCGGAACGGAATGCAAACTGGCAACTCCAGAAAACTGGTCCCGTAATAAATTACAGGAAAAACCCCGATACTGTGCATACACACCCGCATCTGTATTCCGACCGGATACAAATGCAATGAGACAAAATCTACACTGTACTAGACTAGGACCGGCTTAAGCCAAAGCCGGCTAGTAAAATCCGTTCGATCCTGATCCGTGCAATACCGCACGTATCTGATCGAACCCTGCCATATATCTATACGGCCACTAGTACAAAACTGTCCGATCCTGATCCGTGCAATACCGCACGTATCTGATCGGACCCTGCCATATCTCCATACGGCCTCTACAGCGTTTCGCCCGAAAGCTGAGTAACTGAAAGTGTGGTGGACTCTAAAGACTCGTCAATACTATGGTTGTGGATTTAACCACTAGCACGTCAGAGGTATAAGCCAATACGTGACGGGCCACCAGCTATTGACCAAAATGGACGTCGATGAGGAAGCTCACCCCGACACCCAACTGAGCCTGTCAGTGACAATATCCGTACAGTCCGGTCCGTTCGTCTATGAGTATCGCATGGCGGGCCTAGGGGGTTGGTGAAAGTCAGACCCCCAAAAGCGGTACAAGTCGTGTCGGAGTGTAGCCCAGAACGCCCTGAGATACTACTGGAATACCTACCAGTAAATCTCCTGCCTCGGCCGAGGGCTTTGCGTAATGGCTCTCCTAGACACAGCGCGACCTCACTCCCAATACCGGGAGAGACGAACCCCTGAAGATCCGCTCACTGCCTCCATGTGGCTCGGGACTGTACCCAACTAAAACCTGTTTGCACGACTCCTTTGAGCCGTGGTAGGGTAGTAATCAAAGCACAGTGGGAACTCACACGAGACAAATGACGATCTCAGGTCGATGAACTAACCTGTACACATGTCACCTGGGAACTGCTATCTGACGTCTGGTATAAGACCAACTAGCAGGTTCCCTGCGAGTCCTGTCCGGTGTACTCATAACCTAATGAGCACCTGTATACATCTTAGGTGAACCAACGGACACCAGTGGCTTGTGAGACTGGCCACCGCCCCTCGTCGGGGTCTCGACTGTATACACTAGTCTACTAATGGAGTATCGATACCCTGTCTCGAAACTCCTACGACTAGGGACCTTTTAAGGATGTGCTTATAGACTACCAGCTCCCACGTATATGATCGCCATCATACTGCTGGTCGTCAAGCAAGAATCCTAGGGGCTCTATCAACGTGTAATAGCGACATATCAGGTCACCTAAAGCAGTACACGATGATAAAGATAAACCAGATAGCATACTATCATCTCGAGTAAGACTGTCCTACCGGGATAGGTCCTCCCTTAATCATTGCAATCACGTGCCTGTGATCCAATAATTGACTCTGAGGGCACTATCTCCAACAATCTCCCACTTGCACTCAAGGCTAATTATTGCGATGTCGCATACTTACAGCCCGTGTGATACCGAACACCCAACTCCTCTACTAGTCAGTCGCACAAAGCCTGTTTGCGAAACTATTGCGTTCGAGGAATAGCCTCAGTGAGTGGATCCGCAGGATGTTCCTTTCTATGTCTCTCTATATCTCAAGTTCGCGGAGAAAGCCATCTCCCGAAATGAGCAATACCTGTCTTGGAACGTCTGGATGTCTGATGGGACCTAGTTCATAAATGAACTCCAAATCCAAACTTCTTAGACTGTATCGTTAACTGAACTTAATCAGTATCCTGCGCCATGCCTCCCTCAGTATTGCCTTGGACCACCTGTCCAAAATACTGCCCCTCGTCAGAGGGAGAACTATAACTTTGACAACCTCCTTGTCGTCCATGTCACCTTGGAAGCCTGGAGTGATAACCGTCTTCTAAAGGAGACAGCCGTTATCATATCCCTAGAACATTCACTTATGTTCTAAAACTGCTTCCTACTGTTTTTCCAGGATTGGATTAATATCAACTTATTGCATCTAGTGCAAGAACAACATCTGGTGTGGTACTTGACATCTCATGATTGACTCAATTGCCTAAGCAAGTGATCTGTCAATCATGCGTATCCCTCTCCCCTTTAGTCTGTAAGACACCTTTAGAGAGGGTGACTCCATTACCTGCAGGTACACTACCAGCCAGGAGTCGTCCATTCTAAACACTCATAGAATGCTGTCAAGGTACCCTGATTGGGAAACCACCCAAATCTAGATCTAAAACCATAGATCTAGTAACCAGTATGTCTGATATAATGTCCAAGTCCCTTGTGGAGAAAACACTGTGTGACGACCAAAGTATAACCGATCGTAGTATAGGAATATCACTTCCTACTACCTTCTCAACAGATCCATCCCCTATTCTGATGACGTCAAACCCATGACTGTCACATCAGAAACAGATGATCTATCTCCGCTATATCTGCTTTAGTCTATAAATAGACATAAGCATGAAGTCCACCAATGCTTCCGCTGCTCCCACTGACTACGACAACCCTCTGCCAGAGTCATATAGACGTGCACTTCTAAAGCTAGTTTAGAACGACGCTATACTCATCCTCCTGCCGGGTCTCGCAGCCTGGAACAACAACAATGGCAAGTGTGGGTAAACAAGAACTTCCCTGTCACCGTCCTTGAGGCTACCGGAGTACCTCTCGGGTGCCTGAAGTTACCCACCTTATCTGCGGAGTGGCCAATGGAATGTCAAATCAGATTGAATCTTTAGGTTCCTTATTAAATCTTCAGTAATCGTTTGCGATTCTGGAATCACTTCCAGTTCTACCATACTCCCACTGCTGTTTTTTGAAAAAATCCATTTTTAATAAAACTGTGGCGAGTCTAGAACAATATTTCTATTGATCTGCCAGATGGTAGAAAGTCAACCCTCGTCATAGCCTGGGTCAACCCACAAACAGCCATTACAGAAACGTGCCTTGAGTTATCCGGAGTCTGGTTTTAAGCATAAGCCGGACAACTCCCCGTACCTTAACATCGTTAAGATATGAACTGTTCTATATCCAATATAGAACCAGAGGCACTGATTTAATTTAACCAGATTCAAATCATGCATCTATCTCCAGTGCATGTCAACTAAATGGAAGGAGGTCGATCAGCGTTACTCAACTTAGGAATGCTTCCAATTATGAGTAACCTGAAAGAGAAGCAATCTGTCTTCATCATTACTATCAACTGAACACCATACACAAGTATCTACATCTTCGATCACTTTGAAGAATCCCGATACTTGCTACACCTGGTTCTCTACTCTATTCAAATACCTATAACTCCTCAAAACTTAGACCCTGTGTTTCTACGAAACACATGTTTAAGAACTTGAGAAGTTAAAAGTAAACAGAATATAGTATGAGGACCAACCCCTCTGTCCTAATGGACACTGGACAACATACAATACTCTGTATAAGTCCGCTGAGTCTAACAACTCTTTCACTGTGCGTCGCAGGTTGAAAACTGTACTTATGGTTAAGAAGAATTACACCGCTGTTTAATGCTCCTTACCTAACCATCCACTGATATAGGTAAATGTCATCGACATAATATCAAAAGGTATATCTCACTCTATGAAAATAGACGTACAGATATATCGATTTGAAATTGGTGCACAACAGCGGATATTCAAAACCAAATATTTGCCGACCGGCAAACAACCCAGGTGACTTCCTCAAATATTACCGATTACAACGAATCCCGATATAATGAGGATGATCACCCAATTCCCAATAACTTACTCCCACTCATCATCTGTAAAACCATACAGATGTGAGAATTATTCCTGGCAAATACATACCCTGGAGTAAGTGTCTAATCGGGAAATCAGTTTTCTTTTAACAGTACACAGTTGAAACTGAAACATTGTAATGTTTCGATGGGGTATCCTGGTATTCCTAGTAATGCCTCTACCATTATCCAGATTCACAACTATAACCGTATAATTCTTTGCCACCTCTCCAAATCCCTTTATTTGTCTTTAGTCATTACCTTCTGTACACCCCTTTAAGCCAAATGGTTTTCTTCCTTCCCTACCGTTCGGCACCAGCCTGTGGTTTGGAAGAAGACTATCCAAAAAGCATAAAGGGTGTACTGTCCTAATCCTAGGAACACTCGCAATGCGAGAGAAGGTGAAGATAAAAGACACCTGAATGTACTTTATTCCTATTTCTCCTGAACCAGAATCCATCCCCGAACTGGAACTAGTTCCTTTCGAGTTCGTATATAACCATACGATGGAGTATCCAATAAAATGGGATCTTCGTAGTGATACGGAGTGTCCTGGAGAAATACAAAGGTGATTTAGGATTGGCGAAGAAATACTTGGTTTGGTCGTGAATATCAGTCGCAATTTACTTTGCCCTCTTACTAATCCCTTGCTTTGTCTGAACTTAATACCTTCTGTACACCGTTTTAGGCTAACTGGTTTTCTTCATTCCCTACCGGTCGGCACCAGCCTATGGTTTGGAAGAAGACTATCCAATTTGCGTAATAGGTGTACTACTCCTAAACCAAGGAGTACTCACATCCTGAGAGAAGGTGAAAAGAAAAGACAACTGAATAATCCTATCCGTTTTCTCCAGAACCAGAAACCATCCTCGAAGTCCTTCGAGTTCGTATATAACCATACGATGGTTTTGTCCAATGGAAGTGGACGTTCGTAGTAATACGGGGTGTCCTGGAGAAAAGGGTAAAAGTAGGAGTGGCAATGAGGTCTGCAACTCTGACAATCCAAAAGCCAGTGTTAAGAAGGTTCGGTCAACTTGGTCACTGAGTCATAGTCCAGGGTCGGGTCAATGGTCGCTGCCAGAGAGAGAGAAAAGAAACACTCAGCGTGCACTCTATCCTAGATCAGAATGGTTACCACTTTATCTAATCTGGAAACCTCCCACTGTACCTCAAATTCTCCTCCAAACCTGAAAGAAGAATTAGTCGGGATCACCCGAGGAGTAAACCAACTCATCAGTGGGAATCGGGATCCAACTATCATCGCATGATAACGTGACGGAATCCACTCACGTCACCACACTCCAGAAGGTATGCGCATACCTGGCAGGTTTCAGTTCTTTTGAAACTCCCGATGTGATTTTTACCCCTAGGACTCAAGTGACCTTGACGGAGTCAACAAATCAAAGAGTCCTAGTCAAGTTCAACCCGTCATTATCTGGATTGCATTAAACCCACCCGTACGTGCCCTTGACGGAGTCAACAAGGCCGCACGACTGTCCTAACCAATCCCACTTATGCAACAAACAAGCACCACTTAGCTACCGTACACTACGCCTTGACGGAGTCAACAAACGCAGCACGAATACTAAATAATACCCATAAGAAATGACGGAGGGCTACGAATGGTTTTTTGGCGAAAAACCTTTAACGTAATGAACTTGATATCGTTGAAGGAACTGCATAGCCTTTTTAGAAAATATAGTGACGAAAACCTTTACTAAAGAGGTCACTCCCGGTGAAGGGATCTCGGCTCTTTCCCCGTAGAATGAGGTGCAGGATATTCCAACTGAATACCACGATGCAAAGCAAAAGTAATCGGCTATAGTGAAGTTAATGCCTTGACGCAAACTTCTGTCCAAGGGGTCACTCCCGGTGAAGGGATCTCGGCCCTTGCCTCGTCGACTGAGGAGCAGGATATTCCAAATGAATACCACGATGCAAAACAAAAGCGAACGTCCTTGCAATAACAGCTTTTTGAAAAATGTTCCAACAACATCAGATTAGGTTTGTTTAAACTTGCATTGATCCGAATCAATGCAGTCCCATCAATTGATCACACCACAAAGAACGAAAATATACTGACGTACGTATATGCCATCCGCATTCGCCACTGGGTCCCGTCATCACCCGTTAGGTTAGCTTACTAACGGCAGAGCGGGGACTGGACTAGCGCGGATGAAAAACATATACAACATCTACTAATATATATACCAATATATAGTATTTCGCTCAAGGCGTGAATAAAATGCAACATCACAGAAATGTACAGCATCACAGAACAATACAGATATCTGGAAGCCCCGGGTTTCACAGAGCCGCTGCTGAAACCCGACGTTCCCCTGGTCGTGTGGATAGCCTGTGCAATGAAATCCTAGACCCCTACGGGCGCGGCAAGTCACCCGCCAAAACCTGAAGCGAGGCAGCCCCCTTCAGTACCGTGAATGGACCACCCAGCACTTCACGGAATCCGGTAACTTGGGCACCCCTCCTGGGTCAACCTGTACCCCCTACGAGTGCGGCGAATAGCCCGCCAATCCTGGACTGAAGCCCCCTCCGTCCCAATGCCATGAGATGCGGGCTTGCTGCCCTCCAGAACCCGGCTATCCGCGCACCCCACCGCGGGGCAATCCTAGTACAGAAAGTAAAATATACATACACCGGGTACATCGACCGCAACCAGGTCGTGCCCCAAAAGAATAATACAAACTGGCAGTGACGGCAGTCCACATGTCGGACGCTCGCCCCGCAATATCAAATGTACATAATACAACAAAACTGTACTAGCATTGCATCCAGGCTATCCCCACGACCGATCCGCAACATCACAGCATAAACATAGAACATCAACGTGAAAGTCACGTTCGCAAATCCGTCTAACCGGGCTATAGCAGTTAGACCGGATTTACCGATCGAGTGACATTCACGGTCGCAGATATAATGTAAATACTGTGAAAAAAATGTGTTTAAAATTTTCCGATTGACCAAAAATTAACAAGTGGGCCCCCAACCAAAACTGTAGCACTCACAGAAAACTTGGGCCCAATTTTAATATTCCAAATACCCTATTTTAATGTAAAAACCTCACTGGAAAATTCTGGTTCAGAGACCAAACTAAACCGCCGCGGAAGAGCGGCGCGAAGGAGGGTTGCGCCGTGCTTCCGCGGCGGATATACAGTAACTCGTGACCAAAATTTCCCAGATGTCTTATAATTCCCTGTACATCATTCTGCAATCACCTGAAAAATTTTTCGAGCCCGGAAAAAATCGACAGAAAACTGATGTACACTAAAATACGGTTTTTGGAAATTTCGGTCGATCGGAAACGCAAACACATCAAACGAAGCTAGGTAAGGTTAATGGCGTGGCTCTGATACCATGTTGCGCCACGGCAGCGCCCCGGCCGTCTTACTCGAGGCCAAATAGCGGAATCAAAATTTTTCCTTGCTCGGAAACCGGCGCTACCGCGGACAAAGAAAACCCGGATCGTTTACCATTAACCTACGCTAGCTAACTAGAGATGGGGTGAGAAGTATACCGAGTGATCCGAGTCCTCCGGTCTTCTCGTCATCGTCCCGATCTCCCGTGGAAAGTGTAGTCTCCATATCGTCGCCTCCTCGCCGGAAAGGGCACCACATCTGGGTTATGGGCCCACGTATATGATCGCCATCATACTGCTGGTCGTCAAGCAAGAATCCTAGGGGCTCTATCAACGTGTAATAGCGACATATCAGGTCACCTAAAGCAGTACACGATGATAAAGATAAACCAGATAGCATACTATCATCTCGAGTAAGACTGTCCTACCGGGATAGGTCCTCCCTTAATCATTGCAATCACGTGCCTGTGATCCAATAATTGACTCTGAGGGCACTATCTCCAACAGCTGCATCCCCGATGCCGTCGATGAAGTGCACTTAGGCAGAACACCGCGGCCGCGAGCACCCGAACGAATGCTTTTGGCGACGGGGTTCTCCTACAATCACTTGGTCGGGGCTATGGGGCGTGGCTATTGTTGGATATATGTATGCCCTAGAGGCCATTATATGATAGTGGATGTATTTATACATGTATATATATATGTATATATATATATATATTCAGTGTACATTCTTGCTCGACATGATAGTATGTTATCTGGTTCTTCTTTATCTTACATGTTGACTTGATCATGTTTTTATTCATTCATACATGTTGATAAAGCCCTGAGGATATAGGCTTGACTACTGTGATTATGATGGAGATCATACTAGTGGGACATCTGCAGTTTATAAGCATATCCTGAAAAGTCCCTAGTCGTAGGTGTATCGAGACGAGGCATCGATATACCAGAGTAGACTAGCGTATATGATACTAGACCCATATGATGGGCGATGGATGTTCCCACATTCATCGATGTTTGACATCGAGATCGTATACGGGTGCTCAGTGGTGACTGGGTACACTGGACGGACTCACCGAGAACTCCTATATGGAATTATATATATCGTCAGATAGCAGTTCTCAGGTGACACTGGTACAGGTTAGTCTGTAGACCCGAGATCGTCATAGAATCTTATATGTTCTCCCACTGTACTTTGATTACCACCCTACCATGGCTCTACTGAGTCGTGCAAACAGGTGGCCGTTGGGTACAGTCCCGAGACACATGAAGGCGATGAGCGATAGGAGGGGTTTCTTCTCTCCCGGTATTAGGAGTTGATGCTTTGTTGTGCTCGATTGGCTATATCAGTAAGTCCCTGGCCAGGGCTGTTGAGATTTACTGATAAGTGTTATCAGTAGTTTCTCGATCTGTTATAGACCACTCATCGGCACGACTTATTGAGTTATTGGGGTCGACGTTACTATCCCTAGACTCGATATGCAGCATATCTGACGAAGAGACCGGACTGTACGGTAGTGTTGCCGGTTGGCTCGACAGGAGTTGTGATAGCTTCGCTTGTTTTCTTCTGATCGCTCAATACTCGGGTGGCCGTTACGTTTAGCTGACCGCTTGCGGCTTGGGGGTGCTTGATATGATCATCACCCACTGCCGGCGTATTGACGAGTCTTAGAGTCCCACAATGGAGTTGCCTAGTCCAGGCGAAACGATGTAGTGCGCATATGAGATATGCGCGTGGACCCGGTTAAAATGCGCGTATGAGATACCGTATATTAATCGGGCAGTTTGCTTTTGGTCGGGTCGTATGTGATATGACCGGTTTGCTAAATCAAGTGTTGATTTATCATTGACCATTAGTTTCTCACTTTAAACCCTTTCTTGTCTTTTTGTTGTATGCATTTATTCTCATTCATGCACATATTGATGTGCATGCACACATACATGCATATATAATTCTATCATGGTTGTTGATATAGTGGATGGTGGCAATATAAGACTCACACCATATATAAATATAGAGATATTAATTTTTGGAAAAGAAAAATGGAAATGGAAATTGTTATCATGGTTTATTATTTTATTCATGCACTAACCCTTTGGTTTAACCATGATTCATTTTCTATGGCCATTTTTGATCCAAAACAAATATCTAGATATTTTATAACTATGGTTAAGAATGAGAAAGAGAAAATATATATATTTTCATTTCTCATTTTTATTCTTATGCTTATCATTATCTTGAGCTCTTTACAAGCCATCAACTTCTTCCTCCTTTCTCTCTTGCTCTCTAGTTTCCTCAAGTGAGCAAAAGAGTCATCAAGTTAGGGTTTTGAAGTGAGAAAATAAACCACATCACCATTCTACGCTAGTCTTGCCCATTAGTCTAGAGTGTTAGCTTCTACTTCTTCTCTTGATCTAGTGGAGCTTCAAGCTTGGACAAAGAGGACTCCGAGTGGATCGTCGTGGACCTAGAGGATCTCAAGTGAACCTTTTTCCAACTCTCAAGTAGCCAAGGAGTCTAGCGTAGGGAGCTACAAAGGTTGTACTCTCAAAACCCTAGCTTTTACTACTTGTGTTTTTGTTAAAGTTTTGTTACCCTATATTTTCTAGCATGATCCTTAAGATAATTTCTCTAGCACCATATAAAATTTAAATATGGCATGTGTGTTGCCTCCAAACTCTTGTAGTGGTGCTGTAGGAATCCCTTCATGGTATCAGAGCCAAGCTAGAGCCTTAGGGTAACCTACACGACGTTAAAAATCTCGAACGAACGAAACACGACACCCGGGGGATGCTCTCTGGAAATTTTTCTAAAACCTGATTTTTTCATATTAAAAATACTTAAAAAATTCAGCAGGGTATTTTATGGACCCACAAGAAATACGATGCCCTAACTCATCCGTTCGACCACGGAACCGCGGCCATAATGGCCTTTCTGCGGCGGTTCCGCGGCGCAGTAGGAGAGCTATGGACCGTAGTTTCTTGTGCAGGCCCGTATGTATTTTGTGTTGTTACTGGTATTTTTTAAATCTGCTCAGGTGTTGAGCTTTCTGAGAAGTCTTTGGGTGTTCAATCGTTCGATCGAATGTTTTAACGCCGCCTAGTTTATTAATATTTGATACAATAATTGGAATCTACAAATTTGTTTGTTGCGTGTAAATCTAGCAGTTCGGTCTCGGCAACAATCGGAAATCTTGTTGAATTATCCGGCTTGTTTTGAAAAGGTGTTTTCATGGATGAGACCGAAATGCGAGCTTTACATTGTTAAACATGAAATCCTGTATATGTGATATACCAGGTTTGTGTTGTCTAAAGGCGGTTACGATTCCAATTGTTGTAGTTTTTTATTTTATTTCTCTGTGACCGTAGGTGTAGTATGTAGCATATCGCCGGTTTCGTTGCTATACATTAACAACAATCGGGGTACGCATACTTACTTACGTTGATGATATGTGATATTATGTGTTACTGAGATTTGACATGTAGGATTGTCGTGATTGAATAGCCGGGAGGTTTCATGTGAGATGAGAGTTTTCTTTTCATTCATGTAAAATTCAAATGTAATGTAATATTCTTTTATTTGGGGCACTTCCGGGTTGAGGTTGATGTCACCAGTGTTGTATATTATTTACTTTTCCGCATTAAGATAGACCCAAGGAGGGGAGCACAAGTGACCGGGTTCTGGGGTTCAGTGGGAGGCCATCTCGAGGAGTCGAGACCGGGTCTCCTAAACTCCAGAATTGGTAGGGTCGCTTGCTGCTCTCGTAGGGGTCTAGGGGTGTGGGCTTGGCTATTCATCGCGACTGTGGAATCCGTATTTTCTATTATTGGCTAAATACTAAATACGGACGTCCTAGTATATCTTATATTATCATATCTGTGTTTCTGCTGCCTGTATACTGTGATGTGATATCTGAGACGAATGATATATTATATATGAGATATATAGTAGACGTTGCTTATGTTTTACACCCGCGCTAGTCCCGTCCCGGTATGCTGTTAGTTAAGTAACCTAACGGTGCATAACGGAACATTGCGGCGAATGCGGATGGCATAAGCGTACGTTGTATTTTCATTTCTTTTCTATGATGGCTTAAGGAATTAAATGATGGGACGACATTAATATGATTAATGTGAAGAAAAATAAACCTAAAAAGATGTTGTAGAATTGGATTTGAAAACCACTCGGCTTTTTACGAAAAAGCTAAATTTCAAAAACTGCGAAGCTTAAGCTACTCCTTTTGAAAACCATTTGATTCTACGACGATATCAAGTTCAAAGCGTTAAAGGTTTTCTTAAAAACCATCCGCAACCCTCCTTCATTTTAGGAAGTAGAGTACTTAGTATTCGTGCTACGTTTGTTGACTATAGTTAAGGCGTAGTGTACGGTAGCTAAGTGATGTCTTCCTACACTGCATATGATGCAGATTAATTAGGACATTCATGCGACTTTGTTGACCATAGTTAAGGGTCATGCGAATGGGTCTAATTAATCAAGAAATGACGGGTAGAACTTGACTGGTACTTATGATTTGTTGACCATAGTTAAGGTCATAAGTACTAGGGGTAAAAACCACATCGGAAATTTCAATAGTTGAAATTTGCAATGAGATTGCATACCTTCCATATGATGGTTGGATCCCGATCCCACTATGGGCAATAGTTGCTCCCAGGAGAGTTTTGCAGTTTACAATTAGCTAACTCATTAGGTGTCTAGAAAGGTGTTAACGGGGCTACGCCTCTGGGAAGACGAGGTTTACTTTAATTAGGTCCGTGCGAAAGCACGGGGAACCTTCCTCAAATACCGACACTGGCCTGGCTGAACGGTTAGCGAAGTTGTAGACTGTAATTAATCCTGGCTAGTTTTCTTTTTAAGGTTTGAAAGAAAAACTTGATTAAAGCAGTGGGAGACATCGATTAGATAAGATAATAACCAATCTGATCTTTGCAAGAGCTTTCGCTGAGTGTATTCTTTTCTCTCTCTTAATGGCAGATACCAATGACAGGACTCAAGCTTCTACTAGATAAAAATAAACTGAATGGGACCAATTATAAAGACTGGCTGAGGAATCTTAATATTGCCTTGACTTATGATAAGGTATCATATGTCCTCACGGCTCCAGCCCTGCCCATCCCAGGTCCAAAATCCTCAGTTGCGGATATTGAAGTCCGCGAGACATGGGACGCTGACTGAGCCACGGCCAAATGCCTCATGCTTGCATCGATGGATAACACACATCAAAAGCAGCACGAGAATATGGATGTTCACGCCATATTCCTCCATACAAAGGAGTTGTATGGAGAGCAATCCCGCGTATTATGATACGAAGCCTCAAGAAAACTGTTTCAGATGCGAATGGCCCCTGGCACACTAGTAGGAGACCATATTCTGAAGATGATAGCTCTCATAGAAGAGCTTGAGGACCTTGGATGGACAATGGACAATGAACAATATACGGATATTATTCTGCAGTCCCTCCCCTCCACCTTTGCTCAATTTATAGTTAATTTCAACATGCACAACATGGAGAAGGAACTACCTGAACTCCTTAATATGTTAAGGAGTGCAGAGAGCACACTGAAATCAGTGAAAAATCCCGCTTTGAATGTTGGGCAATCTTCCTCTTCTCGCCCAAAGGCTAAAGCCAAGGAAAAGATGAAGAAGAAGCCCACCAATCCTAGGGGAGGAGTTAAAAAGGTTAAGGGGAAAGACAAGTCCAAAGCTGGAGAATCGAGGAAAGGGGAATGTTATCACTGCCACAAAACAGGACATTGGAAGCGCAACTGCACAGAGTACTTGAATCTCAAGAAGAAGCATGGGGATGCTTCCGCTTCAGGTGTGTTTGTGACAGAAAACTATTTTTCAATAAACTCTGCTTCCTGGGTATTAGATACCGGTTCAGGTTCTCACATTTGCAATTCTATGCAAGGGCTGAGAAATAGCAAGGTTTTGAAGACAGGTGACCATACTCTCCGCGTTGGAAATGGTTCCAATGTACATACAGTTGCAGTGGGAGGGTATCACTTGGGATTGCCATCTGGGTGTATATTGGTTTTGAACCCATGTTATTATGTACCTTGTATGCTTTGTAATATAATATCCGTTTCCTTGTTAGACAATGAAGGATATAATTTTGTATTGCAGAACAATGTTATGAACATTCACCTGAATCAAATGTTGGTTGGGTATGGTACGCTTAATAACGGGATATACGTCCTAAATCAACACACAGTTTTCAACATACAACACACTAATAAAAGAAAACTTTCAGAAATAAATGAAGCTTTTCTTTGGCACTGTAGACTTGGTCATATTAATGAAACAAGACTAAACAAGTTACACAAAGATGGATATTTAAACCCTTTTTAATATAAATCTTATGCCACTTGCCAGTCTTGTAAAAGGGTAAAATGACCAAAACTCCGTTTACAGGACATGGAGAAAGAGCTACTGAACTCTTAGGCCTCATACATAGTAATGTATGCAGGCCAATGTCTACACAGGCTAGAGGCGGTTTTTCATACTTCATTACTTTTACTGATGATTTCTCAAGATTCGGTCATGTATTTTTATTAAAGCACAAATCCGAAGCTTTCGAGAAATTCACTGAATATAAACAAGAAGTAGAAAAACAAACCGGCTTGAGTATCAAAATGCTTCGATCAGATCGAGGTGGGGAGTATCTCAGTACAGAGTTTGCAAACTTCCTAAAAGAGAATGGGATTCTCTCTCAGCTCACTCCTCCTTACATACCACAGCACAACGGTGTGTCAGAACGACGGAATCGAACCCTATTAGATATGGTCCGTTCCATGATGAGTGATGCTGAGTTACCCGTCTCATTTTGGGGCCATGCATTAGAGACTGCAGCGTTTCTACTGAACAGGGTTCCAACCAAAACCGTGTCTACCACGCCATATGAGATATGGCATGGGAAGAGACCATCTCTTAAGAGAATTAAAATTTGGGGTTGCCCGGCCTATGTTAAAAAGCAGAATGCAGACAAACTCGAGACATGGTCAGTCATGTGTAACTTTGTGGGATATCCAAGGAATTCTTATGGATATCTTTTCTACTACAAGGGGGAACAAAAGGTGTTTGTTTCTCAGTATGCCACATTCTTGGAAAAAGAGTTTTTCACAAATGAAACTGATGGCAATGTGGTAGATCTAAAAGAGGTTCTAGAGACACAAACTACAAATGACGACTTGGTTGAACCGGCTGTTGTAATAGAAGCTGAGGAACCTCGACCACTCCGTAGGTCTGGTAGGACTTCTCGCCCACCGGAGAGGTACTACGGTTTCCTCATTGATGGTGACAGAGAAGACTGCATCATGTAGGATGATGATCCTACCAGTTTTCAGCAAGCTATCACGAGTGGAGACTCTGTGAAGTGGCTGGATGCCATGAGATCCGAAATGGAGTCTTTGTACACCAACAAAGTATGGACTTTGGATGTTATACCCCCTGGGGTAAAACCTGTGGGGTGCAAATGGATCTTTAAAAGAAAGATTGGTGTAGATGGGCAGGTAGAGACCTATAAGGCAAGACTTATGGCGAAGGGTTTTCGTCAAATACCAGGTTTGGACTATGACGAAACTTTTTCTCCCGTAGCCATGCTTAAATCCATTCGAATCCTACTTTCTATAGATGCTCACTACGACTATGAAATCTGGCAGATGGACGTTAAAACGGCATTTCTAAATGGGGATTTAGAAGAATGCGTTTATATGGATCAGCCAGAGGGTTTCATTGACAGTGAGAGCAGCGGGAAAGCATGTAGATTGCTTAAATCCATTTATGGGTTAAAGCAGGCATCACGGAGTTGGAACATCTGTTTCGATGATGTTATCAAAGAGTTTGATTTCATCAAAAATCTAGATGAACCTTGTGTTTATAAGAAGGCTGTAGGGAGAGCTGTCACATTCCTCGTATTGTACGTGGATGACATTCTTCTGATAGGAAATGATATTCCTATGCTACAATCGGTCAAATCTTTCTTATCACTAAGGTTCTCCATGAAGGACCTGGGTGATGCCACATACATTCTGGGCATTAGGATCTATAGGGATAGATCCAAGAGGTTATTGAGATTGTCCCAAACCAGGTATATCAACACCATCCTAAAAAGATTTAGTATGGAAGACTCCAAGCGGGGTGCCTTACCTGCTTGCCATGGGGTCACTCTCTCTAAGGACTCTTGCCCAAAGACCGATGAAGAGAGAGCTCGCATGAGCATTATACCCTATGCTTCGGCAGTAGGATCTATAATGTATGCGATGTTATGTACACACCCAGATGTAGCTTATGCACTTAGTGTTGTAAGCAGGTATCAATCCAACCCAGGGGAGAATCACTGGATAGCTGTGAAGAACATTCTTAAGTACTTGCGAAGGACTAAAGAATTGTTCTTGGTGTATGGTAATGGAGATCTCCAAATGGAGGCCTTTACCGATTCGAGCTTCCAAAGCGATAAGGACGACAGCAAATCTATCTCCGGGTTTGTATTTACCCTTAATGGAGGGGCGGTAAGTTGGAAGAGTTCCAAACAGGATACCGTTGCAAACTCTACGATGGAGGCTGAGTACATTGCTGCAAATGATGCCGCCAAGGAAGCCGTCTGGATGAAGAAGTCCGTCTCGGAGCTAGGAGTGGTTCCAACCATTATTGATCCAATACCATTGTATTGTGATAATAATGGGGCTATGGCGTTAGCCAAGGAGCCCAGGTCCCATCAGTGATCCAGACACATCCTGAGGCGTTTTCATTTGATCCGGGAGATAGTAGATCGCCGCGAGATCAAGATTAGGAGAGTAGACACAAAGAATAACGCCGCGGATCCACTCACCAAGGCCCTCCCTCAGCCGCAGCATGAGCGACTTTTTGAGATGTTGGGTATGAGATACGCCAATAACTGACCTTAGTGCAAGTGGGAGATTGTTGGATATATGTATGCCCTAGAGGCCATTATATGATAGTGGATGTATTTATACATGTGTGTGTGTGTGTCTGTATTCAGTGTACATTCTTGCTCGACATGATAGTATGCTATCTGGTTCTTCTTTATCTGACATATTGACTTGATCATGTTTTTATTCATTCATACATGTTGATAAAGCCCTGAGGATATAGTCTTGACTACTGTGATTATGATGGAGATCATACTAGTGGGACATCTGCAGTTTATAAGCATATCCTGAAAAGTCCCTAGTCGTAGGTGTATCGAGACGGGGCATCGATATACCAGAGTAGACTAGCGTATATGATACTAGACCCATATGATGGGCGATGGATGTTCCCACATTCATCGATGTTTGACATCGAGATCGTATACGGGTGCTCAGTGGTGACTGGGTACACTGGACGGACTCACCGAGAACTCCTATATAGAATTATATCTATCGTCGGATAGCATTTCTCAGGTGACACTGGTACAAGTTAGTCTGTAGACCCGAGATCGTCATAGAGTCTTGTGTGTTCTCCCACTGTACTTTGATTACCACCCTACCATGGCTCTACTGAGTCGTGCAAACAGGTGGCCGTTGGGTACAGTCCCGAGACACACGAAGGCGATGAGCGATAGGAGGGGTTTCGTCTCTCCCGGTATTGGGAGTTAATGCTGTGCTGTGCTCGATTGGCTATATCAGTAAGTCCCTGGCCAGGGCTGTTGAGATTTACTGATAAGTGTTATCAGTAGTTTCTCGATCTGTTATAAACCACTCATCGGCACGACTTATTGAGTTATTGGGGTCGACGTTACCATCCCTAGACTCGATATGCAGCATATCTGATGAAGAGACCGGACTGTACGGTAGTGTTGCCAGTTGGCTCGACGGGAGTTGTGACAGGTTCGCTTGTTTTCTTCTGATCGCTCAATACCAGGGTGGCCGTTATGTTTAGCTGACCGCTTGCGTCTTGGGGGTGCTTGATATGATCATCACCCACTGCCGGTGTATTGACGAGTCTTAGAGTCCCACAATGGAGTTGCCTAGTCCAGGCGAAACGATGTGGTGCGCATATGAGATATGCGCGTGGACCCGGTTAAAATGCGCGTATGAGATACCGTATATTAATCAGGCGGTTTGCTTTTGGTCGGATCGTATGTGATATGACCGGTTTGCTAAATCAAGTGTTGATTTATCATTGACCATTAGTTATCACTTTAAACCCTTTCTTGTCTTTTTGTTGTATGCATTTATTCTCATTCATGCACATATCGATGTGCATGCACACATACATGCATACATAATTCTATCATGGTTGTTGATATAGTGGATGGTGGCAATATAAGACTCACACCATATATAAATATATAGATATTAATTTTTGGAAAAGAAAAATGGAAATGGAAATTGTTATCATGGTTTATTATTTTATTCATGCACTAACCCTTTGGTTTAACCATGATTCATTTTCTATAGCCATATTTGATCCAAAACAAATATCTAGATATTTTATAACTATGGTTAAGAATGAGAAAGAGAAAATATATATATTTTCATTTCTCATTTTTATTCTTATGCTTATCATTATCCTGAGCTCTTTACAAGCCATCAACTTCTTCCTCCTTTCTCTCTTGCTCTCTAGTTTCCTCAAGTGAGCAAAAGAGTCATCAAGTTAGGGTTTTGAAGTGAGAAAATAAACCACATCACCATTCTACGCTAGTCTTGCCCATTAGTCTAAAGTGTTAGCTTCTACTTCTTCTCTTGATCTAGTGGAGCTTCAAGCTTGGTCAAAGAGGACTCCGGGTGGATCGTCGTGGACCTAGAGGATCTCAAGTGAACCTTTTTCCAACTCTCAAGTAGCCAAGAAGTCTAGCGTAGGGAGCTGCAAAGGTTGTACTCTCAAAACCCTAGCTTTTACTACTTGTGTTTTTGTTAAAGTTTTGTTACCCTATATTTTCTAGCATGATCCTTAAGATAATTTCTCTAGCACCATATAAAATTTAAATATGACATGTGTGTTGCCTCCAAACCCTTGTAGTGGTGCTGTAGGAATCCCTTCAGCTACCTGGTAAGGTTACCCAGCGAGTATCCGCGTACGCTACGTGATTGCGACGGACTTTTGATCCACATCAAAATCCCGTGGCAACCGATCAATTGAGACTGAATTGCTAGATTTATAAAATTCAAATTAGTTTTTACAAAACTAAATATTGTGGATTCCAAGTATTGTATCACAATCACAGATAACTAGACGATGTTAAACTTTTCGATCGAATCAACAAACACCCAAAATTTCCCAAAGAGCTCAACACTTGAGCGGAGTTTAAAATGTACCATGAACATGCCACAACACCTATGGACCAACCGCAGAAGGGTCAACCCTTGTCTCACCTATGGCGCCGCGGAACTACCACAAACCCTAAGGTTTGGTGGCGGTTCCGACGGTCATAGAATCGAGTTAGGGTTTCGTTCTTCTAGAGGGTCCATAGAAAACACCTGCATGATTTTCTGAAGATTTTAAACTTGGAAAAATCCAACTCTTGGAAAATTCCAGCGAGGGGAAAATGGGTTATTGATATCCGTTCAAACTTTTTAATGTCGTCTAAAATAACCCGAAATGATGTTAGAATTACGATTACGAAACACTTCGAATTCCCTTTACAGAAAGATAACATCACATGCAATCTTAGCAAAAACAAGCAACACCTGAAACACAAAAACCCAGAGACTGGAACACCAGAAAAATACGAAGCCCAAACTCATGAAATGGACTGGCCAGGCCGGATTTTAAGTGCATGTCGCCGGTCAAATTCCGGCGATAGGGGTTCTTTTTCCTGTGGTGTTCATGTTACATCTCATGCAACATTCTGCAGTTGCTTAAAAAAATTTAGACACCTTAAAAATTTCGACAGAAACTAGGTTATTGTTTCGAGTGTTTCGGAGTTGTTTCGGTTTCGTAATTCTATAAATATCGTCTAATTCTCTAACTTAGCTCTGATACCACTATAGGGTTCCCTAGCCACGCCGCTGGGTTTCGGGAGGCATCGACCATGCCGTTTTCAAAAAATTGGCGCGCTAAAGAACCCTAACCTAGAATCTTAACTAGAGAATTAGACGAAACTAGAATGTAAACAACTTTACATCTAAGTGAACAAGGAATACAACCTTTATAGACTGGTCCTTCACTTCAATAGCTCTGTGTAGTAGTCCCTTCGCTCCAAGTAGTGAACTCCCAGACTCTAGAAAGGCTCCACAAGATGAACGGAACAAGCTTGCTTGAAGTCTTCGAGGCCGAAGATGATCTACGTCGAGGAGACACCAACTCAAGCTACCTCTTCACTAATATGGAATTAGTGAAGCAAACACCCTAAAATAAATGGCTAATCTAGTAGAGGATGATGAAGTAGGCATTTTGCTCATTTTAGAAATATTTTTCTCATTCATTTTCTTCACCTCCCAAATTGCAAGAGAGCTAGAGGAAGGAGATGAAGAAAAGCAACCATGGAAAAGGTCAAGTGTAGAATGGGAACCATGGGTGAGTTAATATCATATACTAACTCATGTAGAGACTAAACCATGGCTAATCATAATGGTTGGGTTAATAAATATCTAATGTAAGACAAAATTAGTGGACTAAGTCAATGAGTTCTACAAGCTTCCACTAAGCTTGAACCATGTGACTAATTTCCAACTAATTTTGATTTACTTTAAATAAATAAAACCCATCATTATAATAAGCATGGTGTGAGTCTCATGCACCCATGTCTCATATATCATCTAACATGACACAAAAGAATGTACATTAATATATATCACATATATACTAAGTGTACACAAGTGAGAAAAAGAAATGCTTAAGTGAGCTAATATTAGTTAATGTAAGTAAATATATCAAATATATAATTATACATTAAATTATTAAATCAACACTTGATTTAATAATCCGGCTATATCACATACAACCGAATAATATCAAATGTATCAACTTATCGAATCAACACTTGATCCGGTAACCCGTCTATATCACATATAACCGACCGATATCACATATCGCGAGAATAGAATACGGTATCACATACACGTATTAATCTCGGTCCCGTACATATCATATATGTGCTCCTACTTCGTTTCGCTTGAGCCAGGAAACTTCTGTATAGGACTCTAAAGACTCGTCAATACGCCAGCAGTAGGTGCTGATCATATCAGTCACCCACAAGCCGCAAGCGGTCTGCTAAACGTAACAGCCACCCGGGTATTGAGCGATCAGAAGATCAACAAGCAAGCGTGCTCATACTCCTGCGAATCCAATCAGTAACACTACCGTACAGTCCGGTCTCTTCGTCTGATATGTCGCATATCACAGCCTGGGGGTGGTAAACATCAGACCCAATAGCCTGATAAGTCATGCCAATGTGAGGCTCATAACGGTACGAGAAACTACTGATAACATTTACCAGTAGATCTCAGCAACCCTAGCCAGGGATTTCCTGTTATGGCCAATCGAGCATAGCGCAACATCAACCCCCAATACCGGGATAGACGAAATCCCACCTATCGCTCATTGCCTCCATATGACTCGGGACTGTACCAAAAAACCACCGTTTTGCACGATATATTGAACGTGGTAAGGTGGAAATCAAAGCACAGTGGGAATCACACAAGACTCTATGACGATCTCGGGTCGACAGACTAACCTGTACCAGTGTCACCGGAGAACTGCTATCTGACGATAGGTATAATACCATCTAGGAGTTCTCGGCGAGTCCGTTTAGTGTACCCAGTCTCCACTGAGCACTCGTATACCTTCTCTGATGTCAAACACCAATGGATGTGGGATCATCCATCGCCCATCATATGGGTCAAGAAGCGCATACGCTAGTCTACTCTGGAATATCGATGCCCCGTCTCGATACTCCCACGACTAGGAACATTTGAAGGATGTACTTACCGACTACCCTTGCCCCACTAGTATGATCTGCATCATATTCCTGGTAGTCAAGTACTCATCCTAAGGGCTTTATCAACATGTAATAGAGAGACAATAAGTGTACATGTTAAGATAAAGAGCAACCAGATAGCATACTATCAAGTCGAGCAAGAAAGTCCTCCCTATATATGTCCAAGCATCCACTATAATATAAATCACATATATAATAATGGCCTCTAAGGCATACATATAACTAACAGATAGAATGAAGAATATAAATGAATGGCTTCATATTCTTTTCAACCATACAAATAAAACTCTCATAACAATTTGTAATAAAATAATGAAGCCCAATCCTCTCTGCATGTCTTCAACCATGCTTAATGCTACCTCACCCTCCACCTCATTTTATGAATATTCACAAATGAGGTGTCCATCTTCTAAAACAAATCTCGTATAAATACGGAATACAACCCGGTATACGTATCGAAATACATATACGCGTATCCGTATAAAAATACGAATAGCCAAAAGAGAAAATGAATAGTGAACAATAATACTTGAATACATATATTAAATATATATATATATATATATATTATTAAATTAAAAATTGATTTAATAATCCGGCTTAATCCTAAGCCACTAGTATTATCAACCGTCCGATTAAAGTCTGTGCAGCCTGTACACATATTTAATCGGGCACCTGTATGTACCAACATACGTCATCTATATCATATCGCCTGAACCTGGAAAACCTTCTGTATGGGACTCTAAAGACTCGACAATACGCTGGCAGTGGGTTTAACCACAAGCACGTCAGCGGCACTAGCTGTACGTAACGGCTACCTAGGTATTGAACGAAAGGAAGGCCGACGAGCAAACTCATCCATGCCCCTACTAAGCCTGTCTGTGACATTTTCGTACCGTCCGGTCCGTTCGTCTAAGATTATCGCATATCGGGTCTAGGAGGTGGATAAAGTCAGACCCATAAAAATGCAATATTTCGTGTCAGTGTGAAGCCCATCACCCACTAAAAAACTACTGATCCAAATCAGTAATTCCCATCCACGTTGGCCAAGGATTTCTGGTGATGGCTACTCGTGCAAAGCGCGCCATCTACCCCCAATATCGGGAGAGACGAATCTCCGACGATCCGCTCGGGGTTGTACACAACTAATACCTGTTTGCACGACTCCTTTGAGCCATGGTAGGGTAGTAATCAAAGCATAGTGAGAACTCATACGAGACAAATGACGATCTCAGGTCGACAGCCTAACCTGTACTCATGTCACCCGAGAACTGCTATCTAAAAAATAGGTGTAATACCATCTAGCTGTAGGGTTACTAGGCACTCTAAGAAGGTTCTACAAGGCATCAACCATGCCCGATTAAAATTTAGCCGTGCCGAACAACCCTAAACAAGATCTTTAAACTAGAGATTAGGCGAAAACTAGCAAGTTAAAATCTTTAACACTAAGTGAATACGAAATACAACCATTGTAGATCGGTCCTTCACTTCTAAAGCTCCTTGTTGTAGTCCCTTCGCTGCGATCATCGAACTCCTGGACTCTCGGACGGCTCCATGAGAAAATTGCAACGGTATTGCTTGAAGTCTTCGAGGCCGAAGATGATCTACGTCGAGGGAATACGAACTCAAGCTTCTACTTCACTAACTAGAGAATTAGTGAAGCAAACACCCTAAACTAAAGTGCTAGTCTAGTAGAGGATGATGAAATAGGAAATGGGTACACTTTAGAATTTCTTTTCTCACTATCATTCTATCTCTTTATCAAACCCTAGAAAGAAATTGAAGGAGGAAGAAGATGAGCTCAAAATGAGAATGAAAACTAATCAAGAGAGAGTTAGCTAACCATGGGTGAGTGGGTATCATATACTAACTCATGTAGAGACATAACCATGGCTAATTATAGTGGTTAGGTTAATTAATATCTTAAGTACAACAAAACTAGTGGACTATGTCAATGCAACCATAAGCTTCATGAAGCTTCATGCATGTGAGCTCATTATCCATTTATTTTTAGAATTACTTTAAATATAAAAACCTAACCAATATAATTATAATGGTGTATGTCTCATACACCCATGTAGTGTGTATCAACAACCATGATACAAAATGAACACAAATTAATATATATCACATATATATTAAGTTGTGCATAAGTGAGAAAAACAAATGCTTAAGTAAACAAATGTTAGTTAATGTAAATTAGTATATCACATATACAATTATACACTAAATTATTAAATCAACACTTGACTTAATAATCCGGTTATATCTCATATAACCGACTAACACAAAATGTACCAACTTATCGAATCAACACTTGATTCGATAACCCGGCTATATCTCATATAACCGGCCGATACAATAGTCGCGAGAATAGAATACGGTATCACATACACGCATTATTCTCGGTCCCGCACATATCACATATGCGCTCCTATTTCGTTTTGCCTGAGCCAGTATAACCTCTATGTAGGACTCTAAAGACTCGTCAATACGCCGGCAGTAGGTGATGATCATATCAAGCACCCACAAGCCGTCAGCGGTACTAGCTAGACGTAACGGCTACCCGGGTATTGAGCGATCAGAAGATCAGCAAGCAAGCCCGCTCCAACTCCTGCAAAAAGCCTGACAGTGACACTGCCGTACAGTCCGGTCTCCTCGTCTGATATGTCGCATATCAAGTCTAGGGGTGGTAAACGTCAGACCCCAATAACCGATAAGTCATGCCGATATAAGGCTCATAACGGGTCGAGAAACTACTGGTAACACTTACCAGTAAATCTCTAAACCATCCCTGACCAGGGACTTCCTTGTTATGGCCAATCGAGCATAGCGCAACATCAACCCCCAATACCGGGAGAGACGAAACCCCTCCTATCGCTCATTGCCTCCATGTGACTCGGGACTGTACTCAAAAACCACCGTTTTGCACGCCCTCTTGGACGTGGTAAGGTGGAAATCAAAGCACAGTGGGAATCACACAAGACTCTATGACGATCTCGGGTCTACAGACTAATCTGCACCAGTGTCACCAGAGAACTGCCATCTGACGTAAGGTATAATACCATCTGGGAGTTCTCGGCGAGTCCGTCCAGTGTACCCAGTCTCTACTGAGCACCCGTATATCATCTCTGATGTCAAACACCAATGGATATGGGATCATCCATCGCCCATCTATATGGGTCGAGAAGGTATACGCTAGTCTACACTGGTATATCGATGTCCCGTCTCGATACACCCACGACTAGGGACCTTGAAGGATGTACTTATGGACTACCATGTCCCCACTAGTATGATCCGCATCATAGTCCAGGTAGTCAAGTACACATCCTAAGGGCTTTACCAACATGTAACAGAGAGACAATCAGTGTACACGTTAAGGTAAAGAGTAACCAGATAGCATACTATCATGTCGAGAAAGAAAGTCCTCCCTATATATGTCCAAGCATCCACTACGATATACATCTCATGTATATTAATGGCCTCTAGGGCATACATATAACTAACACTAGCATGTTCCGCGTGAGTCCGTCCGGTGTAACTCATAACCAAATGAGCACCTGCATACTATCTTTGGTGATTAATTGACACCAATGGGTGTGAGACCGTCTATCGCCCATCGTCGTGGTCAAGAAGCGTATACACTAGTCTACTCTAGAATATCGATACCCAATCTCGATATTTCTACAATTAGGGACATTTAAGGATTTGCTTATAGACTACTAAGTTCTCACAAGCGTGATCGCCACAATAACCCTATTAGTCAAGTAAGAATCCTCTGGGCTCTATCAACATGTAATAGCGATCTGTAATACTGTTAGTGTTTATGCCCTAGAAGGCCATTACTGTATCATACTAGTTTGTATATTACTTAATGGAAGCTTGGGATATTCACATGTATATAACAGTCTTGCTAAACATGGTAGTATGCTACTTGGTTTTTCTATCTTAATATGTGAGTATACGTATTGATAGAGCTCTTAGGATCTTGCTTGACTACCAGCGTTGTGATGGCAGTCACACTAGAGGGGGCTGGGTAGTCTACAAGCACATCCTTATTCAGGTCCCTAGTCGTTGGATTATCGAGACAAGACAGGGCATCGATACTCCGGAGTAGACTAGTGTGTACGCTTCTCATCCTAGTTGGGGAGATGGTCTGTCCCACAGCCGTCAGTACGTCGTACTGGAGATAGTATGCAGGTGCTCGTTAAGTTACGGGTACACCGGACAGGACTCACAGGGAACTGTTGGTTGGTTTTATACCAGTCGTCAGTGAACAGTGAAGGGTTCCTAGGCACACTTGTGAAGGTTCATAACGCATCAAACATGCACGAATAAAATTTTACATGTGCCGAACAACCTAAAGACAGGATCTTTGCTAGATTATTAGGGTTAAGCATGCAAGATAACATCTTTTTATCTAAGTGTGAGGGATTACAACCTTTGTAGTCCGCTCCTTCGCTTCACAAGCTCCGAGTAGAAGTCCCTTCGCCGCGATCCATGATCTCCCGGACTCAAGAGAGGCTCCACGACTCGAACGATCCATGCTAGCTTGAAGTGTTCCGAATCTCCGATGATCTACGTCAAAGTTGCAATAACCCAAGCTTTCTCACTCTAAAGAGATGAACACCCTAATCTCATGGGCTAGATGAGATGAGGATGAGGGAGTAGTATTTTTGCTATCTTTTTAATTCACTTTCTCACAATTTATCATCACAAATGAAATTTCTAGTGAGCTCAAAATCAAGAGAGAAGAAGATGATAATGGAAAATGATAATTCCTTTTGTGATGAATAGAAAAGAAATCTATATGATTGATATATCAACCATGGTCAAGGATGAGTGGCTAAGAGTTTGTAGAGAATAAACTAGAGTTAGGGTTTGGTTAGGTTAAGTTATGAGTCATGGAAAAATATCAACCATAATATCTTAACCAAGACAAAAGCAAAGCTTCTAGAAGGTGCAAGAAGAAGCTAACCCTAATCAAACCCTAATCCCATTTAATCATCCTTAAACATGTTTAATAATAAATCATATCATGTCACAATAATATATATCACATATATATATTATATATTTGCAACAAAAGAAAATAATACAATTAACATATATCGCATATATATCAATGTATCATCCAGTGAGAAAATGAAATAGTAAAGCGAGCCAATATTAGATAATGTAATACAATATATCATATATATTATTATACATTAAATCATCGAATCAACACTTGATCCGACGATCCGGCTATATCGAATATTACCGACTAATATATCATGTACCGATTCATCGAATCAACACTTGATCCGATGTCCCGGTTCATATCTAAATATCACGATAATATAATACGGTATCACATATCGCATTATCCTCGGTCCTGCACATATCACATATGTGCCTCTACTCCGTTTCGCCTGAGCCAAGAAACCTCTGTGTAGGACTCTAAAGAATCGTCAATACGCCGGTAGCAGGTGATGATCATATCAAACACCCACAAGCTGCAAGCGGTCAGCTAAACGTAACAGCCACCCAGGTATTGAGCGATCAGAAGATCAACAAGCTAGCATGTGCGTTCTCCTGTGAATCCAATCAGTAACACTCCCGTACAGTCCGGTCTGTTCGTCTGATATGTCGCATATCAAGTCTAGGGGTGGTAAACGTCAGACCCCAATAACCGATAAGTCGTGTCGATGTGTGGCTCATAACGGGTCGAGAAACTACTAGTAACACTTACCAGTAAATCTCTATATCAGCCCTGGCCAGGGACTTCCAGTTATAGCCAATCGAACACAGCACAAGATCAACTCCCTATACCGGGAGAGACGAATCCCCTCCTATCGCTCATTGCCTCCATATGATTCGGGACTGTACCCAAAAGCCACCGTTTTGCATGCCCTCTTGGACGTGGTAAGGTGGAAATCAAAGTACAGTGGGAATCACACAAGACATTATGACGATCTCGGGTCTACAGACTACGCTGTACCAGTGTCACCGGAGAACTGCCATCTGACGTGTGGTATATCACCATCTGGGAGTTCTCGGCGAGTCCGTCCAGTGTACCCAGTCTCTACTGAGCACCCGTACACTATCTCTGATGTCAAACACCGATGGATATGGGATCATCCATCGCCCATCATATGGGTCAAGATGCGTATACGCTAGTCTACTCTGGTGTATCGATGCCCTGTCTCGATATACCCTCGACTAGGAACAGTTATAGGATGTACTCATCGACTACCATGGCCCCACTAGTATGATCTCATCATAGTCCCTGTAGTCGAGTACAGATCCTAAGGGCTTTATCAACATGTGAGAGAAAAACAGTAAACCAATACAAGTCAACATGTTAAGATAAAGTGAAACCAAATAGCATACTATCATGACGAGCAAGAAATTCATCTCTATATATATCCAAGCATCCATTATAATATACATCATATGTACAACAATGGCCTCTAGGGCATATACATAACTAACAATCTCCCACTTGCACTAAGGCCAGCTGCTGTAGTATCTCATACCTAGCATCCCGAATAATCTCTCAAACTGTATCTGGGGAATAGCCTTCGTGAATGGATCCGCAGTGTTGTCCTTCGTATCTACTCTCCAGACCTCGATCTCCCGGCGATCAACTATCTCCCTGATCAGGTGATACCGCCTCAGAATATGTCTGGACTTCTGATGGGATCTGGGTTCCTTGGCCAAAGCCACAGCTCCATTGTTATCGCAATACAGAGGTATTGGATGCTCAATGGATGGAACCACACCAAGTTCACTAATGAACTTCTTGATCCAGACAGCCTCTTTGGCAGCATCGTTGGCAGCGATGTATTCAGCCTCCATCGTCGAGTCTGCAACGGTATCCTGTTTGGAACTCTTCCAACATACCGCCCCTCCATTAAGGGTAAAGACAAATCCCGAGTGCGACTTAGAGTCGTCCTTATCACTTTGGAAGCTGGAATCGGTAAAGGACTCCACCTGGAGTTCTCCGTTACCATACACCAAGAATATCTCCTTAGTCCTTCGTAAGTACTTGAGAATGTTCTTCACAGCTGTCCAGTGACTCTCTCCAGGATCTGCTTGATACCGACTCACTACACTTAGTGAGTATGCTACATCGGGTCTGGTACATAGCATCGCATACATGATAGAGCCTACTGCCGAAGCATAGGGTATCCCTTGCATGCGAGCTCTCTCCAAATCAGTCTTGGGAGACATCTCTTTGGAGAGAGTGAGTCCAGAGATCGTGGGTTGGTTGCCACGCTTGGATTCTTCCATACTAAACCTCTTTAGTATGGTGTCAATGTACCTGGATTGGGACAATCCCAGTATCCTTTTAGATCTATCTCTATAGATCATGATTCCCAATATGCAGGAGGCATCACCTAGATCTTTCATTGAGAATCTCTGTGATAAGAAGAGCTTGACTGATTGCAGCATAGGAATATCATTTCCTATCAAGAGTATATCATCCACGTACAATACGAGGAAGACTACCTTACCCTCTGCTACCTTCTTATAGATACAAGGTTCATCTATATTTTTGATGAAGTCAAACTCTTTGACTACTACATCAAAGCAGGTGTTCCAACTCCGCGATGCTTGCTTTAACCCAAAAATGGATTTAAGCAGTTTGCACACCTTTCCGCTGCTCCCACTATCTACGAAGCCCTCTGGCTGAGTCATGTACACGCACTCTTCTAAATCACCATTTAGAAAGGCGGTCTTAACATCCATTTGCCAGATTTCGTAGTCATGGTATGCAGCAATGGCAAGTAAGATCCGGATGGACTTAAGCATAGCCACTGGAGAAAAGGTTTCGTCATAATCCACACCTGGTCGTTGACGAAATCCCTTTGCTACAAGTCTAGCTTTGAAAGTCTCAACTTTTCCATCTACACCAAATTTCCTTTTAAAAATCCACTTGCTCCCAATGGGTTTTACCCCTTCAGGAGCAGTTTCCAAAATCCATTCTTTATTGGTGTACATGGATTCCATCTCAGATCGCATTGCATCCAGCCATTTTACAGAGTCACCACTTGTGATGGCCTGCTCGAAACTAGTCGGGTCATCATCTTCCATGATGCAATCCTCGCTTCCACCATCAATGAGAAAACCGTAGTATCTCTCAGGTGGATGAGAAACCCTGCTAGATCGGCGGAGAGGCCGGGGTTCGTCGGGTACTACTGAATCCTCTAGTTCTACTAAATCTTCAGTTGCAATTTGTGTTTCTGGAACCTCTTCCAGCTCTACCTCTTTGCCACTAATTTCTTTTGCAAGAAATTCCTTTTCTAAAAAGGTGGCATATTGAGAAACAAACACTTTTTGTTCCTCGGCGTGATAGAAAATATATCCTTGAGAATTCTTAGGATATCCCACAAATTTGCAAAGAACTGATCGTGCCTCGAGTTTGTCTGGATTTTGTCTTTTGACATAGGCCGGACAACCCCATATCTTAACTCGTTTAAAATATGGTCTCTTCCCACTCCATATCTCATACGGTGTGGTAGGTACTGATTTAGACGGAACTAGATTCAATATGTATATGGCTGTCTCAAGCGCATACCCCCAAAAGGAAATAGGTAACTCGGCATCGCTCATCATAGATCGCACCATATCTAATAGGGTCCGATTCCTTCGTTCGGATACACCGTTGTGCTGTGGTGTATAAGGAGGAGTAAGCTGAAAGAGAATCCCATTCTCTTTTAGATAATCTAGGAACTCGCTGCTTAAGTATTCACTTCCTCGATCAGATCGAAGAATCTTAATACTTTTGCCCGTTTGGTTCTCTACTTCATGCTTATATTCTCTGAATTTCTCAAAAGCTTCAGACTTGTGTTTCATCAGAAACACATGTCCGTATCTAGAGAGATCGTCAGTGAATGTAATGAAGTAGGAAGAACCGTTCCTAGCATGCGTAGACATGGGACCGCATACATCACTATGTATTAGTCCTAAGAGTTCAGTAACTCTTTCTCCGTGTCCACTAAACGGAGCTTTGGTCATTTTTCCTTTGAGACATGAATGGCAAGTATCATAAGATGATAATTCGAACGGATTCAAATAACCATCCTTATGTAACTTAGCCAGTCGTGTCGCATTGATATGACCAAGTCTACAATGCCACAAGTAGGATTCGTTCATATCTGAACTTTTCCTCTTGTGTGTGTTTTGTATATTCAGGACTGTTTTCTGATTTAGAATGAATATGCCATTATGTAACGAGCCTGATGCAATCAACTTTTGATCTAGGAATATGTTCATAACATTATCCTTTACTACAAAATTATATCCTTCTTTACTTAATAAAGAAACTGATATAATATTGCACATCATGTTCGGTATATAATAGCACTCATTTAGAATCAGTGTATTACAACTTGGCAATACTAGGTGATATTCGCCAACTGCTTTGGCTACAATACTTGCACCGTTCCCTACTTGAACGGAATGATCACCTTTTCCCAGTTCTCTACCTTTTCGTAGCCTATGTAACAATTTACATATATGGGATCCTGATCCGGTATCCAATACCCAGGACGTAGGGTGAACTGAGAAACAGTTCTCAATAACTAACACACCCGAAGAAGATGCATCAACATGCATGTTCTTTTGGGCGGCGTGAGAATCCAGATATTCTCCTGTTTTCTGTTCTGTCTTATAACTCTTATAAGAAAGAACGGGTCCAACGTTCCCTTGCTCAGTACAATAATCGGGTTCAGTCAATACATCCATATTATTATCTTGATTATGGCCTGACATGGTCGCTACCTGGAGAGAGAGAGAAGAAAACATTTTAGCGTATGCTCTTGCAAGATTAGATTGGTTATTATCTTATCTAATCAGGATGTCTCCCACTGTTTTTATCAAATCTTCCTTCAAACCCTAAAAGGTAAGATTAGCCGGGATTAATTACACCCTACAATTTCGTCAATCTTTCAGCCAGATCAGTGTCGGTACTTTAAGGGAGGTTCCCCGTGCTTTCGCACGGACCTAATTAAAGTAAACCTCGTTTTCCCATAGGCGTAACCCCGTTAACACTTTTCTAGACACCTACTTGATCGGCTAATTGTCCTGTGTAAAACTCTCCCAGGAGTAACTCTTACTCGCAGTGGGTATCGGGATCCAACTATCTCATAGAAGGTATGCAATCTCATTGCAAATTTCAACACTTGAAATTCCCGATAATATTTTTCCCCTAGCGATATATGACCTTAACTAAGTCAACAAACCATAAATCGCAAGTCAAGTTCAACCCGTACATTTCCTGATTGAATTAAATCCACCCGTACGACCCTTAACTGAGTCAACAAGGCCGTACGAATACCCTAATCCAATCACATCTCATGTTTTAGCAGATAAACATTACTTAGCTACCGTACACTATGCCTTAACTAAGTCAACAAACATAGCACGAATACTAAATAATATCTATCTGAAATGACGGAGGGCTACGCAGGTTTTTCAGAAAACCCTGAGCGTAATGAACTTGATATTGTCGTAGAATCGAGTAGTTTTTGAAAAAGGAGTGTTTTTTAGGCTTTTCTTAGTTTCGCTAAAGGGGTCACTCCCGGTGAAGGGATCGTCGGCCCTTTCCTCATCGAATAAGGTGCAGGATATATCATATATACCGCTGTGCAAAGCAAAACTCTAAAAGCAATCAAAAGACAAACCGAGTTTTGTAGCATCTGCCAGTTTCGCTAAAGAGGTCACTCCCGGTGAAGGGATCTCGGCTCTTTCCTCATCGAATAAGGTGCAGGGCATATCATATATACCGCTGTGCAAAGCAAAACTGTAGCCACCCTTTTTATAAGGTTTTGATTCTACAACATTTTTAGGTTTCTTTTCTTTTTATTAATCTCATTAATAAAATCCCATCAGCTTATGCTTCCTAAGCATCACAGAAGAAACGAAAGCAGTAATATTTATATATCAGCATATATATAGTATAAGCATTCGTCTCAGGCAGTAATATGATCTCATCACAGAACATTGCAGCAGAAGAACATATATGAAATATTGGATATACTAGGACATCCGTGTTTTCAATACGAGCCTGTATAAAACACGGATTCCACGGTCGCGACGAATAGCCAAACCCACATCCCAAGACCCCTACGAGAGCGGCAAGTAACACTGCCAATTCTAGGGTTAGGAGACCCGGTCTCGACTCCTCGAGATGGCCTTCCACTAGACCCTAGAACCCGGTTACTTGTGCTTCCCTCCTTGGGTCTACCTAATGCGGAAAAGTAAATAATATACACTGGTGACATCAACCTCAACCTGGAAGTGCCCCAAATAAAAGAATATTACATTACATATGAATTTACATGAATGAAAATAAAAAACCCTCATCTCACATAAAACCCCCAGCTATTCAGAACGCGACGATCCAATATAACATATCACAGCAACACATAATATCACATATCATCAACGTAAGTAAATATGCGCATCCCAATTGTCGTTGACATATAGCAACGAAACCGGCGATATCATATATTACACTTACGGTCACAGAAAAGAAAGTGTAAAACTACAACATTTGGAATCCACAATCACTTTAGACATCGTAAATCCGAAATATCACATACTTCGCATTTCATGCCTAACCCAATGAATTCCACATATTGTATCACATTCCAGATAAATAAACAGTATTAAACTTTTCGAACAGATAATCAAATACCCAAAATTTCCTAAAGTACTCAACACTTGAGCGAAGTTCAAATAATCCCAGAATATGTCACAGTACCAGTGATCCAGCCGTAGAAGGGTCAAGCCAACGCCTCACATGTGGCACGCCGCTGCCCCAAACCCGAAGGTTCAAAAGGCAGTTCAAGACGGTCACATAATCGAGTTAAGGTTTGTTGTCTTCTAGAGGGTCCACCGCTTAACTTGTACAATTTCTCCGAAAGATTTAAACCCGATAAAAATTCAACACTTGAAAGTTTGCCGTGCCGGGATAAAGTGGGTTAATGATATCCGTTCAAACAGTTTAACAGTTTCTAAATATCCGGAAAAATAACGAATTTAAATTTTCCGATCGAATCTACGATTACAAAATAAACCCCAGATTAAACAACACTTGAATCACTTTTAAAAATACCCAGAAGCATCAACAAGCACCTACGGATATTACCATGAAAACCACGTGTCACAATTCCAAAATTCCGCCGCGGAACCGCCGCGTAAAGCAGGTTTCCGCCGCGGTTCCGCCGCGGTTTAGAGGAGTTGTGGGCCCGTGTTTCATGGTAATTCTTAGAATTCCCTGCTGATTTTTTTAGGTATTTTTAATTCAGAAAAATCCCAGATTTTGAAAAATTTCCAGAGAGGGGGTTATTTTCGTCAGTTCGGGTTCGATCGGAGTTTTAACTTCGTAAACACATCGCCTAATGCTCTAGCTAGGCTCTAATACCACTGAAGGGTTCCTAGGCACACTTGTGAAGGTTCATAATGCATTAAACATGCACGAATAAAATTTTACATGTGCCGAACAACCCAAAGACAGGATCTTTGCTAGATTATTAGGGTAACGCATGCAAGATAACATCTTTTTATCTAAGTGTGAGGGATTAAAACCTTTGTAGTCCGTTCCTTCGCTTCACAAGCTCCGAGTAGAAGTCACTTCGCCGCGATCCATGATCTCCCGGACTCAAGAGAGGCTCCACGACTCGAACGATCCATGCTAGCTTGAAGTGTTCCGAATCTCCGATGATCTACGTCGAAGTTGCAATAACCCAAGCTTTCTCACTCTAAAGAGATGAACACCCTAATCTCATGGGCTAGATGAGATGAGGATGAGGGAGTAGTATTTTGCTATCTTTTTAATTCACTTTCTCACAATTTATCATCACAAATGAAATTTCTAGTGAGCTCAAAATCAAGAGAGAAGAAGATGATAATGGAAAATGATAATTCCTTTTGTGATGAATAGAAAAGAAATCTATATGATTGATATATCAACCATGGTCAAGGATGAGTGGCTAAGAGTTTGTAGAGAATAAACTAGAGTTAGGGTTTGGTTAGGTTAAGTTATGAGTCATGGAAAAATATCAACCATAATATCTTAACCAAGACAAAAGCAAAGCTTCTAGAAGGTGCAAGAAGAAGCTAACCCTAATCAAACCCTAATCCCATTTAATCATCCTTAAACATGTTTAATAATAAATCATATCATGTCACAATAATATATATCACATATATATATTATATATTTGCAACAAAAGAAAATAATACAATTAACATATATCGCATATATATCAATGTATCATCCAGTGAGAAAATGAAATAGTAAAGCGAGCCAATATTAGATAATGTAATACAATATATCATATATATTATTATACATTAAATCATCGAATCAACACTTGATCCGACGATCCGGCTATATCGAATATTACCGACTAATATATCATGTACCGATTCATCGAATCAACACTTGATCCGATGTCCCGGTTCATATCTAAATATCATGAGAATATAATACGGTATCTCATATCGCATTATCCTCGGTCCTACACATATCACATATGTGCCTCTACTCCTTTTCGCCTGAGCCAAGAAACCTCTGTGTAGGACTCTAAAGAATCGTCAATACGCCGGTAGCAGGTGATGATCATATCAAACACCCACAAGCTGCAAGCGGTCAGCTAAACGTAACAGCCACCCAGGTATTGAGCGATCAGAAGATCAACAAGCTAGCCTGTGCGCTCTCCTGTGAATCCAATCAGTAACACTCCGTACAGTCCGGTCTGTTCGTCTGATATGTCGCATATCAAGTCTAGGGGTGGTAAACGTCAGACCCCAATAACCGATAAGTCATGTCGATGTGTGGCTCATAACGGGTCGAGAAACTACTAGTAACACTTACCAGTAAATCTCTATATCAGCCCTGGCCAGGGACTTCCAGTTATAGCCAATCGAACACAGCACAAGATCAACTCCCTATACCGGGAGAGACGAATCCCCTCCTATCGCTCATTGCCTCCATATGATTCAGGACTGTACCCAAAAGCCACCGTTTTGCACGCCCTCTTGGACGTGGTAAGGTGGAAATCAAAGCACAGTGGGAATCACACAAGACACTATGACGATCTCGGGTCTACAGACTACCCTGTACCAGTGTCACCGGAGAACTGCCATCTGACGTGTGGTATATCACCATCTGGGAGTTCTCGGCGAGTCCGTCCAGTGTACCCAGTCTCTACTGAGCACCCGTACACCATCTCTGATGTCAAACACCGATGGATATGGGATCATCCATCGCCCATCATATGGGTCAAGATGCGTATACGCTAGTCTACTCTGGTGTATCGATGCCCTGTCTCGATATACCCTCGACTAGGAACAGTTATAGGATGTACTCATCGACTACCATGGCCCCACTAGTATGATCTCATCATAGTCCCAGTAGTCGAGTACAGATCCTAAGGGCTTTATCAACATGTGAGAGAAAAACAGTAAACCAATACAAGTCAACATGTTAAGATAAAGTGAAACCAAATAGCATACTATCATGACGAGCAAGAAAGTCATCTCTATATATATCCAAGCATCCATTATAATATACATCATATGTACAACAATGGCCTCTAGGGCATATACATAACTAACAAACAGTTCCCAGGTGACATGAGTACAGCATAGTCCGCAGACTTGACACTGCTACTTCGCCTCGAGTGTGTCCCACTGTTCTTAGATTGCTACCCTACCACGGCTCAAAGGAGTCATGCAAACAGGTAGCAGTTGGGTGCAGTCCCGAGCACTTGGAGGCAGTGGCGGTTAGACAGAATTCATCTCTCCCGGTATTGGGGATTGATATCGCGCTGTGTCAGAGAGCCATTACGCAAAGTCCCTGGTCAGGGCAAGCGAGATTTGCTGGTAGGTTCCAGTAGTTTCTCAGGGTGTAATGGGCTACGCTCCGACATGACTTATACCGCTATTAGGGGACTGACGCTTTCCGCCCCCTAGGCCCGATATGCGATAGTCTTAGACGAACAGACCGGACTGTACGGAGATTGTCACATCAGACTCAGTAGGAGTTCGGATGGGTTTCCTCATCGGCCTTCTTATCGACATCTACCTGGGGACCGTTACGTACAGCTAGTGCCGCTTGCGGTCTGTGGTTAAACCTACTGCCAGCGTAGTAGTCGAGTCTCTAGAGTCCCACACAGAGAGTTTCCCTACTCCAGGCGAAACGATATAGAGGTCGTATGGTTTTACGACAAGGGTTCGGACGCATACATGTGTTTACGCACGTACGACTTTCGGACAGTTTTTACTAGTTGGCTTTGGTTTAAGCCAGTTACTAGTATCCGGTTATTGGATTTATACAGTCTAAAGATTTTCCGTGTTTTCACGGTTAGGAGGGGCGTTCTCGTAATTGCGCGAGAAGCTTCTAGAAGAATGTGACTAAGGAGGTTTAGGTGGCATATACATTGAATGAGATTAGTGAGTCATATGGATGATTCATCCATGTCATTAATGCTTCATAATTGCTTAATGACTCATGGAGATGAATCACCATTAGATATTTATCAAGCATGGTTGTAAATCATTTTCTTTTCTTTTCTTGATAAAATAAAATGCTTGATATATATTATGATAACTTATTTTCTCTTCTCATTATTATGTTCATCTTCTCTCTCCTCAAGCTCTCTCTCTTCAAACCCTAATCCTCCCATCTCATGTGTTGAGTACAAGGATTAGTTAGACTAATTAAACCATAACCCTCACTCTATATCATCTAGGTACTTTGATTAGCACTTAAAGAAACCTAGTTGCCTCAAGTTTAGAGGCAAAGCTTGGAGTAAAGCTCTCGTGGTGGATCGTCTACTACTTGGAGAAGGCCGAGGAGGAGGTGGAGTTCGTAAAGACGAAGGACACGGTTCTTTAGGTATAATCACTTCACATAGTAGTTTAGAACTTCTATGTTTGATGTTAGTTATCGTTTAGCTTCGATTCATGCGGTTAGTCGATGTTTAAGCAAAGAACAAGATCGTTTTTCATATTTCCGCCTCCCCGCAAGTCGTGGGGTGTTGCACATCGACTTACAGTGGTATCAGAGCCTCGCTAAACAATAAATAACTAATTAGCAAAGTCGTAAAGATTTCGAACGCAAAAAGCAACCGAAAACATCGCCGATTATCACACTTGCTATCGATTTTTAAACTGGCTCCAAAAATTTTTCAGGGTGCTTCAGAATAACAAGCAGGGAAAATTAGGGATACTGAAGAAATTTGGGCCTGTGACTCGACTATCGCACCGCGGAACCGCGGCGGATCTATGGGATCCGCGGCGGATCCGCGGCCGAGTTAGGCCCGAGTCAGCCCCAATTTCTTCAGTAACTCATAGGTGTTAACAGTGATGTTTCTGGGATGTTTTATTTTCTGCTAAGATCTCAGGTTCACAGAGAAGTATTGGAGTAGAATCTAAAAGCGTTTTTCCGATCGAAATTTTGCGATGTTTGCTAATATGATTATATCTGTGTTTGTATAATGTGTTCGTAAACCTCCCCTAACTGCTAGTATGTCGGTTGGCAGGGGGTTGCACATTTCTGTAATGGATTTTATCTGTTTGTGTATATGAACTGTGTTGGACTGTTGTGATGTATAGCCGGGGTTATGTGATGGGTTATTATTTAATTCATTTGATGTAAATGTAATTTGTTGTAATATTATTTTGCGGGGCACATCCAGGTTGCGGTTGTAGCCACCGTTGTATTATTTCATTTTACTGTTTTTGCTCCTAGGACAGACCCAAAGTGGGGTGCACAAACTACCGGGTGGGTAGTTTGCCGTACCCGTTGGGGTCTTGGGTGGGGTAATGGCTATTCATCACAACTGTGTAATCCGTCTTTTGTTGCTGGCTCAAAACAAACACGGATTGCTTGCAAATCCAATAAAGTTCATCTGTGATCTGGAATGCCTATTATTGCGTCTGACGAATGTACAATATCTATATATGATAGCTATTTAGACGTCACTTATGTTTTACACCCGCGCTAGCCCAGCCCCCGCTCTGTCGTTAGTTAAGTAACCTAACGGGTGATGACAGGACCCCGTGGCGAATGCGGATGGCATAAGAGGACGTTGTATTTTCGTTGTTTTCTGCAATGATAGGTTAATGATGGGACGCATTATTTATAATGCAAAGAAAATAAACCAAAAGTTGAATCGTTGGAACAATTTAAAAGAAACCACTCGGTTATTTTAAAAGAGCAGAATTTTTAATTGCGGAGCTTTAACCACTCCTTTTAAAAAGCTATCAGGTTCCTTCAATTATATCAAGTTCACTACGTTCACGGTTTCGCCAAAACTAGTCGTAACCCTCCATCATTTCTTATGAATGGTCAGTAGTATTCAAGCTATGTTTGTTTGGCCCTTAGTCAAGACATAGTGATTGGTAGCTGCTGGGGTATTCATTTGTTGCATAGATAGATGAGTTGGTTTGGGACAGTCGTATTACTTTGTTTGGCCCTTAGTCAAGAGTATATACGGATGGGTTCAAATCAACAGGATAATGATGGGCAGAACTTGACATGTGACTTATGATTTGTTGGCCCTTAGTCAAGATCATAAGAATATGGGGCAAAAATCTATATCGGGAATTTCTAAAGAAACTGAAATTTGCAAAGAGATGCATACCATTTGGAGTTTGATGAATGTTGGTAGGATTCCTTCAACATTATCATACGATGATATTTGGATCATGATCCTACTGTGAGTATATGCTACTTATCAGGAGATTCGTCACTTAACGATCAATGCTATAAACCAAGTAGGTGCCGAGAAAGGTGTCAGCGGGGCTACGCCCCCAGAGAAAAGAGGTTATTTAATTAAGGAACTTCGCGAAAGCGTTGGAAAAGCTCCCTCGAAGTACCGACACTAGCCTGGCTGAACGGTTAAGCAAGTATTGTACAGTGAGAATAGTCCTGGCTAATTCTTCTTTTATGGTTTAAGGAAGGATTCGAGAAACAGTGGGAGCCATCCAGTTTAGATAAATTAAAAACCAATCTAAACTTGCAAGAGCATCATGCTAAAGTGTTTTCTTCTCTCTCTCTCATTGCAGCGACCTTGTGACCATGACTAGGTTACATCTAGATAACAAGTTGACTGAATCTAACTTATATGACTGGCAAAGGTCTGTCCAGATGATCATTGCCTATGACAAGCTGGACCACCCTATTGCTACTCAAGATCCCGCCGTCCCAGGTCCAGTTTCCACCATCGCGGATATGGATATCCGTCAGACAAAGGAAAAGAATAAAGCGAAAGCCAAGTGCCTCGTGTTGGCTTCAGTTGATGGTATATACCAGAAGCAGCACGAGAAGATGGACTCTGTTTCCATCTTTCTCCATAATAAAGATTTATATGGAGAGCAATCTCATATCGCAAGATATGAGGCCTCGAACGAATTAATTCAAGCGAGGTCGGCTGACGGGTCATCTGTAAGGGACGACGTCCTTACGATGACTAGCTATATTGATGAGCTCAAGGACCTGGAGACCACGTTGGGAAACAGGTCATATACTGACTTATTTCCACAGTCCCTACCCTCTACTTACACCCTGAAAGAAACCAGGGAGACACAAGCTCTGCTTAATAGGGGACCTTCTTCTTCTTCATCCAAGGCGAAAGCAAAGGGTGAAAAGAAGAAGACCTCTACAAAGCCGATATACGGTGTCAGCCAAGTAGAAGGAAAGGGAAGAGAAAAAGTTTCGGGACTTGGTATAGGTAAGGAGGGATATTCCTATTGTTATGGGAATGGACATTGGCAGAAGGATTACAGGGCTTTGGAAGCCAGTAGCCAGGATACGAAGCATGTTGTGGCTTCAGCCTCAAGTGTGTTTGTAATTGAGAACTGTTTGTCAATTAACTCTACTTCCTGGGTACTAGATACCGGAGTAGGATCTCATATCTGTAATTCGTTACATGCTTTGAGAAACCGTAAAGTTATAAGGATAGGTGATTTGTCTCTCAGAGTTGCAAACGGAATGAGCGTAGACGCTGAATCCGTGGGAGAATATCGCCTAGGTTTGACGAGTGGGCAGATATTGATTCTACGTAGCTGTCTGTATGTACCAAGTTTGACTTGTAATATCATATCAGTGTCCTCACTTTCAAGAGAGGGATATGACTTTACATTCACATCCACCTAAATCAAGTTCTGATTGGGTCCGGTACATTAGATGACGGTATATACGTATTAAATCAAGCTCAGGTTTTCAATGTCCAGAACACACTTAAAAGAAAGTCTCCAGAAATAAATCAGGCTTTCCTATGGCATTGTAGACTAGGTCATATCAATGAAACACGATTAACGAAGTTACATAGAGAAGGATATTTGAATCCGTTCGAATATCAATCTTATGCCACTTGTGAATCTTGTCTCATGGGAAAGATGACAAAGACTCCGTTTACTGGACACGGAGTAAGAGCGAGCGAGCTCTTAGGACTCGTACACAGTGATGTGTGCGGTCCAATGTCTACACATGCGCGAGGTGGTTATTCCTACTTCATTACTTTTACGGATGATTTCTCTAGGTATGGATATATCTTCTTAATGAAGCATAAATCCGAGGCCTTTGAGAAATTCCAAGAATACAAGAATGAAGTGGAAAAACAGACAGGCAAAAGTATAAAGACACTGAGATCTGATCGAGGTGGTGAATACTTAAGTGCCGAATTCCTGGGTTACTTAAAAGAGAATGGAATTCTCTCTCAGCTTACTCCTCCATACACACCACAACATAATGGTGTATCGGAAAGGAGGAATCGAACCCTATTGGATATGGTTCGTTCCATGATGAGTAAGGCTGAGTTACCGCGATCTTTCTGGGGTTATACACTAGAATCAACTGCATATCTTTTGAACCAGGTTCCAACCAAGACTGTGCCTACCACACCATATCAGATGTGGAGTGGGAAGAAACCCTGTCTAAAACATTTTAGGATATGGGGGTGTCCAGCTTTTGTAAAAAAGCAGCATCCGGACAAGCTCGAGGCACGCTCAGTACAGTGTAAGCTTGTGAGATATCCAAAGAACTCCAAGGATATTATTTCTATTACGCAGAGAAACAAAAGGTTTTTGTTTCTTGTCATGCCCACTTCTTAGAAACTGAATTTTTAGAAAATCAGAAGAGTGGGAGCGTAGTAGAACTGGAAGAAATTCCAGAACCACAAGCTGTTACTGAAAGTTTGGTAGAACAAGAAGTTTCAGAAGAAAGGGACATACCAGCGCCTATCCGCAGAAGTAGTAGGCAGTCTCATCCGCCCGAGAGATACTACGGTTTTCTCATAGACGGGGATAGAGAAGATTGCGTCATTGATAATGACGACCCTACTAGCTTCCAGCAAGCCATTCAGAGCGGTGACTAGATAAAATGGCTGGATGCAATGCGGACCGAAATGGAGTCCATGTACACTAACAAAGTATGGACTTTGGACACTACTCCAGATGGGGTAAAACCCGTAGGATGCAAGTGTAGGGTTCCTAGGCACACTAGTGAGGTCTCACAAGGCATCGAACATGCCAATTTCAAATTTTAACGTGCCGAGAAACCCTAAACTACGGATCGTTTGCTAGAAAACTAGGCGAAAAAGCTAACTAGTTAATACTTAACTATGAGAATACGGATATACAACCTTTGTAGATCCGGTGCTCCACCTCCACGGCTCCGCAATGAAGTCTCCTCGCTGTCCAAGACGGATCCCGGGCTCTAGCGTCGGCTTCATCGGAGAATGGACGGGCTAGGTCATCGACAACGTGCCGAAGATGATCTACGTCGAAGCATCACTAGATCAAGCTCCACCTTCACCGAGCCTTGAAAACTTGTGAAGGAAACACACTCTACTACTTGGCAAGAGGTAGAGGATGAAGAAATAGGAAGTGGGTAGACTTTAGATTTGGATTTCACACTATTTTTCATCACTTGCCATTGATGGAGGCAAGCTTTCTTCACTTGAAGAAATGAAGAAGAAGAAGGTAAAAATTATGATAAGTTTTTTAAAAAGAATAGAAAAACAATCCTTATCATAATTCTAACTATGGTTATGTGTAGAGAATTAACCAAGGGTTAAAGGAATGGTTAGGGTTAAGGATGAGATAAGAATGGTGGACAAAGTCAAAGCTTCATGAAGCTTCAACTAAACAACAAATAAAGCCACCATTCTTTTCTCTTCTCATTTATTTTCCAAAATGAAATGGATAAATAAATAAGTGAATAAAACAAAACCCTAACCATAATCATGTAACCATGGTTTGATCTTTACACAAAAACCCTAGCATAACATGTATCATCAAACATGATACAATCAAGTGCACAAAAGTATATCACATATACAATGTGTACAATCCGAGTGAGAAAATCCATTTAAAGTGAACCAATACTAGTTAATGCAAAGTAATATATCAAATATATAATTATGCATTAAATCATTAAATCAACACTTGATTTAACGATCCGGTCATATCGCATATAACCGACTAGTATTCTATGTATCGGCTTATCGAACCAACCCTTGATTCGATAACTAGGTTATATCGCATACAACCTTTCGATACATTCATCGCGAGAATGGAATACGGTATCACATACACGCATTATTCTCGGTCCCGCACATATCTCATATGCGCTCCTATTTCGTTTCGCTTGAGCCAGGAAACCTCTGTGTAGGACTCTAAAGACTCGTCAATACGCCGGCAGCAGGTGATGATCATATCAAGCACCCACAAGCTGCAAGCGGTCTGCTAAACGTAACGGCCACCCGGGTATTGAGCGATCTGAAGATCGACGAGCAAGCCCGCTCACACTCCAGTGAATCCGACCAGTAACACTACCGTACAGTCCGGTCTGATCGTCTGATATGTCGCATATCTCGTCTAGGGGTGGTAAACGTCAGACCCCAATAGCTCGATAAGTCGTGTCGATATGAGGTCTATAACAATTCGAGAAACTACAGGTAACACTTACCAGTAAATCTCAGCAACCCTGGCCAGGGATTTCCTGTTATAGCCAATCGAACACAGTGCAACATCAACTCCCTATACCGGGAGAGACGAATCCCCTCCTATCGCTCATTGCCTCCATGTGACTCGGGACTGTACCTAAAAACCACCGTTTTGCACGCCCTCTTGGACGTGGTAAGATGGAAATCAAAGCACAGTGGGAACCACACAAGACTCTATGACGATCTTGGGTCAACAGACTACTCTGTACCAGTGTCACCAGAGAACTGCCATCTGACGTGAGGTATAATACCATCTGGGAGTTCTCGGCGAGTCCGTCCAGTGTACCCAGTCTCTACTGAGCACCCGTATATCATCTCTGATGTCAAACACCAATGGATATGGGATCATCCATCGCCCATCTGTATGGGTCGAGAAGGTACACGCTAGTCTACTCTGGTATATCGATGCCCCGTCTCGATACACCCTCGACTAGGGACTTTGAAGGATGTACTTATGGACCACCATGTCCCCACTAGTATGATCCGCATCATAGTCCAGGTAGTCAAGCACACATCCTAAGGGCTTTACCAACATGTAACAGAGAGACAATCAGTATACACATTAAGGTAAAGTTCAACCAGATAGCATACTATCATGTCGAGTAAGAAAGTCCTCCCTATATATGTCCCAGCATCCACTACAATATACATCCTATGTACAGTAATGGCCTCTGGGGCATACATATAACTAACAATCTCCCACTTGCACTAGGGCCATCTGTAGCAGTGGTTGTAGTATCTCATACTCAACCATCCCATAAAAATCTCTCTCTGGGAACAGACCTTTGTGGGTGGATCCGCTGTGTTGTCCTCTGAATCTACTCTCCTTACCTCGATCACCCTGGAGATCAACTATCTCCATGATCAGGCGATGCTGCCTTAGAATAAGTCTGGATCACTGATGGGACCGGCGTTCCTCGGCATGAGCCACAACTCCATTGTCTCACAATGGTAGGAACGTAGTTCATCTCATGAACTGATATACACCCAAACATCCTCTTTGGTAGCATCTTAAGTAGCGATGTATCCTGCCTTTATCGTCTAGTATGTCACGGTATCTAGCTTGGAACTCTTCCAACATACCGTCCCTTTACTGAGGGTAAAGACAATGCCTGCGACTGACATTCAGTCGTCTTTATCACCCTGGAACCCTTCCAGTGATTCTCCCCAGGATCGATTGATACCATCTCACTACAACTAGTGAGAATCCTAACATCCAATTAGATCTATCTCATAGATCCAAACCCAGGATTTAGGAGGTATCACTTTGATCCTTTATGGAGAATCATTGTGATAAGCGGAGATTGATTGAGCGTAGCATAGGAAACTCCTTCCCTATCAAGAGTATGTCATCCACGTACTCTACGAGGATCGTCACCATACTCCCTACTACCTTTTTGTTTATACAAGGTTCATCTACCATTTTGATGATGTCAAACTCTTTGACTACTTCATAAAAACAGACGTTCCAACTCCGCGATGCCTGCTTTATCCTATAAAGCATCTTGCACACGTTTCCGCTGCTCCCACTTTCTACGAGGCCCTCTGGCTGTGTACTTATAGACTCTCTCTTCTAAAACATCATTTAGAAAGGCAGTCATGACACCCAACCACCAGATATCGTAGTCATGGTATGTAGCCGTGGTAAGTAGGATCTGGATGGACTTAAGCATAGATACTTGAAAAGGTTTTATCATTATCCACAGCTCGTCAATGATGCAAACTTTTAACAAGTCTAGCTTTGAAAGTCTCAACTTTTCGATGTACACCAAGTAATCTTCTCAAGATATACTTGCTCCTGATGGGGATTTAACCCTTCAGATATAGCAACCAAAGTCCATACTTTGTTGGTGTATAAGGATTCCATCTCAGATCGCTAAGCATCCAGCCATTCTTACAGAGTCTTACTCCTGATGGCCAGCTCGAAACTAGTTGGGTCATCATCTCATGATGCAATCCTCGCTCCCACTGTCATAGAGAAACCGAAGTATCTCTCAGGTGGGTGAGGAACCCTACTAGATCGGCGGAGAGGCCGAGGTTCGTTGGTAACTATTGAACTCTTTGGTTTTATCAGATCATCTGCTGTAGTTTGTATAGCTGGAACCTTTCCAGTTCTACATTACAGACCTTGCCTCGAGCTTGTCCGGATTTTGATTTTAGACATAGGCCGGACAACCCCAAATCTTAACCAACTTAAGATATGGGCTCTTCCCTTTCCATATCACATATGAAGTGGTAGGCATTGATTTGATTCGAACCCTATTCAATAGGTATGCAGCTTCTCAAGTGCATAACTCCCAAAAAGGAAAAAGGTAACTCAGTAGTACTCATCATAGAGCACACCTTATCATATAGGGTGTGATTGCTCCGCCCTGATATACCATCGTGCTATGGTGTATACAGAGGAGTAATGCTGAGAGAGAATCTCATTCTCCTTTAGAATAGTCCAGTATTTCCGTGCTCAATTATTCTCCTCCTTGATCACATCAAAGGACATAATACTTATACCCGTATTTTGGTTTTCTACTTCTAACTTATATTCTGTGAATATCTCAAAAGGTTCGGACTTGTGTTTCAACAGGAACATATGACTGAATCTTGAGAGATTATCAGAGAATATAACGAAGTATAAAGAACCAGTCTTGGCATGTGTAGACAGGGGACCTACATACATCAACATGTATCATCCCAAGAGTTCACTAACTCTTTCTCTGTTTCCAGTAAACGGAGCTATGGTCATCTTATCTTTGTGACATGACTGGCAAGTTTCAGAAGATGTAAATTCAAACTGATTTAAATATGCATCTAAATGTAACTTCAGCTAGTCGGGTCACATTGATCTGACCTAGTCTACAATACCTCAAGAAGGATTCGTTCAGTTCTGAACTCTTCCTCTTGTGTGTGTTCCGTATACTAAAGAACTGTAGTTTGATTTAGAACATTAATGCTTTTAGATAACGTGCCTGAAGCGATCAACTTTTGATATAGGAAATGTTCAAAACATTATCCAACAATACAAAATTTTATCATTTCTTTACTACTAAAGAGACTGATATGATTTTGTATATCAGGTTCGGTATCTAATAGCATTTGTTCAGAATCAATGTATTGGTAATACAGGGTGACAGTGACCAACAGACTTGGCTGCAACACTTGCCCCGTTTTCTGCCTCATGAAACTTATCACCCGTTCTCAGTTCTCTACCTTTCTGTAGCCCTATGTAACATATTACATATCTGGGATTCTGATCTGGTATCACATACCCAGGACATAAAGGATACTGAGAAACAGTTCTCTGTAATGAACACACCCGAAGATGATGCATCAACATGCACTCTCTTCGTTTGGGCGGCACGGGAATTCTGGTATTCCCCAATTTCCTGCTCTGTCTTATAACAATTATAAGTTGGAGCGGGACCAACGTTCCCCAGCTCAGTATAACAAGCGGGTTCGGTCAAAAATCCGTATTATTATCTTGATTAAGGCGTGATATGGTCGCTACCTGGAGAGAGAGAGAAGAAAACACTCAGCGTGCGCTCTTGCAAGAATAGATTGGTTATTATTTTATCTAATCAGGATGGCTCCCACTGCTTTTTATCAAATCTTCCTTCAAACCCTAAAAGGAAAGACTAGCCGGGATTAATTACACACTACAAGTTCGCCAATCTTTCAGCCAGGCCAGTGTCGGTACTTTGAGGGAGGTCCCCCGTGCTTTCGCACGAACCTAATTAATGTAAACCTCGTTTTTCCAGAGGCGTAACCTCGTTAACACCTTTCTAGACACCTACTTGATCGGCTAATTGTAATGTATAAAACTCTCCCAGGAGTAACTCTTACTCGCAGCGGGTATCGGGATCCAACTATCTCATAGAAGGTATGCAATCTCATTGCAAATTTCAACACTTGAAATTCCCGATAATATTTTGCCCCTAGCATCCTATGACCTTGACAGAGGTCAACAAACCATAGGCTGCTAGTCAAGTTCAACCCGTCATTTCCTGATTGAAGTAAACCCACCCGCACGACCCTTGACAGAGGTCAACAAGGTCGCACGACTACCCTAAATCAATCACATCATATGCTTATGCAGATAAGCACTAATCAGCTACCGCACACTACGCCTTGACAGAGGTCAACAAACGTAGCACGAATACTAACCAGTACATATCTGAAATGACGGAGGGCTACGACAGGTTTTTCTGAAAACCTATTGCGTAATGAACTTGATATCGTTGTAGAATCAAATGATTTTTAAAATGGAGTGCTTTTGAGGCTTTTCTAGTTTTGCTAAAGGAGTCACTCCCGGTGAAGGGATCGTCGGTCCTTTCCTCGTCGAATGAGGTGCGGGATATATCACATATATCACTGTGCAAAGCAAAAACACTTAAAAGCAATCAAATGACAAACCGAGTGTGTAGCATCTGCCAGTTATTGCTAAAGGAGTCACTCTCGGTGAAGGGATCTCGGTCCTTTCCTCATCGAATAAGGTGCAGGATATATCATATATACCGCTGTGCAAAGCAAGAACTGTAGCTACCTGTTTTAATTTTGAAATTCGATTCTACAACATCTTAGGTTTCTTTTACTTTCATTAATCACATTAATGAAGTCCCATCATTTAAGTACCTAAACATCACAGATAAATACGACGTACACTTATGCCATCCGCATTCGCCTCGATGTCCCCTCGTGCACCGTTAGGTTAGGTAACTAACGGCAGAGCGGGGCAGGGCTAGCACGGGTGTAAAACATAAGTAACGTCTATATAATATATCATATATACTATATACTGTATCTATCACAGAACATCACATGATCACATCACAGATATCGCAGCAGAAGAATCATATGAAATATTGGATATACTAGGACGTCCGTGTTTTCAATACGAGCCAGTATAAAACACGGATTCCACGGTCGTGATGATAGCCAAACCCACACCCCTAGGCCCCTACGAGAGCGGCAAGCAACCCTGCCAATTCTAGAGTTAGGAGACCCGGACTCGACTCCTCGAGTTGGTCTCCCACTGGACTCCAGAACCCGGTTACTTGTGCTCCCCTCCTTAGGTCTATCCTAGTGCGGAAAAGTAAATAATATACAAAGGGTGACAACTTCCGCAACCTGGAAGCGCCCCAATAAAAGAATATTACATACAAGTTTTTACATGAATGAAAATGAAAAACACTCATCTCACATAAAAAAACCCGGCTATTCAAACACGACGATCCAATATAACATATCCAGTAACACATAACATCACATGTCATCAACGTAAGCAAATATGCGCATCCCAATTGTCGTTGACATATAGCAACGAAACCGGCGATATCACATATTACACTTACGGTCACAGAAAAGAAAGTGTAAAACTACAACAGTTGGAATCCGCAACCACCTCAGACATCGCATGCCTGACCAAATGAATTCCTTAGACATCGCATGCCTAACAATTATAAACCCTGCATTTTAGTCTCATTATCGAAAACACTTTTCAATATCAAGTCGGTTAATTCAACAAGATTCTCGACATCCTGATCGAATGCTCGTCGCAAACTTCAGTAGGCGGCTTCACCCCCGATACCGTCGACGAAGTGCACCAAGGCGGAACACCGCTACCGCGAGCACCCGAACGGATGCTTTCAGCAACGGGGTTCTCCTACAGTCACTTGGTCGGGGCTATGGAGCGAGGCTGTCTATTAAGTTTACCCGGCGAGTATCCGCGTACGCTACGTGATTGCGACGGACTTTTGATCACATCAAAATTCCGTAGCAACCGATCAAGTGAGACTAAACTGCTATGTTTATAATATTCATTTAGTTATCACATAACTTTTGTGAATTCCAATTATTGTATCACATTCCAGATAATTAGAAAATGTTAAACTTTCCGATCGAACAATCAAACACCCAAGTTTTCCCGATATAGATCAACACATGAAATAAGTCTAACAACATTCAGTTCGTGCCTTAGTACCAACGGTCCAGCCGTAGAAGGGTCAAGCCAACGCCTCACATGTGGCACGCCGTACTGCCCCAAACCCGAAGGTTCAAAGGGCAGTTCAAGACGGTCACATAATCGAGTTAAGGTTTGTTGTCTTCTAGAGGGACCATCGAGTTACTTGCACTACTTAGAACGTCGTTAAACTGCGGAAAAATCCAACACTTGGAAATTTCCCGACAGGGGAAAAATTGGGTATTTATATCCGGTCGAACTTTTTAACATATTCTAAAAATTATCCGGAAATTCACACAGACAAAATTTGATACTCCGATCGAAACACCGAATCCCCAAATCAATCCCAGAAAATTCAACTCTATAATAAATATTAAAAATTCCCAGAAAACTCAGCATAATTTATCAGGAATTACTGTGCAAACAATGATGGCTGACGTCACCAGATAGCCGCGGAACCGCCGCAGAAGCTAGGCTTCTGCCGCGGTTCCGCCGCAATAAGTACTGTTCATCAAAAAAAATTTGCATCGTAATTCTTATTTTTCCCTGCTGAATTTTTTAGTAATTTTTAATTTGGAAAAATCCACGTTTTTGAAAAAAAGACAGAGAGCATTTTCCGGTTTGGGTTTTCGGTTCGTTCGGACTTCAAATTCCGTCTAGACTTCGCCTAAGGCTCTAGCTAGGCTCTGATACCACTGTAGGGTTCCTAGGCACACTAGTGAGGTCTCACAAGGCATCGAACATGCCAATTTCAAATTTTAACGTGCCGAGAAACCCTAAACTACGGATCGTTTGCTAGAAAACTAGGCGAAAAAGCTAACTAGTTAACACTTAACTATGAGAATACGGATATACAACCTTTGTAGATCCGGTGCTCCACCTCCACGGCTCCGTAATGAAGTCTCCTCGCTGTCCAAGACAGATCTCGGGCTCTAGCGTCGGCTTCATAGGAGAATGGACGGGCTAGGTCATCGACAACGTGCCGAAGATGATCTACGTCGAAGCATCACTAGATCAAGCTCCACCTTCACCGAGCCTTGAAAACTTGTGAAGGAAACACACTCTACTACTTGGCAAGAGGTAGAGGATGAAGAAATAGGAAGTGGGTAGACTTTAGATTTGGATTTCACACTCTTTTTCATCACTTGCCATTGATGGAGGCAAGCTTTCTTCACTTGAAGAAATGAAGAAGAAGAAGGTAAAAATTATGATAAGTTTTTTAAAAAGAATAGAAAAACAATCCTTATCATAATTCTAACTATGGTTATGTGTAGAGAATTAACCAAGGGTTAAAGGAATGGTTAGGGTTAAGGATGAGATAAGAATGGTGGACAAAGTCAAAGCTTCATGAAGCTTCAACTAAACAACAAATAAAGCCACCATTCTTTTCTCTTCTCATTTATTTTCCAAAATGAAATGGATAAATAAATAAGTGAATAAAACAAAACCCTAACCATAATCATGTAACCATGGTTTGATCTTTACACAAAAACCCTAGCATAACATGTATCATCAAACATGATACAATCAAGTGCACAAAAGTATATCACATATACAATGTGTACAATCCGAGTGAGAAAATCCATTTAAAGTGAACCAATACTAGTTAATGCAAAGTAATATATCAAATATATAATTATGCATTAAATCATTAAATCAACACTTGATTTAACGATCCGGTCATATCGCATATAACCGACTAGTATTCTATGTATCGGCTTATCGAACCAACCCTTGATTCGATAACTAGGTTATATCGCATACAACCTTTCGATACATTCATCGCGAGAATGGAATACGGTATCACATACACGCATTATTCTCGGTCCCGCACATATCTCATATGCGCTCCTATTTCGTTTCGCTTGAGCCAGGAAACCTCTGTGTAGGACTCTAAAGACTCGTCAATACGCCGGCAGCAGGTGATGATCATATCAAGCACCCACAAGCCGCAAGCGGTCTGCTAAACGTAACGGCCACCCGGGTATTGAGCGATCTGAAGATCGACAAGCAAGCCCGCTCACACTCCAGTGAATCCGACCAGTAACACTACCGTACAGTCCGGTCTGATCGTCTGATATGTCGCATATCTCGCCTAGGGGTGGTAAACGTCAGACCCCAATAGCTCGATAAGTCGTGTCGATATGAGGTCTATAACAATTCGAGAAACTACAGGTAACACTTACCAGTAAATCTCAGCAACCCTGGCCAGGGATTTCCTGTTATAGCCAATCGAACACAGCGCAACATCAACTCCCTATACCGGGAGAGACGAATCCCCTCCTATCGCTCATTGCCTCCATGTGACTCGGGACTGTACCCAAAAACCACCGTTTTGCACGCCCTCTTGGACGTGGTAAGATGGAAATCAAAGCACAGTGGGAACCACACAAGACTCTATGACGATCTTGGGTCAACAGACTACTCTGTACCAGTGTCACCAGAGAACTGCCATCTGACGTGAGGTATAATACCATCTGGGAGTTCTCGGCGATTCCGTCCAGTGTACCCAGTCTCTACTGAACACCCGTATATCATCTCTGATGTCAAACACCAATGGATATGGGATCATCCATCGCCCATCTGTATGGGTCGAGAAGGTACACGCTAGTCTACTCTGGTATATCGATGCCCCGTCTCGATACACCCTCGACTAGGGACTTTGAAGGATGTACTTATGGACCACCATGTCCCCACTAGTATGATCCGCATCATAGTCCAGGTAGTCATGTAAGTCTACGTTAGCGCCCCGGCAGTCTACAGACGCCAAATGCGGAATAAAACTTTTTAACTTGGCGCTATCGTATACTTTCACCCGGATCTGCCATTATTGCTAAACTAACAAACAGTAAAGAGTGAGGAAATGTTGTACCGACTGATCCGAGTCCTCCGGTCTTCATCTCCACTCCGATCTCCTCGCGGGATCTCCGTCCACATCGTCGCCTCCTCGCCGGAAAAGGGCACCACATCGCCTTCGTCTTTTACGGGCTCCCGCCTCAATACCGAGGCAACTCGAGCATGAAGCCGGCAACTCGACATGCTCAAGATATGCTGTAGGAAGTGTAGTGTAGAGGCTACTTGTCTCTTTGGGGTTTGTTGCCTTTGGATGGAGGAATGAGGATTAAACTTTGGAGGGAAATGAAGCTACCAATTTTTGCAAGGAAATGAGATGAAGAATGAAGCATTAAAAATGAACCTCTCATTTTTTTTTTTTCTTTTCTCACAATGTGTGGCCGGCCAATGCATAAAGGAAATGGTGGAGGGAACAAAATACATCATGAAGGGAGGTGAGGGTAGGAGAAGTCAAGAGGTGACCACAACATCAACATCAACCATGCTTGCACTATTGAATCCATACCCACTCAAATCACAAGTCAAAGCAAGCATGGTGCAAAGAAAAGAAAGCCATCATAATCAATATATATGCAATAAAACCCCTCCACAAAAGTAATTTGCAAAACTGCAAATTACCCCCTCCATCGGAAAAGTCCGGCCGGGAAAGAACAAACGAAAACCGGCCGGAACGGAATGCAAACTGGCAACTCCAGTAAACTGGTCCCGTAATAAATTACAGGAAAACCCCGACACTGTGCATACACACCCGCATCTGTATTCCGACCGGATACAAATGCAATGAGACAAAATCTACACTGTACTAAACTAGGACCGGCTTAAACCAAAGCCGGCTAGTAATATCCGTTCGATCCTGATCCGTGCAATACCGCACGTATCTGATCGAACCCTGCCATATACCTATACGGCTACTAGTACAAACCGTCCGATCCTGATCCGTGCAATACCGCACGTATCTGATCGGACCCTGCCATATCTCCATACGGCCTCTACAGCGTTTCGCCCGAAAGCTGAGTAACTGAAAGTGTGGTGGACTCTAAAGACTCGTCAATACTATGGCTGTGGATTTAACCACTAGCACGTCAGAGGTATAAGCCAATACGTAACGGGCCACCAGCTATTGACTAAAAGGGACGTCGATGAGCGAACTCATCCTGACACCCTACTGAGCCTGTCAGTGACAATATCCGTGCAGTCCGGTCCGTTCGTCTATGAGCATCGCATGGCGGGCCTAGGGGGTTGGTAAAAGTCAGACCCCCAAAAGCGGTACAATTCGTGTCGGAGTGTAGCCCAGAACACCCTGAGATGCTACTGGAATACCTACCAGTAAATCTCCTTGCCTTGGCCAAGGACTTTGTGTAATGGCTCTCCTAGACACAGCACGACCTCACCCCCAATACCGGGAGAGACGAACCCCTGAAGATACGCTCACTGCCTCCATGTGGCTCGGGACTGTACCCAACTAAAACCTGTTTGCACGACTCCTTTGAGCCGTGGTAGGGTAGTAATCAAAGTACAGTGGGAACTCACACGAGACAAATGACGATCCCCAGGTCGATGAACTAACCTGCACACATGTCACCAGGGAACTGCCATCTGACGTCTGGTATATGACCAACTAGCATGTTCCCGGCGAGTCCTGTCCGGTGTACTCATAACCCAATGAGCACCTGTATACATCTTAGGTGATCCAACAGACACCAGTGGCTTGTGAGACCGGCCACCGCCCCTCGTCGGGGTCTCGACTGTATACACTAGTCTACTAATGGAGTATCGATGCCCAGTCTCGAAACTCCCACGACTAGGGACCTTTTAAGGATATGCTTGTAGACCCCAGCTCCCACTTATATGATCGCCCTCATACTGCTGGTGGTCAAGCAAGAATCCTAGGGGCTCTATCAACGTGTAATAGCGACATGTCATGTCACCTAAAACAGTACACGATGATAAAGGTAAACCAGATAGCATACTATCATCTCGAGTAAGACTGTCCTACCGGGATAGGTCCTCCCTCAATCATTACAATCACGTACCTGTGACCTAATAATTGACTCTGAGGGCACTATCTCCAACAATCTCCCACTTGCACTCAAGGCTAATTATTGCGATGTCGCATACTCACAGCCCGTGTGATACCGAACATCCAACTCCTCTACTAGTCAGTCTCACAAAGCTCGTTTGCGGAACTATTGCGTTCGAGGAATAGCCTCAGTGAGTGGATCCGCTTAGTTGTTTCTTTCTATGTCTCTCTATATCTCAAGTTCGCGGAGAAACCCATCTCCCGAAATGAGCAATACCTGTCTTAGAATGTGCCTGGATGTCTGATGGGACATAGCTCATAAATGAACTCCAAATCCAAACTTCTTAGACTGTATCGTCAACTGAACTTAATCAGTATCCTGCGCGCCATGCCTCCCTCAGTATTGCCTTGGATCACCTGTCCAAAATACTGCCCCTCGTCAGAGGGAAAACTATAACTCTGACAACCTCCTTGTCGTCCATGTCACCTTGGAAGCCTGGAATGATAACTGTTTCCCGAATGAGGCTGTCGTTATCATATCCCTAGAACATCCACTTATGTTCTAAAACTGCTTCCGACTGTTTCTCCAGGATTGGATTAATGTCAACTTATTGCATCTAGTGCAAGAACAACATCTGGTGTGGTACTTGACATCTCATGATTGACTCAATTGCCTAAGCAAGTGATCTGCCAATCATGCACGTCCCTCTCCCCTTTAGTCTGTAAGACACCTTTGGAGAGGGTGACTCCATCACCTGCAGGTATACTACCGTGCTAGGAGTCGTCCATTCTAAATACTCTTAGAATGCTGTCAAGGTACCCTGATTGAGAAACCACCCAAATCTAGATCTAAAACCATAGATCTAGTAACCAGTATGTCTGATATAATGTCCAAGTCCTTTGTGGAGAAACCACTGTGTGACGACCAAAGTATAACCGATCGTAGTGTAGGAGTTTCTTTTCCTACTCTGTGTATATCATCCAAATACCAGGATATCACACCCTAATACCTTCTCAACAGATCCATCCCCTATTCTGATGAAGTCAAACCCATGACTGTCACGTCAGAAATAGATGATCTATCTCCGCTACATCTGCTCTAGTCTATAAATAGACATAAGCAACCTGTCCACCAATGCTTCCGCTGCTCCCACTGACTACGACAACCCTCTGGCAGAGTCATATACACGTACACTTCTGAAGCGAGTTCAGAACGACGCTATACTCATCCTCCCGCCGGGTCTCGCAGCCTGGAACAACAGCATTGGTAATTGTGGGTAAACAAGAACTTCCCCGTCACCGTCCTTGAGGCTACCGTAGTACCTCTCGGGTGCCTGAAGTTACCCACCATATCTGCGGAGTGGCCAATGGAATGTCAATCCAGATTGAATCTTTAGGTTCCTTATCAAATCTTCAGTAATCGTTTGTGGTTCTGGAATCACTTCCAGTTCTACCATACTCCCACTACTGTTTTCTGAAAAAATCCATTTTTAATAAAACTGTGGCGAGTCTAGAACAATATCGCTATTGTTCATCCAGATGGTAGAAAGTCAACCCTCGTCATAGCCTGGGTCAACCCACAAACAGCCATTACAGAAACGTGCCTTGAGTTGTCCAGTGTCTGGTTTTAATCATAAACCGGACAACTCCCCGTACCTTAACATCGTTAAGATATGAACTGTTCTATATCCAATATAGAAACAGAGGCACTGATTTAATTGAACCAGATTCAAATCATGCAGCTGTCCCCAGCGCATGTCAACTAAATGGAAGGAGGCCGATCAGCGTTGCTCAACTTAGGAATACTTCCAATTATGAGTAACCTGAAAGAGAAGCAAGATCTCTTTATCATTACTATCAACTGAATACCATACACAAGTATCTACATCTTCGATCTCTTTGAAGAATTCCGATACTTGCTATACCTGGTTCTCTACTCTATTCAAATACCTATAACTTCTCCAAATTCGGACCCTGTGTTTCCACGAAACACCTGTCTAAAAATTAGAGAAGTCATAAGTAAACTGAATGTAGTACGAGGACCAACCCCTCTGTCCTGATGGACCCTGGACAACATACAATACTCTGTATAAGTCCCTTGAGTCTGATAACTCATTCACTGTGTGTCGTAGGTTGAAAACTGTACTTATGGTTAAGAAGAATTACACCGCTGTTTAATGCTCCTTACCTAACCATCCACTGATATAGGTAAATGTCGTAGACATAATTTCAGAAAGGTATATCTCACTCTATGAAAATAGACGTACAGATATATCAATTTGAAATTGGTGCATAACAGCGGATATTCAAAACCAAATATTTGCCGACCGGCAAACAGCCCAGGTGATTTCCTCAAATATCACCGATTACAACGAATCCCGATATAATGAGGATGATCACCCAATTCCCAATAACCTACTCCCACTCATCATCTGTAAAACCATACAGATGTGAGAATCATACCTGGTAAATATATACCCTGGAGTAAGTATCTAATCGGGAAATCAGTTTTCTTTTAACAGTACACAGTGAAACTGAAACATTGAAATGTTTCGGTGGGGTATCCCGGTATTCTTAGTAATGCCTCTTCCATTATCCAAATTCACAACTATAACCGTATAATTCTTTGCCACCTCTCCAAATCCCTTCATATGTCTTTAGTCTTTACCTTCTGCACACCCCTTTAGGCCAAATGGTTTTCTTCCTTCCCTACCGTTCGGCACCAGCCTATGGTTTGGAAGAAGACTATCCAATAAGCATAAAGGGTGTACTGTCCTAATCCTAGGAGCACTCGCAACGCGAGAGAAGGTGAAGATAAAAGACACCTGAATGTACTTTATTCCTATTTCTCCTGGACCAGGATCCATCCCCGAACTGGAACAAGTTCCTTTCGAGTTCGTATATAACCATACGATGGATTATCCAATAAAATGGGATCTTCGTAGTGATACGGAGTGTCCTGGAGAAAAACAAAGGTGATTTAGGATTGGCGAAGAAATACTTGGTTCGGTTGTGAATAGCAGTCGCAATTTACTTTGCCCTCTTACTAATCCCTTGTTTTGTCTGAACTTAATACCTTCTGTACACCGTTTAGGCTAATTGGTTTTCTTCATTCCCTACCGGTCGGCACCAGCCTATGGTTTGGAAGAAGACTATCCAATTTGCGTAATAGGTGTACTACTCCTAAACCAAGGAGTACTCGCAACCTGAGAGAAGGTGAAAAAGAAAAGACAACTGAATAATCCTATCCGTTTTCTCCAGAACCGGAAACCATCCTCGAATCCCTTCGAGTTCGTATCTAACCATACGATGGTTTTGTCCAATGGAAGTGGACGTTCGTAGTAATACGGGGTGTCCTGGAGAAAAGGGTAAAAGTAGGAGTGGCAATGAGGTCTGCAACTCTGACAATCCAAAAGCCTGTGTTAAAGAAGGTTCGGTCAACTTGGTCACTGAGTCATAGTCTTAGGGTCGGGTCAATGGTCGCTGCCAGAGAGAGAGAAAAGAAACACTCAGCGTGCACTCTAACCTAGATCAGAATGGTCACCAATTTATCTAATCTGGAATCCTCCCACTGTACCTCAAATTCTCCTCCAAACCTGAAAGAAGAATTAGTCGGGGTCACCCGAGGAGTAAACTAACTCATCAGTGGGAATCGGGATCCAACTATCATCGCATGATAACGTGACGGAATCCGCTCACGGTATAACACTCCAGAAGGTATGCGCATATCTGGCAAGTTTCAGTTCTTTTGAAACTCCCGATGTGATTTCTGCCCCATGCTCTTATGACCTTGGCGTGAGGTCAAAATATCATAAGTCACATGTCAAGTTCTGCCCGTCATTATCCAGGTTAATCTGAACCCACCCGTACATACCCTTGACGTAGGCCAAAATAGTAGTACGACTGTCCCAAACCAACGCATCTATCTATGCAACAGATAAATACCCGGCAGCTACCAATCACTATGCCTTGGCGTGAGGTCAAAATACATAGCTTGAATACTACCGAATAATTAACTGAAATGACGGAGGGCTACGAATGGTTTCTGGCGAAAACCTTTAACGTAATGAACTTGATATCGTCGAAGGAACGGATAGCTTTTTGAAAATATAGTGACGAAAACCGTTGCTAAAGAGGTCACTCCCGGTGAAGGGATCTCGGCTCTTTCCCCGTAGAATGAGGTGCAGGATATTCCAAATGAATACCACGGTGCAAAGCAAAAGTAATCGGCTATAGTGAAGTTAATGCCCTGACGCAAACATCTGTCCAAGGGGTCACTCCCGGTGAAGGGATCTCGGCCCTTGCCTCGTCGACTGAGGAGCAGGATATTCCAAATGAATACCACGATGCAAAACAAAAGTGAACGTCCTTGCAATAACAGCTTTTTGAAAAGTGTTCCAACAACATCAGATTAGGTTTGTTTTTAACTTGCATTGATCCGAATCAACGCAGTCCCATCAATTGATCACACCAAAAAGAACGAAAATATACTGATGTACGTATATGCCATCCGCATTCGCCACTGGGTCCCGTCATTACCCGTTAGGTTAGCTTACTAACGACAGAGCGGGGACTGGACTAGCGCGGATGCAAAACATATACAACATCTACTAATATATATACCAATATATAGTATTTCGCTCAAGGCGTGAATAAAATGCAACATCACAGAACAATACAGATATCTGGGATCCCCGGGTTTCACAGAGCCACTACTGAAACCCGACGTTCCCCTGGTCGTGTGGATAGCCTGTGCAATGAAATCCTAGACCCCTACGGGCGCGGCAAGTCACCCGCCAAAACCTGAAGCGAGGCAGCCCCCTTCAGCTCCGTGAATGGACCACCCAGCACTCCACGGAATCCGGCAACTTGGGCACCCCTCCTGGGTCAACCTGTACCCCCTACGAGTGCGGCGAATAGCCCGCCAATTCCAGACTGAAGCCCCCTCCGTCTCAATGCCATGAGATGCGGGCTTGTTGCCCTCCAGAACCCGGCTATCCGTGCACCCCTCCGCGGGGTAACCCTAGTACAGAAAGTAAAATATACATACACCGGGTACATCGACCGCAACCAGGTCGTGCCCCAAAAGAATAATACAAACAGGCAGTGACGGCAGTCCACATGTCGGACGCTCGCCCCGCAATATCAAATGTACATAATACAACAACACTGTACTAGCATTGCATCCAGGCTATCCCCACAACCGATCCGCAACATCACAGCAAATACATAGAACATCAACGTGAAAATCACGTTCGCAAATCCGTCTAACCGGGCTATAGCAGTTAGACCGGATTTACCGATCGAGTGACATTCACGGTCGCAGATATAATGTAAATACTGTGAAAAACTAACGTGTTTAAATTTCGATCGACAAAATATCAAGAAGTGGGCCCCACGACTTACTGGTGAACAGTAACAAAATCTGGGCAAAAACGATATATATCAAAAACCCCAAAATCCCAGTGAGAACAACCTGACAAAATTTGGGAGCACGTGCTCCCCACGTGGCCGCGGTTGCGCGGCCAAATCATGGGTTTGGCCGCGCTTCCGCGGCGACTTCGAGGGATCACGAACCCAAATTTTGTCGTCACTCTTATAAGTTCCTGCTCTGATTTTTAAGACATCCAGAAATCATTTTTGAGACCGTTTAAAAACAACAGAAACTGTCGGCTTGGATTTTTGCAGTTTTTGATTTCCGGTCGGATCGAAGTTTTAAACGCGTTAGCACAAGTTAGCATAGCAAAATGGTGAGTCTCTGATACCACTGTAAGTCTACGTTAGCGCCCCGGCAGTCTACAGACGCCAAATGCGGAATAAAACTTTTTAACTTGGCGCTATCGTATACTTTCACCCGGATCTGCCATTATTGCTAAACTAACAAACAGTAAAGAGTGAGGAAATGTTGTACCAACTGATCCGAGTCCTCCGGTCTTCATCTCCACTCCGATCTCCTCGCGGGATCTCCGTCCACATCGTCGCCTCCTCGTCGGAAAAGGGCACCACATCGCCTTCGTCTTTTACGGGCTCCCGCCTCAATACCGAGGCAACTCGAGCATGAAGCCGGCAACTCGACATGCTCAAGATATGCTGTAGAAAGTGTAGTGTAGAGGCTACTTGTCTCTTTGGGGTTTGTTGCCTTTGGATGGAGGAATGAGGATTAAACTTTGGAGGGAAATGAAGCTACCAATTTTTGCAAGGAAATGAGATGAAGAATGAAGCATCAAAAATGAACCTCTCATTTTTTTTTTTCTTTTCTCACAATGTGTGGCCGGCCAATGCATAAAGGAAATGGTGGAGGGAACAAAATACATCATGAAGGGAGGTGAGGGTAGGAGAAGTCAAGAGATGACCACAACATCAACATCAACCATGCTTGCACTATTGAATCCATACCCACTCAAATCACAAGTCAAAGCAAGCATGGTGCAAAGAAAAGAAAGCCATCATAATCAATATATATGCAATAAAACCCCTCCACAAAAGTAATTTGCAAAACTGCAAATTACCCCCTCCATCGGAAAAGTCCGGCCGGGAAAGAACAAACGAAAACCGGCCGGAACGGAATGCAAACTGGCAACTCCAGTAAACTGGTCCCGTAATAAATTACAGGAAAACCCCGACACTGTGCATACACACCCGCATCTGTATTCCGACCGGATACAAATGCAATGAGACAAAATCTACACTGTACTAAACTAGGACCGGCTTAAACCAAAGCCGGCTAGTAATATCCGTTCGATCCTGATCCGTGCAATACCGCACGTATCTGATCGAACCCTGCCATATACCTATACGGCTACTAGTACAAACCGTCCGATCCTGATCCGTGCAATACCGCACGTATCTGATCGGACCCTGCCATATCTCCATACGGCCTCTACAGCGTTTCGCCCGAAAGCTGAGTAACTGAAAGTGTGGTGGACTCTAAAGACTCGTCAATACTATGGCTGTGGATTTAACCACTAGCACGTCAGAGGTATAAGCCAATACGTAACGGGCCACCAGCTATTGACTAAAAGGGACGTCGATGAGCGAACTCATCCTGACACCCTACTGAGCCTGTCAGTGACAATATCCGTGCAGTCCGGTCCGTTCGTCTATGAGCATCGCATGGCGGGCCTAGGGGGTTGGTAAAAGTCAGACCCCCAAAAGCGGTACAAGTCGTGTCGGAGTGTAGCCCAGAACACCCTGAGATGCTACTGGAATACCTACCAGTAAATCTCCTTGCCTTGGCCAAGGACTTTGTGTAATGGCTCTCCTAGACACAGCACGACCTCACCCCCAATACCGGGAGAGACGAACCCCTGAAGATACGCTCACTGCCTCCATGTGGCTCGGGACTGTACCCAACTAAAACCTGTTTGCACGACTCCTTTGAGCCGTGGTAGGGTAGTAATCAAAGTACAGTGGGAACTCACACGAGACAAATGACGATCCCCAGGTCGATGAACTAACCTGCACACATGTCACCAGGGAACTGCCATCTGACGTCTGGTATATGACCAACTAGCATGTTCCCGGCGAGTCCTGTCCGGTGTACTCATAACCCAATGAGCACCTGTATACATCTTAGGTGATCCAACAGACACCAGTGGCTTGTGAGACCGGCCACCGCCCCTCGTCGGGGTCTCGACTGTATACACTAGTCTACTAATGGAGTATCGATGCCCAGTCTCGAAACTCCCACGACTAGGGACCTTTTAAGGATATGCTTGTAGACCCCAGCTCCCACTTATATGATCGCCCTCATACTGCTGGTGGTCAAGCAAGAATCCTAGGGGCTCTATCAACGTGTAATAGCGACATGTCATGTCACCTAAAACAGTACACGATGATAAAGGTAAACCAGATAGCATACTATCATCTCGAGTAAGACTGTCCTACCGGGATAGGTCCTCCCTCAATCATTACAATCACGTACCTGTGACCTAATAATTGACTCTGAGGGCACTATCTCCAACAAGTCAAGCACACATCCTAAGAGCTTTACCAACATGTAACAGAGAGACAATCAGTATACACGTTAAGGTAAAGTTCAACCAGATAGCATACTATCATGTCGAGCAAGAAAGTCCTCCCTATATATGTCCCAGCATCTACTACAATATACATCCTATGTACAGTAATGGCCTCTAGGGCATACATATAACTAACAGCAAGTGGATCTTCAGAAAGAAGATTGGTGTAGATGGACAGGTTGAAACCTATAAGGCTAGACTTATTGCAAAGGGTTTCCGTCAAAGACCTGGTTTGGACTATGACGAAACCTTTTCTCCAGTGGCTATGCTGAAATCCATTCGGGTCCTTCTTGCTATTGCCGCCTTCCACGATTATGAGATCTGGAAGATGGACGTAAAGACGGCCTTTCTAAATGGAAATTTAGAAGAGAGCGTCTATATAGATCAGCCAGAGGGATTCATTCAGAGTGGGAGCAGCGGTAAAGTATGCAAGCTGCTTAAGTCCATTTATGGACTAAAGCAGGCATCGCGGAGTTGGAACATCTGTTTTGATGATACTGTCAAAGAATTCGACTTTATCAAAAATCCAGATGAACCATGCATATACAGTAAGATTGTAGGGAGAGTTGTTGTATTCCTCGTCTTGTACGTGGATGACATTCTCCTAATAGGAAATGATATTCCTATACTACAGTCAGTCAAAAGATTCTTGTCACAGAAATTCTCCATGAAGGACTTGGGTGATGTGATTGATAGATTTAGCGTACTTGCGCTTTCTAAAAGATAGATCAAAAATATTTGTAACCGCAATCAAGAACGGCGTCGCATGTAGCTAGCCGGTGAGTACGGGTCGGTCCACAGGGATGTTGTGAATCTCCTCGTCGCTCAAACGAGTTAATTCCGATGGGAGCCGGATTGATTTAATCTAAAAACTGAATTAATCTATATCTAAGTCTTGCTAGGGTTAGGTCTAAGTTAAGTTTGGAAAGTCTATAAATCTCACCGCTTTCTATACCCATATGAAGATCTAATTAGGTGTTATGGTAAATATTAATAAAAGGGATTAGGATGATTGGGAAGATTGTTCTTCCTCTAGATCCTTATCCTTCCTTTCTTAATCTTTACCCTAACCTCCATGGAAAACCTTAAAATCCGGGCCTTTAGACTACGGTATCACCGCTACCTAGTGGGTAGAGTGCCGTAGGGAGCGGAATAAGAAGGTATGCATAGAGTCCTATGAAAATATATGACGGGCAAGAAAGGGGATGAGAGATCTTCGTCTCTCAAACCTTCCCCAGATCTAACCCTAACAAGCGAGGAGACTACTCACTCATTAGGGAATTAAAATACATTTATCTAGGGCAAAGAATAAAAGATTAACTAGGGCAAGGAATTAAATTTATCTAGGGCAAGAAAAGAAAATTAACCTAAGGCAGAAAATAAAGAACTTACAAAAATGATGCTCTCCAAAAGAATGCTGAAATTTATTAATGAAGGGAGGCATCCAAAGTTACAATGATTAGAGTTCCTATTTATAAAGAATAGGAAACCCTAGGGTTACATTTGACCCGCATGTCTACAATTACAAATATACCCCCAGAAAATCTTTCCATAGCCGCCTCAATATTATGGTAAAAATTTCTGCGAATGAGGGCTTCATACGGCCGCGGAACCGCGGCATTGGCGCGCTTGGGCCGCGGTTTCGCGGCCCTTTAGTAAGCTCATCTGATGATTTCTTCTGGGCTGGTTCAGGTTTCTTTGGGCTTTCCATTTCTTTAGTTTTTTCTCCATTTGGGCTTCTACATTAATTCCAGATCTTCAGTGAACACTTTGCAATGGATTTTTAACCGTTTGCATTGACATTTTGGATCTTGCGTTGCCTTGTTGATTGTGAACTATTCTTCTTCTAGGCTTTACTAAGATCTTCCTATTTGTTGGTCAAAAATCCTTCTTTTGTGTCGCCTTTTGTGTTTTTCACTGTTTTTGCTCCAAGAACCTGTAACCTGTAACATGTAGCAAACATGCGTCAAAAGCACCCGTTTATTTATAAAAAGAATAAGAATGGGGAATATAATAATGCAATATTATGGTGTGAACAAATACCCCCAAACTTATCTTTTGCTCGTCCTCGAGCAAACTTATTTTTATTCACTAAAATCCTGACCACACTTTCGCAGGGAAACGCGATTGCACTGAGCACGTGCAACAAGCCGTTAAACCTCTAGGTGTCCCTAGTAGGAGGAGTGTTGTCTCCTGAGGGTTTTCAGCGGATTACACCCACAAAATCCTATCAACTCGGCCCATTGACTTTTGTTTTCCAATTAGGTTTTCTAACAAGGAATTCTATTACCTTTTGACTCGCAAATTATCCACCCATATTCTTCACACTTCCTCATCATTTAACTTAAGATTATATATGTTCTATAGACTTATTTAGCTTTCGGCATCTCTTAAGTCTTCCTTCTAGGGTTTCATCTCTACTTAGGAATTTCTATCAACTCCATTAAAGATACAAGTTCTATCTTTCATTCCTTTTTCTTATCTAAACTCTAATCACATATCCCCACGTGTGTGTATAGATCACCCCTACACTTGGAAATTCAAATCAAGCAATCGTACTCTCGTCCATTGTCCAAAGCACTTATTAATTCGTGAATTTTGAATTTCGCTTACACATCCTTCATGCGACTGTTAATACTTCTTGAGGTACCAACAACCGATTACAAGATGCATTAGCACTTTAAAGCGTACTTCCTAGCTTTTGCAACACCCAAGACTTTAGCAGTGACTCCCAAACCAGTTGGTCTAAGGCACTAGGTGATAAGGCACCCTTGCTAAATATTTTTCTTTTTTTTTTTACAGCCTTAAGTAATCACAAAAACCAGTGTCCATTTTTTTTTCTTTATTCACTTTTTTTTCTTTTATTTTCATTGTACTAAGAACTTTAGACAAGAGCATTTCAAGGTCTCTTCTACTATTCCAAGTTTCAAGGTGCGTGATTGTGCAAATTGTAGGGTATACATTTTCAGAATCTAGACTTAAGCTAGGAACTATTTTTCAAACTTATACTCTAATAAGAACATCAATACACTTCCCTCGTTTTGACTTAGCCCAAGAAGTGAACCCAAAATTTGCCTATTTCTAAATAAACTACAAAGACATATACTTTCTACCGTTAAACTCTAAGGAAGGTTATTTTTAGGGTTTTTAATTTGCTAAGTCTAAGATCTAGTTGTTCCTAGTCAGTTAACCTATTTATCAAACTCAAGTCAATTAACCAAAATTGAATACAATAATTTTTATAATTTTTGAAATTTTTCAATTTTTATGGGTTTTCAAATAAGTATGCAAATGCAAAAAATATGTACAAATGAATGCGAAGGAAGAAGACGTACCGAGCATACCCCCAAACTGAAACTTGACAGTGTCCTCACTGTCATGCTAAACCAAGAGGGTCAAAATGCCGGCACTCCCCTGTTTATTTATTTATAATTTTTTTATATTTTTATTTTTTGAATTTTTTATTTTTTTTATTTTTTTATAGAAAAAGAAAACAAAAATATATATACATATATACAACGAGATCCCCCCCAAACTTAAGCTTGGCTTTACACAAGCCAAATGTTAGCACCAACCATTCAAAAATCTTATCATGGTAATGGTAGAGTTGGTGCAAGAATGGGATGGAAAGAAAAGAAATGAGAAACACGCGAGACCGTGTGGAAAGAAGAATGGTAGAATATGGTCTCGGTGGGGGAGAAGAAAGACGGTAAGAAGAAAGAAGTGGAGTGCGATCTTGAGGGTGTAAATTGAGTGAATAAATTAGCGCAATTTGTGATGACCGATGTGTTAAAAGCGATTGCGCTAACCTATCAACTCGTCGTGCAATGGGGTCAAATCCCTCAAGATTCTCAAGAAAACATGGGTACGCCGAACTTGGTATAGTAGATGAAAGCGTAACGGTCTCTTGTTCGGTCAGAATAATAGGAGAGACGAAAGGGAGTGAATTAGGGATAGTATCTTTCTCACTGTAGTAAACTGTTTCGAACTTGAAAGATTCCATTAATGGTTCGAAACTACTATAATCAACCGAGTCTGATGGTTCAACTAACTCATCTAAAAATGTAAAGGACTCAAACTCGGGCGGTGAGTCATCAACATCGTCCGAAAAAGTGAAACACTCGTAAGTGTTATCATCTGTGAGAACTGTGTCAGATTCAAAGGAAAAATTTTCAAGCTCACAGTCTTCAAGCGTGGTTGGAACGATGGAACGGAGGGAGGGTGATATAACAGTCAAAGGTTCAGGAGGATGAATAGGAAAATCAAATACATCAAATAAAAATGATTCAACCTCAATATGATCCTCACTACTCTCCTCAATATTATCCTCATAATTCTCCTCAATATTTTCCTCAAAAATTTGCTTATCCATGCCAATATCATCAAAATCAAGACGCATATGAAGTTCGGGAGAAACATTTAATGACTCAGGATGATGAATTGGACATAAAATTTCAATTAAATCGACGGGTTCGTCATCCAAAATATTCCCGGCGTCTATATCCTCAATCAAGTGAAAATCAATTTTTTCTAACACCTCATCAAAAGCATGGATATTTATCGATTTAGGTTCTAGAGTGGAGGTGTAAAGATCGAAAGGATTAAGTGTGGTTTCACTCGAAAGGGGTTCTTCACAATTTGGCAAATCAAACACTACAAAGTCGCACAACTCATTTTTATTTTGAACTTGTGAATCATTTATGACATTCGATGGAAAACTGGAGTTGTGGGCTTCAATTGGGTAAGAGTAGGTTTGATTTGGAAATCCTCTCATATTCTCATTCTGTCCAACCGCCTCCTCATACATTGAAAAATTTGGGGCTAGCGGGAAACTAGATACCGGTTCACTGGGTTGTATAAGGGCGGCCACGGACGCTTCTACATTCCTAACCATTTTGTTTGTTGCTGCGATATACGCCTCCAACGCCTCTTCCAAACTAGACTTTGGTGGTAAGGGAGTTTCGGTAAAAGATTCGAAATCGTGTGGATATGCAAAACTCCCTAATGGCTGTGTAGAATCAATGTCTAGTGAGGGTGGGAAGGTCGTATGACTTGTAGGAAGTGGATGGTTGGGCAGGGGTAGGGTCAACATGTGGATAAAAAGGTGAATAATCGTGCGGATCCCTAGAACTAGATGAGTAGAGAGGGGTGAAAGATCGACTGCGAGATTGAGCAATATGCTCAGCAATGGACATCGGCCTAGGAGTGACAGAAGGACTTGGAAAATTGGTGTCAACATATGGAGGTGGTAAAGATGGACTTGGTCGACACAAATTGGGTTGAAAAGTCAAACTGTTTCTCCTAGACGCCTCTATTTGATCTTTCAACGAAATTTTTGGCAAGGAAGGATCGTTTTTAAATTGACCGAACAAATTAACGTATGACGCAAAATTAGGTTCGGGATACCAAAATTCGGCTAATGATTTATTGTGTGGGGTACCCATGTTAGAAGAAGAAAGGTGACAAGAAGGAAGGTTGGGTGGTGCAAGGATTTATTTGGGGCTAAAAATTTTTGCAAGTTCTATAAAATATTTGTCCTTTTTATTTTCATTTTTCATTGATTTTTTTCTTTCTCTTTATTTGGAAAAATTTTTGTTGCAAAAAGATTTTAGAGAAAAGATATGCAACAGCAAAATATTTTATAGAAAAGATATGCAACAGCAAAATATTACTTGCAATCTAATTTCAGTTCAAGCGGGGCCCAAAAATCCTGCACAAGATCGTTATTTGGAAGGGAATATATTTTTTAATGTGCACAAAATCCTGCAGGCATTTTGCAGAAAATATATTTCAAAAATTACAGAGGATGAACAGAAGATCTTACAGAGCAAAGTTGGTCTGATGATGTCACTATTCTACCGCCCTTCCGCGGCAAAACGTGGCTCCCACCGCGATTTCGCGGTCAAATTGACTGAACACTGCTCCAGAAAATTTTGGTGCTTTGATTTGACTATACGGCCGCGGTTCCGCGGACTAATGTGCGTTTTAGCCGCGGAATCGCGGCGGGTTGAGGGGTTTGGGGCTCCAAAATTTTTGTGCTTCTCTGTTTTTTAAAATCCCTTCTGTTCCGATACCCCTTTTTCTGTTTCGCTTTCTGGAAATTTCCAGATCGTCTTTGTATATCCTGCAAAATTAAAACAACAAAGTATCCCTTCCAAAAATAACAAATTATATATTTTTAGATTTTTTAGATTTTTTAGATTTTTTAGATTTTTTAAATTTTATGATTAACCCGAAATTGCGAAAAGAAAATTCTACGCCATCCCCGGCAACGGCGCCATTTGATTGATAGATTTAGCGTACTTGCGCTTTCTAAAAGATAGATCAAAAATATTTGTAACCGCAATCAAGAACGGCGTCGCATGTAGCTAGCCTGTGAGTACGAGTCGGTCCACAGGGATGTTGTGAATCTCCTAGTCGCTCAAACGAGTTAATTCCGATGGGAGCCGGATTGATTTAATCTAAAAACTGAATTAATCTATATCTAAGTCTTGCTAGGGTTAGGTCTAAGTTAAGTTTGGAAATTCTATAAATCTCACCGCTTTCTATACCCATATGAAGATCTAATTAGGTGTTATGGTAAATATTAATAAAAGGGATTAGGATGATTGGGAAGATTATTCTTTCTCTAGATCCTTGTCCTTCCTTTCTTAATCTTTATCCTAACCTCCATGGAAAACCTTAAAATCCGGGTCTTTAGACTACGGTATCACCGCTACCTAGTGGGTAGAGTGCCGTAGGGAGCGGAATAAGAAGGTATGCATAGAGTCCTATGAAAATATATGACGGGCAAGAAAGGGGATGAGAGATCTTCGTCTCTCAAACCTTCCCCAGATCTAACCCTAACAAGCGAGGAGACTACTCACTCATTAGGGAATTAAAATACATTTATCTAGGGCAGAGAATAAAAGATTAACTAGGGCAAGGAATTAAATTTATCTAGGGCAAGAAAAGAAAATTAACGTAAGGCAGAAAATAAAGAACTTACAAAAATGATGCTCTCCAAAAGAATGCTGAAATTTATTAATGAAGGGAGGCATCCAAAGTTACAATGATTAGAGTTCCTATTTATAAAGAATAGGAAACCCTAGGGTTACATTTGACCCGCATGTCTACAATTACAAATATACCCCCAGAAAATCTTTCCATAGCCGCCTCAATATTATGGTAAAAATTTCTGCGAATGAGGGCTTCATACGGCCGCGGAACCGCGGCATTGGCGCGCTTGGGCCGCGGTTTCGCGGCCCTTTAGTAAGCTCATCTGATGATTTCTTCTGGGCTGGTTCAGGTTTCTTTGGGCTTTCCATTTCTTTAGTTTTTTTCTCCATTTGGGCTTCTACATTGATTCCAGATCTTCAGTGAACACTTTGCAATGGATTTTTAACCGTTTGCCTTGACATTTTGGATCTTGCGTTGCCTTGTTGATTGTGAACTATTCTTCTTCTAGGCTTTACTAAGATCTTCCTATTTGTTGGTCAAAAATCCTTCTTTTGTGTCGCCTTTTGTGTTTTTCACTGTTTTTGCTCCAAGAACCTGTAACCTGTAACCTGTAATATGTAGCAAACACGCGTCAAAAGCACCCGTTTATTTATAAAAAGAATAAGAATGGGGAATATAATAATGCAATATTATGGTACCTACATTCTGGGGATCCAGATCTATCGTGATAGATCAAAGAGGATGTTGAGACTTTCACAGTCCAGGTACATAGACACCATATTGAAAAGATTCAGTATGGAAGATTCTAAGCGCGGTAACCTACCGGCTTGTCACGGAATCACCCTCTCTAAAGAGATGTCTCTCAAGACTGATTTGGAAAGGGAACGCATGTCGATTATACCCTACGCTTCTGCGGTAGGCTTTATAATGTATGCGATGTTATGTACCAGACCAGATGTAGCATATGCATTGAGCGTTGTAAGCCGGTATCAGGCAAACCCAGGGAAGAATCACTGGATAGCAGTAAAGAACATTCTCAAGTACCTGAGAAGGACTAAGGAGATGTTCTTGGTTTACGGCGGAAAAGACCTCAGGATGGAGGCCTATGCTGATTCCGGCTTCCAGAGTGACAAGGATGACTCCAAGTCCATGTCGGGTTATGTCTTTACCCTCAATGGAGGGGCGGTCTGTTGGAAGAGTTCCAAACAGGACACCGTTGCTGACTCAACGATGGAAGTGGAGTACATAGCTGCTTGCGATGCCGCAAAAGAAGCTGTCTGGATGAAGAAGTTCCTCACAAAACTTCAGGTGGTTCCTACTAGTGTTGGTCCAATACCTCTGTATTGCGACAACAACGGCGCTATAGCTTTAGCGAAGGAACCCAGGTCCCATCAGAAGTCCAGACACATCTTAAGGCGGTATCACCTGATCAGGGAGATCGTAGATTGCCGGGGGATCGAGGTAAAGAGAGTAAATACAGAGGATAACATTGCTGATCCATTCACTAAGGCCCTACCTCAGATTCAGTTCGAGAGGCTACTCGAGATCATCGGTCTTCGATACGCCAGTACATGGCCCTAGTGCAAGTGGGAGATTGTTAGTGTTTATGCCGTAGAAGGCCATTACTGTATCATACTAGTTTGTATATTACTTAATGGAAGCTTGGAATATTCACATGTATATAACAGTCTTGCTAAACATGGTAGTATGCTACTTGGTTTTTCTATCTTAATATTTGAGTATACGTATTGATAGAGCTCTTAGGATCTTGCTTGACTACCAGCGTTGTGATGGCAGTCACACTAGTGGGGGCTGGGTAGTCTACAAGCACATCCTTATTCAGGTCTCTAGTCGTTGGATTATCGAGACAGGGTATCGATACTCCGGAGTAGACTAGTGTGCACGCTTTTCATCCCAGTTGGGGAGATGGTCTGTCCCACAGCCGTCAGTACGTCGTACTGGAGATAGTATGCAGGTGCTCGTTAGGTTACGGGTACACCGGACAGGACTCACAGGGAACTGTCGGTTGGTTTTATACCAGTCGTCAGTGAACAGTTCCCAGGTGACATGAGTACAGCATAGTCCGCAGACTTGACACTGCTACTTCGCCTCGAGTGTGTCCCACTGTTCTTAGATTGCTACCCTACCACGGCTCAAAGGAGTCGTGCAAACAGGTAGCAGTTGGGTGCAGTCCCGAGCACTTGGAGGCAGTGGCGGTTAGACAGAATTCGTCTCTCCCGGTATTGGGGATTGATATCGTGCTGTGTCAGAGAGCTATTACGCAAAGTCTCTGGTCAGGGCAAGCGAGATTTGCTGGTAGGTTCCAGTAGTTTCTCAGGGTGTAATGGGCTACGCTCCGACACGACTTATACCGCTATTAGGGGACTGACGCTTACCGCCCCCTAGGCCCGATATGCGATAGTCTTAGACGAACAGACCGGACTGTACGGAGATTGTCACATCAGACTCAGTAGGAGTTCGGATGGGTTTCCTCATCGGCCTTCTTATCGACATCTACCTGGGGACCGTTACGTACAGCTAGTGCCACTTGCGGTCTGTGGTTAAACCCACTGCCAGCGTAGTAGTCGAGTCTCTAGAGTCCCACACAGAGAGTTTCCCTACTCCAGGCGAAACGATATAGAGGTCGTATGGTTTTACGACAAGGGTTCGGACGCATACATGTGTTTACGCACGTACGACTTTCGGACAGTTTTTACTAGTTGGCTTTGGTTTAAGCCAGTTACTAGTATCCGGTTATTGGATTTATACAGTCTAAAGATTTTCCGTGTTTTCACGGTTAGGAGGGGCGTTCTCGTAATTGCGCGAAAAGCTTCTAGAAGATGGTGACTAAGGAGGTTTAAGTGGCATATACATTGAATGAGATTAGTGAGTCATATGGATGATTCATCCATGTCATTAATACTTCATAATTGCTTAATGACTCATGGAGATGAATCACCATTAGATATTTATCAAGCATGGTTGTAAATCATTTTCTTTTCTTTTCTTGATAAAATAAAATGCTTGATATATATTATGATAACTCATTTTCTCTTCTCATTATTATGTTCATCTTCTCTCTCCTCAAGCTCTCTCTCTTCAAACCCTAATCCTCCCCTCTCATGTGTTGAGTACAAGGATTAGTTAGACTAATTAAACCATAACCCTCACTCTATATCATCTAGGTACTTTGATTAGCACTTAAAGAAACCTAGTTGCCTCAAGTTTAGAGGCAAAGCTTGGAGTAAAGCTCTCGTGGTGGATCGTCTACTACTTGGAGAAGGCCGAGGAGAAGGTGGAGTTCGTAAAGACGAAGGACACGGTTCTTTAGGTATAATCACTTCACATAGTAGTTTAGAACTTCAATGTTTGATGTTAGTTATCGTTTAGCTTCGATTCATGCGGTTAGTCGATGTTTAAGCAAAGAACAAGATCGTTTTTCATATTTCCGCCTCCCTGCAAGTCGTGGGGTGTTGCACATCGATTTACAAATACCAGATAATATATGTACATGATGATAGAGATGAACCGGATAGTATGCTATCATCTCGGATAGGACTGTTCTGCCCGTATAGGTCCCCTCTCAATTATCATAATCGACTGTCTACGATTACAATAATTGCCTGTAGGGCACTATATCCAACAAGTTTTACTCCAATAATAACTCGAATATCTTTCCATCTCTTTGCTGTTACGTGGATTCTCAGTTAGTTACCAGATTAGGCTAATATGATTTGCTGACCTTGATTTGATTTGGCTGAATTTAAACCTACAAAATATCTTAAAATAAATTTTTAGCAGCATCTATTTTATTTAGGAATATATTTAGACCAATTAACTCACAAATATTTCATTTATTATTTAAGATACATATAAATGTGTTTTAGACGGATAAATCCATAAATGTTCTTAAATTATAATTAATTTCATTTATTAATTAACCAAAAGATATGGAAAAACTGGTAAAAAAATGTGCAATTAATATGTTGATCAACTACTGTAAATGGTTAACATGCTTATACATGGTCTTATTGTTCGATAAAGTAACGTTTAAATAGCTAAGATAATAAAAAAATCAAATAATTAGATTTTATGCAAATTGGTATCAATTTCCTTTTTCTTTTCCCCTATAGCAATGCATAACATGTGTATTTCTCTTTCTTTGCTGCTTTTCTTTTCTTCTGTTTCATTTCCAAATTACCTTTTGCAACAAATGGAAAAAAATAAATTTAATTTAACATTAAGTTCAATGAAATTTGATCAAACTCTTAAACTCATTCTTTTAAGATTATGGAAGTATATTCAACATTTATTTTTCATTCAATTTGAGAATAATCATAATCCATTTTATAAAATAAAATTAACAATCGATTATAATAATTACTTGTCACGTCCCGCTTCCCATTCTACGGCGAAGGGGACGCGACTGGCCCGCTACGTATTTACTCAGAAGCAAATACGCTAAGCCTAACTAAGTAATATAAAAGAAAATACACAAGAGGCAAGGTATAATAAAAACATCAACTTTTATTTATTAACATTCTTTTGTACAATGCACGAAAAGGAAATACAACTGAAATAAAAACGATGCCTAAACAGGGGCATAACAGGAAATGAAAAGTACTGAATGGAAAAGTGTACAATGAAACTAAAGTGCTGGATTTTCGGCAAACTGCTCCAAGTCTTCTGCAGATGGCTCGATCTCTACCGGGTCCAAACCACCTGACGACATTCAAAGAAGAAAGAAATAGAATGTCGTCAGCGAACAGGTCGCTCGGTAAGTCCCAAAGGTAAGAGAAAAGTAGAATAGACAGAATAAGAAAATATCTTTTAAAGTTGTAAAATATTGTAGTAATGTTGTGTTAACGCAGTTGTTTGTAGTTTGGTACAGAAGGATGCCAGTGTATACGAGAGGGGTCTCTATATGCTAGAGACCACGGCAAATGGAATGTACAAGGAACCGTTAAGCCACGGTACAACAGTAACGGAATATAGGTTAGGTGTCTTATTCTTACCGCCTCGTGCCACTTTTAACACCTTCCGTACCAATCTACCCCTTAAACCCCGTAATGTTTTAATTGTATTATTTGTCTTATAAATTGTATTGATTGTTTAATTGACCGACTGACCGAAACCATGATACTGTAGGGTTCCTAGGCACTCTCAAGAGGTCTTACAAGGCATCAAAAATGCCAATTTCAAATTTTACGGTGCCGAGAAACCCTAGACTAGATCGTTGACTAGAAATTTAGGCGAAAAACGAATCTAGTTAACAATTTAACTAAAGTTCAGAAGCTACAACCTTTGTAGATCCGGATTTCCGCTTCCTTAGCTCCACGTAGGCGTTCTCTCGCTGTCCATCTTGAATCCCGAACTCAATCGTCGGCTTCATCGGGAAAATGGGCGGACTAGGTCGTCGGCTTCGTGCCGAAGATGATCTACGTCGAGGCATCGCAAGTTCAAGCTCCGACTTCACAAATTTGTGAAACTTGTGAGAAAACACCCAAAACAACTTGGCAAGAGGTAGAGGGTGAAGAAATAGGAGGTGGGTTCACTTTAGAATTGGATTTCTCACTTTAGATCTCAATTTGCCATTGATGGCATCAAGCTTTCTATCTTGAAGAAGATGATGAAGAAGAAGAAAGAATATGATAAGTCTTGAGTTAAAATGAAAAATAATTCAATACTTATCATAAGCTAACCATAGTTAAGTGTAGAGAATAGACCATGGTTACTTGGATGGGTTAGGGTTAAGCATGAAGACAAGAATGGTTAAGAAGTCAAAGCTTCATGAAGCTTCAACTAAAAACAAACATAGCCACCATTCTTATCTAAATCTTTTCCAAATAAATAAACAAATAAATAAATGAAAAAGCAAAACCCTAATCATCTCTTAACCATGGTTTAATCCTTTACACTTAACCACATGATCAAGTATCATCAAACATGATACAAATATGTGCACAAAAGTATATCACATATACTTCTTGCACATCAAGTGAGAAAATCCATTTAAAGTGAACCAATACTAGTTAATGCAAAGTAATATATCAAATATATAATTATACATTAAATCATTAAATCAACACTTGATTTAACGATCCGGTCATATCTCATATAACCGACTAGTATCCTATGTATCGGTTTATCGAATCAATCCTTGATTCGATATCTAGGTTATATCGAATATAACCAATCGATACATCCATCGCGAGAATGGAATACGGTATCACATACACGCATCATTCTCGGTCCTGCACATATCTCATATGCACTCCTATTTCGTTTCGCTTGAGCCAGGAAACCTCTGTGTAGGACTCTAAAGACTCGTCAATACGCCAGTAGCAGATGATGATCATATCAAGCACCCACAAGCCGCAAGCGGTCTGCTAAACGTAACGGCCATCCGGGTATTGAGCGATCAGAAGATCGACGAGCTAGCCCGCTCACACTCCTGTGAATCCAACCAGTAACACCTACCGTACAGTCCGGTCTGTTCGTCTGATATGTCGCATATCAAGTCTAGGGGTGGTATACGTCAGACCCCAATAACCGATAAGTCGTGCCGATGTGAGGCTCATAACGGGTCGAGAAACTACTGGTAACACTTACCAGCAAATCTCTGATCAGCCCTGGCCAGGGACTTCCCTGTTACGGCCAATCAAGCACAGCGCAACATCAACCCCCAATACCGGGAGAGACGAAACCCCTCCTATCGCTCATTGCCTCCATGTGACTCGGGACTGTACCCAAAGACCACCGTTTTGCACGCCCTCATGGACGTGGTAAGGTGGAGATCAAAGCACAGTGGGAATCACATAAGACTCTATGACGATCTCGGGTCTACAGACTAACCTGCACAAGTGTCACCTGAGAACTGCCATCTGACGTGAGGTATAATACCATCTGGGAGTTCTCGGCGAGTCCGTCCAGTGTACCCAGTCTCCACTGAGCACCCGTATACCATCTCTGATGTCAAACACCAATGGATATGGGATCATCCATCGCCCATCTCATGGGTCAAGAAGCGTATACGCTAGTCTACACTGGTATATCGATGCCCTGTCTCGATACACCCCCGACTAGGGACCTTGAAGGATGTACTTATAGACTACCATGTCCCCACTAGTATGATCTGCATCATAGTCCAGGTAGTCAAGTACACATCCTAAGGGCTTTACCAATATGTAACTATAAGACAGTTTAAAGAGACAAGTGTACATGTTAAGATAAAGAGTAACCAGATAGCATACTATCATATCGAGCAAGAAAGTCATCTCTATATATGTCCAAGCATCCAATATAATATACATCATCTGTACAATACTGGCCTCTAGGGCATACATATAACTAACAGATATCAGTAAGCGGATGTAACCGTAGAGTCATGTAAATGGAATAACTGGAGAACCATTTAAATGGAATGTATATCCATGGTTCGGTTCGGTCAAGTTGTATAGATTGATAATTGGATTCATGGATTCATGTTGAATTGTAATATTGAAGATTGTAGATTGTACTTGAATCATATTCAAGTCAAATATACTCAGACTCAAACCCGAGTCAGGCAATTAGAAATGTAAATCGAAGTCTTGATTAATTCTTACCTATAATTTGCCAGGGTCCTTAGGGAAATTTATAAAACTTGAGGGGGTGTTTTATGTAAAAATACTTTTATATACTTTTCAAAATACACCTCAAGTATTCGTTATTCGTCTTTAGAGTTGTAATGAAGGTGGATTTTATATTGTGATATTTCTAGTGAAAATATCCTAATTTCATAAATAAAGGTATTTATTTGTAAAGTTGATTTATTTGGAATTCATAGTATTTTAGTGTAAAATTTATTCTTGTGATTTTTAGAAAAAGGTGGAATATTTATATCATAATAAAATAGGCATTTTAATGATAAACATATATATATTTATACAAAAACAATTTTAATAAATAATTTATATTCTAAAAATCTCATTTTCTTAAGATGTCGTATTTTAAATCTTTCGAGACCGAATGCTCCTTGCGGAGGTCTGAATCTCGCACTACTAAGCCCGAGGATGTGCGATAATCCGTACCATCCCGAACGGGTTCCCCAAAGTGGGTTGCAGCGGCGCTTTGCAAAGATTGTAAAATACTAAATCCTTTAGAAAACGGCTTTATAAAGTAAATGGTATTTATTGGTAAAATTGGCAATTTTCCGTATTTTAGGTTCTAGGGTTTCCTAAGTCAACTAGACTATTTCTAAATGGTCTAAACGACAAGTCGTGAGATGCCTCAAATCGCCTCTTCACCGCCAATTGTGGCCAGGTAAGTACAAGTGAAGAAAGGAGAGATCCGCTCACGAATCACCGTGAGACGGGGCTTTTAAAGTTACCTTTCTCACTTGCTTAGCCTAGACACCACAAAGTCAGGTTTAGATAAACGACCGATGTCACAACTTATCGTATTTTCATAATAAGATGTATTTATTTAAAAAAATGTATCAAAACTAATCTTTTAGAAATGGTTTTATTAAGTATATGGTATTTAAATGTAAATGCTTGTTTTCTCGTATTCTAAGGTTTCAATGGTATCGTGTTAGGTTGTATGTAAGTGTGTGAGGAGGTAGGTCGTTACCTCGTGATCTACTTTAAATGTATAGCAAGTTTGATGGGGTTAAATGAAGAATTGAAACAATGTGGTATTTAAGTGAAAAATACGATAATTTGAAATAGCTATCATTTCATGTGATGAAACTTGTTCAAATTGTTTGATTAGTGTTTAATAGTCAACATAAGAATGTTTAAGTATGATTGTATTAGTGAGAAGTGGAATTTTATAGAAAACCGAATAGGAAATCAGATTTGTTACGATTCCGTCGGGTTTTGTAATTTCGTATTTTGAGAATGGAAAAGAGAGATAGAAAAGGGACTTACGGGTTTTAGATTACTCAACAGAGTGAGAGGGAACTAGAGGGATCGTCGGTATGTTGTGTTGTCGCCGATAGATCCTAAGATGATCGCCGGAAGTTCCGCCGGAATTTCGTCGGAGTTTCGTCTTGAACTTGTTTTCAAAGTACACGATCTTTGGAAAATTTTTGAGAGAGTGGGCTCAGGATTTTGGGGTGAGAGGGTAGTGTGTAGGGTTGGTATTTATAGGGTTAGGGTAGATGAAAAGTTTAAAATAAAAATGTGATAAAATGTAATAAAAATGTATTAAAAGTGGAGTAATTGAGGTTTTTAAGGAGCTCTGGAAATGGTCTGAGGCTGAAATTTTGCAGGTGCATAGAGAATATGAAAAGACATGTTAAATCTTTGGGTGTAGTGGGTTTTTTGTGAGATATGCACGTGTAAACTCTTGGTATTCTAAAGGTTTTAGAAAAATCAGTATTAAAAATAATGTGGGGATATGGGATTTGAACTCTGGTGGCTTGGTTCAGCAGTGCAAGGTATTACCAATGAGCTACAAGCTCCTTCTTATAATTATGAGGCTAATTAATTACTTAAAGTAATAACAGTAAATGTAAATAGCCTAAGTATACATTAATTTTAAAGCAAATTTTTGTACACTAAAAATGGAGTTGTTACATTCTTTTAACTTGTAATCAAAAAGCAAAATAATTACTTATAACTTGTGCTCGGGCTAAAATACCCCTTTATGGATTTTTTGAATTTCTTTTGTAAAAACTTGTATTGAAAATTTAGGGTTGTTACATTGCTTATGCCTGATTTAAAACAAATTTTTTTTTTGAAAACTACCTTTTGCCTAAAGTAAAAAAATCTAAAAAGGCATCCAACCATACCATACAGGAATATTAACATACTAATTGATTGATTTGCATAGAATCTAATCAGTTGATTTTTTTTTACATCTTAGCTAATTAAAATTCATGTTAACTTGTTCAACTAGACAAGTTAATCATTTACAACTGTCCATTAGGAATGGACAGTGGAATATCATCAAATGAACTCTCCATCTACTAGCACCAATGGAGTCGACCCCAGTCCGCGCACGGATGAGCTTAGGTTTTCCTGGGAAGTCAAAGCACGCAGGGGGTGTTCTAGTAATTTACCATATCAAGACTCAGCTTATAAAAACAAATATGGCTAAGCTTTATTTTTTTTTTTTAGGGTTTTAGCCGAAGCGGTGCGTATTCTTCCTTGCGATGGCGTTTTGGGGTAAAACCTAATCTCAAAAATCTCGCTAATTAAACTGTAGTTTTGTAGGGTTAATAATACAAAGTAATATAATAAATATTGATGATTTGTCTTCTTGTTTTTCTATAATAATCTCCATCTCTTTTAGGGGTCGAAGTCAAAGCAGGAAAAACCTACACTCATTTGTATGACCGCGCTCGTGGAAGACTCCACATCTCTCAGGTTCGATTTTCTTTCACAATACCACCTCGTCATTTTTTAAATTATTTTTTCAACCAAGGGATTGGGTCTTTTCTACTTGGTCTTCTGCATGTTCTATGAACCGGCTATTTTGGAATTTGCATAAAAAATTTAATTCCTTGAAATTGAAACGTCGTCTGGTGAAGATGATAAATTGAATTGAGTTTGGTAGTTATGGCATTTGCTGATGAAAAGATGGAGAGGAAGATAGGGGATGAAGTATGTTCTGTTTTCTTCTTCTTCTGATTTTCTCAATATGTGCTATTATTTAGCATTCGCAGTTGCCACCTGGCTTGCTCAGGTTGAAATTAATTTCTAAATGAATGACCACTCCTCTTCTAGTTTACATAATTAGTATTGGCAAGGGATATTGTTAATTAATTTAATTTCTCTCTCATAATAAGAATAATATTAACATGTTGAATATTCAATTGAAAATAACTCTTACAATGTAACTCTTAAGACCTTTCTTTCAATGCTAGAGTTATAGTAACATAAGATTTGAGTTCTCTAATCGAAAAATTTACGAGTGCACGCCATAGATTTTTTGGGTGTAATTTAAACATTAAGATAATAAGAGATGGAACCAGAATATCTATCGCAAGGGGCCAAATTTTATACTATAATATATGACAATAAAAGAAAAGAAGCAGGCCTTCTTGATTTTCGTATTTCAATTCCATGCACTATAGTAATATTTAATAGAACATAAATGATTCATATATGGAAATATACGTTTACTTCAAATGTTGATATAATCGATTTTAGTTACAACAAAAAGATGATAATGTTAGAATGATAGTTGTTGAGATTTTTTCCCTTTAAAACTAGGATTTATCGACTATTATTAAGGCTACACATTATATTAATAAAAGAAGATAATCCAAATAATTCTTGTATAAGGGCAAAATGGATAATTCAAACAAAAGGATACCTGGAATAAGGGAACCCTTGAATTTTCCATTTTTTTACAATAAGTACCCTGAAATGCAAAAAATATAGATGAGTGTAATGAACTATATTTTTGGACATAGACTAGCTAACAGTGTTAATTTTTTTCGTAACCGGACTGTTTATCCTTCGTTTTGTTTTATTTTTTCCCTTTAAAACAATATTTGGAATTTGGAATTTAAGACCAATTTAGATTTAAATCAACAAGATGAAAAATATCAAAAATTGCATTTTGTTTGATTTACAAAACCTAATGGCGTTATATGTTTCTACGTAATAAAACCAAATAACAATAAGAATATCTGAAGAAGAAAATCAAAAAAGGACATACCAAGTTGTCATGTTGGTATAAATAATACAATTTTCAGAAAGATGTCATCGTCATACCTCAAATATGATATTGTGATCTTTATGATGATTTCTCATACTAAAGTAATATAAATTAAATAAGCACAAAATCAAAACCGGAAAAATAAATCATTGAAAATAGAATCCGAAAAAATAGAAGTAAAGAAATCTATTATAGAAAGAAAACTGATCTCTTTCATCCAAAAATTTGATCACAGTGGTTACAGAAGATGAAAAAAGACCGGTCATTTGCTCCACCATTTCTTTTTCATTCTATTCATTTTTAATTTGGTATGAAGCAATATCATATCAATGTTTTACCTGTCAAATATCCATGTCGTATCGATTCAAAGATTTTGATATCGGATATCGAAGAAATTTCGGTGATATTTCATAAATATCGGATTCTCCTGTTTTGTATTATAAATGCCATTGATATAACTTATATTTTTATAAAAAAATTGTCATCGTTATAATTTAATATATATATTAATTGTCGATGTCGAGAAAATCAAAAGTCAAATAAAATAAAACGAGGAAGCATTGAGTCGAGGAACGATCGAAGTAGAAGTCGAGAAGGATCGCTGATTGAAAAAGAGGCTGCGATTAATGTCGATGGCTTCAAGTCTGAGAGAAATCGAAGTCGAAATCCTTGTAGACTTGAAGCCCAGGAGGAAGAAGATGATGAAATTCAAAAGACGAAATCAAAGGGTTCTTGTTGACGACTGAACTTGAGAGGAGGTCGAAGTCGCCTATAAAAAACCGGGAGAAAACGAGCCGCCTCTTAGTAGTTTTGAGAGAAAATTTAGTTAATAAAGTAGGCCGGGTAAGTTTTATATCTTATAATCCAAAAAACAAAATTAAACCCATAACAGGATTTTTTAGCAAGTATAGCGACATTTCTGCCGATATACATAGATATTGCCGATACACCGCAATATCGGCTGATATACTGAAATTTTGGCCGATATACCGAAATTCCGGCCGATATATTCAAAATTTCAGAAAAGAAATAATATGGCAATTTCGTGTCGATTGCTCTCCAAAACAGATATTTTAGCGACATATGTCAGCCGGCATTTAAAACACTGTATCATATAGGAGGTTTTAGTTTGTCTTCTATGACTTAAAGTTATTTTAGAGGAGCAACTATTCTAAAAATCTATGAGTCTTTAATTTCCTTTAGTTATTTTCTTACTTTTTAATTTTGTTTTTTTTAAATAAAACTTATGATGATGCTATAAAGCCGAACACTGCATGTAGAGTGCCGCTCCTGTCGCCGACACATGAGGGACACGGACACATGCCTGTCACACGCCCGACGCGGTGGCGGACACGGCTGGCCGCGTCGACGAAATTGGCGGTGTCGAAGGCGAGATTCCAATCTAATTTAGACATGACATTCGAAAGAACTAACCTTTAGCAACCGTTGCCTTCTCCGATTTGGATTTCGAGCTTTGGATTGCGGAGATCGAATGGTTTGGAGCCGCCGCCTCTTCTTCTCCGATGAAAAGGAAAAAAAAACCTAATTTGTTTAGAATGAGGCATCTTCTGCTTCCGGGGCTTTGTATGTGAAGGCTTTTTAAGTTGTGGGTCTCTTCATATGTGCTGTTAGGTTATAAAAAATAATAATTATACACGTGCTCCTCATGTGCAAGATGAAACAAAGATTAGATACAGTAAAGAAGCGATCCCAATTCTTCTTCTCTGTCTCAATTTTCTGCTTGAAAAAACGTAAACTTTTTGTCCACACTATTGCTGGTACTTCAGCTTTGTCTTCCACGTGCTCATTTTCTTTTTCTTTCTCGATCCCCTCTCCTCTTTAAAATTACATCTTTTTATAGGATCTTCTATTTTATTTGATAGCTTCTTCAAGTTCAATTGGTGTAGGTGAAGGTGACATTGATGAAGATCATGGTCTTATTTGGAAGTATGTCGAAGAATTGAAAAGAAGTCTGGAGATGGAGGAAATTGGACTTGGCAATGCTTGTCGTGAAACTACCGGAGGCTCTCATTCTAAGGTGAAAGCACATCTTTTGAAAATCAAAATTTATGGAATCAAAGTGTGCAAAAAAGTAACCCTAATGAATATCAATGACTTGAAAAAGAAATGCGAGCAAGCGGAGTTAAGGTTGAAGGAGAGATGCAAAAAGTGTATCTTTACCTACAAATGCCTCCACCGCAAATACCGCCACTACAACCAATGAGATCGCAAAAAGAAGCAAAGGTAATACCATTCAAAAATCTTTTAACAATGGTGCTCGAGATCACCTAAATGGATTGATTGTGCGGATGTTTTATTCGGCCGGTTTGCCTTCTCATCTAGCAAGGAACACTTATTTTATTCAATCGTACACGTATGCCACGAACAATGCAATTGGAGGGTATATTCCTCCCGCTTACAATCTTTTGCGTACTACTCTTTTATAAAGAGAGAGGGAGCATATTGAAAATTTATTAGAGTCGATAAAGAACACGTGGAAAGAAACGGGTGTGTCGATTGCGAGTGATGGACGGTCCGATTCTCAAAGAAGACTTATAAATGTTATGGCGGTAAATGCGACTAAAGAGGGAGGCCCAATGTTCTTGAATGCTGTGAATGCGGAGGGTGCAACCAAAGTTAAAGAATTTATCGCGAAGATTATCTTGGACACAAATCTTCATTTGGTTTATGATATGTGGGATACTATGATTGAGAAGATGAAAAGTGTTATTTATTGAAAAGAAGGAAAGAATGAAAATGAAGAATCATCATTCTACGAGGTGGTACATAAGATTTTGGTGGATCGGTGGAACAAAAGCAATACTCCACTGCATTGCTTGGCACATTCTCTAAATCCAAGGTAATTACTCTTTTTGTTTCTAATTATTGTATGTTATTTATGTTTAAATGTAAACTTGATGTTATATGGTTAAGTGCTTTAAACACTAATGCTATTTTTCATATTTTGTTTTATGTACTATAGTACTGATTGGCTCAATGAAGCCTCGAATCGGATTGCTCCGCATAAAGATGCGGAGGTATCTATGGAAATAACTAGGTGCATAAAAAGATTTTTTCCGGATATTCTAGAAAGGAGAGGTGAATACGGAGTTTGCGATGTTTTCGGCCTCATTTGAGGCGTTTGCGGACCACGACTCATTGTGAGATAGAGTGTTTATGTACCCCAAGGTATGGTAGGTTGTTCATGGAACATATACGCCTAACGACCTAAGTTGCAAGCGTTGGCTTTAAAGCTACTTGGTCATCCGTGTTCATCATCTAGTTGCGAAAGGAATTGGAGTACCTATAAGCTCATACACTCAATCAAAAGAAACAAATTGACTTCACAAAGAGCAGAATATTTAGTTTATGTTCACACAAACCCGCGGCTTCTTTCAAGGAAAGACCCGTAATATTATAAAGGCGAGACAAGAATGTGGGACAGCGGTGGAGATGATTTCGACCCTTTTGAAGATGCGAGTATATTAGAGATTGCAAATCTTTCTTCAGATGCACCGAAACTAGGAGTCGTTTTAGGAGATGATGCAAGTGAAGTATTGGGTTCTACGGAAGCCACTCCTATGGAAATTGGCTCAAATTAAAGTTCTCATTTTGCTTTTGATTGTATTTTCTATAAAGAAAACTCTTATCTTTATGTGATTCTACGCATTTTGTGTTTTGATTGTTATGGTATTGGATTAAAACTCAAATTATAGTTTATTGGCGTCTTTGCAATTTTTTGAGTTAAATTACATGTACAAAGTAAGATGTGCTTTCGTTGAGAAGCGAACTCAAGTCTTTCCGTTTAGCGGCTACTAAACGGGTGCTCTAACCAACTGAGCTACAAAAGGTTCACACACACATGTGTGTGTAGCCGTGTCCCCGTGCCTACTTTTTCAAAATTTGCCGTGTCTCGTGTCCGTGCTTCATAGTGATGATGTGATGCTTATTGGATGTTTGATAAGCAAATATAAATCTATAATTAGAGACCTTAAAAGTTGTAATAACTAGCATTAAGCATGTACGATCCACGTGAGCATCGGTAGTGGAATTTATTGAACAAGAACATTATCATTGATACCACAAGATCTTCCTATGGCCGTATGCAATTTCTCGTTTAACTCACAATATGCATAAACAGGAATACAATCACATCCAATAAAGTCCAATGATGTTAAAAAAGAAAAAGATTTTTCTCAAAAAGAATAAAACAATGGGTCATTTAATTTTACCAACACAACCACATCCATGACTCTTTCTCTATCCAAGTGTAGCAATCATTTTCACCAAAAGATGTTTCTTCAAAAGATAAAATCACCAATCAATCACATCTTATTTTCTATGAGATTTTTTCTCTAATTTTCTCAATCTATATTATTAAGTATTTGCTGTTGCTGCATGGCTTGCTTAGGTTTAATTTAGTTTCTTGATGGTGCCCCTCCTCTTCTAGTATAACGAGAACTAGTTTTTGCACGTGCGACACACATGACCATAATTGTGGGGTGGTTATTTAAACCACATTATTCTAGCTAATTTTAAAGAAGTTACGATGTGTACCGTTTAAAGATTAAAATATATATATATATTTTTTTTGTAGAGTTTTTCCTTTGAATTGAAATGGGAAGTGTCGCATGCCCTCCTTGTGTTTGCATTATAATAGTTAGATCTCTGCACTTGTGTTGCACATATTTGTATGATTGCTTTTATGAAAATAGTCAAAGTAGTATTTTGAAGGATTGTTACAGCTATTCTTATAGGTTTGAGATAATTTGAGCAATTAGCAATTGAATTTATATAATTCAATTTATGATAAAGCTATGAGTTTACTCCTTATTACATGCTGTGAAAAATTATATTTCAATTTTATTTTAAAACCCCCTCTTAAAATACCAAAGATAGATGTGAAAGTTTTAGAAGATGTGAAATCAAAAGATTGAAGGTGTTTACAATTAAATTCTCCAATTTTAATATCAAAAGATTGTATTAAATAAATAATGTGTGTGTACTATATATATAGAGAGAGGATTGACTTGGCATCTCTAGAAGACAGAGATGAAAAAGTGGGTCGACTTGGCATCTCTAGAATGAAGAAAGAAGTACAGTTTTTTTTTAAAATTAAACTTTTTTATTAAAAAAATGAGAAAATGTTGCACGCTCCTCATGCTCTAGTTATAATAGCAAAGACAATGTTGCATTTCCTTGGCAACTTTTAGTATATTTTCATTACCTATTAATTTTGGTGATATTAAAATTGGAGAGTTAGGTGTCTTCCTAATTAAACGTTTAGTAATTTGATAACCGTACGTCATTAGGTATTTTTTTGATATGGTTTTATATTATTTTAGCAAACGAAGAAATAATAGTCCAGATGAGAAAGGGTGAGGGTTGTGATAGGTTTGTGACAACCAACGTAAAATTTTGTCATATTCTTTGACATGAACCACAATAAGAAACAAAAAAAATAATAGTCCTATAGACAATAAAAGATGACCAATCAATTTATATTACCTTTTTCGCTTGTGATCGAATTATAATCGAAGTGTTCGCCAATAGAATTATTTATTTACCTCTATATGCTTAGATAAATTAAAATTAAATTTGACTCTTTGAGTATCTAACATTATTATGTTTTAAAGAAGACCCTCACAAAGATTTTAATATTCAGATGTTATAAAGTAGACAAAATATTTACCTTAAAATGGTCAAAATTTTCCCTTAATGTGATGCAATGTCGATTTCTAATGTACCATGGGAATTTTTCTCCTTCGGATCAGGCTGCTTTGGGAAATGGCAAGTCTATGAATAAGTGTGTTGTACAATGCAACATAGGCGACAAAGTCCCCATCGTGCTTTGTAATCTGAATCCAAATATATTGGAGAATGTTTATTTGAACCTTGAGTTTGAGGAGCCAGACGAAGTCATATTTTCGGCGCTTGGAGGGAGAAACGTGTACCTCTCTGGTTACTATATTGCTTCTGGTCATAAGTTGGACGGAGGTGAGACGTAATTTCATAGTTCTTGTGTTTTTTTTTGAAAGAAAGTTCTTGTGTTAGTTATGTGTAGTAATCTTTCAGTGTTTTCCTTACTACTAGACAGTGATTCTTATGGCGAAGATATTGGTAACACCGATTCAGGAAGTTGTGAAAGATTTGATGACGAAGATGAGTACGAGTCCGATTTCATTGATGATAACTCTATCGAAACTTCCTCACCTTCTCCTTGGCGCAAAAGTGGAGGTATTTCGTTTGCCCTTTTCTTTTGGACTTGTATAAAATTATTGTCACCTGGAAAACTAAATATGAATACAATTACACTTAGTGGCTATCTTGTTTATAATGTGCTAGACAGTTGAATTTAATTTTGTAATTTATTGTTAGAAATTTTATCTAAACTGCATCACTGTTTAGATTGTATTATGGTCAAATCAATTTGAACTAAATATTATGCTAGATGGCTGATTATTCAGAACCCATGCCTGCGTTATTTTCATCGTCATCTGCAATGTGAAATCTAAACCAAGTACCCTGTACCATGGTTTGTTATAGTAACTTGCCAAATTCGGTTTGGGATTTCGAGAGATGACACTGATATTATGGAGTTCTGATGGACTTTAGAATGCAACAACTAAAAGTCATTAGAAACAGAAAAGCAGAGGAACTAGGACGATTTCATATTATCTGTTATTGACACGAGTGCAAGCCAAGAATACAAAGCACAAAATAAATGTTTGTTGCAGCATGCCATGGATAAATAAGAATGCAAATATCATGTCAGGCATCTAGCTAAAAGTCCTACTAAAATTGCGTTTCTTAAATTGAATCAATCAGTTACCCCAGAAAAGAAAGGATAGCGTGACATTTTATTTTTCTTCGCAAGGAATCAATAAGGTCGGAAATCTAGCCCTGAGTAAAATAGAATCTATGTTGGCTTAGGAAGTCGAACGAATAATTTTGGGTGTTATTCATTAGATTTATTAGTAAATATCAAAACGGATTGTTAAATATGGGTTTCAACTCCAGCAGGCACAAACTACCCCCTAGGGTGAATCAAGTTAATCTCTTATTAATGAGTTGTGCGTTCTTAATGGGAATTCAATTAAGCAGTAGAATTTTGGTTTTGATATATATAATTTTCCAAACCTGATTGAGTTGCAATTTTTGTAGTGAAAAGAGGACTTTCACACTAGAACGAATGTTGTAGAAATGTTTAATATTGTATGGTTATGTTTTGAATTTAATATGAATTTCAGTTCAAGTAATTGTCAAATTGAAAATTAAGGACCTTTGTTTAATGATATGATGCCTGAATTTGAGGTTTGTATCTTAAATATCATGAAACAGGGATTCTGCTGGGAATTTGTATCAAAGCATGAATGGATTCTATTAGAAAACGTACCAACCGAGCAAGATTTCTTTAAGATTTTTTACCATGTCTGAAAAACTCCTTTCAAATGCTCTGACGTGCCCAAAGTGATCGATCTGTTGTTTGCAATTATCTAGAAGGAATTAATTAACGGTCTAAAAATGTTTGATGTTTTGTTCTAGGCACAATGGACTTTGCCTTTGGGGACTGCACCAGTTTTATAATTAGCGGGTTTCATCATTTTCTTTTTTCTGTGGTATGTGCATTTATCAATACATTCACACTATACTTTTGCATATCTTTAGATTACTTTTCATCCTTGATTTATTTGATTAACTATCCTACCACTATGAGTAGCTTAAATTTTGGCAACATACAGTGGAATGTACATCATTTATATCATACGAGTTTCTCCTCTTGAACTCGTGCCTGTTCTTGCCACTTCTTATACTGCTACCCCAAACCCATCCAAAAACAGAGCAACTTGCAGAGATTATAGGAACAAACAATTGCATTTATTTATCTAGTTTGGGATTTTCGCATGTTTTATTTCTTATTTCTTATTTTGTTTCCATATTTATAGCTCATGGGCATGCATGTTTGTGTAAACCAGATATTGAATCTAAGCCGTCATTATTCCAACGCTCGGCTGTTTGAAATATATTTTAATTATATAATTTTGGCTGTAAATTTTCTTCTACATTCAGTTGTAACCGAGAAGATAGTAAAAGCTGATAAGCCGTCAAATGGAAATACCAGACATCGACGTTTGATAAAAAAACATCAAGTAGGCGGTTCCGAAGATGAGGACGACGCTGATCAAAAGCAACATGCTGTGCAACGCGATAATAACACCGTAATTCTAGATAGCAGCGATGATGACGCCTATCCAATTTCTAGCTTTTTTGGAAGGACAGAGATGGTCAAGGACTCCCAAGGGAATTTAAGTTTGAAATCCGATAATAATGAAGTCAATGAGAAACAGATAGATGCTAAGATAGATGCCATCTCTACAAGGTGCGTGTATTGTGTAGTGCATAATATACTTGAATTTTTTTCCCTATAATTTCTTAAAAGTTTCTGCCACTGCCCAAAACGTGGATCTTATGGTGATGTTTGGTAGATATAATAAACATTATGTTTGTCACAACTTATTTGATATACATTTTCTGCAGTTTTTTGGCTAGCAAGTATACATGCCAGCCTATCGATCCTTCACTTCCATTGGAGAACGGCCAAGAAAGTAAGGTGAGGTCCAAGGAGAAAAAGAAGAAGAAGGAGAAGGGGAAGGTGGAGGAAAAAGCTCTCGAGGCAGAGGACGGGGGGAAAATGGAATTGAATGAAGCAGATGATGAGCTAAAAATAGGTGGAGCTGATGAGAAGACCAAAAATGATGGGAGTCCAAACAAGAAAAAGAAGAGGGCAAAGAATGAAAAGAAGCCTGAAGCAAGTTCTGATGCATCAGTGAAGATCAAAGACATGAACGAAGCTTCTAACCACACGAAGGTGGATCAGGATCCTCCTCTTAAGATCGAAAAGGAGAAATTGCCTTATCAACGGTGAGCAAGCACTTTCTTATCCTCTTAATTTATGATCATTAAAGTATTCTTGCATCTGGCAGCAACAAGCTTATCGATCATTTTATTCTTGTTGTCCTTCATTTCAATTGCTATATGGTATTGCATTCTTGTTTTCCTTCATTTCAATCGTTATATTATGGTATTGCAGTGAAGAACGGGTTGTTTCCGCCGCTACCCAAGAAACCATTGTGAAGCTAAAAAAGAAACATAAGAAAAGAACTAAAGATGAGAGGTAACAGAATTTGTGAGCACAAGAGTTGAATATTTATAAAAATGGGTTTATAATTAATTCGTTTCTTTTATGAAGGGGTTCTGATGCTGAAGTTTCCGACGCTACAAAAAAGAAAAAGAAAAAAGAGAGCAAGAAGAGTAGAGGTGTAGACCCAACCCAGACTCAGTAAGCAGAAGAAGCAAGGGACATCTAAGGTTTAGAGGGCTAGCTAGCTAGCTAGCTATTCAACTTAAACGCACATATATTAACTTCAGTATAACTCATTTTGTTTTCTTTTGTGGGATTTTTATCAAAACTATATTGGAATGCCAAAGGATGCGAAGGCAGGCCGTTTATTTCCTCTCAACTCATTTGAGTTGGATTTTGTGCAACGGTACTATTGGGGAATTTTGTGGCCTGTGTTTGATTTCGAATTGATCCTTTTGTACATGGAAACGACCAAATGACATGCACTGAATTTTCATTCTAGGGTTGATTATAGGAGAATTTTGATGAACAATGTCTATGTTAAGAGGATCCTAATTTCTTTCAACATCGCCTGATATTTATTAGTCTACAATTTAACTTTATTATTATTATTATTTTTTATTTATTTTCTTTTAGTTTTGCACTATTTTGTGATGAACATTGTCAAAATGTACCCCCCCCCCCTCCCCCTCCCGCGTTTCATGTACCTTATTATTCCGGTTAACCTGAGCGGTGAGCCTAAGATATAATGACTTGTTATCTTTAGCATTATAATGACCGTCATGGCAAGTCCTGTTTAATCTAAATATAGATGTATAGAAAAATAAAAAAAAACCTATTCATAATGTTATTTACTTACACACGTGATGCTGGTGTCATACTCTAATGGTGCATCACTTCCTCTTGTGACCCATCTTTCGAGAAAACTGACAAGAGCCCCAACGCAAGCTTTGGAATCACAAAGAAATACGAATCAAAAGAAAACAGATGAAGTAACAACCACTATATGCACCAAACAGAAGACCAATAGAAAGTTACTCTCCACTCCATGATTTTGGTGGTCTAATCGTTGCTGTATGTTCACCATCAATAGCTTCAGAAGCTATAAAGCAAAATTTAAGAAGTAACAAAGAGTTAATTTACGGACCTGTTCAAAAAATAATAATAATAATAAGAAGAAGAAGAAGAAGAAGAAGAAAAAAGAAAGAACTAACAAAGAAAGGGAGTACATGAATAACATTGTTCTTATTGCTTCTTGTTCTTTCTAAAATTAGACCCGCACTAAAGACAAAAACAATTAGCACGACATTGTCGCTTTCGACGGATGGGTCGCCGTTAGAGAAAGAGGAGATCATTCTTCCTTAAATAAATAGAAACAGACCCCTTGGTTGCATGGACATAATTTATACATAGCACAATGATTAATATGAAAATATGTGCTATGTGAAGTTCTAAAGACCGCAATCAAGACGATGTCGCTTGGTAGCTAGCCGAGATGAGTACGGATCGTTCACGGAGAAACGGTCGGTTAGTTGCTTAGTTTCAAACGAGTTATGAATTAAGTGAAGTTTGGTTTGATTGATAACTATGTGATGTGCACAATAAAGGAGAAGGCTTGCTAGGAATTAGGGTTAGAAGTGGTTAAAGACACAACTTCCCTTGTCTCTCTTGTTCCCCAAGAAATAGAGCGACTTGATTGCTGAGGAAAATCTAAGTAATGCAGATTAGACTATGTAAATGAGGTAGATGCGAGTCTAAGATAGGGCCTTCCATACGCTAAATCCTCAAATACATCCCTTATATCATTCATTACTTATCTTGATACCTTAGCCTCCAAAGCAACAAATCCTCACTTATTACCACCTTAGGTCAAGTCCACATGCTAGCGTCACAATGAGATCCAGAGAGGAGGAGATGCCTAATTAGGGAAGTTGGAGTCGGTTAAATTGGGGTTCTAGTTTAGAAACAAGAGAGAAAAGATAGTTAAGGCTATACCATCAACACTATCTTTCTTTTCTTCCTAACAAATGAAATTACTCACTCATGTTGGGGTTTGCTAGCGTCCTGACCATCTACCGTGGCCGATGCGGAACAAAAATTGGCGTTTAAAAAACTTGGCGCTAGAAAAACCCGTCAAGATCGAACCATAAACCTACACTAGCTACAAAAGATATTCTAGCTACAAGGTTAGAAGCGTTATACCAAATGAACCGTGTCTTTCGATCTTCTACCATCTTCCCTAGCTCCTTGAGGCATCCTCGATTGAACTTAGTCGCCGGACTTCCTCCGTCGAAAATGATCCACCCGAGAGATGTAGCTCATGGCTCTAGCTCCACACTAAGAGTCTAATGGAGCAATTAGAGACTTTAGGTTGTTAATCTAAAGTGTCTAGAATGTAGTGACGTGTTCTAGGAGTTTATCTATCTCTCCTCCTCTTTTGATTCTCAACACATGAGATTGTAGAGAGGAGCTTGAAGATGAAGGTGGAGGAGTTCAAGAAAAGAAGTGAGGAGAGTGACGCTAATGATGAGAATGAAAACTCATGTGGGAATGAACCATCCCCAATCTTTTTCCAACCTCAAGTGTGAAAAAAACATGAAGTATAGTTTTATAAAACTCATTTTTCCAATAAACAATTCCAACCATGCTTGAATAGTTTGCACAAATGAATAGTTAATTCATTTGTGCAACACTATTGAAGCATGGCTCTCACCATACTCCCCTCTCTTCTTTTACACCTCATTTCCATTTAATAATAAATGGATAAATATAAAATGAGGTGTCCATCTTCTAGAATATTTTCCGTATAAACATGGATTACACTCTACTGTATATACATATCTGTATTCGTACCGAAATACGAATACCCAAAGAGATAGAATAACACAAAGAACATAATACTAGAATATACATATACGCAAATTATTAAATCAATACCTGATTTAATAATCCGGCTCAAATCCGAGCCGGCCAGTATTATCAACCGTCCGATCGAAAGTCCGGATAACTAGTACAATCAATCGATCAGAACCCTGCACGTATCTAATACGGCTACTACATCATTTCGCCAGAACCAGGGAAACCTTCTGTGTGGGACTCTAAAGACTCGTCAATACGCTGGCAGTGGGTTTAACCACAAGCACGTCAGCGACACTAGCTGTACGTAACTGTTGGCTAAAGTGCCCTCAAGTCAATTATTGAATCGTAGGCACGCGATTGCGATGATTGAGGGAGCACCTATACGGATAGAACATTCTTACTCAAGATGATAGTATGCTATCTGATTTGTCTTTATCATCATGTACATACTTTATGTGGTATTACAGATCACTATTACATGTTGATAGAGCCCATATGATTCTTGCTTGACTACCAGCATTATGATGGCGATCATATACGTAGGAGCTGGGTGGTCTATAAACATATCCTTAAATGTCCCTAGTTGTGGGAGTATCGAGACTGGGCATCGATATTCCAGAGTAGACTAGTGTGTACTTATCGAGACCCCGACGAAGGGCGGTGGCCAGGCCTCACAAGCCATTGGTGTTAGTTTGTTCACCTAAGATAGTATTGAAAGTCTACCCTAGCACCACCATGATGTTCTAGTGGTATCAAGCATGCCAAATTTTAATTTTTATTAGGTGCTAAGTTAGACTAACAAGATCTATACTAGAATTTTAGGGTTTGCTATGATGATATAAATTAAACTAAAGAAGAGGAGATGGCTATACCCCCGTAGATCGAGTCCTTCGTTTCTAAAGCTCCGGGTTGAAGTCCACATGACTCTACTAGTGTAGGATTACCTAGCACGACAGCAAGGTTTCGGGAGGCATCGTCCATGCCATTTAAAAAAAATTGCCATGCTAAACAACCCTAACCCTAGAATCTTAACTAGAGAATTAGACAAAACAACATGTAAACAACTTTACATCTAAGTGAACATGGAATACAACCTTTGTAGACCGGTCCTTCACTTCAATAGCTCCGTGTAGTAGTCCCTTTGCTCCAAGTAGTGATCTTCCGAACTCTAGAATAGCTCCACAAGATGAAAGGAACAAGCTTGCACGAAGTCTTCGAGGCTGAAGATAATCTACGTCTAGGAGACACCAACCCAAGATACCTCTTCACTAATTAGGGATTAGTGAAGCTAACACCCTAAACTAAATGGCTAATCTAATAGAGGATGATGAAGTAGGATTTTTGCTCACTTTAGAATTAGTTTTCTCACTAATTTTCTACACCTCTCCAAAACCTAGAGAGCTCTCTTGATGAAGAAGAAGATGAAGAGAAATAATGTTGTGAATAATGAATCATGAGAGAGAGGCAACCATGGGTGAGAAATATCTCATATAACTCATGTAGAGACATAACCATGGTTTTAGATAATAGTTAGGTTAATAAATATCTACAGCAAAACAAAATTAGTGGACTAAGTCAATGGTTCCACAAGCATCAACCATGGGCTTAATTTCCCACTAATTATTTGATTTACATTAAATAAATAAACCCCTCATTATCATGAGCAAGGTGTAAGTCTCATACACCCATGTTGCATGTATAATCAAGCATGACACAAAAAGGAACACAATTAATATATGTCACATATATATTAAGTATGCACATGTGAGAAAAAGAAATGCACAAGTGAGCTAATATTAGTTAATGTAAATTAATATATCAAATATATAATTATAAATTAAATTATTAAATCAACACTTGATTCAATAATCCGGCTATATCACATATAACCGACCAATATCATATGTATCAACTTATCGAATCAACACTTGATTCGATAACCCGGCTATATCACATATAACCGTCCGATATCACATATCACGAGAATAGAATACGGTATCACATACACGTATTAATCTCGGTCCCGCACATATCACATATATGCTCCTACTTCGTTTCGCTTGAGCCAGAAAACCTCTGTGTAGGACTCTAAAGATTCGTCAATACGCCGGCAGTAGGTGATGATCATATCAGTCACCCACAAGCCGTCAGCGTTACTAGCTGGACGTAACGGCTACCCGGGTATTGAGCAATCAGAAGATCAACAAGCAATCCTGATCATACTCCTGTAAAGCCTGTCAGTAACACTACCGTACAGTCCGGTCTCTTCGTCTGATATGTCGAATATCCAGTCTAGTGATGGTAAACTTCAGACCCCAGTAACCGATAAGTCGTGCCAATGTGAGGCTCATAACGGGTCGAGAAAATACTAATAACACTTACCAGTAGATCTCCGTATCAGCCCTGGCCAGGGACTTCTTGTTATGGTAATCGAGCACAGCGCAACATCAACCCCCAATACCGGGAGAGACGAATCCCCTTCTATCGCTCATTGCCTCCATGTGACTCGGGACTGAACCCAAAAATCACCGTTTTGCACGTTCTCTTGAACGTGGTAAGGCGGAAATCAAAGTACAGTGTGAATCACACAAGACTCTATGACGATCTCGGGTCTACAGACTAACCTGTACCAGTGTCACCAGAGAACTGCTATCTGACGCTAGGTATAATACCATCTAGAAGTTCTCAGCGAGTCCATTCAGTGTACCCAGTCTCCACTGAGCACCCGTATACTATCTTTGATGTCAAACACCAATGGATGTGGGATCATCCATCGCCTATCATATGGGCCAAGAAGCGTATTTGTTAGTCTACTCTGGAATATCGATGCCATGTCTCGATACACCTTCGACTAGGAACAATTAAAGGATGAACTTGTGGAATACCCTGGCCCCACTAGTATGATCTCCATCATAGTCCTGGTAGTCAAGTACACATCCTAAAGGCTTTATCAACATGTGAGAGTAAGACGGTATCTCAATACAAGTCTACATGTTAAGACAAAGTGCAACCAGATAGCATACTATCATGTCGAGTAAGAAAGTCCTCTCTATATATGTCCAAGCATCCACTATAATATACATCATATGTACAATAATGGCCTCTAGGGCATACATATAACTAACAATCTCCCACTTGCACTAAGGCCAGTTGTTGTAGTATCTCATACCTAACACCCCGAAGAGTCTCTCAAATTGTATCTGGGGTATGGCCTTTGTGAGTGGATCCGCCGTGTTGTTCTTCGTGTCAACTCTCCTGACCTCGATCTCCCGGCGATCAACTATCTCTCGGATCAGGTGATACCGCCTCAGAATATGCCTGGATCGCTGATGGGACCTGGGTCCCTTGGCTAAAGTCACTGCTCCATTGTTATCACAATACAAAGGTATTGGATGCTCGATGGACGGAACCACTCCAAGTTCGTTTATGAACTTCTTCATTCAGACAGCCTCTTTGGTAGCATCGTGGGCAGCGATGTATTCAGCCTCCATCGTCGAGTCTGCCACGGTTTCTTGCTTGTAACTCTTCCAACAAACCGCCCCTCCATTGAAGGTAAAGACAAATCTCGGGACCGACTTAGAGTCGTCCTTATCACTCTGGAAGCTCGAATCGGTAAAGGACTCACTTGGAGTTCACTGTTACTATACACCAAGAACATTTCCTTAGTCCTTCTCAAGTATTTGAGAATGTTCTTCACAGCTGTCCAGTGATTCTCTCCTGGATCTGCTTGATACCTACTCACTACACTTAGTGAGTATGCTACATCGGGTCTGCTACATAACATCGCGTACATGATAGAGCCTACTGCCGAAGCATAAGGTATCCCTTGCATGCGAGCTCTCTCCAAATCAGTCTTGGGAGACATCTCTTTGGAGAGAGTGAGTTCTGAGATCGTGGGTAAATTCCCACGCTTGGAATCTTTCATACTAAACCTCTTTAGTATGGTGTTAATGTACCTGGATTGGGACAATCCCATATCCGTTTAGATCTATCTCTATAGATCTTAATCCCCAAGATGTAGGAGGCATCACCTAGATCTTTCATTAAGAATCTTTGTGATAAGAAGAGCTTGACCGAGTGCAGCATAGGAACATCATTTCCTATCAAGAGTATGTCATCCACGTACAATACGAGGAATACGACCTTACTCTCTGCCACCTTCTTGTATATACAAGGTTCATCTATGTTTTTGAAGAAGTCAAGCCCTTTGATTACCACATCAAAACAGATGTTCCAACTCCGCGATGCCTGCTTTTGTAGGGTTCCTAGGCACTCCCAAGAGGTCTCACAAGGCATCGAACATGCCAATTTCAAATTTTACGGTGCCTACAAACCCTAAACTACGGATCGTTGGCTAGAAATCTAGGCGAAAAAACTAACTAGTTAACACTTAACTATGAGATACGGAAATACAACCTTTGTAGATCCGGTGCTCCACCTCCATAGCTCCGCAACGAAGTCGTCTCCGCTGTCCAAAAGGAATCCGGGTTCTAGCGTCGTCTTCGTCGGAGAATGGGCGGGCTAGGTCGTCGATGTCCATGCCGAAGATGATCTACGTCGAGGCATCGCTAGATCAAGCTCACAACTTCACCAAGTCAAGAAACTTGTGAAGTAAACACACTCTACTACTTGGCAAGAGGTAGAGGATGAAGAAATAGGAAGTGGGTAGACTTTAGTTTTGGATTTCTCACTCTTTTCCAACAATCACCATTGATGGAGCTTGGTTTTCTTCACTTGAAGAATGAAGAAGATGATATATGATAAGTTAATTAAAAATCAATAGAAAAACAATACTTATCATAATATTAACTCTAGTCAAGTGTAGAGAATGAATCATGGTTAGTGGGAATGGTTAGGGTTAAGAATGAGATAAGAATGGTTGACTTGAACAAAGCTTCATGAAGCTTCAACTAAAGAACAAAATTAGCCACCATTCTTTTCTCTTTTCTTTTATTCATTTATCAAAAATAAAAGGATAATTAAATAAGATAAATGAATAATAAATAATAAACCCTAACCATCATCTTAACCTTTGTTTAATTCTATACACTTAATCAAAAACCATGTATCATCAAACATGATACAGACATGTGCACAAAATCATATCGCATATTTAATGCGCACATCCGAGCGAGAAAATCCATTTAAAGTGAACCGATACTAGTTAATGCAAAGTAATATATCAAATATATAATTATACATTAAATCATTAAATCAACACTTGATTCAATGATCCGGTCATGTCGCACACAACCGACTAGTATACAATGTATCGGCTTATCGAATCAACGCTTGAATCGATAACTAGGTTATATCGCATACAACCATTCGATACATTCATCGCGAGAATGGAATACGGTATCACATACTCGCATTATTCTCGGTCCCGCACATATCTCATATGCGCTCCTATTTCGTTTCGCTTGAGCCAGGAAACCTCTGTGTAGGACTCTAAAGACTCGTCAATACGCCGGCAGCGGATGATGATCATATCAAACACCCACAAGCCGCAAGCGGTCTGCTAAACGTAACGGCCATCCGGGTATTGAGCGATCTGAAGATCGACGAGCAAGCCCGCTCACACTCCAGTGAATCCGACCAGTAACACTACCGTACAGTCCGGTCTGATCGTCTGATATGTCGCATATCTCGCCTAGGGGTGGTAAACGTCAGACCCCAATAGCTCGATAAGTCGTGTCGATATGAGGTCTATAACAATTCGAGAAACTACAGGTAACACTTACCAGTAAATCTCAGCAACCCTGGCCAGGGATTTCCTGTTATAGCCAATCGAACACAGCGCAACATCAACTCCCTATACCGGGAGAGACGAATCCCTTCCTATCGCTCATTGCCTCCATGTGACTCGGGACTGTACCCAAAAACCACCGTTTTGCATGCCCTCTTGGACGTGGTAAGATGGAAATCAAAGCACAGTGGGAACCACACAAGACTCTATGACGATCTCGGGTCAACAGACTACTCTGTACCAGTGTCACCAGAGAACTGCCATCTGACGTGAGGTATAATACCATCTGGGAGTTCTCGGCGAGTCCGTCCAGTGTACCCAGTCTCTATTGAGCACCCGTATATCATCTCTGATGTCAAACACCAATGGATATCGGATCATCCATCGCCCATCTGTATGGGTCGAGAAGGTATACGCTAGTCTACTCTGGTATATCGATGCCCCGTCTCGATACACCCACGACTAGGGACTTTGAAGGATGTACTTATGGACTACCATGTCCCCACTAGTATGATCCGCATCATAGTCCAGGTAGTCAAGCACACATCCTAAGGGCTTTACCAACATGTAACAGAGAGACAATTAGTATACACGTTAAGGTAAAGTTCAACCAGATAGCATACTATCATGTCGAGCAAGAAAGTCCTCCCTATATATGTCCCAGCATCCACTACAATATACATCCTGTGTACAGTAATGGCCTCTAGGGCATACATATAACTAACAATCTCCCACTTGCACTAGGGCCATCTGATAGCAGTGGTTGTAGTATCTCATACTCAACCATCCCATAAAAATCTCTCTCTGGGAACAGGCCTTTGTGAGTGGATCCGCTGTGTTGTCCTCTGAATCTACTCTCCTAACCTCGATCACCCTGGAGATCAACTATCTCCATGATCAGGCGATGCTGCCTTAGAATAAGTCTGGATCACTGATGGGACCGGCGTTCCTCGGCATGAGCCACAACTCCATTGTCTCACAATGGTAGGAACGTAGTTCATCTCATGAACTAATATACACCCAAACAGCCTCTTTGGTAGCATCTTAAGTAGCGATGTATCCTGCCTTTATCGTCTAGTATGCCACGGTATCTAGCTTGGAACTCTTCCAACATACCGTCCCTTTACTTAGGGTAAAGACAATGCCTGTGACTGACATTCAGTCGTCTTTATCACCCTGGAACACTTCCAGTGATTCTCCCCAGGATCGATTGATACCTTCTCACTACAACTAGTGAGATTCCTAACATCCAATTAGATCTATCTCATAGATCCAAAACTCAGGATTTAGTAGGTATCATCATGATCCTATGTGGAGAATCAAAGTGATAATCGGAGATTGATCGAGCGTAGCATAGGAAACTCCTTCCCTATCAAGAGTATGTCATCCACGTACTCTACGAGGATCGTCACCATACTCCCTACTACCTTTTTGTTTATACAATGTTCATCTACCATTTTGATGATGTCAAACTGTTTGACTATTACATCAAAACAGACGTTCCAACTCCGCGATGCCTGCTTTATCATATAAAACATCTTGCACACGTTTCCGCTGCTCCCACTGTCTACGAAGCCCTCTGGTTGTGTACTTATAGACGCTCTCTTCTAAAACATCATTTAGAAAAGCAGTCATGACACTCAACCGCCAGATATCGTAGTCATGGTATGTAGCCGTGGCAAGTAGGATCTGGATGGACTTAAGCATAGCTACTTGAAAAGGTTTCATCATTATCCACACCTGGTCAATGATGCAAACTTTTAACAAGTCTAGTTTTGAAAGTCTCAACTTTTCCATGTACACCAAGTAATCTTCTCAAGATATACTTGCTCCTGATGGGGATTTAACCCTTCAGATATAGCAACTAAAGTCCATACTTTGTTGGTGTATAAGGATTCCATCTCAGATCGCTAAACATCCAGCCATTCTTACAGAGTCATACTCCTGATGGCCAGCTCAAAACTAGTTGGGTCATCATCTCATGATGCAATCCTCGCTCCCACTGTCATAGAGAAACCGAAGTATCTCTCAGGTGGGTGAGGAACCCTACTAGATCGGCGGAGAGGCTGAGGTTCGTTGGTAACTATCGAATCCTTTGGTTCTGTCAAATGTTCAGCTGCAGTTTTGTATAGCTGGAACATTTCCAGTTCTACATAACAGTCCTTGCCTCGAGCTTGTCCGGATTTTGCTTTTAGATATAGCCCGGACAACCCCAAATCCTAACCAACTTAAGATATGGGCTCTTCCCTTTCCATATCACATATGAAGCGGTAGGCAACTGATTTGATTTGAACCCTATTCAATAGGTATGCATCTTCTCAAGTGCATAACTCCCAAAAAGAAATAGGTAACTCAGTAGTACTCATCATAGAGCACACCATATCATATAGGGTGTATTTGCTCCGCCCCGACATACCATCGTGCAATGGTGTATATGGAGGAGTAATGCTGAGAGAGAATCTCATTCTCCTTTAGAATAGTCCAGTATTTCCGTGCTCAAGTATTCTCCTCCTTGATCTCATCATAGGACATAATACTTATACCCGTATTTTGGTTCTCTACTTCTAACTTATATTCTGTGAATATCTCAAAAGGTTCGGACTTGTGTTTCAACAGGAACATAGGTCTGAATCTCGAAAGATCATCAGAGAATGTAATGAAGTATAAAGAACCAGTCCTGGCATGTGTAGACAGGAGACCTTACATACATCATCATGTATCAGTCCCAAGAGTTCATTAACTCTTTCTCTGTTTCCAGTAAACGGAGCTATGGTCATCTTATCTTTGTGACATGACTGGCGAGTTTCACAAGATGTAAATTCAAACTGATTTAAATATGCATCTATATGTAACTCTAGCTAGTCGGGTCACATTGATCTGACCTAGTCTACAATGCCTCAAGAAGAATTCGTTCATTTATGAACTCTTCCTCTTGTGTGTGATCCGTATACTAAGAACTGTAGTTTGATTTAGAACATCAATGCTTTTAGATAACGTGCCTGAACCGATCAACTTTTGATATAGGAAATGTTCAAAACATTATCCAACAATACAAAATTATATCGTTTCTTTACTAATAAAGAGACAGATATGATTTTGTATATCAGGTTCGGTATCTAATAACATTCGTTCAGAATCAATGTATTCTGGTAATACAGGGTGACAGTGACCAACAGACTTGGCTGCAACACTTGCCCCGTTTTCTGCCTCATGAAACTTATCACCCGTTCTCAGTCCTCTACCTTTTTGTAGCCCTATGTAACAGATTACATATTTGGGATCCTGATCTGGTATCACATACCCAGGACGTAGAGGATACAGAGAAACAGTTCTTTGTAATGAACACACCCGAAGATGATGCATCAGCATGCACTCTCTTCGTTTGGGCTGCACGGGAATTCTGGTAATCCCCAATTTCCTGCTCTGTCTTATAACAATTATAAGTTGGAGCGGGACCAACGTTCCCCAGCTCAGTATAACAAGCGGGTTCGGTCAATATTCCGTATTATTATCTTGATTAAGGCGTGATATGGTCGCTACCTGGAGAGAGAGAGAAGAAAACACTCAGCGTGCGCTCTTTCAAGAATAGATTGGTTATTATTTTATCTAATCAGGATGGCTTCCACTGGTTTTTATCAAATCTTCCTTCAAACCCTAAAAGGAAAGACTAGCCGGGATTAATTATACACTACAAGTTCGCCAATCTTTCAGCCAGGCCAGTGTCGGTACTTTGAGGGAGGTCCCCCATGCTTTCGCACGAACCTAATTAATGTAAACCTCGTTTTCCCAGAGGCTTAACCTCGTTAACACCTTTCTAGACACCTACTTGATCGGCTAATTGTAATGAATAAAACTCTCCCAGGAGTAACACTTACTCGCAGCGGGTATCGGGATCCAACTATCTCATAGAAGGTATGCAATCTCATTGCAAATTTCAACACTTGAAATTCCCGATAATATTTTTGCCCCTAGCTCGCTATGACCTTGACGGAGGCCAAACAACCCATAGTCCGCTAGTCAAGTTCAACCCGTCATTTCCTGATTGAATTAAACCCACCCGCACGACCCTTGACGGAGGCCAAACAACGCCGTACGAATACCCTAATCCAATCGCATCATATGCTAGCAGATAAGCACTAGTTAGCTACCGTACACTACACCTTGACGGAGGCCAAACAACCGCAGCACGAATACTAACTAGTACGTATCTGAAATGACGGAGGGCTACGACAGGTTTTTCTGAAAACCTATTGCGTAATGAACTTGATATCGCTGTAGAATCAAATGATTTTCAAATGGAGTGCTTTTGAGGCTTTTCTAGTTTTGCTAAAGGAGTCACTCCCGGTGAAGGGATCATCGGTCCTTTCCTCGTCGAATGAGGTGCGGGATATATCGTATATATCACTGTGCAAAGCAAAACATTTAAAAGCAATCAAAAGACAAACCGAGTGTGTAGCATCTGCCAGTTATTGCTAAAGGAGTCACTCCCGGTGAAGGGATCTCGGTCCTTTCCTCATCGAATAAGGTGCAGGATATATCACATATACCGCTGTGCAAAGCAAAAAACTGTAGCTACCTGTTTTATTTTGAAATTCGATTCTACAACATCTTAGGTTTCTTTTATTTCATTAATCTAATTAATGAAGTCCCATCATTTAAGTACCTAAACATCACAGATAAATACGACGTACACTTATGCCATCCGCATTCGCCTCGATGTCCCCTCGTGCACCGTTAGGTTAGGTAACTAACGGCAGAGCGGGGCAGGGCTAGCACGGGTGTAAAACATAAGTAACGTCTATATAATATATCATATATACTATATACTGTATCTATCACAGAACATCACATGATCACATCACAGATATCGCAGCAGAAGAATCATATGAAATATTGGATATACTAGGACGTCCGTGTTTTCAATACGAGCCAGTATAAAACACGGATTCCACGGTCGCGATGAATAGCCAAACCCACACCCCTAGACCCCTACGAGAGCGGCAAGCAACCCTACCAATTCTGGAGTTAGGAGACCCGGACTCGACTCCTCGAGTTGGTCTCCCACTGGACTCCAGAACCCGGTTACTTGTGCCCTCCTCTTTGGGTCTATCCTAGTGCGGAAAAGTAAATAATATACAAAAGGTGACAACTTCCGCAACCTGGAAGCGCCCCAATAAAAGAATATTACATACAAGTTTTTACATGAATGAAAATGAAAAACACTCATCTCACATAAAAACCCCCGGCTATTCAAATACGACGATCCAATATAACATATCCAGCAACACATAACATCACATGTCATCATCGTAAGTAAATATGTCCATCCCAATTGTCGTTGACATATAGCAACGAAACCGGCGATATCACATATTACACTTACGGTCACAGAAAAGAAAGTGTAAAACTACAATAGTTGGAATCCGCAACCACCTCAGACATCACATGCCTGACCAAATGAATTACTTAGACATCGCATGCCTAACAATTATAAACCCTGCATTTTAGTCTCAAAATCGAAAACACTTTTCAATATCAAGTCGGGCAATTCAACAAGATTCCCGACATCCTGATCGAATGCTCGTCGCAAACTTCAGTAGGCGGCTGCACCCCCGATACCGTCGACGAAGTGCACCAAGGCGGAACACCGCTACCGCGAGCACCCGAACGGATGCTTTCGGCGACGGGGTTCTCCTACAGTCACTTGGTCGGGGCTATGGAGTGAGGCTGTCTATTAAGTTTACCCGGCGAGTATCCGCGTACGCTACGTGATTGCGACGGACTTTTGATCACATCAAAATTCCGTGGCAACCGATCAAGTGAGACTAAATTGCTATGTTTATAACATTCATTCAGTTATCTCATAACTATTTGTGAATTCCAATTATTGTATCACATTCCAGATAAACAGAAAATGTTAAACTTTCCGATCGAACAATCGAACACCCAAGTTTTCCCGATACAGATCAACACATGAAATAAGTCTAACAACATTCAGTTCGTGCCTCAGTACCAACGGTCCAGCCGTAGAAGGGTCAAGCCAACGCCTCACATGTGGCACGCCGTACTGCCCCAAACCCGAAGGTTCAAAGGGCAGTTCAAGACGGTCACATAATCGAGTTAAGGTTTGTTGTCTTCTAGAGGGACCATCGCGTTACTTGCACTACTTAGAACGTCGTTAAACTACGGAAAAATCCAACACTTGGAAATTTCCCGACAGGGGAAAAATTGGGTATTTATATCCGGTCGAACTATTTAACATATTCAAGAATTTATCCGGAAAGCCACATAGACAAAATTTGATACCCCGATCGAACATTCGAATCCCCAAAACAACACAGAAAATTCAACTCTGTAAAAATTATTAAAAATTTCCAGAAGACTCAGCAGCACAAAACATGAATTACTGTGCAAGCCACATGGGGTAACTCAACATTGTAGCCGCGGAACCGCCGCTAGTACTATGGTGGGGGCCGCGGATACGCGCTTCTTTCATCGAATTACTGTCACGTGCTTCACAGTAACTCATGCAATTACCTGCTGAATTTTTTGGCAATTTTTAATACACAAAAATCCACATTTTTGCAAAAAGGACAGAGAGCAATATTGGTTCGGGGTTTCGGGTTCGTTCGGACTTCAAATTCCGTCTGGACTTCGCCTAAGGCTCTAGCTAGGCTCTGATACCACTGTAGGGTTCCTAGGCACTCCCAAGAGGTCTCACAAGGCATCGAACATGCCAATTTCAAATTTTACGGTGCCTACAAACCCTAAACTACGGATCGTTGGCTAGAAATCTAGGCGAAAAAACTAACTAGTTAACACTTAACTATGAGATACGGAAATACAACCTTTGTAGATCCGGTGCTCCACCTCCATAGCTCCGCAACGAAGTCGTCTCCGCTGTCCAAAAGGAATCCGGGCTCTAGCGTCGTCTTCGTCGGAGAATGGGCGGGCTAGGTCGTCGATGTCCATGCCGAAGATGATCTACGTCGAGGCATCGCTAGATCAAGCTCACAACTTCACCAAGTCAAGAAACTTGTGAAGTAAACACACTCTACTACTTGGCAAGAGGTAGAGGATGAAGAAATAGGAAGTGGGTAGACTTTAGTTTTGGATTTCTCACTCTTTTCCAACAATCACCATTGATGGAGCTTGGTTTTCTTCACTTGAAGAATGAAGAAGATGATATATGATAAGTTAATTAAAAATCAATAGAAAAACAATACTTATCATAATATTAACTCTAGTCAAGTGTAGAGAATGAATCATGGTTAGTGGGAATGGTTAGGGTTAAGAATGAGATAAGAATGGTTGACTTGAACAAAGCTTCATGAAGCTTCAACTAAAGAACAAAATTAGCCACCATTCTTTTCTCTTTTCTTTTATTCATTTATCAAAAATAAAAGGATAATTAAATAAGATAAATGAATAATAAATAATAAACCCTAACCATCATCTTAACCTTTGTTTAATTCTATACAGTTAATCAAAAACCATGTATCATCAAACATGATACAAACATGTGCACAAAATCATATCGCATATTTAATGCGCACATCCGAGCGAGAAAATCCATTTAAAGTGAACCGATACTAGTTAATGCAAAGTAATATATCAAATATATAATTATACATTAAATCATTAAATCAACACTTGATTCAATGATCCGGTCATGTCGCACACAACCGACTAGTATACAATGTATCGGCTTATCGAATCAACGCTTGAATCGATAACTAGGTTATATCGCATACAACCATTCGATACATTCATCGCGAGAATGGAATACGGTATCACATACTCGCATTATTCTCGGTCCCGCACATATCTCATATGCGCTCCTATTTCGTTTCGCTTGAGCCAGGAAACCTCTGTGTAGGACTCTAAAGACTCGTCAATACGCCGGCAGCGGATGATGATCATATCAAACACCCACAAGCCGCAAGCGGTCTGCTAAACGTAACGGCCATCCGGGTATTGAGCGATCTGAAGATCGACGAGCAAGCCCGCTCACACTCCAGTGAATCCGACCAGTAACACTACCGTACAGTCCGGTCTGATCGTCTGATATGTCGCATATCTCGCCTAGGGGTGGTAAACGTCAGACCCCAATAGCTCGATAAGTCGTGTCGATATGAGGTCTATAACAATTCGAGAAACTACAGGTAACACTTACCAGTAAATCTCAGCAACCCTGGCCAGGGATTTCCTGTTATAGCCAATCGAACACAGCGCAACATCAACTCCCTATACCGGGAGAGACGAATCCCCTCCTATCGCTCATTGCCTCCATGTGACTCGGGACTGTACCCAAAAACCACCGTTTTGCACGCCCTCTTGGACGTGGTAAGATGGAAATCAAAGCACAGTGGGAACCACACAAGACTCTATGACGATCTCGGGTCAACAGACTACTCTGTACCAGTGTCACCAGAGAACTGCCATCTGACGTGAGGTATAATACCATCTGGGAGTTCTCGGCGAGTCCGTCCAGTGTACCCAGTCTCTATTGAGCACCCGTATATCATCTCTGATGTCAAACACCAATGGATATGGGATCATCCATCGCCCATCTGTATGGGTCGAGAAGGTATACGCTAGTCTACTCTGGTATATCGATGCCCCGTCTCGATACACCCACGACTAGGGACTTTGAAGAATGTACTTATGGACTACCATGTCCCCACTAGTATGATCCGCATCATAGTCCAGGTAGTCAAGCACACATCCTAAGGGCTTTACCAACATGTAACAGAGAGACAATTAGTATACACGTTAAGGTAAAGTTCAACCAGATAGCATACTATCATGTCGAGCAAGAAAGTCCTCCCTATATATGTCCCAGCATCCACTACAATATACATCCTGTGTACAGTAATGGCCTCTAGGGCATACATATAACTAACAGCTTTAACCGATAGATGGATTTAAGCAGTTTGCACACCTTTCTGCTGCTCCCACTGTCTATGAAGCCCTCTGGCTGAGTCATGTACACGCTCTCTTCTAAATTACCATTTAGAAAGGCGGTCTTAACATCCATTTGCCAGATTTGGTAGTCATGGTACACAGCGATGGCAAGCAGGATCCGGATGGACTTAAGCATAGCCACTGGAGAAAAAGTTTCATCATAATCCACACCTGGTCGTTGACGAAAACCTTTTGCAACAAGTATAGATTTGAAAGTCTCAACTTTTCCATCTACACCAAGTTTCTTCTTAAAGATCCATTTGCTCCTAATTGGTTTAACCCCTTCGGGAGCAACTTCCAAAGTCCATACTTTGTTGGTGTACATGGATTCCATCTCAGACCGCATTGTATCCAGCCATTTCACAGAGTCCCCACTCGTGATGGCCTTCTCGAAGCTAGTTGAGTCATCATCTTTCATGATGCAATCCTCACTCCCACCATCAATGAGAAAACCGTAGTATCTCTCAGGGGATGAGGAACCTTACTAGATCGGCGGAGAGGCTGAGGTTCGTTGGGTACTACCGAATCCTCTGGTTCCAATAAATCATCAGTTGTAGTTTGTGCCGCTGGAACTTCTTCCATCTCTACCTCTTCGCCACTAATTTCCTTTACAAGAAATTCCTTTTCTAAAATGGCGGCATATTGAGAAACAAACACCTTTTGTTCCTCACCATGGTAGAAGATATATCTATAGGAATCCTTTGGATATCCCACAAACTTACACAGAGCTGATCTTGCCTCGAGCTTGTCCGGATTTTGCTTTTTAACATAGGCCGGACAACGCCATATCTTAACTCGTTTAAGAGATAGTCTCTTCCCATTCTATATCTTATATGGAGTGGTAGGCACCGATTTGGTTGGAACTCTATTCAATAGGTATGCTGCTGTCTCAAGCGCATAACCCCAAAAGGAAATAGGTAACTCAGCGGTGCTCATCATAGAGCGCACATATCCAATAGGGTGCGATTCCTCCGTTCCGATACACCGTTGTGCTGTGGTGTATACGGAAGAGTAAGATGAGAGAGAATCCCATTCTCTTTTAGATAGTCACGGAATTCCGTGCTCAAGTATTCTCCTCCCCGATCGGATCGAAGGATTTTAATAGTTTTACCCGTCTGGTTCTCGACTTCATGCTTATATTCTTTGAATTTCTCAAAAGCTTCAGACTTGGGTTTCATCAGGAACACATGTCCGTATCTTGAGAGATCGTCAGTGAATGTAATGAAGTACGAGGAACCATTCCTGGCATGTGTAGATATGGGACCGCATACATCACTATGTATCAGTCCCAAGAGTTCTGTAACCCTTTCTCCGTGTCCACTAAACGGAGTTTTGGCCATCTTTCCTTTGAGATATGACTAACAAGTTTCATAAGATGATAATTCGAACGGGTTCAAATATCCATCCTTATGCAACTTTGCTAGTCGTGTCACATTGATATGACCTAGTCTACAATGCCACAAGAAGGATTCGTTCATTTCTGAACTCTTCCTTTTGTGTGTGTTTTGTACATTAAGAACTGTGGTTTGATTTAGAATGTATATGCCATTACTTAGCGAGCCTGATCCAATCAACTTTTGATTCAGGAAGATGTTCATAACATTATCCTGTACTACAAAATTATATCCTTCTTTACTTAATAAAGAAACTGATATAAGATTGCATATCAGGGTCGGTATGTAATAGCATTCGTTCAGAATCAATGTATTACCATTTGGAAATACAAGGTGATATTCGCCAACTGCTTTGGCTGCAACATTTGCACCATTCCCTACTCTTACATAATGATCACACATCCCAGTTCTCTACCTTTCCTTTGCCCATGCAACATATTACATATGTAGGATCCCGATCCGGTATCTAATACCTAGGACATAGAGTGTACTGAGAAACAGTTCTCGGTAACTAACACACCCGAAGAAGATGCATCCACATGCTTATTCTTCGTTTGGGTGGCGTGGGAATCCGGATGTTCCCCTATTTCCTGCGCAGTCTTATAACATTTATAAGAAAGAACGGAATCAACGTTCCCCTGCTCAGTATAACAAGCGGGTTCAGTCAATATATCCATTTTATTATCTTGATTAAGGCCTGACATGATCGCTACCTGGAGAGAGAGAGAAGAAAACACTTAGCGTATGCTCTTGCAAGATTAGATTGGTTATTATCTTATCTAATCAGGATGGCTCTGTAACATTTCAGAAAAATAAAATATTATTTTGGGAATTTATATAATTGAATAATGAATATTATGAATATTTTAATGTGTGGAGATTATTTTTAAATGTTATGGTATAATTAAATACCGATAAATTGGGAAATATTTGGAAATTTTTATTAATTATTGATTTTGAAAGTGATTATAAGAATGGAGCATTCGTAGATTTTTTTTATAATTAATTATATTCCATGTTAGTGCTAAACTCAATTAATTTTCACTAATCTTGCATTATCATGCTTATGCATATGACATGCACCATGTCATGTTACACTCTTGTTACCTTTTCTACCATGATTTCTTTCTTATTTTTTTTGGCATGATTTTTTTTTTATTTTATATAAGATTAAAAGAAAAGAAAAAGAAAAGGAAAAAGGATAAAGGATTAAAATATGAAGTATGGGCATGAGAGAGAGAGTGAGAGGGGTTTCTTTGACCTTAGCCATTGCCTTCATCTTCATCATCTCTTCTTCTCCTCTTCACACCATGGCTGCCCTCTCCCTCCACCACCCCCACCACTTCACTTCACCCCCATTTCCACATCAAAACACCTATTTCCTTTCACAAAAAAATGTTCACAAGCTCACTACATGCATGGGGAACCAAGAAAGCTAGGATTTTGAGCACTTGGGGGCAACTCAAGAAAATTCTTAAGTTACCAAATGAGGTATTTTCTTTACCATTAGTGTAGTAATCCATTTGCTTTAACTTCTACATTAGTTTAGAAGTGATTTAGTGAGGTGTAGTGATCTTAGAAAATTCCAAGATGAGGGTTAGGGAATTATAGGAGTTGTGAAGTGTAATTGAGGTTAGTAGAGACCATAAAACCCCCCTAGTGTTAGAATTCTGGACCTAACCAGAGACTAGACACCAAGATGTGAACTTTAGAATTGTCGATATCGGATTTTTGTCGATTTGTGAGGATATTTTAGGATCTGCTACAACTCGTGAACCCTGAAAAATATTTTGCAAACACAGTGAGACAAGCAGGCCATCTAGAGACTAACCCTAAGACCTTAATTCTACTGTTTGGCCGCAAATTTACCTGATCTGGCCACAATTTGCGGCCTGGGATAGGTTGGTGGGCCCCAGTTTTGTTCCATGGTTCTTTTATCATCAAATTTGACTTATCCTATATGCAAAATGTCCCAATTGTCACCTGAGGAAAATCTGGAAGAGTTTTCCCAAGTTGTTGTTTTCATTTTGCGGTTTTTAATAACTTGAGATTTGATATGCGTATTTTTATCGGTCGATTCACATTTGTACGTCAATCGTCGAGAGTTGTTTGGTTATTCTTGCATGCCTAGACCATAGGTTTTAACCTATGTGCGATTCGTGTGCCGTTTTGGTTTTCGTTCGCGATTTCAGTTTACAATACTATGTGTGATATGTGTAGGTACCCATGTGGATGTCGTACGACAAGGGGGAGCAAGGCGATATCGACTTCGGCAAGCAAGGATCAAGATGACTAGATATATATTTATGGGGGAAGTCGGGTGGATGGCGTATAGCACCCCCGCAGTTTCGTAGTATAGCATACGAACATCTTATATTTATATATATATGTATTGTGAGACATAAATAATTAGCGAGGAAGACTTTAGGAGATCATGGGTTAGTATTAGCGTGTTTGAAGGATTGTGCTTTTTAGTTAACTTCTTAGTCGCGAACCTTAGAATAAGGTATACACACACATGCACACACGGGTTTTATTTTGGTGTATATGACATATGTATATATATATATATGTATGTGGATGTGTTGATATATATATATATATATATATACACACACGTATGATGAGGTTAGTATATGATACTTGGAGATGAGTCGATGTGATTGGGCATGATGCCGTGAGATCGGTGACGTGATTTAGGTCGTGCTATGAGACACGACATGATATTTTAGCGGATCGCTGAGCGATGTGTTTTCATACACACGCGGATATATGTTGTTGGTATCGGAATGTACTAGACTTTAGATCAGTACCATAGTTTATTATATTATGATAATGATAGGTATATGTGATATTGACCCGTACCCCGATGTTGGGATGCTGTACAATGGATTTTACCGTACGAAGTATAAATATGATGATTGATCCGCACTCTCGACTCGAGGATGATGTATAATATATTTTATCGTACGTGACGCTATTGAGGCGGGATCACCGACTCGGACTTAGGTGGATTTCCTTACCCTTTCGATTAGTCTCTTAGTTTAGTCCTGTAGTTTATCAGGTAGATGTTAGACTGGGCTCGAGTCATACTTATTTTAAAAACTAATGAATCATGAGTATTTTAAAGACATGCCCTATTTTCTAAAAACTACGATTCGTGTTATTTCAAATGCCAAAATTTTATGACTCGTACTTATAAATGTATATTCTAATATGTTGCGTTTACCATTCATTTTCCGTATATTCTTGTTGTTCGCATCGCATTGCATGCTTATAAATGTGTTTCGTTAGTTATTATGAAACCCCTAATATCAGGACACCAGCACCGTTACCGATGATGCGTATGCTCCACGTACACTGCCGGCTCACATACATCATCATCGGTAACTTCCATGTCACGTACACATTAGATAATATTACTTCATTGTAAAAATTGCTAGCGGTAGTCTTAATATAGTACTAGCGCGCTTGCTTTCATATGCTAGTTTAGCTATTGCATTTATTTCTGAGATATCTCATGCATTTATACATTTATTCTGTTATGCAATATCGTGGGGCCTTATGCCAGTATTCACTGTTTATTTACATCGTGATTTTGAGATTTCGGATTTCCATGAGATTTCTGGATTTGGAGAAACCGCAAGGATTTTATAAACTGATTATCATTTTAAAGATAGAAATTACGATTTTCTCGTGATATGATATGAGATATGTCCACCATGAGTTTTCTCGGCTCTTAAGCGGTATCATACACCCGATTCGAGGAGGAGGAGGAACCGTCTGCGGGTACATGGTGGACCCGGTGCGGTACCCCGGGGCAAGATGGTCGCAGATGATGGCGTTGGGCCTGGCAGGGGAGCACTACCGACCGGTTATTTGTGACGCGGCGGATATCCGAAGGATACCAACGTAGTCGTGAGATTTGATTATATGGGCCAGTCCGGATTGCCGGAGCCCGGGGCCAGTCCGGATTGCCGGAGCCCGAGATATTGAGACATTGAGATTTTATGATATGGGCCAGTCCGGATTGCCGGAGCCCGAGATATTGAGATATTGGGATATATATTTTGTGTCAATACTTGACACGGATTCTCTGTTAATTTCATTGATAATACTTCGATTTTATACAGAAATCTCACCGAGATATGAAAACAGTTTTCTCATTCAAAATGTATTTTGTTTTCATGCTTTCATACATCATATATGTGACATATTGCTACCCGAGGCACTGACACGAGCACTTGGTATTACACTTATGTATAGATGTTTACCCTTGCCATTATCTGATGCTTCAGGTTATATTATATTGAGGATATATTATCGTATGACCTAGGATAGAGTCATACATGCGATTTCTGCTCGGTGATGTTTTCTACTCACGAGTTGGCAACTCACCCCGGTTGTGCCACAGTTTCTTGCAGGTTTTGCCGTACAGGTTTTGTTGCGGTTTGCTGGTACACTGCTTCCTTCCGGGTGATTGCTTTGGTAGGTGGGTTCACTTGCATCGTGACCACCGTTGTACCTTATTTATTTTCTGTTGTATCTAGTAACTCCATCAACCAGACTTGTATATTTGATAGACTTAGAAGACTAGTGTTTATTATTTCGACCTTAGAGTCGCGCGCCTGTATTATTATGGTTTTTCTCTGGTTTTCTGAGGATGTTGCTCTTCTTGACGAGTTTTGATCCCCGCCCTTCGGCGTTGTATATTATATTGCTTGCGTGGTTGTGTCCGCTAATTGGCGAAAAGCTAGCTCCCGCTTGGGGATGCCTTTATTCATTATGTATATCATGCAAGTTTGTACCCGTTTGGGGCTAGTATTTACAAAGGAGACTCTGCCGAAATTTTCAGGAAAATATGATGTTGCTTTAAAATGTTTAATGCCACTTATTTTATTAAAACCACTTGCTTTAAAACAAGTTTTCCTTTACTTTCTCTTTAAAATGGTTTAGATTTCTGGGCTTTTGGCTTACTTGAATTAGGTGGGGTCCTATAGACTTCACATGATTCAAGTGCCAGTCACGTGCTATTTTGGGTCGTGACAGGCTCCCACTGTTTTTATCAAATCTTCCTTCAAACTCTAAAAAGTAAGACTAGCCGGGATTAATTACACCCTACAAGTTCGCCAATCTTTCATCCAGGCCAGTGTCAGTACTTTGAGGGAGGTTCCCCGTGCTTTCGCACGGACCTAATTAAAATAAACCTCGTTTTCCCAGGGGCGTAACCCCGTTAAGACCTTTCTAGACACCTACTTGATTGGCTAATTGTGATGTGTAAAACCCTCCCAGGAGCAACTCTTACTCGCAGTGGGTATCGGGATCCAACTATCTCATAGAAGGTATGCAATCTCATTGCAAATTTCAACTCTTGATTTAGATTTCATTTGTGCATGATGGGTGCACTTGATTTGGATTTTCGCGCATGTTGGGCACATGGTATAAGATGTGATTTTGTGCACACCGGATGCACTCGATTGAGATTTTATTCGTGCATGTTAGTTGCACTGGGTTGAGATTTTCCTGCACAATAGATGCACCAGATGCTGTTGTCGTGCACACCCGTTGCACTGGACAGATGCTTTCGTGCACACCCGTTGCACTTAGTTTTGCTTTCGTGCATATTGTGGCACTTGTATTTGGATTTTATTTCCGTGCCACGTGATCGTTGGATACGCCTTTTTGAGACTGATTTTGCTCTTGAGCACTTTGTTTTCATGACGGGTACTATATTATATAGTAGCCGAACATGACTGATCTGAGGACAGTACCTGAGTACCTTGCATGCATAAAAAGTCTAACAAGAGCTTTTCAAAAAGGAGCTATAGTCTCGCTATTTCTTACATGTCCGTGAACGACACGAATGTTTACAAAGGAAAACCTTTTGGGATATTTCAAAAAGGCGGAACACATATTTGAGCAAAACATATATGAAAGTATATTTATTACTTTACGATAAGCGTCCGTCACTTGTGCCGTGAGTTACACATCACACGGCGATTCAGAAAAGATTTTGCATGTATTTTATTGAGTTTTTAGAGATTTTTCAAGGATGCGTACTATATACATATTATAGTATTTGACTAGTGTATATTGGATTTCAGTAGTGGATTTTGATATCTGTGTCTCCATTGTAACTCCGATGATATGCGTGCAAATTCGATGATTTGCGTGACGCTTGACGGAGTTCGATTTTGAGTTTTATACTCGTTTTCATGCGTACTTGATGTGCTGTGGTATTTCTATAGCTTCCGTGATTTCGGAGCCTTGATGATTGAGTTGAATTTTGTAATGTTTTAGTATTTGGGGGTTTAAATTTAAATTCGGGGACCGAATTTATTTAAGGGGGAAGATAGTAACATTTCAGAAAATATAAAATATTATTTTTGGAATTTAATATTAAAATAATATATTTCGCGAAAACTGCCCGATTTGCGAAATTGGGGTTTTTGTAAAAGGGTATAAATATATACCAATAATTGTTAAATAATTGGAGATTAAAATGATTTATTCATTTAATAATATATTTATCGGATTTGGCATTTTTATAATTAATTATATGCAGTTTAAATAAAAATCGATTAGTGCACTACTAATCGCGATTAAGCCAGTTTCTACAGTTTTCCATGGCTAGTGTACCATGTCATGTTGCATTTTGGTTACATGTTGTGTTCTTGTGTTGTTTTTAGAGTATTATGTGGTTTGGGTTTTAAAAAGGAAAGAAATGAGAGTGTATTATTGAGGAGAGAGAGAGGGGACCACATCATGATTTTGAGGGTGAGGATAAGAGAGAGTGAGGGTAGGAGAGAGAAGGGGGCTGCCATACTTTTATTTTTCCTCCATGGTTTCCTCATTTTCTTCATGCTACTCCTGTTAGTGTATATGCCCTAGAGGCCATTACTGTATCATACTAGTATGTATATTACTTAATGGAAGCTTGGGATATTCACCTTGTATTGACAATCTTGCTCAAAATGGTAGTATGCTACTTGGTTTGTTTTTACTTTTATATGTGCATGTGTTTCTTTTAGCATATCGCTTATACATATTAGTAGAGCCCTTAGGATCTTTGCTTGATTACCAGCGTTGTGATGGCAGTCACACTCGTGGGGGCTGGGTAATCTATAAGCACATCCTTATGCAGGTCCCTAGTCGCAGGACTATCGAGACAGGGCATCGATACTCCGGAGTAGACTAGCGTATGCGCTTCTTATCCCAGCTCGGGAGACGGTCTGTCCCACAGCCGTCAGTACGTCGTACTTGAGATAGTATGCGGGTGCTCGTTAGGTTACGAGTACACTGGACAGGACTCGTCGGGAACTGACCGGTTGGTATTATACCTATCGTCAGCTATCAGTTCTCAGGTGACATGAGTACAGCTTAGTCCGCTGACTTGACACTGTCACTTCGCCTCGAGTGTGTTCCCACTGCACTTTGATTACTACCCTACCACGGCTCAAAGGAGTCGTGCAAACAGGTAGTTTTTGGGTGCAGTCCCGAAGCACTTGGAGGCAGTGACGATTAGACAGGATTCGTCTCTCCCGGTATTGGGGGTTGACATCGCGCTGTGTCTAGGAGAGCCATTACACGAGTAGTCCCTGGCCAGGGCAAGCGAGATATACTGGTAGGCTTCCAGTGTTATCTCAGGGTGTATTGGGCTTCACTCCGACACGACTTGTACCGCTATTAGGGGACTGACGTTTACCGCCCCCCTAGGCCCGCCATGCGATGTATCAGACGAACAGACCGGACTGTACGGAGATTGTCACATTCGGGCTCAGTAGGAGTTCAGATGGGTTTCACCTCGTCAGTCTTCTTGTCGGCATCTACCTAGGGACCGTTACGCACAGCTAGTGCCGCTTGCGGTCTGTGGTTATACCCACTGCCAGCGTAGTGTCGAGTCTTTAGAGTCCCACACAGAAAGCTATTCGCCTTTAGGCAAAAGAGTAGAGGTCGCATGGTTTTGCGACAGGTCGCATGGTTTTGCGACAGGGTCCGGTCACATCCGTGCACTTGTGCACGTACAGTGTCCGGACAGTTAACACTAGCGGGCTTTGGTTTAAGCCAGATCCTAGTGTACGTTTTGGGATTGGTTTTATCCAGTATGTATTCATGTTCCTCGGAACGCGGATGCGGGTGTGTATGCACAGTTGACGGAAAGACAGAGGCAGAGGATTCTCATTAGGGTTGTTGACCGTTGACTGTTGACTATTGACTTTTTGCTCAACCCTAATGAGAATATGATATATAATTAGCAATAATATTAATTAAGTATTATAGTGACATGGTTGTTGAGGGGTTGACTTGTTGACTTTGTTGACCGGTTGACTAGGTTGGACTAGTTGACCATCATCATCACAATGGTTGTCATTTTCATGCAAAGACTTTTGCTTGCTTGTTGTGGTTTGCAAAATGAGTGCATGGAAATGATATTGCCTTTGACATGATATGAACCATCACATAATAATACTTGATTAACATTATGGCTCATGATGCTTTTGGATTATGAGAGGGTGAAAGAGAAAAGAGATGCTCATTCTTTCATTATCTTTCTCTCTCTTGGTTTTGAGCTCTCTCATTCTCTTGCTCTCACCCTCTTCCTCTTGCTCTCTCTCTTGTGTATGGTTCACTTGTCTAATGTGTTGAGAAGCAAGAACCATAGAGAAAATCCCATCACACTCTCCTCTACTCACTCTAGTTCACAAGGTTTAGTAAACCAAGTGAACTAGTTTCTTCAAAGTTCGAAGAAGAAGCCAAAGGTAGAAGCTTTCGGATGGATCGATCTTCGGCGCAAGGAGACGACGGGGTGAAGCCAATCCGTACACCATCAAGAGATGAAGACGAAGGAGTTCAAGAAAGAAAGGTATAACCCCCTAACCGAGTAGTTAACAACTCGTAGTTAGGTTGTTAGGTAGATAGTTTAACAAAGATCCGTTTTGAGTCCATATTACCGCCTCTAGAAAATCATTTTTCATCAAATTCCGCAAGCCCGTAAGTACCGGGAGAGGTAGCATGGACTTACAACTCCCTCCACCTTCACCCCCAAATTTCATCTCAATTTCCTTCCCAAAACCCTAAACTCCTTTCATTAAAAATGATCCCCACTTTATCCTCTACACATTTGACCTTGCAAGTTTGGATTTTGGAGACTTTGAGAGGCTAGGGTTTTTCCTGAGTTGCCCAAATGAGGTATATCTTCTTTCATTTAGGTTAGTTTAACTTTCTTTGTATTCTAGTTAACTCCATCAAATCAAAACTAGTAATTGTATAATTAGTAAGACTTAGTGAGACTTATGGTTGCGAGATTTAGAGCGAGGGTTTATGTTCGCTTGGTGGATTTGATGTCTTGCTTTTCTTTATCTTTTTGGTGTTGATCTTTGCCGTTGGGCGTCGTATACTTATTTTATGACTTGCGTGGTTGTGAATCCGCCGATTGGTGAAGAGCTAGCTTCCGCTTGGGGATGCCTTTATTATGTATATGTAGTTTTGGATCAAAATATACAAAGGAGGTGCTGCCCAAATTTTTAAAAAGACGAAACATGTTTTTCAACTAGTAAATTCACTTGCATTTTCATGTTCCATTATTTATACATTTAAGAAAACGTTTGATTTCACCATACCTTTATTTTCAAAACTTCACCTCTTTTATTTTTAAAAAGGTTTAGATTTCTGGGTTTCGGCTTACTTGAGTTACGTTACGCCTTTAGACGTCGCGTGATTTAAGTGCCGGTCACGTGCTAATATTTTCGGGTCGTGACAAACCGTCCGATTGAAAGTCCGGATAACTAGTACAATCAATCGATCAGAACTCTGCATGTATCTAATACGGCTACAACATCGTTTCGCCAGAACTATGGAAACCTTCTATGTGGGACTCTAAAGACTCGTCAATACGCTGGCAGTGGGTTTAACAACAAGCACGTCAGCAACACTAGCTGTACGTAACTGTTGGCAGCTCTTGACCCCCACTCATTCAAGCATGGAATTTTGCAATATAAAATTGCAACCATGCTTGAATAGTGAGTCAAGATGAATAAACTATGAATAAAGCCCATGCTTGCAACCATGCACTCATTTTCCACCTCTTTTCTATTTTTCTCAAAAATAGAAATCTTGCCATACTTCATTATATATATATATATATATATATATAATGAAGAATAATTAGTGAGATAATGATATTAGTTAAGATACAATTATATCACATATAATATATATCACATTATTAAATCAACACTTGAATTAATAATCCGGTTATATCATATATGACCGACCAATATCATTCATCTGTATATCACATTATCAAATCAACACTTGATTCGACAATCTGGTTATATCACATATAACAGAACCGATAAGAGATAACTGCCAGATTAGAATACGGTATCACATACTCATATTTAATCAGGCCCACACACATATCAACATATGTGCCCTACTTCGTTTCGCTTGAACCAGGAAACTTCTATGTGGGACTCTAAAGACTCGTCAATACGCTAGCAGTAGGTGATGATCACATCAGTCATTCACAAACCGTCAGCGGTACTAGCTGGACGTAACGGCTACCCGGGTATTGAGCGATATGAAGATCAACAAGCAAGCTCGTCCATACTCTCCATGAAGCCTATCAATAACACTACCGTACAGTCCGGTCTCTTCGTCTGATATGTCGCATATCATGTCTAGGGGTAGTAAAACATCAGTCCCCGGTAACGTGATAAGTCATGCCGATGTTTGTCCTATAACGATTCGAGAAACTACTGATAACACTTATCAGTAAATCTCGGCAGCAGCCCTGGCCAGGGACTTCCAATTATAGCCAATCGAGCATAGTGCAACATCAACCCCCAATACCGGGAGAGACGAAACCCTTCCTATCGCTCATTGCCTCCATGTGACTCGAGACTGTACCCAAAATCCACCTGTTTTCACGACTCCTTTGAGCCGTGGTAGGGAGGAAATAAAAGCACAGTGGGAGCCACACAAGACTCTATGATGATCTTGGGTCTACAGACTAACCTGTACCAGTGTCACTAGAGGACTGCTATCTGACGATAGGTATACTACCACATAGGAGTCCTCGGCGAGTCCTGTTCGGTGTACCCATTCTCTAATGAGCACCTGTGTACAATCTTTGATGTCACACACCAATGGTTGTGTGATCAACCATTGCCCTATAAGGGACAAGAAACGTACACACTAGTCTACACTGGAATATCGATGCCCTGGTCTCGATATTCCCACGACTAGGAACTAATTAAAGGATGTACTTGTGGACCACCCTAGCCCCACTAGTATGATCTCATCATAATCCTGGTAGTCAAGTACATATCCTAAGGACTTTATCAACATGTGAGAGCAAGACAGTGTAAATACCAGTCTACATGTTAAGATAAAGGTAACTTGATAGCATACTATCATGTTGAGCAAGAAAGTTCTCTATATATATGTCCAAGCATCCAGTATATCACCAATAATGGCCTCTAGGGCATACATATTACTAACAATCTTCCACTTACACTAAAGCCAGTTGTTGTAGTATCTCATACCTAACGTCCCAAAAGTCTCTCGATATACATCTGGGGGATGGCCTCGGTGAGTGGATCGGCTATGTTATCCTCTGTGTCAACTCTCCTGACCCCGATCTTCCGGAGATCAACTATCTCCCTGATCAGGTGATACTGTCTAAGAGTGTCACGACCCGAAAAATATGGAACATGACCGGCACTTAAACTACGAAACGTCTCGAGGCGTACGTAATCTAAGTAAGCCAAAACCCAGAAATCCAAACCAAGTAAAGCAGTAGAGTGAAGGAAAAACCAATTTTAAAGCAAGAAGTTTAACAACATAAGTCGAAATATGCAATTTTAAAATCTCAAGTCTTTTCTGAAAATTTTGGCGGAGTTTCCTTTGTAAAAACTGACCCCAAATGGGTACAAACCTGATAAAGCAAATATAATGAATAAAGGCATCTCCAAGCAGGAGCTAGCTCTTCGTCAATTGACGGTCACAACCACACAAGAAATATAATATACAACGCCGAAAGGCGAGGATCAAAACTCAAAGGAACTCAAAAACAGCATGAAATCCCATAATAATACAACGCGCGACTCTAAGGTCGAAATAAAAAACACTGGTCTTCTATCTCTATCAAAAATACAAGTCTGGTTAATGGAGTTTACTAGATACAACCGAATATAAATTTTAAATACATGGGTGGTCATGATCCAATTGAAGCCACCTACCAAAGCAATCACCCGGAAGGAACAGTGTGCCAGTAAGGCCGCAACGAAACCTGTACGGCAAAACCTGCAAGGAACTGTGGCACAACGGGGGTGAGTTACCAACTCATAAGTAGAAAACATCCACAAGAAGAAATCGCATGCATAACGCAATCCTAGGTCATACGATCAGTAATATCCTCAAATAATAATATGGCTTGGAGCAATATAACGATAAGGGTAAACATCTATCCCTAAGTGTAATACCAAGTACTCGTGTCAGTGCCTCCGGTAACAACATGTCAATAATATGATGTACAAATGTCAGGTAGCAATATGTCACTAAAATGATGTGCAAATGCATAGAATGAGAACAAAGTACATCATGAAACAAGAACTGTTTTTCTTTATTTAATGAGATTTCTGTATGTATATAAATCGAGATATCATCAATGAAATCAACATAGAATCCGTGTCCAGCCTCGATACAAAACATAAATCCTCATATCTCAGGCATCCGTATCATCTGCGGGATCGGTCCGCGGGCTCTGGTAGAATGGATCAGCCTGCATCCATCTCATGACTCCGGCCAGTATCCTCCGGATATCCGACGAGTCCAAATAATATCACCGGTAGGTAGTGCTCCCCTGCCAGGCTCATCGAATACAACTCGAGCTTCTTGCCGCGGGGTATCATACTGGGCTCACCATGTACCCGAGAAGGTTCATCCAACTCCTCGAATCGGGTCTCGAAATCCAACAGCAATCCTGAAAACTCATGGTGGACGACTCATACATCATGAGAAAACCGCAACTTGCATTTTAAAAAAAGAGAGAGAGAGAGAAGTTTATATATATTCTTGCGGTTTTCCTCCAAATCCAGAAATCTCATGAAAATCCGAAATCCAAGAATCATGAGTAAGTAAACAGTGAGTATCGGCATAAAACCCCAAAATACTGCATGACCAATGAATATATGAATGCCTCTGATATCATGCAATGAGTGCAATAGTTAAACTAGCATATGAAAATGATAACATATTGCAACTATCAGCTAGCAAGCTATGTCAATGAAATAGTATTTTCTAAGTGTACGTGACATGGCAATTACTGATGATGATGTGTGTGAGCCGGCAAGTAAGTGTATGTAGAGCATACGCATCATCGGTAATGGTGCTGGTGTCCTGACAACAGGGTTTCATAATAACTACAGATAACATATGTGTAAGCATGCAATGCGATGAAATATCATGAATATACAGAAAGTGATATAGTAACAGCAACACTGAAGAATAAACCTACCCAACATATGGGTCATACAGTTTTGGTATTTAAACTACTCACGATTCACTACATTTGAAAACAAGTATGACTCGAGCCCAGTCAAAAGGGTAATGAAATCCACCTAGTCTGAGTCGATCTATATATATCTAATAGTCGGTGATCTCGCCTCAATAGTATCACGTACGATACAATATACACATATGCCATCCTCGAGTCAGGAGTGCGGATCTAACATCATAAATATATCTCGTACGGTAAATCTATTGTACGGCATCCCAAATCTGGGTACGGATCAAATATCACATTTATCTCATTTTTCATCTGGTATCCACATCATCACATATCGTGAGCAGGGGTACTGATCTAAGTGGAGTACACTACTGTAAGTCAAGGTTACACACCCCACAAGATGCGGGGAGGCGGAATAGGAAAAACAATCATTTTGTTCAAAGTAACATTGACTATCAAACGGATCTTTGCTAAACCCTAACTAACAATTATCTAGAAGTGATTAACTACTATGATAGATGATTATACCTCAAGATACCAGTCCTTCGTGTTCTTGTAGTTCACCTCCTCGTCGGCCTCCTCGATGTGATAGAAGATCCACCCGAGAGTTCCTCCTTCAATCTTTAACCTCTAACTTGAGGTAACTAAGTGGCTAGGATTTCTAATCCAAGTGACCTAGAAGATATAGAGATAGATTAAGGATTTATTAGTCTTACTAACCCTTAGGATCTCAACACATGACAGGATTAGGGTTAGGTTGAAGAAGAGGAGAGCTTGAGGAGAGAGAGTGTGTATGTGAGAATCCAATGAATTAAAACTAAATGTTTCACCTTTCTTCTAGAAGCTTCTCGAGTAATTACGAGAATGCCCCTCCCATCCGTATTTGCGAAAAACACGGATATATTGAGACTGTATAAATCCAATAATCCAATACTAGAATCTGGCTTAAACCAAAGCCTGCTAGTAAAAAACAGTCCGAACATCATACGTGCACAAGTATACGTATATGTCCGAACCCTTGTCGTAAAAAACCATATGACCTCTATATCGTTTTTCCTGAAGCAGGGAAACCCTCTGTGTGGGACTCTAAAGACTCGACACTACGCTGGCAGTGGGTTTAACTACAGGCCGCAAGCGGTACTAGCTATACGTAACGGTCCCCAGGTAGATGTCGATAAGAAGGCCGATGAGGAAACCCAGCCGAACTCCTACTAAGCCTGATGTGACAATCTCCTTACAGTCCGGTCTGTTCGTTTAGGACTATCGCATATCGGGCCTAGGGGGTGGCAAGCGTCAGTCCCCTAAAAGCGGTATAAGTCGTGTCGGAGTGAAGTGCATTACCCTTGAGAAACTACTGGAACATCTACCAGTAGATCTCTCTTGCCGTGGCCAAGGACCTTGCGTAATGGCTCTCCAAACACAGCGCGATATCAACCCGCAACACCGGGAGAGACGAATCCTATCTAACCGCCACTGCCTCCAATTGCTTCGGAACTTCACCCAACTGCTACCTGTTTGCACGACTCAGTCGAGCCGTGGTAGGGTTGCAATCTAAGAACAGTGGGAACACACTCGAGGCGAAGCAGCAGTGTCAAGTCTACGGACTATGCTGTACTCATGTCACCTGGGAACTGTCAATTGACGATGTGTATAATACCAACCAACAGTTCCCTGCGAGTCCTGTCCGATGTACCCGTAACCCAACGAGCACCTGCATACTCTCTCTAGTACAACGTACTAATGGCTGTGGGACAGACCATTTCCCCTGCTGGGACGAGAAGCGTACACACTAGTCTACTCCGGAGTATCGATGCCCTGTCTCGATAATCCTACGACTAGGGACCTGAAAAAGGATGTGCTTGTAGACTACCCAGCCCCTACTAGTGTGACTGCCATCATAACGCTGGTAGTCAAGCAAGATCCTAAGGGCTCTATCAATATGTATTCGCGATATGCTAAAAGAAACATACACACATATTAAGATAGATATAAACCAAGTAGCATACTACTATTTTGAGCAAGACTGTTAATATAACTGTGAATATCCCAAGCTTCCATTAAGTAATATACAAGCTAGTATGATACAATAATGGCCCCTAGGGCATATACATTAACAATCTCCTACTTGCACTTGGGCCATGTACTGGCATATCGAAGACCTATCATCTCGAATAGCCTTTCGAACCGTGTCTGAGGTAAGGCCTTTGTGAATGGATCTGCAGTGTTCTCTGTAGCAACTCTCCGGACCTCGATCTCCCGGCGATCTATGATCTCCCTGATCAGGTGATACCACCTCAAGATGTGTCTGGACTTTTGATGGGACCTGGGTTCCTTTGCTAAAGCTATAGCCCCGTTGTTGTCACAATACAGAGGTATTGGATCAACAATAGATGGAACCACCTGAAGTTCTGTTAAGAACTTCTTTACCCAGACTGCTTCTTTTGCGGCATCAGAAGCTGCGATATACTCCGCTTCCATCATCGAGTCAGCAACGGTGTCCTGCTTGGAACTCTTCCAGCACACCGCCCCTCCATTAAGGGTAAAGACATAACCTGACATGGACTTGGAGTCATCCTTGTCACTCTGGAAGCTGGAGTCAGCAAAAGCCTCGATCTGGAGGTCTTTTCCGCCGTAAATCAAGAACATATCCTTAGTCCTTCTCAGGTACTTTAGAATGTTCTTTACTGCTATCTAGTGCTTCTCTCCTGGGTTTGACTGATATCGGCTTACCACGCTTAGTGCGTAAGCTACATCTGGTCTGGTACACAACATCGCATACATTATAGAGCCTACTGCAGAAGCGTAGGGTATAACTGACATGTGATCCCTTTCCAAATCAGTCTTGGGAGACATTTCTTTGGAGATGGTGATTTCGTGACAAGTCGGTAAATTACCGCTCTTAGAATCTTCCATACTGAATCTTTTCAGTATAGTGTTGATATACCTGGACTGTGAAAGTCCCAACATCCTCTTAGATCTATCACGATAGATCTGGATCCCCAGTATGTAAGAGGCATCACCCAGGTCTTTCATGGAGAATTTGTATGACAAGAATCCTTTGACAAATTGTAGCATAGGAATGTCATTTCCTATCAAGAGAATGTCATCCACGTACAAGACGAGGAATACGACAGTTCGTGCTACAATCTTACTATATATACATGGTTCATCTGGATTTTTGATAAAGTCATATTCATTGACCGTTTCATCAAAACAGATGTTCCAACTCCGCGATGCCTGCTTTAGTCCATAAATGGACTTAAGCAACTTGCACACTTTCCCGCTGCTCCTACTCTGATTGAAACCTTATGGCTGATCCATATAGACGCACTCGTCTAAATTTCCATTTAGAAAAGCCGTCTTTACGTCCATCTGCCAGATCTCATAATCGTGGAAGGCGACAATGTCAAGAAGGATCCGAATGGATTTGAGCATAGCCACTGGAGAAAAAGTTTCGTCATAGTCCAACCCAGGCCTTTGACGAAATCCCTTTGCAACAAGTCTAGCCTTATAGGTTTCCACCTGTCCATCTACACCAATCTTCCTTTTGAAGATCCACTTGATCCTATGGGTTTTACCCCATCTGGAGCAAAGTCCAAAATCCATACTTTGTTGGTGTACATGGACTCCATCTCGGTCCGTATTGCATCCAGCCATCTTACTGAGTCGCCGCTCTGGATGGCCTGCTGGAAGCTAGTAGGTTCATCATTATCAAAGACACAATCTTCTCTATCCCCGTCTATGAGAAAACCGTAGTATCTCTCAGGCAGATGAGACGGCCTACTACTTCTGCGGAGGGGTGCGGGAATGTCCTGTTCTTCTGGAACTTCTGGTTCTACCAAGCTTTCAGTAGTAGCTTGTGGTTCTGGAATTTCTTCCAGTTCTATTGCGCTCCCACTTGTTTCCTTTTCTAAAACCTGCTGTTCTAGAAAATGGGCATTATGAGAAACAAAAATCTTTTGTTCCTCTGCGTAATAGAAAAAATACCCCTTGGAGTTCTTTGGATATCCCACAAACTTACACTGTACTGAGCGTGCCTCGAGTTTGTCCGCATGCTGCTTTTTAACAAAAGCTGGACATCCCCATATCTTCAGATATTGAAGATAGGGTTTCTTCCCACTCCATATCTGATATGGTGTGGTAGGCATAGTCTTCGTAGGAACCCTATTTAAAAGATATGCAGCTGATTCTAGTGCATAACCCCAGAAAGATCGCGGTAACTCAGCATTACTCATCATGGAACGAACCATATCCAATAGGGTTCGGTTCCATCTCTCCGATACACCGTTATGTTGTAGAGTGTATGGAGGAGTAAGCTGAGAGAGAATTCCATTCTCTTTTAGGTAACCAAGGAACTCGGCACTTAAGTATTCACCACCTCGATCAGATCTAAGTGTCTTGATACTTTTGCCGGTTTGGTTTTCTACTTCATTCTTATATTCTCGGAATTTCTCAAAGGCCTCGGATTTATGTTTCATCAAGAAAATGAATCCATACCTAGAGTAATCATCCGTAAAAGTAATGAAATATGAAAAACCGCTTCTTGCATGTGTAGATATTGGACCACATACATCGCTGTGTATGAGTCCTAAGAGCTCGCTCGCTCTTACTCCGTGTCCAGTGAATGAAGTCTTTGTCATCTTTCCTTTGAGACATGATTGACAAGTGGCATAAGATTGATATTCGAACGGATCCAAATATCCTTCTTTATGTAACTTAGTTAACCTTGTTTCATTGATGTGACCCAGTCTACAATGCCATAAGAAAGCATGATTTATATCTGGAAACTTCCTTTTTAGTGTGTCCTGGACATTGAAAATTTGTAATTGGTTTAACACGTATATACTGTTATCTAGTGCACCGGACCCAATCAAACTATGATTAAGGTGGATGTTAACAACATCGCTTACAAACGTGAAATCATAACCTTCTTTTGATAACAACGATACTGATATGATATTACATGTTAAACTAGGCACACAAAACAGTTGCGCAAAACCAAAATATGTCCACTTGTCAATCCAAGGTGATAATCCCCTACGAACACAGCATCCACGCTCGCTCCGTTAGCAACCTGGAGGGTCATATCACCAGCCTTCAGTACTCTACAACTTCTCAGCGCCTGCAACGAATTGCATATATGAGATCCTGATCCGGTATCCAATACCCAGGAAGTAGAGTTGATTGACAGACAATTTTCAATTACAAACACACCTGAAGCCGAAGCCACAACTTGCCTCGGGTCCTGGTTCTTGGCAATCCAAGCTTTGTAATCCTTCTTCCAATGGCCTTTCCTACGACAGTGGAAGCACTCGTCCTTTGCTACTATAGGCACCGCAACCTTTGCCATTCCTTTGACTCCCACCTTACCAACACCAGCTCTTGGTTTGGTAGCGGCCTTCTTCTTCCTTCCTTTGGTCCTTTCCTTGGACCTGGAAGAGGAAACACCACGAACAAACATAGCGGGTGTTTCTCTTGCTTTCTGCAAGGTGCCCACTGCACTCCTCAACATGTTAAGGAGTTTTGGAAGTTCAACTTCTTTACCTTGAATATTGAAATTCAAGATAAACTGGGCGTAGGTGGAAGGAAGGGACTGAAGAGCCAAGTCTGTATACAGCTCGTTCTCTAATGTTGTCCCGAGGTCCGTGAGCTCCTCAATATAGCCAATCATCTTAAGGACGTGTTCCCCTACAGATGATCCGACGGCCAGCCTCGACTGAAACAAGTTCTTCGAGGTATCGTATCTAGCTATACGAGATTGTTCTCCATACAGTTCCCTGGTGTGGAGAAATATGGCTTCAAGATCCATATTCTCGTGCCTCCTCTGATGTTCATTATCCATAGAGGCAAGCATGATGGATTTGGCCTTCGCGCAGTCTAACTCCCAGGTCTTGCGGATTTCCTTATCCGTGATACAGGATTCTGGACCTGGGACGATTGGGGCTTTAGTAGTAAGGACATACCCCAATTTGTCATAGGTGATTGCCATCTTGAAATTCCTGAACCAATCTTTATAGTTTGGCCCTGTGAAAATATTTTTATCTAATAATAACTTAAGGCCCGTCATGTTCTGGGTCGCTGCAATTAGGAGAGAGAGAAGAAAACACTTTAGCATGATGCTCTTGCAAGTTTAGAGTGGTTTTTAGTTTATCTAAACAGGATGGCTCCCACTGTTTCTCGAATCCTTCCTCAAACCAAAAAAGAAGAACTAGTCAGGACTATTCTCACTGTACAATTCTTGCTTAACCGTTCAGCCAGGCCACTGTCGGTACTTTGAGGGAGGTTTTACGACACTTTCGCGAAGTTCCTTAATTAAATAACCTCTTTTCCCTGGGGGGCGTAGCCCCGCTGACACCTTTCTCGACACCTACTTGGTTTATAGCATTGATCGTTAAGTGAGAGAATCTCTCGATGAGTAGAATATACTCACAGTAGGATCGGGACCCAAATATCATCGTGTGATAAAGCTGAAGGAATCCTACCAAAATTATCACACTCCAAATGGTATGCAACTCTATCAAGATTCAGTTTCTTTAAAAACTCCCGATGTGGATTTTTGCCCCATGCTCTTATGACCTTGGCGTTGGTCAAAATGTCATAAGTCACATGTCAAGTTCTACCCATCATTATCTTGTTAATTTGAACCCACCCGTACATACCCCTGACGTTGGCCAAATGGAAGTACGACTGTCCCAAACCAACTCATATATCTATGCAACAGATTAATACCCAGCAGCTACCAAACACTATGCCTTGGCATTGGTCAAAATACATAGCTTGAATACTACTGAATACCCAAAAGAAATGATGGAGGGCTATGAATAGTTTTGGCGAAACCGTGAACGTAGTGAACTTGATATGATCGAAAGAACCTGATAGCTTTTAAAAGGAGTGGTTTAAGCTCCGCAATTAAAAATCTACTGTTTTAAAAATAACCGAGTGGTTTCTTTTAAATTGTTCCAACGATTCAACTTTGGTTTATTTTCTTTGCATTAATATAATGCGTCCCATCAATTAACCTATCATTGCAGAAAACAACGAAAATACAACGTCCTCTTATGCCATTCGCATTCGCCACTGGGCCCCGTCATTCACCCGTTAGGTTACTTAACTAACGACAGAGCGGGGGCTGGGCTAGCGCGGATGCAAAACATAAGCAACGCCTACTAGATATCATATATAGATATTGTTCATTCGTCAGACGCAATAATAGGCATTCCAGATCACAGATGAACATATTGGATATTCTAGGAATCCGCATTTCCTTTGAGCCTGCAATGTAAAACGGATTACATAGTCGTGATGAATAGCCAACCCCACCCTAGACCCCTACGGGTACGGAAAACTACCCGTCAAGTACCCGAAGTGAAACAGTCTCCCTCAATGACGTGAGTAGTCCACTAAGTACTTCAAAGTGCCTGGTAGTTTGTGCACCCCACCTTGGGTCTATCCTAGGAGCAGAAAACAGTAAATGAAATAATACAACGGTGGCTACAACCTCAATCCGGATGTGCCGCGCGAAAGAATATTACAACAAATTACAATTTACATTTGAATGAAATAAACACTCGTCTCACATCCCTGGCTATCCATTCACGACAATCCAACAAGTTCATATCCATAAACATAAAGTAACCATTACAAAAATGTGCAACCCCCTGCTAACCGACATATAGCAATTAGGGGAGGTTTACGAACACATTAAACACAACACAGATATAATCCAGTTAGCCAAAGTTCTTAGAATTTCGATCAAGCATCACAAATGAATCTATTCCAAATAATTCTCTATGCACATAATGTTGGAGATAGTGCCCTCAGAGTCAATTATTGGATCACAGGCACGTGATTGCGATGATTGAGGGAGGACCTATCCCGGTAGGACAGTCTTACTCAAGATGATAGTATGCTATCTGGTTTATCTTTATCATCGTGTACTGCTTTAGGTGACCTTACGAGTCGCTATTGCACGTTGATAGAGCCCCTAGGATTCTTGCTTGACTACCAGCAGTATGAGGGCGATCATATACGTGGGAGATGGGGTCTATAAGCACATCCTTAAAAGGTCCCCAGTCGTGGGAGTTTCGAGAGAGGGCATCGATACTCCAGAGTAGACTAGTGTATACAGTCGAGACCCCGACGAGGGGCGGTGGCCGGTCTCACAAGCCACTGGTGTCAGTTGGTTCACCTAAGATGTATACAGGTGCTCATTGGGTTATGAGTACACTGGACAGGACTCGACGGGAACATGCTAGTTGGTATTATACCTGACGTCAGATAGCAGTTCCCTGGTGACATGTGTACAGGTTAGTTCATCGACCTGAGATCGTCATTTGTCTCGTGTGAGTTCCCACTGTGCTTTGATTACTACCCTACCACGGTTCAAAGGAGTCGTGCAAACAGGTTTTAGTTGGGTACAGTCCCGAGCCACATGGAGGCAGTGAGCGGATCTGCAGGGGTTCGTCTCTCCCGGTATTGGGGGTGAGGTCGCGCTGTGTCTAGGAGAGCCAGTACATGATAGTCCTTGGCCAAGGCAGGATATTTACTGGTAGGTATTCCAGTAGTATCTCAGGGTGTTCTGGGCTGCACTCCGACACGACTTGTACCGCTTTTGGGGGTCTGACTTTCACCAACCCCCTAGGCCCGCCATGCGATGCTCATAGATGAACGGACCGGACTGTACGGATATTGTCACTGACAGGCTCAGTAGGGTGTCAGGATGAGTTCGCTCATCGACGTCCCTTTTGGTCGATACCTGGTAGCCCGTTACGTATAGGCTAATACCTCTGATGTGCTAGTGGTTAAATCCACAACCAAAGTATTGATGAGTCTTTAGAGTCCCCTACAGACCAGTTTCTCAAGTTTCGGGCGAAACGCTGTAGAGGCCGTATGGAGATATGGCAGGGTTTGATCAGATACGTGCGGTATTGCACGGATCGTGATCGGACGGTTTTTACTAGCGGGCTTAAGCCGGATCCTAGTATTTGATAGTGTAGATTTTGTCTCTTTGCATTTGTATTCAGTGGGAATACAAATACGGGTATGTATATACAGTCGCGGGGTTTTCCTGTAATTTATTACGGGATTAGTTTTCTGAAGTTGCCAGTTTGCATTCCGTTTCGGCCAGTTTTCCTTTGTTCCTTCACGGCCGGATTTTTCTGATGGAGGGGCTAATTTGCAAGTTTGCAAATTAGCTATTGTGGAGGGTTTATTTGGATATGGAAAGATTATGATAGCATCTTTTCTTTTCATGCATCATTTCTTTTGCATTAAATGAGATTAGAAATGATTAGAAATTGATTTGATATTGTTATCATCACATTTGGTTGTGGTCACCCTTTTGCTTTTCCTACACTCACCTCCCTTCTTGGTTTTGATTATTCCCTCCACCATTTTGATCATAGAGGGGCCGGCCACTTTGAAAAAGAGAGAGAGGCTTCATTTTTGTGAGGGAAATTGATTCATCTCATTTTGGCTTCCTTGCTAAATTCCTAACACCTCTCCAAAGTTCATGGTTTTCATTCCTCCATCATGGCAACTTCACAACCCCAATTGAGACAATGGATTCTACACTTGCCTACAGCAATTCTTGAGCACGTCGACTCGCTAGCTTCGTGCCCGAGTTGCTTCGATCCAGTGGTGGGAGCCCGTAAAAGAATCCGGCAATGTGGTGCCCGTTTCGACGAGGAGGCGACGACCGGAGATTCCGCGAGGAGATCGGAGTGGAGGCGAAGACCGAAGGACACAGATCGCTTGGTATAGCTTTTCTACTCTTATTCTAGTTTGCTAGAGTTAGGTTAATGGCCCGATCCGGGATTTTTAGTGCGCGGTGGTGCCGGTTCTAGTTTATAGAAAAGTTTTCGTTTCCGCATTCCGGCGTCGGATTGACGGCCAGGGCGCCGCCGTGCACTTACAGTGGTATCAGAGCCACGCCATTAACCTAGTCTAGCTTGCTCTAGTGTGTTTACAAGTTCGATAGAACACTTATCCCCAAAACCGCATTTTCATTTATGTTTCTGTCGAAATTTTTTTGGGCTCGAAATTTTTTCCAGGTTGTTGCAGAAACACATGCAGGGGATTGTAAGCATTCTGCAAAAATTTGGTAAGGTGATGCTTTAGTACGACCGCGGAAACGCGGCCTAACCCCTGGTTTGGCCGCGGTTCCGCGGTGGAGAAAAGTCAACGCCGTACCAAATTTTCACAGTAGGCTTCTTGGTTGGAAATAGGGGTTTTGGGATATTCTGTTTGGGCCCAGTTTTTCTTTGAGTGCTACAGTAGTGCTTGGGGCCCACTTCGGAAAATTCAGTCGATCGAAAATTTTAAGCATGTTAGTTCACAGTATTTACATTATATCTGCGACCGTGAATGTCATTTGATCGGTAAATCCTGTCTATCTGCTATAACCCTTTTAGACGGATTTGCGAACGTGACATTCACGTTGATGTTCTGTGTTGTGCTGTGATGTTGCGGATTGGACGTGGGGGATAGCCTGGATGCAATGGTTGTACAGTTTTGTTTTATATGTGTTAGTTATATGTATGCCCTAGAGGCCATTGCTATACATAAGATGTATATTGTAGTGGATGCTTGGACATATATAGGGAGGACTTTCTTGCTCGACATGATAGTATGCTATCTGGTTGGTCTTTACCTTAACGTGCACACTGATTGTCTCTCTGTTATATGTTGGTAAAACCTTTAGGATGTGTACTTGACTACCTGGACTATGATGCGGATCATACTAGTGGGGACATGGTAGTCCATAAGTACATCCTTCAAGGTCCCTAGTCGTGGGTGTATCTGTTAGTGTATATGCCCTGGAGGCCATTACTGTATCATACTAGTATGTATATTACTTGATGGAAGCTTGGGATATTCACAGTTGTACAGACAATCTTGCTCAATATAGTAGTATGCTACTTGGTTTGTCTCTGCTTTAATGTGTACATGTGTGTTTATTTATTATATCACCTATACGCATTAGTAGAGCCCTTAGGATCTTTGCTTGATTACCGGCGTTGTGATGGCGATCACACTCGTGGGGGCTGGGTAATCTACAAGCACATCCTTATACACGTCCCTAGTCGTGGGAGTATCGAGATAGGGCATCGATACTCCAGAGTAGACTAGCGTATGCGCTTCTCATCCCAGCACGGGAGACGGTCTGTCCCACAGCCGTCAGTACGTCGTACTTGAGATAGTATGCGGGTGCTCGTTAGGTTACGAGTACACTGGACAGGACTCGTCGGGAACTGATGGTTGGTATTATACCTATCGTCAGTTATCAGTTCCCAGGTGACATGAGTACAGTTTAGTCCGCTGACTTGACACTGTCACTTCGCCTCGAGTGTGTTCCCACTGTTCTTTGATTACTACCCTACCACGGCTCTACTGAGTCGTGCAAACAGGTGGTAGTTGGGAGCAGTCCCAAAGCACTTGGAGGCAGTGACGGTTAGACAGGATTAGTCTCTCCCGGTATTGGGGGTTGACATCGCGCTGTGTCTAGGAGAGCCATTACACGAGTAGTCCCTGGCCAGGGCAAGCGAGATATACTGGTAGGTTTCCAGTGTTATCTCAGGGTGTATTGGGCTTCACTCCGACACGACTTGTACCGCTATTAGGGGACTGACGTTTACCGCCCCCCTAGGCCCGCCATGCGATGTATCAGATGAACAGACCGGACTGTACGGAGATTGTCACATACAGGCTCAGTAGGAGTTCAGATGGGTTTACCTCATCGGCCTTCTTATCGACATCTACCTGGGGACCGTTACGTACAGCTAGTGCCGCTTGCGGTCTGTGGTTAAACCCACTGCCAGCGTAGTGTCGAGTCTTTAGAGTCCCACACAGAGAGTTTCCCTGCACTGAGCGAAACGTGTAGAGGCCGTATGGTTTTACGGCAGGGCTGCGATCACTTACGTACACTTGTGTGCGTATGGTGTTCGGGCAGGCAGTACTAGTAGGCTTTGGTTTAAGCCGGATCCTAGTATTGCATGGATGGATTTGTTTTGTCTTCTGTGTATCCGCATTCTACGGAATACGGATGCAGGTGTGTATGCACAGTTTTTCGGAGTGATGAAGGAGGAGGTGCCTCATTAGGGTTTTGGCAGTTGGTTCGGCCAAAACCATTATGTGGCAGGCTCATTAGGGTTTTGACAGTTCGTTTGGTCAAAACCATTATGAGCCGCGAACATCATTTACTAATCCTATTAGTGATAATCTTATGATGGCTAATTGCATTGACCATTTGACCCCGTTGACCCCTCTTGACTTTGTTGACCGGTTGACCGGGTTGACCATTGACTTTCAAGAGGGTTCTACACTTTTCTTTTCTTTTCCTTTTTCTTTTGGATTATGATAATGGTCATTTCAAAGTAGCCATCAACTTTATCTTGATGGAATTAGTAATGATGTTGTTTTGCATTATTTGCAACCATGGTTCTTTTCTTTTGTATCATAATTTTATTCTCATTCTCTCTCTTGAAATGAGAAGCTCCATGGTTGCTAACCTTCTTCCTTCTTCTTCCTCCTCTTGATTTCTCCTTTGATCTCATGTGTTGAGAGAAAAAGGTTTTCACTTGACAAACACATCCATACATCTCCTCTACACATCCTAGGGCTTCTAGATTAGCAATCTCCTTGCCCTTGTTACCTCGGCTTGAGGTGGAGCTCGGTGTACATCTCTCGGGTGGATCGTCTTCGACTCAAGGAGGCCGCGGAGGTGACCAAAGTCCGGATCAACCATTGAACAAGCAAAGAGAAGAGCAACAAGAAGTGAAGAACAACAAAGAAGAAGAACAACAAGAAGAGAAGGAGTTCAAGTTGAGGTATAACCCCTAACCGAGTAGATACATCTCATGTTAGGATGCTAGTGTATTGTTTAGCAAAGATCCGGCTTTTACGGTCCATGTTACAAAGTTTAGAAAAATTTTTGTTTTACCGTTTCCGCAACCCCGAAAGTACCGGGAGAGGTAACGTGGACCTAACAGTGGTATCGGAGCCTAACTAAACACACCCTAGCATGTTAGCAAAGTATTAAGAATATCGACCGGACGAAAACCCGCAAAATTACCCCGAAAAAATTCAGTTTCTGCCGATTTTCAGAACTGTTCTAAAATTAAAAATTTATACACTAAAAATCGGCTCAGGGTTTTGTTAGAAAACTGCAAAAATTTGATCGCCCAACTCGACTAAACCACCGCGCTTCCGCGGCATAAGCTTGCTTATGCCGCGGAACCGCGGCCTGTTTGGCTCTGTTTGGGGATCTCCTTCTTGCAGTTTTCTTAGATGGGTATTTTGGGATTTTTACAATATGACTTTTCTGCCCAGATTTTCCAGAAAGCAAAATTTGTTTTTGGGGCTTATAAATCCGTATTTTTGGTCGATGTTCTGTAGACTTTGGCTAATGGTTATCTCTGTAATGTTCTTATGTATTGAACGTCGGCTAATCGCTATATGTCGATTAGTCGGGGTTATACATATCTGTGATCTGTGATTGTTGTTGATGGTTTGTGTATATGAACTCGTTGGATTGTCGCGGATGAATAGCCGGGGTGGATGTGAGATGAGAGTTTCTTTTTCTTTCATTCATGTAATAAATTTGTAAATTGATGTAATATTATTTGTTTGGCCGCACAACCGGGTCGGGGTTGTAGCCGTCATTGTATAATTCTTTTTACTGTTTCTGCTCCTAGGATAGACCCATGGAGGGGGTGCACAAACTACCGGGTATCTCGAAGTGCCGAGTGGCCTACTCATGGCATTGAGGGAGGTTGCTTCGCTTCGGGTACTTGGCGGGTAGTTTGCCGCACCCGTAGGGGTCTTGGGTGGGGTATTGGCTATTCATCACGACCGTGTAATCCGCTTTTCGTTGCAGGCTAGAACGAATTGCGGGTTCCTAGTATATCCAAAGTGTTCATCTGTGATCTGGATTGGCTATCTTTGCTATATTGCTATATATAATAACTATTTAGGCGTTGCTTATGTTTTACAGCCGCGCTAGCCCAGCCCCCGCTCCGTCGTTAGTTAAGTAACCTAACGGGTGATGACGGGGCCCAGTGGCGAATGCGAATGGCATAAGCGTACGTCATATTTTGGTTGTTTTCTGCAATGGTAGGATTTAAATGATGGGACGCATTAAAAGAACTAATGCAAGAAAATAAACCTAAAAGACGTTGTTGGAACAATTTTTCAAAAAGCTGTTATTGCAAGGACGTTCATTTTTGTTTTGCATCGCGGTATTCGGTTGTGAATGCCCAGCACCTCAGTCGACGAGGCAAGGGCCGAGATCCCTTCATCGGGAGTGACCCCTTGGACAAAAGTTTGCGTCAGGGTAATAACTTCACTATAGTCGATTATTCTTGCTTTGCATCGAGGTATTCAGTTTGGAATATCCTGCACCTCATTCGACGAGGAAAGAGCCGAGATCCCTTCGCAGGGAGTGACCTCTTTAGCAAAAGTTTTCGCCACTATATTTTCAAAAAGATTACCAGGTTCCTTCAACGATATCAAGTTCATTACGTTAACGGGTTTTTCGCCAAAAACCCAGCCGTAGCCCTCCGTCGTTTCGGATAATTAATACTTAGTATTCGTGCTGCGTTTGTTGATTATTCGTCAAGACACAGTGAACGGTAGCTGAGTAATAATTCTCTGTTGCACTGATAGATGCGATTGGTTAGGACGGTCGCATGATTTTGTTGATTATTCGTCAAGGATCATGCGGGCGGGTCTAATGCAATCCTGGATAACGATGGGTTGAACTTGACTAGGACCTTTTGATTTGTTGATTATTCGTCAAGGTCACTTGGGTCCTAGGGGCAAAAACCATATCGGGAGTTTCAAAAGTACTGAAACTTGCAGATTTAGCATACCTTCTGGAGTGTGGTGACTAGAGTGGATTCCATCTAGGTCATCACACAATGATGGTTGGATCCCGATCCCACTGATGAGTTGGATTACTCTTGGGAGATTATTTCACTAAACGATCAATGCTATAAACCTAGTAGGTGTCTAGAAAGGTGTTAGCGGGGATACGCCCCCAGGGAAAAGAGGTTCTTGAATTAAGGAACTTCGCGAAAGCGTTGGAAAACCTCCCTCGAAGTACCGACACTAGCCTGGCTGAAAGGTTAAGCAAGTATTGTGACGTGAATTAAAATCCTGACTAGTTCTTCTTTTAAAAGGTTTTAAGAAGAATTTGAGTAAACAGTGGGAGACATCCTGGTTAGATAAATTAATAAACCAATCTAATCTTGCAAGAGCATACGCTGAGTGTTTCTTTTCTCTCTCTCCAGGCAGCAACCTTTTCACGCCCTAATCAAGATAATAAAATGTATCGCTTGACCGATCCGAATTCTTATTCGGGACTGGGGAAAGTTGGTTCAGCTCTAACTTGTGATAACAGTCATGAGTATGAGAATGGGAAAGGGGATTGTATGGATTTCCAGGATACCCAGTCGAAGAAGAAGCATGGTTTTGCATCTACTTCAGGTGTTCTTGTAATTGAGAACTGTTTTACGGTCAGCCCTACCTCCTGGGTACTTGATACCGGATCAGGATCTCATATCTGTAATTTATTACAGGGACTGAGAAAAAGTAGGAAAGTTGCACCGGGTGATATGTCGCTCAGAGTAGCGAACGGAGCACAAGTTAATGCGGCAGCCGTCGGTGAATATCACCTAGTATTGCCAAATGGCAAGACTATGATTTTGAACGATTGCTACTATGTACCCTTCATGGTTTGCAACATCATATCAGTTTCTTTACTCGATAAAGATGGATATAACTTTGTTCTTGAAAAGAATATCATGAACATTTACCTTCATAAGGTACTGGTTGCAGAGGGTACACTGTGTAATGGTATCTACGTTCTAAATCAGAATACAGTTCTCAATATACAAAACACACGCAAGAGGAAGAATTCAGATACGAATGAATCCTACTTGTGGCATTGTAGACTTGGTCATGTCGGAGAGAAAAGACTGAGTAAGTTGCATAAAGATGGACTCTTGGATACGTTCGAGTTTTCATCTTATGAAACTTGTCAGTCTTATCTCAAAGGAAAGATGACCAAATCTCCGTTCACCGGACATGGAGAAAGAGCAGCAGAGCTCTTGGGACTCGTACATAGTGATGTATGTGGTCCGATGTCTATACATGCAAGGGGTGGGTTCTCGTACTTCATCACATTCACTGACGATCTCTCTAGGTTCGGATATGTGTATCTGATGAAACACAAATCTGAAGCTTTTGAGAAATTCAAGGAATTCAGAAAGGAAGTAGAGAACCAGACAGGCAAAAGTATCAAGATCCTCCAGTCTGACAGGGGAGGGGAGTACTTAAGCACGGAATTCCTAGATTACTTAAAAGAGAATCGTATTCTCTCTCAGCTTACTCCTCCTTATACACCACAGCACAACGGTGTATCGGAGCGGAGGAATCGTACCCTATTGGATATGGTTCGCTCCATGATGAGTAGTGCTGAGTTACCTCTTTCATTCTGGGGGCATGCGCTTCAGACAGCGGCATACCTTTTGAATCAAGTTCCGTCCAAATCTGTGCCTAAAACTCCGTATGAAATATGGAGCAGTAAGAAACCATGTCTGAAGTTTATTAAGATATGGGGTTGTCCGGCCTATGTGAAAACACAGAAACCGGACAAGCTAGAGGCACGATCAGTTCTGTGTAAATTTATGGGATATCCTAAAAACTCACTGGGATATCTGTTCTACCACACTGAGGAACAGAAGGTGTTTGTATCTCGCCACGCCACCTTCTTAGAAAGGGAGTTTCTTGCAAAAGAAACTAGTGGGAGTTCGGTAGAACTGGAAGAAATTCAGCGACCACAAAATGTAACTGAAAATTTGGAGGAACCGCTAGATTCTATAACCCAAGACGAACCTCAGCCACTCCGCAGATCTGGTAGGATTTCTCATCCGCCCGAGAGATACTACGGTTTTCTCATAGACGGGGATCGAGAGGATTGCATCTTGGAAGAAGATGACCCTACCAGTTTCAGGCAGGCCATTATCAGTAGGGACTCTGATAAGTGGCAGGAAGCAATGCAATCCGAAATGGAGTCCATGTACGCCAATAAAGTGTGGACCTTGGATATTGCTCCAGCTGGGGTAAAACCCGTTGGATGCAAATGGATCTACAAAAGGAAACTTGGTGTAGATGGGCAGGTGGAAACCTATAAAGCTAGACTCGTTGCAAAAGGTTTTCGTCAAAGACCTGGTTTGGACTATGATGAAACTTTTTCTCCGGTGGCTATGCTCAAATCCATTCGGATCCTACTTGCCATTGCTGCCTTCCATGACTATGAAATCTGGCAGATGGATGTTAAAACGGCTTTCCTAAACGGTTGTTTGGAAGAGTGCGTTTACATGGATCAACCAGAAGGTTTCGTAGACAGTGGGAGCAGCGGAAAGGTGTGCAAGTTGCTTAAATCCATTTATGGATTAAAGCAGGCATCGCGGAGCTGGAACATCTGTTTTGATGAGGCAATCAAGGAATTTGATTTCATCAAAAACGAAGATGAACCCTGTGTATATAAGAAGATTGTAGGACGAACTGTCGTATTCCTAGTCTTGTACATGGACGACATTCTTTTGATAGGAAATGACATTCCTATGCTACAATCGGTCAAGCTGTTTTTGTCACAAAGGTTCTCCATGAAAGACCTGGGTGATGCCTCGTACATTCTGGGGATCAAGATCTATAGAGATAGATCCAAGAGACTATTGGGACTTTCGCAGTCCAGGTACATAGAGACCGTACTAAAGAGATTTAGTATGGAGGGTTCCAAGCGTGGTAATATACCCGCATTGCACGGAATTACCCTCTCCAAGAAGATGTCTCCTAAGACTGACGAGGAGAGGGTTCGCATGAGCACTATACCCTACGCTTCGGCGGTAGGATCTATAATGTATGCGATGCTATGTATAAGACCAGATGTAGCTTACGCGTTGAGCGCGGTAAGCCGGTATCAGTCAGACCCAGGGGAGGACCACTGGACAGCAGTGAAGAACATTCTCAAGTACCTGAGAAGGACTAAGGAGATGTTCCTGGTTTACGGTAATGGAGACCTCAGGGTCGAGTCCTTCACCGATTCAAGCTTCCAGAGTGACAAAGATGACAGCAAGTCTGTCTCGGGTTTTATGTTTATCCTCAACGGAGGGGCGGTATGTTGGAGGAGTTCCAAGCAGGATACCGTCGCAGACTCGACGATGGAGGCTGAATACATTGCTGCAAGCGATGCCGCAAAAGAGGCGGTCTGGATGAAGAAGTTCATTAGTGAACTTCAGGTGGTTCCATCCATTGTTGACCCAATACCTTTGTATTGCGATAACAATGGGGCTATAGCTTTAGCGAAGGAACCAAGGTCCCATCAGAAATCCAGGCACATCTTAAGGCGGTATCACCTGATCAGGGAGATCATTGATCGACAGGAGATCGAGGTGCGGAGAGTGGACACAAAGGACAACACTGCGGACCCATTCACGAAGGCTTTACCCCAGACTCAGTTCGAACGGCTGATCGAGATGATAGGTCTTCGATACGCCAGTACATGGCCTTAGTGCAAGTGGGAGATTGTTAGTGTATATGCCCTAGAGGCCATTACTGTATCATACTAGTATGTATATTACTTGATGGAAGCTTGGGATATTCACAGTTGTACAGACAATCTTGCTCAATATAGTAGTATGCTACTTGGTTTGTCTCTGCTTTAATGTGTACATGTGTGTTTATTTATTATATCACCTATACGCATTAGTAGAGCCCTTAGGATCTTTGCTTGATTACCGGCGTTGTGATGGCGATCACACTCGTGGGGGCTGGGTAATCTACAAGCACATCCTTATACACGTCCCTAGTCGTGGGAGTATCGAGATAGGGCATCGATACTCCAGAGTAGACTAGCGTATGCGCTTCTCATCCCAGCACGGGAGACGGTCTGTCCCACAGCCGTCAGTACGTCGTACTTGAGATAGTATGCGGGTGCTCGTTAGGTTACGAGTACACTGGACAGGACTCGTCGGGAACTGATGGTTGGTATTATACCTATCGTCAGTTATCAGTTCCCAGGTGACATGAGTACAGCTTAGTCCGCTGACTTGACACTGTCACTTCGCCTCGAGTGTGTTCCCACTGTTCTTTGATTACTACCCTACCACGGCTCTACTGAGTCGTGCAAACAGGTGGTAGTTGGGAGCAGTCCCGAAGCACTTGGAGGCAGTGACGGTTAGACAGGATTCGTCTCTCCCGGTATTGGGGGTTGACATCGCACTGTGTCTAGGAGAGCCATTACACGAGTAGTCCCTGGCCAGGGCAAGCGAGATATACTGGTAGGTTTCCAGTGTTATCTCAGGGTGTATTGGGCTTCACTCCGACACGACTTGTACCGCTATTAGTGGACTGACGTTTACCGCCCCCCTAGGCCCGCCATGCGATGTATCAGACGAACAGACCGGACTGTACGGAGATTGTCACATACAGGCTCAGTAGGAGTTCGGATGGGTTTACCTCATCGGCCTTCTTATCGACATCTACCTGGGGACCGTTACGTACAGCTAGTGCCGCTTGCGGTCTGTGGTTAAACCCACTGCCAGCGTAGTGTCGAGTCTTTAGAGTCCCACACAGAGAGTTTCCCTGCACTGAGCGAAACGTGTAGAGGCCGTATGGTTTTACGGCAGGGCTGCGATCACTTACGTACACTTGTGTGCGTATGGTGTTCGGGCAGGCAGTACTAGTAGGCTTTGGTTTAAGCCGGATCCTAGTATTGCATGGATGGATTTGTTTTGTCTTCTGTGTATCCGCATTCTACGGAATACGGATGCAGGTGTGTATGCACAGTTTTTCGGAGTGATGAAGGAGGAGGTGCCTCATTAGGGTTTTGGCAGTTGGTTCGGCCAAAACCATTATGTGGCAGGCTCATTAGGGTTTTGACAGTTCGTTTGGTCAAAACCATTATGAGCCGCGAACATCATTTACTAATCCTATTAGTGATAATCTTATGATGGCTAATTGCATTGACCATTTGACCCCGTTGACCCCTCTTGACTTTGTTGACCGGTTGACCGGGTTGACCATTGACTTTCAAGAGGGTTCTACACTTTTCTTTTCTTTTCCTTTTTCTTTTGGATTATGATAATGGTCATTTCAAAGTAGCCATCAACTTTATCTTGATGGAATTAGTAATGATGTTGTTTTGCATTATTTGCAACCATGGTTCTTTTCTTTTGTATCATAATTTTATTCTCATTCTCTCTCTTGAAATGAGAAGCTCCATGGTTGCTAACCTTCTTCCTTCTTCTTCCTCCTCTTGATTTCTCCTTTGATCTCATGTGTTGAGAGAAAAAGGTTTTCACTTGACAAACACATCCATACATCTCCTCTACACATCCTAGGGCTTCTAGATTAGCAATCTCCTTGCCCTTGTTACCTCGGCTTGAGGTGGAGCTCGGTGTACATCTCTCGGGTGGATCGTCTTCGACTCAAGGAGGCCGCGGAGGTGACCAAAGTCCGGATCAACCATTGAACAAGCAAAGAGAAGAGCAACAAGAAGTGAAGAACAACAAAGAAGAAGAACAACAAGAAGAGAAGGAGTTCAAGTTGAGGTATAACCCCTAACCGAGTAGATACATCTCATGTTAGGATGCTAGTGTATTGTTTAGCAAAGATCCGGCTTTTACGGTCCATGTTACAAAGTTTAGAAAAAATTTTGTTTTACCGTTTCCGCAACCCCGAAAGTACCGGGAGAGGTAACGTGGACCTAACAGTATCGAGACGGGGCATCGATATACCAGAGTAGACTAGCGTATACCTTCTCGACCCATACAGATGGGCGATGGATGATCCCATATCCATTGGTGTTTGACATCAGAGATGATATACGGGTGCTCAGTGGAGACTGGGTACACTGGACGGACTCGCCGAGAACTCCCAGATGGTATTATACCTTACGTCAGATGGCAGTTCTCTGGTGACACTGGTACAGGTTAGTCTGTAGACCCGAGATCGTCATAGAGTCTTGTGTGATTCCCACTGTGCTTTGATTTCCACCTTACCACGTCCAAGAGGGCGTGCAAAACGGTGGTTTTTGGGTACAGTCCCGAGTCACATGGAGTCAATGAGCGAAAGGAGGGGTTTCGTCTCTCCCGGTATTGGGGGTTGATGTTGCGCTATGCTCGATTGGCCATAACAGGGAAGTCACTGGCCAGGGCTGGTTTAGAGATATACTGGTAAGTGTTACCAGTTTTCTCGACCCGTTATGCGCCTCATATCGGCATGACTTATCGGTTATTGGGGTCTGACGTTTAACACCCCTAGACTTGATATACGACATATCAGACGAGGAGACCGGACTGTACGGTAGTGTCATTGTCAGGCTTTTTGCAGGAGTTGGAGCGGGCTTGCTTGCTGATCTTCTGATCGCTCAATACCCGGGTAGCCGTTACGTCCAGCTAGTACCGCTGACGGCTTGTGGGTGGTTGATATGATCATCACCAACTTCCGGCGTATTGACGAGTCTTTAGCGTCCTACATAGAGGTTGTACTGGCTCAGGCAAAACGAAATAGGAGCGCATATGTGATATGTGCGGGACCGAGAATAATGCGTGTATGTGATAATGTATTCTATTCTCGAGATGTTTGTATCGATCGGTTGTATGCGATATTGTAACATTTCAAAAAAATAAAATATTATTTTTGGGAATTTTCATAATTTAATATTAATTTTTAATGAATATTTTAATAGTCGGTATAATTAAATACCAATAAATGGGGAAAATTCTGGAGAAAATTTTTGAAATTCTAAAATAGGATATTTTGTGGAAATATACCATTTTACAGTTCTTATGATGAATTATATGCTACATTAGTGTTAATAGCGATCAAAAATCGCTAATTGGATTTTTAGCTTTTTGTGCAAAAATGTGCACATAACATTTTCCACACTTATCACACTTGTTTCATGTTTTGGTTTCTTGATGGCTTAGAGTTGAACCATATTTAGATGACCATGGTAGGTTGAACCAATTGGTTAGGTTAGTGGGGGTAATTAAGGGTGTGGCTTTGTTTACAATTGGATTAGGGTTATGTTGACTTGTGTAGGGAAAGAGAGAGTTGGCCATAGTGGTTGTGTATTAACTTGAGAGAGAGAGAGAGAGAGAGGTGATTAGGGTGTGCCATGATCCATCTCATTCCATAATCCCTTGTGTTCTTTCACCCCCCTCTCACTCATACCACTCCCTCTCATTTGTCACACCTTTCCCTCACATCACACACTCTCACACTCAAAAACCATTACAAACAGCACCATTATGAGCTGCAGAAGCAGCTGATGTGAAACATCAGCCTACCCTCAGTACACTTCAGCCCACATATACACCCATCAGCCTCAATTTTTGAATCAGCAGCATCAGCAGCTGCTGTAAAAACAGCAGCAGCAACTTCATTACAAAGTAAATCCACACCATCATCATCCTACCACCTCACACTTCACCACACTTCAACAACAGCTGCAGCTGCTGTAACAACATCAACCCAACACAATAACAATAGCAACAGCTTCAGCCAGAACAGCATCAGCACAAGCAAAACAGCAACACTTGAGGCAGTCCAGCAGCAGCACAACACCCCTCCTTCCTTCATCCTATTTTCTCCTACATTCTAGGATTTTCTTGAGGTATAATCTTGCAACCCAACTCCTATTTTGCCAAGTTCTGGTTATATAGCTGAAATTTAGTATTATTAAGTAGATTAGTGCTAGTTTAGGAGAAGTTGAGTGAGATTTGGCCTAGCGATGGTTTTGAATGTTAGTATAGCCTTATTAGGTGCTATGAAGACCAGTTTAACCAAGATTTCCCTATTTTTCCAGTAAGCTACCTGAAAGTTTCAACTTGGCGTATTTATCGATTTTGTCGACTTTGTGGCTTTTCTGGAAACTGCTATCAACCCGGCCCTCCTAAAATAAAATTGATTTGGCAATGAGATGTGCAGGCAGAAAGGAACGAACACCCGAAACCTTAGCCCCAACCACCATTGTATAGCCGCAGATTTAATCCCCCTGGCCGTAATTTGCGGCCAGACCAGGGTGGAACTGCCTCGTTTTGCGTGCACGACCCTATTTCATATAAACATGACCCTGGGTATGTCTAGTTTTGACTGATTCCTGTTAGGGTAAAATCTGGGTTGATTTTCATGAGTTGGCGTATGATTTACGACTTGTTTTCGTATGGGTTTTTGGTATTCGATGATTCGTTCTGTCGGGTGGCGTTTGGACATCAACGACAGTGGATATTGGCTGCGTTTGCACACGAGGCCACACGTTCTTACCTATGGGCGTAGCGTGCACCATTTTGGTTTCCGACATGGTTTTCATGTGTTTTAGCGTGTGATATCCTTGTAGGTACCCCACGTGGCGTCGAGGCGTTGGAGATGCAATGGCGACCTCGGCACCGGCACGCACAAAGAAAGGTGAGTAGATTTATATCTACGGGGAGAAGTCGGGTGGATGGCGTATAGCACCCCCGCAGTCCAATGTCTAGTATACCATATATACTTTGTATATACAGATATATGTTAGCTTATGTGTGACTTGGTTGTTTAGGATGTGTTAGGTGTAATACGCATAGGTTAGGGTTAGAAGTAACTAGTGTAGTTTCTAGTCGCGAACCTAGAATAGGTTTACACCCACACGCACACATGTGCATATTTGCTATGTTTATACTGTGATGATGAGGATATTGGAGGACATTGGAGATGAGTCAATGAGATTGGGCATAGTGCCGTGATATCGGTGATGTGATGTGATTCGTATTTGGGATACGACATTTTAGCGGGCCTTGGGACGTGTGTTTCACACATGCGTTCTTACTTATATAATGGTATCGATTCATACTAGACTTAGATCAGTACCCCAGATTATGTGAGATGATGATAAGGATACCAAATAATTGATGGGCTGATTGTGATATTGACCCGTACCCAGCTATTGGGATGCCGTACGACGATTTACCGTATGAGCTATATATTGATGATTGATCCGCGCTCATGACTTGAGGATGTTAGATGACATACGGTATAGTACGCGTTACTATTGAGGCGGAATCACCGACTATTTACATTTATATCGACATATATATCGACTCAGATTAGGTGGTTTCCATACCCCTCCCGATTTACTTGATAGTTAGATCAGTAGTTAGTATAGTAGATGTTAGACTAGACCCGAGCCATACCTATTTAAAAAAAAACTTACGAATCGGGAATATCTTAAAAACAAGTAAAGGGATTCTACGGATATTTTCAAAGGACGTACCTTACTTAAAAACCCCGTAGCCCTTATTTTACTAAAAACCCTGATTTGTCTCATTTCAAATGGCACAATTTCATGACATATACATATTGATGTATAATCTTCACAGTTGCGTGGATTTATTCGATTCCGCACTTTCATTGCTATTCGCATCTCATTTCATGAGCTATTGCTATATTATCATCATGCTGTTAGGACACCAGCACAAAATTACCGATGATGCATATGTCCACGTACACTGTTTGCCGGCTCACACACTTCGTCATCGATAATTGCCATATCACTACACTGTAGTACTGTTGCATTCAGGATATGACCCTTGCATGGCATACTTGTACATATACTTATCGTACACTTATAGTTGTGGACATACTTACTGTACACTCATACTTGTGCACCTGCCTGTCGTACACTCATATTTGTACACATACATATTTGCACATACATAGATGATAATTCTAGATTTGGAAACCGCAAGATACTCTTCAAAACTGATTCATTTTAAAGGAGCGGTTTCCCTCAATATGTGCATATTACTATTCCTGTTTTCATGATAGACAGATATGCTTGCATTTCTTTTACATGTTGCATATATCATGCTTCTGATTATACGCATTGAGATATGTTGTTTTCATGATATTTCTGGATTTGGGAACCGTGGATATTTCAAAAGAAAATATGTAGTTGTTTAAAAAACCCGATTACCCTTGATATGATATTTCAGTGCGTCCACCATGTGTTTTCTCGGTGCTAGAGTGACATGTGAAACCCGATTCGAGGAGGAGGATGAGGCCGATTGCGGGTACATGGTGGGCCCGGTATGGTACCCCGGGGCGAGAACGGATCGCTGTGCAGTAGACGGTGAGCCTGGCAGAGGGACCACTACCTACCGGTGATCGTATTTGAGCTCGGCGGATATCCGGAGGTTGCCGACCGGAGTTGAGAGATGGATATGGGCGTACTGCTGGGGCCGAGGGCCGATACCGCAGACGGAGCCCGTGGGCTGACCCAGACTGACGGGTGCCCGATATATGAGGATTTACGTGCCGATGCTGGGCACAGTTTTCATGATGTTTTCGAGTGTCGATGCTGGGCACTCCGGTTCCATGATTTTTATTATATCCTCGTACTTCCATGCATATGCTTATGATATTTACGTGCATGATGCTTATTGTCATTGGGTGACGGGTGGACGGGATCCACGTTTATACAGACTTTGATTACATACAGACCTCGATTACATTGATCATACTTCATTTGTATATATAACAGGGTATGAGGGCGCTGTTATATATACCCTTATACAAATATTAGTGGAATGGGACGCTAATATATGTGTATTGATATCCATTTGATACTTCATCATATTACTCCATGCAGACATACCTCTTATATATGACATGTTATTACCTGAGGCACTGACACGAGCACTTGGTACTACATACATGTATAGATGTTTCATTGCCACCTTAGCATGCTTCAGACTTATTCATTTGAGGTTTATATATTGATCGTATGACCTAGGATTGCGTCATACATGCGATTTTCTGTTCGTAGATCTTTTTCTACTCACGAGTTGGCAACTCACCCCCGTTGTGCCCCAGTTTCTTGCAGGTTTGCCGTACAGGTTTTATTACGGCTTTGCGGGCACTGTTCCTTTCGGGTGACTTGCTAGTAGGTGGGTTTATTGTATCGCACCCATAATTATACATTGTATATTATATTTCAGTTGTATCTAGAATTTCCATCAACCAAACATGTACTTATTGAGATAGAGACCAGTGGTGTTTATTTTTCGACCGTAGAGTCGCGCGTTATATTTCTATGGATTTCATGCTGTTAGATTTACCTTTCCGTTGTGATCCTCGCCTTTAGGCGTTGTATATTATGTTGCTTACAGGTTGATTGTTATGGTTCTTCCTACTCTCTACTATTTTTTCTTGGTTTGGATTTCTGGGTTTTCGGCTTTCTTAGATTACGTACGCCTTGAGACGTTCGTAGTTTAAGTGCCGGTCATATTCCGTACTTTCGGGACGTGACAAAGTTGGTATCAGAGCGTTAGGTTTTACCTTCGGAGCGTAGGATGACCCTTGGTTGATGGAATAGGTGACTAAAGTAGAGTGACGTACCGTGGGTATGTTCCGCGGCATATTTACGATACGCCACTCCACTTAAGAAGCCTTAGGATGTACATTTCCTTGTTCAGTATTATATTCCTTCCTGATCTAGCCTCATCGGTACCAGTTATGGGTTTGCTTCCACGATTACGGGCAGGGAGAGCTACGGCTAGAGTTGCGGTCAGCACGAGCTCGTTACGAACGAGGACTGACCAGGGCGTGATTCTGGCGACACATGATTGTAGAGATGTGTCTTTTTACTGTGTTTGCGCGCCACGAGCGTTGGATGGATCGCTGTATGAGATTACTCGGACATGCAGATTAGCACCAGAGGATTGAGCCATTGACCGAGGCCAGCCAGACTTTGATGACCGTTGAAGTGTTGCTTACTCATGATGATCAAGGCACAGTTCAGCGTGCAGACGAGTGAGCCGGTTGTTGCTGTAAACGACGAAATATCGCCCCAGATGTTAGAACTATTGCAGTACGAGTTGTACCAAGAGATGATAGAAGGTCGCTAGTCACCAAGGATGAATGGCTAGGACGTGTGGTACGTTCGCTACCCCGATGCGAGGTCATCAGATAGATTTATTCTAGCTAGAGGCGACTTCACGTAGGTTCGTTGAGAGTCGATTGAGACGATCGAATGTCAGAAACCGATTATTTCAAGTTTAAAGTATTCGGAAAGACATGCAGGCAATCATATGGACCCTCTAGAAGAATGAAACCCTAACTCGACATAATGACCGTGTGAAAGCCCTTGAACCTTAGGGTTTGCGGCAGTTCCGCGGCGCCATTAGTGAGGCTTGGGTTTGCCCTTCTACGGCTGGACCATCGATGCTGTGGTACGTACTCGATACTGTTAAACTATACCCAAGATGTTGAGCTCTTGGGGGATTATGAGGTTTTGACGAATTGATCGAATGGTTCGAGTTCATTCGGATGCTAGGTGGTGAGATGAATTTCTTGGGAGACTCCAGATACAAGGATAGCCGTTGGAGCTCAGTCCATGCAGCCACGATGAGATGAGTCCGAATTAGTCGACATCGAGCAGAGTGATGTAAAGAGTTCGCAAGAGATTTCAATGAGATGACGTCCCACTCCGTTGACATCAGAGATGCAATACGTACGCCGAGACTTTGTTTATGGATATACCTTCCAGAAAGAATTGTGATGAGTACACAGCTGTTTCAGAACAAGAATTAGCTTTAGTAGAGGACGATGACTTCCGGGCAATTCGGCAAAAACGAGATTCGAGAAAGGCCTAGACAGGACCTCTCTAGAATAAATTATGAGAAGACTTAGACCCAGGAGTGGTCATATTGCGCACGCCCAGCAGGCCACAGTTCGGCATCGTCGACGAGATAGTTAACCAGGTTCGGGTAAGGACCTCACCCAGATGCGTATGAGTTGATCAAGGACGGACGAGTATTGAGTATTTCCCCCGATGGTTGGGGCGCGTTCCCGAGTACCTGTTCGGCCAGACATTTTCTACAGTACGGTGAAGCTACAGAGTACGCGATTTTGAGTCCGTGCGAGAGACTTCGGATAGACCGTGGCCGAGAGCAGTTGTAGTGCGTAGATAACACGGCGTGACGTCATAGTGGACGACGATAAGACAAGCGGGACAAGAGGTTCGTGCGAGACGCTGACAAACTGTCATTACTTTCCGTCGAGGCTAGAGACCTGATATACTTACAGAGGCGTTGGGATACGGCCAGTTTCCGAGGAAATGTGTGGGCACATGCAGATGTCCAGAAAACGAGAAAAGATGATATAATAGTACCAGCCTCCATACAGATCGGCATAGGCGAGGTCAGAAGAGACCTTGAGCAGGATTCCTTCCAGGACACAGCTGCAATGATATTTGCACCCAAAATTAGATGTGATGTGCTTCCAAAGAGCCAGAGGCCAACGCCAGTGAGATGCTGCATTATGAGTGGTCGTGATGATTGACCGAGAGATGACCAGAGAAGTGCCAGAACGGAATCTTCCCCGTTAGCACATATGACAGGGCCGATGAGCCGATGGATGTGTGATTAGTAAATCAACAGAGAAAATAAGGACCCAGAGATAGAGGACGCCAGACCGTGAGCAAGAGGCAAGTAGATATCTTGCGCTGCAAGTATTGGATTCACCGACACCTTCTCGATTTTGAAGGAGGAACTACCGACGACGGTATTTATGATTTGTGATTTTGTGATTCGATTATCACGTATCCGTTATCTTGGATTTCGGTATTTTGGGCGTTCTGTTTGCATGACTTAGTCTTGATGACTGAGTTTCACGATACTTGTTTTCTTGCACCATGATTGCGCTTACGGAGTATTTACGATTTTCGCACAGTTGTTACACTTGATATCGTTTTTGTGCCTTGGTTTTACATGTGATGATTTTATGGGTTTTGGATATTGAGTTGATTTTGTGCGTATGCACGCACGCGGTTTGGTGTTTGCACTCGGTATAGTTCATATATGCTTGCAGTGCAGTGCTTCGTATTTTGTGCACTTAGATGCACTGGACTTCGATTTCGATGATAATGCTCGATATTGTTTTGTGCACTTTATGCACCCGATTGGATCTTTGCGCGTGTTCGGCGCTTGTTATTGGATTTCATGATTTCGTGCATGATGGATGCACTAGATTTGGATTTTTAGCGCATGTTGGGCGTAGGTTATGAGATGCGATTTGGTGCACACCAGATGCACTAAATCGAGATTTTTTCGTGCATATCAGATGCACCTGATTTTGCTGTCAGGCACACACGTTGCCTATGACAGGTGCTTCGTGCACACCCGTTGCACCTCGATGTCATTTTGTGCACCTGCTTGGCACATGTATGGATTTTGATTTCTGTGCTCACCGGACGCACAGGGTTTTCATATGCAATTTGGGGATTGATTTTTATGGAGCAGTACGTTTTTATGATATTTGCTATGTGTTTTCGTACCGAGCAGGACTAGTCAGAGGACAGTGCCTGGGTATATTTTGCATGCATTGATAGATTTCAAAGGAATTTCCGAAAGTGAGCTATAGTTTCATTATTTATATACGTGTCCGATGTGACACGAAACGTTTAAAATATGGAACCCTTCTAAAAGTGTTTTCAAAACGGCGGATCATGCATACTAAACAAGATATATAAGTATATGACTATTTTCTTATAGAAACGTCCGCCACTGTGCAGCGTTATGCGCATTGCACATTGACTTTAAAGAATTTTGGCATGCATTCCTTTCATATATTTACATGTATAGTTCCGATTACTAGCATATCGGTTTTGCCTTGGATTTGGCATTCGTGTTTTCACCTTGACTCCGATGATTACGAGATGCTTGACGGAGTTTTCTTTTCGAGTTATCTGCTCGTTACTCATGCGCATGTATAGCGCTACGGTGTGTTCTATGTATTGATGATTTCGGAGCCCCGTTGACTTGGACATTTTATTGAAATGTTTTAGAATTTTGGGGGTTTAAATTTAAATTCGGGGACCGAATTTCTTTAAAGGGGGAAGACCGTAACATTTCAAAAAAATAAAATATTATTTTTAGGAATTTTCATAATTTAATATTAATTTTTAATGAATATTTTAATAGTCGGTATAATTAAATACCAATAAATAGGGAAAATTCTGGAGAATTTTTTTGAAATTCTAAAATAGGTTATTTTGTGGAAATAAACCATTTTACAGTTCTTATGATGAATTATATGCTACATTAGTGTTAATAGCGATCAAAAATCGCTAATTGGATTTTTAGCTTTTTGTGCAAAAATGTGCACATAACATTTTCCACACTTGTCACACTTGTTTCATGTTTTGGTTTCTTGATGGCTTAGAGTTGAACCATGTTTAGATGTGTTGGAGATAGTGCCCTCAGAGTCAATTATTGGATCACAGGCACGTGATTGCAATGATTGAGGGAGGACCTATCCCGATAGGACAGTCTTACTCGAGATGATAATATGCTATCTGGTTTACCTTTATCATCGTGTACTGCTTTAGGTGACCTAACAGGTCGCTATTGCACGTTGATAGAGCCCCTATGATTCTTGCTTGACTGCCAGCAGTATGAGGGCGATCATATACGTGGGAGCTGGTAGTCTATAAGCACATCCTTAAAAGGTCCCTAGTCGTAGGAGTTTCGAGACAGGGCATCGATTCTCCAGAGTAGACTAGTGTATACAGTCGAGACCCCGACGAAGGGCGGTGGCCGGTCTCACAAGCCACTGGTGTCAGTTGGTTCACCTAAGATGTATACAGGTGCTTATTGGGTTATGAGTACACCGGACAGGACTCGCCGGGAACATGCTAGTTGGTCTTATACCTGACGTCAGATAGCAGTTCCCAGGTGACATGTGTACAGGTTAGTTCATCGATGTGGGGATCGTCATTTGTCTCGTGTGAGTTCCCACTGTGCTTTGATTACTACCCTACCACGGCTCAAAGGAGTCGTGCAAACAGGTTTTAGTTGGGTACAGTCCCGAGCCACATGGAAGCAGTGAGCGGATCTTCAGGGGTTCGTCTCTCCCGGTATTGGGGGTGAGGTCGCGCTGTGTCTAGGAGAGCCATTAAACGAAGTCCTTGGCCAAGGCAGGAGATTTACTGGTAGGCATTCCAGTAGTATCTCAGGGTGTTCTGGGCTACACTCCGACACGACTTGTACCGCTTTTGGGGGTCTGACTTTTACCAACCCCCTAGGCCCGACATGCGATGCTCATAGACGAACGGACCGGACTGTACGGATATTGTCACTGACAGGCTCAGTAGGGTGTCAGGATGAGTTCGCTCATCGACGTCCCTTTTGGTCAATAGCTGGTGGCCCGTTACGTATTGGCTTATACCTCTGACGTGCTAGTGGTTAAATCCACAACCATAGTATTGACGAGTCTTTAGAGTCCACCACACTTTCAGTTACTCAAGTTTTCGGGCGAAACGCTGTAGAGGCCGTATGGAGATATGGCAGGGTCCGATCAGATACGTGCGGTATTGCACGGATCAGGATCGGACGGTTAGTACTCATGGCCGTATAGATATATGGCAAGGTTCGATCGGATACGTGCGGTATTGCACGGATCAGGATCGAACGGATATTACTAGCCGGCTTTGGTTTAAGCCGGATCCTAGTATAGTACAGTGTAGTTTTGTCTCTTTGCATTTGTATCCGGACGGAATACAGATGCGGGTGTGTATGCACAGTATCGGGGTTTTTCCTGTAATTTATTATGGGACCAGTTTTCTGGAGTTGCCAGTTTGCATTCCGTTACGGCCGGTTTTCCTTTGTTCTTTTCCGGCCGGACTTTTTCGATGGAGGGTGTTATTTGCAAGTTTGCAAATAACATTTTGTGGAGGGGTTTCTTGCATATTGGTGGCATCATGATAGTTATTAATCATGAGATGCTTTCTTAGTCTTTTCCTTTGCTTTATTGTGATTGGATGAGATTAGAAATGAGGTGAGGGTTGATGTGAGGCTTGCTTTTGATGTGGTCACCACTTGAGTTCCTACACTCACCTCCCTTAGTTGATTCCCTCCACCATTCTCACAAATTAGAGGCCGGCCACATTTTTTTGGATTAGAGGGGAGAAAAATGAGAGGGTTTCATTTTTGATGAGGATAATTTGGTTCATCTCATTTTTCCTTGCTACACACATTCTAGCTCCACTTGAAAATTCCATTCCTCCATCAAGGCCACTACAAACCCCAAATGAGACTAGCATGATCTACATCACATTCTATAGCAAATCTTGGGCACGTCGACTTACCAGCTTCGTGCCCGAGTTGCCTCGGTATTGAGGTGGGAGCCCGTAAAAGATGCAGGCGATGTGGTGCCCTTCCGGCGAGGAGGCGACGACCGGAGTTTCCGCAGGACATCGGGACGATGACGAGAAGACCGGAGGACTCGGATCACTCGGTATATCTCTAACCCATCTTGTAGTTAGCTGGATCTAGTTTAATGGTCCGATCCGGGTGTTTAGTGCGCGGTGGTGCCGGTTTGCTAAGTTCGCAAAATTAAAGTTTATCACCGCTTCCGCATTTGGCCGTCGGATTGACGGCCGGGGCGCCGCCGTGCACTTACACTGGTATCAGAGCCTCGCCATTAACTTCGTCTAGCTTTGTTTGACGTGTTTGCATTTCCGATCGACCAAAATTCCAAAACCCGCGTTTTTTCCTCACATCAGTTTTCTGTCGAAATTTTTTGAAGTCCAAAATTTTTTCAGGTTGTAAAAAACTAATGTACTGGAAATTATAACACTACTGGAAAAATTCGACACAGTGAGTCGACCACTGAAGCGCGGAACCGCGGCCAAACCCCCCATTGGGCCGCGGTTCCGCCGTACATTGGTGTCCTCGCTGTATCAATTTTTTCCAGTGGGCTTCTGGGCTAATTTTAGGGGTTTTGGAATAATAACATTGGGCCCAGAATTTCTTGATCTGCTACAGTAATGCTTGGGGGCCCACTTGTTCATTTTTGATCGATCGGATATTTTAAACACATTATTTCACAGTATTTACATTATATTTGCGACCGTGAATGTCACTTGATCGGTAAATCCAGTCTAACTGCTATAGCCCGGTTAGACGGATTTGTAAACGTGATTTTCACGTTGATGTTCTGTGATTTTGCTGTGATGTTGCGGATCGGTCGTGGGGGATAGACTGGATGCAATGCTAGTACAGTGTTGTTGTATTATGTACATTTGATATTGCGGGGCGAGCGTCCGACATGTGGACTGCCGTCACTGCCTGTTTGTATTATTCTTTTGGGGCACGACTTGGTTGCGGTCGATGTACCCGTTGTATGTATATTTTACTTTCTGTACTAGGATTACCCCGCGGAGGGGTGCACGGATAGCCGGGTTCTAGAGGGCAACAAGCCCGCATCTCATGGCATTGAGACGGAGGGGGCTTCACTCTAGGATTGGCGGGCTATTCGCCGCACTCGTAGGGGGTACAGGTTGACCCAGGAGGGGTGCCCAAGTTACCGGATTCCGTGAAGTGCTGGGTGGTCCATTCACGGTGCTGAAGGGGGCTGCCTCGCTTCAGGTTTTGGCGGGTAACTTGCTGCGCCCGTAGGGGTCTAGGATTTCATTGCACAGGCTATCCACACGACCAGGGGAACGTCGGGTTTCAGTAGTGGCTCTGTGAAACCCGGGGATCCCAGATATCTGTATTGTTCTGTGATGCTGTACATTTCTGTGATGTTGCATTTTATCACGCCTTGAGCGAATATAATATATTGGTATATATATTAGTAGATGTTGTATATGTTTTACATCCGCGCTAGTCCAGTCCCCGCTCTGTCGTTAGTTAGCTAACCTAACGGGTAATGACGGGACCCAGTGGTGAATGCGGATGGCATATACGTACATCAGTATATTTTCGTTCTTTGTGGTGTGATCAATTGATGGGACTGCGTTGATTCGGATCAATGCAAGTTAAAACAAACCTAATCTGATGTTGTTGGAACACTTTTCAAAAAGCTGTTATTGCAAGGACGTTCACTTTTGTTTTGCATCGTGGTATTCATTTGGAATATCCTGCTCCTCAGTCGACGAGGCAAGGGCCGAGATCCCTTCACCGGGAGTGACCCCTTGGACAGAAGTTTGCGTCAGGGCATTAACTTCACTATGGCCGATTACTTTTGCTTTGCATCGTGGTATTCATTTGGAATGTCCTGCACCCCATTCTACGGGGAAAGAGCCGAGATCCCTTCACCGGGAGTGACCTCTTTAGTAAAGGTTTTCGTCACTATATTTTCTAAAAAGCTATCCGTTCCTTCAACGATATCAAGTTCATTACGTTAAAGGTTTTCGCCAGAAACCATTCGTAGCCCTCCGTCGTTTCATATGGGTAGTCAATAGTATTCAAGCTGTGTTTGTTGGCCAAAGTCAAGGCACAGTGTTTGGTAGCTGTTGGTTATTCATATGCAGCATAGATAGATGCGTTGGTTTGCGGCAGTCGTATAGCCTTGTTGGCCAAAGTCAAGGGCTTGTACGGGTGGGCTCAAATTAACCTGGAGAATGACTGGTAGAACTTGACATGTGACTTATGATTTGTTGGCCAAAGTCAAGGTCATAAGAGCATGGGGTGAAAATCACATCGGGAGTTTCAAAAGAACTGAAACTTGCCAGATATGCGCATACCTTCTGGAGTGTGATGACGTGAGCGGATTCCGTCACGTTATCATGCGATGAGAGTTGGATCCCGATTCCCACTGATGAGTTGGTTTACTCCTCGGGTGACCCCGACTAATTCTTCTTTCAGGTTTGGAGGAGAATTTGAGGAACAGTGGGAGGTTTCCTGATTAGATAAATTGGTAACCATTCTGATCTAGGGTAGAGTGCACGCTGAGTGTTTCTTTTCTCTCTCTCTTTGGCAGCGACCATTGACCCGACCCTAGACTTTGACTCAGTGACCAAGTTGACCGAACCTTCTTAACACTGGCTTTTGGATTGTCAGAGTTGCAGAACTCATTGCCACTCCTACTATTACCCCTTTCTCAAGGACACCCCGTAGTACTGCGAACGTCCACTTCCATTGGACAAAACCATCGTATGGTTAGATACGAACTCGAAGGAATTCGAGGATGGTTTCCGGTTCTGGAGAAAACGGATAGGACTATTCAGTTGTCTTTTCCCTTTTACCTTCTCTCAAGTTGTGAGTACTCCTTGGTTTAGGAGATAGTACACCTATTATGCAAATTGGATAGTCTTCTTCCAAACCTTAGGCTGGTGCCGACCGGTAGGGAATGAGGAAAACCAATTAGCATAACGATGGTGTGCAGAAGGTATTAAAATTAAGACAAAGCAAGAGATTAGTAAGAGGGCAAAGTAAATTGCGACTGCTGTTCACGACCAAACCAAGTATTCCTTCGCCAATCCTAAATCACCTTTGTATTTCTCCAGGACACTCCGTATCACTACGAAGATCCACAGTTTATTGGATACTCCATCGTATGGTTATATACGAACTCGAAAGGAACTTGTTCCAGTTCGGGGATGGATTCTGGTCCAGGAGAAATAGGAATAAGGTTTATTCGGTTGTCTTTTATCTTCACCTTCTCTCGCATTGCGAGTGCTCCTAGGATTAGGACAGTACACCCATTATGCTTATTGGATAGTCTTCTTCCAAACCATAGGCTGGTGCCGAACGGTAGGGAAGGAAGAAAACCAATTGGCCTAAAAGGGGCGTGCAGAAGGTAATGACTAAAGACATATAAAGGGATTTGGAGAGGTGGCAAAGAATTATACGGTTATAGTTGTGAATCTGGATAATGGTAGAGGCATTACTAAGAATACCAGGATACCCCATCAAAACATTTCAATGTTTCAGTTCACTGTGTAATGTTAAAAGAAAACTGATTTCCCGATTAGATACTTACTCCAGGGTATGTATTTACCAGGTATAATTCTCACATCTGTATGGTTTTACAGATGATGAGTGGGAGTAACTTATTGGGAATTGGGTGATCATCCTCATTATATCGGGATTCGTTGTAATCGGTGATATTTGAGGAGATCACCTGGGCTGTTTGCCGGTCGGCAAATATTTGGTTTTGAATATCCGCCTTTATGCACCAATTTCAAATTGATATATCTGTACGTCTATTTTCATTGAGTGAGATATACCTTTCTGAAATTATGTCTACGACATTTACCTATATCAGTGGATGGTTAGGTAGGGAGCATTAAACAGCGGTGTAATTCTTCTTAACCATAAGTACAGTTTTCAACCTACGACACACAGTGAAAGAGTTGTTAAACTCAGCGGACTTATACAGAGTATTGTATGTTGTCCAGTGTCCATTAGGACAGAGGGGTTGGTCCTCATACTATATTCTGTTTACTTTTAACTTCTCTAGTTCTTAGACATGTGTTTCGTAGAAACACAGGATCTAAGTTTTGAGGAGTTATAGGTATTTGAATAGAGTAGAGAACCAGGTGTAGCAAGTATCGGGATTCTTCAAAGTGATCGAAGATATAGATACTTGTGTATGGTATTCAGTTGATAGTAATGATAAAGAGAAATTGCTTCTCTTTCAGGTTACTTATAATTGGAAGCATTCCTAAGTTGAGTAACGCTGATCGGCCTCTTTCCATTTAGTTGACATGCACTGGAGACAGCTGCATGATTTGAATCTGGTTCAATTAAATCAGTGCCTCTGGTTCTATATTGGATATAGAACAGTTCATATCTTAACGATGTTAAGGTACGGGGAGTTGTCCGGCTTATGATTAAAACCAGACACTGGACAACTCAAGGCACGTTTCTGTAATGGCAGTTTGTGGGTTGACCCAGGCTATGACGAGGGTTGACTTTCTACCATCTGGGAGATCAATAGTAATATTGTTCTAGACTCGCCACAGTTTTAATAAGAATGGATTTTTTCAAAACAGTAGTGGGAGTATGGTAGAACTGGAAGTGATTCCAGAACCGCAAACGATTACTGAAGATTTGATAAGGAACCTAAAGATTCAATCTGTTTTGACATTCCATTGGCCACTCCGCAGATACGGTGGGTAACTTCAGGCACCCGAGAGGTACTCCGGTAGCCTCAAGGACGGTGACAGGGAAGTTCTTGTTTACCCACACTTGCCATTGCTGTTGTTCCAGGCTGCGAGACCCGGTGGGAGGATGAGTATAGCGTCGTTCTAAACTAGCTTTAGAAGTGCACGTCTATATGACTCTGCCAGAGGGTTGTCGTAGTCAGTGGGAGCAGCGGAAGCATTGGTGGACATCAGGCTTATGTCTATTTATAGACTAAAGCAGATATAGCGGAGATAGATCATCTATTTCTGATGTGACAGTCATAGGTTTGACGTCATCAGAATAGGGGATGGATCTGTTGAGAAGGTAGTAGGGTGTGATATCCGGGTTTTGGATGACATACACAAAGTAGGAAGTGATATTCCTATACTACGATCGGTTATACTTTGGTCGTCACACAGTGGTTTCTCCACAAGGGACTTGGACATTATATCAGACATACTAGTTACTAGATCTATGGTTTTTAGATCTAGATTTGGGTGGTTTCCCAATCAGGGTACTTTGACAGCATTCTAAGAGTATTTAGAATGGACGACTCCTGTCACGGTAGTGTACCTGCAGGTGATGGAGTCACCCTCTCTAAAGGTGTCTTATAGACTAAAGTAGAGAGGGATGTGCATGATTGGCAGATCACTTGCTCAGGCAATTGAGTCAATCATGAGATGTCAAGTACCATACCAGATGTTGTTCTTGCAGTAGGTGCAATAAGTTGATATTGATCCAATCCTGGAGAAACAGTCGGGAGCAACTTTAGAACATAAGTAGATGTTCTAGGGAAATGATAACGACAGCCTCATTAAGGAGACAGTTATCATTCCAGGCTTCCAAGGTGACATGGACGACAGGGTGATTGTCAGAGTTATAGTTTTCCCTCTGACGAGGGGCAGTATTCTGGACAGGTGATCCAGGCAGATATTGAGGGAGGCATGGCGCAGGATACTGATTAAGTTCAGTTGACGATACAGTCTAAGAAGTTTGGATTTGGAGTTCATTTAAGAGCTCGGTCCCATCAGACATCCAGACATTCTAAGACAGGTATTGCTCATTTCGGGAGATGGCTTTCTCCGCGAACTTGAGATATAGAGAGACATAGAAAGAAACATCTAGGCGGATCCACTCACTGAGGCTATTCCTCGAACGCAATAGTTTCGCAAACAGGCTTTGTGCGACTGACTAGTAGAGGAGTTGGGTGTTCGGTATCACACGGGCTGTGAGTATGCGACATCGCAATAATTAGCCTTGAGTGCAAATGGGAGATTGTTGGAGATAGTGCCCTCAGAGTCAATTATTGGATCACAGGCACGTGATTGCAATGATTGAGGGATGACCTATCCCGGTAGGACAGTCTTACTCGAGATGATAGTATGCTATCTGGTTTACCTTTATCATCGTGTACTGCTTTAGGTGACCTGACAGGTCGCTATTGCACGTTGATAGAGCCCCTAGGATTCTTGCTTGACTGCCAGCAGTATGAGGGCGATCATATACGTGGGAGCTGGTAGTCTATAAGCACATCCTTAAAAGGTCCCTAGTCGTAGGAGTTTCGAGACAGGGCATCGATTCTCCAGAGTAGACTAGTGTATACAGTCGAGACCCCGACGAGGGGCGGTGGCCGGTCTCACAAGCCACTGGTGTCAGTTGGTTCACCTAAGATGTATACAGGTGCTTATTGGGTTATGAGTACACCGGACAGGACTCGCCGGGAACATGCTAGTTGGTCTTATACCTGACGTCAGATAGCAGTTCCCAGGTGACATGTGTACAGGTTAGTTCATCGACCTGGGGATCGTCATTTGTCTCGTGTGAGTTCCCACTGTGCTTTGATTACTACCCTACCACGGCTCAAAGGAGTCGTGCAAACAGGTTTTAGTTGGGTACAGTCCCGAGCCACATGGAGGCAGTGAGCGGATCTTCAGGGGTTCGTCTCTCCCGGTATTGGGGGTGAGGTCGCGCTGTGTCTAGGAGAGCCATTATACGAAGTCCTTGGCCAAGGCAGGAGATTTACTGGTAGGCATTCCAGTAGTATCTCAGGGTGTTCTGGGCTACACTCCGACACGACTTGTACCGCTTTTGGGGGTCTGACTTTTACCAACCCCCTAGGCCCGACATGCGATGCTCATAGACGAACGGACCGGACTGTACGGATATTGTCACTGACAGGCTCAGTAGGGTGTCAGGATGAGTTCGCTCATCAACGTCCCTTTTGGTCAATAGCTGGTGGCCCGTTACGTATTGGCTTATACCTCTGACGTGCTAGTGGTTAAATCCACAACCATAGTATTGACGAGTCTTTAGAGTCCACCACACTTTCAGTTACTCAAGCTTTCGGGCGAAACGCTGTAGAGGACGTATGGAGATATGGTAGGGTCCGATCAGATACGTGCGGTATTGCACGGATCAGGATCGGACGGTTAGTACTAGTGGCCGTATAGATATATGGCAAGGTTCGATCGGATACGTGCGGTGTTGCACGGATCAGGATCGGACGGTTAGTACTAGTGGCCGTATAGATATATGGCAAGGTTCGATCGGATACGTGCTAGCCGGCTTTGGTTTAAGCCGGATCCTAGTATAGTACAGTGTTGATTTTGTCTCTTTGCATTTGTATCCGGACGGAATACAGATGCGGGTGTGTATGCACAGTATCGGGGTTTTTCCTGTAATTTATTATGGGACCAGTTTTCTGGAGTTTCCAGTTTGCATTCCGTTCCGGCCGGTTTTCCTTTGTTCTTTCCCGGCCGGACTTTTTCGATGGAGGGTGTTATTTGCAAGTTTGCAAATAACATTTTGTGGAGGGGTTTCTTGCATATTGGTGGCATCATGATAGTTATTAATCATGAGATGCTTTCTTAGTCTTTTCCTTTGCTTTATTGTGATTGGATGAGATTAGAAATGAGGTGAGGGTTAATGTGAGGCTTGCTTTTGATGTGGTCACCACTTGAGTTCCTACACTCACCTCCCTTAGTTGATTCCCTCCACCATTCTCACAAATTAGAGGCCGGCCACATTTTTTTGGATTAGAGGGGAGAAAAATGAGAGGGTTTCATTTTTGATGAGGATAATTTGGTTCATCTCATTTTTCCTTGCTACACACATTCTAGCTCCACTTGAAAATTCCATTCCTCCATCAAGGCAACTACAAACCCCAAATGAGACTAGCATGATCTACACCACATTCTATAGCAAATCTTGGGCACGTCGACTTGCTAGCTTCGTGCCCGAGTTGCCTCGGTATTGAGGTGGGAGCCCGTAAAAGATGCAGGCGATGTGGTGCCCTTCCGGCGAGGAGGCGACGACCGGAGTTTCTGCAGGACATCGGGACGATGACGAGAAGACCGGAGGACTCGGATCACTCGGTATATCTCTAACCCGTTTTGTAGTTAGCTGGATCTAGTTTAATGGTCCGATCCGGGTGTTTAGTGCGCGGTGGTGCCGGTTTGCTAAGTTCGCAAAATTAAAGTTTATCACCGCTTCCGCATTTGGCCGTCGGATTGACGGCCGGGGCGCTGCCGTGCACTTACAAGATGACCATGGTGGGTTGAACCAATTGGTTAGGTTTGTGGGGGTAATTAAGGGTGTGGCTTTGTTTACAATTGGATTAGGGTTATGTTGACTTGTGTAGGGAGAGAGAGAGTAGGCCATAGTGGTTGTGTATTAACTTGAGAGAGAGAGGGAGAGAGAGAGAGAGAGAGAGAGAGAGAGAGGTGGTTAGGGTGTGCCATGATCCATCTCATTCTATAATCCCTTGTGTTCTTTCACCCCCCCTCTCACTCATACCACTCCCTCTCATTTGTCACACCTTTCCCTCACATCACACACTCTCACACTCAAAAACCATTACAAACAGCACCATTATGAGCTGCAGCAGCAGCTGATGTGAAACATCAGCCTACCCTCAGCACACTTCAGCCCCTATATACACCCATCACCCTCAATTTTTGAATCAGCAGCATCAGCAGCTGCTGTAAAAACAGCAGCAGCAACTTCATTACAAAGCAAATCCACACCATCATCATCCTACCACCTCACACTTCACCACACTTCAACAACAGCTGCAGCTGCTGTAACAACATCAACCCAACACAATAACAATAGCAACAGCTTCAGCCAGAACAGCATCAGCACAAGCAAAACAGCAACACTTGAGGCAGTCCAGCAGCAGCACAACACCCCTCCTTCCTTCATCCTCTTTTCTCCTACATTCTAGGATTTTCTTGAGGTATAATCTTGCAACTCAACTCCTATTTTGCCAAGTTCTGGTTATATAGTTGAAATTTAGTATTATTAAGTAGATTAGTGCTAGTTTAGGAGAAGTTGAGTGAGATTTGGCCTAGCGATGGTTTTGAATGTTAGTATAGCCTTATTAGGTGCTATGAAGACCAGTTTAACCAAGATTTCCCCAGTTTTCCAGTAAGCTACCTGAAAGTTTCAACTTGGCGTATTTATCGATTTTGTCGACTTTGTGACTTTTCTGGAAACTGCTATCAACCTGGACCTCCTAAAATAAAATTGATTTGGCAGTGAGATGTGCAGGCAGATAGGAACCAACACCCAAAACCCTAGCCCCAACCACCATTGTATGGCCGCAGATTTAATCCCCCTGGCCGCAATTTGCGGCCAGACCAGGGTGGAACTGCCTCGTTTTGCGTGCACGACCCTATTTCATGTAAACTTGACCATGGGTATGTCTAGTTTTGACTGATTCCAGTTAGGGTAAAATCTGGGTTGATTTTCATGAGTTGGCGTAAGATTTACGACTTGTTTTCATATGGGTTTTTGGTATTCGATGATTCGTTCTGTCTGGTGGCGTTTGGACGTCAACGACAGTGGATATTGGCTGCGTTTGCACACGAGGCCATAGGTTTTTACCTATGGGCGTAGCGTGCACCATTTTGGTTTCCGACATGGTTTTCATGTGTTTTAGCGTGTGATATCCTTGTAGGTACCCCATGTGGCGTCGAGGCGTTGGAGATGCAATGGCGACATCGGCACCGGCACACACAAAGAAAGGTGAGTAGATTTATATCTACGGGGAGAAGTCGGGTGGATGGCGTATAGCACCCCTGCAGTCCGATGTCTAGTATACCATATATACTTTGTATATACAGATATATGTTAGCTTATGTGTGACTTGGTTGTTTAGGATGTGTTAGGTGTAATATGCATAGGTTAGGGTTAGAAGTAACTAGTGTAGTTTCTAGTCGCGAACCTAGAATAGGTTTACACCCACACGCACACACGTGCATATTTGCTATGTTTATACTGTGATGATGAGGATATTGGAGGACATTGGAGATGAGTCAATGAGATTGGGCATAGTGCCGTGATATCGGTGATGTGATGTGATTCGTATTTGGGATACGACATTTTTAGCGGGCCTTGGGACGTGTGTTTCACACACGCGTTCTTACTTATATAATGGTATCGATTCGTACTAGACTTAGATCAGTACCCCAGATTATGTGAGATGATGATAAGGATACCAAATAATTGATGAGCTGATTGTGATATTGACCCGTACCCAGCTATTGGGATGCCGTACGACGATTTACCGTATGAGCTATATATTGATGATTGATCCGCGCTCATGACTCGAGGATGTTAGATGACATACGGTACAGTACGCGTTACTATTGAGGCGGAATCACCGACTATTTACATTTATATCTACATATATATCGACTCAGATTAGGTGGTTTCCATACCCCTCCCGATTTACTTGATAGTTAGATCAGTAGTTAGTATAGTAGATGTTAGACTAGACCCGAGCCATACCTATTTAAAAAAAAACTTACGAATCGGGAATATCTTAAAAACAAGTAAAGGGATTCTACGGATATTTTCAAAGGACGTACCTTACTTAAAAACCCCGTAGCCCTTATTTTACTAAAAACCCTGATTTGTCTCATTTCAAATGGCACAATTTCATGACATATACATATTGATGTATAATCTTCACAGTTGCGTGGATTTATTCGATTCCGCACTTTCATTGCTATTCGCATCTCATTTCATAAGCTATTGCTATATTATCATCATGCTGTTAGGACACCAGCACAATTACCGATGATGCATATGTCCACGTACACTGTTTGCCGGCTCACACACTTCGTCATCGATAATTGCCATGTCACTACACTGTAGTACTGTTGCATTCAGGATATGACCCTTGCATGGCATACTTGTACATATACTTATCGTACACTTATACTTGTGCACATACTTACTGTACACTCATACTTGTGCACCTGCCTGTCGTACACTCATATTTGTACACATACATATTTGCACATACATAGATGATAATTCTAGATTTGGAAACCGCAAGATACTCTTCAAAACTGATTCATTTTAAAGGAGCGGTTTCCCTCAATATGTGCATATTACTATTCCTGGTTGCATGATAGACAAATATGCTTGCATTTCTTTTACATGTTGCATATATCATGCTTCTGATTATACGTATTGAGATATGTTGTTTTCATGATATTTCTGGATTTGGGAACCGTGGATATTTCAAAAGAAAATATGTAGTTGTTATAAAAACCCGGTTACCCTTGATAGGATATTTCAGTGCATCAACCATGTGTTTTCTCGGTGCTAGTGTGACATGTGAAACCCGATTCGAGGAGGCGGATGGTGCCGATTGCGGGTACATGGTGGGCCCGGTATGGTATCCCGGGGCGAGAACGGATCGCTGTGCAGTAGACGGTGAGCCTGGCAGAGGGACCACTACCTACCGGTGATCGTATTTGAGCTCGGCGGATATCCGGAGGTTGCCGACCGGAGTTGAGAGATGGATATGGGCGTACTGCTGGGGCCGAGGGCCGATACCGCAGACGGAGCCCGTGGGCTGACCCAGACTGACGGGTGCCCGATATATGAGGATTTACGTGTCGATGCTGGGCACAGTTTTCATGATGTTTTCGAGTGTCGATGCTGGGCACTCCGGTTCCATGATTTTGATTATATCGTCGTACTTCCATGCATATGCTTATGATATTTACGTGCATGATGCTTATTGTCATTGGGTGACGGGTGGACGGGATCCACGTTTATACAGACTTTGATTACATACAGACCTCGATTACATTGATCATACTTCATTTGTATATATAACAGGGTATGAGGGCGCTGTTATATATACCCTTACACAAATATTAGTGGAATGGGACGCTAATATATGTGTATTGATATCCATTTGATACTTCATCATATTACTCCATGCAGACATACCTCTTATATATGACATGTTATTACCTGAGGCACTGACACGAGCACTTGGTACTACATACATGTATAGATGTTTCATTGCCACCTTAGCATGCTTCAGACTTATTCATTTGAGGTTTATATATTGATCGTATGACCTAGGATTGCGTCATACATGCGATTTTCTGTTCGTAGATCTTTTTCTACTCACGAGTTGGCAACTCACCCCCGTTGTGCCCCAGTTTCTTGCAGGTTTGCCGTACATGTTTTATTACGGCTTTGCGGGCACTGTTCCTTTCGGGTGACTTGTTAGTAGGTGGGTTTATTGTATCGCACCCATAATTATACATTGTATATTATATTTCAGTTGTATCTAGAATTTCCATCAACCAAACATGTACTTATTGAGATAGAGACCAGTGGTGTTTATTTTTCGACCGTAAAGTCGCGCGTTATATTTCTATGGATTTCATGCTGTTAGATTTACCTTTCCGTTGTGATCCTCGCCTTTAGGCGTTGTATATTATGTTGCTTACAGGTTGATTGTTATGGTTCTTCCTACTCTCTACTATTTTTTCTTGGTTTGGATTTCTGGGTTTTCGGCTTTCTTAGATTACGTACGCCTTGAGACGTTCGTAGTTTAAGTGCCGGTCATATTCCGTACTTTCGGGACGTGACAAAGTTGGTATCAGAGCGTTAGGTTTTACCTTCGGAGCGTAGGATGACCCTTGGTTGATGGAATAGGTGACTAAAGTAGAGTGACGTACCGTGGGTATGTTCCGCGGCATATTTACGATACGCCACTCCACTTAAGAAGCCTTAGGATGTACATTTCCTTGTTCAGTATTATATTCCTTCCTGATCTAGCCTCATCGGTACCAGTTATGGGTTTGCTGCCACGATTACGGGCAGGGAGAGCTACGGCTAGAGTTGCGGTCAGCACGAGCTCGTTACGAACGAGGACTGACCAGGGCATGATTCTGGCGACACATGATTGTACATATATGTCTTTTTACTGTGTTTGCGCGCCACGAGCGTTGGATGGATCGCTGTATGAGATTACTCGGACATGCAGATTAGCACCAGAGGATTGAGCCACTGACCGAGGCCAGCCAGACTTTGATGACCGTTGAAGTGTTGCTTACTCATGATGATCAAGGCACAGTTCAGCGTGCAGACGAGTAAGCCGGTTGTTGCTGTAAACGACGAAATATCGCCCCAGATGTTGGAACTATTGCAGTACGAGTTGTACCAAGAGATGATAGAAGGTCGCTAGTCACCAAGGATGAATGGCTAGGACGTGTGGTACGTTCGCTACCCCGATGCGAGGTCATCAGATAGATTTATTCCAGCTAGAGGCGACTTCACGTAGGTTCGTTGAGAGTCGATTGAGACGATCGAATGTCAGAAACCTATTATTTCAAGTTTAAAGTATTCGGAAAGACATGCAGGCAATCATATGGACCCTCTAGAAGAATGAAACCCTAACTCGACATAATGACCGTGTGAAAGCCCTTGAACCTTAGGGTTTGCGGCAGTTCCGCGGCGCCATTAGTGAGGCTTGGGTTTGCCCTTCTACGGCTGGACCATCGATGCTGTGGTACGTACTCGATACTGTTAAACTATACCCAAGATGTTGAGCTCTTGGGGGATTATGAGGTTTTGACGAATTGATCGAATGGTTCGACTTCATTCGGATGCTAGGTGGTGAGATGAATTTCTTGGGAGACTCCAGATACAAGGATAGCCGTTGGAGCTCAGTCCATGCAGCCACGATGAGATGAGTCTGAATTAGTCGACATCGAGCAGAGTGAAGTAAAGAGTTCGCAAGAGATTTCAACGAGATGACGTCCCACTCCGTTGACATCAGAGATGCAATACGTACGCCGAGACTTTGTTTATGGATATACCTTCCAGAAAGAATTGTGATGCGTACACAGCTGTTTCAGAACAAGAATTAGCTTTAGTAGAGGACGATGACTTCCGGGCAATTCGGCAAAAACGAGATTCGAGAAAGGCCTAGACAGGACCTCTCTAGAATAAATTATGAGAAGACTTAGACCCAGGAGTGGTCATATTGCGCACGCCCAGCAGGCCACAGTTCGGCATCGTCGACGAGATAGTTAACCAGGTTCGGGTAAGGACCTCACCCAGATGCGTATGAGTTGATCAAGGACGGACGAGTATTGAGTATTTCCCCCGATGGTTGGGGCGCGTTCCCGAGTACCTGTTCGGCCAGACATTTTCTACAGTACGGTGAAGCTACAGAGTACGCGATTTTGAGTCCGTGCGAGAGACTTCGGATAGTCCGTGGCCGAGAGCAGTTGCAGTGCGTAGATAACACGGCGTGACGTCATAGTGGACGACGATAAGACAAGCGGGACAAGAGGTTCGTGCGAGACGCTGACAAACTGTCATTACTTTCCGTCGAGGCTAGAGACCTGATATACTTACAGAGACGTTGGGATACGGCCAGTTTCCGAGGAAATGTGTGGGCACATCCAGATGTCCAGAAAACGAGAAAAGATGATATAATAGTACCAGCCTCCGTACAGATCGGCATAGGCGAGGTCAGAAGAGACCTTGAGCAGGATTCCTTCCAGGACACAGCTGCAATGATATTTGCACCCAAAATTAGATGTGATGTGCTTCCAAAGAGCCAGAGGCCAACGCCAGTGAGATGCTGCATTATGAGTGGTCGTGATGATTGACCGAGAGATGACCAGAGAAGTGCCAGAACGGAATCGTCCCCGTTAGCACATCTGACAGGGCCGATGAGCCGATGGATGTGAGATTGGTAAATCCACAGAGAAGATAAGGACCCAGAGACAGAGGACGCCAGACCGTGAGCAAGAGGCAAGTAGATATCTTGCGCTGCTAGCATTGGATTCACCGACACCTTCTCGATTTTGAAGGAGGAACTACCGACGACGGTATTTATGATTTATGATTTTGTGATTCGATTATCACGTATTCGTCATCTTGGATTTCGGTATTTTGGGCGTTCTGTTTGCATGACTTAGTCTTGATGACTGAGTTTCACGATACTTGTTTTCTTGCACCATGATTGCGCTTACGGAGTATTTGCGATTTTCGCACAGTTGTTACACTTGATATCGTTTTTGTGTCTTGGTTTTACATGTGATGATTTTATGGGTTTTGGATATTGAGTTGATTTTGTGCGTATGCACGCACGCGGTTTGGTGTTTGCACTCGGTATAGTTCACATATGCTTGCAGTGCAGTGCTTCGTATTTTGTGCACTTAGATGCACTGGACTTCGATTTCGATGATAAAGCTCGATATTGTTTTGTGCACTTTATGCACCCGATTGGATCTTTGCGCGTGTTCGGCGCTTGTTATTGGATTTCATGATTTCGTGCATGATGGATGCACTAGATTTGGATTTTTAGCGCATGTTGGGCGTAGGTTATGAGATGCGATTTGGTGCACACCAGATGCATTAAATCGAGATTTTTTCGTGCATATCAGATGCACCTGATTTTGCTGTCAGGCACACACGTTGCCTATGACAGGTGCTTCGTGGACACCCGTTGCACCTCGATGTCGTTTTGTGCACCTGCTTGGCACATGTATGGATTTTGATTTCTGTGCTCACCGGACGCACAGGGTTTTCATATGCAATTTGGGGATTGATTTTTATGGAGCAGTACGTTTTTATGATATTTGCTATGTGTTTTCGTACTGGGCAGGACTAGTCAGAGGACAGTGCCTGGGTATATTTTGCATGCATTGATAGATTTCAAAGGGATTTCCGAAAGCGAGCTATAGTTTCATTATTTATATACGTGTCCGATGTGACACGAAACGTTTAAAATATGGAACCCTTCTAAAAGTGTTTTCAAAACGGCGGATCATGCATACTAAACAAGATATATAAGTATATGACTATTTTCTTATAGAAACGTCCGCCACTGTGCAGCGTTATGCGCATTGCACATTGACTTTAAAGAATTTTGGCATGCATTCCCTTCATATATTTACATGTATAGTTCCGATTACTAGCATATCGGTTTTGCCTTGGATTTGGCATTCGTGTTTTCACCTTGACTCCGATGATTGCGAGATGCTTGATGGAGTTTTGTTTTCGAGTTATCTGCTCGTTACTCATGCGCATGTATAGCGCTACGGTGTGTTCTATGTATTGATGATTTCGGAGCCTCGTTGACTTGGACATTTTATTGAAATGTTTTAGAATTTTGGGGGTTTAAATTTAAATTCGGGGACCGAATTTCTTTAAAGGGGGAAGACTGTAACATTTCAAAAAAATAAAATATTAATTTTGGGAATTTTCATAATTTAATATTAATTTTTAATGAATATTTTAATAGTCGGTATAATTAAATACCAATAAATGGGGAAAATTCTGGAGAAATTTTTTGAAATTCTAAAATAGGTTATTTTGTGGAAATAAACCATTTTACAGTTCTTATGATGAATTATATGCTACATTAGTGTTAATAGCGATCAAAAATCGCTAATTGGATTTTTAGCTTTTTGTGCAAAAATGTGCACATAACATTTTCCACACTTGTCACACTTGTTTCATGTTTTGGTTTCTTGATGGCTTAGAGTTGAACCATGTTTAGATGACCATGGTGGGTTGAACCAATTGGTTAGGTTAGTGGGGTAATTAAGGGTGTGGCTTTGTTTACAATTGGATTAGGGTTATGTTGACTTGTGTAGGGAAAGAGAGAGTAGGCCATAGTGGTTGTGTATTAACTTGAGAGAGAGGGAGAGAGAGAGAGGGAGAGAGAGGTGGTTAGGGTGTGCCATGATCCATCTCATTCTATAATCCCTTGTGTTCTTTCACCCCCCCTCTCACTCATACCACTCCCTCTCATTTGTCACACCTTTCCCTCACATCACACACTCTCACACTCAAAAACCATTACAAACAGCACCATTATGAGCTGCAGCAGCAGCTGATGTGAAACATAAGCCTACCCTCAGCACACTTCAGCCCCTATATACACCCATCAGCCTCAAATTTTGAATTAGCAGCATCAGCAGCTGCTGTAAAAACAGCAGCAGCAACTTCATTACAAAGTAAATCCACACCATCATCATCCTACCACCTCACACTTCACCACACTTCAACAACAGCTGCAGCTGCTGTAACAACATCAACCCAACACAATAACAATAGCAACAGCTTCAGCCAGAACAGCATCAGCACAAGCAAAACAGCAACACTTGAGGCAGTCCAGCAGCAGCACAACACCCCTCCTTCCTTCATCCTCTTTTCTCCTACATTCTAGGATTTTCTTGAGGTATAATCTTGCAACCCAACTCCTATTTTGCCAAGTTCTGGTTATATAGTTGAAATTTAGTATTATTAAGTAGATTAGTGCTAGTTTAGGAGAAGTTGAGTGAGATTTGGCCTAGCGATGGTTTTGAATGTTAGTATAGCCTTATTAGGTGCTATGGAGACCAGTTTAACCAAGATTTCCCCAGTTTTCCAGTAAGCTACCTGAAAGTTTCAACTTGGCGTATTTATCGATTTTGTCGACTTTGTGGCTTTTCTGGAAACTGCTATCAACCTGGACCTCCTAAAATAAAATTGATTTGGCAGTGAGATGTGCAGGCAGATAGGAACCAACACCCAAAACCCTAGCCCCAACCACCATTGTATGGCCGCAGATTTAATCCCCCTGGCCGCAATTTGTGGCCAGACCAGGGTGGAACCGCCTCGTTTTGCGTGCACGACCCTATTTCATGTAAACTTGACCATGGGTATGTCTAGTTTTGACTGATTCCAGTTAGGGTAAAATCTGGGTTGATTTTCATAAGTTGGCGTATGATTTACGACTTGTTTTCGTATGGGTTTTTGGTATTCGATGATTCGTTCTGTCGGCTGGCGTTTGGACGTCAACGACAGTGGATATTGGCTGCGTTTGCACACGAGGCCATAGGTTTTTACCTATGGGCGTAGCGTGCACCATTTTGGTTTCCGACATGGTTTTCATGTGTTTTAGCGTGTGATATCCTTGTAGGTACCCCACGTGGCGTCGAGGCGTTGGAGATGCAATGGCGACATCGGCACCGGCACACACAAAGAAAGGTGAGTAGATTTATATCTACGGGGAGAAGTCGGGTGGATGGCGTATAGCACCCCTGCAGTCCGATGTCTAGTATACCATATATACTTTGTATATACAGATATATGTTAGCTTATGTATGACTTGGTTGTTTAGGATGTGTTAGGTGTAATATGCATAGGTTAGGGTTAGAAGTAACTAGTGTAGTTTCTAGTCGCGAACCTAGAATAGGTTTACACCCACACGCACACACGTGCATATTTGCTATGTTTATACTGTGATGATGAGGATATTGGAGGACATTGGAGATGAGTCAATGAGATTGGGCATAGTGCCGTGATATCGGTGATGTGATGCAATTCGTATTTGGGATACGACATTTTTAGCGGGCCTTGGGACGTGTGTTTCACACACGCGTTCTTACTTATATAATGGTATCGATTCGTACTAGACTTAGATCAGTACCCTAGATTATGTGAGATGATGATAAGGATACCAAATAATTGATGAGCTGATTGTGATATTCACCCGTACCCAGCTATTGGGATGCCGTACGACGATTTACCGTATGAGCTATATATTGATGATTGATCCGCGCTCATGACTCGAGGATGTTAGATGACATACGGTATAATACGCGTTACTATTAAGGCGGAATCACCGACTATTTACATTTATATCTACATATATATCGACTCAGATTAGGTGGTTTCCATACCCCTCCCGATTTACTTGATAGTTAGATCAGTAGTTAGTACAGTAGATGTTAGACTAGACCCGAGCCATACCTATTTAAAAAAAAACTTACGAATCGGGAATATCTTAAAAACAAGTAAAGGGATTCTACGGATATTTTCAAAGGACGTACCTTACTTAAAAACCCCGTAGCCCTTATTTTACTAAAAACCCTGATTTGTCTCATTTCAAATGGCACAATTTCATGACATATACATATTGATGTATAATCTTCACAGTTGCATGGATTTATTCGATTCCGCACTTTCATTGCTATTCGCATCTCATTTCATGAGCTATTGCTATATTATCATCATGCTGCTAGGACACCAGCACAATTACCGATGATGCATATGTCCACGTACACTGTTTGCCGGCTCACACACTTTGTCATCGATAATTGCCATGTCACTACACTGTAGTACTGTTGCATTCAGGATATGACCCTTGCATGGCATACTTGTACATATACTTATCGTACACTTATACTTGTGCACATACTTACTGTACACTCATACTTGTGCACCTGCCTGTCGTACACTCATATTTGTACACATACATATTTGCACATACATAGATGATAATTCTAGATTTGGAAACCGCAAGATACTCTTCAAAACTGATTCATTTTAAAGGAGCGGTTTCCCTCAATATGTACATATTACTATTCCTGGTTGCATGATAGACAGATATGCTTGCATTTCTTTTACATGTTGCATATATCATGCTTCTGATTATACGCATTGAGATATGTTGTTTTCATGATATTTCTGGATTTGGGAACCGTGGATATTTCAAAAGAAAATATGTAGTTGTTTTAAAAACCCGGTTACCCTTGATAGGATATTTCAGTGCGTCCACCATGTGTTTTCTCGGTACAAGAGTGACATGTGAAACCCGATTCGAGGAGGCGGATGGGGCCGATTGCGGGTACATGGTGGGCCCGGTATGGTACCCCGGGGCGAGAATGGATCGCTGTGCAGTAGACGGTGAGCCTGGCAGAGGGACCACTACCTACCGGTGATCGTATTTGAGCTTGGCGGATATCCGGAGGTTGCCGACCGGAGTTGAGAGATGGATATGGGCGTACTGCTGGGGCCGAGGGCCGATACCGCAGACGGAGCCCGTGGGCTGACCCAGACTGACGGGTGCCCGATATATGAGGATTTACGTGCCGATGCTGGGCACAGTTTTCATGATGTTTTCGAGTGTCGATGCTGGGCACTCCGGTTCCATGATTTTGATTATATCCTCGTACTTCCATGCATATGCTTATGATATTTACGTGCATGATGCTTATTGTCATTGGGTGACGGGTGGACGGGATCCACGTTTATACAGACTTTGATTACATACAGACCTCGATTACATTGATCATACTTCATTTGTATATATAACAGGGTATGAGGGCGCTGTTATATATACCCTTACACAAATATTAGTGGAATGGGACGCTAATATATGTGTATTGATATCCATTTGATACTTCATCATATTACTCCATGCAGACATACCTCTTATATATGACATGTTATTACCTGAGGCACTGACACGAGCACTTGGTACTACATACATGTATAGATGTTGTAAGTGCACGGCGGCGCCCCGGCCTCCATCCCGAAGCCGGATTGCGGAAGCGGTGATATACTTAAATTTTTCATGAACTGGCACCACCGCGCACTAATACCCGGATCGAACCATTAACTAGTCCTAGCTAACTACAAGATGGGGAAGAGAGATATACCGACTGATCCAAGTCCTCCGGTCTTCTCGTCGTCGTCCCGATCTCCTGCGGAAACTCCGGTCGTCGCCTCCTTGCCGGAAGGGCACCACATCGTCTGCATCTTTTATGGGCTCCCACCTCAATACCGAGGCAACTCGGGCACGAAGCTGGCTAGTCGACGTGCCCAAGGTTTGCTGTAGAATGTGGTGTAGAACTTGTGTCTCATTTGGGGTTCATGGAGATGCCATTTTGGTGGAGGGATGATACATGTAATTTTTGTGGAGCTATAGGATTTTTACAATGCCAAAAGAGATAAAATCCCACCACTACAAATTTTGGACAGCCCCATATTTCTTGGCCGGCCACAAGAGGTGAGGGAGAGAAGAGAAAGAGAGTGAGTATAAAAAAAAAAGAGGCCACACAATAATGCATGAGGGAATCAAAAGAAATCATGAAGGAACATGATCACAATCACATCCACACTCAACCACTCATCAACAACCATGATTGCACCAAAACCAACACTCCAACAAGCTAATGATCACTTCCAAAAGTCATGCCATCATGAAGATAGAAGTCAAGCAAGGTCAATGGATGGTGCACCATCATGATACAAGAAAATGCAAAGACCCCCTCCACAAATACTTATTTGCAACAATGCAAATAAGCCCTCTTCCACCAATCTTCGGCCAATGAACGATACAAAGAAAATTGGCCGAAACGGAAAGCAAACTGGCAACTCCAGAAAACTGGTCCCGTAATAAATTACAGGAAAACCCCGATACTGTGCATACACACCCGCATTTGTATTCCGACCGAAATACAAATGCAATGAGACAAAGTCTACACTGTACTATACTAGGATCCGGCTTAAACCAAAACCGGCTAGTAAAATCTGTCCGATCCTGATCCGTGCAATACCGCACGTACCTGATCGAACCCTGCCATATATCCATACGGCCTGTAGTACAAACTGTCCGATCCTGATCCGTGCAATACCGCACGTATCAGATCGGACCTTGCCATATCTCCATACGGCCTCTACAGCTTTTCGCCCGAAAGCTGAGTAACTGAATGTGGGGGACTCTAAAGGCTCTTCAACACCTTGGTTGTGGATTTAACCACTAGCACGTCAGAGGTATAAACCAATACGTAACGGGCTACCAGGTATTGACTAAAAGGGACGTCTGTGAGCGAACTCAGCCTGACAACCCTACTGAGCCTGACAGTGACAATGTCCGTACAGTCCGGTCCGTTCGTCTATGAGTATCGCATGGCGGGCCTAGGGGGTTGGTAAAAGTCAGACCCCCAAAAGCGGTACAAGTCATGTCGGAGTGTAGCCCAGAACACCCTGAGATACTACTGGAATACCTACCAGTAAATCTCCTTGCCTCGGCCGAGGGCTTTGTGTAATGGCTCTCCTAGACACAGCGCGACCTCACCCCCAATACCGGGAGAGACGAACCCCTGAAGATACGCTCACTGCCTCCATGTGGCTCGGGACTGTACCTAACTAAAACCTGTTTGCACGTCTCCTTTGAGTGTGGTAGGGTAGTAATCAAAGTACTGTGGGAACTCACACGAGACAAATGACGATCCCCAGGTCGATGAACTAACCTGTATACATGTCACCAGGGAACTGCCATCTGACGTCTGGTATATGACCAACTAGCATGTTCCCGTCGAGTCCTGTCCGGTGTACTCATAACCCAATGAGCACCTGTATACATCTTAGGTGATCCAACTGACACCAGTGGCTTGTGAGACCGGCCACCGCCCCTCGTCGGGGTCTCGACTGTATACACTAGTCTACTCTGGAGTATCGATGCCCTGTCTCGAAACTCTCACGACTAGGGACCATTTAAGGATATGCTTATAGACTGCGAGCTCCCACTTATATGATCGCCCTCATACTGCTGGTGGTCAAACAAGAATCCTAGGGGCTCTATCAACGTGCAATAGTGACCTGTCAGGTCACCTAAAACAGTACACGATGATAAAGGTAAACCAGATAGCATACTATCATCTCGAGTAAGACCGTCCTACCGGGATAGGTCCTCCCTCAATCATTGCAATCACGTACCTGCGATCCAATAATTGACTCTGAGGGCACTATCTCCAACAATCTCCCGCTTGCACTCAAGGCTAATTATTGCGATGTCGCATACTCACAGCCCGTGTGATACCGAACACCCAACTCCTCTACTAGTCAGTCTCACAAAGCCTGTATGAGAAACTATTGCGTTCGAGGAATAGCCTCAGTGAGTGGATCCGCCTTGATGTTTCTTTCTATGTCTCTCTATATCTCATGTTCGCGGAGAAAACCCATCTCCCGAAATGAGCAATACCTGTCTTAGAATGTGTCTGGATGTCTGATGGGACATAGTTCATAAATGAACACCAAATCCAAACTTCTTAGACTGTATCGTCAACTGAACTTAATCAGTATCCTGCGCCATGCCTCCCTCAGTATTGCCTTGGACCAACTGTCCAAAATACTGCCCCTCGTCAGAAGGAAAACTATAACTCTGACAACCTCCTTGTCGTCTAGGTCACCTTGGAAGCCTGGAATGATAACTGTCTCCCGAAATGAGGCTGTCGTTATCATATCCCTAGAACATCCACTTATGTTCTAAAACTGCTTCCGACTGTTTCTCCAGGATTGGATCAATGTCAACTTATTGCATGTAGTGCAAGAACAACATCTGGTGTGGTACTTTGAAATCTCATGATTGACTCAATTGCCTAAGCAAGTGATCTGCCAATCATGCACATCCCTCTCCCCTTTAGTCTGTAAGACAACTTTAGAGAGGGTGACTCCATCACCTGCAGGTACACTACCATGCCAGGAGTCGTCCATTCTAAATACTCTTAGAATGCTGTCTAAGTACCCATATGGAGAAACCACTGTGTGACGACCAAAGTATAACCGATCGTAGTATAGGAATATCACTTCCTACTCTGTGTATGTCATCCAAATACCAGGACATTACACCCTACTACCTTCTTAACAGATCCATCCCCTATTCTGATGAAGTCAAACCTATGACTGTCACATCAGAAATGGATGATCTCTCTCCGCCATATTTGCTTTAGTCTATAATTAGACATAAGCCACTTGTCCACCAATGATTCCGCTGCTCCCACTGACTACGACAACCCTCTGGCAGAGTCATATAGACGTACACTTCTAAAGCTAGTTTAGAACGACGCTATACTCATCCTCCCGCCGGGTCTCGCAACCTGGAACAACAGCAATGGCAAGTGTGGGTACACAAGAACTTCCCTGTCACCGTCCTTGAGGCTACCGGAGTACCTCTCGGGTGCCTGAAGTTACCCACCTGATCTGCGGAGTGGCCAATGGAATGTCAAACCAGATTGAATCTTTAGGTTCCTTATCAAATCTTCAGTAATCGTTTGCGGCTCTGGAATCACTTCCAGTTCTACCATACTCCCACTACTGTTTTCTGAAAAAAAATCCATTTTTAATAAAACTGTGGCGAGTCTAGAACAATATCGCTATTGTTCATCCAGATGGTAGAAAGTCAACCCTCGTCATAGCCTGGGTCAACCCACAAACAGCCATTACAGAAACATGCCTTAAGTTGTCCAGTGTCTGGTTTTAATCATAAACCGGACAACTCCCCGTACCTTAACATCGTTAAGATATGAACTGTTCTATATCCAATATAGAACCAGAGGCACTGATTTAATTGAACCAGATTCAAATCATGCAACTGTCTCCAGTGCATGCCAACTAAATGGAAGGAAGCCGATCAGCGTTACTCAATTTTGGACTGCTTCCAATTATGAGTAACCTGAAAGAGAAGTAAGTTCTCTTTATCATTACTATCAACTGAATACCATGCACAAGTGTGTACATCTTCGATTGCTTTGAAGAATCCCGATACTTGCTATACCTGGTTCTCTACTCTATTCAAATACCTATAACTTCTCAAAATTCGGACCCTGTGTTTACACGAAACACCTGCCTAAAAACTAGAGAAGTCATAAGTAAACCGAATATAGTACGAGGACCACCCCGCTGTCCTGATGGACCCTGGACAACATACAATACTCTGTATAAGTCCCTTGAGTCTGATAACTCATTCACTGTGTGTCGTAGGTTGAAAACTGTACTTATGGTTAAGAAGAATTACACCGCTGTTTAATGCTCCTTACCTAACCATCCACTGATATAGGTAAATGTCGTAGACATAATTTCAAAAAGGTATATCTCACTCTATGAAAATAGACGTACAGATATATCAATTTGAAATTGGTGCATGACAGCGGATATTCAAAACCAAATATTTGCCGACCGGCAAACAGTCCAGGTGATTTCCTCAAATATCACTGATTACAACGAATCCCGATATAATGAGGATGATCACCTAATTCCCAATAACTTACTCACACTCATCATCTGTAAAACCATACAGATGTGAGAATTATACCTGGTAAATACATACCCTGGAGTAAGTATCTAACTGGGAAATCGGTTTTCTTTTAACAGTACACAGTGAAACTGAAACATTGAAATGTTTCGATGGGGTATCCCAGTATTCCTAGTAATGCCTCTTCCAGATTCACGACTGCAACCGTATAATTCTTTGCCACCTCTCCAAATCCCTTTATATGTCTTTAGTAATTACCTTCTGCACACCCCTTAGGCCAAATGGTTTTCTTCCTTCCCTACCGTTCGGCACCAGCCTATGGTTTGGAAGAAGACTATCCAATAAGCATAATGGGTGTACTGTCCTAATCCTAGGAACACTCGCAATGCGAGAGAAGGTGAGGATAAAAGACAACAGAATAAACCTTATTCCTATTTCTCCTGAACCAGAATCCATCCCCGAACTGGAACAAGTTCCTTTCGAGTTCGTATATAACCATACGATGGAGTATCCAATAAACTGTGGATCTTCGTAGTGATACGGAGTGCCCTGGAGAAATACAAAGGTGAAGTGGGAGTGGTAATGAAATACTTGGTTTGGTCGTGAATATCAGTCGCAATTTACTTTGCCCTCTTACTAATCCCTTTCTTTGTCTTTACATAATACCTTCTGTACACCATCGTTATGCTAATTGGTTTTCTTCATTCCCCACCAGTCGGCACCAGCCTAAGGTTTGGAAGAAGACTATCCAATTTGCGTAATAGGTGTACTATCTCCTAAACCAAGGAGTACTCGCAACCTGAGAGAAGGTAAAAGGAAAAGACAACTGAATAAACCTATCCGTTTTCTCCAGAACCGGAAACCATCCTCGAATAAATCTCTTCGAGTTCGTATATAACCATACGATGGTTTTGTCCAATGGAAGTGGACGTTCGTAGTAATACGGGGTGTCCTGGAGAAAAGGGTAAAAGTAGGAGTGGCAATGAGGTTTGCAACTCTGACAATCCAAAAGCCAGTGTTTAAGAAGGTTCGGTCAACTTGGTTACTGAGTCATAGTCTTAGGGTCGGGTCAATGGTCGCTGCCAGAGAGAGAGAAAAGAAACACTCAGCGTGCACTCTAACCTAGATCAGAATGGTTACCAATTTATCTAATCTGGAAACCTCCCACTGTACCGTCAAATTCTCCTCCAAACCTGAAAGAAGAATTAGTCGGGATCACCCGAGGAGTAAACTAACTCATCAGTGGGAATCGGGATCCAACTATCACCGCATGATAACGTGACGGAATCCGCTCACGCTATCACACTCCAGAAGGTATGCGCATATCTGGCAAGTTTCAGTTCTTTTGAAACTCCCGATGTGATTTTTACCCCATGCTCTTATGACCTTGACTTTGGCCAACAAATCATAAGTCACATGTCAAGTTCTACCCGTCATTCTCCAGGTTGATTTGAATCCACCCGTACCTAGCCTTGACTTTGGCCAACAAGGCAGTACGACTGTTCCAAACCAACGCATCTATCTATGCTGCATATGAATAACCAACAGCTACCAAACACTGTGCCTTGACTTTGGCCAACAAACACAGCTTGAATACTATTGACTACCCATATGAAACGACGGAGGGCTACGAATGGTTTCTGGTGAAAACCTTTAACGTAATGAACTTGATATCGTTGAAGGAACCGGATAGCTTTTTGAAAATATAGTGACGAAAACCGTTGCTAAAGAGGTCACTCCCGGTGAAGGGATCTCGGCTCTTTCCCCGTAGAATGAGGTGCAGGATATTCCAACTGAATACCACGATGCAAAGCAAAAGTAATCGGCTATAGTGAAGTTATTGCCCTGACGCAAACTTTTTGTCCAAGGGGTCACTCCCGGTGAAGGGATCTCGGCCCTTGCCTCGTCGACTGAGGAGCAGGATATTCCAACTGAATACCACGATGCAAAACAAAAATGAACGTCCTTGCAATAACAACTTTTTGAAAAGTGTTCCAACAACATCAGATTAGGTTTGTTTTTAACTTGCATTGATCCGAATCAATGAAGTCCCATCAATTGATCACACCACAAAGAACGAAAATAATATGACGTACGTATATGCCATCCGCATTCGCCACTGGGTCCCGTCATTACCCGTTAGGTTAGCTAACTAACGACAGAGCGGGGACTGGACTAGCGCGGATGCAAAACATATACAACATCTACTAATATATATATACCAATATATTATATTCGCTCAAGGCGTGATAAAATGCAACATCACAGAAATGTACAACATCACAGAACAATACAGATATCTGGGATCCCCGGGTTTCACAGAGCCGCTGAAACCCGACGTTCCCCTGGTCGTGTGGATAGCCTGCGCAATGAAATCCTAGACCCCTACGGGCACGGCAAGTTACCCGCCAAAACCTGAAGCGAGGCAGCCCCCTTCAGCAACGTGAATGGACCACCCAGCACTTCACAGAATCCGGTAACTCGGGCACCCCTCCTGGGTCAACCTGTACCCCCTACGAGTGCGGCGAATGGCCCGCCAATTCTAGAGTAAAGCCCCCTCCGTCTCAAAGCCATGAGATGCGGGCTTGTTGCCCTCTAGAACCCGGCTATCCGTGCACCCCTCCGCGGGGCAATCCCAGTACAGAAAGTAAAATATACATACAACGGGTACATCGACCGCAACCTGGCCGTGCCCCAAAATAATAATACAAACAGGCAGTGACGGCAGTCCACATGTCGGACGCTCGCCCCGCAATATCAAATGTACATAATACAACAAAACTGTACTAGCATTGCATCCAGGCTATCCCCACCGACCGATCCACAACATCACAGCAAAATCACAGAACATCAACGTGAAAGTCACGTTCGCAAATCCGTCTAACCGGGCTATAGCAGTTAGACGGGATTTACCGATCAAGTGACATTCACGGTCGCAGATATAATGTAAAAACTGTGAAATAATGTGTTTAAAATATCCGATCGATCAAATTTTAACAAGTGGGCCCCAAAGTACTACTGTAGCACATCAAGAAATTCTGGGCCCAATATTAATATTCCAAAACCCCTAAAATCAGCCCAAAAAGATACTGCAGAAATTTAATGCAGCGACCCCAAAATAGTGCGGCGGAACCGCGGCCCAAAGGGGTGTTTGGCCGCGGTTCCGCGCTCCTATAGTGGAGTTAGTGCATCGAATTTTCACAGAACTCTTATTTCTTCTAGTACATCACTTTTCTGCAACCTGAAAAATTTTTCGACTCCAAAAAATTTCAACAGAAAACTGATGTGAACAAAAACGCGGATTTTGGAATTTTGGTCGATCGGAAATGTAAACACATTAAACAAAGCTAGACTAAGTTAATGGCCTGGCTCTGATACCACTGTAAGTGCACGGCGGCGCCCCGGCCTCCATCCCGAGGCCGGATTGCGGAAGCGGTGATATACTTAAATTTTTCATGAACTGGCACCACCGCGCACTAATACCCGGATCGAACCATTAACTAGTCCTAGCTAACTACAAGATGGGGAAGAGAGATATACCGACTGATCCAAGTCCTCCGGTCTTCTCGTCGTCGTCCCGATCTTCTGCGGAAACTCCGGTCGTCGCCTCCTTGCCGGAAGGGCACCACATCGTCTGCATCTTTTATGGGCTCCCACCTCAATACCGAGGCAACTCGGGCACGAAGCTGGCTAGTCGACGTGCCCAAGGTTTGCTGTAGAATGTGGTGTAGAACTTGTGTCTCATTTGGGGTTCATGGAGATGCCATTTTGGTGGAGGGATGATACATGTAATTTTTGTGGAGCTATAGGATTTTTATAATGCCAAAAGAGATAAAATCCCACCACTACAAATTTTGGACAGCCCCATATTTCTTGGCCGGCCACAAGAGGTGAGGGAGAGAAGAGAAAGAGAGTGAGTATCAAAAAAAAAGAGGCCACACAATAATGCATGAGGGAATCAAAAGAAATCATGAAGGAACATGATCACAATCACATCCACACTCAACCACTCATCAACAACCATGATTGCACCAAAACCAACACTCCAACAAGCTAATGATCACTTCCAAAAGTCATGCCATCATGAAGTTAGAAGTCAAGCAAGGTCAATGGATGGTGCACCATCATGATACAAGAAAATGCAAAGATCCCCTCCACAAATACTTATTTGCAACAATGCAAATAAGCCCTCCTCCACCAATCTTCGGCCAATGAACGATACAAAGAAAATTGGCCGAAACGGAAAGCAAACTGGCAACTCCAGAAAACTGGTCCCGTAATAAATTACAGGAAAACCCCGATACTGTGCATACACACCCGCATTTGTATTCCGACCGAAATACAAATGCAATGAGACAAAGTCTACACTGTACTATACTAGGATCCGGCTTAAACCAAAACCGGCTAGTAAAATCTGTCCGATCCTGATCCGTGCAATACCGAACATATCTGATCGAACCCTGCCATATATCCATACGGCCTGTAGTACAAACTTTCCGATCCTGATCCGTGCAATACCGCACGTATCAGATCGGACCTTGCCATATCTCCATACGGCCTCTACAGCTTTTCGCCCGAAAGCTGAGTAACTGAATGTGGGGGACTCTAAAGACTCGTCAACACCTTGGTTGTGGATTTAACCACTAGCACGTCAGAGGTATAAGCCAATACGTAACGGGCTACCAGGTATTGACTAAAAGGGACGTCTGTGAGCGAACTCAGCCTGACAACCCTACTGAGCCTGACAGTGACAATGTCCGTACAGTCCGGTCCGTTCGTCTATGAGTATCGCATGGCGGGCCTAGGGGGTTGGTAAAAGTCAGACCCCCAAAAGCGGTACAAGTCGTGTCGGAGTGTAGCCCAGAACACCCAGAGATACTACTGGAATACCTACCAGTAAATCTCCTTGCCTCGGCCGAGGGCTTTGTGTAATGGCTCTCCTAGACACAGCGCGACCTCACCCCCAATACCGGGAGAGACGAACCCCTGAAGATACGCTCACTGCCTCCATGTAGCTCGGGACTGTACCCAACTAAAACCTGTTTGCACGTCTCCTTTGAGCGTGGTAGGATAGTAATCAAAGTACAGTGGGAACTCACACGAGACAAATGACGATCCCCAGGTCGATGAACTAACCTATACACATGTCACCAGGGAACTGCCATCTGACGTCTGGTATATGACCAACTAGCATGTTCCCGGCGAGTCCTGTCCGGTGTACTCATAACCCAATGAGCACCTGTATACATCTTAGGTGATCCAACTGACACCAGTGGCTTGTGAGACCGGCCACCGCCCCTCGTCGGGGTCTCGACTGTATACACTAGTCTACTCTGGAGTATCGATGCCCTGTCTCGAAACTCTCACGACTAGGGACCATTTAAGGATATGCTTATAGACTGCGAGCTCCCACTTATATGATCGCCCTCATACTGCTGGTGGTCAAGCAAGAATCCTAGGGGCTCTATCAACGTGCAATAGTAACCTGTCAGGTCACCTAAAACAGTACACGATGATAAAGGTAAACCAGATAGCATACTATCATCTCGAGTAAGACTGTCCTACCGGGATAGGTCCTCCCTCAATCATTGCAATCACGTACCTGTGATCCAATAATTGACTCTGAGGGCACTATCTCCAACAGATGTTTCATTGCCACCTTAGCATGCTTCAGACTTATTCATTTGAGGTTTATATATTGATCGTATGACCTAGGATTGCGTCATACATGCGATTTTCTGTTCGTAGATCTTTTTCTACTCACGAGTTGGCAACTCACCCCCGTTGTGCCCCAGTTTCTTGCAGGTTTGCCGTACAGGTTTTATTATGGCTTTGCGGGCACTGTTCCTTTCGGGTGACTTGCTAGTAGGTGGGTTTATTGTATCGCACCCATAATTATACATTGTATATTATATTTCAGTTGTATCTAGAATTTCCATCAACCAAACATGTACTTATTGAGATAGAGACCAGTGGTGTTTATTTTTCGACCGTAGAGTCGCGCGTTATATTTCTATGGATTTCATGCTGTTAGATTTACCTTTCCGTTGTGATCCTCGCCTTTAGGCGTTGTATATTATGTTGCTTACAGGTTGATTGTTATGGTTCTTCCTACTCTCTACTATTTTTTCTTGGTTTGGACTTTTAGGTTTTCGGCTTTCTTAGATTACGTACGCCTTGAGACGTTCGTAGTTTAAGTGCCGGTCATATTCCGTACTTTCGGGACGTGACAAAGTTGGTATCAGAGCGTTAGGTTTTACCTTCGGAGCGTAGGATGACCCTTGGTTGATGGAATAGGTGACTAAAGTAGAGTGACGTACCGTGGGTATGTTCCGCGGCATATTTACGATACGCCACTCCACTTAAGAAGCCTTAGGATGTACATTTCCTTGTTCAGTATTATATTCCTTCCTGATCTAGCCTCATCGGTACCAGTTATGGGTTTGCTGCCACGATTACGGGCAGGGAGAGCTACGGCTAGAGTTGCGGTCAGCACGAGCTCGTTACGAACGAGGTTTGACCAGGGTGTGATTCTGGCGACACATGATTGTAGAGATGTGTCTTTTTACTGTGTTTGCGTGCCATGAGTGTTGGATGGATCGCTGTATGAGATTACTCGGACATGCAGATTAGCACCAAAAGATTGAGCCACTGACCGAGGCCAGCCAGACTTTGATGACCCAGATGTTGGAACTATTGCAGTACGAGTTGTACCAAGAGATGATAGAAGGTCGCTAGTCACCAAGGATGAATGGCTAGGACGTGTGGTACGTTCGCTACCCCGATGCGAGGTCATCAGATAGATTTATTCCAGCTAGAGGCGGCTTCACGCAGGTTCGTTGAGAGTCGATTGAGACGATCGAATGTCAGAAACCTATTATTCCAAGTTTAAAGTATTCAGAAAGACATGCAGGCAATCATATGGACCCTCTAGAAGAATGAAACCCTAACTCGACATAATGACCGTGTGAAAGCCCTTGAACCTTAGGGTTTACGGAAGTTCCGCGGAGCCATTAGTGAGGCTTGGGTTTGCCCTTCTACGGCTGGACCATCGATGCTGTGGTACGTACTCGATACTGTTTAACTATATCCAAGATGTTGAGCTCTTGGGGGATTATGAGGTTTTGACGAATCGATCGAATGGTTCGACTTCATTCGGATGCTAGGTGGTGAGATGAATTTCTTGGGAGACTCCAGATACAAGGATAGCCGTTGGAGCTCAGTCCATGCAGCCATGATGAGACGAGTCCGAATTAGTCGACATCGAGCAGAGTGAAGTAAAGAGTTCGCAAGAGATTTCAATGAGATGACGTCCCACTCCGTTGACATCAGAGATGCAATACGTACGCCGAGACTTTGTTTATGGATATACCTTCCAGAAGGAATTGTGATGAGTACGCAGCTATTTCAGAACAAGAATTAGCTTTAGTAGAGGACGATGACTTCCGGGCAATTCGGCAAAAACGAGATTCGAGAAAGGCCTAGACAGGACCTCTCTAGAATAAATTATGAGAAGACTTAGACCCAGGAGTGGTCATATTGCGCACGCCCAGCAGGCCACAGTTCGGCATCATCGACGAGATAGTTAACCAGGTTCGGGTAAGGACCTCACCCAGATGCGTATGAGTTGATCAAGGACGGACGAGTATTGAGTATTTCCTCCGATGGTTGGGGCGCGTTCCCGAGTACCTGTTCGGCCAGACATTTTCTACAGTACGGTGAAGCTACAGAGTACGCGATTTCGAGTCCGTGCGAGAGACTTCGGATAGACCGTGGCCGAGAGCAGTGGAAACGCGTGCAAGATGTTTTATGTGATAAAGCAGGCATCGCGGAGTTGGAACGTCTGTTTTGATATGGTAGTCAAAGAGTTTGACTTCATTAAAATGGTAGATGAACCTTGTATATACAAAAAGGTAGTAGGGAGTATGGTGGTGATCCTCGTAGAGTACGTAGATGACATACTCTTGATAGGGAAGGAGTTTCCTATGCTATGCTCGATCAATCTCCGCTTATCACAATGATTCTCCATATAGGATCAAACTGATACCTACTAAATCCTGGGTTTTGGATCTATGAGATAGATCTAATTGGATATTAGGATTCTCACTAGTTGTAGTGAGATGGTATCAATCGATCCTGGGGAGAATCACTGGAAAGGTTTTAGGGTGATAAGGACGACTGAATGTCAGTCACAGGCATTGTCTTTACCCTCAGTAAAGGGACGGTATGTTGGAAGAGTTCCAAGAGAGATACCGTGACATGCTAGACGATAAAGGCTAGATACATCGCTACCAAAGATGCTACCAAAGAGGAAGTCTGGGTGTATATTAGTTCATGAGATGAACTTCGTTCCTACCATTGTGTGACAATGGAGTTGTGGCTTATGCTAAGGAATGTACGTCCCATCAGTGATCCAGACATATTCTAAGGCAGTGTCACCTGATCATGGAGATGGTTGATCTCCAGGGGATCGAGGTTAGGAGAGTAGACTCAGAGGAAAACACGGCGGATCCACTCACGAAGGCCTTTTCCCAGAGAGAGACTAGTTATGGGATGGTTGAGTATGATATACTACAACCACTGCTGTCAGATGGCCTTAGTGCAAGTGGGAGATTGTTAGTTATATGTATGCCCTAGAGGCCATTGCTATACATAAGATGTATATTTTATTGGATGCTTGGACATATATAGGGAGGACTTTCTTGCTCGACATGATAGTATGCTATCTGGTTGCTCTTTACCTTAACGTGTACACTGATTGTCTCTCTGTTACATGTTGGTAAAGCCCTTAGGATGTGTACTTGACTACCTGGACTATGATGCGGATCATACTAGTGGGGACATGGTAGTCCATAAGTACATCCTTCAAGGTCCCTAGTCGTGGGTGTATCGAGACGGGGCATCGATATACCAGAGTAGACTAGCGTATACCTTCTCGACCCATACAGATGGGCGATGGATGATCCCATATCCATTGGTGTTTGACATCAGAGATGATATACGGGTGCTCAGTGGAGACTGGGTACACTGGACGGACTCGCCGAGAACTCCCAGATGGTATTATACCTTACGTCAGATGGCAGTTCTCTGGTGACACTGGTACAGGTTAGTCTGTAGACCCGAGATTGTCATAGCGTCTTGTGTGATTCCCACTGTGCTTTGATTTCCACCTTACCACGTCTAAGAGGGCGTGCAAAATGGTGGTTTTTGGGTACAGTTCCGAGTCACATGGAGGCAATGAGCGATAGGAGGGGTTTCGTCTCTCCCGGTATTGGGGGTTGATGTTGCGCTATGCTCGATTGGCCATAACAGGGAAGTCCCTGGCTAGGGCTGGTTTAGAGATATACTAGTAAGTGTTACCAGTAGTTTCTCGACCCGTTATGCGCCTCATATCGGCATGACTTATCGGTTATTAGGGTCTGACGTTTACCACCCCTAGACTTGATATGCGACATATTAGACGAGGAGACCGGACTGTACGGTAGTTTCACTGTCAGGCTTTTTGCAGGAGTTGGAGCGGGCTTGCTTGCTGATCTTCTGATCGCTCAATACCCGGGTAGCCGTTACGTCCAGCTAGTACCGCTGACGGCTTGTGGGTGCTTGATATGATCATCACCTACTGCCGGCGTATTGACGAGTCTTTAGGGTCTTACATAGAGGTTGTACTGGCTCAGGCAAAACGAAATAGGAGCGCATATGTGATATGTACGGGACCGAGAATAATGCGTGTATGTGATAACGTATTCTATTCTCGCGATGTTTGTATCGATGGGTTGTATGCGATATAACCTAGTTATCGAATCAAGTGTTGATTCGATAAGTCGATACATTGGATGTTAGTCGGTTATATGTGATATAACCGGATTATTAAGTCAAGTGTTGATTTAATAATTTAGTGTATAATTGTATATTGGATATACTAATTTACATTGACTAACATTGGTTCACTAAAGCATTTATTTTTCCCACTTGTACACAACTTAATATATATGTGATATATATTTATTTGTGTTCACATTTATGTATCATGGTTGTTGATACACTTGTCATGGGTGTATGAGACATACACCATTATGTATATATTGGTATGGTTTTTAATATTCAAAGTAAATACAAAATTAGTGAGTATTTGTTCATAAGCATGAAGCTTCATGAAGCTTATGGTGCTTTGACCAAAGTCCACTAGTTTTGTTTTACTTAGGATTTTATGAACCTAACCACTATAACTCACCATGGTTATGTCTCTACATGAGTTAAGTATATGATACTTACTCACCATGGTTACCATTCTCTCTCTTGATCTTTATCCATTTTCATTTGAGCTCTTCTTCTTCCTCCTTGATTTTTCATTTTAGGGTTTGAAAAAGAGAGAGATTCAAAGTGAGAAAAGAAATTCTAAAGTATACCCATTTCCTATCTCACCATCCTCTACTAGACTAGCACTTTAGTTTAGGGTGTTTGCTTCACTAATTCTATGTTTGGTGAAGTAGAAGCTTGAGTCCGTATTCCCTCGACGTAGATCATCTTTGGCATCGAAGACTTCAAGCGATCCCGTTGCAATTTTCTCATGGAGCCGTCCAAGAGTCCGGGAGTTGGATGATCGCAGCGAAGGGACTACATCAAGGAGCATATGAAGTGAAGGATCGATCTACAAAGGTTGTATTTCGTATTCACTTAGGGTTAAAGAGTTTAGCTTGCATAGTTTTCGCCTAATCTCTAGTTAACGATCTTGATTGGGGTTATTCGGCACGGATAAAATTTTAATCCGGCATGGTTGATGTCTTATAGAGCTTCATTAGAGTGCCTAGTAACCCTACAGTATGTACATTTGATATTGCGGGGCGAGCGTCCGACATGTGGACTGCCGTCACTGCCTATTTGTATATTATTCTTTTGGGGCACGACCGGGTTGAGGTCGATGTACCCGTTGTATATTTTACTTTCTGTACTAGGATTACCCCGCGGTGGGGTGCACGGATAGCCGGGTTCTAGAGGGCAACGGGCCCGGATCTCATGGCATTGAGACGGAAGGGGCTTCACTCTAGAATTGGCGGGCTATTCGCCGTACTCGTAGGGGGTACAGGTTGACCCAGGAGGGGTGCCCAAGTTACCGGATTCCGTGAAGTGCTGGGTGGTCAATTCACGTTGCTGAAGGGGGCTGCCTCGCTTCAGGTTTTGGCGGGTAACTTTCCGTGCCCGTAGGGGTCTAGGATTTCATTGCGCAGGCTATCCACACGACCAGGGGAACATCGAGTTTCAGTAGCGGCTCTATGAAACCCGGGGATCCCAGATATCTGTATTGTTCTGTGTTGCTTATTACATTTCTGTGATGTTGCATTTTATCACACCTTGAGCGAATATTATATATTGATATATATACTAGTAGATGTTGTATATGTTTTGCATCCGCGCTAGTCCAGTCCCCGCTCTGTCGTTAGTTAAGTAACCTAACGGGTGATGACGGGACCCAATGGCGAATGCGGATGGCATATACGTACATCATTATTTTCGTTCTTTATTGGTGTGATCAATTGATGGGACTGCGTTGATTCGGATCAATGCAAGTTAAACAAACCTATTCTGATGTTGTTGGAACACTTTTCAAAAAGCTATTATTGCAAGGACGTTCTCTTTTGTTTTGCATCGTGGTATTCAGTTGGAATATCCTGCTCCTCAGTCGACGAGGCAAGGGCCGAGATCCTTTCACCGGGAGTGACCCCTTGGACAGAAGTTTGCATCAGGGCAATAACTTCACTATAGACGATTACTTTTGCTTTGCATCGTGGTATTCAGTTGGAATATCCTGCACCTAATTCTACGGGGAAAGAGCCGAGATCCCTTCACCGGGAGTGACCTCTTTAGCAAAGGTTTTCGTCACTATATTTTTAAAAAGCTATCCGGTTCCTTCAACGATATCAAGTTCATTACGTTAAAGGTTTTCGCCAGAAACCATTCGTAGCCCTCCGTCGTTTCATATGGATAGTCAATAAGTATTCAAGCTGTGTTTGTTGGCCAAAGTCAAGGCACAGTGATTGGTAGCTATTGGGTATTCATATGCTGCATAGATAGATGCGTTGGTTTGGGACAGTCGTATAGCCTTGTTGGCCAAAGTCAAAGGCTTGTACGGGTGGGTTCAAATTAACCTGGAGAATGACGGGTAGAACTTAACATGTGACTTATGATTTGTTGGCCAAAGTCAAGGTCATAAGAGCATGGGGTAAAAATCACATCGGGAGTTTCTAAAGAAACTGAAACTTGCCAGATATGCGCATACCTTCTGGAGTGTGATAACGTGAGTGGATTCCGTCACGTTATCATGCGATGATAGTTGGATACTGATTCCCACTGATGAGTTGGTTTACTCCTCGGGTGATCCCGACTAATTCTTCTTTTAGGTTTGGAGGAGAATTTGACGGTACAGTGGGAGGTTTCCAGATTAGATAAAGTGATAACCATTCTGATCTAGGTTAGAGTGCACGCTGAGTGTTTCTTTTCTCTCTCTCTTTGGAAGCGACCATGACCCGACCCTAGACTATGACTCAGTGACCAAGATTAACCGAACCTTCTTAAACACTTGGTTTTGGATTGTCAGAGTTGTATACCTCATTGCCACTCCTACTTTTACCCTTCTCCAGGACACCCCGTATTACTACGAACGTCCACTTCCATTGGACAAAACCATCGTATGGTTATATACGAACTCGAAGGATTTTATTCGAGGATGGTTTCCAGTTCTGGAGAAAACGAATAGGACTATTCAGTTGTCTTTTCCTTTTACCTTCTCTCAGGTTGCGAGTACTTCTTGGTTTAGGAGATAGTACACCTATTACGCAAATTGGATAATCTTCTTCCAAACCATAGGCATGTGCCGACAGGTAGGGAATGAAGAAAACCAATTAGCCTAACTAAGGTGTACATAAGGTATTAAGTAAAGACATATCAAGCGATTAGTAAGAGGGCAAAGTAAAATGCGACTGCTATTCACGACCAAACCAAGTATTTCATTACCACTCCCAATTCACCTTTGTATTTCTCCAGGACACTCCGTATCACTATGAAGATCCACAGTTTATTTGGATACTCCATCGTATGGTTATATACGAACTCGAAAGGAACTTGTTCCAGTTCGGGGATGGATTCTGGTTCAGGAGAAATAGGAATAAGGTTTATTCGGTTGTCTTTTATTTTCATCTTCTCTCGCATTGCGAGTGTTCCTAGGATTAGGACAGTACACCCATTATGCTTATTGGATAGTCTTCTTCCAAACCATAGGCTGGTGCCGAAAGGTAGGGAAGGAAGAAAACCATTTAGCTTAAAGGGGTGTACAGAAGGTAATGACTAAAGACATATAAAGGGATTTGGAGAGATGGCAAAGAATTATACGGTTACAGTTGTGAATCTGGATAATGGAAGAGGCATTACTACGAATACCCGGATACCCCTACGAAACATTTCAATGTTTCAGTTTCACTGTGTACTGTTAATAGAAAACTGATTTCCCAATTAGTCCTTACTCTAGGGTATGTATTTACCAGGTATGATTCTTACATCTGTATGGTTTTACAGATGATCAGTGGGAGTAAGTTATTGGGAATTGGGTGATCATCCTCATTATATCAGAATTCGTTGTAATTGGTGATATTTGAGGAAATCACCTGGGTTGTTTGCCGGACGGCAAATATTTGGTTTTGAATATCCGCTGTTATGCACCAATTTCAAATTGATATATCTGTACGTCTATTTTTATAGAGCGAGATACACCTTTTTGAAATTATGTCTATGATATTTACCTATATCAGTGGATGGTTAAGGAAGGAGCATTAAACAGCGGTGTAATTCTTCTTAACCATAGGTACAGTTTTCAACCTACGACACACAGTGAATGAGTCACTAGACTCAGGGGACTTATACAGAGTATTGTATGTTGTCCAGTGTCCATTAGGACAGAGGGGATGGTCCTCGTACTATATTCGGTTTACTTATGACTTCTCTAGTTTTTAGACAGGTGTTTCGTAGAAACACAGGGTCCAAGTTTTGAGAAGTTATAGGTATAAGAGTAAAGTAGAGAACCAGGTATTGCAAGTATTAGGATTCTTCAAGGTGATCGAAGATGTAGATACTTGTGCATGGTATTCAGTTGATAGTAATGATTAAGAGAACTTGCTTCTCTTTCAGGTTACTCATAATTGGAAGCATTCCTAAGTTGAGTAATGCTGATCGACCTCTCTCCATTTAGTTGACATGCACTGGAGACAGTTGCGTGATTTGAATCTGGTTCAATTAAATCAGTGCCTCTGTTTCTATATTGGATATAGAACAGTTCATATCTTGACATTGTTAAGGTACGGGGAGTTGTCCAGCTTATGCTTAAAACCAGACTCTGGATAACTCAAGGCACGTTTCTGTAATGGCTGTTTGTGGGTTGACCCAGGCTATGATGAGGGTTGACTTTCTACCATTTGGAAGATCAATAGTGATATTGTTCTTGACTTGCCACAGTTTTAATAAAAATGGATTTTTTCAGAAAACAGTAGTGGAAGTATGGTAGAACTGGAAGTGATTCCAGAACCGCTAACGATTACTGAAAATTTGATAAGAACCTAAAGATTCAATTTGGTTTGACATTCCATTAGCCACTCCGTAGATATGGTGGGTAACCTCAGGCGCTCGAGATGTTCTTCGGTATGCTCAAGGACGGTGGCAGGGAGGTTCTTGTTTACCCAGACTTGCCAATGCTGTTGTTCCAGACTGTGAGACCCGGTAGGAGGATGAGTATAGCGTCGTTCTAAACTAGCTTTAGAAGTGCACGTGTATATGACTCTGCCAGAGGGTTGTCGTAGTCAGTGGGAGCAGCGGAAGCATAGTGGACAAGTGGCTTATGTCTATTTATAGACTAAAGCAGATACAGCGGAGATAGATCATCTATTTTTGATGTGACAGTCATAGGTTTGACTTCATCAGAATAGAGGATGGATCTGTTAAGAAGGTAGTAGGGTGTGATGTCCTGGTATCTGGATGACATACACAGAGTAGGAAGTGATATTCCTATACTACGATCGGTTATACTTTGGTTGTCACACAGTGGTTTCTCCACATAGGAATTGGATATTATATCAGACATTCTGGTTACTAGATCTATGTTTTTAGATCTAGATTTGGGTGGTTTCCCAATCTGGGTACTTTGACAGCATTCTAAGAGTATTTAGAATGGACGACTCCAGGAACGGTAGTGTACCTGCAGGTGATGGAGTCACCCTCTCTAAAGGTGTCTCATAGACTAAAGGGGAGAGGGATGTGCATGATCGGCAGATCACTTGCTTAGGCAATTGAGTTGATCATGAGATGTTAAGTACCACACCAGATATTGTTTTTGCACCAGATGCAGTAAGTTGATATTAATCCAATCCCGGAGAAACGATCGGAAGCAGTTTTAGAACATAAGTTGATGTTCTAGGGATATGATAACAGCATCCTCCTTCGGGAGACAGTTATCATTCCAGGCTTCCAAGGTGACCTGGACGGCAGAGTGGCTGTCAGAGTTGTAGTTTTCCCTCTGACGAGGGGCAGTATTTTGGACAGATGGTCCAGGTGGATACTGAGGGAAGGATGGCACAGGATACTGATTAAGTTCAGTTGACGATACAGTCTAAGAAGTTTGGAGTTCATTTATGAGCTAGGTCCCATCAGATATCCAGACATATTCTAAGACAGGTATTGCTCATTTCGGGAGATGGGTTTCTCCGCGAACTTGAGATACAGAGAGACATAGAAAGAAACATCAGAGCGGATCCACTCACTGAGGCTATTCCTCGAACGCAATAGTTTCACTAACGAGCTTTGTGAGACTGACTAGTAGAGGAGTTGGGTGTTCGGTATCACACGGGCTGTGAGTATGCGACATCGCAATAATTAGCCTTGAGTGCAAGTGGGAGATTGTTGGAGATAGTGCCCTCAGAGTCAATTATTGGATCACAGGCACGCGAATGCGATGATTGAGGGAGGACCTATCCCGGTAGGACAGTCTTACTCAAGATGATAGTATGCTATCTGGTTTATCTTTATCATCGTGTACTGCTTTAGGTGACCTTACGAGTCGCTATTGCACGTTGATAGAGCCCCTAGGATTCTTGCTTGACTACCAGCAGTATGAGGGCGATCATATACGTGGGAGATGGGGTCTATAAGCACATCCTTAAAAGGTCCCCAGTTGTGGGAGTTTCGAGAGAGGGCATCGATACTCCAGAGTAGACTAGTGTATACAGTCGAGACCCCGACGAGGGGCGGTGGCCGGTCTCACAAGCCACTGGTGTCAGTTGGTTCACCTAAGATGTATACAGGTGCTCATTGGGTTATGAGTACACCGGACAGGACTCGACGGGAACATGGTAGTTGGTATTATACCTGACGTCAGATAGCTGTTCCCTGGTGACATGTGTACAGGTTAGTTCATCGACCTGAGATCGTCATTTGTCTCGTGTGAGTTCCTACTGTGCTTTGATTACTACCCTACCACGGCTCAAAGGAGTCGTGCAAACAGGTTTTAGTTGGGTACAGTCCCGAGCCACATGAAGGCAGTGAGCGGATTTGCAGGGGTTCGTCTCTCCCGGTATTGGGGGTGAGGTCGCGCTGTGTCTAGGAGAGCCAGTACATGATAGTCCTTGGCCAAGGCAAGAGATTTACTGGTAGGTATGCCAGTAGTATCTCAGGGTGTTCTGGGCTGCACTCCGACACGACTTGTACCGCTTTTGGGGGTCTGACTTTCACCAACCCCCTAGGCCCGCCATGCGATGCTCATAGAAGAATGGACCGGACTGTACGGATATTGTCACTGACAGGCTCAGTAGGGTGTCAGGATGAGTTCGCTCATCGACGTCCCTTTTGGTCGATACCTGGTAGCCCATTACATATAGGCTAATACCTCTGACGTGCTAGTGGTTAAATCCACAACCAAAGTATTGACGAGTCTTTAGAATCCTCCACAGACCAGTTTCTCAAGTTTCGGGCGAAACGCTGTAGAGGCCGTATGGAGATATGGCAGGGTTCGATCAGATACGTGCGGTATTGCACGGATCGTGATCGGACGGTTTTTACTAGCGGGCTTTGTTTTAAGCCGGATCCTAGTATTTGACAGTGTAGATTTTGTCTCTTTGCATTTGTATTCAGTGGGAATACAAATGCGAGTATGTATATACAGTCGCGGGGTTTTCTTGTAATTTATTACGGGATTAGTTTTCTGAAGTTGCCAGTTTGCATTCCGTTTCGGCCAGTTTTCCTTTGTTCCTTCACGGCCGGATTTTTCTGATGGAGGGGCTAATTTGCAAGTTTGCAAATTAGCTATTGTGGAGGGTTTATTTGGATATGGAAAGATTATGATAGCATCTTTTCTTTTCATGCATCATTTCTTTTGCATTAAATGAGATTAGATAGGATTAGAAATTGATTTGATATTGTTATCATCACATTTGGTTGTGGTCACCCTTTTTCTTTTCCTACACTCACCTCTCTTCTTGGTTTTGATTATTCCCTCCACCATTTTGATCACAGAGGGGCCGGCCACTTTGAAAAAGAGTGAGAGGCTTCATTTTTGTGAGGGAAATTGATTCATCTCATTTTGGCTTGCTTGCTAAATTCCTAACACCTCTCCAAAGTTCATGGTTTTCATTCCTACATCATGGCAACTTCACAACCCCAATTGAGACAATGGATTCTACACTTGCCTACAGCAATTCTTGAGCACGTCGACTCGCCAGCTTCGTGCCCGAGTTGCCTCGGTCCAGAGGTGGGAGCCCGTAAAAGAATCTGGCGATGTGGTGCCCGTTTCGACGCGGAGGCGACGACCGGAGATTCCGCGAGGAGATCGGAGTGGAGGCGAAGATCGAAGGACACGGATCGCTTGGTATAGCTTCTCTACTCTTATTCTAGTTTGCTAGAGTTAGGTTAATGGCCCGATCCGGGATTTTTAGTGCGTGGTGGTGCCGGTTCTAGTTTATAGAAAAGTTTTCGTTTCCGCATTCCGGCGTCGGATTGATGGCCGGGGCGCCGCCGTGCACTTACACATAAAACTTGAGCAGAAACAAAACATCCCAGAAAACACAACATCAACACAGAAGAATAACTGAGCAAATTTAGGTTGACTCGGTGTCAACTCGGCCACGGATCCGCGGCGGTTCGCTTGGATCGTCCGCGGTTCCACGGTGGTTTAGCCGAGTCACGATCCCAAATTTCTTCACAATTCTTAAAAAAACCCTGATTGTATTTTTAAAGGTCCCTGAAAAATTTTTAGACTCCAATTTAAAATCGGCAGAAACTTAGTGAAAACGTCGTTTTTTTCGGGATTATTTTGCGATCGAATTTCTAAAGACTTTGCTAACATGTTAGTTATGATTTAGCTTTGGCTCTGATACCACTGTAAGTCAACGTTACACACTCCACAAGATGCGGGGAGGTGGAATAGGAAAAACAATCATTTTGTTCAAAGTAACATTGACTATCAAACGGATCTTTGCTAAACCCTGACCAACAACTATCTAGAAGTGATTAACTACTATGATAGGTGATTATACCTCAAGATACCAGTCCTTCTTGTTCTTGTAGTTCACCTCCTCGTCGGCCTCCTCGATGTGATAGAAGATCCACCCGAGAGTTCCTCCTTCAAGCTTTAACCTCTAACTTGAGGTAACTAAGTGGCTAGGATTGCTAATCCAAGTGACCTAGAAGATATAGAGATAGATTAAGGATCTATTAGTCTTGCTAACCATTGGGATCTCAACACATGAGAGGATTAGGGTTAGGTTGAAGAAAAGGAGAGCTTGAGGAGAGAGAGTGTGTATGTGAGAATCCAATGAATTATTACTCATTTGTGAATATATGAAGCGTGATAATTATCCAAATCATAATATACAATAATAACAACCATGCTTCATTAACTCACTTTGGATGAATCATCTCATGAGTCATTAAAATATTTAATGCAAATAACACATCACCTCTCCACCTCATTTAGTTTAATTCATAAATGAATTAAAACTAAATGAGTCACCTTTCTTCTAGAAGCTTCTCGAGTAATTACGAGAATGCCCCTCCCATCCGTATTTGCGAAAAACACGGATATACTGAGACTGTATAAATCCAATAATCCAATACTAGAATCTGGCTTAAACCAAAGCCTGTTAGTAAAAAACTGTCCGAACATCATACGTGCACAAGTATACATATATGTCCGAACCCTTGTCGTAAAAAACCATACGACCTCTATATCGTTTCGCCTGAAGCAGGGAAACCCTCTGTGTGGGACTCTAAAGACTCGACACTACGCTGGCAGTGGGTTTAACCACAGGCCGCAAGCGGTACTAGCTGTACGTAACGGTCCCCAGGTAGATGTCGATAAGAAGGCCGATGAGGAAACCCATCCGAACTCCTACTGAGCCTGATGTGACAATCTCCGTACAGTCCGGTCTGTTCGTCTAGGGCTATCGCATATCGGGCCTAGGGGCGGCAAGCGTCAGTCCCATAAAAGCGGTATAAGTCATGTCGGAGTGAAGCCTATTACACCTTGAGAAACTACTGGAACATCTACAGTAGATCTCGCTTGCCCTGGCCAGGGACCTTGCGTAATGGTTCTCCAAACCCAGCGCAATATCAACCCCCAACACCGGGAGAGACGAATCCTATCTAACCGCCACTGCCTCCAAGTGCTTCGGGACTGCACCCAACTGCTACTTGTTTGCACGACTCAGTTGAGCCGTGGTAGGGTAGCAATCTAAGAACAGTGGGAACACACTCGAGGCGAAGCAGTAGTATCAAGTCTACGGACTATGCTGTACTCATGTCACCTGGGAACTGTTAACGGACGATGGGTATAATACCAACCACCAGTTCCCTGCCAGTCCTGTCTGATGTACCCGTAACCCAACGAGCACCTGCATACTATCTCTAGTACAACGTACTAATGGCTGTGGGACAGACCATTTCCCCTGCTGGGACGAGAAGCGTACACACTAGTCTACTTCGGAGTATCGATGCCCTGTCTCGATAATCCTACGACTAGGGACCTGAAAAAGGATGTGCTTGTAGACCACCCAGCCCCCACTAGTGTGACTGCCATCACAACGCTGGTAGTCAAGCAAGATCCTAAGGGCTCTATCAATATGTATTCGCGATATACTAAAAGAAACATATACACATATTAAGATAGATATAAACCAAGTAGCATACTACTATGTTGAGAAAGACTGTTAATACTGTGAATATCCCAAGCTTCTATTAAGTAATATACAAGCTAGTATGATACAATAATGGCCCCTAGGGCATATACACCAACAACTACTAATAGCATCAACAATATCATGATCTGGCTACTGATCTAAATTCTCATACAATCCGATATCATCAACACATATTATCATACAGAAGTATACATCGCCCAAGCGATCCATTATAAATATCATAACCTATCTCATCTCATATCTCGATCATATGTCAACTATCATATATATATCATCATCCACATGGTATCGTCGTCCAACGATCCGCTATAACATCATGACATATCTCGGTCACATATTAAATATCTCACGGCATCATGCACGATCATATCGACTCATTCCCAAGTATCATATAACATCCTCATCATCTAAGCACATGAATACCGATATATAAATATATATCCCCAATATGCACAAAGAAATAAAAGTATGCGAGTATGTGTATGTGCGTGTATACAAATCTTTACTCTAGGTTTTCGTGACTAAGAAATCGACTAAAGTCCTTTCTTCACTTCTTGCTAACACTAAACCCATAATTTCCCAAATCTTTTCTTTGCTAAGGTTCATATCACACAGTAACAGGTAAAAGTGTATATATATATTGTTAGTTGTATGTATGCCCTAGAGGCCAGTATTGTACAGATGATGTATATTATATTGGATGCTTGGACATATATAGAGAGGACTTTCTTGCTCGATATGATAGTATGCTATCTGGTTGCTCTTTATCTTAACATGTATACTTGTCTCTTTATATTGTCTTATAGTTACATGTTGGTAAAGCCTTTAGGATGTGTACTTGACTACCTGGACTATGATGCGGATCATACTAGTGGGGACATGGTAGTCCATAAGTACATCCTTCAAGGTCCCAAGTCGTGGGTGTATCGAGATGGGGCATCGATATACTAGAGTAGACTAGCGTATACACTTCTCGACCCATGAGATGGGTGATGGATGATCCCATATCCATTGGTGTTTGACATCAGAGATGGTATACGGGTGCTTAGTGGAGACTGGGTACACTGGACGGACTCGCCGAGAACTCCCAGATGGTATTATACCTTACGTCAGATGGCAGTTCTCTGGTGACACTTGTGGAGGTTAGTCTGTAGACCCGAGATCGTCATAGAGTCTTGTGTGATTCCCACTGTGCTTTGATTTCCACCTTACCACGTCCATGAGGACGTGCAAAACGGTGGCTTTTGGGTACAGTCCTGAGTCACATGGAGGCAATGAGCGATAGGAGGGGTTTCGTCTCTCCCGGTATTGGGGGTTGATGTTGCGCTGTGCTCGATTGGCTATAACAGGGAAGTCCCTGGCCAGGGCTGATTTAGAGATTTGCTGGTAAGTGTTACCAGTGGTTTCTCGACCCGTTATGAGCCTCATATCGGCACGATTTATCGGTTATTGGGGTCTGACGTTTACCACCCCTAGACTTGATATGCGACATATCAAACGAGGAGATCGGACTGTACGGGAAGTGTTACCGGCAGGCTTTTACAGGAGTTGGAGTGGGCTTGCTTGCTGATCTTCTGATCGCTCAATAACCGGGTAGCCGTTACGTCCAGCTAGTACCGCTGACGGCTTGTGGGTGCGTGATGTGATCATCACCTACTGCCGGCGTATTGACGAGTCTTTAGAGTCCTACATAGAGGTTTTACTGGCTCAGGCAAAACGAAATAGGAGCGTGTTAGTGTATATGCCCTAGGGGCCATTATTGTATCATACTAGGTTGTATATTACTTAATAGAAGCTTGAGATATTCACAGTTGTATATAACAGTCTTGCTAAACATGGTTGTATGCTACTTGGTTTGAGTCTACTTTAATATGTGCATATGTTTCTTGTAACGCATAATTTATACATATTAGTAGAGCCCATAGGATCTTTGCTTGATTACCGGCATCGTGATGGCAGTTACACTAGTGGGGGCTGGGTAGTCTGTATGCAACATCCTATACAGGTCCCTGGTCGTTGGATTATCGAGATAGGGCATCGATATTCCGGAGTAGACTAAGTGTATACGCTTCTCATCCCAGTTGGGGAGATGGTCTGTCCCACAGCCATCAGTACGTTGTACTGGAGATAGTATACAGGTGCTCGTTAGGTTACGGGTACACCGGACAAGACTCGCAGGGAACTGATTGGTTGGTATTATACCCATCGTCAGTTAACAGTTCCCAGGTGACATGAGTACAGCATAGTCCGCAGACTTGACACTGCTACTTCGCCTCGAGTGTGTCCCACTGTTCTTAGATTGCTACCCTACCACGGCTCAAAGGAGTCGTGCAAACAGGTAGTAGTTGGGTGCAGTCCTGAGCACTTGGAGGCAGTGGCGGTTAGATAGGATTCGTCTCTCCCGGTATTGGGAGTTGATATCGCACTGTGTCAGAGAGCCATTACGCAAAGTCCCTGGCCAGGGCAAGCGCGATATAATGGTAGGTTCCAGTAGCTTCTCAGGGTGTAATGGGCTTCGCTCAGACACGACTTATACAGCTATTAGGGGACTGACGCTTATTGCCCCCTAGGCTTGATATGCGATAGTCTTAGACGAACAGACCCGACTGTACGGAGATTGTCACATCAGGCTCAGTAGGGGTTCGTATGGTTTTCTTCATCGGCCTTCTTATCGACATCTACCTGGGGACCGTTACGTACAGATAGTGCCGCTTGCGGTCTGTGGTTAAACCCACTGCCAGCGTAGTGTCGAGTCTTTAGAGTCCCACACAGAGAGTTTCCCTGCTCCAGGAGAAACGATATAGAGGTCGTATGTTTTTACGACAAGGGTTCGGATGCGTACGTGTGTTTACGCACGTACGACTTTTCGGACAGTTTTTACTAGCCGGCTTTGGTTTAAGCCAGATTCTAGTATCGGGTTATTGGAATTATACAGTCTAAAGTTTTTCCGTGTTTTCACGGATTGGAGGGGCGTTCTCGTAATTTGTCGGGAAGCTTCTAGAAGAGTGGTGACTAAGGGGTTAAGGTGGCATGAGCATTAAATGCTTAATGACTCATTTGTGTGATTCATCCTTAGCATTAAATGATTCATTAATGAGTTAATGAGTCATATGATGAATCACACAAAGGTGAATGCATCAACCATGATGATTAATCATTTATATTATTTATTTGATTAATTGTTATGGTTGTTATATTCATATGAGTTCATTATTCATTCTCATTATCATTCTCACCTTCTCTCTGTTGGATATATGTATGCCCTAGAGGCCATTATATGATAGTGGATGTATTTGTACATGTATATATATTCAGTATACATTCTTGCTCGACATGATAGTATGCTATCTGGTTCTTTTTTATCTGACATGTTGATTTGATCATGCTTTTATTCATTCATACATGCTGATAAAGCCCTGAGCATATCGGCTTGACTACTGTGATTATGATGGAGATCATACTAGTGGGACATCTATAGTCTATAAGCATATCCTGGAAACTCCCTAGTCGTAGGTATATCGAGACAGGGCATTGATATACCAGAGTAGACTAGTGTATATGATACTAGACCCATACGATGGGCGATGATTGTTCCCACATTCATCGATGTTTGACATCAAGATCATATACGGGTGCTCAGTGGTGACTGGGTACACTGGACGGACTCACCGAGAACTCCTATATGGAATTATATCTATCGTCGGATAGCAGTTCTCAGGTGACACTGGTACAGGTTAGTCTGTAGACCCGAGATCGTCATAGAGTCTTGTGTGTTCTCCCACTGTACTTTGATTGCCACCCTACCACGGCTTTACTGAGTCGTGCAAACAGGTGGCCGTTGGGTACAGTCCCGAGACACACGAAGGCGATGAGCGATAGGAGGGGTTTCATCTCTCCCGGTATTGGATGTTGATGCTGTGCTGTGCTCGACTGGTTATATCAGTAAGTCCCTGGCCAGGGCTGCTGAGATTTGCCGATAAGTGTTATCAGTAGTTTCTCGATCTGTTATAGACCATTCACCGGCACGACTTATTGAGTTATTGGGGTCGACGTGACCATCCCTAGGCTCGATATGCAACATATCTGACGAAGAGACCGGACTGTACTTTAGTGTTGCCGGTTGGCTCGACGGGAGTTGTAGCAGGTTCGCTTGTTTTCTTCTGATCGCTCAATACCCGGGTGGCCGTTACGTTTAGCTGACCGCTTACGGCTTGGGGGTGCTTGATATTATCATCACCCACTGTCGGCGTATTGACGAGTCTTAGAGTCCCACAAAGGAGTTACCTAGTCCAGGCGAAACGTTGTGGTGCGCGTATGCGATATGCGCATGGACCCGATTAAAATGCGTGTATAGGATACCGTATATTGATCGGGCGGCTTGTTTTTGGTGGGGTCATATGTGATATGGCCGGATTGATAAATCAAGTGTTGATTTATCATTTAACCATTAGTTTTCTCACTTGAAATCTTTTCTTGTACATGATGGATGTATGCATGCATATATGCTTTCTTTCTTTTTAGATTCATGCACATATGGATGTGCATAGATACATACATACATACATCATCCTTCATGGTTGATTACACATTGAATATGATGGCAATATAAGACTCACACCATGGTTAAATATATGGATTATTATTTAATTTTTTGTTAAAACAAAAGATATAAAGAAAAGGATAATTCATGCTTAGTTTCTACACTCTTCTTAAACCTAACCATGCCACCTACTCCTAACCATGAGTTAACCTTCTCTTTGTGTTTTAACTCAAATTAAATAATATCTTAAACATTTAACCTTGGTTTGAGATGAGAAGGAATAAATATATATATACATATATTTTCATTTTTCCTTTCATGAGTTATCTTTTGACTCTTGTTAAAAGAAAGCCATCATCTTCTTCCTCCTTCACCATTTGCTCTCTAGACTTTTGTAGTGAGCAATATACTCATCAAGTTAGGTTTTTAAAGTGAGAAAAGCCACCACAACATCATTCTACACAAGTTTAGCCCACTTGTTTAGAGTGTTATCTTCATTTCTTCTCTTGGAAAGTGAAGTCGATAGCTTGGACGAAGGAGCTTCGGGTGGATCGTTGTGGACACTAGGAGACTTCAAGAGAACCTTCCTCCAACACTCAAGAGGCCAAAGAGTCTAGCGAAGGGAGATACAAAGGTTGTACTCTCGAAACCCTAGTCTTTGTTGCCTTTAATGTTTAGAAACCCTAATTTTCTAGGATAGATCCTTTGTATGCTTACTTAGCACCATAAAAATTTGATCTTTGTGACATGTGATGCTTCCAAACTCTACATAGGGTGCTAGGTAAACCTAACATTGGTATCAGAGCCGACCTAGAACATTAGGCGACACTTTTACGAAGCAAAAACTCCGATTGAACCAAAATACGACGTTTCGAGACCTTCTCTGGACAATTTTTAAAATCTGTCATTTTTCAGAATTAAAAATACTTAAAAAATACAGTAGGAAAAACTAAGAAACATTGTGAAATACGAAGCCATGATCCATACAAACCGCCGTGGAACCGCGGAAAATCCTTGCTTAGGCCACGGCTCCGCGGCCGTACAGAGACTTCATTGCTTCCTATTTGCACAGTAATTCTTATAACTGCTTGTATATTGTTTTAGGTATGTTTAATCTGAATCTAGTACTGTATATTCTGGAGATGGTTTTGGACTCGACGATTCGATCGGAATTTTCATTTCGTTGCTTTTCCGGGTAAATTAGAAAGTATTGAAGTGTTCGAACGAGTATCATTTGCTCACTATTCACGGGGTTTAAATATTTTGGAGATACGTGCAAGTTTTATTGTGGTGGACCCTCTAGAAGACAACAAACCTTAACTCGATTATGTGACCGTCTTGAACTGCCCTTTGAACCTAAGGGTTTGGGGCAGTACGGCGTGCCACATGTGAGGCGTTGGCTTGACCCTTCTACGGCTGGAACGCCACTACTGTGTCACACTCCGGGTTTTTGAACTCCGCTCAAGTGTTGAGCTTTAGGGAATCTTGGGTATTTGATCGTTCGTTCGAAAACTTTAATACTGTCTATTTATCTGGAATGTGATACAATATGTGGAATTCATATAGTTTAGGCATGAAATATGAAGTATGTGATATTTCGCATTTATGATGTTTATAGAGAATGTGGATTCCAAATATTGTAGTTTTACACTTTCTTTTCTGTGACCGTAAGTGTAGTATGTTCGATATCGCCGGTTTCGTTGCTATACATCAACGACAATTGGGGTACGCATACTTACTTACGTTGATGATATGTGATATTATGTGTTGCTGAGATATGATGTGCAGGATTGTCGCGATCGAATAGCCGGGTTTTTTTTTAATGTGAGATGAGAGTTTTATATTTTCATTCATGTAAATTCAAATGTAATATAATATTCTTTTATTTGGGGCACTTCCGGGTTGAGGTTGATGTCACCAGTGTTGTATATTATTTACTTTTCCGCATTAGGATAGACCCAAGGAGGGGAGCACAAGTGACCGGGTTCTGGGGTTCAGTGGGAGGCCATCTCGAGGAGTCGAGACCGGGTCTCCTAAACTACAGGATTGGTAGGGTCGCTTGCCGCTCTCATAGGGGTTTAGGGGTGTGGGCTTGGCTATTCATCGCGACTGTGAAATCCGTATTTTCTATTGTTAGCTAAAATACTAAATACGGACGTCCTAGTATATCCCACATTATATATATGTTTCTGCTGCCTGTGTTCTGAGATATCTGAGACGAATGACATATTATATATATGATATATAGTAGACGTTGCTTATGTTTTACACCCGCGCTAGTCTCGTCCCGGTATGCCGTTAGTTAAGTAACCTAACGGTGCATAACGGAACATTGCGGTGAATGCGGATGGCATAAGCGTACGTGTTATTTTCGTTTCTTTTCTGTGATTGGCTTAAGGACTTAAATGATGGGATTACATTAATATGATTAATGTAAAGAAAATAAACCTAAAAAGATGTTGTAGAATCGGATTTGAAAACCACTCGGCTCTTTATGAAAAAGCTATATTTCAAAACTGCGGAGCACATGCCAATCCTTTTGAAAACCATTTGATTCTACGACGATATCAAGTTCAAAGCGTTAAAGATTTTCCTAAAAATCATTCGCAACCCTCCGTCATTTTAGGAAGTAGAGTACTTAGTATTCGTGCTACGTTTGTTGACTTTAGTTAAGGCGTAGTGTACGGTAGCTAAGTGATGTCTTCCTACACTGCATATGATGCAGATTAATTAGGACATTCATGCGACTTTGTTGACCATAGTTAAGGGTCATATGGGTGGGTCTAATTGATCAAGAAATGAGGGTAGAACTTGACTGGTACTTATGATTTGTTGACCATAGTTAAGGTCATAGGTACTAGGGGTAAAAATTACATCGGGAATTTCAAGTGTTGAAATTTGCAATGAGATTGCATACCTTTCATGTGATGGTTGGATCCCGATCCCACTGTGGGCAATAGTTCCTCCTAGGAGAGTTTTACAGTTTACAATTAGCTAACTCATTAGGTGTATAGAAAGGTGTTAACGGGGTTCCGCCTCTGGGAAAACGAGGTTTACTCTAATTAGGTCCGTGCGAAAGCACGGGGAACCTCCCTCAAGTACCGACACTAGCCTGGCTAAACGGTTAGCGAAGTTGTAGACTGCAATTAATCCTGGCTAGTTTTTCTTTTTAAGGTTTGAAAGAAAAACTCGATAAAAGTAGTGGAAAACATCGATTAGACAAGATAATAACCAATCTGATCTATGCAAGAGCTTTCGCTGAGTGTATTCTTTTCTCTCTCTTAATGGCAGATACCCATGACTGGACTCAAGCTTTTACTAGATAAAAACAAAATGAATGGGACCAATTATAAAGACTGGCCGAGGAATCTGAAAATAGCCTTGACTTATGATAAAGTATCATATGTCCTCACGGCTTTAGCCCCGCCCGTCCCAGGTCCAAAATCCTCAGTTACGGATATTGAAGTCCGCAAGACATGGGACGCTGACTGTGCCACGGCTAAATTCCTCGCGCTTGCATCGATGGATAACACACATCAAAAGCAGCACGAGGATATGGACATTCACGGTATATTGTTCCATACAAAGGAGTTGTATGGAGAGCAATCCCGCGTATTACGATACGAAGCATCAAAGAAATTGTTTCAGATGCGAATGGCCCCTGGCACACCAGTAGGAGACCATGTTCTGAAGATGATAGCTCTTATAGAAGAGCTTGAGGACCTTGGATGGACGATGGACAATGAACAATATACGGATATTATTCTGCAGTCCCTCCCCTCCACCTTTGCTCAATTCATAGTGAACTTCAACATGCATGGCATGGAGAAGGAACTCCCTGAAATCCTTAATATGTTAAGGAGTGCAGAGAGCACTATGAAATCAGCAAAAACTCCCGTTATGACTGTTGGACAGTCTTCCTTTTCTCGCCCGAAAGCTAAGGCCAAGGGAAAGAAAAAGAAGAAGCCCACCAATCCTAAGGGTGGAGTTAAAAAGATGAAGGGAAAGGAAAAGTCCAAAGCTGGAGACTCAGGGAAAGGCGAATGTTTTCATTGCCACAAGACAGGACATTGGAAGCGCAACTGCACGGAGTACTTAAATCTCAAGAAGAAGCATGGGGATGCTTCTGCTTCAGGTGCGTTTGTGACAGAAAACTAATTTTCAATAAACTCTGCTTCCTGGGTATTGGCTACCGGTTCAGGTTCTCACATTTGCAATTCTATGCAGGGGCTGAGAAATAGCAAAGTTTTGAAGACAGGTGACCATACTCTCCGCGTTGGAAATGGTTCCAATGTACATACAGTCGCAGTGGGAGAGTATCACTTGGGGTTGCCATCTGGATGTATTTTGGTTTTGAATCCATGTTATTTTGTACCAAGTATGCTTTGTAATATAATATCCGTTTCTTTGTTAGACAATGAAGGATATAATTTTGTATTGCAGAACAATGTTATGAACATTCACCTGAATCAAATGTTGGTTGCGTATGGTACGCTTAATAACGGAATATATGTCCTAAATCAACACACAGTTTTCAGTATACAATACACTAATAAAAGAAAACTTTCAGAATTAAATGAAGCTTTTCTTTGGCACTGTAGACTTGGTCATATTAACGAAACAAGACTAAACAAGTTACACAGAGATGGAAATTTAAACTCTTTTGAATATAAATCTTATGCGACTTGCCAGTCTTGTATCAAGGGTAAAATGACCAAAACTCCGTTTACCGGATATGGAGAAAGAGCTACTGAGCTCCTAGGCCTCATACATAGTGATGTATGCGGGCCAATGTCTACACAGGCTAGAGGCGGTTTTTCTTACTTCATTACATTCACTGACGATTTCTCAAGATTCGGTCATGTATTTTTATTAAAGCACAAGTCCGAAGCTTTCGAGAAATTCATTGAATATAAACAAGAAGTAGAAAAACAAACCGGCTTGAGTATCAAAATGCTTCGATCAGATCGAGGTGGTGAGTATCTGAGTATAGAATTTGCAAACTTCCTAAAAGAGAATGGGATTCTCTCTCAGCTCACTCCTCCTTACACACCACAGCACAACGGTGTGTCAGAACGACGGAATAGGACCCTATTAGATATGGTCCGGTCCATGATGAGTAACGCTGAGTTACCCGTCTCATTTTGGGGGCATGCATTGGAGACTGTAGCGTTTCTACTAAACAGGGTGTAGGGTTCCTAGGCACACTAATGAGGTCTCACAAGGCATCAACCATGCCAATTTCAAATTTTACGGGTGCCGAGAAGCCCTAACACGGATCGATAACTAGAATTTTAGGCGACAAATGAAACTAGTTAACAACTTAACTACAAGAACGGAAATACAACCTTTGTAGATCTGGTTCTCCACCTCCATAGCTCCGTGATGAAGTCCCCTCGCTGTACAAATCGGATCCCAAACTCTAGCATCGGCTTCATCGGAGAAATGGGCGGGCTAGGTCATCGACTACGACGCCGAAGATGATCTACGTCGAGGCATCACAAGTTCAAGCTCCCACTTCACCAAGTCATAAAACTTGTGAAGAAAACACCCTATACTACTTGGCAAGAGGTAGAGGATGAAGAAATAGGAAGTGGGTTCACTTTAGAATTGGATTTCTCACTCTTTTTCTCACTTTGCCATTGTTGGTAGCAAGCTTCTTCATGTGAAGAAGAAGAAGAAGATGAAGATGAATATTATGATGAGTATTTCTCAAAAAGAAAATAAAAAGAATACTTATCATAAACCAACCATGGTCAAGTGTAGAGAATGAACTAGGGTTAAGTGGAATGGTTAGGGTTAAGCATGAGACAAAATGGTGACTTAGTCAAAGCTTCATGAAGCTTCAATATCAAACAAAGAAAGCCACCATTTTCTCTATATCATTTTCTTTTGCCAAAATGAACAAAAGAAATAAATAAATGAATAAGTAAATAAACAAAACCCTAACCACTCATATAACCATGGTTTAATCTTTACACAAACTCAAGTAAGCATGTATCATCAAACATGATACAATCAAGTGCACAAAAGTATATCACATATACAACTTGTGAACTTCAAGTGAGAAAATCCATTTAAAGTGAACCAATACTAGTTAATGCAAAGTAATATATCAAATATATAATTATACATTAAATCATTAAATCAACACTTGATTTAACGATCCGGTCATATCGCATATGACCGACTAATATCCAATGCATCGGCTTATCGAATCAATCCTCGATTCGATAACTAGGTTATATCGCATACAACCATTCAATACATTCATCGTGAGAATAGAATACGGTATCACATACACGCATTATTCTCGGTCCCGCACATATCTCATATGCGCTCCTATTTCGTTTCGCTTGAGCCAGGAAACCTCTGTGTAGGACTCTAAAGACTCGTCAATACGCCGGCAGCAGGTGATGATCATATCAAACACCCACAAGCTGCAAGCGGTCTGCTAAACGTAAAGGCCACCCGGGTATTGAGCGATGAGAAGATCGACGAGCAAGCCCGCTCACACTCCTGTGAATCCAACCAGTAACACTTACCGTACAGTCCGGTCTGATCGGCTGATATGTCGCATACCTTGCCTAGGGGTGGTAAACGTCAGACCCCAATAGCTCGATAAGTCATGTCGATATGAGGTCTATAACAATTTGAGAAACTACTGGTAACACTTACCAGTAAATCTCAGCAACCCTGGTCAGGGATTTCCGGTTATAGCCAATCGAACACAGCGCAACATCAACTCCCTATACCGGGAGAGACGAATCCCCGCCTATCGCTCATTGCCTCCATGTGATTCGAGACTGTACCCAAAAGCCACCGTTTTGCACGCCCTCTTGGACGTGGTAAGGTGGAAATCAAAGCACAGTGGGAACCACACAAGACTCTATGACGATCTCGGGTCAACAGACTACTCTGTACCAGTGTCACCAGAGAACTGCCATCTGACGTAAGGTATATGTTAGTTATATGTATGCCCTAGAGGCCATTACTGTACATAGGATGTATATTGTAGTGGATGCTGGGACATATATAGGGAGGACTTTCTTGCTCGACATGATAGTATGCTATCTGGTTGCTCTTTACCTTAACGTGTACACTGATTGTCTCTCTATTACATGTTGGTAAAGCCCTTAGGATCTGTACTTGACTACCTGGACTATGATGCGGATCATACTAGTGGGGACATGGTAGTCCATAAGTACATCCTTCAAAGTCCCTAGTCGTGGGTGTATCGAGACGGGGCATCGATATACCAGAGTAGACTAGCGTATACCTTCTCGACCCATACAGATGGGCGATGGATGATCCCATATCCATTGGTGTTTGACATCAGAGATGATATACGGGTGCTCAGTAGAGACTGGGTACACTGGACGGACTCGCCGAGAACTCCCAGATGGTATTATACCTCACGTCAGATGGCAGTTCTCTGGTGACACTGGTACAGAGTAGTCTGTTGACCCGAGATCGTCATAGAGTCTTTTGTGGTTCCCACTGTGCTTTGATTTCCATCTTACCACGTCCAAGAGGGCGTGCAAAACGGTGGTTTTTGGGTACAGTCCCGAGTCACATGGAGGCAATGAGTAATAGGAGGGGATTCGTCTCTCCCGGTATAGGGGGTTGATGTTGCGCTGTGTTCGATTGGCTATAACAGGAAATCCCTGGCCAGGGTTGCTGAGATTTACTGGTAAGTGTTACCAGTAGTTTCTTGAACAGTTATAGACCTCATATCGACACGACTTATTGAGCTATTGGGGTCTGACGTTTACCACCCCTAGGCAAGATATGCGACATATCAGACGATCAGACCGGACTGTACGGTAGTGTTACTGGTTGGATTCACTGGAGTGTGAGCGGGCTTGCTCGTCGATCTTCAGATCGCTCAATACCCGGGTGGCCGTTATGTTTAGCAGACCGCTTGCGGCTTGTGGATGTTTGATATGATCATCATCCGCTGCCGGCGTATTGACGAGTCTTTAGAGTCCTACACAGAGGTTTCCTGGCTCAAGCGAATCAAAATAGGAGCGCATATGAGATATGTGCGGGACCGAGAATGATGTGTGTATGTGATACCGTATTTCATTCTCGCGATGTGACATTGATCGGTTATATGCGATATAGCCGGGTTATCGGATCAAGTGTTGATTCGATAAGTTGTTACTGAAGATACCAGTCGGTTATGTGCGACATGACCGGATCATTGAATCAAGTGTTGATTTAGTGATTTAATGCATAATTATATATTTGATATATTACTTTGCATTAACTAGTATCGGTTCACTTTGAATGGATTTTCTCACTCGGGTGTGCGCATTGCATATGCGATATGATTTTTGTGCACTTGATTGTATCATGTTTGATGATACATATCTTTTTTGTTAAGTGTAATGAATTAAACCTAGGTTAAGTAAATGATTAGGGTTTTCTTTTATTCATTCATTTATCTTTTCTTTTGCATTTAAAAGATAAATGAGAAAAGGAAAAGAAGTGAAAAATGGTGGCTAGTTTTGTTTTCATCATGAAGCTTCATGAAGCTTTCATTAAGTCACCATTTTTTGTCTCATCTCCTTAACCCTAACCATTCTTTAACCTTGGTCAATTCTCTACACTTAACTTGGGTTATGTTATGATAAGAATGGATTATTCTTCTCTTTTTTAATAATCTTATCATAACATTATATCATTTTCTTCTTCTTCTTCCTTCAACTCAAGAAGAAAAACCTAGACTTCATCAATGGTGGATTGATGAAATGAGTGAGAAATCCAATTCTAAAGTTAACCCACTTCCTATTTCTTCATCCTCTACCTCTTGCCAAGTAGTAGAGTGTGTTTTCTTCACGAGTTTCTTGACTTGGTGAAGTCGGAGCTTGATTTAGCGATGCCTCGACGTAGATCATCTTCGGCATGGACATCGACGACCTAGCTTGCCCATTCTCCGACGAAGCCGACGCTAGAGCCCGGATTCTTTTTGGACAGCGGAGAGGACTTCGTTACGGAGCTATGGAGGTGGAGAACCGGATCTACAAAGGTTGTATTTCCGTATCTCTTAGTTATGTGTTAACTAGTTAGCTTTTTTCGCCTAGTTTTCTAGCAAACGATCCGTAGTCGGGTCTCTCGGCACCCGTAAAATTTTATAATGGCATGTTCGATGCCTTGTGAGACCTCATTAGGGTGCCTAGGGACCCTACAGTGGTATCAGAGCCTAGCTAGAGCCTTAGGCGAAGTCTAGACGGAATTTGAAGTCCGAACGAACCCGAAACCCAATTCCGTTCTTGCTCTCTGTACTTTTTTGAAAACAGTGAGTTTTTCCTGATTAAAAATTACCAAAAAATTCAGCAGGTAATTGGATGAGTTACTGTGAAGAACGTGATAGTAACTCGACTACAGAGGCGCGGAACCGCGGCCCCCACCATAGGATTCGCGGCTGTTCCGCGGCCACTGTGTTGAGTTACTCCACGTGGCTTGCACAGTAATTCATGTTTTGTAATGCTGAGTCTTCTGGAAATTTTTATATTTTATTCAAGAGTTGAATTTTCTGCAGTTGTTTTGGGGATTCGGTGTTTCGATCGGAGTATCAAATTTTGTCTATGTGGCTTTCCGGATAAATTTTAGAATATGTTAAAAAGTTCGACCGGATATAAATACCCAATTTTTCCCCTGTCGGGAAATTTCCAAGTGTTGGATTTTTCTGTAGTTTAACGACGTTCTAAGTAGTGCAAGTAACGCGATGGTCCCTCTAGAAGACAACAAACCTTAACTCGATTATGTGACCGTCTTGAACTGCCCTTTGAACCTTCGGGTTTGGGGCAGTACGGCGTGCCACATGTGAGGCGTTGGCTTGACCCTTCTACGGCTGGACCGTTGGTACTGAGGCACGAACGGAATGTTGTTAGACTTATTTCATGTGTTGAGCTGTATCGGGAAAACTTGGGTGTTCGATTGTTCGATCGGAAAGTTTAACATTTTCTATTTATCTGGAATGGGATACAATAATTGGAATTCACAATAAGTTATGAGATAACTGAATGAATGTTATAAACATAGCAGTTTAGTCTCACTTGATCGGTTGCCACGGAATTTTGATGCGATCAAAAGTCCGTCGCAATCACGTAGCGTACGCGGATACTCGCCGGGTAAACTTAATAGACAGCCTCACTCCATAGCCCCGACCAAGTGACTGTAGGAGAACCCTGTCGCCGAAAGCATCCGTCCCGGTGCTCACGGTAGCGGTGTTCCGCCTTGGTGCACTTCGTCGACGGTATCGGGGGTGCGGCCGTCTACTAAAGTTTGCGACGAGCATTCGATCAGGATGTCGGGAATCTTGTTGAATTGCCCGACTTGACATTGAAAAGAGTTTTCGATAATGAGACTAAAATGCGGGGTTTATAATTGTTAGGCATGCGATGTCTAAGTAATTCATTTGATTAGGCATGCGATGTCTAAAGAGGTTGCGGATTCCAACTGTTGTAGTTTTACACTTTCTTTTCTGTGACCGTAAGTGTAATATGTGATATCGCCGGTTTCGTTGCTATATGTCAACGACAATTGGGATGCGCATATTTACTTACGTTGATGACATGTGATGTTATGTGTTGCTGGATATGTTATATTGGATCGTCGTGTTTTGAATAGCCGGGGGTTTTTATGTCAGATGAGTGTTTTCCATTTTCATTCATGTAAAAACTTGTATGTAATATTCTTTTATTGGGACGCTTCCAGGTTGCGGAAGTTGTCACCGTTTGTATATTATTTACTTTTCCGCACTAGGATAGACCCAAGGAGGAGAGCACAAGTAACCGGGTTCTGGAGTCCAGTGGGAGACCAACTCGAGGAGTCGAGTCCGGGTCTCCTAACTCTAGAATTGGAAGGGTTGCTTGCCGCTCTCGTAGGGGTCTAGGGGTGTGGGTTTGGCTATTCATCATGACCGTGGAATCCGTGTTTTATACTGGCTCGTATTGAAAACACGGACGTCCTAGTATATCCAATATTTCATATGATTCTTCTGCTTCGATATCTGTGATGTGATCATGTGATGTTCTGTGATAGATACAGTATATAGTATATATGATATATTATATAGGCGTTACTTATGTTTTACACCCGCGCTAGCCCTGCCCCGCTCTGCCGTTAGTTACCTAACCTAACGGTGCACGAGGGGACATCGAGGCGAATGCGGATGGCATAAGTGTACGTCGTATTTATCTGTGATGTTTAGGTAATTAAATGATGGGACTTCATTAATGTGATTAATGAAATAAAAGAAACCTAAGATGTTGTAGAATCGAATTTCAAAATAAAACAGGTAGCTACAGTTTTTGCTTTGCACAGCGGTATATGTGATATATCCTGCACCTTATTCGATAAGGAAAGGACCGAGATCCCTTCACCGGGAGTGACTCCTTTAGCAATAACTGGCTGATGCTACACACTCGGTTTGCCTTTTGATTGCTTTTAAGAGTTTTTGCTTTGCACAGCGATATATATGATATATCCCGCACCTCATTCGACGAGGAAAGGACCGACGATCCCTTCACCGGGAGTGACTCCTTTAGCAAAACTAGAAAAGCCTCAAAAGCACTCCATTTCAAAATCATTTGATTCTACAACGATATCAAGTTCATTACGCAATAGGTTTTCAGAAAAACCTGTCGTAGCCCTCCGACATTTCAGATAAGTTGTATATAGTATTCGTGCTGCATTTGTTGGCTTTCGTCAAGGTGCAGTGTGCGGTAGCTATATGCTGCTTATCTGCTAGCATATGATGCGATTGGATTAGGGTAGTCGTGCGGCTTTGTTGGCTTTCGTCAAGGGTCGTGCGGGTGGGTTTAATTCGATCAAGAAATGTACGGGTTGAACTTGACTAGCGGGCTATGGTTTGTTGGCTTTCGTCAAGGTCATAGCACGTTAGGGGCAAAATATTATCGGGAATTTCAAGTGTTGAGATTTGCAATGAGATTGCATACCTTCTATGAGATAGTTGGATCCCGATACCCGCTGCGAGTAAGTGTTACTCCTGGGAGAGTTTTATACATTACAATTAGCCGATCAAGTAGGTGTCTAGAAAGGTGTCAACGGGGTTACGCCTCTGGGAAAACGAGGTTAACATTAATTAGGTTCGTGCGAAAGCACGGGGGACCTCCCTCAAAGTACCGACACTGGCCTGGCTGAAAGATTGGCGAACTTGTAGTGTGTAATTAATCCCGGCTAGTCTTTCCTTTTAGGGTTTGAAGGAAGATTTGATAAAAAGCAGTGGGAGCCATCCTGATTAGATAAAATAAAAACCAATCTATTCTTGCAAGAGCGCACGCTGAGTGTTTTCTTCTCTCTCTCTCCAGGTAGCGACCATATCACGCCTTAATCAAGATAATAAAACGGATTATTGACCGAACCCGCTTGTTATACTGAGCTGGGGAACGTTGGTCCCGCTCCACCTTATAATTGTTATAAGACAGAGCAGGAAATAGGGGATTACCAGAATTCCCGTGCCGCCCAAACGAAGAGAGTGCATGCTGATGCATTATCTTCGGGTGTGTTCATTATACAGAACTGTTTCTCAGTATCCTTTACGTCCTGGGTATATGATACCGGATCAGGATCCCAGATATGTAATTTGTTACATAGGGCTACAGAAAGGTAGAGAACTGAGAACGGGTGATAAGTTTCATGAGGCAGAAAACGGGGCAAGTGTTGCAGCCAAGTCTGTCGGTCACTGTCACCCTGTATTACCAATACATTGATTCTGAACGAATGTTGTTAGATACCGAACCTGATATACCAAATCATATCACTCTCTTTGTTAGAAAAGAAAGGATATAATTTTGTATTGTTGGATAATGTTTTGAACATTTCCTATATCAAAAGTTGATCGGTTCAGGCACGTTATCTAAAAGCGTTGATGTTCTAAATCAAACTACAGTTCTTAGTATACGGAACACACACAAGAGGAAGAGTTCAGAAATGAACGAATTCTTCTTGAGGCATTGTAGACTAGGTCAGATGAATGTGACCCGACTAGCTAGAGTTACATATAGATGCATATTTAAATCAGTTTGAATTTACATCTTGTGAAACTCGCCAGTCATGTCACAAAGATAAGATGACCATAGCTCCATTTACTGGAAACAGAGAAAGAGTTAATGAACTCTTGGGATGATACATGTTGATGTATGTAGGTCCCCTGTCTACACATGCCAACACCGGTTCTTTGTACTTCATTACATTCTCTGATAATCTTTCGAGATTCAGACCTATGTTCCTGTTGAAACACAAGTCTGAACCTTTTGAGATATTCATAGAATATAAGACAGAAGTAGAGAACCAGAATACGGGTATAAGTATTATATCCTATGATGAGATCAAGGAGGAGAATACTTGAGCACGGAAATCCTGGACTTTTCTAAAGGAGAATGAGATTCTCTCTCAGCATTACTCCTCTGTATACACCATAGCACGATGGTATATCGGGGCGGAGCAATAACACCCTATATGATAAGGTGTGCTCTATGATGAGTACTACTGAGTTAACTATTTCCTTTTGGGAGTTATGCGCTTGAGAAGCTGCATACCTATTGAATAGGGTTCAAATCAAATCAGCTGCCTACCACTTCATATTTGATATGATAAGGGAAGAGCCCATATCTTAAGTTGGTTAAGATTTGGGGTTGTCCGGGCTATGTCTAAAAGCATAATCCGGACAAGCTCGAGGCAAGGTCAGTTATGTAGAACTGGAAAGGTTCCAGCTATACAAACTACAGCAGATGATTTGAAAGAACCAAAGGATTCAGTAGATTCCAACGAACCTCAGCCTCTCCGCCGATCTAGTAGGGTTCCTTACCCACCTGAGAGATACTTCTGTTTCTCTATGACAGTGGGAGTGAGGATTACATCATGAGATGATGACCCAACTAGTTTCGAGCTGGCCATCAGGAGTGGGACTCTGTAAGAATGGCTGGATGTTTAGCGATCTGAGATGGAATCCTTATACACCAACAAAGTATGGACTTTGGTTGCTATATCTGAAGGGTTAAATCCCCATCAGGAGCAAGTATATCTTGAGAAGATTACTTGGTGTACATGAAAGAGTTGAGACTTTCAAAGCTAGACTTGTTAAAGGTCTACATCATTGACCAGGTATGGATGATGATGAAACCTTTTCTAAGTAGCTATGCTTAAGTCCATCCAGATCCTACTTGCCACGGCTACATACCATGACTACGATATCTGGTGGTTGGGTGTCATGACAGCTTTTCTAAATGATGTTTAGAAGAGAGTGTCTATAAGTACACAGCCAGAGGGCTTCGTAGACAGTGGGAGCAGCGGAAACGTGTGCAAGATGCTTTATAGGATAAAGCAGGCATCGCGGAGATGGAACATCTGTTTTGATGAAGCGGTCAAAGAGTTTGACATCATCAAAATGGTAGATGAACCTTGTATATACAAAAAGGTAGTAGGGAGTATGGTGACGATCCTCGTAGAGTACGTGGATGACATACTCTTGATAGGGAAGGAGTTTCCTATGCTACGCTCGATCAATCTCCGCTTATCACTATGATTCTCCATATAGGATCAAGATGATACCTCCTAAATCCTGAGTTTTGGATCTATGAGATAGATTTAATTGGATGTTAGGATACTCACTAGCTGTAGTGAGATGGTATCATTCTATCCTGGGGAGAATCACTGGAAGTGTTCCAAGGTGATAAAGACGACTGAATGTCAGTCGCAGGCATTGTCTTTACCCTCAGTAAAGGGACGGTATGTTGGAAGAGTTCCAAGCTAGATACCGTGGCATACTAGACGATAAAGGCTGGATACATCGCTACTTAAGATGCTACCAAAGAGACAGTCTGGGTGTATATTTGTTCATGAGATGAACTTTGTTCCTCCCATTGTGTGACAATGGAGTTGTGGCTTATGCCGAGGAACGCCGGTCCCATCAGTGATCCAGACATATTCTAAGGCAGTGTCACCTGATCATGGAGATGGTTGATCTCCAGGGTGATCGAGGTTTGGAGAGTAGACTCAGAGGACAAACACAGCGGATCCACTCACAAAGGCCTGTTCCCAGAGAGAGATTTTTAAGGGATGGTTGAGTATGAGATACTACAACCACTGCTACAGATGGCCCTAGTGCAAGTGGGAGATTGTTAGTTATATGTATGCCCTAGAGGCCATTACTGTACATAGGATGTATATTGTAGTGGATGCTGGGACATATATAGGGAGGACTTTCTTGCTCGACATGATAGTATGCTATCTGGTTGCTCTTTACCTTAACGTGTACACTGATTGTCTCTCTATTACATGTTGGTAAAGCCCTTAGGATCTGTACTTGACTACCTGGACTATGATGCGGATCATACTAGTGGGGACATGGTAGTCCATAAGTACATCCTTCAAAGTCCCTAGTCGTGGGTGTATCGAGACGGGGCATCGATATACCAGAGTAGACTAGCGTATACCTTCTCGACCCATACAGATGGGCGATGGATGATCCCATATCCATTGGTGTTTGACATCAGAGATGATATACGGGTGCTCAGTAGAGACTGGGTACACTGGACGGACTCGCCGAGAACTCCCAGATGGTATTATACCTCACGTCAGATGGCAGTTCTCTGGTGACACTGGTATAGAGTAGTCTGTTGACCCGAGATCGTCATAGAGTCTTGTGTGGTTCCCACTGTGCTTTGATTTCCATCTTACCACGTCCAAGAGGGCGTGCAAAACGGTGGTTTTTGGATACAGTCCCGAGTCACATGGAGGCAATGAGCGATAGGAGGGGATTCGTCTCTCCCGGTATAGGGGGTTGATGTTGCGCTGTGTTCGATTGGCTATAACAGGAAATCCCTGGCCAGGGTTGCTGAGATTTACTGGTAAGTGTTTCCAGTAGTTTCTCGAACAGTTATAGACCTCATATCGACACGACTTATTGAGCTATTGGGGTCTGACGTTTACCACCCCTAGGCAAGATATGCGACATATCAGACGATCAGACCGGACTGTACGGTAGTGTTACTGGTTGGATTCACTGGAGTGTGAGCGGGCTTGCTCGTCGATCTTCAGATCGCTCAATACCCGGGTGGCCGTTACGTTTAGCAGACCGCTTGCGGCTTGTGGATGTTTGATATGATCATCATCCGCTGCCGGCGTATTGACGAGTCTTTAGAGTCCTACACAGAGGTTTCCTGGCTCAAGCGAATCGAAATAGGAGCGCATATGAGATATGTGCGGGACCGAGAATGATGCGTGTATGTGATACCGTATTTCATTCTCGCGATGTGACATTGATCGGTTATATGCGATATAGCCGGGTTATCGGATCAAGTGTTGATTCGATAAGTTGTTACTGAAGATACCAGTCGGTTATGTGCGACATGAACGGATCATTGAATCAAGTGTTGATTTAGTGATTTAATGCATAATTATATATTTGATATATTACTTTGCATTAACTAGTATCGGTTCACTTTGAATGGATTTTCTCACTCGGGTGTGCGCATTGCATATGCGATATGATTTTTGTGCACTTGATTGTATCATGTTTGATGATACATATCTTTTTTGTTAAGTGTAATGAATTAAACCTAGGTTAAGTAAATGATTGGGGTTTTCTTTTATTCATTCATTTATCTTTTCTTTTGCATTTAAAAGATAAATGAGAAAAGGAAAAGAAGTGAAAAATGGTGGCTAGTTTTGTTTTCATCATGAAGCTTCATGAAGCTTTCATTAAGTCACCATTTTTTGTCTCATCTCCTTAACCCTAACCATTCTTTAACCTTGGTCAATTCTCTACACTTAACTTGGGTTATGTTATGATAAGAATGGATTATTCTTCTCTTTTTTAATAATCTTATCATAACATTATATCATTTTCTTCTTCTTCTTCCTTCAACTCAAGAAGAAAAACCTAGACTTCATCAATGGTGGATTGATGAAATGAGTGAGAAATCCAATTCTAAAGTTAACCCACTTCCTATTTCTTCATCCTCCACCTCTTGCCAAGTAGTAGAGTGTGTTTTCTTCACGAGTTTCTTGACTTGGTGAAGTCGGAGCTTGATTTAGCGATGCCTCGACGTAGATCATCTTCGGCATGGACATCGACGACCTAGCTTGCCCATTCTCCGACGAAGCCGACGCTAGAGCCCGGATTCTTTTTGGACAGCGGAGAGGACTTCGTTGCAGAGCTATGGAGGTGGAGAACCGGATCTACAAAGGTTGTATTTCCGTATCTCTTAGTTAAGTGTTAACTAGTTAGCTTTTTTCGCCTAGTTTTCTAGCAAACGATCCGTAGTCGGGTCTCTCGGCACCCGTAAAATTTTATAATGGCATGTTCGATGCCTTGTGAGACCTCATTAGGGTGCCTAGGGACCCTACAGTATAATACCATCTGGGAGTTCTCGGCGAGTCCGTCCAGTGTACCCAGTCTCCACTGAGCACCCGTATATCATCTCTGATGTCAAACACCAATGGATATGGGATCATCCATCGCCCATCTGTATGGGTCGAGAAGGTATACGCTAGTCTACTCTGGTATATCGATGCCCCGTCTCGATACACCCACGACTAGGGACTTTGAAGGATGTACTTATGGACTACCATGTCCCCACTAGTATGATCCGCATCATAGTCCATGTAGTCAAGTACACATCCTAAGGGCTTTACCAACATGTAACAGAGAGACAATCAGTATACACGTTAAGGTAAAGATCAACCAGATAGCATACTATCATGTCGAGCAAGAAAGTCCTCCCTATATATGTCCAAGCATCCACTACAATATACATCCTATGTATAGTAATGGCCTCTAGGGCATACATATAACTAACAATCTCCCACTTGCACTATGGCCATCTGATAGCAGTGGTTGTAGTATCTCATACTCAACCATCCCATAAAAATCTCTCTCTGGGAACAGGCCTTTGTGAGTGGATCCGCTGTGTTTGTCCTCTGAGTCTACTCTCCAAACCTCGATCACCCTGGAGATCAACCATCTCCATGATCAGGTGACACTGCCTTAGAATATGTCTGGATCACTGATGGGACCGGCGTTCCTCGGCATAAGCCACAACTCCATTGTCTCACAATGGTTAGAACGTAGTTCATCTCATGAACCAATATACACCCAAACATCCTCTTTGGTAGTATCTTAAGTAGCGATGAATCCTGCCTTTATCGTCTAGTATGCCACGGTATCTAGCTTGGAACTCTTCCAACATACCGTTCCTTTACCAAGGGTAATGACAATGCCTGTGACTGACATTCAGTCGTCCTTATCATCCTGGAACACTTCCAGTGATTCTCCCCAGGATCGATTGATACCATCTCACTACTACTAGTGAGAATCCTAATATCCAATTAGATCTATCTCATAGATCCAAACCCAAGATTTAGGAGGTATCACTTTGATCCTTTATGGAGAATCATTGTGATAAGCGGAGATTGATCGAGCGTAGCATAGGAAACTCCTTCCCTATCAAGAGTATGTCATCCACGTACTCTACGAGGATCGCCACCATACTCCCTACTACCTTTTTGTTTATACAAGGTTCATCTACCATTTTGATGATGTTAAACTCTTTGACTAATTCATCAAAACAGATATTCCAACTCCGCGATGCCTGCTTTATCCTATAAAGCATCTTACACACGTTTCCGCTGCTCCCACTGTCTACGAGGCCCTCTGGCTGTGTACTTATAGACGCTCTCTTCTAAAATATCATTTAGAAAAGCAGTCATGACACCCAACCACCAGATATCGTAGTCATGGTATGTAGCCGTGGCAAGTAGGATCTGGATAGACTTAAGCATAGATACTTAGAAAAGGTTTCAACACAATCTATACCTGGTCAATGATGCAAACCTTTAACAAGTCTAGTTTTGAAAGTCTCAACTTTTCCATGTACACCAAGTAATCTTCTCAAGATATACTTGCTCCTGATGGGGATTTAACCCTTCAGATATAGCAACCAAAGTCCATACTTTGTTGGTGTAGATGGATTCCATCTCAGATCACTAAGCATCCAGCCATTCTTACAGAGTCTTAATCCTGATGGCCAGCTCGAAACTAGTTGGGTCATCATCTCATGATGCAATCCTCGCTCCCACTGTCATAGAGAAACCGAAGTAACTCTCAGGTGGGTGAGGAACCCTACTAGATCGGCAGAGAGGCTGAGGTTCGTTGGTATCTACTGAATCCTTTGGTTGTATCTGCTGCAGTTTGTATGGCTGGAACATTTTCAGTTCTACATAACAGACCTTGCCTCGAGCTTGTCCGGATTTTGCTTTTAGACATAGGCCGGACAACCCCAAATCTTAACTAACTTAAGATATGGGCTCTTCCCTTTCCATATCACATATGAAGTGGTAGGCAGTGATTTGATTCGAACCTAATTCAATAGGTATGCATCTTCTCAAGTGCATAACTCCCAAAGGAAATAGGAAACTCAGTAGTACTCATCATAGAGCACACCATATCACATAGGGTGCGATTGCTCCGCCCCGATATACCATCGTGCTATGGTGTATACGGAGGAGTAATGCTGAGAGAGAATCTCATTCTCCTTTAGAATAGTCCAAGAATTCCGTGCTCAAGTATTCTCCTCCTTGATCTTATCAAAGGACATAATACTTTTACCCGTGTTTTGGTTTTCTACTTCTAAATCATATTCTGTGAATATCTCAAAAGGTTCGGACTTGTGTTTCAACAGGAACATATGTCTGAATCTTGAGAGATTATCAGAGAATGTAACAAAGTACAAAAAACCGGTCTTGGCATGTGTAGACAGGGGACCTTACATACATCATCATGTATCAGTTCCAAGAGTTTAATAACTCTTTCTCTGTTTCCAATAAACAGAGCTATGGTCATCTTATCTTTGTGACATGACTGGCAAGTTTCACAAGATGTAAATTCAAACTAATTTAAATATGCATCTTTATGTAACTTCAGCTAGTCGGGTCGCATTGATATGACCCAGTCTATAATGCCTCAAGAAGGATCCGTTCATTTCTGAACTCTTCCTCTTGTGTGTGTTCCGTATACTAAGAACTGTAGTTTGATTTAGAACGTCAATGCTTTTAGATAACGTGCCTGAACCGATCAACTTTTGATATAGGAAATGTTCAAAACATTATCCAACAATACAAAATTATATCATTTCTTTACTAATAAAGAGATAGATATGATTTTGTATATCAGGTTCGGTATCTAATAACATTCATTCAGAATCAATGTATTTGGAATACAGGGTGACAGTGACCAACAGACTTGGCTGCAACACTTGCCCCGTTTTCTGCCTCATGAAACTTATCACCCATTCTCAGTTCTTTACCTATCTGTAGCCCATGTAACATATTACATATCTGGGATCCTGATCTGGTATCACATACCCAGGACGTAAAGGATACTGAGAAACAGTTCTCTGTAATGAACACACCCGAAGATGATGCATCAACATGCACTCTCTTCGTTTGGGCGGCATGGGAATTCTGGTAATCCCCAATTTCCTGCTCTGTCTTATAACAATTATAAGTGGGAGCGGGACCAACGTTCCCCAGCTCAGTATAACAAGCGGGTTCGGTCAATACATCCGTATTATTATCTTGATTAAGGCGTGATATGGTCGCTACCTGGAGAGAGAGAGAAGAAAACACTCAGCGTGCGCTTTTGCAAGAATAGATTGGTTATTATTTTATCTAATCAGGATGGCTCCCACTGCTTTTTATCAAATCTTCCTTCAAACCCAAAAAGGAAAGACTAGTCGGGATTAATTACACACTACAAGTTTGCCAATCTTTCAGCCAGGCCAGTGTCGGTACTTTGAGGGAGGTCCCCCGTGCTTTCGCACGAACCTAATTAATGTAAACCTCGTTTTCCCAGAGGCGTAACCCCGTTGACACCTTTCTAGACACCTACTTGATCGGCTAATTGTAATGTGTAAAACTCTCCCAGGAGTAACAATTACTCGCAGCGGGTATCGGGATCCAACTATCTCATAGAAGGTATGCAATCTCATTGCAAATTTCAACACTTGAAATTCCCGATAATATTTTGCCCCTAGCGTCCTATGACCTTGACAGAGGTCAACAAACCATAGGCTGCTAGTCAAGTTCAACCCGTCATTTCCTGATTGAAGTAAACCTACCCGCACGACCCTTGACAGAGGTCAACAAGGTCGCACGACTACCCTAAATCAATCACATCATATGCTTATACAGATAAGCACTAATCAGCTATCGCACACTACGCCTTGACAGAGGTCAACAAACGCAGCACGAATACTAACCAGTACATATCTGAAATGACGGAGGGCTACGTCAGGTTTTTCTGAAAACCTATTGCGTAATGAACTTGATATCGTTGTAGAATCAAATGATTTTAAAATGGAGTGCTTTTGAGGCTTTTCTAGTTTTGCTAAAGGAGTCACTCCTGGTAAAGGGATCGTTGGTCCTTTCCTCGTCGAATGAGGTGCGAGATATATCATATATATCACTGTGCAAAGCAAAAACTCTTAAAAGCAATCAAAAGACAAACCGAGTGTGTAGCATCTGCCAGTTATTGCTAAAGGAGTCACTCCCGGTGAAGGGATCTCGGTCCTTTCCTCATCGAATAAGGTGCAGGATATATCACATATACCTCTGTGCAAAGCAAGAACTGTAGCTACCTGTTTTATTTTGAAATTCAATTCTACAACATCTTAGGTTTCTTTTACTTTCATTAATCACATTAATGAAGTCCCATCATTTAAGTACCTAAACATCACAGATAAATACGGCATACACTTATGCCATCCGCATTCGCCTCGATGTCCCCTCGTGCACCGTTAGGTTAGGTAACTAACGGCAGAGTGGGGCAGGGCTAGCGCGGGTGTAAAACATAAGTAACGCCTATATAATATATCATATATACTATATATAAAGTATCCATCACAGAACATATCACATGATCACATCACAGATATCGCAGCAGAAGAATCATATGAAATATTGGATATACTAGGACGTCCGTGTTTCCAATACGAGCCAGTATGAAACACGGATTCCACGGTCGTGATGAATAGCCAAACCCACACCCCTAGACCCCTACGAGAGCGGCAAGCAACCCTACCAATTCTAGAGTTAGGAGACCCGGACTCGACTCCTCGAGTTGGTCTCCCACTGGACCCTAGAACCCGGTCACTTGTGCTCCCCTCCTTGGGTCTATCCTAGTGCGGAAAAGTAAATAATATACAAAAGGTGACATCTTCCGCAACTTGGAAGTGCCCCAATAAAAGAATATTACATACAAGTATTTACATGAATGAAAATGAAAAACACTCATCTCACATAAAACCCCCGGCTATTCAAACACGACGATCCAATATAACATATCCAGCAACACATAACATCACATGTCATCAACGTAAGTAAATATGCGCATCCCAATTGTCGTTGACATATAGCAACGAAACCGGCGATATCACATATTACACTTACGGTCACAGAAAAGAAAGTGTAAAACTACAACAGTTGAAATCCGCAACCTCTTTAGACATCGCATGTCTAATCAAATGAATTACTTAGACATCGCATGCCTAACAATTATAAACCCCGCATTTTAGTCTCATTATCGAAAACTCTTTTCAATATCAAGTCGGGCAATTCAACAAGATTCCCGACATCCTGATCGAATGCTCGTCGCAAACTTCAGTAGACGGCCGCACCCCCGATGCCGTCGACGAAGTGCACCAAGGCGGAACACCGCTGCCGCGAGCACCCAGATGGATGCTTTCGGCGACGGGGTTCTCCTACAGTCACTTGGTCGTGGCTAAGGGATGTAGCTGTCTATTAAGTTTACCCGGCGAGTATCCGCGTATGCTACGTGATTGCAACGGACTTTTGATCGCATCAAAATTCCGTAGCAACCGATCAAGTGAGACTAAATTGCTAGATTTATAACATTCATTCAGTTATCTCATAACTACTTGTGAATTCCAATTATTGTATCCCATTCCAGATAAATAGAAAATGTTAAACTCTCCGATCGAATAATCAAACACCCAAGTTTTCCCGAAACAGATCAACACATGAAATAAGTCTAAAAACATTCAGTTCGTGCCTCAGTACCAACGGTCCGGCCGTAGAAGGGTCAAGCCAACGCCTCACATGTGGCACGCCGTACTGTCCCAAACCCGAAGGTTCAAAGGGCAGTTCAAGACGGTCACATAATCGAGTTAAGGTTTGTTGTCTTCTAGAGGGACCATCGCGTTACTTGCACTACTTAGAACGTCCTTAAACCACAGAAAAATCCAACACTTGGAAATTTTCCGGCAGGGGAAAAGTTGGGTATTTATATCCGGTCGAACTTTTTAACATATTCTTAATTTATCCAGAAAGCCACAAAGACAAAGTTAGACAATCCGATCGAAACACCGAGTCCCCAATACAACCCAGAAAACTCAACTCTTGAGTTCAGAAAAAAAATATCCCAGGAAAACCAGCACTGTAAAATAGGAATTACTGTGCAAAATTCAATGGGAGAAGAGACAAAATGGCCGCGGAACAGCCGCATTAGCACGCTAATGCCGCGGTTCCGCCGCACTTTAGACAGATCATTAGGTAATTTTTGCACCGTAATTCTTAGAATTTCATGCTGAATTTTCTGCATATTTTTAATATGGAAAAAACCCAATTTTTAGAAAAAGTCCAGAGAGCAAATTTGTGTTAGGGTTTCGGTTTAATCGGACTTCAAACTCCGTCTACGCATCGCCTAAGGCTCTAGCTAGGCTCTGATACCACTGTAGGGTTCCTAGGCACACTAATGAGGTCTCACAAGGCATCAACCATGCCAATTTCAAATTTTACGGGTGCCGATAAACCCTAACACGGATCGATAACTAGAATTTTAGGCGACAAATGAAACTAGTTAACAACTTAACTACAAGAACGGAAATACAACCTTTGTAGATCCGGTTCTCCACCTCCATAGCTCCGTGATGAAGTCCCCTCGCTGTACAAATCGGATCCCAAACTCTAGCATCGGCTTCATCGGAGAAATGGGCGGGCTAGGTCATCGACTACGACGCCGAAGATGATCTACGTCGAGGCATCACAAGTTCAAGCTCCCACTTCACCAAGTCATAAAACTTGTGAAGAAAACACCCTATACTACTTGGCAAGAGGTAGAGGATGAAGAAATAGGAAGTGGGTTCACTTTAGATAGAATTGGATTTCTCACTCTTTTTCTCACTTTGCCATTGTTGGTAGCAAGCTTCTTCATGTGAAGAAGAAGAAGAAGATGAAGATGAATATTATGATGAGTATTTCTCAAAAAGAAAATAAAAAGAATACTTATCATAAACCAACCATGGTCAAGTGTAGAGAATGAACTAGGGTTAAGTGGAATGGTTAGGGTTAAGCAGGAGACAAAATGGTGACTTAGTCAAAGCTTCATGAAGCTTCAATATCAAACAAAGAAAGCCACCATTTCCTCTATATCATTTTCTTTTGCCAAAATGAACAAAAGAAATAAATAAATGAATAAGTAAATAAACAAAACCCTAACCACTCATATAACCATGGTTTAATCTTTACACAAACTCAAGTAAGCATGTATCATCAAACATGATACAATCAAGTGCACAAAAGTATATCACATATACAACTTGTGAACTTCAAGTGAGAAAATCCATTTAAAGTGAACCAATACTAGTTAATACAAAGTAATATATCAAATATATAATTATACATTAAATCATTAAATCAACACTTGATTTAACGATCCGGTCATATCGCATATGACCGACTAATATCCAATGCATCGGCTTATCGAATCAATCCTCGATTCGATAACTAGGTTATATCGCATACAACCATTCGACACATTCATCGCGAGAATAGAATACGGTATCACATATACGTATTATTCTCGGTCCCGCACATATCTCATATGCGCTCCTATTTCGTTTCGCTTGAGCCAGGAAACCTCTGTGTAGGACTCTAAAGACTCGTCAATACGCCGACAGCAGGTGATGATCATATCAAACACCCACAAGCCGCAAGCGGACTGCTAAACATAACGGCCACCCGGGTATTAAGCGATGAGAAGATCGACGAGCAAGCCCGCTCACACTCCTATGAATCCAACCAGTAACACTTACCGTACAGTCCGGTCTGATCGTCTGATATGTCGCATACCTTACCTAGGGGTGGTAAACGTCAGACCCCAATAGCTCGATAAGTCGTGTCGATATGAGGTCTATAACAATTCGAGAAACTACTGGTAACACTTACCAGTAAATCTCAGCAACCCTGGCCAGGGATTTTCGGTTATAACCAATCGAACACAGCGCAACATCAACTCCCTTTACCGGGAGAGACGAATCCCCTCCTATCGCTCATTGCCTCCATGTGATTCGGGACTGTACCCAAAAGCCACCGTTTTGCACGCCCTCTTAGACGTGGTAAGGTGGAAATCAAAGCACAGTGGGAACCACACAAGACTCTATGACGATCTCGGGTCAACAGACTACTCTGTACCAGTGTCACCAGAGAACTGCCATCTGACGTAAGGTATAATACCATCTGGGAGTTCTCGGCGAGTCCGTCCAGTGTACCCAGTCTCCACTGAGCACCCGTATATCATCTCTGATGTCAAACACCAATGGATATGGGATCATCCATCGCCCATCTGTATGGGTCGAGAAGGTATACGCTAGTCTACTCTGGTATATCGATGCCCCGTCTCGATACACCCATGACTAGGGACTTTGAAGGATGTACTTATGGACTACCATGTCCCCACTAGTATGATCCGCATCATAGTCCATGTAGTCAAGTACACATCCTAAGGGCTTTACCAACATGTAACAGAGAGACAATCAGTATACACGTTAAGGTAAAGATCAACCAGATAGCATACTATCATGTCGAGCAAGAAAGTCCTCCCTATATATGTCCAAGCATCTACTACAATATACATCCTATGTATAGTAATGGCCTCTAGGGCATACATATAACTAACACAGGGTTCCAACCAAAACCGTGTCTACCACACCATATGAGATATGGCATGGGAAGAGACCATCTCTTAAGAGAATTAAGATTTGGGGTTGCCCGGCCTATGTTAAAAAGCAGAATCCGGACAAACTCGAGACACGGTCAGTCATGTGTAACTTTGTGGGATATCCAAAGAATTCTTATGGATATCTATTCTACCACAAAGAGGAACAAAAAGTGTTTGTTTCTCAGTATGCCACATTTTTAGAAAAAGAGTTTTTCACAGATAAATATGATGGCAAGGTGGTGGATCTGGAAGAGGTTCTAGAAACAGAAACTACAAATGACGATTTGGTTGAACCGGCTGTTGCAATAGAAACTGAGGAACCTCGGCCACTCCGTAGGTCTGGTAGGACTTCTCGCCCACCGGAGAGGTACTACGGTTTCCTCATTGATGGTGACGGAGAAGACTGCATCATGGATGATGATGATCCTACCAGTTTTCAGCAAGCTATCACGAGTGGAGACTCTGTGAAGTGGTTGGATGCCATGAGATCCGAAATGGAGTCTATGTACACCAACAAAGTATGGACTTTGGATGTTGTACCCCCTGGGGTAAAACCTGTGGGGTGCAAATGGATCTTTAAAAGAAAGATTGGTGTAGATGGGCAGGTGGAGACCTATAAGGCAAGACTTGTGGCGAAGGGTTTTCGTCAAAGACCAGGTTTGGACTATGAAGAGACTTTTTCTCCCGTAGCCATGCTTAAATCCATTCGAATCGTACTTGCTATTGCTGCTCACTACGACTATGAAATCTGGCAGATGGATGTTAAAACCGCATTTCTAAATGGAAATTTAGAAGAATGCGTTTATATGGATCAGCCAGAGGGCTTCATTGACAGTGGGAGCAGCGGGAAAGCATGTAAATTGCTTAAATCCATATATGGGTTAAAGCAGGCATCACGGAGTTGGAACATCTGTTTCGATGATGTCATAAAAGAGTTTGATTTCATAAAAAATCCAGATGAACCTTGTGTTTATAAGAAGGCTGTAGGGAGAGCTGTCACATTCCTCGTATTGTACGTGGACGACATTCTTCTGATAGAAAATGATATTCTTATGCTACAGTCGGTCAAATCTTTCTTATCACTGGGGTTCTCCATGAAGGACCTGGGTGATACCACATACATTCTGGGCATAAGGATCTATAGGGATAGATCCAAAAGGTTATTGGGATTGTCCCAAACCAGGTACATTAACACCATCCTAAGAAGGTTTAGTATGGAAGACTCCAAGCGGGGTGCCTTACCCGCTTGCCATGGGGTCACTCTCTCCAAGGATTCTTGCCCAAAGACTGATGAAGAGAGAGCTCGCATGAGCGTTATACCCTATGCTTCGGTAGTAGGATCTATAATGTATGCGATGTTATGTACACGCCCAGATGTAGCTTATGCACTTAGTGTTGTAAGCAGGTATCAATCCAACCCAGGGGAGAATCACTGGACAGCTGTGAAGAACATTCTTAAGTACTTGCGAAGGACTAAAGAATTGTTCTTGGTGTATGGTAATGGAGATCTCCAAATGGAAGCCTTTACCGATTCGAGCTTCCAGAGCGATAAGGACGACAGCAAATTTATCTCTGGGTTTGTATTTACCCTCAATGGAGGGGCGGTAAGTTGGAAGAGTTCCAAACAGGATACCGTTGCAGACTCTACGATGGAAGCTGAGTACATTGCTGCGAATGATGCCGCCAAGGAAGCCGTCTGGATGAAGAAGTTCGTCTCGAAGCTAGGAGTAGTTCCAACCATTATTGATCCAATACCTTTGTATTGTGATAATAATGGGGCTATGGCGTTAGCCAAGGAGCCCAGATCCCATCAGCGGTCCAGACACATCCTGAGGCATTTTCATTTGATCCGGGAGATTGTAGATCGCCGCGAGATCGAGATTAGGAGAGTAGACACAAAGAATAATGCCGCGGATCCATTTACCAAGGCCCTCCCTCAGCCGTAGCATGAGCGACTTTTTGAGATGTTGGGTATGAGGTACGCCAATAACTGGTCTTAGTGCAAGTGGGAGATTGTTGGATATATGTATGTCCTAGAGGCCATTATATGATAGTGGATGTATTTGTACATGTATATATATTCAGTATACATTCTTGCTCGACTTGATAGTATGCTATCTGGTTCTTCTTTATCTGACATGTTGATTTGATCATGCTTTTATTCATTCATACATGCTGATAAAGCCCTGAGGATATCGGCTTGACTACTGTGATTATGATGGAGATCATACTAGTGGGACATCTGTAGTCTATAAGCATATCCTGGAAAGTCCCTAGTCGTAGGTATATCGAGACGGGGCATTGATATACCAGAGTAGACTAGCGTATATGATACTAGACCCATACGATGGGCGATGATTGTTCCCACATTCATCGATGTTTGACATCAAGATCATATACGGGTGCTCAGTGGTGAATGGGTACACTGGACGGACTCACCGAGAACTCCTATATGGAATTATATCTATCGTCGGATAGCAGTTCTTAGGTGACACTGGTACAGGTTAGTCTGTAGACCCGAGATCGTCATAGAGTCTTGTGTGTTCTCCCACTGTACTTTGATTGCCACCCTACCACGGCTCTACTGAGTCGTGCAAACAGGTGGCCGTTGGGTACAGTCCCGAGACACACGAAGGTGATGAGCGATAGGAGGGGTTTCGTTTCTCCCGGTATTGGGAGTTGATGCTGTGCTGTGCTCGACTGGTTATATCAGTAAGTCCCTGTCCAGGGCTGCTGAGATTTGCTGATAAGTGTTATCAGTAGTTTCTCGATCTGTTATAGACCATTCACCGGCATGACTTATTAAGTTATTGGGGTCGACGTGACCATCCCTAGGCTCGATATGCAGCATATCTGACGAAGAGACCGGACTATACGGTAGTGTTGCCGGTTGGCTCGACGGGAGTTGTAGCAGGTTCGCTTGTTTTCTTCTGATCGCTCAATACCCGGGTGGCCGTTACGTTTAGTTGACCGCTTGCGGCTTGGGGGTGCTTGATATGATCATTACCCACTGCCGGCGTATTAACGAGTCTTAGAGTCCCACAAAGGAGTTACCTAGTCCAGGCGAAACGTTGTGGTGCGCGTATGCGATATGCGCATGGACCCGATTAAAATGCGTGTATAGGATACCGTATATTGATCGGGCGGCTTGTTTTTGGTGGGGTCATATGTGATATGGCCGGATTGATAAATCAAGTGTTGATTTATCATTTAACCATTAGTTTTCTCACTTGAAATCTTTTCTTGTACATGATGGATGTATGCATGCATGTATGCTTTCTTTCTTTTTAGATTCATGCACATATGGATGTGCATACATACATACATACATACATCATCCTTCATGGTTGATTACACATTGAATATGATGGCAATATAAGACTCACACCATGGTTAAATATATGGATTATTATTTAATTTTTTGTTAAAACAAAAGATATAAAGAAAAGGATAATTCATGCTTAGTTTCTACACTCTTCTTAAACCTAACCATGCTCACCTACTCCTAACCATGAGTTAACCTTCTCTTTGTGTTTTAACTCAAATTAAATATTATCTTAAACATTTAACCATGGTTTGAGATGAGAAGGAATAAATATATATATACATATATTTTCATTTTTCCTTTCATGAGTTATCTTTTTACTCTTGTTAAAAGAAAGCCATCATCTTCTTCCTCCTTCACCATTTGCTCTCTAGACTTTTGTAGTGAGCAATATACTCATCAAGTTAGGTTATTGAAGTGAGAAAATCCACCACAACATCATTCTACACAAGTTTAGCCCACTTGTTTAGAGTGTTATCTTCATTTCTTCTCTTGGAAAGTGAAGTCGATAGCTTGGACGAAGGAGCTTCGGGTGGATCGTTGTGAACACTGGGAGACTTCAAGAGAACCTTCCTCCAACACTCAAGAGGCCAAAGAGTCTAGCGAAGGGAGCTACAAAGGTTGTACCCTCGAAACCCTAGTCTTTGTTGCCTTTAATGTTTAGAAACCCTAATTTTCTAGGATAGATCCTTTGTATGCTTACTTAGCACCATAAAAATTTGATCTTTGTGACATATGATGCTTCCAAACTCTACATAGGGTGCTAGGTAAACCTAACACTCTCTCCTCAAGCTCACTCTCTCTTCAAACCCTAACCCTAACCTCTCATGTGTTGAGATCAAGGGTTAGCTAGACTAATACATCCATAACCTCACTCTATATCCCCTAGGTAGCTTAGATTAGCACTTTAAGCAACCTAGTTATCTCAAGTTTGAGATTAAGCTTGGCGTAGGAGCTTTCAGGTAGATCGTCTTTGATTCGAGGAGGCCGTTGAGGTGCCGATATTCCAAGGAGCCTACGAGAAGTGGAGGACAACGATGAAGACCCGAAGGACAAGTAACGTGAGGTATAACTTCGTATCCGAGTAGTTAAACCTCTAGTAGTTTGTTAGCAATGGTTTAGAAACGATTCATGCGCTCAAGTCCGTGTTACAAACCTTTGATAATTGTTTTTCATATATTCTGCCTCCCCGCAAGTTCGTGGGGTGCGTGACATGGACTTACAGAGCGCATATGTGATATGTGCATGACCGAGAATAATGCGTGTATGTGATACCGTATTCTATTCTCGCAACTTTTTGTATCGGTCGGTTATATATAGAATATATCCGGGTTATCGAATCAAGTGTTGATTTGATAAAGCGATACATTGGTTGTTAGCCGGTTATATGTGATATGACCGGATTATTAAGTCAAGTGTTGATTTAATAATTAAGTGTATAATTGTATATTAGATATACTAATTTACACTTTCTAACACTTGTTCACTTAGGGTTTTTTTTTCTCACATGCACACTACTTTAACATATATATGATATATGTTAAAAATGTGTTATCATATTGTATCATGGTTGATGATACAACATTCATGTGTGTATGAGACATACACCATCCTATTTGTTATGATTGGGTTTAATGTTTAAAAGTAATTACAAAATTAGTGGAAAATTAGAAAATGCATGAAGCTTGTGGAAGCTTGTGGATGCATTGACTAAAGTCCACTAGATTTGTTTTTACTTTGGACTTTAACCTAACCATCACACACTTAGCTATGGTTATGGCTCTACAAGGGTTAGTATATGATACTCACTCACCATGGTTAGCTTTCTCACTTAATCATTATCCTCATTTATTTTCTTTTGTTCATCATCTTCTTCTTCATTGAGCAAGAGAAAAAGCTTGCTAGGGTTTTGAAAAAAGTGAGATAGATTGTGAGAAACAAAAATCCAAAGAGAACCCCCTTCCTATTTCTCCATCCTCTACTAGATTAGCACTTTAGTATAGGGTGTTTGCTTCACTAATTCTCTAGTCAGTGAAGTAGGAGCTTGAGTCGGAATTCCCTCGACGTAGATCATCTTCGGTCTCGGAGACTTCAAGCAAGGTCGCACCTTTCGCCTCGTGAAGCCATGCAAGGGTCCGGGAGAACCACGATCGCAGCGAAGGGACTTCATCAAGGAGCTAAAGAAGTGAAGGACCGATCTACAAAGGTTGTATATCGCATCCCCTTAGAGTAAAGTTGTTTACTTGCTCATTTATTCGCCTAATCTCTAGTATACGATCTAACTTAAGGTTGTTCGGCACATAAAAATTTAATTTTGGCATGGTCGATGCCTTGTAGAACCTTGTTTGTGTGCCTAGTAACCCTACTGTCACCAATTTCGGGAAATAATGAGTTAATGATATCCGTTCGAACATTTTAATAGTCTCTAAATATCCGGAATAACATACAATATGTGGAATTCATACAGTTAGGATTGAAATGCTGAATATGTGATATTTCGGATTTACGATGTCTAAAGAGATTATGGATTCCAAATGTTGTAGTTTTACACTTTCTTTTCTGTGACCGTAAGTGTAATATGTGATATCGCCGGTTTCGTTGCTATATGTCAACGACAATTGGGATACACATATTTACTTACATTGATGACATGAGATGTTATGTGTTGCTGGATATGTTATATTGGATCGTCGCGTTCTGAATAGCCGGGGGGTTTTTATGTGAGATGAGAGTTTTTTTTATTTTCGTTCATGTAAAATAAATTGTATGTAATATTCTTTTATTGGGGCACTTCCGGGTTGAGGTTGATGTCACCATTTGTATATTATTTACTTTTCCGCATTAGGATAGACCCAAGGAAGGGAGCACAACTAACCAGGTTCTAGGGTCTAGTGGGAGACCAACTCGAGGAGTCGATTCCGGGGTATCCTAACCCTAGAATTGGAAGGGTTGCTTACCGCTCTCGTAGGGGTCTAGGGGTGTGGGTTTGGCTATTCATCGCGGCCGTGGAATCCGTGTTTTATAGAGGCTCAAAATAAAACACGGACGTCCTAGTATATCCAATATTTCATATGTTTCTTCTGCTGCGATATCTGTGATGTGATCATTTGATGTTCTGTGATAAATACTGTATATAGTATATATGATATATTATATAGGCATTACTTATGTTTTACACCCGCGCTAGCCCTGCCCCGCTCTGCCGTTAGTTACCTAACCTAACGGTGCACGAGGGGACATCGAGGCGAATGCGGATGGCATAAGTGTACGTCGTATTTATCTGTGATGTTTAGGTGACTTAAATGATGGGACTTCATTAATGTGATTAATGAAAGAAAAGAAACCTAAAAGATGTTGTAGAATCAAATTTTTTCAAAAAGGGTAGCTACAGTTTTGCTTTGCACAGCGATATATATGATATATCCCGCACCTTATTCGATGGGGAAAGAGCCGAGATCCCTTCACCGGGAGTGACCTCTTTAGCAAAACTGGCAGATGCTACAACACTCGGTTTGCTTTTGATTACTTTTGGAATTTTGCTTTGCATAGTGATGTATATGATATATCCTGCACCTTATTCCATAAGGAAAGAGCCGAGATCCCTTCACCGGGAGTGACCTCTTCAGCAAAACTAATGAAAGCCTCAAAATCACTCCATTTCAAAATTTACTTGATTCTACGACGATATCAAGTTCTTTACGCTCATGGTTTTCTGAAAAACCTGCGTAGCCCTCCGTCAATTCAGATAAGTAATATTTAGTATTCTTGCTGCGGTTGTTTGGCATGCGTCAAGGCGTAGTGTACGGTAGCTGATTATTACTTATCTGTAGCATGGGATGCGATTGGATTAGGGTATTCGTACGGCGTTGTTTGGAATGCATCAAGGGTCGTACGGGTGGGTTTAATTCAATCACGAATTGTACGGGTTGAACTTGACTAGCGGACTATGGGTTGTTTGGCATGCGTCAAGGTCATAGCACGCTAGGGGCAAAAGCATTATCGGGAATTTCAAGTGTTGAAATTTGCAATGAGATTGCATACCTTCTATAAGATAGTTGGATCCCGATACCCACTGCGAGTAATTGTTACTCCTGGGAGAGTTTTACACAGGACAATTAGCCGATCAAGTAGGTGTCTAGAAAGGTGTCAATGGGGTTACGCCTCTGGGAAAACGAGGTTTACTCTAATTAGGTCCGTGCGAAAGCACGGGGAACCTCCCTCAAAGTACCGACACTGGCCTGGCTGAAAGATTGGCGAAGTTGTAGGGTGTAATTAATCTCGGCTAGTCTTTCCTTTTAGGGTTTGAAGGAAGATTTGATAAAAAACAGTGGGAGCCATCCTGATTAGATAAAATAATAACCAATCTGATCTTGCAAGAGCATACGCTAAAGTGTTTTCTTCTCTCTCTCTCTCCAGGTAGCGACCATTTCATGCCTTAATAAAGATAATAATATGGATGTATTGACCGAACCCGCATGTTATACTATGCAGGGGAACGTTGGACCCGTTCTATCTTATAAGTGTTATAAGACTGAACAGGAAACAGGAGAATATCTGGATTCTCACGCCGCCCAAACGGAGAACATGCATGTTGATGCACCTTCTTCGGGTGTGTTAGTCATTGAGCACTGTTTTTCAGTTCACCCTACGTCCTGGGTATTAGATACCGGATCAGGATCCCACATATGTAAACAGTTACATGGGCTACGGAAAGGTAGAGAACTGGGAAAAGGTGATCATTCCGTTCAAGTAGGGAATGGTGCAAGCATTGCAGCCAAAGCAGTTGGCGAATATCACCTTGTATTACCAAGTCTTAATACAATGATTCTGAATGAGTGCTATTATATACCGAACATGATGTGCAACATTATATCAGTTTCTTTACTGAGTAAAGAAGGATATAATTTTGTAGTACAGGATAATATTATGAACATCTTCCTAGATCAAAAGTTGATTGCATCAGGCTCGTTACATAATGGGATATTCATTCTCAATCAAAATACAGTCCTCAATTTACAAAACACACACAAGAGGAAGAGTTCAGAACTGAACGAATCCTTCTTGTGGCATTGTAGACTGGGTCACATCAATGCGACACGACTAGCTAAGTTGCATAAGGATGGATATTTGAATTCGTTTGAATTTTCATCTTATGACACTTGCCAGTCATGTCTCAAAGGCAAGATGACCAAAACTCCGTTTACGGGACACGGAGAAAGAGTTACGGAACTCTTAGGGCTGATACATAGTGATGTATGCGGTCCCATGTCTACACATACCAGGAACGGTTCTTCCTACTTCATTACATTCACTGACGATCTCTCAAGATTCGGACATGTGTTTCTGATGAAACACAAGTCTGAAGCTTTTGAGAAATTCAGAGAATATAACCACGAAGTAGAGAACTAAACGGGCAAAAGTATTAAGATCCTTCGATCTGATCGAGGAGGAGAATACTTGAGCAATGATTTTCTGGATTATCTAAAAGAGAATGGGATTCTCTCTCAGCTTACTCCTTCTTATACACCACAGCACAATGGTGTGTCGGAACGGAGGAATCGTACCCTATTAGATATGGTACGCTCAATGATGAGTACAGCTGAGTTACCTATTTCCTTCTGGGGGTATGCGCTTGAGACAACCATAGACCTATTGAATAGAGTTCCTACCAAATCTGTGCCTACCACTCCATATGAGATATGGAAAGGGAAGAGACCACATCTTAATTATATTAAGATATGGGGTTGTCCGGCCTATGTCAAAAGACAAAATCCAGACAAACTCGAGGCAAGATCTATCTTATGTAAGTTTATAGGATATCCCAAAAATTCACAAGGGTATATCTTCTACCACCCCGAGGAACAAAAGGTGTTTGTTTCTCGACATGCCACTTTCTTAGAAAAAAGTTTTCTTATGAAGCAGATTAGTGGCATTGAGGTAGAACTGGAAGAGGTTCCAGCGACACAAACTATAACAGAAGACTTGGTAGAACCAGAGGATTCAGTAGTACCCGATGAACCCCAGCCTCTCCGCTGATCTAGTAGGGTTTCTCATCCACCTGAGAGATACTACGGTTTTCTCATTGATGGTGGGAGCGAGGATTGCATCATGGTTGATGATGATCTAACTAGCTTCGAGCAGGCCATCACGAGTGGGGACTCAGTGAAATGACTGGATGAAATGCGGTCCGAGATGGAATCCATGTACACCAACTAAGTATGGACTTTGGAAGTTGCTCCTGAAGGGGTAAAACCCATTGGGAGCAAGTGGATCTTCAAGAAAAAACTTGGTGTAGATGGGAAAGTGGAGACTTTCAAAGCTAGACTTGTTGCAAAGGGTTTTCGTCAAAGACCAGGTGTGGACTATGACGAAACCTTTTCTCCAGTGGCTATGCTTAAATCCATCCGGATCATGCTTGCCATCGCTGCATATCATGACTACGAAATCTGGCAAATGGATGTTAAGACCGCCTTTCTAAATGGTGATTTAGAAGAGTGCGTGTACATGACTCAGCCAGAGGGCTTCGTAGATAGTGGGAGCAGCGGAAAGGTATGCAAGCTGCTTAAATCCATTTATGGATTAAAGCAAGCATCGCGGAGTTGGAACATCTACTTTGATGTCGTTATCAAAGAGTTTGATTTCGTCAAAAACGTAGATGAACCTTGTATCTACAAGAAGGTGGCAGAGAGTAAGGTTGTCTTCCTCGTATTGTACGTGGACGACATACTCTTGATAGGAAATGACATTCCTATGCTGCAATCGGTCAAGCTCTTCTTATCACAAAGATTCTCAATGAAAGATCTTGGTGATGCCTCCTGCATATTGGGGATTAGGATCTATAGAGATAGATCTAAACGGATATTGGGATTGTCCCAATCCAAGTACATTGACACCATACTAAAGAGGTTTAGTATGGAAGAGTCCAAACGTGGGTTTTTACCCACGATTTCAGGGCTCACTCTCTCCAAAGAGATGTCTCCCAAGACTGATTTGGAGAGAGCTCGCATGCAAGGGATACCCTATGCTTCGGCTGTAGGGTCTATCATGTACGCGATGCTATGTACCAGACCCGATGTAGCATACTCACTAAGTGTAGTGAGCAGGTATCAAGCTGATCCTGGAGAGAGTCACCGGACAGCTATGAAGAGTATTCTCAAGTACTTACGAAGGACTAAAGAGATGCTCTTGGTGTATGGTAACGGAGAACTTCAAGTGGAGTCCTTTACCGATTCGAGCTTCCAGAGTGATAAGGACGACTTTAAGTCGCAGTCGGGATTTGTCTTTACCCTTTACGGAGGGGCGGTTAGCTGGAAGAGTTCCAAGTAGGAAACCGTGGCAGACTCGACGATGGAGGCTGAATACATCGCTGCCAACGATGCTGCCAAAGAGGCTGTCTGGATCAAGAAGTTCATTACTGAACTTGGAGTGGTTCCATCCATTGAGCATCCAATACCTCTGTATTGCGATAACAATAGAGCGGTGGCATTGGCCAAGGAACCCAGGTCCCATCAGCGATCCAGGCATATTCTGAGGCGGTATCACCTGATCCGAGAGATAGTAGATCGCCGGGAGATCGAGGTCAGGAGGGTTGACACGAAGAATAACACAGTGGATCCACTCACGAAGGCCATTCCCCAGATACAGTTTGAGAGACTCTTCGGGATGCTCGGTATGCGATAATACAGCAGCTGGCCCTAGTGCAAGTGGGAGATTGTTAGTTGTATGTATGCCCTAGAGGCCAGTATTGTACAGATGATGAATATTATATTGGATGCTTGGATATATATAGAGAGGACTTTCTTGCTCGATATGATAGTATGCTATCTGGTTGCTCTTTATCTTAACATGTATACTTGTCTCTTTATGCTGTCTTATAGTTACATGTTGGTAAAGCCCTTAGGATGTGTACTTGACTACCTGGACTATGATGCGGATCATACTAGTGGGGACATGGTAGTCCATAAGTACATCCTTCAAGGTCCCTAGTCGTGGGTGTATTGAGATGGGGCATCGATATACCAGAGTAGACTAGCGTATACACTTCTCGACCCATGAGATGGGCGATGGATGATCCCATATCCTTTGGTGTTTGACATCAGAGATGGTATACGGGTGCTCAGTGGAGACTGGGTACACTGGACGGACTCACCGAGAACTCCCAGATGGTATTATACCTTACGTCAGATGGCAGTTCTCTGGTGACACTTGTGCAGGTTAGTCTGTAGACCCGAGATCGTCATAGAGTCTTGTGTGATTCCCACTGTGCTTTGATTTCCACCTTACCACGTCCATGAGAGCGTGCAAAACGGTGGTTTTTGGGTACAGTCCCGAGTCACATGGAGGCAATGAGCGATAGGAGGGGTTTCGTCTCTCCCGGTATTGGGGGTTGATGTTGCGCTGTGCTCGATTGGCTATAACAGGGAAGTCCCTGGCCAGGGATGATTTAGAGATTTGCTGGTAAGTGTTACCAGTGGTTTCTCGACCCGTTATGAGCCTCACATCGGCACGATTTATCGGTTATTGGAGTCTGACGTTTACCACCCCTAGAATTGATATGCGACATATCAGACGAGGAGACCGGACTGTACGGGAAGTGTTACCGGCAGGCTTTTACAGGAGTTGGAGCGGGCTTGCTTGCTGATCTTCTGATCGCTCAATACCTGGGTAGCCGTTACGTCTAGCTAGTACCGCTGACGGCTTGTGGGTGCGTGATGTGATCATCACCTACTGCCGGCGTATTGACGAGTCTTTAGAGTCCTACATAGAGGTTTTACTGGCTCAGGCAAAACGAAATAGGAGCGTGTTAGTGTATATGCCCTAGGGGCCATTATTGTATCATACTAGGTTGTATATTACTTAATGGAAGCTTGGGATATTAACAGTTGTATATAACAGTCTTGCTAAATATGGTAGTATGCTACTTGGTTTGAGTCTACTTTAATATGTGCATATGTTTCTTGTAACGTATCACTTATACATATTAGTAGAGCCCATAGGATCTTTGCTTGATTACCAGCGTCGTGATGGCAGTCACACTAGTGGGGGCTGGGTAGTCTATAAGCAACATCCTATACAGGTCCCTGGTTGTTGGATTATTGAGATAGGGCATCGATATTCCGGAGTAGACTAAGTGTATACGCTTCTCATCCCAGTTGGGGAGATGGCCTGTCCCACAGCCATCAGTACGTTGTACTGGAGATACTATACAAGTGCTCGTTAGGTTACGGGTACACCGGACAGGACTCGCAGGGAACTGATTGGTTGGTATTATACCCATCGTCAGTTAACAGTTCCCAGGTGACATGAGTACAGCATAGTCCGCAGACTTGACACTGCTACTTCACCTCGAGTGTGTCCCACTGTTCTTAGATTGCTACCCTACCACGGCTCAAAGGAGTCGTGCAAACAGGTAGCAGTTGGGTGCAGTCCCGAGCACTTAGAGGCAGTGGCGGTTAGATAGGATTCGTCTCTCCCGGTATTGGGAGTTGATATCACACTGTGTCAGAGAGCCATTACGCAAAGTCCCTGGCCAGGGCAAGCGAGATATACTGGTAGGTTCCAGTAGCTTCTCAGGGTGTAATGGGCTTCTCTCCGACATGACTTATACATCTATTAGGGGACTGACGCTTGCCGCCCCTTAGGCTTGATATGCGATAGTCTTAGACGAACAGACCGGACTGTATGAAGATTTTCACATCAGGCCCAGTAGGGGTTCGGATGGTTTTCTTCATCGGCCTTCTTATCGACATCTACCTGGGGACCGTTACGTACAGCTAGTGCCACTTGCGGTCTGTGGTTAAACCCACTGCCAACGTAGTGTCGAGTCTTTAGAGTCCCACACAGAGAGTTTTCCTGCTCCAGGCGAAACGATATAGAGGTCGTATGGTTTTACGACAAGGGTTCGGATGCGTACATGTGTTTACGCACGTACGACTTTTCGGACAGTTTTTACTAGCCGGCTTTGGTTTAAGCCAGATTCTAGTATCGGGTTATTGGATTTATACAGTCTAAAGTTTTTCCGTGTTTTCACGGATTGGAGGGGCGTTCTCGTAATTTGTCGGGAAGCTTCTAGAAGAGTGGTGACTAAGGGGTTAAGGTGGCATGAGCATTAAATGCTTAATGACTCATTTGTGTGATTCATCCTTAGCATTAAATGATTCATTAATGAGTTAATAAGTCATATGATGAATCACACAAAGGTGAATGCATCAACCATGATGATTAATCATTTATATTATTTATTTGATTAATTGTTATGGTTGTTATATTCATATGAGTTCATTGTTCATTCTCATTATCATTCTCACCTTCTCTCTCCTCAAGCTCACTCTCTCTTCAAACCCTAACCCTAACCTCTCATGTGTTGAGATCAAGGGTTAGCTAGACTAATACATCCATAACCTCACTCTATATCCCCTAGGTAGCTTAGATTAGCACTTTAAGCAACCTAGTTATCTCAAGTTTGAGATTAAGCTTGGTGTAGGAGCTTTCAGGTGGATCGTCTTTGATTCGAGGAGGCCGTTGAGGTGCCGATGTTCCAAGGAGCCTACGAGAAGTGGAGGACAGCGATGAAGACCCGAAGGACAAGTAACGTGAGGTATAACTTCGTATCCGAGTAGTTAAATCTCTAGTAGTTAGTTAGCAATGGTTTAGAAACGATTCATACGCTCAAGTCCGTGTTACGAAGCTTTGATAATTGTTTTTCATATATTCCGCCTCCCCGCAAGTTCGTGGGGTGCGTGCCATGAACTTACTGTGGTATCAGAGCCAACTAAACCATTACTAGCTTGCTAGCAATTGATTAGAAGTTCGATCGACAGAAAAAACACGAAAACAAAAATTCGAAACCCATAGTTTCTGTTAATTTTAAAAGTGTGTAAATTTTTTTTTGACATACCTTAAAATTCACAGCAGGGAAATTAATGAATACTGGGAAAATACAAGCCAGTGACTCGGCAAAACGGCCGCGGATCCGCTGTAATAGAGTGCTTCTGCCGCGGATCCACCGCCGAGTCAACGCCGAGTTGACTCGGAGTTTCACAGTAATTCATATTTTTTGGGTTTTTGTCTTCCTGTATATTCTGTTTCTACCCAGGTTACTTCAGTACAGGTTTGCTTTTGGGGTAGACACGGAATTTGGTATTCGATCGATGTTCTAAGATATTTGCTAATTGGGGTTTTATCTGTAATGTTTAATGTGTTCGTAAACCTCCCCTAACTGCTAGTATGTCGGTTGGCAGGGGGTTGCACATTTCTGTAATGTTTACTGTTTGTATATATGGACTTGATTGGAATGTTGTGATGATTAGCCGGGGTTTGAGATGGGTTTAATATTCATTCATTCGATGTAAATGTAATATGATGTAATATTCTTTTGCGGGGCACATCCTGGTTGCGGTTGTAACCACCGTTGTATTATTTCTTTTTACTGTTTTTTCTCCTAGGATAGACCCAAGGCGGGGTACACAAACTACCGGGTACTTTGAAGTGTTTAGTAGCCTACTCACTTTGTTGAGGGAGACCGCTTCACTTCGGGTACTTGGCGGGTAGTTTGTCGTACCTGTAGGGGTCTAGGGTGGGGTAATGGCTATTCATCACAACTGTGTAATCCGTCTTTTATTGCAGGCTCAAAGCAAATGCGGATTGCTAGTATATCCAATAAAGTTCATCTATGATCTGGAATGCTTATTATTGTGTCTGACGAATGTACAATATCTATATATGATAGCTATTAGACGTCACTTATGTTTTGCACCCGCGCTAGCCCAGCCCCCGCTCTGTCGTTAGTTAAGTAACCTAACGGGTGATGATGGGACCCCGTGGCGAATGCGGATGGCATAAGAGGACGTGATATTTTCGTTGTTTTCTGCAATGATAGGATAAATGATGGGACGCATTATTATAATGCAAAGAAAATAATCCAAAAGTTAAGTCGTTGGAACAAATTTAAAAGAAACCACTCGGTTATTTTAAAAGATCAGAATTTTTAATTGCGGAGCTTTAACCACTCATTTTAAAAAGTATCAAGTTCCTTCGATTATATCAAGTTCACTATGTTCACGGTTTTTCCAAAACCAGTCGTAGCCCTCCGTCATTTCATATGGATAGTCAATAGTATTCAAGCTGTGTTTGTTGGCCAAAGTCAAGGCACAGTGTTTGGTAGCTATTGAATATTCGTATGCAGCATAGATAGATGCGTTGGTTTGGGACAGTCGTACTGCTTTGTTGGCCAAAGTCAAAGGTATGTACGGATGGGTTCAAATTAACCTGGATATTGACGGGTAGAACTTGACATGTGACTTATGATTTGTTAGCCAAAGTCAAGGTCATAAGAGCATGGGGCAAAATTCCATATCAGGAATTTCTAAAGAAACTGAAATTTGCAGAGAGATGCATACCATTTTGGAGTTTGATGAATGTTGGTAGGATTCCTTCAACATTATCATATGATGATATTTTGGATCCCGATCCTACTGTGAGTATATACTACTTATCAGGAGATTCATCACTTAACGATCAATGCTATAAACCAAGTAGGTGCCTAGAAAGGTATCAGCGGGGTTACGCCCCCAGAGAAAAGAGGTATTTAATTAAGGAACTTCGCGAAAGCGTTGGAAAACCTCCCTCGAAGTATCGACACTGACCTGGCTGAACGGTTAAGCAAGAATTGTACGGTGAGAATAGTCCTGGCAAATTCTTCTTTTATGGTTTGAGGAGGGATTCGAGAAACAGTGGGAGCCATCCTGTTTAGATAAATTAAACCACTCTAAACTTGCAAGAGCATCATGCTAATAGTATTTTCTTCTCTCTCTTAAATTGCAGCGACCTTGTGACCACACATAGGTTACATCTAGATAGTAATTTGACTGAATCTTACTTATATGAGTGGCAAAAGTCTGTCCAGATGTCCATTGCCTATGACAAGCTGGACCACCCTATAACTACTCAAGATCCCGCCGTCCAAGGTCCAGTTTCCACCGTCACGGATATGGATATCCGCCAGACAAGGGAAAAGGATAAAGCGAAAGCTAATTGCCCCGTGTTAGCTTCAGTTGATGGTGTATACCAGAAGCAACACGAGAAGATGGACTTGGTTTCCATCTTTCTCTATAACAAAGATTTATATGGAGAGCAATCTCATATCACAAGATATGAAACCTCGAACGAATTATTTCAAGCGAGGTTAGCTGACGGGTCATCTGTAGGGGACAACGTCCTTACAATGACTAGCTATAATGATGAGCTCACGGACCTGAAGATCACGTCGGAGAACGGGTCAGATACTGACCTGATTCTACAGTCTCTGCCTTCTACCCTAAAGGAAACCAGGGAAGTAGAAGGAAAGAAAAGGGCAAAAGTTTTGGGACTGGAAGTAGTAAAAGAGGGACGCTCCTATTGTTACAGGAATGAACATTGGCAGAAGGATTGCAGGGCTAGCAAAGCCAGTAGCTAGGAATCGAAGCATGTTGTGGCTTCGGCTTCGAGTGTGTTTGTAATAGAGAACTGTTTGTCAGTTAACCCTACTTCCTAGGTAGTGGATACCGGATCAGGATCTCACATCTTTAATTTGTTACAGGCTCTGAGAAACCGTAGGGTTATCAGGATAGGTGATATGACCCTCAGGGTTGCTAACGGAATGAGCATGAACGCTGAATTCGTAGGGGAATATCATATTGGACTGACAACTAGGCAGATATTGATTCTGCGTAACTGTTTTTATGTACCAGGTACAACTTGTAATATCATATCTGTATCCTTACTTTCTAAAGAAGGATATGATTTTACTTTTATTAGCGATGTGTTTCACATCCACCTAAATCAAGTGATGATTGGGTCAGGTACATTAAAAAACGGGATATACGTATTAAATCAAGCTCAGGTTTTCAGCGTCCAGAACACACTTAAAAGAAAGTCTCCGGAATTAAATCAGGCTTTCTTGTGGCATTGTAGACTGGGTCACATCAATGAGAGAAGGTTAACAAAGTTACATAGAGAAGGATATTTGAATCCGTTCGAATATCAATCTTATGCTACTTGTGAATCTTGTCTCATAGGAAAGATGACAAAAACTCCGTTTACTGGACACGGAGTAAGAGCAAGCGAGCTCTTGGGGCTCGTACACAGTGATGTGTGCGGACCAATGTCTGCACATGCGCGAAGCGGTTATTCTTACTTCATTACTTTTACGGATGACTTTTCAAGGTACGGATATATCTTCTTAATGAAACATAAATCCGAGGCCTTTGAGAAATTCCAAGAATACAAGAATGAAGTGGAAAACCAAACCGGCAAAAGTATCAAGACACTAAGATCTGATCGAGGTGGTGAATACTTAAGTGCCGAGTTCCTGGGTTACTTAAAAGAGAATGGAATTCTCTCTCAACTTACTCCTCCATACACACCACAACATAACGGTGTATCGGAGAGACGGAACCGAACCCTATTGGATATGGTTCATTCCATGATGAGTAACGCTAAGTTGCCGCGATCATTCTGGGGATATGCACTAGAATCAGCCGCATATCTTTTGAACCGAGTTCCAACCAAGACTGTGCCTACCACGCCATATCAGATGTGGAGTGGGAAGAAACCTTGTCTTAAGTATCTTAAGACATGGGGATGTCCAGCTTTTGTAAAGAAGCAGCATGCGGACAAGCTCGAGGCACGCTCAGTAAAATGCAAATTTGTGGGATATCCAAAGAACTCCAAGGGATATTATTTCTATTATGCGGAGGAACAAAAGGTCTTTGTTTCTCTTCATGCCTGCTTCTTGGAAACTGAGTTTTTAGAAAATCAGAAGAGTGGGGACGCAATAGAACTGGAAGAAATTCCAGAACCATAAGCTATTACTGAAACCTTGGTAGAACAAGAAGGTTCAGGAGAACAGGACATCCCGACGCCACTCCGCAGGAGTAATAGGCAAACTCATCCACCCGAGAGATACTACGGTTTTCTCATAGACGGGGATAGAGAGGATTACACTATTGACTATGATGAGCCTACTAGCTTCCAGCAAGCCATTCAGAGCGGTGACTCAGTAAAATGGCTGGATGCAATGCGGACCGAAATGGAGTCTATGTACACTAACAAAGTATGGACTTTGGACATTGCTCCAGATGGGGTAAAACCTGTAGGATGCAAATGGATCTTCAAAAAGAAGATTGGTGTAGATAGACAGGTTGAAACCTATAAGGCTAGACTTGTTGCAAAGGGTTTCCGTCAAATACCTGGTTTCGACTATGACGAAACCTTTTCTCCAGTGGCTATGCTTAAATCTATTCGGGTCCTTCTTGCTATTGCTGCCTTCCACGATTATGAAATCTGGCAGATGGACGTAAGACGGCCTTTCTAAATGGTAATTTAGAAGAGAGCGTTTATATGGATCAGCCAGAGGGATTCATTCAGAGTAGGAGCAACGGTAAAGTATGCAAGCTGCTTAAGTCCATTTATGGACTAAAGCAGGCATCGCGGAGTTGGAACATCTGTTTTGATGATGCTGTCAAAGAATTCGACTTTATCAAAAATCCAGATGAACCTTGCTTATACAGTAAGATTGTAGGGAGAGCTGTAGTATTCCTCGTCTTATACGTGGATGACATTCTCCTAATAGGAAATGATATTCCTATGTTACAATCAGTCAAAAGATTCTTGTCACATAAATTCTCCATGAAAGACCTGGGTGATGCCACCTACATTCTGGGGATCCGGATCTATCGTGATAGATCAAAAAGGATGTTGGGACTTTCGCAGTCCAGGTACATAGACACCATAGTGAAGAGATTCAGTATGGATGATTCTAAGCGCGGTAATCTACCGGCTTGTCACGGAATCACCCTCTCCAAAGAGATGTCTCCCAAGACTGATTTGGAAAGGGATCGCATGTCGATTATACCCTACGCTTCTGCGGTAGGCTCTATAATGTATGCGATGTTATGTACCAGACCAGATATAGCATACGCATTGAGCGTTGTAAGCCGGTATCAGGAAAACCCAGGGGAGAATCACTGGACAGCTGTAAAGAACATTCTCAAGTACCTAAGAAGGACTAAGGAGATGTTCTTGATGTATGGCGGAAAAGACCTCCAGTTGGAGGCCTTTGCCGACTCCGGCTTCCAGAGTGACAAAGATGACTCCAAATCCATGTCGGGTTATGTCTTTACCCTCAATGGAGGGGCGGTCTGTTGGACGAGTTCCAAACAGGAGACCGTTGCTGACTCAACGATGGAAGCAGAGTACATAGCTGCTTGCGATGCCGCAAAAGAAGTGGTCTGGATGAAGAAGTTCCTCACAGAACTTCAGGTGGTTCCTACCAGTGTTGGTCCAATACCTCTGTATTGTGACAACAACGGCGCTATAGCTTTAGCGAAGGAACCCAGGTCCCATCAGAAGTCCAGACACATCTTAAGGCCGTATCACCTGATCATGGAGATCGTGGATCGCCAGGAGATCGAGGTGAAGAGAGTAGAGACGGAGAATAACATTGCTGATCCATTCACAAAGGCCCTTCCTCAGACGCAGTTCGAGAGGCTATTCGAGATGATAGGTCTACGATATGCCAGCTTATGGCCCTAGTGCAAGTGGGAGATTGTTAGTGTATATGCCCTAGGGGCCATTATTGTATCATACTAGGTTGTATATTACTTAATGGAAGCTTGGGATATTCACAGTTGTATATAACAGTCTTGCTAAACATGGTAGTATGCTACTTGGTTTGAGTCTACTTTAATATGTGCATATGTTTCTTGTAACGTATCACTTATACATATTAGTATAGCCCATAGGATCTTTGCTTGATTACCAGCGTCGTGATGGCAGTCACACTAGTGGGGGCTGGGTAGTCTGTAAGCAACATCCTATACAGGTCCCTGGTCATTGGATTATCGAGACAGGGCATCGATATTCCGGAGTAGACTAAGTGTATACGCTTCTCATCCCACTTGGGGAGATAGTCTGTCCCACAGCCATCAGTACGTTGTACTGGAGATAGTATACAAGTGCTCGTTAGGTTACGGGACCAAGAATAATGCGTGTATGTGATACCGTATTCTATTCTCGCGACTTTTTGTATCGGTCGGTTATATATGGAATATAGCCGGGTTATCGAATCAAGTGTTGATTCGATAAAGCGATACATTGGTTGTTAGCCGGTTATATGTGATATGACCGGATTATTAAGTCAAGTGTTATTTAATAATTAAGTGTATAATTGTATATTAGATATACTAATTTACACTTGCTAACACTTGTTCACTTAGGGTTTTTTTTTCCTCACATGCACACTACTTTAACATATATATGATATATGTTAAAAATGTGTTATCATATTGTATCATGGTTGATGATACAACATTCATGTGTGTATGAGACATACACCATCCTATTTGTTATGATTGGGTTTAATGTTTAAAAGTAATTACAAAATTAGTGGAAAATTAGAAAATGCATGAAGCTTGTGGAAGCTTGTGGATGCATTGACTAAAGTCCACTAGATTTGTTTTTACTTTGGACTTTAACCTAACCATCACACACTTAGCTATGGTTATGGCTCTACAAGGGTTAGTATATTATACTCACTCACCATGGTTAGCTTTCTCACTTAATCATTATCCTCATTTATTTTCTTTTGTTCATCATCTTCTTCTTCATTGAGCAAGAAAAAAAGCTTGCTAGGGTTTTGAAAAAAGTGAGATAGATTGTGAGAAACAAAAATCCAAAGAGAACCTACTTCCTATTTCTCCATCCTCTACTAGATTAACACTTTAGTATAGGGTGTTTGCTTCACTAATTCTCTAGTTAGTGAAGTAGGAGCTTGAGTCGGAATTCTCTCGACGTAGATCATCTTCGGCCTCGGAGACTTCAAGCAAGGTCGCACCTTTCGCCTCGTGAAGCCATGCAAGGGTCCGGGAGAACCACGATCGCAACGAAGGGACTTCATCAAGGAGCTAAAGAAGTGAAGGACCGATCTACAAAGGTTGTATATCGCATCCCCTTAGAGTAAAGTTGTTTACTTGCTCATTTATTCGCCTAATCTCTAGTATACGATCTAGCTTAAGGTTGTTCGGCACATAAAAATTTAATTTTGGCATGGTCGATGCCTTGTAGAACCTTGTTTGTGTGCCTAGTAACCCTACATATATCACATCCCATCATTTCTCACAACTTTGCGGGGGTGCTATACGCCATCCACCCGACTTTCCCCATAGTTATAATCTACTCACTTTTGCTTTCCGATGCCGATGTTGCCACGTAGTTGCTCGTCGTCTTTAAGTCTTCACGAGGGTACCTACATATAATAAACAATCGCAATTTCTATTAACATCAAGTCCAGAAACCAAAAAGGTACACGGATTGCCTATGGGTCAAAACCTATAGCCCATGCGTGCAAAAACGACTAAACAACCCTTGTTGTTGATGTACAAACATGCAACAACCCAATACGAATCCAAATATCAAGAATTAACATTACAAAATACGGAAAACATAGCCAAAATCACACTAGAATGCTCCCATATTTTGACTCAGGTCAAATATGTAGGGTTTCTAGGCACCCTAATGAGGTCTCACAAGGTATTAACCATGCCAATTTCAAAATTTACGGTGCCGAGAAACCCTAAACTACGGATCGTTGGCTAGATGTCTAAGCGAAAAACAAACTAGTTAACACTTAACTACAAGAATTCGGAAATACAACCTTTGTAGATCCGGTCCTCCACCTCCATAGCTCCGCAATGAAGTCTCTTCGCTGTCCAAGTCGAACCCCGGGCTCTAGCGTCGGCTTCATCGGAGAATGGAGGGGCTAGGTCGTCGACGTCGATGCCGAAGATGATCTACGTCGAGGCATCACTAGATCAAGCTCCAACTTCACCAAGTCAAGAAACTTGTGAAGAAAACACACTCTACTACTTGGCAAGAGGTAGAGGATGAAGAAATAGGAGGTGGGTTCACTTTAGAATTGGATTTCTCACTCATTTGCTCAAGTTGCCATTGATGTAGCAAGGTTTCTTCATGAAGAAGAAGAAGAGGAAGAAGATGATAGAATATCATAAGTATTTACCAAAAAGGAAAATAAATCAATCCTTATCATTTAGCAACCATAGTTTGGTGTAGAGAATAAACCATGGTTAGAATAAAGGGTTAGGGTTAAGCATCAAGACAAAATGGTCACAAGGTCAAAGCTTCATGAAGCTTCAATGTACAAACAAAGAAAGCCACCATTTCCTCTTTATGCATAATATTTTCCAATAAGAATAAATAAATAATTAAATAAGAAAACCATAACCCTAACTAATATACAACCATGGTTTAATCTTCACACAAACCCTAGTGAGCATGTATCATCAAACATGATACAATCAAGTGCACAAAAAGTATATCACATACACAATGTGCACATCCGAGCGAGAAAATCCATTAAAAGTGAACCGATACTAGTTAATGCAAAGTAATATATCAAATATATAATTATGCATTAAATCATTAAATCAACACTTGATTTAACGATCCGGTCATATCGCATATAACCGACTAATATCCAATGTATCGATCTATCGAATCAATCCTCGATTCGATAACTAGGTTATATCGCATACAACCATTCGATACATTAATCGCGAGAATAGAATACGGTATCACATACACGCATTATTCTCGGTCCCGCACATATCTCATATGCGCTCCTATTTCGTTTCGCTTGAGCCAGGAAACCTCTGTGTAGGACTCTAAAGACTCGTCAATACGCCGGCAGCAGGCGATGATCATATCAAACACCCACAAGCCGCAAGCGGTCTGCTAAACGTAACAGCCACCCGGGTATTGAGCGATCTGAAGATCGACGAGCAAGCCCGCTCACACTCCAGTGAATCCAACCAGTAACACTACCGTACAGTCCGGTCTGATCGTCTGATATGTCGCATATCTCGCCTAGGGGTGGTAAACGTCAGACCCCAATAGCTCGATAAGTCGTGTCGATATGAGGTCTATAACTATTCGAGAAACTACTGGTAACACTTACCAGTAAATCTCAGCAACCCTGGCCAGGGATTTCCGGTTATAGCCAATCGAACACAGCGCAACATCAACTCTCTATACCGGGAGAGACGAATCCCCTCCTATCGCTCATTGCCTCCATGTGACTCGGGACTGTACCCAAAAACCACCGTTTTGCACGCCCTCTTGGACGTGGTAAGATGGAAATCAAAGCACAGTGGGAACCACACAAGACTCTATGACGATCTCGGGTCAACAGACTACTCTGTACCAGTGTCACCAGAGAACTGCCATCTGACGTAAGGTATATTACCATCTGGGAGTTCTCGGCGAGTCCGTCCAGTGTACCCAGTCTATACTGGGCACCCGTATATCATCTCTGATGTCAAACACCGATGGATATGGGATCATCCATCGTCCATCTGTATGGGTCGAGAAGGTATGCGCTATTCTACTCTGGTATATCGATGCCCCGTCTCGATACACCCACGACTAGGGACTTTGAAGGATGTACTTATGGACTACCATGTCCCCACTAGTATGATCCGCATCATAGTCCAGGTAGTCAAGTACACATCCTAAGGGCTTTACCAACATGTAACAGAGAGACAAACAGTATACACGTTAAGGTAAAGATCAACCAGATAGCATACTATCATGTCGAGCAAGAAAGTCCTCCCTATATATGTCCCAGCATCCACTACAATATACATCCTATGTATAGTAATGGCCTCTAGGGCATACATATAACTAACAAAATAAAGCTAAGCAAACAAGTGTAGGGTGTTGTATATAATGTATATGAGCTACTGGCCAACCCTGACACCCTACCCCACCAAGTGCCCGGCCCCTACCCCTAAAATTCCGGCCAGCTCAGCCCTGCATGCTCCTCTGTGGTTCGTATTGTTACAGGGGGTTCCTAGGGTCAATTCTAGTCTACAGGGATTGTTTGCTTAACTCAAAACTACCCCAGGTCATCCTAGATTCACCTGCACGCTCCAATTCCTCACAAACCGACATGAAAGTTATGTAATTCCTTATTTTGGGTTTCAGTTGGGCTTGGTCTGGATTTCTATCATTATAGGGGTCTAAGGTCCTCAATAAGGCTCAAGTTCACCAATACAACTCAAATAAAACCCTAACCCTCTCTAGAATTTTCCAAAGTGCTCAAAACTACACGAAATCGATTTTAATCTTGAATAGAGGCTAAAGCAATTGAAATACTATTTTATTTGTGAAGGGATTACCTCATTTGACACTCATGAATCCCCAAGATCATCAAAATCTGAATTTTCTTGGTCCAATGTGCTTCTATTGAGCTTGTGCAAGTTTTTAATGAAATGGGTATGGGGTTTTAGTGAATATTTCATATGGGGGTCATGAGGGTAGAGGATGGAGGGAGATGAGGTAGAAGGAGAAGAAGAAAATGGTGGAGGAAATAATGAGGCAACACCCTCTCTCTCCCTCTCAATTATTCTCACTTCTCTCTCTCACTAAAAGTATACCTACCCTTATCATTATGTCCCCCTCTCTCCTCAAGTCATCATTTCCTTTCTTTTTTTCCTTTTCTTTTCTTTTCTAAAGTCAACAAACATGCATGATAAATGAAGAAAAGACCATGATAAAATATAACAAGTGTTAAAATAACTTGGTGCATGTCATATGCACAAAACACGCTTAATACGCGATTAGCGATATTTAATCACGATTAGCACTAAAAGTGAATATAATAAATCATAAATTTCATAATTTGCTTAAATCCAATAAAACACCCTTATTTATGTAATTTCTATAATTTTCCCTAATTTTCCCAATTTATCGGTATTTAATTATACCGTCCTATTAAAATATTCATATTTTATTATTTAATTATAAAAATTCCCAAAAAGAATATTTTATTTTTCTGAAATGTTACAATCTTCCCCCCTTAAAGAAATTCGGTCCCTGAATTTAAATTTAAACTCCTCAATACAAAAACATTTCAGTAAAAAGACTAAGTCGTCGGGGCTCCGAAATCATCAATACTTAAAACACGTCGTAGCGCAATGCGTGCGCATGAACAATGAGCAGATAACTCAAAATCAAAACTCCATCAAGCATCTCGCAATCATCGGAGTTAAGGGGAAGACATCAATGTCTATATCCAATACGGAAATCAACATGATATATATGTCAAAACTATACATGTAAATATCATTAAAACATCGGAACAAATGCATGCCAAATTTTTTTTTAGTCGCAGTGCGATGTACGTCTCACTGCATAGTGACGGACGTCTATCGTAAGAAAATAACTATATCTATATATATCCTTTTGTTTAATATTTACGTCCCGCCGTTTGAAAATAATTTAGAAGGGTTCCCTTGTTCTAAACGTTTCGTGTCGTATCAGACACGTAGGTAAATACTGAGACTATAGCTCCCTGTTTGGAAATCGCTTCGATAACTTTTAATGCATGCAAAATATATCCAGGTACTGTCCTCTGACTAGTCCTGCTCAGTACGAAAAAAAACAGCAAATATCATAAAACGTACTGCTCCATAAGAACTCAATCCCAAAACGTGCATATGAAAGCTACGTGCGTCTGGTGCGCACGGAAATTGAAACCCATGAATGTGCCATACATGTGCACATAAACAACATCTAGGTGCATCAGGTGTGCGCAAAACATCTGTCAAGGGCAACGGGTATGCCTCACAGCAATATCAGGTGTATCTGATATGCACGAAGAATCCCGATTTAGTGCATCCGGTGTGCACCAAAATCGCATCAAGCGCCCAAATATGCGCAAGAATCCAAATCCAGTGCACAAGGTGCACGAAAACAATATCGAATATCGCAATCGAAATCAACGGTACACAACACATCTCAATCCAAATCCAATTCAGGTATACCGTGGTATATAATCTCACAACCATGTGCATCAGTGTGCACAAAATCGAATCAAAATACTAAAAGTGTATGAAAACTATGCCGAAAGCATAAGTCAAATCACATGCATACCATAGGCATGAAATCAAAATCAACATCTCGAATGATATCAAATCAAAGTCAAGTGCAACTGTGGTGCACAAAATCTCAATCCAGTGCAACTAACATGCACGAATGGAAATCCGAATCGAGTGCATCCGGTGTGCACAAAACCATATCTCATATCATGCGCTCAACATGCGCGAAAATCCAAATCAAGTGCATCCGTCCTGCACGAATGAAGGCTAAATCAGGTGCATCCAACATGCATGAATGAAATCTAAATCAAGTGCATCCAACATGCACGAATAAATCTAAATCAAATGCATCCAACATGCACGAATAAATCTAAATCAGTGCATCCAACATGCACGAATAAAATCTAATCCAAGTGCATCAACATGCACGGGTAAAATCTCACTCAAGTGCGTCCGATGCGCACAAAATCCCGTATCAAGCGCCTAGTATGCGCAAAAATCCAACCCAAGCGTGTTAGGTCCGTAAAAAAAGCGTCTAGTGCAATAACATGCACGAAAACGAACATCAGTACAAACGCGCCGGAAAACACAAATCTGGTAAAATGAATACTCTAAATCATAAATCAAGTGCAACCAAGGTACTGAGTATAATCTAGTGCAACCGATGCATGAAATACCCGCCTGGTGCAATAAACGCACGAAATGCAAGTCTAGTGCAACAATGCACAAAAATACTAATCTGGTGCACATAATACAATTCCGGTGCATCAAATGCACAAAATACAACTCCGGTGCATCTAATGCACAAAATACAATTCCGGTGCATTCGGTGCATGAAATATCACATACGGTGCATCCAGTGCACGAAATATCAAATACAGTGCATCCAGTGCACGAAATATCAAATACAGTGCATCCAGTGCACGAAATACCAAATACACTGCTTCCAGTGCACCAAATATCAAATACAGTGCATCCAGTGCACGAAATACCAAATACAGTACATCTAGTGCACAAAACACAAATGCAGTGCATCCAGTGCACGAAATATCAAATCAACCGTAGGAAATCCACGAAATCATAAACATGTGCAGCCAAGGCACAAACCGATATCAAGTGCAATAAATACGCACAAACCATAAATCAACACAACGGTGTATAAAGAATATCTCAAGTGTAATAACTATGCACAAATACAAATACCCAGTAGGTGCAACCATGGTGCACGAAAGCAAATATCATGAAACTCGGTCATCAAAACTCAATCATGCAATAAACCGCCCAAAATACCGAAATCCAAAGTTACTGATACGTGATAGTCAACTCACGAAATCACCAATCGTAAATACTGTCGTCGATATGTCCTTCCTTCAAGGTCGAGAAGTTGTCGGTGCATCCAATGCTAGCAGAACAAGATATCTACTTGCTTCCTGATCATGGCTTGTCGTCTGGTGCCCTTAGGATCTCGTCTCTCACTGCGAATTTCTAAGTACATAACTCCCCGGCTCAAGGGTCCAATATGGAAACGATAATGGACATAGTCCGCTCTGTACATCCTCTAAAGATCTCTGGCCAACTCTTATGGTCACTCATAACATGTCTCGTCGACGATGCTGAACTCTGGGTCTTCACTTCTCTGTGGATCACCAATCTTGCAATTCATTGGCTCGTCGTCCCGGTTCAGTGTACTAACTGAAACGATCCGCTCTAGTACTCTTCTGGTCCTCTCACGACCAATTAGCACCACCACTCATCAAGCAGCACGTCTCTAGTGTCGGCCTCTGGCCCTCTGAATATACGTCACACATCTGATCTTCAGTGCAAATCTCATTGCAGCAGTGTCCTGGGAAGAACCTGCTCAGGGTCTCTTCCGATCTCGCCTATGCCGAACTGTACGGAGGCTGGTACTCTTGCATAATCCTTTCTCTTCTTCTGGACATCTGCGTTCTCAGCACAACTCCTCCTCGGAAACTGGTCGTATCTCAACACCTCTGTATGCATATCAGCTCTCTGATGTCAGCGGAGTGGAACGTCATCTCGTCACGATCTCGTACGAACCTCTTACTCTACTTTCTATAATGTCGACTGATTCAGACTCGTCTCCTCGTGGCTGCATGGACTGCGCTCCAACGGCTATACTCGTATCTAGAGTCTCCCAAGCAATGCATCCCATCACATGATATCCGAAAAATGTCGAACTTTTCGATCGATTCGTCAAGGTTCCATAATCCCCCAAGAGCTCAACATCTTGGGTATAGTTTAATAGTATCAAATATATGCCACATCACCTATAGACCAACCGTAGAAGGACAAACCCAAGCCTCATTAACGGCACCGCGGAACTGCCGCAAACCCGAAGGTTCAAAGGCTTTCACATGGTCATTATGTCGAGTTAGGGTTTCATTCTTCTAGAGGGTCCGTAGAGTTACTTGCATGTTTTCTTCAAATACTTTAAACTTGGAAAATGGGTTTCTGACATTCGATTGTCTCTATCGACTCCCAATGTATCTGTGTGAAGTCTTCTCAAGCTGGAATCAATCAATCTGATGACCTCGCATCGGGGTAAGCGAACGAACCACATGTCCTAGTCATTCATTCTCGGGTGACTAGTGACCTTCTACCATATCTTTAAGTACAACTCGTACTGCAATAGCTTCAACATCTGGGGCGATATCTTGTCATTCGCAGCAACAACTGGCTCATTCGTCTGCATGCTGAACAGTGCCTCAATCATCAAGAATAATCTGTGCATTGACGGTCATCACATTCTGGCTGGCCTCTATCAGTGGCTCAATCCTCTGGTGCTGATCTGCACGTCCGAAAAATCTCGTAGAAGCGATCCATCAAATGCTCATGGCGCGAAAACACAACTAAACGACGCATCAATGCTAATCGTATGTCCTTGGAATCATGCCCTGGTCAGTCCTCGTCCGTGACGGCTCGTGCTGACCGCAACTCTAGCCGTAGCTCTCCACGCCCGTACAACCGTGGTGACAAAACAATAACTGGTACCGATGAGGCTAGATCATAGGAAGGAATATAATATCGTGCAAGGAAATGTACATCCTAAGGCTTCTTAAGTGGAGTATCGTATCGTAAATATGCCGCGGAACATACGTACAGTACGTCACTCTACTCAAGCTACCTACTCCATCAACCAAGGGTCATCCTACACTCCGAAGGTAAAACCTAACGCTCTGATACTAACTTTGTCATGACCCGAAAAGTACTGAACATGACCGGCACTTAAACTACGAAACGTCTCGAGGCGTACGTAATTTAAGTATGCCAAAACCCAAAAATCTAAACCAAGTAAAGCAGTAGAGTGAAGGAAAAGCCAATTTTAAAGCAAGAAGTTTAACAACATAAGCCGAAATATGCATTTTAAAAATCTCAAGTCTTTTCTGAAAATTTCGGCGGAGTTTCCTTTGTAAAAACTGACCCCAAACGGGTACAAACCTTATAAAGCATATATAATGAACAAAGGCATCCCCAAGCAGGAGCTAGCTCTTCATCAATTGACGGTCACAACCACGCAAGAAATATAATATACAATGCCGAAAGGCGAGGATCAAAACTCAAAGGAACTCAAAAACAGCATGAAAACCCATAATAATACAACGCGCGACTCTAAGGTCGAAATAAAAAACACTGGTTTTCTATCTCTATAAAAAATACAAGTCTGGTTGATGGAGTTTACTAGATACAACTGAATATAAATTTTAAATACAAGGGTGGTCATGAAGCAATTGAAGCCACCTACCAAAGCAATCACCCGGAAGGAACAGTGCGCCAGCAAGGCCGCAACGAAACCTGTACGGCAAAACCTGCAAGGAACTGTGGCACAACGGGGGTGAGTTGCCAACTCATGAGTAGAAAACATCTACAAGAAGAAATCGCATGCATAACACAATCCTAGGTCATACGATCAGTAATATCCTTAAATGATAATATGGCCTGGAGCAATATAACGGTAAGGGTAAACATCTATCCTAAGTGTAATACCAAGTACCCGTGTCAGTGCCTCCGGTAACAACATGTCAATAATATGATGTACAAATGTCAGGTTGCAATATGTCACTAAAATGATGTGCAAATGCATAGAATGAGAACAAAGTACATCATGAAACAAGAACTGTTTTTCTTTATTTAATGAGATTTCTGTATGTATATAAATCGAGATATCATCAATGAAATCAACATAGAATCCGTGTCCAGCCTCGACACAAAACATAAATCCTCATATCTCAGGCATCCGTATCATCTGTGGGATCGGCCCGCGGGCTCCAGTAGAACGGATCAGCCTGCATCCATCTCATGACTCCGGCCGGTATCCTCCGGATAACCGACGAGTCCAAATAATATCACCAGTAGGTTGTGCTCCCCTGCCAAGCTCATCAAATACAACTCGAGCTTCTTGCCCCGGGGTACCATACCGGGCCCACCATGTACCCGAGACGGTTCATCCAACTCCTCGAATCGGGTCTCGAAATCCAACAGCAATCCTGAAAACTCATAGTGGACGACTCATACATCATGAGAAAACCGCAACTTGCATTTTAAAAAGAGAGAGAGATAGAGAAGTTTATATATTCTCTTGCGGTTTTCCCCCAAATCCAGAAATCTCATGAAAATCTGAAATCCAAGAATCAAGAGTAAGTAAACAGTGAGTATCGGCATAAAACCCCAAAATACTGCATGACCAATGAATATATGAATACCTCTGATATCATGCAATGAGTGCAATAGTTAAACTAGCATATGAAAATGATAACATATTGCAACTATCAGCTAGCAAGCTATGTCAATGAAATAGTATTTTTTAAGTGTACGTAACATGGAAATTACCGATGATGATATGTGTGAGCCGACAAGTAAGTGTATGTAGAGCATACGCATCATCGGTAATGGTGCTGGTGTCCTAACAATAGGGTTTCATAATAACTACAGATAACATATGTGTAAGCATGCAATGCGATGAAACATCATGAATATACAGAAAGTGATATAGTAACAGCAACACTGAAGAATAAACCTACCCAACATACGGGTCATACAGTTTTGGTATTTAAACTACTCACGATTCACTGCATTTGAAAATAGGTATGACTCGAGCCCAGTCAAAAGGGTAATGAAATCCACATAGTCTGAGTCGATCTATATATATCTAGTAGTCGGTGATCTCGCCTCAATAGTATCACGTACGATACAATATACACATATGACATCCTCGAGTCAAGAGTGCGGATCTAACATCATAAATATATCTCGTACGGTAAATCTATCGTACGGCATCCCAAATTTGGGTACGGATCAAATATCACATTTATCTCATTTTTCATCTGGTACGACATCATCACATATCGTGAGCAGGGGTACTGATCTAAGTCGAGTACACTACTAATATCATCAACAATATCATGATCTGGCTACTGATCTAAAGTCTCATACAATCCGATGTCATCAACACATATTATCATACAGAAGTATACATCGCCCAAGCGATCCATTATAAATATCATACCTATCTCATCTCATATCTCGATCATATGTCAGCTATCATATATATATATATATCATCATCCACATGGTATCGTCGTCCAACGATCCTCTATAACATCATGACATATCTCGGTCACATATTAAATATCTCACGACATTATTCCCAAGTATCATATAACATCCTCATCATCCATGCACTTGAATACCTATGTATATATATATATATATATCCCCAATACGCACAAAGAAATAAAAGTATGCGAGTATGTGTATGTGCGTGTATACAAATCTTTACTCTAGGTTTTCGTGACTAAGAAATAGACTAAAGTCCTTTCTTCACTTCTTGCTAACACTAAACCCATAATTTCCTAAATCTTTTCTTTGCTAAGGTTCATATCACACACTAACAGGTAAAAGTGTATATATATATCACATCCCATCATTACTCACAACTTTGCGGGGGTGCTATACGCCATCCACCTGACTTCCCCCGTAGATATAATCTACTCACTTTTGCTTTCCGATGCCGATGTCGCCACGCGCTTGCTCGTCGTCTTTAAGTCTTCACGAGGGTACCTATATATAATAAACAATCGCAATTACTATTAACATCAAGTCCAGAAACCAAAACGGCACACGGATTGCCTATGGGTCAAAACCTATAGCCCTTGCGTGCAAAAACGACTAAACAACCCTTATTGTTGATGTACAAACATGCAACAACCCAATACGAATCCAAATATCAAGAATTAACATTGAAAAATACAGAAAACATAGCCAAAATCACACTAGAATGCTCCTAGATTTTGACTCAGGTCAAATAAAGCTAAGCAAACAAGTCTAGGGTGCTGTATATGATGTATATGAGCTACTGGACCAACCCCGACACTCTACCCCACCAAGTGGCCCGCCCCTACCCCTAAAATTCTGGCCAGCTCGGCCCTGCATGCTCCTCTGTGGTTCGTATTGTTACAGGGGGTTCCTAGGGTCAATTCTAGTCTACAGGGGTTGTTTGCTTAACTCAAAACTACCCCAGGTCATCCCAGATTCACCTGCACGCTCCAATTCCTCACAAACCGACATGAAAGTTCTTTAATTCCGTATTTTGGGTTTCAGTTGGGCTTGGTCTGGATTTCTATCATTATAGGGGGTCTAAGGTCCTTAATAAGGCTCAAGTTCACCAACATAACTCAAATAAAACCCTAACCCTCTCTAGAATTTTCCAAAGTGCACAAAACTACACGAAATCGATTTTAATCTTGAATAGAGGATAAAGCGATTGAAATACTATTCTATTTGTGAAGGGATTACCTCATTTGACACTCATGAATCCCCAAGATCATCAAAATCTAAATTTTCTTGGTCCAATGTGCTTCCCTTGAGCTTGTGCAAGTTTTTAAAGAAATGGGTATAGGGTTTTGGTGAATATTTCATATGGGGGTCATGAGGGTAGAGGATGCAGAGAGATGAGGAAGAAGAAGAAGAAGAAAATGGTGGAGGAAATAATGAGGCAGCACCCTCTCTCTCCCTCTCAATTATTCTCACTTCTCTCTCTCACTAAAAGTATACCTACCATAATCATTATGTCCCCCTCTCTCCTCAAGTCACCATTTTCTTTCTTTTTTTCCTTTCCTTTTCTTTTCTAAAGTCAACAACCATGCATGATAAATAAAGAAAAGACCATGATAAAATGTAACAAGTGTTAAAATAACTTGGTGCATGTCATGTGCACAAAACACGCTTAATACGCGATTAGCGATATTTAATCGCGATTAGCACTAAAAGTGAATATAATAAATCATAAATTTCATAATTTGCTTAAATCCAATAAAACACCCTTATTTTAGTAATTTCTATAATTTTCCCAATTTTTCCCAATTTATCGGTATTTAATTATACCGCCCTATTAAAATTTTCATAATTTATTATTTAATTATAAAAATTCCCAAAAAGAATATTTTATTTTTCTGAAATGTTACAAAGAGTATGTCTGGATCACTGACGGGACCAAGGTTCCTAGGCCAAAGCCACAGCTCCTTTGTCATCACAATACACAGGTATTGGATGCCCAATGGTAGGAACCTAGTTCATCTCATGAACTCTATTCATCCAGACAACCTTTTTGGCAGCATCGTTGATAGCAATGTAATTAGCCTCTATCAACGAGTCTGCTACGGTATATAGGTTGGAACCCTTCCTACATACCGTCCCTCTATTGAGGGTGAAGACAAAAACCCGAGACTGACTTTCAGTCGTCCTTATCACTTTGGAAGCTCGAATCGGTAAAGGACTCCATCTGGAGTTCACCGTTACCATACACCAAGAACATCTCTTTAGTCCTTCTCAAGAACTTAAGAATGTTCTTCATATGTCCACTGGTTTTCCTAAAGATCTTTTCGATACTTATTCACTACACCTAGTGAGTAAGCTACATCTGGTCTGGTACATAACATCGCATACATGATTGACCCGTCTGCCAAAGCATAGGGTATCCCTTGTATGCGATGAAGGTGTTTCTACAGCACCACTACTAGCGTTTGGTAGCAACACACATTCCATATTAAAAAAAAATAGGGTGCTAAAGAAAACATCCTAAGGATCATACTAGAAAAGCTAGGATAACAAGACTTTTAACACCAACACAAGTAGTAAAAGGCTAGGGTTTGAGAATACAACATTTGTAGCTCCCTACGCTAGACTCCTTGACCACTTGAGAGTTGAAAAGAAGCTCACTTGAGATCCTCTAGGTCCACGACGATCCACCCGGAGTCCTCTTTGTCCAAGCTAGATGCTTCACTAGATAAAGAGAAGAAGTTGAAGCCAACACTCTAAACTAGTTGGCTAGAGTAGTATAGAAAGTTGATGTGATTTGTTTTCTCACTTAAAGACCCTAACTTGATCACTCTTTCACTCACTAATGGAAGCTAGAGAGCAAGAGGGAGGAGGAAGAAGATGAAGGCAATATGAGAGCACAAGATAATGATAAGTCTTATGTTAAAAATGAGAAATGAAAATATATATATTTTCTCTTTCTCATTCTTAACCCAAGTTAATAAATATCTTTGATATTCATTTTGGAACACTAATGGCCATGAAAAATAACCCATGGTTAACATAAGGTTTAGTGGAGGAATATAATAATCAACCATGGATGAAAAATCATTTCCATTATTCCAAAAGATAAATATCAATATATATTTATTAAGGTGTGAGTCTTATATTGCCACCATCTCATGTATCAACAACCATGATAGAAATTTGTATGCATGTATGTATGCATGCACATCCATATGTGCATCAAAAGGAACATGTGCATACATGCATGCATACTACAAAAGACAAAAGGTTCTAAAGAGAAAAGCTAATGGTAAATGTTAAATCAACACTTGATTTAGCAAACCGGTTATATCACATACGACCCGACCAATAGCAAACTGCCCGATTAATATACGGTATCACATACGCGCATTTAATCGGGTCCCCGCACATATCATATATGCACACCACATCGTTTCGCCTGGACTAGGTAACTCCATTATGGGACTCTAAGACTCGTCAATAAGCCAGCAGTGGGTGATGATCATATCAAGCACCCCCAAGCCGCAAGAGGTCAGCTAAACGTAATGGCCACCCGGGTATTGAGCGATCAGAAGAAAACAAGCGAACCTGTAACATCACCCGTCGAGCCAACCGGCAACACTACCGTACAGTCCGGTCTCTTCGTCATATATGCTGCATATCGAGTCTAAGGATGGTAACGTCGACCCCAATAACTCAAAAAGTCGTGCCGATGAATGGTCTATAACAGATCGAGAAACTACTGATAACACTTATCAGTAAATCCCAACAGCCCTGGCAGGGACTTACTGATATAGCCAATCGTGCACAACACAGCATCAACTCCCAATACCGAGAGAGATGAAACCCCTCCTATCGCTCATCGTCTTCGTGTGTCTCGGGACTGTACCCAAAAGCCACATGTTTGCACGACTCAGCAGAGCCGTGGTAGGGTGGTAATCAAAGTACAGTGGGAAAACACACAAGACTCTATAACGATCTCGGGTCTACAAACTAACCTGTACCAGTGTCTCCTGAGAACTGCTGTCCGACGATAGATATAATACCATATAGGAGTTCTCGGCGAGTCCGTCCAGTGTACCCAGTCTCCACTGAGCACCCGCATATGATCTCGATGTCAAACATCAATGGATGTGGGAACATCCATCGCCCATCATATGGGTCTAGTATCATATACGCTCGTCTACTCTGGTATATCGATGCCTCATCTCGATACACCTACGACTAGGGACATTTTAGGATATGCTTATAAACTACAGACGTCCCACTAGTATGATCTCCATCATAATCACAGTAGTCAAGCAAATATCCTCAGGGCTTTATCAACATGTGTAAATGAATAATAGTATGATCAAGTAAACATGTCAGATAAAGAAGAATCAGATAGCATACTATCATGTCGAGCAAGAATGTACACTGAATATATATATAAATACATCCACTATCATATAATGGCCTCTAGGGCATACATATATCCAACAATCTCCCATTTGCACTAAGGCCAGTTATTGGCGTATCTCATACCCAACATCTCAAAAAGTCGCTCATGCTGCGGCTGAGGGAGGGCCTTGGTGAGTGGATCCGCAGTGTTATTCTTTGTGTCTATTCTCCTAATCTCGATCTCGCGGCGATCTACAATCTCCCGGATCAAATGAAAGCGCCTCAGGATGTGTCTGGACCACTGATGGGATCTGGTCTTCTTGGCTAACGCCATAGCCCCATTATTATCACAATACAATGGTATTGGATCAATAATGGTTGGAACTACTCCTAGCTCCAAGACGAACTTCTTCATCCAGACGGCTTCCTTGGCGGCATCATTCGCAGCAATGTACTCAGCTTCCATCGTAGAGTCTGCAACGGTATCCTGTTTAGAACTCTTCCAACTTACCGCCCCTCCATTGAGGGTAAATACAAACCCAGAGATAGACTTGCTGTCGTCCTTATCACTCTGAAAGCTCGAATCGGTAAAGGCCTCCATTTGGAGATCTCCATTACCATACACCAAGAACAATTCTTTAGTCCTTCGCAAGTACTTAAGAATGTTCTTCACAGCTATCCAGTGATTCTCCCCTGGGTTGGATTGATACCTGCTTACTACACTAAGTGCATAAGCTACATCTGGGCGTGTACATAACATCGCATACATTATAGATCCTACTGCCGAAGCATAGGGTATAATGCTCATGCGAGCTCTCTCTTCATCGGTCTTTGGGCAAGAGTCCTTAGAGAGAGTGACCCAATGGCAAGCGGGTAAGCCACCCGCTTGGAGTCTTCCATACTAAACCTTTTTAGGATGGTGTTGATGTACCTGGTTTGGGACAATCCCAATAACCTTTTGGATCTATCCCTATAGATCCTAATGCCCAGAATGTATGTGGCATCACCCAGGTCCTTCATGGAGAACATTAGTGATAAGAATGATTTGACCGACTGTAGCATAGGAATATCATTTCCTATCAGAAGAATGTCATCCACGTACAATACGAGGAATGTGACAACTCTTCCTACAGCCTTCTTATAAATACAAGGTTCATCTGGATTTTTGATGAAATCAAACTCTTTGATAACATCATCAAAATAGATGTTCCAACTCCATGATTCCTGCTTTAATCCATAAATGGATTTAAGCAATCTACATGCTTTCCCGCTGCTCCCACTGTCAATGAAGCCCTCTGGCTGATCCATATAAACGCATTCTTCTAAATCTCCATTTAGAAATGTTGTTTTAACATCCATCTGCCAGATTTCATAGTCGTAGTGAGCAGCAATAGCAAGTAGGATCCGAATAGATTTAAGCATGGCTACGGGAGAAAAAGTTTCATCATAGTCCAGACCCGGTCTTTGAAGAAAACCCTTCGCCACAAGTCTTGCCTTATAGGTCTCTACCTGCCCATCTACACCAATCTTTCTTTTAAAGATACATTTTCACCCGACAGTTTTTACCCCAGGGGGTACAACGTCCAAAGTCCATACTTTGTTGGTGTACATAGACTCTATTTCGGATCTCATGGCATCCAGCCACTTCACAGAGTCTCCACTCGTGATAGCTTGCTGAAAGCTGGTAGGATCATCATATTCCATGATGCAGTCTTCTCTGTCACCATCAATGAGGAAACCGTAGTACCTCTCCGGTGGGAGAGAAGTCCTACCAGACCTACGGAGTGGCCGAGGTTCTTCAGTTTCTGTTGCAACAGCCGGTTCAACCAAGTCGTCATTTGTAGTTTGTGTCTCTAGAACCTCTTCTAGATCTACCACACTGCCATCAGTATCATTTGTGAAAAACTCTTTTTGCAAGAATGTGGCATACTGAGAAACAAACACCTTTTGTTCCTCCTTGTGGTAGAAAAGATATCCATAAGAATTCTTTGGATATCCCATAAAATTACACATGATCGACCGTGTCTCGATTTTGTCCGGATTCTGCTTTTTAACATAGGCCGGACAACCCCAAATCTTAATTCGTTTAAGAGATGATCTCTTCCCATGCTATTGTAGGGTTCCTAGGCACACAGTAGAGGTCTCACAAGGCATCAACCATGCCATTTTACAAAAATATGGTGCCGAGAAACCCTAGTTAACGGATCGTTGCTAGAAATCTAGGCGAAAAGTTGATCTAGTTAACTACTTAACTAAAAGTTAGGATGCTACAACCTTTGTAGATCCGGATATCCACTTCCTAAGCTCCACGTGGGCGTCCTCTCGCTGTCCATCATGAATCTTGGACTCTCGCGACGGCTTCATCGGAGAAACGAGCGGAATTGGTCGTCGGCTTCGTGTCAAAGACGATCTACGTCGAGGCATCACAAGTTCAAGCTCCGACTTCACAAAGTTGTGAAACTTGTAAAGTAAACACCCAAAACAACTTGGCAAGAGGTAGAGGGTGAAGAAATAGGAGGTGGGTTCACTTTAGAATTGGATTTATCTCACTTTAGCTCAAGTTGCCATTGATAGACCTTGAGCTTTTCTTTTTAAGATGAAGATGAAGAAACAAATAGAATATGATAAGTATGTGAAAAAGAATAATAAAATCAAATACTTATCATGTTCTAACCTAGGTTAAGTGTAGAGAATAAACCATGGTCACTTGGATGGGTTAGGGTTAAGCATGAAGATAAGGTTGGTTACAAAAGTCAAAGCTTCATGAAGCTTCAACTTAAAACAAAAAAGCCACCATTCTCATCATAATCCTTTCCAAATAAATAAATAAACAAATAAATAAATAAATGAATATGCAAAACCCTAATTATCAAATTAACCATGGATTAATTCTATACACTTAACTAAATGATCAAGTATCATCAAACATGATACAAAAATGTGCACAAAAGCATATCCCATATACAATGTGCATCAAGTGAGAAAAATCCGTTTAAAGTGAACCAATACTAGTTAATGCAATGCAATATATCAAATATATAATTATGCATTAAATCATTAAATCAACATTTGATTCAATGATCCGGTCATGTCGCACATAACCGACTAGAATCCAATGTATCGATTTATCGAATCAATGATTCGATAACTAGGTCATATCGAATATAACCAATCGAAACATATATCGCGAGAATGAAATGCGGTATCACATACACGCATTATTCTTGGTCCTGCACATATCTCATATGCGCTTCTATTTCGTTTCGCTTGAACCAGGAAACCTCTGTGTAGGACTCTAAAGACTCGTCAATACGCCGGTAGCAGATGATGATCATATCAAGCACCCACAAGCCGCAAGCGGTCTGCTAAACGTAACGGCCATCCGGGTATTGAGCGATCAGAAGATCGACGAGCTAGCCCGCTCACACTCCTGTGAATCCAACCAGTAACACTTACCGTACAGTCCGATCTGTTCGTCTGATACGTCGCATATCAAGTCTAGGGGTGGTAAACGTCAGACCCCAATAACCGATAAGTCGTGCCGATGTGAGGCTCATAACGGGTCAAGAAACTACTGGTAACACTTACCAGCAAATCTCTGATCAGCCCTGGCCAGGGACTTCCCTGTTATGGCCAATCGAGCACTGCGCAACATCAACCCCTAATACCGGGAGAGACGAAACCCCTCCTATCGCTCATTGCCTCCATGTGACTCGGGACTGTACCCAAAGACCACCGTTTTGCACGCCCTCATGGACGTGGTAAGGTGGAGATCAAAGCACAGTGGGAATCACACAAGACTCTATGACGATCTCGGGTCTACAGACTAACCTGTACAAGTGTCACCTGAGAACTGCCATCTGACGTGAGGTATAATACCATCTGGGAGTTCTCGGCGAGTCCGTCCAGTGTACCCAGTCTCCACTGAGCACCCGTATACCATCTCTGATGTCAAACACCAATGGATATGGGATCATCCATCGCCCATCTCATGGGTCGAGAAGCGTATACGCTAGTCTACTCTGGTATATCGATGCCCCATCTCGATACACCCACGACTAGGGACCTTGAAGGATGTACTTATGGACTACCATGTCCCCACTAGTATGATCTGCATCATAGTCCAGGTAGTCAAGTACAAATCCTAAGGGCTTTACCAACATGTAACTATAAGACAGTATAAAGAGACTAGTGTACATGTTAAGATAAAGAGCAACCAGATAGCATACTATCATGTCGAGCAAGAAAGTCATCTCTATATATGTCCAAGCATCCAATATAATATACATCATCTATACAATACTGGCCTCTAGGGCATACATACAAGTAACAGCTATATCTCATATGGCGTGGTAGACAAGGTTTTGGTTAGGACCCTGTTCAGTAGAAACGCTGCAGTTTCCAATGCATGCTCCCAAAATGAGACGGGTAACTCAGCATCACTCATCATGGAACGGACCATATCTAATAGGGTCCGATTCCTTCGTTCCAACACACCGTTGTGCTGTGGTGTGTAAGGAGGAGTGAGCGGTGAGAGAATCCCATTCTCTTTTAGGAAGTTTGCAAACTCTGTATTGAGATACTCCCCACCTTGATCTGATCGAAGCATTTTGATACTCAAGCCGGTTTTTTTTTCTACTTCGAGTTTATATTCAGTGAATTTCTCGAAAGCTTCGGATTTATTCTTTAATAAAAATACATGATCGAATCTTGAGAAATCATCAGTGAAAGTAATGAAGTATGAAAAACCGCCTCTAGCCTGTATAGACATTGGCCCACATACATCACTATGTATGAGGCCTAAGAGCTCAGTAGCTCTTTCTCCGTGTTCGGTAAACGGAGTTTTGGTCATTTTACCCTTGATACAAAACTGGCAAGTCGCATAAGATTTATATTCAAAAGGGTTTAAATATCCATCTTTGTGTAACTTGTTTAGTCTTGTTTCGTTAATATGACCAAGTCTACAGTGCCAAAGAAAATCTTCATTTATTTCTGAAAGTTTTCTTTTATTAGTGTGTTGTATGCTGAAAACTGTGTGTTGATTTACGACGTATATCCCATTATTAAGTGTACCATACCCAACCAACATTTGATTCAGGCGAATGTTCATAACATTGTTCTGCAATACAAAATTATATCCTTCATTGTCTAACAAAGAAACAGATATTATATTACAAAGCATACTGGGTACATAATAAATGGGTTCAAAACCAATATACATCCAGACGGCAACCCCAAGTGATACTCTCCCACTGCAACTGTATGTACATTGGAACCATTTCCAACGCGGAGAGTATGGTCACCTGTCTTCAAAACCTTGCTATTTCTCAGCCCCTGCATAGAATTGCAAATGTGAGAACCTGAACCGGTATCTAATACCCAGGAAGCAGAGTTTATTGAAAAACAGTTTTTTGTCACAAACACACCTGAAGCGGAAGCATCCCCATGCTTCTTCTTGAGATCCAAGTACTCCGTGCAGTTGCGCTTCCAGTGTCCTATTTTGTGGTAGTGATAACATTCCCCTTTTCCCGATTCCCCAGCTTTGGACTTGTCTTTCCCCTTAACCTTTTTAACTCCACCCTTAGGTTTGGTGGGTTTCTTCTTCATCTTTCCCTTGGCCTTAGCTTTCGGGCGAGAGGAAGAAGATGGCCCAACACTCAAAACGGGAGTCTTCACCGACTTCAGCGTGCTCTCTGCACTCCTTAACATATTAAGGAGTTCAGGTAGTTCCTTCTCCATGTTGTGCATGTTGAAGTTAACTATAAATTGAGCAAAGGTGGAGGGGAGAGACTGCAGAATAATATCCGTATATTGCTCATTGTCCATTGTCCATCCAAAGTCCTCAAGCTCTTCTATGAGAGCTATCATCTTCAGAACATAGTCTCCTACTGGTGTGCCAGGGGCCATTCGCATCTGAAACAGCTTTCTGGATGCTTCGTATCGTAATACGCGGGATTACTCTCCATACAACTCCTTTGTATGGAGAAATATGGCTTGTACGTCCATATTCTCGTGCTGCTTCTGATGTGTGTTATCCATCGATGCAAGCGCGAGGCACTTGGCCGTGGCACAGTCAGCGTCCCATGTCTTGCGGACTTCCTTATCCGCAACCGAAGATTTAGGACCTGGGACGGGCGGGGCTGGAGCCGTGAGGACATATGATACCTTATCATAACTCAAGGCAATGTTAAGATTCCTCAGCCAGTCTTTATAATTGGTCCCATTCAGTTTATTTTTATCTAGTAGAAGCTTGAGTCTTGTCATTGGTATCCGCCATTAAGAGAGAGAAAAGAATACACTCAGCGAAAGCTCTTGCAATAATCAGATTGGTTATTATCTTATCTAATCGATGTCTCCCACTGTTTTAATCAAGTTTTTCTTTCAAACCTTAAAAAGAAAACTACCCAGGATTAATTACAGTCTACAACTTCGCTAACCGTTCAGCCAGGCCAGTGTCGGTACTTGAGGGAGGTTCCCCGTGCTTTCGCACGGACCTAATTAATATAAATCTCGTCTTCCCAGAGGCGTAGCCCCGTTAACACCTTTCTAGACACCTAATGGGTTAGCTAATTGTAAACTGCAAAACTCTCCTGGGAGAAACTATTGCCCACAGTGGGATCGGGATCCAACCATCATATGGAAGGTATGCAATCTCATTGCAAATTTCAACTATTGAAATTCCCGATGTGGTTTTTACCCCTAGTACCCATGACCTTAACTATGGTCAACAAATCATAAGCACTAGTCAAGTTCTACCCGTCATTTCTTGATTAATTAGACCCACTCACATGACCCTTAACTATGGTCAACAAAGTCGCATGAACGTCCTAATTAATCTGCATCATATGCAGTGTAGGAAGACATCACTTAGCTACCGTACACTACGCCTTAACTATAGTCAACAAACGTAGCACGAATACTAAGTACTCTACTTCCTAAAATGACGGAGGGTTGCGGATGGTTTTTAAGAAAATCTTTAACGCTTTGAACTTGATATCTTCGTAGAATCAAATGGTTTTCAAAAGGAGTGGCTTAAGCTCCGCAGTTTTTGAAATTTTGCTTTTTCGTAAAAAGCCGAGTGGTTTTCAAATACGATTCTACAACATCTTTTTTAGTTTATTTTTCTTCACATTAATCATATTAATGTTGTCCCATCATTTAAGTCCTTAAGCCATCACAGAAAAGAAACGAAAATACAACGTACACTTATACCATCCGTATTCGCCGCAATGTTCCATTATGCACCGTTAGGTTACTTAACTAACGGCATACCAGTACGGGACTAGCGCGGGTGTAAAACATAAGCAACGTCTATTATATATCTCATATATAATATAGCATTCGTCTCAGATATATTAAGCGATCACATCACAGAATATAGGTAGCAGAAACACAGATATGATAATATAGGATATACTAGGACGTTCGTATTTAGTATTTAGCCAACAATAGAAAATACGGATTCACAGTCGTGATGAATAGCCAATCCCACACCCTAGACCCCTACGAAAGCGAAAAGCGACCCTACCAATTCTAGAGTTAGGAGACCCGGTCTCGACTCCTCGAGATGGTCTCCCACTGGACTCTAGAACCCGGTCACTTGTGCTCTCCTCCTTGGGTCTATCCTAATGTGGAAAAGTAAATAATATACAACAATGGTGACATTATCCTCAACCCGGAAGTGCCCCAAATAAAAGAATATTACATTACAAATGAATATTACATTACAAATGAATTTTACATGAATGAAAAGTAAAACTCTCATCTCATATAAAACCCCCCGGCTATTCAATCACGACAATCCTATACATCACAATACAACAAAACATAACATCACATGTCATCAACGTAAGCAAGTATGCGTACCCCAATTGCCGTTGACATATAGCAACGAAACCGGCGATACGCATACTACGCTTACGGTCGCAGAAACAAGTATCACATACTACTAGGCGATGTTAAACCCTTCGATCGAATTAACGAACACCCGCATTCCCCAGCAGGCTCAACACTTGAGCACAGTTAAACAATACCCAAAATCTATGCCACAGTATTTAATGGACCAACCGTAGAAGGGCAGACCCAAGCCTCATTTGTGGCGCCACTAACAACGGTAAACCCTAAGGTTTAGTCGCAGTTTGGTGGTCACATCTCGAGTTAGGGTTACTTTCTTCTAGAGGGTCCATAGGAATACCTGCATTATATATTGAGTATGTCCAACCTGGAAAAATACGAGTGTCTGATAATTCGTTCGACCTGTTTAACATCGCCAACGTTACCATTACAATGCTATAAAAATACGAATACGAACTATTCCGCAAAGAGCCCAATACTAAACTTACATCACATACAATTCTGGACTTTATAAACAATACCAGAAACCCCAGATCAACATGTAAAGAGCACTGGTGCAAAACGATGAGAAGGGGAGCAAGATGGGTCGGCGACGCCGGAAATTCCCTCTTGGCCGCTGGCCAAAAACCGGTCACCCTCTCTCGTTTTGCACCTGTGTTCTTATATTCTCTTAAATGTCAATCTGCAGTTGTTTAAATAATTTTCAGGCCACTTTTTAAAAAATTTACAGAGAGCATTTCAAGGATTTTCTAATATTGTACAGGTTAGGGTTGTTGACCATTTGACATTCTTGACTTGTTGACCTAGGTTGACAATTTGACCATCATCATTTCATTTGGAAGATGCTCTTTGATCCTTGCAATTTGCATTAAAAATAAAATGATAATGGTCATGTCTTGATTAAGCCATGACAATTATCTCACTAATTTTCAATTTGCAATAATACACACATATATGTGAGAATGCTTCATATTTCTCTCATTCTATCATATACTTTCTCTCTCTTGTTCTTCCTCTTCCTCAAGCTCTCCCCTCTCATGTGTTGAGAAACACTTGAGCTTGAGAAAAACCACTCCATAGTAATCTCTACTCTCATCTAGGGTTCTAGGATTAGCACTTCTAGCACCCTAGTTACTTCTAGCTTGAACTTGAAGCCAAAGGTTGAGGCTTTCGGGTGGATCCTTCTTCGACGTGAGAAGACGACAAAGGTGATCCCTTTCTACTACTCTAAGGAGCAAGGAGAGAAGGACTTAAAGCCTTAGGTATAACCATTCTACCCTTTAGCTAGTTTCTAGTTAGCTTTAGCTAGTTTTTGTTTAGCAAAGATCCGACTTTAGTTAGTCCATGTTGCCTAGCATGATAAAAATTCGATTTTTATTCCGTTTTCCGCCTCCCGGCAAGCACCGGGGTGGGCAACGTGGACTTACACACGTAACGTCTACAGGCGTAACGTGACTAAGTGAACCGAAAACCCAGAAATCAAACCAGTAAAAGTATAGAGTGTTTTAAGCATTAAATGGAAGTATTTATTAAAATGTTAAGAGATCTAAGTAAACAATCACCAAGATAGCAATATACGACGCCGTAGCGAAGAAATGAGCAACAAGTGGGAACATCATTGATAGAATAAACTGCATAAGTAAAATCGGCTCACAACGAGCTCGACACTAGAATACAAAATAATATACATCATCCTCACAACTGGTCTCTAAGTCAATACATAAGTGGTAGATGGAGAGTACTAGATACAACAATGTACATAACTGAAAGATAAACAGATACCGCACAAAACCCACCTATCAGCAAAAGAGCTAGTACACCAACTGTAGGGATATCTGTGTCAAAAGATGCTAGAACGCAGCCTGCCGCGACTACTCCGAGGGGCAACCTGCAAATACTGTGGCACAACGGGGGTGAGTTGCCAACTCATGAATAGGGATAACATATAAAGGTAATCGCGAGTATGCACGTACTGCGCTACTCTATCATATGCCAGCAGATGATATCAATGCGTGATAACCAATATGTGCAATAATCATGCAAGTGCTCTATCAGGTAATATAACTACAGGATGAGATACAATAATGAATGCTGAGCATGGGAACATAACATCTACACGGAATGTCAACGTGGAATATATAATCGGTGTCCATCAATGCACCCAGATTCCCCAAATAGCTCAGGCGCCGGCACTCTCATCGGCCCTCCAATCCTGTAAATCTCTGAGAATCACGAGTGCCCAACATCGGCACCCAAATATCATAGATACTCGTGTCCAGCATCGACACGCAAATCTTCCTATATCGGGCATCCGCCAGTCCGGGTCAGCCCCCTCTCTCTCATATATCGGGCATCCGTCAGTCCGGGTCAGCCCTCTCTCTCTCATATATCGGGCATCCGTCAGTCCGGGTCAGCCCTCTCTCTCATATATCGGGCATCCGTCAGTCCGGGTCATCCCTCTCTCTCATATATCGGGCTCTAGCACCGAGAAAACACATGGTGAACACACTGAAATATCATATCAAGGGAAACCGGGTTTTTAAATAATTACCTATTCTCTTTTGAAATATCCACGGTTCCCAAATCCAGAAATAACATGGAAACAACATATCTCAATGCGTAAATCAATACAGGTATGAGGATATCAATATATACATGGCACATATATGAATATGTGATGTAGATGTGTCCAAGTATGAATATAACATCTGCTGATATGCGGCAAATCATGGCAAACATCAATAATGCGGAAACAATCTGACATATGATTTATAGCAATCCTATAATGTGAGTGTCATGGCAATTGATTGATCGATTTTCCGTTGTGTTTGTATAAAATTGTAAAGAAATCACAACCAAAAATTAATTGACCGCAATCAAACTACGGTGTCAATTGTAGTTCATGAATGAGTGCGGATCGTCCACAGGGATTGCACGATTCATTTATATCTTTGATACGTTTGAAATGAAAAGTTAAGCAACAATAAAAGAAAACATGATTCAAGAATGATTTGTATTCGAGTGTCACTATTCTTTATTCAAGAATCAAGAAACTATAAACAGTCAAGAATCGGTGTTTTGATAATATTTCCAATCAACAGTCAAGAATCTAAAGAGGCTCGTAGGAATCGATCGGGTCTATAGACGCGATGTAATCTAAAGATTTCGTATTCTTGTCTTTCGAAGGATTGATACTAGATCGATGATGATCGACAAGAGTTAGGGTTTTCTCGTGAAACTAGGGTTTCATCTTATCCCTTGTTCTGTTGTCGATATCATTGACATTCTAGCCTCTAGCAATTTCAAGAAACGATCCTAACTCCCCAATTTCGAGCGATATCATTCAAGAAAGCATCGTAACGAAATGGGTTGTCGGTTCTTGAATTTGCTAAGGTTTACAAAACATCGTAGGAATCAAGAATCGATTAAAGCTATGTTACATCATCATTCTATTGACCGTCTCGACTCCTCGACGAGCGGAGTTTTATTCACACATCACCACACAGAAAATATTCACGAATTATAAAGATGTCATGATGCAGAATTTAAAGAAAACAAGATAAAAGAATATCACCTTTATTTATCTCAACAATTTTGATTACATTCGCTTCAAGAACTACAAGAAGAAGAATCTAGATTGTTGATCGGGCGTCGCTCGGCTTCATGAGTCATGGATCGGCTCGGATCGCTTGCTCTGTTGAAGATCGGCTCCGCTCCTAAAGGTTGTAGGGCTTCTTGCTTAATGGGTACTCGGGATCTTGGCTTTTGGAGTTGGAATTAGGGTTAGGGTTTCACACAAGCCCTGTCACTAGACTTGTGGAAGAAGAAGATGAAAAGAGAGAGAGATTGGGGATAGATTCACTAATTGGATGAATAATTCCCAAGGTTGAATTCATTTGGAATAATGAGCCTATGGTCTTATTTATAGAGCTCCCAAACCCTAGGTTTAAGTTTGAATTTCCCTTTCCCTCCAAAAGTTTGTTGAGGAGTTTCTAGAAGGAGTTTGTTAGGAGCTAGCTTAGGGTTTAAGCTAGGGTTTAGGGAAAGTTCTAGAATGATTAGGCTAGTTTAGTGAAACTCAATGTGTTTGCTGATCTGGTGGAAGTATCTGGAGTCTTCTGGAAGTAGGAGTACATTTTTGAGCTGTAGCCACTGAAACAGGAGTTGTGCACTGAAATTGGGGAACTAATTCCCTGGGCCCACCGCGGATCCGCGGCCTTAGCAAGCCCATGCCGCGGATCCGCGGCTGCTTGATGGGCTTGGGTCTTGGTATTTCAGATTCTGTCTTGTACTGCCATTTGGGCTTTTCTCTGATGTTTTGATTTGTATTTTCCCTTCTGTGTTGATACCAGATTTGAGTTTAGTGAGTTGACGTATCTTTTGAGCGGTGTAATGATCGAGCAAGCTTTCCTTTTCCTGCACAGACTTCGAAACACGGGTTGCAAGATATAGAAAATATGCCATGTGATGAAATGCAGTCAATTTCCCTAGAAATACTGGTTTTAAGGTCTAATACATGTAATCTGATATTTTGCGATAGATTTGCTAATATGTGAAATACGGATACCGAACACTTCTATATGAATGCAAATGATGAGGAAATTGCCGGCTAAAATATGCAATATTTTCGACTGATCAAATACCCCCAAACTTAATTTCAATCGTCTCGAGCGAATGTTTTATTAAAAAGAGAAGGAGAAAATAAAGAAAGAGAAAAACTAACTAGCACACTTTCGTAGGCAACACGATTGCACTGAGCATGTGCAACAAGCCTTTAAACCTCTAGGTGTCCCTAGTAGGAGGAGTGTTGTCTCCTGAGGGTTTTCAGCGGATTGCACCCACAAAATCCAATAATAAAAGCAAGATCATGAATATTACATTTAAAGAAGAGAATCGTAAAAGAAAATCCTTGAAAATTAGGGTTTCCAACTAAGCTAGCTTTTCGGTTGTCATGAGCCCTATCTTAATGGTCATGAAAAGATGTTAGAAATCACGTCCTCCCTCAATAAAACATCGTCTTATTCTTCATTTCTATCTTTCTTCCAAACATCGATCATATAACCCTGCGTGTGTGTAAAGACATCCCTACACCCGGAGAATTCAATTCAAGCTATCATACTCTTGCCCATCAGCCTCAGTATATATTTTTTTTTCGATGAGCTCACACACTTTCATGCGACCGTTAATACTTCTTGAGGTACTAACCGACCGATTACTCATGTGATTGCTTATTTGGTGTATTTTCCTCGTCTTGCACCACCTTAGGTATAGCAGTGACTCCCAGACCAGTTGGCCTTAGGGCACTAGATGAAGAGGCACCCTCGCTATATATTTTTTTATTTTCCTCGGTGATAACAAAACCAGTGTCCATTTTTCTCACCATTTTTTTTTTATATACTTTTGGCTTTAAGACAAGAGCATTTCAAGGTATCCTCTACTATCCCAGGCTTCAAGACGTGTGTAAGTGCGAATAGCAGGGTAGCAACGTTCAAAATGTTTGGCTTCCAGAATAGAAACTATTTTTCAGACTTATTTTTATCCTCAGATTAGTGACGTCTTTCATCTTACTAACCCTTGGGACAACGGCTCATAACTACTTATTACTAGTTCGTATAAGAAAACTTCTAATTTTCTTAGTTTTCTTAAATTTTTCTAATCTCATGGATGTAACTTTTCACTATCTAAACTTTCATTATCTTATTTATATACAAAAAAGTGTAAATATTAAAATTATTTTTATATTTGAAAATTTTTAAATTTTTATGGGTTTTGAAAATTTTTCAATTTTTATAGATTTTTAAAAGAAATGTTTTGTGCTTATGCAGATGATATGCAAATGATGCAAAAATAAGCACAAACCTCCCCCAAACTTGTTTTCAACAGTGTCCTCACTGTTGCCGACAGCTATATCTATAAAACCTGTAAATCTGGGGGGAATTATTAGTGGGGGCAAAATATATAAGTGAAGAACTTCCCCAAACTTATTTTTGGCTCATCATTTTGTAAAAATTTTCTTTTTAGGAGCCAGAAAAAATTATACCCCCCCCAAACTTGAATTATGCAATGTTAAATTTTGAAAATCACAAGTGGGGGTCAAAAATCATTGGTCGATGCCAAGCTTTGCAAAGACCGAAGGTTAACACCAACCATTCAAAAATTTTATCAATGCAGTGCTCTGGTTGGTGGAAGAAGAAGAAGTGGGGAAAGATTAAGTGGTGGAAGAGAGTGTGTGCGCGTCTGATTTTGGAGAGACGATGCAGTGTATGTGATGGATTACTCGCATTCTTTTTATATTTCAGAAGAAGGGGTGGAGGTTCAATTTCATTGATTTGGATATGATTCATCTCAACACCCGTGCTTTTTAGAAATGCGAGTTCATCAGCGAAGATTTCCTCAAAAGTTTCATCTATACCCCGAAGAATAATGTCATCACAAGGTGCGGGGTGATCTTCAGACTCTAAAAGCAGTTCATAATCAGTGTTAGTTGTTGACCCGGACATCTCGGTGGAAGCGTCTGTATGTGTATGATACATAGTTGGGTCAAACAATAACGTATGAAAAGAGTCAAGATCGGTATCAGGAGGATCATCAGTTTCGCTGCTGTCGACATCCATTAAGTCGACAGAACAAACCTGAGCAGTAGGTTCAGAGGGTACACTTCCTAACTTGTAAATGTTCATCTCAATTGTCCTATTCCCGAAAGATAGGGTCATAGAACCGTTATGACAATTGATGATAGCATTGGAAGTGGCCAAAAAGGGGCGACCTAAAATCACCGGAATTTGATTCCGTGAGTTCGCTACAGGCTGTGTATCAATTACAATAAAATCTACAGGGAAGATAAATTCCCCGATTTTTATTAACACATCCTCTAGTTCACCCCTAGGTCTGGTGATTGATCGGTCAGCCATCTGGAGAGTTCAAGGAGATGGTTTCAACTCTCCGACTCCTAACTGCTCATAAACTGAGAAAGGAAGCAGGTTAACACTTGCCCCAAGATCTAGTAGAGCACGGTTAATGTGTTTCTCCCCAATAGAAATGGAAATCGTAGGATAGCCAGGATCCTTACGTTTCCTCGGTAATTGCTGGGGGAAAGCTGTGTCTACTGTTTTTGCCATGAATATCTTCTTGGGCATTTGTTTCTTCCTCTTTCTAGTGCAAAAGTCTTTAAGAACTTTAGCATATGCAGGTACTTGTTGGATAGCATCTAGAAGAGGGATATTGATGTTAACCTGTTTAAACATCTCAGTGATCTTCTCCATTTGTGGACTTGGTGTGTTAGCCCTTAACCGATTAGGATAAGGTGCTTTAGCAATAAGTGCTGGGTCCATCATAGGAGAAGGAAGTGTGTGTGGAACCGATCCCAGAATAGAAGTGGGAATCGTCCGTGGAGGGGTAAAAGAGGTGGACTGTAGTGGCGAGCCTTTTGGGAAATGGAGAATAGGCTCGGAAGAAGGTGGTAGGGTAGAAGAACTGGGGTCAGAAGTGGAAGTGTGTATGTGTGGAAAGGTCTTAGCCGGGGTGTTGATATGATTTTCAGTATCATCAACTTCTTCCCCAACATGATTGTCAAGCACTCGTCCAGATCTCAACGTGGTGATTGCATTCACATGATGTGAATAGCCAGGATTGGGTAAGGGTTGAGCTGGAAGTTTCCCTTTCTCTCTTGCACTAATTTCGGCTTTTAATCGTGAAATTTCTTCTTCCATCGATTTAATACTCTCGCTTTGGGACGCAGAGTTTCTCTTCATGTCATCGACGGAAGATTTCATTTCAGCCGAAACTTACATGATATTTGTTAAGATCAAATTCATGTATTGTGCAAAAGAAGAGGATTCATCAGTCCCGGTCAACTGTAACGGACTAGACAGTGCAGGTGTGTTGACCGGATTTTGAAAATTATGTGCTTGAAAGGGGTGCTGACTCAATTGAAGTTGTGGCTGCTGTTGTGGCGGAGGAACCCTTTGAAAATTGTTTTGGTTTGGAACCGTGTTTTGTGATTGTGATTGGTTCCAAGAAAAATTGGGGTGATTCCTCCATCCCTGATTATATGTGGAAGAAAAAGGATCGTTTCTCGGTCTTTGAAATGTGGCATTGGTATGCTCACGACCTTGAAACGGACATTCTTCCGTCAAGTGAGACGGATCAGAACAGCAGCTACATACAGTTTTGGAAAGTGACATTTGATTAAGGGAGGCGGCTAAAAATTTGTGTTCCATAGTCTCGAGTTTCTTTTGTATAGCTGAAATGTCAGCTCTAACTCCTATGGAAACATCCGATTGGTTATTGCCACTCCTAAATGATGGACTTTCCCACTGTAAAGACTTTTCAGCGAACTCTTCTAAATATCGCCAAGCTTCCCCATCATCCTTAGACATAAAAGTACCTTGACACATGTTTTCAAGGCTCTGTTTAGTGTTAGGGTTACTGCCCTCATAAATGATTCGGCACAATTCCCATCTCGGGATGCCGTGATGAGGACATTGAACCAATAGATCCTTGAAACGTTCAAAGCATTTAGAGAATGGTTCAGCAGGGAGCTGGGCAAATTGATTCAGTTCGCTACGGATTCGAGCTGTCTTTTGTATTGGGTAAAATTTCTTAAGGAATGCCGCGACGAATTCTCCCCAATTCGTAATAGAATGTGCGGTAGTGTTGTATAGCCACTTCTCGGCTACATCGCACAATGTAAATGGGAGAAGTCGTAGACGCATAGCATCCACTGAAAGTTATGACGTACCCATCATTGCGCATACGTTTTCAAATTTGGTAATGAAAACGTAAGCGTCCTCAGTCTCGAGTCCGTGGAATTTGGGTAAAAGATTGATATACTGGGGCTTAATCTCAAAGTTATCCCCATTGGCTGGTGGTGTGGATAAGCAGGTCGAAAGAGGACCTCGAATAGGGTAGCATCTCTCCTGGAGAGAAATGTGGGGTGGATTCTGCGCACCAACGGACGGTGGCAGATTAGGGTTAAAGAAGTTTGATGGATTCGGATCCATCGGTGTGGGTGTGGTAGTAGGTAAAGAAAAGGTAAATGGAGAAATATCGACTTCGGAGTCGATAAAGGGTACGCGGACTAAACGGGCACTAGAATCCCGTGGCCAGCCTATCTTGTACTAAAAAGGGTTAGTACAAGTGGCAGCGTTGGCTTATAATTAGGGTAAAATGAATGAATGCGGTGCTTGCTTTGAAAAAGGGACGGATTTTTGAAAAAATGATGCGACAAAACAAATGCAGCACACAACCCTAGAATCTAATGGTCACCTAGGTCCGGCTCTAGACCGCTCCTAACTGCCAAAAGACAAGTCGCAGGATAGAATCCTCCACTGCCTCTTTGTCCCCCTGTGGCCGGATAAGTGCCAGGTAAGTGGGAAGGTACTCCACTACGTAAGTAGTGGGCCTAATTAAAAACCACTAGCCTTAGACACACTCGCCTTAGGCACCACAAGAAAACGCGGATAAGCAATGAATTACCCACGGCCTTCTCTTGTCCTAATTGAGCGCGACAGTCCTTAGAGTCTTCTCTAGATTTCTTTTAATTAATGAGGGTAATGCGGATGCAAGTTTTGCGATTTTCAGGGCCTAGGAAGGGTAATGAAATCCCCACCTAATTTGGATTTGGTCGTGCCCCTTAATTTCCGTATTAGAATGCAAACAACCAAGAAATCAAAATCACACACAATTTTAATTTTTCTTTTGCGCGCTGCAATTATTTGCAAAGAATCCTGCAGCAAAGTGTTAGTTGGAGCTAAAAAGGGAGAGGGGAGAGAGCAAGAAATTACCTGCTGAAAGTTGGTACAGAGATCACCCAAGACTGCGGCGGTTCCGCCGCAATAGGCACGTTAAGACCGCTGATCCGCGGCTTGATGATGGAATCAGTGCACAAATTTTCTTCAGGAAGCTCCTGTTGCTTCCCTCTATTCTCTGATATATCCCAAATAATTTTCCAGACTCCCAGTAAGCTCCAGATCACCTTGCAATCAATTCACAACACACGTATAAGAGTTTGTACGAATTTTGATTTCAAGAAGTAAAATGTAATAATTCTTTCACTTCAAACTAAAAATGTAAATGAATTAGCGCGATCCCCGGCAACGGCGCCATTTTGATTGATCGAGCACTGAAATTGGGGAACTAATTCCCTGGGCCCACCGCGGATCCGCGGCCTTAGCAAGCCCATGCCGCGGATCCGCGGCTGCTTGATGGGCTTGGGCCTTGGTATTTCAGATTCTGTCTTGTACTGCCATTTGGGCTTTTCTCTGATTTTTTGATTTGTATTTTCCCTTCTGTGTTGATACCAGATTTGAGTTTAGTGAGTTGACATATCTTTTGAGCGGTGTAATGATCGAGCAAGCTTTCCTTTTCCTGCACAGACTTCGAAACACGGGTTGCAAGATATAGAAAATATGCCATGTGATGAAATGCAGTCAATTTCCCTAGAAATGCTGGTTTTAAGGTCTAATACATGTAATCTGATATTTTGCGATAGATTTGCTAATATGTGAAATACGGATACCGAACACTTCTATATGAATGCAAATGATGAGGAAAATGCCGGCTAAAATATGCAATATTTTCGACTGATCAGCAATCACTAACGGTGTGAGTGTAGCATATAAATTATGCTCGTGCAACTTGAACCGTTAGTAATAGTGCGGTGTTCTATCAATTCTAGTTTATATATGCCTAGCAGGGAATGCGGTATGCAATAAACAGTAATCATGTAGGTGAATGCAAAATATATCTCTATAAGGTCCTATCAGCCCTGACGCATAACGTCATGTGGGCGATATCCCCGTAGATGTTAAATCTATTCACCGTAGTCTCTCGCTAGGTATAGCCGACGACTTGTTTCCCTTTCTTCGCGGCGTCCGTCGCACTCGCCTGCGAACCTAGAATTTCACAATATATCACACATAAGCTCGAAACCATACAAACACGACATTTAAAGTCAACTAGAAACCCATGTCGCAACCCAAGCGCGCGTGTGATTACGCGCCTGAAGCCACTCCGACGCGTCGCGATACGCAGAAACCCCAAACCCACACACACGTATCACGCATGTCACGAAAGTTTAAAATACGAGAAATAGGTATTTAACTCCAGATTTTTATACAGGAACAAATTTACAAAACTATATATAACAAAATACTACACATAGCAGCAGACTCCTGTGGCCCAAACCCCAACCCCCAACTCACTCATCTGGCCTCAATTTGCGGCCAGAATGTATATTTCGGTGGCCTGTCTTGGGAATTGGGCTCCCAGGTTTTGTGTGTGCACTCTATACCTCCTATACATGCTACAGTAAATCCAATTTTATTCTGAAACACCCCGGGTAGAAGCAGATTCCACAGAGCCCTAATTCTAGTTAAAAACCACATTTTTACACTAAAATGATACTTTATGGTATTTTCCTGAAATCTGAAGCGAACCTAAGTCTAAAACCACACTAATAACCCATTACCAAGCTAACTAAGCCATAAAAATGCTAAATTTAACATATCATCACTAAATCCCTTCAACAGCACTAAAAATGCACAGAAATGTGATATTTTGCTAAAGATACTACAAGTTAAGGAGAAAGGGTGCTAAACATGAATTAATACCTTCTAAAGGCCTTAAGAAACACCAAAATTTCCAGCTCCCTCCTCAAGTATGCAGACTTGCCACCAAACACCTCAAAGGAGCCATTAAACCAAGGTTTTTTGTGAAGAAAATGGTTAGATTTGTGTAGGGTTTTGTGTAGAGATCAAAGAGAAGTGAAAAGAAGAAGAAAAGGTGAAGGAAGTGTTGTGTTTTCTGCTGGAATTCTGCAAGGAATTCTGAGAATGAGAGGAAGAGAGAGAAGAGAGAAGGAAATGTCAAACAAAAGTCAATTTTTCCCACCTACCCACCATACCTCCATTTCTATTTGAATTTTGTATTATAAAAAGGGTTTTACCTGATTAAAATGGGTGGGGGAAATAACAACCATGCAAGAAAGAAATGGTTAACATGCTAACACTTTTAACCTAGGTCACAAAATATGATAAGTGTGCATGTGTGCACTTAACACAAAATTTCCCAATTAGGGTAACACGACTAAAATATAATTAGTAAACCCTATATATATATATAGAACTTCACAACATAATAATCACTAATTAAAAAGGAAAATAAGATATTCGGGTTTTTATGAAAAACACGCAGAATTGCTAATTAACGCGAAAACATCCTAAATGAATTTCAAGGCGTTACAGCTAGATGCTTCACTAGATCAAGAGAAGAAGTTGAAGCCAACACTCTAAACTAGTTGGCTAGAGTAGTATAGAATGTTGATGTGATTTGTTTTCTCACTTAAAGACCCTAACTTGATTACTCTTTCACTCACTAATGGAAGCTAGAGAGGAGGAAGAAGATGAAGGCAATATGAGAGTACAAGATAATGATAAGTCTTATGTTAAAAATGAGAAATGAAAATATATATATTTTCTCTTTCTCATTCTTAACCCAAGTTAATAAATATCTTTGATATTCATTTTGGAACACTAATGGCCATGAAAAATATCCATGGTTAACATAAGGTTTAGTGGAGGAATATAATAATCAACCATGGATGAAAAATCATTTCCATTATTCCAAAAGATAAATATCAATATATATTTATTAAGGTGTGAGTCTTATATTGCCACCATCTCATGTATCAACAACCATGATAGAAATGTGTATGCATGTATGTATGCATGCACATCCATATGTGCATCAAAATGAACATGTGCATACATGCATGCATACTACAAAAGACAAAAGGGTCTAAAGTGAAAAGCTAATGGTCAATGTTAAATCAACACTTGATTTAGCAAACCGGTCATATCACATACGACCCGACCAATAGCAAACCGCCCGATTAATATACGGTATCACATACGCGCATTTAATCGGGTCCCCGCGCATATCATATATGCACACCACATCGTTTCTCCTGAACTAGGTAACTCCATTGTGGGACTCTAAGACTCGTCAATACACCGACAGTGGGTGATGATCATACCAAGCACCCCAAGCCGCAAGAGGTCAGCTAAACATAACGACCACCCGGGTATTGAGCGATCAGAAGAAAACAAGCGAACCTGTCACAACTCCCGTCGAGCCAACCGGAAACACTACCGTACAGTCCGGTCTCTTCGTCAGATATGCTGCATATCGAGTCTAGGGATGGTAACGTCGACCCCAATAACTCAATAAGTCGTGCCGATGAATGGTCTATAACAGATCGAGAAACTACCGATAACACTTATCAGTAAATCCCAACAGCCCTGGCCAGGGACTTACTGATATAGCCAATCGTTCACAACACATCATCAACTCCCAATACCGGGAGAGACGAAACCCCTCCTATCGCTCATCGTCTTCGTGTGTCTCGGGACTATACCCAAAAGCCACCTGTTTGCACGACTCAGTAGAGCCGTTGTAGGGTGGTAATCAAAGTACGGTGGGAGAACACACAAGACTCTATGACGATCTCGGGTCTACAGAATAACCTGTACCAGTGTCACCTAAGAACTGCTATCTGACGATAGATATAATACCATATAGGAGTTCTCGGCGAGTCCGTCCAGTGTACCCTGTCTCCACTGAGCACCCGCATATGATCTCGATGTCAAACATCAATGGATATGGGAACATCCATCGCCCATCATATGGGTCTAGTATCATATACGCTAGTCTACTCTGGTATATCGATGCCCCATCTCGATACACCTACGACTAGGGACATTTCAAGATATGCTTATAAACTATAGACGTCCCACTAGTATGATCTCCATCATAATCACAGTAGTCAAAAAAATATCCTCAGGGCTTTATCAACATGTGTAAATGAATAATAGCATGATCAAGTCAACATGTCAGATAAAGAAGAACCAGATAGCATACTATCATGTCGAGCAAGAATGTACACTGAATATATATATATACACATGTATAAATACATCCATTATCATATAATGGCCTCTAGGGCATACATATATCCAACATGCGAGCCCTCTCCAAATCTGTCTGGAGAGACATCTCTATGGAGAGAGTGATTCCTGAAAAAGCGGGTACATTACCGCTTAGAATCATCCATACTAAACCCCTTTAGCATGGTGTCTGTGTACCTGGATTGGGACAATCCCAAATCCATTTAGATCTATCTCTATAGATCTATATCCCCAGGATGTAGGAGACATCAGTTAGATCTTTCATGGAGAACCTGTGTGATAAGAGGTGCTTGACCGAGTGTAGCATAGGAACATCCTTTCCTATCAAGAGTATGTCATCCGCGTACAATACGAGAAAAACAACCATACTCTATACAACTTTCTTATTTATACATGGTTCATCTACCTTTTTGATGAAGTCAAACTCTTTGACAGTTTCATTAAAACAGATGTTCCATCTCCGCGATGCCTGCTTTAACCCGTAGATGGATTTAAGCAGCTTTGTCACGCCCCGCTTCCCGGTGTACGGGCAGAGGACGCAACGAGGCCCGCAGCGTATTTATTCAGAAGTAAATACGCTAAGCATAACTAAGAAATATAAAATGTAATGTACACAAGAGACAAAATATAAATGAACAACAACTTTATTTATTAACATTCTTTTTACAATACATCTGAAAAGTAAATACATGTGATAAAGCGATGCCTAAACAGTGGCATAACAGAAATGGAAAATACAGAATGTAAATGTGTACAAGGAATCTAAAGCTCTGGGTCAAAAGATAACCGGTCCAAATCCTCGCTTGTGGGCTCGATCTTCTGAAGGTCCGATCCACCTGAAAACATTGCAAAGAAAAAAGAGAGGGAATGTCGTCAGCGAACAATCGCTCGGTAAGACCCAAAGATAAGGGAGAAGTAGAATTGTTCAGTTGATAAAACTGCACTTTTGATATGACATTTTCCTTACTATTTATATAAATAAAAGATGTTTATTATAAATATGATACATATAAGGGTTTATCCGTAAAAATACTATTTTCTTGTGTTTATATATTATAATTAACATTATGAAGGGAAATGTAAGTATATAATATTCATGTAATATTTGGTCTATTTAAATATGCTTAACTTATTAAATATCTTTGACCAATTCTCTTAAAACTAAAATATCATGACAAATGGTTAAGATAATATCTCAATAAAAACAAATTCTACTAATATCATTTATTGAGATAATTGTGCAGGAATTATATCATGATTGAAGTTTCAAGGAAATCCAAGATGGCGAGATCAAATCTTCCGAAGATATTCAAGTAAACTGAAGAAATCAATTCTGACAGAGACGTAGAGAAGATTTTCAGTTTCTAGATAGTCAAAAGATCACCAAGTGCTCCAGAGATGAACCCCCAGAGATTGGAGCCCAAGATCCCACCAACAAGCGGCGGATCCGCGGCCAAAACCAACTATTGGCGGCGGATCCGCGGCCTGTTAGGGAAGTTGGGATGTGAGATTTTTATTTTGGGATCCTAACAGCTAGTTGCCTTATTAGGAAACTAAAGATTCTGGGTATGTGACTATAAATAAGGACCGAGAGCCTCTTGGAAAAATCATCAAACCGACGCGATCACGAAGTCCATGATGGCTCAAGAATCCTAGTTGATCATCAACAGTTCATCTACCCCCTTAGAAGAGATCGAGAAGCAAACTAGGGTTTTGTAATCATTTTCTAAGGAAACAAAGTGTACTTGATTTTGTTGATTAATAAAGGTAGTGTTCATATCAGATTTTTGCATTTTTATACCGCCCAATTTTTATCACATTGCTTATCGGTAGGTACTCTTGAGCCGTGTTTGCTAGTCAAATTGCAGGATACAGGTTCTCGGCTCTAAACAGTGAAATTCATGGAAAAGCACGACAAATTCCGGATTACTGCCAACAGATAAAACACGGGTCTCCGCTCTCTATCCGTATGTTGCCACACACCAGTTTAAGAGACAAAATGGCAAATCGATTGTCATTTTCATGCACAAAACACAATGTCAACACAAAATCCAAGAAATTTAAGCGGAGCTCAAGAAAATCATGGCAAAAGATCCACATCAAATCACCTTTTGACCTGCTGCAAATCTGGAAGAAATGTGGAGAGATTCTGAGAAACAAAGTGTACCAAACTGATCCAAACATCAACACTAAGCAGTATACAAATTTGGAGGGCCCAACTCCTCTATAGGGCCGCGGATCCGTGGCCAATAGGGGGTCTAGGCCGCGGATCCGCGGCCGTATAGGCTCCTCAGAAGGAGATCTTTTAGGGGTATATTTGTAATCTCATATTATGGCAGATTGTTGCCCTAGGTTTTCTGTTACCTGCCTATAAATAGTCCAGAACTTGCCAAAGCCAAGGGTGCTTATTCTTGTATTTAGATTTTAGAATACATGTGTTGTTCTTCCTCCTCCTCTCATGTCTTCTCCATTAAAAACTTGTAGTGAGCTTTTGTGAGTGAAGAATGAATAAAGGAGTTCTTTTTATTATCATGCTTGTCTTGTTCTTGTTATTTTGTTAACTATAATTGCTTGTAATTTTCATTTGCTAATTTAGTTGTTGTTATTTGTGTTTGTTTCTTTCTTGTTCTCTTTTTCTTTATCCTTAAACAACAATGATGCTTATGCTTGATCCTTGCCGAGGTGAGGTTTCAAATAGCTAGTTGTAATCTTCTAACCTCTTTCTTTCTATCTTCCCCCTTTGTTTTATTTTCTTTTTTCCTTATAATGGGTGAGTAGTTTTCATACTTGTTAGGGTAGGATAAGGAAAGTTTGAGAGAAGGAAATCTCTCTCACTCTTTTCTTTCCCAACATCTTAATTCGGACTCCCGTTAATTGAACCACAATCCGCTCCCTACGGCACCCTATCCTACATGATAGCGGTGATTCCTTAGTGAGACCGGTTGTGGTTGAATTAACCGGAGGTTAAGGCTAAGAGCCAAGAACGGACGGACAAGCACCAAAAGGAAGAACTTATGCGTTGGAAAGCCTAGCTTATACTCGCAAGTTTCTTCCTAGTCGTGCTAATCCCCGTTGTTGCCGATTACCGTAACACCGATATTAAGAGTGGCAACGAAAGAAGTGAGCGACTCCTAACTCAAACTAACCTAATCCTAACCCTAACAAGCTCTCTTTATATATCATTTTAGCACATAAGTAATCTAAAAACAAATCTGGACAATTGGACTTAACTCGGTAAAGCACATAGAAAAAGATTCCCATCTCCCTGCGGACGACCCGTACTCAACCGGCTAGCTACAAGCGAAACCGTCTTGATTGCGGTAATAAACCTAGCACGCAAAAACTCTACCAATCAGGTTGTTTTATTTTATTGAATTTTATTTTATTCATGATTTCTATCTTTTCTTTTCCCAACATGCGCGAGTAATTCTCCGCTTGTTAGGGTTCATAAGATTAGGGTAGATTAATGGATGATGAAGATCCTTAAACTCTTTTTACGTCCTATAAAGTTTATAAACTTTATCAAAAGAATAGTTAACATCCTAATCGGGCGTGCTATCAATTCATTGATATTCACGACCACGATTAGAGATTAGATTAACAATTGTTTTGGTAAAGGCTAGACATGAACGTAGATCCATGTCAAGATAAGGGTTATGAGTGGGAACCCTATTCCCTGTAGAAACCCTAATCTACATGCATCACTGTCGATCTAGTTTTAAATCTATTAAAGGATAAAAAGAGTAATCTTTAATTAATCATCCATAACTACTAAATCTTAATGAACCCTACAAGCCCCCTTCTACTATAAAACCTACATCCGTAGTTAATCTAGATCTATATCCTGCATCCGTGTTTGACGTAGATCTAGAACCTACAACCATTCTTCACCATTTTTTATTCTTCCTCCTTTCCTTTTCAACACGTCTAAAGTAAGATTAAAAGATTCAACGTTTCCCTGAGGACGACCCGTACTCATCTCGGTCTAGCTACACGCGACACCGTTATTGATTGCGGTTATTACTACACACACTTTTTACACATCAATCAAATGGCGCCGTTGCCGGGAAGACGTGCATAATTTAGTTTTCTTACTATTCGTGTTGAATTCTTATTCGATCTATATCACAAAAACAAACAAAACTGCAAATTGTATATTTAACGATTATTGTGTGAATTTTGCGAGGGGATCTGGAGTCACAGAATTGAGAAAACAGAGATCCAGAGACATTAATCAAGATCCAGAGGAGCAAGGGAGGCCACGACGCAAAAATCTCCACCGGATCTTCCAATTTCGCGGCGGATCCGCGGCAATAAGGACAAATCGCGGCGGAAGCGCGGCGGAATTAGAGATCTAGGGTTCCAAACTTCTCTGGAAAATTTCTCAACTCTTTCTCTCTCCTCTGAAATCCAATAAAATATCTTTCCTGCAGGATTCTTTGCAAAATATCGCCGCTCAAAAATATTTTTGCAAAGTTTTGTACTTGGTTTGTTTATTCATATTTTAATACGGATTTTAAGGGGCAAGACTACAATTCAGATTAGGTGGGGATTTTATCACCCTTCCTAAGCCCCACAAATCAAAAAACGAGCATCCACATCAACCCTACATTAATTTAAAAAATATCTAGACAAGACTCTAAGGACTGTCGCGCTCAATAAGGACATAGGAAGGTCGTGGGTAATCTATCGCTTATCCGCATTACTTTTGTGGTGCCTAGGCAAGTGTGTCTAAGGCAAGTGGTTACTTAATTAGGCCCGCTATTTTCGGTGATTCGTATAGAGGATACCTTCCACTTACCTGGCACTTACCTGGCCACAAGAGTAGTAAAGAGGTGTTAGAGGATTGATCCTGCGGCTTGTCCTTTGGAAGTCTAGGAGCGGTCTAGAGACTTGACCTAGGTAACCTTAGTTCTAGGGTTGTTTGTGCATTTTTGTGTGATTTGTATTAAGTCCCACCTTTTCAAAACAAACCAATTTTAAACCACACACACGCTGCCACTTGCGCTAAAACCGTTTAGTGCATGCTCGGCTGGACACGGGATTCTAGTGCATGTCTTGTCCGCGTTCCTCCTATCGACTCCGAAGTCGATACTTCTTCATTTTCTTTTTCCCCACCACCCACCACATCGACCAAGATGGACGATACTCCATCAAATTATAACACCACGCTGCCACCGCCTGTAGGTGAGCAGAATCCACCGTGCATCTTTCTCCAAGAGAGATGCTATTCTATCCATTCCACCAGCCAACGGGGATAATTTTGAAATTAAACCACACTACATCAATCTGTTGCCCAAATTTCATGGGCTTGAGTCTGAAGACGCATATGTTTTCATCACTAAATTCGAAAACGTATGCGCAATGATGGGTACTTCACAACTGTCTGTGGATGCTATGCGCTTGCGTCTTCTCCCATTCACTTTGTGCGACTTGGCAGAAAAATGGCTTTATAATACTAATGCACACTCTATTGCCAATTGGGATTAATTCGTGATAGCATTCCTTAAGAAATTTTACCCAAATCATAAGACCGCCCGTGTTAGGAGCGAGATCAGCCAGTTTACCCAGCTTCCCAATGAAACATTTTGGAAGTGTTTTGATCGTTTTAAGGATCTGCTTGTCCAATGTCCTCATCATGGAATACATAGATGAGATCTGTGCCGAATTATATATGAGGGCATTAATCCAGCGACAAAGCAGATGCTTGAAACAATGTGTCAATGCAATTTCATGTCCAAAGACGATGGTGAAGCCTGGAAATATCTGGAGGATCTCGCTGAGAACACTTTGCAGTGGGAAAGCGTTAGACCACCTTCATCTAGGGGAGGTATTCATCAGCTCGATATTTCCATCGCAGTAAAAGCCGAAATGGCAGCGATACAAAAGAAACTCGACGCTATTGAGAACAAATTATCATCAGTCTCCCTAAACTAGGTAACGCTTCCCAAAACCGTGTGTGGTTGCTGTTCCGATCCATCACACTTGAAAGAAGAATGTCCTATGAATGCACCGTTTCAAGGTCACGAGCAAACTAATGTTGCTTTTCAGCAGCGACCTAGAAATGATCCTTATTCTTCCACATACAATCAGGGATGGAGGAATCATCTTAATTTTTCTTGGAACCAAAACCAACCCCACAATCAAAACCAGTTCCAAAACGATTACCAAAGACCTCCTCCACAGCAACAACAACCACCACCACAGAGTCAGCACCGTTTTCAATCGCAACCTTTTCAAAACCCGGCCAATAATTCTTTCCAAACGACCGGTACCGATAACTCCTCTTCACTCGCACAAACTTTGGATTTATTTATGAAACATTCGATCCAAATGTCGGCTGATATGAGGTCTTCTATTGATTCCATAAAGAAAGACTCCACCTCCCACGGTGAGAGTATTAAGTCAATAGAAGCCCAAATTGCACAGTTGAATGCCACGATGAGTGCGAGAGAAAAAGGGAAACTCCCATCTCAACCCCTACCGAATCCTGGCCACTCACAACATCATAATGTGAGTGCCGTTACTACGTTGAGATTAGGAAGAGTTCTAGATAACCGAGTGGGTGAACAAGTTGATGACGTTAGTGATACCAATGATACCCGGCGTTTACTTCTTCCCCTAATTCGTCTAATCTCCCACCAACTTCCGAGCCTATTCTACGCTTCCCACAAGGCTCAAACCCTCAACCCACTTCCTCGAATCTATCTAAAGCGATCCCCACTCTAATTTTGGGATCCATTCCATCCCTACAATCTTCTCCAATGTTGGACCCAACCCTTATTGATAAAGCTCTATTTCCAAAAAGATTAAGGGCCAACAAACCTAACCTATAAATGGAGAAGATTGTGGAAATGTTTAAGCAAGTTAACATCAATATTCCTCTCCTAGATGCTATTCAACAAGTCCCATCTTATGCAAGAATTCTTAAAGACTTGTGCACTAGGAAGAGAAAAACTCAAGTGCCGAAAAAAGTTTTCATGACGAGTAATATTAGCACAGCTTTTACCCAGCAAATACCAAAGAAACGTAAGGACCCTGTAGGGTTCCTAGGCACTCTTGTGAAGGTTCATAAGGCATCAAATATGTCCGAATAAAATTTTAGACGTGCCGAACAACCCAAAGCCGGGATCTTTGCTAGATTATTAGGGTTTAACATGCAAGATAACATCTTTAAAACTAAGTGTGAGGGATTACAACCTTTGTAGTCCGCTCCTTCCCTTCACAAGCTCCGAATAGAAGTCCCTTCGCCGCGATCCACGATCTCCCAGACTCAAGAGAGGCTCCATGACTCGAACGATCCATGAAAGCTTGTCGTATTCCTTTTTCTCCGATGATCTACGTCGAAGTTGCAATAGCTCAAGCTTTCTCACTCTAATGAGGTGAACACCCTAATCCAATGGGCTAGATTAGATGAGGATGATGGAGTAGTATTTATGCTTTCTTTTTATATCATTTTCTCACAAGAAATCATCACAAAAGAAATCACAAGTGAGCTTTCTCAAAAACTCAAGAGAGAAGAAGATGAAGAATAATGAGATCATTCCTTTTGTGATGAATAGCAGATAAGAATATATGATTGATATGGAACCATGGTCAAGGATGATAGACTTAACCTTTGTAGAGAATAAACTAGAGCTAAGGTTTGGTTAGGCTAAGGATAAGTATCAACCATAATATCTTAACCAAGACAAAAAGGAAACCCTTCTAGAATAATTAAGAAAGAGCTAACCCTAATCAAACCCTAATCTCTTTTTATCATCCTTAAACATGTTTCAAAATAAATCATATCATGTCACAATAATATATATCATATATATATTATATATTTGCAACAAAAGAAAATAATACAATTAACATATATCGCATATATATCAATGTATTAATCCGGTGAGAAAATGAAATAATAAAGCGAGCCAATATTAGATAATGTAATAAAATATATCATATATATCATTATACATTAAATCATCGAATCAACACTTGATCCGACGATCCGGCTATATCGAATATAACCGACTAATATATCATGTACCGATTCATCGAATCAACACTTGATCCGATGACCCGGTTCATATCTAAATATCGCGAGAATATAATACGGTATCTCATATCGCATTATCCTCGGTCCTGCACATATCACATATGTGCCTCTACTCCGTTTTTCCTGAGCCAAGAAACCTCTGTGTAGGACTCTAAAGAATCGTCAATACGCCGGTAGCAGGTGATGATCATATCAAACACCCACAAGCTGCAAGCGGTCAGCTAAACGTAACAGCCACCCAGGTATTGAGAGATCAGAAGATCAACAAGCTAGCCTGCCCATTCTCCTGTGAATCCAATCAGTAACACTCCCATACAGTCCGGTCTGTTCGTCTGATATGTCGCATATCAAGTCTAGGGGTGGTATACGTCAGACCCCAGTAACCGATAAGTCGTGTCGATGTGAGGCTCATAACAGGTCGAGAAACTACTGGTAACACTTACCAGTATATCTCTATATCAGCCCTGGCCAGGGACTTCCAGTTATAGCCAATCGAACACAGCACAACATTAACTCCCTATACCGGGAGAGACGAATCCCTTCCTATTGCTCATTGCTTCCATGTGATTCGGGACTGTACCCCAAAGCCACCATTTTGCACGCCCTCTTGGACGTGGTAAGGTGGAAATCAAAGCACAGTGGGAATCACACAAGACTCTATGACGATCTCGGGTCTACAGACTACACTGTACCAGTGTCACCAGAGAACTGCCATCTGACGTGTGGTATATCACCATCTGGGAGTTCTCGGCGAGTCCGTCCAGTGTACCCAGTCTTTACTGAGCACCCGTACACCATCTCTGATGTCAAACACCGATGGATATGGGATCATCCATCGCCCATCATATGGGTCAAGATGCGTATACGCTAGTCTACTCTGGTGTATCGATGCCCTGTCTCGATATACCCTCGACTAGGAACAGTTATAGGATGTACTCATCGACTACCGTGGCCCCACTAGTATGATCTCATCATAGTCCCAGTAGTCGAGTACAGATCCTAAGGGCTTTATCAACATGTGAGAGAAAGACAGTAAATCAATACAAGTCAACATGTTAAGATAAAGTGAAACCAAATAGCATACTATCATGACGAGCAAGAAAGTCCTCTCTGTATATATCCAAGCATCCATCATAATATACATCATATGTACAACAATGGCCTCTAGGGCATATACATAACTAACAATCTCCCTCTTGCACCAAGGCCAGCTGCTGTAGTATCTCATACCTAGCATCCCGAATAATCTCTCAAACTGTATCTGGGGTATGGCTTTCGTGAGTGGATCCGCAGTGTTGTCCTTCGTATCTACTCTCCTTACCTCGATCTCCCGGCGATCAACTATCTCCCTGATCAGGTGATACCGCCTCAGAATATGTCTGGACTTCTGATGGGACCTGGGTTCCTTGGCCAAAGCCACAACTCTATTGTTATCGCAATACAGAGGTATTGGATGCTCAATGGATGGAACCACACCAAGTTCACTAATGAACTTCTTCATCCAGACAGCCTCTTTGGCAGCATCGTTGGCAGCGATGTATTCAGCCTCCATCGTCGAGTCTGCAATGGTATCCTGTTTGGAACTCTTCCAACATACCGCCCCTCCATTGAGGGTAAAGACAAATCCCGAGTGCGACTTAGAATCGTCCTTATCACTTTGGAAGCTGGAATCGGTAAAGGACTCCACCCGGAGTTCTCCGTTACCATACACCAAGAACATGTCTCCAGTCCTTCGCAAGTACTTGAGAATGTTCTTCACAGCTGTCCAGTGACTCTCTCCAGGATCTGCTTGATACCGACTCACTACACTTAGTGAGTATGCTACATCGGGTCTGGTACATAGCATCACATACATGATAGAGCCTACTGCCGAAGCATAGGGTATCCCTTGCATGCGAGCTCTCTCCAAATCAGTCTTGGGAGACATCTCTTTGGAGAGAGTGAGTCCAGAAATCATGGGTTGGTTCCCACGCTTGGATTCTTCCATACTAAACCTTTTTAGTATGGTGTCAATGTACCTGGATTGGGACAATCCCAGTATCCTTTTGGATTTATCTCTATAGATCCTAATCCCCAATATGCAGGAGGCATCACCTAGATCTTTCATTGAGAATCTTTGTGATAAGAAGAGCTTGACTGATTGCAGCATAGGAATATCATTTTCCATCAAGAGTATGTCATCCACGTACAATACGAGGAAGACAACCTTACTCTCTGCCACCTTCTTATAGATACAAGGTTCATCTATATTTTTGATGAAGTCAAACTCTTTGACTACAACATCAAAACAGATGTTCCAACTCCGCGATACTTGCTTCAACCCATAAATGGATTTAAGCAGCTTGCACACCTTTCCGCTGCTCCCACTATCTACGAAGCCCTCTGGCTGAGTCATGTACACGCACTCTTCTAAATCACCATTTAGAAAGGCGGTCTTAACATCCATTTGCCAGATTTCGTAGTCATGGTATACAGCAATGGCAAGTAAGATCCGGATGGACTTAAGCATAGCCACTGGAGAAAAGGTTTCATCATAGTCCACACCTAGTCATTGACGAAAACCTTTTGCTACAAGTCAAGCTTTGAAAGTCTCAACTTTTCCGTCTACACCAAATTTCTTTTAACAAATCCACTTGCTCCCATTGGGTTTTACCCCTTCAGGAGAATTTTCCAAAGTCCATATTTTATTGGTGTACATGGATTCCATCTCAGATCGCATTGCATCCAGCCATTTCACAGAGTCACCACTCGTGATGGCCTGCTGGAAACTAGTCGGGTCATCATCTTCCATGATGCAATCCTCGCTTCCACCATCAATGAGAAAACTGTAGTATCTCTCAGGTGGACGAGAAACCCTACTAGATCGGCGGAGAGGCTGGGGTTCGTCGGGTACTACCGAATCCTCTGGTTCCACTAAATCTTCAGTTATAGTTTGTGTTGCTGGAACTTCTTCCAGTTCTACCTCAGAGCCACTAATCTCTTTTGCAAGAAATGTTGGAGATAGTGCCCTCAGAGTCAATTATTGGATCACAGGCACATGATTACAATGATTGAGGGTGGACCTGTCCCAGTAGGACAGTCTTACTCGAGATGATAGTATGCTATCTGGTTTATCTTTATCATCGTGTACTGCTTAGGTGACCTGACAGGTCGCTATTACACGTTGGTAGAGCCCCTAGGATTCTTGCTTGACCACCAGCAGTATGAGGGCGATCATATAAGTGGGAGCTGGGGGTCTATAAGCACATCCTTAAATGGTCCCTAGTCGTAGGAGTTTCAAGACAGGGCATCGATACTCCAGAGTAGACTAGCGTATACAGTCGAGACCCCGACGAGGGGCGGTGGCCGGTCTCACAAGCCATTGGTGTCAGTTAGATCACCTAAGATGTATACAGGTGCTCATTGGGTTATGAGTACACCGGACAGGACTCGCCGGGAACATGCTAGTTGGTCATATACCAGACGTCGGATGGCAGTTCCCTGGTGACATGTGTACAGGTTAGTTCATCGACCTGGGGATCGTCATTTGTCTCGTGTGAGTTCCCACTGTACTTTGATTACTACCCTACCACGCTCAAAGGAGACGTGCAAACAGGTTTTAGTTGGGTACAGTCCCGAGCCACATGGAGGCAGTGAGCGTATCTTCAGGGGTTCGTCTCTCCCGGTATTGGGGGTGAGGTCGCGCTGTGTCTAGGAGAGCCATTACATAAAGCCCTCGGCCGAGGCAGGAGATTTACTGGTAGGTATTCCAGTAGTATCTCAGGGTGTTCTGGGCTACACTCCGACACGACTTGTACCGCTTTTGGGGGTCTGACTTTTACCAACCCCCTAGGCCCGCCATGCGATGCTCATAGACGAACGGACCGGACTGTACGGATATTGTCACTGACAGGCTCAGTGGGGTGTCAGGATGAGTTCGCTCATCGACGTCCCTTTTGGTCAATACCTGGTAGCCCGTTACGTATTGGCTTATACCTCTGACGTGCTAGTGGTTAAATCCACAACCAAGGTGTTGACGAGTCTTTAGAGTCCCCCACATTCAGTTACTCAGCTTTCGGGCGAAACGCTGTAGAGGCCGTATGGAGATATGGCAAGGTCCGATCAGATACGTGCGGTATTGCACGGATCAGGATAGGACGGTTTGTACTACAGGCCGTATGGATATATGGCAGGGTTCGATCAGATACGTGCGGTATTGCACGGATCAGAATCGAACGGATAATACTAGTCGGCTTTGGTTTAAGCCGGATCCTAGTATAGTACAGTGTAGATTTTGTCTCATTGCATTTGTATTTCGGTCGGAATACAAATGCGAGTGTGTATGCACAGTTTCGGGGTTTTCCTGTAATTTATTACGGGACCAGTTTTCTGGAGTTGTCAGTTTGCTTTCCGTTTCGGCCATATTTCTTTGTATCCTTCATTGGCCGAAGATTGGTGGAGGAGGGCTTATTTGCATTTGTGCAAATAAGCATTTGTGGAGGGGGTCTTTACATATAATTGTATCATGATACTTGCACCATCATTTGACCTCTTTTGACCATGATGGCTTGACTTATGTTTTCATGATGGTTGTGGTGGAGTGTTGGCTTTTGATTGTCATCATGGTTGTTGATGATGGCATGACTTTTGGAAGTGATGATTGTTGTTTGAGTGTTGGACTTTCCTAGCTATCATTTCTTTGCATGATAACCATTCCTCTCTCTCTCTCTTACATGAGTGTGTGGCCTCTCTCATTTTCGATACACACTCCCTTCTCTCCTCTCCACCATGCCATGGCCGGCCAAGAAAGGCTAGGGGCTGTCCAAAAATTTTAGTGTGGGATTTTTGCTCTTTTGCTCTTGGAAAAATCCCACAAGTTCCATCTCCATGAGATTGTATCATTCCTCCACCAATGGCAACTCCATAACCCCAAATGAGACATGAGTTCCATACTAGATTCTACAGCAAATCTTGGGCACGTCGGCTCGCCAACTTCATGCCCGAGTTGCCTCGGTATTGAGGTGGGAGCCCGTAAAAGATGCAGACGATGTGGTGCCCTTCCGGCAAGGAGGCGACGACCGGAGTTTCCGCGGGAGATCGGGACGACGACGAGAAGACCGGAGGACTTGGATCAGTCGGTATATCTCTCCTCCCCATCTTGTAGTTAGCTAGAACTAGTTAATGGCCCGATCCGGGTTTTAGTGCGCGGTGGTGCCGGTTTGCTAGTTTGCAAAATTAAAGTTTATCCCCGCTTCCGCATTTGGCCTCGGGATGGAGGCCGGGGCGCCGCCGTGCACATACAGTGGTATCAGAGCCTCGCCATTAACATAGTCTAGCTTTGTTTAATGTGTTTACATTTCCGATCGACCAAAATTCCAAAATCCGCGTTTTTTTTCACATCAGATTTCTGTTGAAATTTTTTGGAGTCGAAAATTTTTTCAGGTTGTAAAAAACTAATGTACTGGAAGTTCTAAGACTACTGGAGAAATTCGACAAATTGATCATTCAAGGGGAGCGCGGAACCGCGGCCAAACCCCACTTTGGGCCGCGGTTCCGCCGCAGTATGGAATGTTCAATTGGTCAAACTTTTTCAGTGGGCTTCTGGGATGAAAATAGGGGTTTTGGAATATTAATGTTGGGCCCAGAATTTCTTGATGTGCTACAGTAGTACTTGGGGGCCCACTTGTTAAAATTTGATCGATCGGATATTTTAAACACATTTATTTCACAGTATTTACATTATATCTGCGATCGTGAATGTCACTTGATCGGTAAATCCTGTCTAACTGCTATAGCCCGGTTAGACGGATTTGCGAACGTGACTTTCACGTTGATGTTCTGTGTATTGCTGTGATGTTGCGGATCGGTCGTGGGGATAGCCTGGATGCAATGCTAGTACAGTTCTGTTGTATTATGTACATTTGATATTGCGGGGCGAGCGTCCGACATGTGGACTGCCGTCACTGCCTGTTTATATTATTATTTTGGGGCACGGCCAGGTTGCGGTCGATGTACCCGTTGTATGTATATTTTACTTTCTGTACTAGGATGCCCCGTGGAGGGGTGCACGGATGGCCGGATTCTAGAGGGCAACAAGCCCGCATCTCATGGCATTGAGACGGAGGGGGCTTCACTCTAGGATTGGCGGGCTATTCGCCGCACTCGTAGGGGGTACAGGTTGACCCAGGAGGGGTGCCCAAGTTACCGGATTCCTTGAAGTGCTGGGTGGTCCATTCACGGTGCTGAAGGGGGCTGCCTCGCTTCAGGTTTTGGCGGGTGACTTGCCGCGCCCATAGGGGTCTAGGATTTCATTGCACAGGCTATCCACACGACCAGGGGAACGTCGGGTTTCAGCGGCTCTGTGAAACCCGGGGATCCCAGATATCTGTATTGTTCTGTGATGCTGTACATTTCTGTGATGTTGCATTTTATTCACGCCTTGAGCGAAATATAATATATTGGTATATATATATTAGTAGATGTTGTATATGTTTTGCATCCGTGCTAGTCCAGTCCCCGCTCTGTCGTTAGTTAGCTAACCTAACGGGTAATGACGGGACCCAGTGGCGAATGCGGATGGCATATACGTACATCAGTATATTTTCGTTCTTTGTGGTATGATCAATTGATGGGACTGCGTTGATTCGGATCAATGCAAGTTAAAAACAAACCTAATCTGATGTTGTTGGAACACTTTTCAAAAAGCTGTTATTGCAAGGACGTTCACTTTTGTTTTGCATCGTGGTATTCAGTTGGAATATCCTGCTCCTCAGTCGACGAGGCAAGGGCCGAGATCCCTTCACCGGGAGTGACCCCTTGGACAGAAGTTTGCGTCAGGGCAATAACTTCACTATAGCCGATTACTTTTGCTTTGCATCGTGGTATTCAGTTGGAATATCCTGCACCTCATTCTATGGGGAAAGAGCCGAGATCCCTTCACCGGGAGTGACCTCTTTAGCGAAGGTTTTCGTCACTATATTTTTAAAAGCTATCCGTTCCTTCAACGATATCAAGTTCATTACGTTAAAGGTTTTCGCCAGAAACCATTCGTAGCCCTCCGTTGGGTCGTCAATAGTATTCAAGCTGTGTTTGTTGGCCAATGTCAAGGCACAGTGTTTGGTAGCTGTTGGTTATTCATATGCAGCATAGATAGATGCGTTGGTTTGGGACAGTCGTACTACCTTGTTGGCCAAAGTCAAGGGTATGTACGGGTGGATTCAAATTAACCTGGAGAATGACGGGTAGAACTTGACATGTGACTTCTGATTTGTTGGCCAAAGTCAAGGTCATAAGAGCATGGGGTAAAAATCACATCGGGAGTTTCAAAAGAACTGAAACTTGCCAGATATGCGCATACCTTCTGGAGTGTGATGACGTGAGCGGATTCCGTCACGTTATCATGCGGTGATAGTTGGATCCCGATTCCCACTGATGAGTTAGTTTACTCCTCGGGTGATCCCGACTAATTCTTCTTTCAGGTTTGGAGGAGAATTTGACGGTACAGTGGGAAGTTTCCAGATTAGATAAATTGGTAACCATTCTGATCTAGGATAGAGTGCACGCTGAGTGTTTCTTTTCTCTCTCTCTTTGGCAGCGACCATTGACCCGACCCTAAGACTATGACTCAGAGACCAAGTTGACCGAACCTTCTTAAACACCGGCTTTTGGATTGTCAGAGTTGCAAACCTCATTGCCACTCCTACTTTTACCCTTTTCTCCAGGACACCCCATATTACTACGAACGTCCACTTCCATTGGAAAAAACCATCGTATGGTTATATACGAACTCGAAGGAATTTATTCGAGGATGGTTTCAGGTTCTGGAGAAAACGGATAGGATTATTCAGTTGTCTTTTCCTTTTACCTTCTCTCAGTTGTGAGTACTCCTTGGTTTAGGAGATAGTACACCTATTACGCAAATTGGATAGTCTTCTTCCAAACCTTAGGCTGGTGCCGAACGGTGGGGAATGAAGAAAACCAATTAGCATAACGATGGTGTGCAGAAGGTATTAAGTTAAGACAAAGCAAAGGATTAGTAAGAGGGTAAAGTAAATTGCAACTGATATTCACTACCAAACCAAGTATTTCTTTACCACTCCCACTTCACCTTTGTATTTCTCCAGGACACTCCGTATCACTACGAAGATCCACAGTTTATTGGATACTCCATCGTATGGTTATATACGAACTCGAAAGGAACTTGTTCCAGTTCGGGGATGGATTCTGGTTCAGGGGAAATAGGAATAAGGTTTATTCGGTTGTCTTTTATCCTCACCTTCTCTCGCATTGCGAGTGTTCCTAGGATTGGGACAGTACACCCATTATGCTTATTGGATAGTCTTCTTCCAAACCATAGGCTGGTGCCGAACGGTAGGGAAGGAAGAAAACCAATTGGCCTAAAAGGGTGTGCAGAAGGTAATGACTAAAAACATATGAAGGGATTTGGAGAGGTGGCAGAGATTTATACGGTTACAGTCGTGAATCTGGAAGAGGAATTACTAGGAATACCGGGATACCCCATCGAAACATTTCAATGTTTCAGTTTCACTGTGTACTGTTATAGGAAAACTGATTTCCCAATTAGTCCTTACTCCAGGGTATGTATTTACCAGGTATGATTCTCACATCTGTATGCTTTTACAGATGATGAGTGGGAGTAAGTTATTGGGAATTGGGTGATCATCCTCATTATATCGGGATTCGTTGTAATCGGTGATATTTAAGGAAGCCACCTGGGTTGTTTGCCGGACGGCAAATATTTGGTTTTGAATATCCGCTGTTATGCACCAATTTCAAATTGATATATCTGTACGTCTATTTTTATAGAGTAAGATATACCTTTTTGAAATTATGTCTACGACATTTACCTATATCAGAGGATGGTTAGATAAGGAGCATTAAGCAGCGGTGTAATTCTTCTTAACCATAAGTACAGTTTTCAACCTACGACACACAATGAATGAGTTATCAGACTCAAGGGACTTATACAGAGTATTGTATGTTGTGTAGGGTTCCTAGGCACCCTAATGAGGTCTCACAAGGCATCAACCATGCCAATTTCAAATTTAAACGGTGCCGAGAAACCCTAGAACGGATCGTTGGCTAGAAATCTAGGCGAAAAGATAACTAGTTAACAACTTAACTATAAAGAATACGGAAATACAACCTTTGTAGATCCGGTGCTCCACCTCCATAGCTCCGCAACGAAGTCCTTTGCTGTCCAAAAGGAATCCGGGCTCTAGCGTCGGCTTCATCGGAAAATAGGCGAGCTAGGTCGTCGATGTCCATGCCGAAGATGATCTACGTCGAGGCATCGCTAGATCAAGCTCCAACTTCACCAAGTCAAGAAACTTGTGAAGGAAACACACTCTACTACTTGGCAAGAGGTAGAGGATGAAGAAATAGGAGTTGGGTTCACTTTAGAATTGGATTTCTCACTCAAATACATCAATCACCATTGATGAAGAAAGCTTTCTTCTTGTGAGGAAGAAGAAGAAGAAGATAAGTGTTATGATAAGTTATTAGAAAATAGAAAATAAAAGAATACTTATCATAATCTTAACCTTAGTTAAGTGTAGAGAATTGACTAAGGTTGGGTTGATTGGTTAGGGTTAAGGATGAGAACAAAAAGGTCATCAAGTCAAAGCTTCATGAAGCTTCAACCAAAAACAAATGAAGCCACCATTCATTTATCTTTAAATTTATTCAAAATGAATAAATAAATAAGATAAATGAATAAGTAAAACCCTAATCAACAACTTAACCTTGGTTTAATTCTTTACACTTAACCAAAAAGCATGTATCATCAAACATGATACAATCATGTGTACAAAAAATATATCACATATACAATGTGCACAAACCGAGTGAGAAAATCCATTTAAAAGTGAACCGATACTAGTTAATGCAAAGTAATATATCAAATATATAATTATACATTAAATCATTAAATCAACACTTGATTTAACGATCCAGTTATATCGCATATAACCGACTAGTATCCAATGTATCGGCTTATCGAATCAACCCTTGATTCGATAACTAGGTTATATCGCATACAACCAATCGATACATTCATCGCGAGAATAGAATACGGTATCACATACACGTATTATTCTCGGTCCCGTACATATCTCATATGCGCTCCTATTTCGTTTCGCTTGAGCCAGGAAACCTCTGTGTAGGACTCTAAAGACTCCTCAATACGCCGGCAGCGGATGATGATCATATCAAACATCCACAAGCCGCAAGCGGTCTGCTAAACGTAACGGCCACCCGGGTATTGAGCGATCTGAAGATCGACGAGCAAGCCCGCTCACACTCCAGTGAATCCAACAAGTAACACTACCGTACAGTCCGGTCTGATCGTCTGATATGTCGCATATCTCGCCTAGGGGTGGTAAACGTCAGACCCCAATAGCTCGATAAGTCGTGTCGATATGAGGTCTATAACAATTCGAGAAACTACTGGTAACACTTACCAGTAAATCTCAGCAACCCTGGCCAGGGATTTCCTGTTATAGCCAATCGAACACAGCGCAACATCAACTCCCTATACCGGGAGAGACGAATCCCCTCCTGTCGCTCATTGCCTCCATGTGACTCGGGACTGTACCCAAAAACCACCGTTTTGCACGCCCTCTTGGACGTGGTAAGATGGAAATCAAAGCACAGTGGGAACCACACAAGACTCTATGACGATCTCGGGTCATCAGACTACTCTGTACCAGTGTCACCAGAGAACTGCCATCTGACGTGAGGTATAATACCATCTGGGAGTTCTCGGTGAGTCCGTCCAGTGTACCCAGTCTCCACTGAGCACCCGTATATCATCTCCGATGTCAAACACCAATGGATATGGGATCATCCATCGTCCATCTGTATGGGTCGAGAAGGTATACGCTAGTCTACTCTGGTATATCGATGCCCCGTCTCGATACACCCTCGACTAGGGACTTTGAAGGATGTACTTATGGACTACCATGTCCCCACTAGTATGATCCGCATCATAGTCCAGGTAGTCAAGCACACATCCTAAGGGCTTTACCAACATGTAACAGAGAGACAATCAGTATACACGTTAAGGTAAAGTTCAACCAGATAGCATACTATCATGTCGAGCAAGAAAGTCCTCCCTATATATGTCCCAGCATCCACTACAATATACATCCTATGTACAGTAATGGCCTCTAGGGCATACATATAACTAACAATCTCCCACTTGCACTAGGGCCATCTGTAGCAGTGGTTGTAGTATCTCATACTCAACCATCCCATAAAAATCTCTCTCTGGGAACAGGCCTTTGTGAGTGGATCCGCTGTGTTGTCCTCTGAATCTACTCTCCTAACCTCGATCACCCTGGAGATCAACTATCTCCATGATTAGGCGATGCTGCCTTAGAATAAGTCTGGATCACTGATGGGACCGGCGTTCCTCGGCATAAGCCACAACTCCATTGTCACACAATGGGAGGAACATAGTTCATCTTATGAACCAATATATACCCAAACAGCCTCTTTGGTAGTATCTTAAGTAGCGATGTATCCTGCCTTTATCGTCTAGTATGTTACGGTATCTAGCTTGGAACTCTTCCAACATACCGTCCCTCCACTGAGGGTAAAGACAATGCCTGTGACTGACATTCAGTCGTCTTTATCACCCTGGAACCCTTCCAGTGATTCTCCCCAGGATCGGTTGATACCGTCTCACTACAACTTGTGAGAGTCCTAACATCCAATTAGATCTATCTCATAGATCCAAAAACCCAGGATTTAGGAGGTATCACTTTGATCCTATATGGAGAATCATTGTGATAAGCGGAGATTGATCGAGCGTAGCAGAGGAAACTCCTTCCCTATCAAGAGTATGTCATCCACGTACTCTACGAGGATCGTCACCATACTCCCTACTACCTTCTTGTTTATATAAGGTTCATCTACCATTTTGATGATGTCAAACTATTCGACTAACACATCAAAATAGACGTTCCAACTCCGCGATGCCTGCTTTATCTTATAAAACATCTTGTACACGTTTCCGCTGCTCCCACTGTCTACGAAGCCCTCTGGCTGTGTACTTATAGACGCTCTCTTCTAAAATATTATTTAGAAAAGCTGTCATGACACCCAACCACCAGATATCGTAGTCATGGTCTGTAGCCGTGGCAAGTAGGATCTGGATGGACTTAAGCATAGATCCTTAGAAAAGGTTTCATTATGATCCATATCTGGTCAATGATGCAAACCTTTAACAAGTCTAGCTTTGAAAGTCTCAACTTTTCCATGTACACCAAGTAATCTTCTCAAGATATACTTGCTCCTGATGGGGATTTAACCCTTCAGATATAGCAACCAAAGTCCATACTTTGTTGGTGTATAAGGATTCCATCTCAGATCGATAAACATCCAGCCATTCTTACAGAGTCTCACTCTTGATGGCCAGCTCGAAACTAGTTGGGTCATCATCTCATGATGCATTCCTCGCTCCCACTGTCATAGAGAAACCGAAGTATCTCTCAGATGGGTGAGGAACCCTACTAGATCGGCGGAGAGGCTGAGGTTCGTTGGTTACTACTGAATCCTTCGGTTCTACCAAATCATCAGCTGCTGTTTGTATAGCTGGAACCTTTCCAGTTCTACATTATAGACCTTGCCTCGAGCTTGTCCGGATTTTGCTTTTAGACATAGGCCGGTCAACCCCAAATCTTAACTAACTTAAGATATGGGCTCTTCCCTTTCCATATCATATATGAAGTGGTAGGCAACTGATTTGATTCGAATCCTATTCAATAGGTATGCAGCTTCATAAGTGCATAACTCCCAAAAGGAAATAGGTAACTCAGAAGTACTCATCATAGAGCACACCTTATCATATAGGGTGTGATTGCTCTGCCCCGATGTACCATCGTGCTATGGTGTATACAGAGGAGTAATTCTGAGAGAGAATCTCATTCTCCTTTAGAATAGTCCAGGATTTCCGTGCTCAAGTATTCTCCTCCTTGATCTCATCATAGGACATAATACTTATACCCGTATTGGTTCTCTACTTCTAACTTATATTCTGTGAATATCTCAAAAGGTTCAGACTTGTGTTTCAACAGGAACATATGTCTGAATCTTGAGAGATTATCAGAGAACGTAATGAAGTATAAAGAACCAGTCCTGGCATGTGTAGACAGGGGACCTACATAGATCAACATGTATCATCCCAAGAGTTCATTAACTCTTTCTCTGTTTCCAGTAAACGGAGCTCTGGTCATCTTATCATTGTGACATGACTGGCGAGTTTCACAAGATGTAAGTTCAAACTAATTTAAATATGCATCTTTATGTAACTCTAGCTAGTCGGGTCGCATTGATATGACCTAGTCTACAATACCTCAAGAAGAATTCGTTCATTTCTGAACTCTTCCTCTTGTGTGTGTTCCATATACTAAGAACTGTAGTTTGATTTAGAACATTAATGCTTTTAGATAACGTGCCTGAACCGATCAACTTTTGATATAGGAAATGTTCAAAACATTATCCAACAATACAAAATTTTATCATTTCTTTACTGATAAAGAGACTGATATGATTTTGTATATCAGGTTCGGTATCTAATAACATTCGTTCAGAATCAATGTATTGGTAATACAGGGTGACAGTGACCAACAGACTTGGCTGCAACTCTTGCCCCGTTTTCTGCCTCATGAAACTTATCACCCGTTCTCAGTTCTCTACCTTTCTGTAGCCCTATGTAACAAATTACATATCTGGGATCCTGATTTGGTATCACATACCCAGGACGTAAAGGATACTGAGAAACAGTTCTCTGTAATGAACACACCCGAAGATGATGCATCAGCATGCACTCTCTTCGTTTGGGCGGCACGGGAAATCTGGTATTCCCCAATTTCCTGCTCTGTCTTATAACAATTATAAGTTGGAGCGGGATCAACGTTCCCTAGCTCAGTATAACAAGCAGGTTCGGTCAATATTCCGTATTATTATCTTGATTAAGGCGTGATATGGTCGCTACCTGGAGAGAGAGAGAAGAAAACACTCAGCGTGCGCTCTGTCAAGAATAGATTGGTTATTATTTTATCTAATCAAGATGGCTCCCACTGCTTTTTATCAAATCTTCCTTCAAACCCTAAAAGGAAATACTAGCCGGGATTAATTACACACTACAAGTTCTCCAATCTTTCAGCCAGGCCAGTGTCGGTACTTTGAGGGAGGTCCCCCGTGCTTTCGCACGAACCTAATTACTGTAAACCTCGTTTTCCCAGAGGCGTAACCCCGTTGACACCTTTCTAGACACCTACTTGATCGGCTAATTGTAATGTATAAAACTCTCCCAGGAGTAACAATTACTCGCAGCGGGTATCGGGATCCAACTATCTCATAGAAGGTATGCAATCTCATTGCAAATTTCAACACTTGAAATTCCCGATAATATTTTGCCCCTAGCTCGCTATGACCTTGACGGAGGCCAAACAACCCATAGTCCGCTAGTCAAGTTCAACCCGTCATTTCCTGATTGAATTAAACCCACCCGCACGACCCTTGACGGAGGCCAAACAACGCCGTACGAATACCCTAATCCAATCGCATCATATGCTAGCAGATAAGCACTAGTTAGCTACCGTACACTACGCCTTGACGGAGGCCAAACAACCGCAGCACGAATACTAACTAGTACGTATCTGAAATGACGGAGGGCTACGACAGGTTTTTCTGAAAACCTACTGCATAATGAACTTGATATTGCTGTAGAATCAAATGATTTTAAAATGGAGTGTTTTTGAGGCTTTTGTAGTTTTGCTAAAGGAGTCACTCCCGGTGAAGGGATCGTCTGTCCTTTCCTCGTCGAATGAGGTGCGGGATATATCATATATATCACTGTGCAAAGCAAAAACACTTAAAAGCAATCAAAAGACAAACCGAGTGTGTAGCATCTGCCAGTTATTGCTAAAGGAGTCACTCCCGGTGAAGGGATCTCGGTCCTTTCCTTATCGAATAAGGTGCAGGATATATCACATATACCGCTGTGCAAAGCAAGAACTGTAGCTACCTGTTTTATTTTGAAATTCGATTCTACAACATCTTAGGTTTCTTTTAATTCATTAATCACATTAATGAAGTCCCATCATTTAAATACCTAAACATCACAGATAAATACGACGTACGCTTATGCCATCCGCATTCACCTTGATGTCCCCTCGAGCATCGTTAGGTTAGGTAACTAACGACAGAGCGGGGCAGGGCTAGCGCGGGTGTAAAACATAAGTAATGTCTATATAATATATCATATATACTATATAATGTATCTATCACAGAACATCACATGATCACATCACAGATATCGCAGCAGAAGATTCATATGAAATATTGGATATACTAGGACGTCCGTGTTTTCAATACGAGCCAGTATAAAACACGGATTCCACGGTCGTGATGAATAGCCAAACCCACACCCTTAGACCCCTACGAGAGCGGCAAGCAACCCTGCCAATTCTAGAGTTAGGAGACCCGGACTCGACTCCTCGAGTTGGTCTCCCACTGTACTCCAGAACCCGGTTACTTGTGCCCTCCTCCTTGGGTCTATCCTAGTGCGGAAAAGTAAATAATATACAACAACGGTGACAACTTCCGCAACCTGGAAGCGCCCCAAATAAAAGAATATTACATACAAGTTTTTACATGAATGAAAATGAAAAACACTCATCTCACATAAAAACCCCCGGCTATTCAAACACGACGATCCAATATAACATATCCAGCAACACATAACATCACATGTCATCAACGTAAGTAAACATGCGTATCCCAATTGTCGTTGACATATAGCAACGAAACCGGCGATAGCACATATTACACTTACGGTCACAGAAAAGAAAGTGTAAAACTACAACAGTTGGAATCCGCAACCTGCATAGACATCGCATGCCTAATCAAATGAAATACTTAGACATCACATGCCTAACAATTATAAACCCCGCATTTTAGTCTCAAAATCGAAAACTCTTTTCAATATCAAGTCGGGCAATTCAACAAGATTCCCGACATCCTGATCGAATGCTCGTCGCAAACTTTAGTAGACGGCTGCACCCCCGATACCGTCGACGAAGTGCACCAAGGCGGAACACCGCTACCGCGAGCACCCGGACGGATGCTTTCGGCGACGGGGTTCTCCTACAGTCACTTGGTCGGGGCTATGGGGTGAGGTTGTCTATTAAGTTTACCCGGCGAGTATCCGCGTACGCTACGTGATTGCGACGGACTTTTGATCACATCAAAATTCCGTGGCAACCGATCAAGTGAGACTAAAGTGCTATGTTTATAACATTCATTCAGTTATCACATAACTTTTGTGAATTCCAATTATTGTATCCCATTCCAGATTAACAGAAAATGTTAAACTTTTCGATCGAACAGTCAAACACCCAAGTTTTCCCGATACTGCTCAACACATGAAATAAGTCTAACAACATTCAGTTCGTGCCTCAGTACTAACGGTCCAGCCGTAGAAGGGTCAAGCCAACGCCTCACATGTGGCACGCCGTACTGCCCCAAACCCTAAGGTTCAAAGGGCAGTTCAAGACGGTCACATAATCGAGTTAAGGTTTGTTGTCTTCTAGAGGGACCATCGCATTACTTGCACTACTTAGAACGTCGTTAAACCACGGAAAAATCCAACACTTGGAAATTTCCCGACAGGGGAAAAATTGGGTATTTATATCCGGTCGAACTTTTTAACATATTCTAAAATTTATCCGGAAATACACAAAGACTAAATTTGATACCCCGATCGAAACACCGAATCACCAAAACAACTCCAGAAAATTCAACTCTGCAGTCAGATTTAAAATATCCCAAGAAAACCAACACAGAAAAATACGAATTACTGTGCAAACTTCAAGTGCTGATGTGACAAGGAGACCGCGGAACCGCCGCACAAGCCAAGTTTGTGCCGCGGTTCCGCCGCGTATTGGTGGAATCACGTTCTCGAATTTCACAGTAATTCATAGAAAAGCCTGCTGATTTTTCTGCATATTTTTATTTTCGAAAAATCCCAGATTTTAGAAAAAGGACAGAGAGCATTTTCCGGGTTGGGTTTTCGGTTCGTTCGGACTTCAAATTCCGTCTAGACTTCGCCTAAGGCTCTAGCTAGGCTCTGATACTACTGTAGGGTTCCTAGGCACCCTAATGAGGTCTCACAAGGCATCAACCATGCCAATTTCAAATTTAAACGGTGCCGAGAAACCCTAGAACGGATCGTTGGCTAGAAATCTAGGCGAAAAGATAACTAGTTAACAACTTAACTATAAAGAATACGGAAATACAACCTTTGTAGATCCGGTGCTCCACCTCCATAGCTCCGCAACGAAGTCCTTTGCTTTCCAAAAGGAATCCGGGCTCTAGCGTCGGCTTCATCGGAAAATAGGCGAGCTAGGTCGTCGATGTCCATGCCGAAGATGATCTACGTCGAGGCATCGCTAGATCAAGCTCCAACTTCACCAAGTCAAGAAACTTGTGAAGGAAACACACTCTACTACTTGGCAAGAGGTAGAGGATGAAGAAATAGGAGTTGGGTTCACTTTAGAATTGGATTTCTCACTCAAATACATCAATCACCATTGATGAAGAAAGCTTTCTTCTTGTGAGGAAGAAGAAGAAGAAGATAAGTGTTATGATAAGTTATTAGAAAATAGAAAATAAAAGAATACTTATCATAATCTTAACCTTAGTTAAGTGTAGAGAATTGACTAAGGTTGGGTTGATTGGTTAGGGTTAAGGATGAGAACAAAAAGGTCATCAAGTCAAAGCTTCATGAAGCTTCAACTAAAAACAAATGAAGCCACCATTCATTTATCTTTCAATTTATTCAAAATGAATAAATAAATAAGATAAATGAATAAGTAAAACCCTATTCAACAACTTAACCTTGGTTTAATTCTTTACACTTAACCAAAAAGCATGTATCATCAAACATGATACAATCATGTGTACAAAAAATATATCACATATACAATGTGCACAAACCGAGTGAGAAAATCCATTTAAAAGTGAACCGATACTAGTTAATGCAAAGTAATATATCAAATATATAATTATACATTAAATCATTAAATCAACACTTGATTTAACGATCCGGTTATATCGCATATAACCGATTAGTATCCAATGTATCGGCTTATCGAATCAACCCTTGATTCGATAACTAGGTTATATCGCATACAACCAATCGATACATTCATCGCGAGAATAGAATACGGTATCACATACACGTATTATTCTCGGTCCCGCACATATCTCATATGCGCTCCTATTTCGTTTCGCTTGAGCCAGGAAACCTCTGTGTAGGACTCTAAAGACTCGTCAATACGCCGGCAGCGGATGATGATCATATCAAACATCCACAAGACGCAAGCGGTCCGCTAATCGTAACGGCCACCCGGGTATTGAGCGATCTGAAGATCGACGAGCAAGCCCGCTCACACTCCAGTGAATCCAACCAGTAACACTACCGTACAGTCCGGTCTGATCGTCTGATATGTCGCATATCTCGCCTAGGGGTGGTAAACGTCAGACCCCAATAGCTCGATAAGTCGTGTCGATATGAGGTCTATAACAATTCGAGAAACTACTGGTAACACTTACCAGTAAATCTCAGCAACCCTGGCCAGGGATTTCCTGTTATAGCCAATCGAACACAGCGCAACATCAACTCCCTATACCGGGAGAGACGAATCCCCTCCTATCGCTCATTGCCTCCATGTGACTCGGGACTGTACCCAAAAACCACCGTTTTGCACGCCCTCTTGGACGTGGTAAGATGGAAATCAAAGCACAGTGGGAACCACACAAGACTCTATGACGATCTCGGGTCATCAGACTACTCTGTACCAGTGTCACCAGAGAACTGCCATCTGACGTGAGGTATAATACCATCTGGGAGTTCTCGGCGAGTCCGTCCAGTGTACCCAGTCTCCACTGAGCACCCGTATATCATCTCCGATGTCAAACACCAATGGATATGGGATCATCCATCGCCCATCTGTATGGGTCGAGAAGGTATACGCTAGTCTACTCTGGTATATCGATGCCCCGTCTCGATACACCCTCGACTAGGGACTTTGAAGGATGTACTTATGGACTACCATGTCCCCACTAGTATGATCCGCATCATAGTCCAGGTAGTCAAGCACACATCCTAAGGGCTTTACCAATATGTAACAGAGAGACAATCAGTATACACGTTAAGGTAAAGTTCAACCAGATAGCATACTATCATGTCGAGCAAGAAAGTCCTCCCTATATATGTCCCAGCATCCACTACAATATACATCCTATGTACAGTAATGGCCTCTAGGGCATACATATAACTAACATGTTGTCCAGGGTCCATCAGGACAGAGGGGTTGGTCCTCGTACTATATTCGGTTTACTTATGACTTCTCTAGTTTTTAGACAGGTGTTTCATGGAAACACAGGGTCCGAATTTTGAGAAGTTATAGGTATTTGAATAAAGTAGAGAACCAGGTATTGCAAGTATCGGGATTCTTCAAACTAATCGAAGATGTAGATACTTGTGTATGGTGTTCAGTTGATAGTAATGATTAAGAGATCTTGCTTCTTTTTCAGATTACTCATAATTGGAAGCATTCCTAAGTTGAGTAACGCTGATCGGCCTCCTTCCATTTAGTTGACATGCACTGGAGACAGCTGCATAATTTGAATCTGGTTCAATTAAATCAGTGCCTCTGGTTCTATGGTGGATATAGAACAGTTCATATCTTAACGATGTTAAGGTACGGGGAGTTGTCCGGCTTATGATTAAAACCAGACACTGGACAACTCAAGGCACGTTTTTGTAATGGCTGTTTGTGGGTTGACCCAGGCTATGACGAGGGTTGACTTTCTACCATAAGAAAGATCAATAGTGATATTGTTCTTGACTCGCCACAGTTTTAAATTAAAAATGGATTTTTTCAGAAAAACAGTAGTGGGAGTATGGTAGAACTGGAAGTGATTCCACAGCCGCAAACGATTACTGAAGATTTGATAAGGAACCTAAAGATTCAATCTGGATTGACATTCCATTGGCCACTCCGCAGATGAGGTGGGTAACTTCAGGCACCCGAGAGGTACTCCGGTAGCCTCAAGGACGGTGACAGGGAAGTTCTTGTGTACCCACACTTGCCATTGCTGTTGTTCCAGGTTGCGAGACCCGGCGGGAGGATGAGTATAGCGTCGTTCTAAACTAGCTTTAGAAGTGTACGTCTATATGACTCTGCCAGAGGGTTGTCGTAGTCAGTGGGAGCAGCGGAAGCATTGGTGGACAGGTAGCTTATGTCTATTTATAGACTAAAGCTGATATAGCGGAGATAGATCATCAATTTCTGATGTGACAGTCATAGGTTTGACTTCATCAGAATAGGGGATGGATCTGTTAAGATAGTAGTAGGGTGTGATGTCCTGGTATTTGGATGACATACACAGAGTAGGAAGTGATATTCCTATACTACGATCGGTTATACTTTGGTCGTCACACAGTGGTTTCTTCACATGGGACTTGGACATTATATCAGACATACTGGTTACTAGATCTATGGCTTTAGATCTAGATTTGGGTAGTTTCCCAATCAGGGTACTCAGACAGCATTCTAAGAGTATTTAGAATGGACGACTCCTGGCACGGTAGTGTACCTGCAGGTAATGGAGTCACCCTCTCTAAAGGTGTCTTACAGACTAAAAGGAGAGGGATGTGCATGATTGGCAGATCACTTGCTTAGGCAATTGAGTCAATCATGAGATGTCAAGTACCACACCAGATGTTGTTCTTGCACTAGATGCAATAAGTTGACATTAATCCAATCCTGGAGAAACAGTCGGAAGCAGTTTTAGAACATAAGTGGATGTTCTAGGGAAATGATAACGACAGCCTCATTCGGGAGACAGTTATCATTCCAGGCTTCCAAGGTGACCTGGACGACAAGGAGGTTGTCAGAGTTATAGTTTTCCTTCTGACGAGGGGCAGTATTTTGGACAGGTGGTCCAAGGCAATACTGAGGGAGGCATGGCGCAGGATACTGATTAAGTTCAGTTGACGATACAGTCTACGAAGTTTGGATTTGGAGTTCATTTATGAGCTAGGTCCCATCAGACATCTAGACATTCTAAGACAGGTATTGCTCATTTCGGGAGATGGCTTTCTCCGCGAACTTGAGATTTAGAGAGACATAGAAAGAAACATCAAAGCGGATCCACTCACTGAGGCTATTCCTCGAACGCGACAGTCTCGCAAACGAGCTTTGTGAGACTGACAAGTAGAGGAGTTGGGTGTTCGGTATCACACAGGCTGTGAGTATGCGACATCGCAATAATTAGCCTTGAGTGCAAGTGGGAGATTGTTGGAGATAGTGCCCTCAGAGTCAATTATTGGATCACAGGCACGTGATTACAATGATTGAGGGGGGACCTGTCCCAGTAGGACAGTCTTACTCGAGATGATAGTATGCTATCTGGTTTATCTTTATCATCGTGTACTGCTTAGGTGACCTGACAGGTCGCTATTACACGTTGGTAGAGCCCCTAGGATTCTTGCTTGACCACCAGCAGTATGAGGGCGATCATATAAGTGGGAGCTGGGGATCTATAAGCACATCCTTAAATGGTCCCTAGTCGTAGGAGTTTCGAGACAGGGCATCGATACTCCAGAGTAGACTAGTGTATACAGTCGAGACCCCGACGAGGGGCGGTGGCCGGTCTCACAAGCCATTGGTGTCAGTTAGATCACCTAAGATGTATACAGGTGCTCATTGGGTTATGAGTACACCGGACAGGACTCGTCGGGAACATGCTAGTTGGTCATATACCAGACGTCGGATGGCAGTTCCCTGGTGACATGTGTACAGGTTAGTTCATCGACCTGGGGATCGTCATTTGTTTCGTGTGAGTTCCCACTGTACTTTGATTACTACCCTACCACGCTCAAAGGAGACGTGCAAACAGGTTTTAGTTGGGTACAGTCCCGAGCCACATGGAGGCAGTGAGCGTATCTTCAGGGGTTCATCTCTCCCGGTATTGGGGGTGAGGTCGCGCTGTGTCTAGGAGAGCCATTACACAAAGCCCTGGGCCGAGGCAGGAGATTTACTGGTAGGTATTCCAGTAGTATCTCAGGGTGTTCTGGGCTACACTCCGACACGACTTGTACCGCTTTTGGGGGTCTGACTTTTACCAACCCCCTAGGCCCGCCATGCGATGCTCATAGACGAACGGACCGGACTGTACGGATATTGTCACTGACAGACTCAGTGGGGTGTCAGGATGAGTTCGCTCATCGACGTCCCTTTTGGTCAATACCTGGTAGCCCGTTACGTATTGGCTTATACCTCTGACGTGCTAGTGGTTAAATCCACAACCAAGGTGTTGACGAGTCTTTAGAGTCCCCCACATTCAGTTACACAGCTTTCGGGCGAAACGCTTTAGAGGCCGTATGGAGATATGGCAAGGTCCGATCAGATACGTGCGGTATTGCACGGATCAGGATAGGACGGTTTGTACTACAGGCCGTATGGATATATGGCAGGGTTCGATCAGATACGTGCGGTATTGCACGGATCAGAATCGAACGGATAATACTAGTCGGCTTTGGTTTAAGCCGGATCCTAGTATAGTACAGTGTAGATTTTGTCTCATTGCATTTGTATTTCGGTCGGAATACAAATGCGAGTGTGTATGCACAGTTTCGCGGTTTTCCTGTAATTTATTACGGGACCAGTTTTCTGGAGTTGTCAGTTTGCTTTCCGTTTCGGCCATATTTCTTTGTATCCTTCATTGGCCGAAGATTGGTGGAGGAGGGCTTATTTGCATTTGTGCAAATAAGCATTTGTGGAGGGGGACTTTACATATAATTGTATCATGATACTTGCACCATCATTTGACCTCTTTTGACCATGATGGCTTGACTTATGTTTTCATGATGGTTGTGGTGGAGTGTTGGCTTTTGATTGTCATCATGGTTGTTGATGATGGCATGACTTTTGGAAGTGATGATTGTTGTTTGAGTGTTGGACTTTCCTAGCTATCATTTCTTTGCATGATAACCATTCCTCTCTCTCTCTCTTGCATGAGTGTGTGGCCTCTCTCATTTTTGATACACACTCCCTTCTCTCCTCTCCACCATGCCATGGCCGGCCAAGAAAGGCTAGGGGCTGTCCAAAAATTTTAGTGTGGGATTTTTGCTATTTTGCGCTTGGAAAAATCCCACAAGTTCCATCTCCATGAGATTGTATCATTCCTCCACCAATGGCAACTCCATAACCCCAAATGAGACATGAGTTCCACACTAGATTCTACAGCAAATCTTGGGCACGTCGGCTCGCCAACTTCGTGCCCGAGTTGCCTCGGTATTGAGGTGGGAGCCCGTAAAAGATGCAGACGATGTGGTGCCCTTCCGGCAAGGAGGCGACGACCGAAGTTTCCGCGGGAGATTGGGACGACGACGAGAAGACCGGAGGACTTGGATCAGTCGGTATATCTCTCCTCCCCATCTTGTAGTTAGCTAGAACTAGTTAATGGCCCGATCCGGGTTTTAGTGCGCGGTGGTGCCGGTTTGCTAGTTTGCAAAATTAAAGTTTATCCCCGCTTCCGCATTTGGCCTCGGGATGGAGGCCGGGGCGCCGCCGTGCACTTACAAGAAATTCCTTTTCTAAAAAGGTGGCATGTTGAGCAATAAACACCTTTTGTTGTTCACTGTGGTAGAAAAAATATCCATTTGAATGTTTAGGATATCCCACAAACTTACATAGAACTGACCGTGCCTCGAGTTTGTCTGGATTTTGCCTTTTGACATAGGCCAGACAACCCCATATCTTAACTCGTTTAAGACATGGTCTCTTCCCACTCCATATCTCATATGGTGTGGTAGGTACAGATTTAGTTGGAACTTGATTCAATAGGTATGCTGCTGTCTCAAGCGCATACCCCCAGAAGGAAATAGGTAACTCAGCTGTACTCATCATAGAGCGCACCATATCTAATAGGGTGCGATTCCTCCGCTCCGATACACCGTTGTGCTGTGGTGTATAAGGAGGAGTAAGCTGAGAGAGAATCCCATTCTCTTTTAGGTAATCTAGGAACTCATTGCTTAAGTATTCTCCTCCTCGATCAGATCGAAGGATCTTAATACTTTTGCCCGTTTGTTTTTCTACTTCGTGCTTATATTCTCTGAATTTCTCAAAAGCTTCAGACTTGTGTTTCATCAAGAACACATGTCCGAATCTAGAGAGATCGTCAGTGAATGTAATGAAGTAGGAAGAACCATTCCTGGCATGTGTAGACATGGGACCGCATACATCACTATGTACCAGTCCTAAGAGTTCAGTAACTCTTTCTCCGTGTCCACTAAACGGAGCTTTGGTCATTTTTCCTTTGAGACATGAATGGCAAGTATCATAAGATGATAATTCGAACGGATTCAAATAACCATCCTTATGTAACTTAGCCAGTCGTGTCGCATTGATATGACCAAGTCTACAGTGCCACAAGAAGGATTCGTTCATTTCTGAACTTTTCCTCTTGTGTGTGTTTTGTATATTGAGGACTGTATTCCGATTTAGAATGAATATACCATTATGTAACGAGCCTGATGCAATCAACTTTTGATCTAGGAATATGTTCATAACATTATCCTTTACTACAAAATTATATCCTTCTTTAATTAATAAAGAGACTGATATAATGTTGCACATCATGTTCGGTATATAATAACACTCATTTAGAATCAGTGTATTACGACTTGGTAATACTAGGTGATATTCGCCAACTGTTTTGGCTGCAATACTTGCACCGTTCCCTACTTGAACCGAATGATCACCTTTTCCCAGTTCTCTACCTTTACGTAGCCCATGTAACAATTTACATATGTGGGATCCTGATCCGGTATTTAATACCCAGGACGTAAGGTGAACTGAGAAACAGTTCTCAATAACTAACACACCTGAAGAAGATGCATCAACATGCATGTTCTTTTGGGCAGCTTGAGAATCCAGATATTCTCCTATTCCCTGTTCAGTCTTATAACTCTTATAAGAAAGAACGGGTCCAACGTTCCCCTGCTCAGTATAATAAGCGGATTCAGTCAATACATCCATATTATTATCTTGATTATGGCCTGATATGGTCGCTACCTGGAGAGAGAGAGAAGAAAACACTTTAGCGTATGCTCTTGCAAGATTAGATTGGTTATTATCTTATCTAATCAGGATGTCTCCCATTGTTTTTATCAAATCTACCTTCAAACCCTAAAAGGTAAGATTTGCCGGGATTAATTACACCCTACAATTTCGTCAATCTTTCAGCCAGATCAGTGTCGGTACTTGAGGGAGGTTCCCCGTGCTTTCGTACGGACCTAATTAAAGTAAACCTCGTTTTCCCAAAGGCGTAACCCCGTTAACACTTTTCTAGACACCTACTTGATCGGCTAATTATCCTGTGTAAAACTCTCCCAGGAGTAACACTTACTCGCAGTGGGTATCGGGACCCAACTATTGTTGGAGATAGTGCCCTCATAGTCAATTATTGGATCGCAGGTACGTGATTGCAATGATTGCGGAGGACCTATACCGGAAGGACAGTCTTACTCGAGATGATAGTATGCTTCTGGTTTACCTTTATCAGTCGTGTACATGTTCAGGTGACTGATTACATGTTACACTTTGATAGAGCCCTTAGGATCTTGCTTTACTACCAACAGTATGATGGCGATCATATACGTGAGAGTTGGGTAGTTTATATGCATATCCTTAATTGTGGTCCCTAGTCGTGGGAGTTTCGAGACAGGGCATCGATACTCCGAAGTAGACTAGTGTATACAGTCGAGACCCCGACGAGGGACGGTGGCCGGTCTCACAAGCCACTGGTGTCAGTTGGATCACCTAAGATGTATACAGGTGCTCATTGGGTTATGAGTACACCGGACAGGACTCGCCGGGAACCTGCTAGTTGGTATTATACACATCGTCAGATAGCAGTTCCCTGGTGACATGTGTACAGGTTAGTTAATCGACCTGAGGTCGTCATTTGTCTCGTGTGAGTTCCCACTGTGCTTTGATTTCTACCCTACCACGGCTCAATGGAGCCGTGCAAACAGGTAGTTTTTGGGTACAGTCCCGAGCCATATGGAGGCACGTGAGCGGATCGGCAAGGGATTCGTCTCTCCAGGTATTGGGGGCGAGATCGTGCTCTGTATAGGAGAGCCATTACACATAGCCCACGGCCGTGGCAGGAGATTTACTGGTAGGTACTCTAGTAGTATCTCAGGGTGTTATTGGGCTACACTCCGACACTACTTATACTGCTATTGGGGGTCTGACGTTACTAGCTCCTTAGGCAGATATGCGATACTCATAGACGAACGGACCGGACTGTATATACATTGTCACTGTTAGGCTCAGTAGGGTTTCCGGGTGAGTTCGCTCATCGGCCTCCCTTGAGGTCAGTCCATGGGCAGCCGTTACGCACAGCTAGTGCCGCTGACGGTTTATGGTTAAACCCACTGCCAGGGTACTGACGAGTCATTAGAGTCCCCCACAGACAGTTTCCCAAGTTCGGGCGAAACGTTGTAGAGGCCGTATGGTTTTATGGCAGGGTTCGGAAAATGCACGAGCGTTTACGCACGTGTCACTTTTCGGGCAGATGATACTGATCGGCTTTGGTTTAAGCCGGTTCCGAGTATTATATTGAGTAGATATAATATCTTTGTCTCAGTTGCATTTGTATTCGGTCGTAATACAAATGCGGGTATATTTATACAGTTACGGGGTTATCCTGAAAGTCGTTTCAGGATCACTTTTGGAAGTTGCCAGTTTCCAGTTTTCTATCAGCCGTCTTTTAACATTCGGTTAAAGACGGATTTATCTTTTCTTGAGATGAGGTGAGTCACTGTTCTAGATGGTTCTAGAGAGGGTGACATGGATTGGTGAGTCATTAGTGCATTAATGGTGCCATTAATGCTTGATGACTAAGGGTTTTAGATTGAGTGAGGTGTATTTTGTGACTCATGGTTTTCATTAATGTCTTTTGGATTGCTTAAGATCTTTTAGTGTAGATCTTTTGTTATGATAAGGATCATTTTCTTGTGGTCACCTTCCTTCATGTTGGACTCACCCTCCCAGTGATGTGGCAGCCCCCCTTCATTGTTCATGGATATATATATATATATATATATATATTAATTAATGTGTAGCATGAATTAATATATGTATATATACTCCTCTCCACTTCTTTGCTTTGAATAATTCCATTTGAGCATTCTTAAAAAAAATACACAGAGCACTTTTGTGCTTGATTTGGCCGAGAGCACAATTTGTGCTAAGAGTGGCCGGCCCCATTTTTCACAGTGAGGAATTTTTTCCTTAGCCAAAATTTCAAAGTTCATTCCATTGTTCACTTGATCTCATTCCCAAATGGCAACTTCAATTTACCATCACCCAATTGCTTGGGTGCTTTGAGACAAAACATTCTACTCATTCTCTACATCAATCTTGGACATGTCGGCTAGCAAACTTCATGTCCGAGTTGCCTCGGTTTAGAGACGGGAGCCCGTTTAAAGATCCGTAGATGTGGTGCCACTTGGATGAGGAGACCGGAGATCGAGCAAGATCGGAGCAGCCGCAACAAAGCGTGGGATGATGGTTGAAGACCGAAGGACTCGGATCGTTCGGTATAACATTTCTACCCACTTTGTAGTTTGTTAGTTTAGCAATAATGGCAGATCCGGGTTACGGTACACGATAGCGCCAGTTTGTAAAAAGTTTTTGTTCCGCATTTGGCGTCTATTAGACGGCCGGGGCGCTACCGTGGACTTACAGTGGTATCAGAGCCTCACCATTTTGCTATACTAACTTGATCTAACGCGTTTAAAACATCGATCGAACCGGATATCGAAAAACACAATTTTCAAGCTTCACAGTTTCTGTCGATTTTAAATGATGTCCTAAAATTATTCTGCATATCTCAGAAAACTGTGCAGGGTTTTATAAGAACACCGTACAAATTTGGGCTCATGAATCGACATGACTGCCGCGGAATCGCGGCCAAACCCATGGTTTGGCCGCGCATCCGCGGCCGTTCTGAGTGATCATGCCCCCAAACTTGCACAGTGTATTCTTCTCTGGAAATTGGGGTTTTTGGTATATATCTTTTGGGCCCAGATTTTGTTACTGTTCACCAGTTGTTCGTGGGGCCCACTTTGTGATATTTGGTCGATCGAAATTTAAACATGTTAGTTTACAGTGCTTATATTATATCTCCGACCGGGAAAGTCATTTGATCGGTAAACCGCGTCTGATTGCTATAGTTCTTTTAGACGGGTTTGCGAACGTGACATTCGCGTTGATGTTCTGTGTTGTGCTGTGATGTTGCGGATTTGTCGTGGTGGATAGCAGTGTGCAATGATAGTGCTGTTTGAGTTTATTTGTACATTTGATTTTGCGGGGCGAGCGTCCAACATGTGGACTGCCGTCACTGCCTGTTGTATAATATTCTTTTGGGGCACGACCAGGTTGCGGTCGATGTACCTGTTGTACTATTTTTCATTACTGTACTAGGTTTTGCCCCGCGACGGAGTGCACGGATAGCCGGGTTCTGAGGGGCAACGGGTCCGCATCTCATGGCTTTGAGAGGCAGAGGGGCCTCACTCTGGAATTGGCAGACTATTCGCCGCACTCGTAGGGGGTACAGGTTGACCTAAGGAGGGGTGCCCAAGATTACCGGATTCCGTGAAGTGCAGGGTGGTCCATTCACTTTGCTGTAGGAGGCTGCCTCACTTCAGGTTTTGGCGGGTAACTTGCCGCACCCGTAGGGGTCTAGGTTTCATTGCACAGGCTATCCACACGACAGGGGAACGTCGGGTTTCAGCAGCGGCTCTGTGAAACTCGGGGATCCCAGATTATCTGTATTGTTCCGTGATGCTTATTACTTTTCTGTAATGTTGCATATTATCACGCCTGGAGCGATTATTGTATATTTGTTTATATACTATTAGATGTTGTATATGTTTTACACCCGCGCTAGTCCAGTCCCCGCTCTGTCGTTAGTTAAGTAACCTAACGGGTGATGACGGGACCCAGTGACGAATGCGGATGGCATATACGTACATTTTATTTTCGTTCTTTTCTGGTGTGATTAATTGATGGGACTGCGTTGATTCTGATCAATGCAAAGGAAAACAAACCTGTTTGCAGTTGTTGGAACAAATTTAAAAAGTGTTATTGCAAAGACGTTTCCTTTTGCTATGCATAGAGGTATTCAGTGGAATATCCTGCACCTCATTCGACGAGGCAAGGGCCGATATCCTTTCACCGGGACTGACCCCTTGGGCAGAAGTTTGCATCAGGGTAATAACTACACTATAGTCGATTACAAGTTGCTTTGCATCGCGGTATTCAGTGGAATATCCTGCACCTCATTCCATGAGGAAAGAGCCGAGATCCCTTCATCGGGAATGACCTCTTTAGCAAAAGGTTTTCGCCACTATATTTTAAAAAGCTATCAGGTTCCTTCAGCGATATCAAGTTCGTTACGTTAAAGGTTTTTCGCCAAAAACCGGCCGTAACCCTCCGTCACTTCTTTTGGGTATTCAGTAGTATTCAAGCTATGCATTTTAGCCAAAGTTAAGGCATAGTGTTTGGTAGCTACTGGGTATTCATTTGTTGCATAGATAGATGAGTTAGTTTGGGACAGTCGTTCTGCCGATTGGCCAAAGTCAGGGGCATATGCGGGTGGGTTCAAATTGACAAGATAGTGACGGGTAGAACTTGGCATGTGACTTATGACATTTTGACCAAAGCCAAGGTTATAAGAGCATGGGGCAAAAATCATATCGGGAGTTTCTAAAGAAACTGAAACTTGCCAAGTATGCGCATACCTTCTGGAGTATGAGTAACGTGGATGCATTCCATCACGTTATCATGCGATGAGAGTTGGATCCCGATTCCCACTGATGAGTTGGTTTACTCTTCGGGTGATCCCGATTGATTCTTCTTTCAGGTTTGGAGGAGAATTTGACAGGACAGTGGGAGGTTTCCGGATTAGATAAAGTGATAACCATTCTGATCTAGGTTAGAGTGCACGCAGAGTGTTTCTTTTCTCTCTCTCTTTGGCAGCGACCTTTGACCGACCCTAGACTATGACTCAGTGACCAAGTTGAACGAACCTTCTTAAAATACTGGCTTTTGGATTGTCTAAGTTGCATAAGTCATTGCCACTCCTTCTTTTACCCTTTGCATTTCTCAGAACACCCGTATTACTACGGACATCCACATCCATTGGATAGATCCATCGTATGGTTATATACGAACTCGAAGGGACTTCTTCGAGGATGGATCCAGGTTTAGGAGAAATGGAATTGGTTTATTCAGTTGTCTTTTATTATCACCTTCTCTCAGGTTGCGAGTACTCCTTGGTTTAGGAGGGTACACCTATTATGCTTACTGGATCTTCTTCTTCCAAACCATAGGCTGGTGCCGAATGGTAGGGAAGGAAGAAAACCATTTAGCCTAACGATGGTGTACAGAAGGTAATTACTAAAGACAAATAAAGGGACTTGGGGAGATGGCAGTGAAATATACGGTTATAGTCATGAATTGGATTACGGAAGAGGCATTACTATGAATACCAGGATACCCCTACGAAACATTTTCATGTTTCAGTGCATTGTTAAAAGAAAACTGTTTTCCCGATTAGATACTTACTCCAAGGGTATGTATTTACCAGGTTTCATTCTCATATCTGTATGGTTTTACAGATGATGAGCGGGAGTACGTTATTGGGAATTAGGTGATCATCCTCATGATATCGGAATTCGTTGTAATTGGTGATATTTGAGGAAATCGCCAGGGTACAGTTTTCAACCTACGACGCACAGGTTTTGAGTTGCTCAACTCAGCGGACTTATACAGAGTATTGTATGTTGTCCAAGTGTCCATAAGGACAAAGGGGTAGGTCTTCGTACTATGTTCTGTTTACTTATAACTTCTCTAGTATTTAGACAAGTGTTTCGTAGAAATACAAGGTCTAAGTTTTGAGAAGTTGTGGGTATAAGAATAAAGTAGAGAACCAGGTGTCACAAGTATCAGGATTCTTCAAAGAGATCGAAGATGTAGATTCTTGTGATTGGTATTCAGATGATAGTAATAGTTTTGAGAAACTTATTTCTCTTCCGGGTTACTCATAATTGGATGGATTCCTAAGTTGAGTAATGCTGATTAGCCTCTTTCCATTAAGTTGATATGCACTGGAGACAGCTGCATGATTGAATCTGGTTCCAATTAAATAAGTGCCAAAGTTTCTATATTGGATATAGAATGGTTCATACCTTAAAAGATGTTAAGGTACGGGGAGTTGTCCAGCTTATACTTAAAACCAGACTCTGGATAACTCAGGGCACGTTTCTGTAATAGCTGTTTGTGGGTTGACCCTGTAAGTCCATGTTACCTCTCCCGGTACTTTCGGGAAAGCGGAATTTGGTAAAAAACGATTTTTACGGAGGTGGTAACATGGACCTAAAACCCGGATCTTGGTTAAACATCTATCTAACATCCTAACTATGAGTTTCTAGCTACTCGGTTAGGGGGTTATACCTTGCTTGTCTTGAACTCCTTCGTCTTCAAAGCTCCGATGGTGGTCCGATGGCTTCTTCTCGTCGTCTCCGTACGCCGAAGATAGATCCACCTGAAAGCTCCAACCTTTAGCTCCTTCTTCGTTCTTTGAAGAAACTAGTTCACTTGGTTTGCTAAACCTAGTGAACTAGAATGAGTAGAGAAGAAATAGAATGGGATTTTATCTATGGTTCTTGATTCTCAACTCATGAGACAATAGAACCATAGGATCAAGAGAGGGAGCAAGAGGTTGAGGGTGAGAGCAAAAGGAGAGCTCAAGAACAAGAGAGAGAATGAGCAAGAAAGAATGAGCAACTCTTTTGTCTTTCACCCTCTCATAATCCAAAGTGATCATAACTCATCATATCAAAAAAAAAGTCTTATGTGATGGTTTGAAGCAACCATAACCATATCATTTCATGCACTCATTTTACACAAATGAGCAAGTAAACAAAAGTCTTTGCCAAGAAATGATGGATATGGTTATCATGATGGTCAACTAGTCAAGCCTAGTCAACCGGTCAACAAAGTCAACAAGTCAACAAAAGTCAACAAGTCAACAAAGTCAACAAAAGTCAACAACCATGTCACCATAATACTTAATTAATATAATAGTTAATCACATATCAAATTCTCATTAGGGTTGAGCAAAAAGTCAAATAGTCAACGGTCAACTGTCAACAACACTAATGAGAATCCGCTGCCTCTGCCTCCCTGTCAACTGTGCATACACACCCGCATCCGCGTTCCGAGGAACACGAATGCAAACTGGATAAATCCAATCCCATAAGGTACACTAGAATCAGGCTTAAACCAAAGCCCGCTAGTGTAAACTGTTCGGACACTGTACGCGCACAAGTGCACGGATGTGACCGAACCCTGTCGCAAAACCATGCGACCTGTCGCAATACCATGCGACCTATACTCTTTTGCCTAAAGGCGAAAATCTTTCTGTGTGGGACTCTAAAGACTCGACACTACGCTGGCAGTGGGTTTAACCACAGACCGCAAGCGGCACTAGCTGTGCGTAACGGTCCCCAGGTAATGCCGACAAGAAGACCGACGAGGCGAAACCCATCTGAACTCCTACTGAGCCTGAGTGTGACATTCTCCGTACAGTCCGGTCTGTTCGTCTGATACATCGCATGGCGGGCCTAGGGGGCGGTAAACGTCAGTCCCCCAATAGCGGTACAAGTCGTGCCGGAGCGAAGCCCAAAACACCCTGAGATAACACTGGAAACCTACCAGTATATCTCGTTTGTCCTGGCCAGGGACTACTCGTGTAATGGCTCTCCTAGACACAGCGCGATGTCAACCCCCAATACCGGGAGAGACGAATCCTGTCTAACCGTCACTGCCTCCAAGTGCTTCGGGACTGCACCCAACCACTACCTGTTTGCACGACTCCTTTGAGCCGTGGTAGGGTAGTGATCAAAGTACAGTAGGAACACACTCGAGGCGGAATGACAGTGTCAAGTCAGCGGACTAAGCTGTACTCATGTCACCTGGGAACTGATAACTGACGATAGGTATAATACCAACTAGTCAGTTCCCGACGAGTCCTGTCCAGTGTACCCGTAACCTAACGAGCACCCGCATACTATCTCAAGTACGACGTACTGACGGCTGTGGGACAGACCGTCTCCCACACTGGGATGAGAAGCGCATGCGCTGGTCTACTCCGGAGTATCGATGCCCTGTCTCGATAGTCCTGCGACCAGGGACCTGCATAGGGATGTGCTTATAGATTACCCAGCCCCACTAGTGTGACGGCCATCACATCGCTGGTAATCAAGCAAAGATCCTAAGGGCTCCACTAATGTGTATAGGCGATATACAAAAATAAACACATGTACACATTGAAGTAGAAACAAACCAAGTAGCATACTACTATTTTGAGCAAGATTGTATATACAAGGTGAATATCCCAAGCATCCATTAAGTAATATACAAACTAGTATGATACAGTAATGGCCTCTAGGGTATATACACTAACAATCTCCCACTTGCACTAAGGCCATGTACTGGTGTATCGAAGACCTATCATCTCGATCAGCCGCTCGAACTGAGTCTGGGGTAGGGCCTTGGTGAATGGATCTGCAGTGTTATCTTCTGAAGCGACTCTCCGAACCTCGATCTCCTGGCGATCTACGATCTCCCTGATCAGGTGATACCGCCTTAAGATGTGCCTGGATCTCTGATGGGACCTGGGTTCCTTCGCTAAAGCTATAGCCCCGTTGTTGTCGCAATACAGAGGTATTGGATCAACAATGGACGGAACCACCTGAAGTTCTTCCAAGAACTTCCTCATCCAGACAGCTTCTTTTGCGGCATCAGATGCAGCGATGTATTCCGCTTCCATCGTCGAGTCTGCAACGGTTTCTTGTTTGGAACTATTCCAACACACCGCCCCTCCATTGAGGGTAAAGACAAAACCCGACATGGACTTGGAATCATCCTTGTCACTCTGGAAGCTGGAGTCAGCAAAGGCCTCGATCTGGAGGTCTTTTCCGCTATACACCAAGAACATCTCCTTAGTCCTTCTCAGGTACTTGAGAATGTTCTTTACCGCTATCCAGTGTTTCTCCCCAGGGTTTGACTGATACCGGCTTACCACACTTAGTGCATAAGCTACATCCGGTCTGGTACATAACATCGCATACATTATAGAGCCTACCGCAGAAGCGTAGGGTATAATAGACATGCGATCCCTCTCCAAATCAGTCTTGGGAGACATCTCTTTAGAGAGGGTGATCCCGTGACAAGCCGGTAGGTTACCGCCCTTGGAATCTTCCATACCGAATCTCTTCAGTATGGTGTCGATGTACCTGGACTGAGAAAGTCCTAATATCCTCTTGGATCTGTCACGGTAGATCCGGATACCCAGAATGTACGAGGCATCACCCAGGTCTTTCATGGAGAACCTGTGTGACAAGAACCCCTTGACAGATTGTAGCATAGGAATGTCATTTCCTATTAAGAGAATGTCATCCACGTATAAAACGAGGAATACTACAGTTCTCGCTACAAATCTACTATAGATGCATGGTTCATCTGGATTTTTGATAAAGCCAAATTCTTTGACCGTCTCATCAAAGCAGATGTTCCAACTCCGCGATGCCTGCTTTAGTCCATAGATGGACTTAAGCAACTTGCACACCTTTCCGCTGCTCCCACTCTGAATGAAACCCTCTGGCTGGTCCATATAGACACACTCCTCTAAATTTCCATTTAGAAAAGCTGTCTTTACGTCCATTTGCCAGATCTCATAATCGTGGAAGGCAGCAATGGCAAGAAGGATCCGAATGGATTTCAGCATGGCTACTGGAGAAAAGGTTTCGTCATAGTCCAAGCCAGGTCTTTGACGAAAACCCTTTGCTACCAGCCTAGCTTTATAGGTCTCAACCTGTCCATCTACACCAATCTTCCTTTTGAAGATCCACTTGCATCCTACGGGTTTTACCCCGTCTGGAGCAATGTCCAACGTCCATACCTTGTTGGTGTACATGGACTCCATTTCGGTCCGCATTGCATCCAGCCATTTCACTGAGTCAACGCTCTGAACGGCCTGCTGGAAGCTAGTAGGCTCATCATATTCTATGATGCAATCCTCTCTATCCCCGTCTATGAGAAAACCGCAGTATCTCTCGGGCGGATGAGACTGCCTACTACTCCTGCGGAGCGGCGTAGGAATGTCCTGTTCTTCCGAACCCTCTGGTTCCACTAAACTTTCAGTAATAGTCCGTGGTTCTGGAATTTCTTCCAGTTCTACTGCGCTCCCACTTATTTCCTTTTCCAAGAACTGGTGTTCTAGAAAGTGGGCATTACGAGAAACAAGTACTTTTTGTTCCTTTGCGTAGTAGAAAAGATACCCCCTGGTGTTCTTTGGGTATCCCACAAACTTACACAGTACTGAGCGTGCCTCGAGTTTGTCCGCATGCTGCTTTTTGACAAAAGCTGGACATCCCCAGATCTTCAGATATTGAAGATAGGGTTTCTTCCCACTCCACATTTCATATGGGGTGGTAGGCACAGTCTTAGTCGGAACTCGGTTCAAAAGGTATGCTGCTGATTCTAGCGCATATCCCCAGAATGATCGCGGCAACTCAGCGTTACTCATCATGGACCGCACCATATCCAATAGGGTGCGGTTCCGTCTCTCCGATACACCGTTATGTTGCGGGGTGTATGGAGGAGTAAGCTGAGAGAGAATTCCGTTCTCTTTTAAGTAGTCCAGGAACTCGGCACTTAAGTATTCTCCACCTCGATCCGATCTTAGAATCTTAATACTTTTGCCGGTCTGTTTCTCTACTTCATTCTTATACTCCTGGAATTTTCCAAAGGCTTCGGACTTATGTTTCATTAAGAAGACATAACCGTACCTTGAGAAGTCATCCGTAAAAGTAATGAAGTAAGAATGTCCGCTTCGGGCATGTGTAGACATTGGACCGCACACGTCACTGTGTACGAGTCCCAAGAGCTCGCTCGCTCTTACTCCATGTCCAGTAAACGGAGTCTTTGTCATCTTTCCTTTGAGACAAGATTGACAAGTTGCATATGATTGATATTCGAACGCATTCAAATATCCTTCTGTATGTAACTTAGTCAACCTTCTCTCATTGATGTGACCCAATCTACAATGCCATAAGAAAGTCTGATTTATTTCTGGAGAATTTCTTTTGTGTGTATTCTGGACATTAAAAATCTGTGGTTGGTTTAACACGTATATACCATTACTCAATGTACCTGACCCAATCAAAACTTGATTAAGGTGAATGTTTACAACATTACTTACAAACGCAAATTCATAACCTTCTTTAGAAACTAAAGATACAGAAATGATATTACAAGTTGTGTTGGGTACAAAAAAGCAATTACGCAAAACCAAAACATGTCCATCTGACATTCCCAGGTGATAGTCCCCCACGGCTTTAGCATCCATGCTAGCTCCGTTCGCAACTCTGAGGGTCATGTCACCTGCCTTCAAAACCCTATGGTTTCTCAACGCCTGCAAAGAATTACAGATATGAGATCCTGATCCGGTATCCAATACCCAGGAAGTAGAGTTTATTGAAAGACAGTTTTCAATAACATACACACCTGAAGCTGAAGCTGCAACCTGCTTCAATTCCTGTGTTCTGGCCTTCCAGGCCCTGCAATCATTCTTCCAGTGTCCTTTCTTATGACAATAGAAGCATTCTTCCTTATCCACAAGCTTCCCCGCTATCTTTGTTGCTTTACCTTTTCCCTTCGTATCCACTTTACTAACACCGCCCCTTGGTTTGGCGGGGGCCTTCTTCTTCTTTCCCTTGGCTTTCGCCTTGGACCTAGAAGAAGATGATCCTCCTACAAACAAAGTGGATGTTTCCCTACCTTTCTGTAGGGTGCCCTCTGCGCTCCTCAGCATGTTGAGGAGCTCTGAAAGTTCAACCTCGTTTTCTTGTAAGTTGAAGTTCAGTATAAACTGGGCGTAAGTGGAAGGAAGGGACTAGAGAACTATATCCGTATATAGCTCACTCTCCAATGTGATCTGTTGGAGATAGTGCCCTCAGAGTCAATTATTGGATCACAGGCACGTGATTGCAATGATTAAGGGAGGACCTATCCCGGTAGGACAGTCTTACTCGAGATGATAGTATGCTATCTGGTTTATCTTTATCATCGTGTACTGCTTTAGGTGACCTGATATGTCGCTATTACACGTTGATAGAGCCCCTAGGATTCTTGCTTGACGACCAGCAGTATGATGGCGATCATATACGTGGGAGCTGGTAGTCTATAAGCACATCCTTAAAAGGTCCCTAGTCGTAGGAGTTTCGAGACAGGGTATCGATACTCCATTAGTAGACTAGTGTATACAGTCGAGACCCCGACGAGGGGCGGTGGCCGGTCTCACAAGCCACTGGTGTCCGTTGGTTCACCTAAGATGTATACAGGTGCTCATTAGGTTATGAGTACACCGGACAGGACTCGCAGGGAACCTGCTAGTTGGTCTTATACCAGACGTCAGATAGCAGTTCCCAGGTGACATGTGTACAGGTTAGTTCATCGACCTGAGATCGTCATTTGTCTCGTGTGAGTTCCCACTGTGCTTTGATTACTACCCTACCACGGCTCAAAGGAGTCGTGCAAACAGGTTTTAGTTGGGTACAGTCCCGAGCCACATGGAGGCAGTGAGCGGATCTTCAGGGGTTCGTCTCTCCCGGTATTGGGAGTGAGGTCGCGCTGTGTCTAGGAGAGCCATTACGCAAAGCCCTCGGCCGAGGCAGGAGATTTACTGGTAGGTATTCCAGTAGTATCTCAGGGCGTTCTGGGCTACACTCCGACACGACTTGTACCGCTTTTGGGGGTCTGACTTTCACCAACCCCCTAGGCCCGCCATGCGATACTCATAGACGAACGGACCGGACTGTACGGATATTGTCACTGACAGGCTCAGTTGGGTGTCGGGGTGAGCTTCCTCATCGTCGTCCATTTTGGTCAATAGCTGGTGGCCCGTCACGTATTGGCTTATACCTCTGACGTGGTAGTGGTTAAATCCACAACCATAGTATTGACGAGTCTTTAGAGTCCACCACACTTTCAGTTACTCAGCTTTCGGGCGAAACGCTGTAGAGGCCGTATGGAGATATGGCAGGGTCCGATCAGATACGTGCGGTATTGCACGGATCAGGATCGGACAGTTTTGTACTAGTGGCCGTATAGATATATGGCAGGGTTCGATCAGATACGTGCGGTATTGCACGGATCAGGATCGAACGGATTTTACTAGCCGGGTTTGGCTTAAGCCGGTCCTAGTCTAGTACAGTGTAGATTTTGTCTCATTGCATTTGTATCCGGTCGGAATACAGATGTGGGTGTGTATGCACAGTATCAGGGTTTTTCCTGTAATTTATTACGGGACCAGTTTTCTGGAGTTGCCAGTTTGCATTCCGTTCCGGCCGGTTTTCCTTTGTTCTTTCCCGGCCGGACTTTTCTGATGGAGGGGGTAATTTGCAGTTTTGCAAATTACACTTTGTGGGGGGGTTTCTTGCATAAAGTTAGATTATGATAGATTTCATTTCTTTCATCCATCACTTGATTTATATGAGAAGTGAAAGGTTATGTAGTGCATAGTGTTTTAAGCATGGTTGATGTTTTCTTTGACCTTGGATGTGGTCACCTCTTGAATGCTCCTACACTCACCTCCCTTTGCCTTATGTTTTCATTCCTCCACCATTCTCATTCTCACTTGGAAAAAGTCTTTCATGGTTATGAAAAAAAAGAGAGAGGAAGAAAAAGAGAGAGTAGAAGAAAAAGAAAGAGAGAAAGAAAATGAATGAGAGAGTTCATTTCATCTTCTTCTTGCTAGAAAATTGAAAGCACCAATTTTCTTTTACCTCTTCCTCCATCCATCAATGGCAACTACATAAACTCTAAGAGACAAAGTTTCTACACTACTTCCTACAGCAAATCTTGAGCATGTCGAGTTGCCGGCTTCATGCTCGAGTTGCCTCGGTATTGAGGCGGGAGCCCGTAAAAGACGAAGGCGATGTGGTGCGCTTTCCGGCGAGGAGGCGACGATATGGAGACTACACTTTCCGCGGGAGATCGGGACGATGACGAGAAGACCGGAGGACTCGGATCACTCGGTATACTTCTCACCCCATCTCTAGTTAGCTAGCGTAGGTTAATGGTAAACGATCCGGGTTTTCTTTGTCCGCGGTAGCGCCGGTTTCCGAGCAAGGAAAAATTTTGATTCCGCTATTTGGCCTCGAGTAAGACGGCCGGGGCGCTGCCGTGGCGCAACATGGTATCAGAGCCACGCCATTAACCTTACCTAGCTTCGTTTGATGTGTTTGCGTTTCCGATCGACCGAAATTTCCAAAAACCGTATTTTAGTGTACATCAGTTTTCTGTCGATTTTTTCCGGGCTCGAAAAATTTTTCAGGTGATTGCAGAATGATGTACAGGGAATTATAAGACATCTGGGAAATTTTGGTCACGAGTTACTGTATATCCGCCGCGGAAGCGCGGCGCAACCCTCCTTCACGCCGCTCTTCCGCGGCGGTTTAGTTTGGTCTCTGGACCAGAATTTTCCAGTGAGGTTTTTACATTAAAATAGGGTATTTGGAATATTAAAATTGGGCCCAAGTTTTCTGTGAGTGCTACAGTTTTGGTTGGGGGCCCACTTGTTAATTTTTGGTCAATCGGAAAATTTTAAACACATTTTTTTTTACAGTATTTACATTATATCTGCGACCGTGAATGTCACTCGATCGGTAAATCCGGTCTAACTGCTATAGCCCGGTTAGACGGATTTGCGAACGTGACTTTCACGTTGATGTTCTATGTTTATGCTGTGATGTTGCGGATCGGTCGTGGGGATAGCCTGGATGCAATGCTAGTACAGTTTTGTTGTATTATGTACATTTGATATTGCGGGGCGAGCGTCCGACATGTGGACTGCCGTCACTGCCAGTTTGTATTATTCTTTTGGGGCACGACCTGGTTGCGGTTGATGTACCCGGTGTATGTATATTTTACTTTCTGTACTAGGATTGCCCCGCGGTGGGGTGCGCGGATAGCCGGGTTCTGGAGGGCAGCAAGCCCGCATCTCATGGCATTGGGACGGAGGGGGCTTCAGTCCAGGATTGGCGGGCTATTCGCCGCACTCGTAGGGGGTACAGGTTGACCCAGGAGGGGTGCCCAAGTTACCGGATTCCGTGAAGTGCTGGGTGGTCCATTCACGGTACTGAAGGGGGCTGCCTCGCTTCAGGTTTTGGCGGGTGACTTGCCGCGCCCGTAGGGGTCTAGGATTTCATTGCACAGGCTATCCACACGACCAGGGGAACGTCGGGTTTCAGCAGCGGCTCTGTGAAACCCGGGGCTTCCAGATATCTGTATTGTTCTGTGATGCTGTACATTTCTGTGATGTTGCATTTTATTCACGCCTTGAGCGAAATACTATATATTGGTATATATATTAGTAGATGTTGTATATGTTTTTCATCCGCGCTAGTCCAGTCCCCGCTCTGCCGTTAGTAAGCTAACCTAACGGGTGATGACGGGACCCAGTGGCGAATGCGGATGGCATATACGTACGTCAGTATATTTTCGTTCTTTGTGGTATGATCAATTGATGGGACTGCATTGATTCGGATCAATGCAAGTTTAAACAAACCTAATCTGATGTTGTTGGAACATTTTTCAAAAAGCTGTTATTGCAAGGACGTTCGCTTTTGTTTTGCATCGTGGTATTCATTTGGAATATCCTGCTCCTCAGTCGACGAGGCAAGGGCCGAGATCCCTTCACCGGGAGTGACCCCTTGGACAGAAGTTTGCGTCAAGGCATTAACTTCACTATAGCCGATTACTTTTGCTTTGCATCGTGGTATTCAGTTGGAATATCCTGCACCTCATTCTACGGGGAAAGAGCCGAGATCCCTTCACCGGGAGTGACCTCTTTAGTAAAGGTTTTCGTCACTATATTTTCTAAAAAGGCTATGCAGTTCCTTCAACGATATCAAGTTCATTACGTTAAAGGTTTTTCGCCAAAAACCATTCGTAGCCCTCCGTCATTTCTTATGGGTATTATTTAGTATTCGTGCTGCGTTTGTTGACTCCGTCAAGGCGTAGTGTACGGTAGCTAAGTGGTGCTTGTTTGTTGCATAAGTGGGATTGGTTAGGACAGTCGTGCGGCCTTGTTGACTCCGTCAAGGGCACGTACGGGTGGGTTTAATGCAATCCAGATAATGACGGGTTGAACTTGACTAGGACTCTTTGATTTGTTGACTCCGTCAAGGTCACTTGAGTCCTAGGGGTAAAAATCACATCGGGAGTTTCAAAAGAACTGAAACCTGCCAGGTATGCGCATACCTTCTGGAGTGTGGTGACGTGAGTGGATTCCGTCACGTTATCATGCGATGATAGTTGGATCCCGATTCCCACTGATGAGTTGGTTTACTCCTCGGGTGATCCCGACTAATTCTTCTTTCAGGTTTGGAGGAGAATTTGAGGTACAGTGGGAGGTTTCCAGATTAGATAAAGTGGTAACCATTCTGATCTAGGATAGAGTGCACGCTGAGTGTTTCTTTTCTCTCTCTCTGGCAGCGACCATTGACCCGACCCTGGACTATGACTCAGTGACCAAGTTGACCGAACCTTCTTAACACTGGCTTTTGGATTGTCAGAGTTGCAGACCTCATTGCCACTCCTACTTTTACCCTTTTCTCCAGGACACCCCGTATTACTACGAACGTCCACTTCCATTGGACAAAACCATCGTATGGTTATATACGAACTCGAAGGACTTCGAGGATGGTTTCTGGTTCTGGAGAAAACGGATAGGATTATTCAGTTGTCTTTTCTTTTCACCTTCTCTCAGGATGTGAGTACTCCTTGGTTTAGGAGTAGTACACCTATTACGCAAATTGGATAGTCTTCTTCCAAACCATAGGCTGGTGCCGACCGGTAGGGAATGAAGAAAACCAGTTAGCCTAAAACGGTGTACAGAAGGTATTAAGTTCAGACAAAGCATGGGATTAGTAAGAGGGCAAAGTAAATTGCGACTGATATTCACGACCAAACCAAGTATTTCTTCGCCAATCCTAAATCACCTTTGTATTTCTCCAGGACACTCCGTATCACTACGAAGATCCCATTTTATTGGATACTCCATCGTATGGTTATATACGAACTCGAAAGGAACTAGTTCCAGTTCGGGGATGGATTCTGGTTCAGGAGAAATAGGAATAAAGTACATTCAGGTGTCTTTTATCTTCACCTTCTCTCGCATTGCGAGTGTTCCTAGGATTAGGACAGTACACCCTTTATGCTTTTTGGATAGTCTTCTTCCAAACCACAGGCTGGTGCCGAACGGTAGGGAAGGAAGAAAACCATTTGGCTTAAAGGGGTGTACAGAAGGTAATGACTAAAGACAAATAAAGGGATTTGGAGAGGTGGCAAAGAATTATACGGTTATAGTTGTGAATCTGGATAATGGTAGAGGCATTACTAGGAATACCAGGATACCCCATCGAAACATTACAATGTTTCAGTTTCAACTGTGTACTGTTAAAAGAAAACTGATTTCCCGATTAGACACTTACTCCAGGGTATGTATTTGCCAGGAATAATTCTCACATCTGTATGGTTTTACAGATGATGAGTGGGAGTAAGTTATTGGGAATTGGGTGATCATCCTCATTATATCGGGATTCGTTGTAATCGGTAATATTTGAGGAAGTCACCTGGGTTGTTTGCCGGTCGGCAAATATTTGGTTTTGAATATCCGCTGTTGTGCACCAATTTCAAATCGATATATCTGTACGTCTATTTTCATAGAGTGAGATATACCTTTTGATATTATGTCGATGACATTTACCTATATCAGTGGATGGTTAGGTAAGGAGCATTAAACAGCGGTGTAATTCTTCTTAACCATAAGTACAGTTTTCAACCTGCGACGCACAGTGAAAGAGTTGTTAGACTCAGCGGACTTATACAGAGTATTGTATATTGTCCAGTGTCCATTAGGACAGAGGGGTTGGTCCTCATACTATATTCTGTTTACTTTTAACTTCTCAAGTTCTTAAACATGTGTTTCGTAGAAACACAGGGTCTAAGTTTTGAGGAGTTATAGGTATTTGAATAGAGTAGAGAACCAGGTGTAGCAAGTATCGGGATTCTTCAAAGTGATCGAAGATGTAGATACTTGTGTATGGTGTTCAGTTGATAGTAATGATGAAGACAGATTGCTTCTCTTTCAGGTTACTCATAATTGGAAGCATTCCTAAGTTGAGTAACGCTGATCGACCTCCTTCCATTTAGTTGACATGCACTGGAGATAGATGCATGATTTGAATCTGGTTAAATTAAATCAGTGCCTCTGGTTCTATATTGGATATAGAACAGTTCATATCTTAACGATGTTAAGGTACGGGGAGTTGTCCGGCTTATGCTTAAAACCAGACTCCGGATAACTCAAGGCACGTTTCTGTAATGGCTGTTTGTGGGTTGACCCAGGCTATGACGAGGGTTGACTTTCTACCATCTGGCAGATCAATAGAAATATTGTTCTAGACTCGCCACAGTTTTATTAAAAATGGATTTTTTCAAAAAACAGCAGTGGGAGTATGGTAGAACTGGAAGTGATTCCAGAACCGCAAACGATTACTGAAGATTTAATAAGGAACCTAAAGATTCAATCTGATTTGACATTCCATTGGCCACTCCGCAGATAAGGTGGGTAACTTCAGGCACCCGAGAGGTACTCCGGTAGCCTCAAGGACGGTGACAGGGAAGTTCTTGTTTACCCACACTTGCCATTGTTGTTGTTCCAGGCTGCGAGACCCGGCAGGAGGATGAGTATAGCGTCGTTCTAAACTAGCTTTAGAAGTGCACGTCTATATGACTCTGGCAGAGGGTTGTCGTAGTCAGTGGGAGCAGCGGAAGCATTGGTGGACTTCATGCTTATGTCTATTTATAGACTAAAGCAGATATAGCGGAGATAGATCATCTGTTTCTGATGTGACAGTCATGGGTTTGACGTCATCAGAATAGGGGATGGATCTGTTGAGAAGGTAGTAAGAAGTGATATTCCTATACTACGATCGGTTATACTTTGGTCGTCACACAGTGTTTTCTCCACAAGGGACTTGGACATTATATCAGACATACTGGTTACTAGATCTATGGTTTTAGATCTAGATTTGGGTGGTTTCCCAATCAGGGTACCTTGACAGCATTCTATGAGTGTTTAGAATGGACGACTCCTGGCTGGTAGTGTACCTGCAGGTAATGGAGTCACCCTCTCTAAAGGTGTCTTACAGACTAAAGGGGAGAGGGATACGCATGATTGACAGATCACTTGCTTAGGCAATTGAGTCAATCATGAGATGTCAAGTACCACACCAGATGTTGTTCTTGCACTAGATGCAATAAGTTGATATTAATCCAATCCTGGAAAAACAGTAGGAAGCAGTTTTAGAACATAAGTGAATGTTCTAGGGATATGATAACGGCTGTCTCCTTTAGGAGACGGTTATCACTCCAGGCTTCCAAGGTGACATGGACGACAAGGAGGTTGTCAAAGTTATAGTTCTCCCTCTGACGAGGGGCAGTATTTTGGACAGGTGGTCCAAGGCAATACTGAGGGAGGCATGGCGCAGGATACTGATTAAGTTCAGTTAACGATACAGTCTAAGAAGTTTGGATTTGGAGTTCATTTATGAACTAGGTCCCATCAGACATCCAGACGTTCCAAGACAGGTATTGCTCATTTCGGGAGATGGCTTTCTCCGCGAACTTGAGATATAGAGAGACATAGAAAGGAACATCCTGCGGATCCACTCACTGAGGCTATTCCTCGAACGCAATAGTTTCGCAAACAGGCTTTGTGCGACTGACTAGTAGAGGAGTTGGGTGTTCGGTATCACACGGGCTATGAGTATGCGACATCGCAATAATTAGCCTTGAGTGCAAGTGGGAGATTGTTGGAGATAGTGCCCTCAGAGTCAATTATTGGATCACAGGCACGTGATTGCAATGATTAAGGGAGGACCTATCCCGGTAGGACAGTCTTACTCGAGATGATAGTATGCTATCTGGTTTATCTTTATCATCGTGTACTGCTTTAGGTGACCTGATATGTCGCTATTACACGTTGATAGAGCCCCTAGGATTCTTGCTTGACGACCAGCAGTATGATGGCGATCATATACGTGGGAGCTGGTAGTCTATAAGCACATCCTTAAAAGGTCCCTAGTCGTAGGAGTTTCGAGACAGGGTATCGATACTCCATTAGTAGACTAGTGTATACAGTCGAGACCCCGAAGAGGGGCGGTGGCCGGTCTCACAAGCCACTGGTGTCCGTTGGTTCACCTAAGATGTATACAGGTGCTCATTAGGTTATGAGTACACCGGACAGGACTCGCAGGGAACCTGCTAGTTGGTCTTATACCAGACGTCAGATAGCAGTTCCCAGGTGACATGTGTACAGGTTAGTTCATCGACCTGAGATCGTCATTTGTCTCGTGTGAGTTCCCACTGTGCTTTGATTACTACCCTACCACGGCTCAAAGGAGTCGTGCAAACAGGTTTTAGTTGGGTACAGTCCCGAGCCACATGGAGGCAGTGAGCGGATCTTCAGGGGTTCGTCTCTCCCGGTATTGGGAGTGAGGTCGCGCTGTGTCTAGGAGAGCCATTACGCAAAGCCCTCGGCCGAGGCAGGAGATTTACTGGTAGGTATTCCAGTAGTATCTCAGGGCGTTCTGGGCTACACTCCGACACGACTTGTACCGCTTTTGGGGGTCTGACTTTCACCAACCCCCTAGGCCCGCCATGCGATACTCATAGACGAACGGACCGGACTGTACGGATATTGTCACTGACAGGCTCAGTTGGGTGTCGGGGTGAGCTTCCTCATCGACGTCCATTTTGGTCAATAGCTGGTGGCCCGTCACGTATTGGCTTATACCTCTGACGTGCTAGTGGTTAAATCCACAACCATAGTATTGACGAGTCTTTAGAGTCCACCACACTTTCAGTTACTCAGCTTTCGGGCGAAACGCTGTAGAGGCCGTATGGAGATATGGCAGGGTCCGATCAGATACGTGCGGTATTGCACGGATCAGGATCGGACAGTTTTGTACTAGTGGCCGTATAGATATATGGCAGGGTTCGATCAGATACGTGCGGTATTGCACGGATCAGGATCGAACGGATTTTACTAGCCGGCTTTGGCTTAAGCCGGTCCTAGTCTAGTACAGTGTAGATTTTGTCTGATTGCATTTGTATCCGGTCGGAATACAGATGCGGGTGTGTATGCACAGTATCGGGGTTTTTCCTGTAATTTATTACGGGACCAGTTTTCTGGAGTTGCCAGTTTGCATTCCGTTCCGGCCGGTTTTCCTTTGTTCTTTCCCGGCCGGACTTTTCTGATGGAGGGGGTAATTTGCAGTTTTGCAAATTACACTTTGTGGGGGGGTTTCTTGCATAAAGTTAGATTATGATAGATTTCATTTCTTTCATCCATCACTTGATTTATATGAGAAGTGAAAGGTTATGGAGTGCATAGTGTTTTAAGCATGGTTGATGTTTTCTTTGACCTTGGATGTGGTCACCTCTTGAATGCTCCTACACTCACCTCCCTTTGCCTTATGTTTTCATTCCTCCACCATTCTCATTCTCACTTGGAAAAAGTCTTTCATGGTTATGAAAAAAAAGAGAGAGGAAGAAAAAGAGAGAGTAGAAGAAAAAGAAAGAGAGAAAGAAAAAGAATGAGAGAGTTCATTTCATCTTCTTCTTGCTAGAAAATTGAAAGCACCAATTTTCTTTTACCTCTTCCTCCATCCATCAATGGCAACTACATAAACTCCAAGAGACAAAGTTTCTACACTACTTCCTACAGCAAATCTTGAGCATGTCGAGTTGCCGGCTTCATGCTCGAGTTGCCTCGGTATTGAGGCGGGAGCCCGTAAAAGACGAAGGCGATGTGGTGCCCTTTCCGGCGAGGAGGCGACGATATGGAGACTACACTTTCCGCGGGAGATCGGGACGATGACGAGAAGACCGGAGGACTCGGATCACTCGGTATACTTCTCACCCCATCTCTAGTTAGCTAGCATAGGTTAATGGTAAACGATCCGGGTTTTCTTTGTCCGCGGTAGCGCCGGTTTCCGAGCAAGGAAAAATTTTGATTCCGCTATTTGGCCTCGAGTAAGACGGCCGGGGCGCTGCCGTGGCGCAACATGATCCCTAGGTCAGCGAGCTCCTCAATGAAGCCGATCATCTTTAGCACGTGCTCGGCTACTGATGACCCGACGGCCATTCTTGTCGAAAATAACTTTTTCGACGCTTCGTATCTTGCGATACGAGATTGCTCTCCATACAGTTCTTTTGTATGAAGCAATATGGATTCCATGTCCATATTCTCGTGCCTCCTCTGATGTTCGTTGTCCATCGAGGCAAGCATGAGGCATTTGGCCTCGCGCTATCAATCTCCCAAGTCTTGCGGATTTCCTTATCCGCGACGCTGGAAGTTGGACCAGGGACAGGGGGAGCTTTGGTGGTAAGAAGATACCCCAGCTTATCGTAAGTGATTGCTATCTTGACATTCCTGAGCCAATCTTTGTAGTTTGGCCCTGTCAGTTTGTTTTTATCTAGGAGTAACTTAAGTCCAGTCATGTTGATTGGTCGCTGCAATTAGGAGAGAGAAGAAGAAACACTCAGCATGATGCTCTTGCAAGTTTAGAGTGGTTTTAAGTTTGTCTAAACAGGATGGCTCCCACTGTTTCTCGAATCCCTCCTCAAACCATAAAGGAAGAATTAGTCAGGATCAATCCCACCGTACAATACTTGCTTAACCGTTCAGCCAGGCCGGTGTCGGTACTTCGAGGGAGGTTTTCCAACGCTTTCGCGAAGTTCCTTAATTAAAGAACCTCTTTTCCCTGGGGGCGTAGCCCCGCTAACACCTTTCTAGGCACCTACTAGGTTTATAGCATTGATCGTTAAGTGAGAAATTTCCCGAGGAGTAGCATATACTCACAGTAGGATCGGGATCCAAATATCATCGCGTGACGAAACTGAAGGAATCCTACCAGAATCATCACACTCCAAATGGTATGCAAATCTAGCAAGTTTCAGTACTTATGAAACTCCCGATGTGGATTTTTGCCCCATGCTCTTATGACCTTGGCGTGAGGTCAAAATGTCATAAGTCACATGTCAAGTTCGTCCCATCATTATCCAGGTTAATTTGAACCCACCCGTACATACCCTTGACGTAGGCCAAAATGGCAGTACGACTGTCTCAAACCAACGCATTCTATCTATGCAACAGATAAATATCCGGCAGCTACCAATCACTATGCCTTGGCGTGAGGTCAAAATACATAGCTTGAATACTACCGAATATTTAACTGAAATGATGGAGGGCTACGGATGGTTTTGGCAAAACCGTGAACGTAGTGAACTTGATTTGGTCGATGGAACGAGATAGCTTTTAAATGGAGTGGCTCAAACTCCGTATTTTAAAAGTTTGTTTTGAAAAGAACCGAGTGGTTTTTCGAAAGTGTTCCAACGACTTTAACTTGGTTTATTATCTTGCATTAGTTCTTTTAATGCGTGATATTCTTGCATTAGTTCTTTTAATGCGTCCCATCATTTAATCCTACCATTGCAGAAAACAACCAAAATATGACGTACGCTTATGCCATTCGCATTCGCCACGGGGCCCCGTCATTACCCGTTAGGTTACTTAACTAACGACAGAGCGGGGGCTGGGCTAGCGCGTCTGTAAAACATAAGCAACGCCTAAATAATATCATATATAGATATACTGCAATGATAAACATTTCAGATCACAGATGAATACATTGGATATACTAGGAATCTGTAATTTGCACGAGCCTGTAACAAAAACAGATTACACGGTCGCGGTGAATAGCCAAAACCCCACCCAAGACCCCTACGGGTGCGGAAAACTACCCGCCAAGTACCCGAAGCGTAGCAACCTCCCTCATCTCCATGAGTAGGCCACTCGACACTTCGGCATACCCGGTAGTTTGTGCACCCCCTCCATGGGTCTATCCTAGGAGCAAAAACAGTAAAAAGAAATTATACAATGACGGCTACAACCCCGACCCGGTTGTGCGGCCATACAAATAATTATTACATCAATTTACAAATTTACATGAATTGAAAGAAAAGAAAACTCTCGTCTCACAACCCCCGGCTATTCACCCGCGACAATCCAACATATTCATATCCACATTCCAGCAACATTGCAGATCACTGATTTGTATAACCCCCACTAATCGACATATAGCGATTAGTAGACGTTCAATACAAATATCACATTACAGAAAAACCCGTTAGCTCAAGTCTTTTAGAAGTTCGATCAAAAATACGGATTTTCGGGACCCCAAAATAAAATTTTCGTTCTGGAAAATCTGGGTTGAAAATATATATGCTAAAAATCCCAAAATACACCCATAAAAACACTGCACCAAAAATTTACCTCGGCCGAGTCGACTCGGCCGCGGATCCGCGGCGGGAGCGTGCTCCCGCCGCGTTTCCGCGGCCCTTTGACTCGAACGTTGGACAATTTTTGGTGGGTGCTCACAGAAAAGCCTGAGCCGATTTTAGGTGTTAAAATAATCAACTTTTGAACAGTGGAAAAATCGACAGAAACTGCAAATTTTTGGGGTTTGTTTCGGGATTTTTTCGTTGATCGATCTTCTAGTTACTTGCTAACATGCTAGATAGAGTTTAACTAGGCTCTGATACCACTGTAAGTCCATGCTACCTCTCCCGGTACTTTCGGGAAAGCGGAATTTGGTAAAAAACGATTTTTACGGAGGTGGTAACATGGACCTAAAACCCGGATCTTGGTTAAACATCTATCTAACATCCTAACTATGAGTTTCTCGCTACTCGGTTAGGGGGTTATACCTTGCTTGTCTTGAACTCCTTCGTCTTCAAAGCTCCGATGGTGGTCCGATGGCTTCTTCTCGTCGTCTCCGTACGCCGAAGATAGATCCACCTGAAAGCTCCAACCTTTAGCTCCTTCTTCGTTCTTTGAAGAAACTAGTTCACTTGGTTTGCTAAACCTAGTGAACTAGAATGAGTAGAGAAGAAATAGAATGAGATTTTATCTATGGTTCTTGATTCTCAACTCATGAGACAATAGAACCATAGGATCAAGAGAGGGAGCAAGAGGTTGAGGGTGAGAGCAAAAGGAGAGCTCAAGAACAAGAGAGAGAATGAGCAAGAAAGAATGAGCAACTCTTTTGTCTTTCACCCTCTCATAATCCAAAGTGATCATAACTCATCATATCCAAAAAAAGGTCTTATGTGATGGTCTGAAGCAACCATAACCATATCATTTCATGCACTCATTTTACACAAATGAGCAAGTAAACAAAAGTCTTTGCCATGAAATGATGGATATGGTTATCATGATGGTCAACTAGTCAAGCCTAGTCAACCGGTCAACAAAGTCAACAAGTCAACAAAGTCAACAAAAGTCAACAACCATGTCACCATAATACTTAATTAATATAATAGTTAATCACATATCAAATTCTCATTAGGGTTGAGCAAAAAGTCAAATAGTCAACGGTCAACTGTCAACAACCCTAATGAGAATCTGCTGCCTCTGCCTCCCTGTCAACTGTGCATACACACCCGCATCCGCGTTCCGAGGAACACGAATGAAAACTGGATAAATCCAATCCCATAAGGTACACTAGAATCTGGCTTAAACCAAAGCCCGCTAGTATAAACTGTCCGGACACTGTACGCGCACAAGTGCACGGATGTGACCGAACCCTGTCGCAAAATCAAGCGACCTGTCGCAATACCATGCGACCTCTACTCTTTTGCCTAAAGGCGAAAAGCTTTCTGTGTGGGACTCTAAAGACTCGACACTACGCTGGCAGTGGGTTTAACCACAGACCGCAAGCGGCACTAGCTGTGCGTAACGGTCCCCAGGTAATGCCGACAAGAAGACCGACGAGGCGAAACCCATCTGAACTCCTACTGAGCCTGAGTGTGACATTCTCCGTACAGTCCGGTCTGTTCGTCTGATACATCGCATGGCGGGCCAAAGGGGCGGTAAACGTCAGTCCCCCAATAGCGGTACAAGTCGTGCCGGAGCGAAGCCCAAAACACCCTGAGATAACACTGGAAACCTACCAGTATATCTCGTTTGCCCTGGCCAGGGACTACTCATGTAATGGCTCTCCTAGACACAGCGCGATGTCAACCCCCAATACCGGGAGAGACGAATCCTGTCTAACCGTCACTGCCTCCAAGTGCTTCGGGACTGCACCCAACCACTACCTGTTTGCACGACTCCTTTGAGCCGTGGTAGGGTAGTGATCAAAGTACAGTGGGAACACACTCGAGGCGGAATGATAGTGTCAAGTCAGCGGACTAAGATGTACTCATGTCACCTGGGAACTGATAACTGACGATAGGTATAATACCAACTAGTCAGTTCCCGACGAGTCCTGTCCAGTGTACCCGTAACCTAACGAGCACCCGCATACTATCTCAAGTATGACGTACTGACGGCTATGGGACAGACCGTCTCCCACACTGGGATGAGAAGCGCATGCGCTGGTCTACTCCGGAGTATCGATGCCCTGTCTCGATAGTTCTGCGACCAGGGACCTGCATAAGGATGTGCTTATAGATTACCCAGCCCCACTAGTGTGACGGCCATCACATCGCTGGTAATCAAGCAAAGATCCTAAGGGCTCCACTAATGTGTATAGGCGATATACAAAAATAAACACATGTACACATTGAAGTAGAAACAAACCAAGTAGCATACTACTATTTTGAGAAAGATTGTATATACAAGGTGAATATCCCAAGCATCCATTAAGTAATATACAAACTAGTATGATACAGTAATGGCCTCTAGGGCATATACACTAACAGACCCTGGCTATGACGAGGGTTGATATTCTACCATTTGGAAGATTAATAGTGATATTGTTCTTGACTCGCCAAAGTTTTAGTAAAAATGGATCTTTTTCAGAAAACAGTAGTGGGAGTATGGTAGAACTGGAAGTGATTCCAGAACCGCAAACGATTACGGAAAATTTAATAGGACCTAAAGGTTCAAACAGGTTTGACATTCCAATAGCCACTCCACAGATATGTTGGGTAACCTCAGACACCCGAGAGGTACTCCGGTAGCCTCAAGGACGGTGACAGGGAGGTTCTTATCTACCCAGACTTGACACTACTGTTGTTCCAGGCTATGAGACCCGGTAGGAGGGTTGTCGTAGTCAGTGGGAGCAGCAGAAGCATAGTGGGCAAGTAGCTTATGTCTATTTATAGGCTTGAACAGTTATAGCGGAGATAGATCATCTAATTTTGATGTGACAGTCATAGGTTTGGCTTCAATCAGAATAAGGGATGGATCTGTTAAGAAGGTAGTAGGGTGTGATGTCATGGTATTTGGATGACATACACAGAGTAGGAAGTAAAATTCCTACACTGCGATCGGTTGTACTGTGGTCGTCACACAGTTGTTTCTCCAGACAGGATATGGATATAATATTTGACATTCTGGTTTCTAGATCTATGGTTTTAGATCTGGATTTAGGTAGTTTCCCAATGTGGGTACTTTGACAGTATTCTAATGGTTTTTAGAATAAGATGACTCCTAGCATGGTGGTGTACCTGCAGGTGATGGAGTCACCCTCTCTAAAGGTGTCTTACAGACTAAAGTGGAGAGGGATGGGCATGATTGGCAGATCACTTGCTTAGGCAACTGAGTCAATCATGAGATGTCAAGTACCACACCAGATGTTGTTTTTGCACTAGATGCAATAAGTTTGTATTAATCCAATCCTGGAGAAACATAAGGAAGCAGTTTTAGAACATAAGTAAATGTTCTAAGGATTTGATAACGGCGGCCTCCTTCGGGAGACGATTATCATTCCAGGCTTCAAAGGTGACATGGTTGACAGAGTGATTGTCAGAGTTATAGTTTTTCCCTCTGACGAGGGACAGTATTATGGACAGGTGGTCCAAGAGGATACTGTGGGTGGCATGGTGCCGGATACTGATTAGGTTCAGTGATCGATACAGTCTAAGAAGTTTGGATTTGGAGTTCATTTATGAACTAGGTCCCATCAGATATCCAGACATATTCTAAGACAGGTATTACTCGATTCGGGAGATGGCTTTCTCCGTGAACTTGAGATTTAGAGAGATATAGAAAGATACATCTAGGCGGATCCACTCACTGAGGCTATTTCTCGAACATAATAGTTTTACAAACGGGCTTTGTGAAACTGATTAGTAGAGGAGTTGGATGTTCGGTTTCACACTGGCTGTGAGTAGTCGACATCGCAATAATTAGCCTTGAGTGCAAGTGGGAGATTATTGGAGATAGTGCCCTCATAGTCAATTATTGGATTGCAGGTACGTGATTGCAATGATTGCGGAGGACCTATACCGGAAGGACAGTCTTACTCGAGATGATAGTATGCTATCTGGTTTACCTTTATCAGTCGTGTACATGTTCAGGTGACTGATTACATGTTACACTTTGATAGAGCCCTTAGGATCTTGCTTTACTACCAACAGTATGATGGCGATCATATACGTGAGAGTTGGGTAGTTTATATGCATATCCTTAATTGTGGTCCTTAGTCGTGGGTGTTTCGAGACAGGGCATCGATACTCCGGAGTAGACTAGTGTATACAGTCGAGACCCCGACGAGGGGCGGTGGCCGGTCTCACAAGCCACTGGTGTCAGTTGGATCACCTAAGATGTATACAGGTGCTCATTGGGTTATGAGTACACCGGACAGGACTCGCCGGGAACCTGCTAGTTGGTATTATACATATCGTCAGATAGCAGTTCCCTGGTGACATGTGTACAGGTTAGTTAATCGACCTGAGGTCGTCATTTGTCTCGTGTGAGTTCCCACTGTGCTTTGATTTCTACCCTACCACGGCTCAAATGAGTCGTGCAAACAGGTAGTTTTTGGGTACAGTCCCGAGCCATATGGAGGCACGTGAGCGGATCGGCAGGGGATTCGTCTCTCCCGGTATTGGGGGCGAGATCGTGCTGTGTATAGGAGAGCCATTACACATAGCCCACGGCCGTGGCAGGAGATTTAATGGTAGGTACTCCAGTAGTATCTCAGGGTGTTATTGGGCTACACTCCGACACGACTTATACTGCTATTGGGGGTCTGACGTTACTAGCCCCTTAGGCAGATATGCGATACTCATAGACGAACGGACCAGACTGTATATACATTGTCACTGTTAGGCTCGGTAGGGTTTCCGGGTGAGTTCGCTCATCGGCCTCCCTTGAGGTCAGTCCATAGGCAGCCGTTACGCATAGCTAGTGCCGCTGACGGTTTGTGGTTAAACCCACTGCCAGGGTACTGACGAGTCATTAGAGTCCCCCACAGACAGTTTCCCAAGTTCGGGCGAAATGTTGTAGAGGCCGTATGGTTTTATGGCAGGGTTCGGAAAATGCACGTGCGTTTACGCATGTGTCACTTTTCGGGCAGATGATACTGATCGGCTTTGGTTTAAGCCGGATCTGAGTATTATATTGAGTAGATATAATATCTTTGTCTCAGTTGCATTTGTATTCGGTCGTAATACAAATGCGGGTATATTTATACAGTTACGGGGTTATCCTGAAAGTCGTTTCAGGATCACTTTTGGAAGTTGCCAGTTTCCAGTTTTCTATGAGCCGTCTTTTAACATTCGGTTAAAGACGGATTTATCTTGTCCATACCAACTGAGCTACTGCTCATTGGTATGGACACTTCCCCTCTTGGGGAGAGTGCGTGGTTCGAACCCCGAGAACCCCAAGAGGGGAAGTGTCCATACCAATGAGCAGTAGCTCAGTTGGTATGGATCATAGGAGGTATGCAATCTTATTGCAAATTTCAACACTTGAAATTCCCGATAATATTTTGCCCCTAGTGTGCTATGACCTTGACAGAGGTCAACAAACCATAGTGCACTAGTCAAGTTCAACCCGTCATTTCTTGATTGAATCAAACCCATTCGCACGACCCTTGACAGAGGTCAACAAGGTCGTACGACTACCCTAATCCAATCACATCACATGCTTTACAGATAATTACTAGTTAGCTACCGCACACTACGCCTTGACAGAGGTCAACAAACGCAACACGAATACTAAATAGTCTTTATCTGAAATGACGGAGGGCTACGACAGGTTTTTCTGAAAACCTATTGCGTAATGAACTTGATATCGTCGTAGAATCAAGTGAAATTTTCAAATGGAGTGTTTTTGAGGCTTTCATTAGTTTTGCTAAAGAGGTCACTCCAGGTGAAGGGATCTCAGCTCTTTCCTCATCGAATAAGGTGCAGGACATATCATATATATCACTGTGCAAAGAAAAACTCTAAAAGCAATCAAAAGACAAACCGAGTTTTGTAGCATCTGCCAGTTTCTCTAAAGAGGTCACTCCCGGTGAAGGGTTCTCGGCTCTTTCCTCATCGAATAAGGTGCAGGGTATATCATATATACCGCTATGCAAAGCAAAACTGTAGCTATCCTTTTTATAAAGTTTTGATTCCACAACATCTTTTAGGTTTCTTTACTTTTTATTAATCTCATTAATAAAATCCCATCAGCTTATGCTTCCTAAGCATCACAGAAGAAACGAAAGCAGTAATATTTATATATCAGCATATATATATATATATATATATATATAGTATAAGCATTCGTCTCAGGCAGTAATATGATCTCATCACAGAACATTGCAGCAGAAGAACATATATGAAATATTGGATATACTAGGACGTCCGTGTTTTCAATACGAGCCGGTATAAAACACGGATTCCACGGTCGCGATGAATAGCCAAACCCACATCCCTAGACCCCTACGAGAGCGGCAAGTAACACTGCCAATTCTAGGGTTAGGAGACCCGGTCTCGACTCCTCGAGATGGCCTCCCACTGGACCCTAGAACCCGGTTACTTGTGCTCCCCTCCTTGGGTCTACCTAATGCGGAAAAGTAAATAATATACAAGGGTGACATCAACCTCATCCCGGAAGTGCCCCAATAAAAGAATATCACATACAAATGAATTTTCCATGAATGAAAATGAAAACCCTCATCTCACATAAAACCCCCGGCTATTCAGAACATGACGATCCAATATAACATATCACAGCAACACATAATATCACATATCATCAACGTAAGTAAGTATGCATACACCGATCGTCGTTGTCGTATAGCAACGAAAACCGGCAATACAACTACATACTACACTTACGGTCACAGAAAAGAAATTGTAAAACTAAAATATTTGGAATACACAATCACTTTAGACATCGTAAATCCGAAATATCACATACTTTGCATTTCATGCCTAACTGTATGAATTCCACATATTGTATCGAATTCCACATATTGTATCAAATTCCAGATAAATAGACAGTATTAAACTTTTCGAACAGATAATCAAATACCCAAAATTTCCTAAAGTGCTCAACACTTGAGCGGAGTTCAAATAATCCCAGAATATGCCACAATACCAGTGATCCAGCCGTAGAAGGGTCAAGCCAACGCCTCACATGTGGCACGCCGTACTGCCCCAAACCCAAAGGTTCAAAAGGCAGTTCAAGACGGTCACATAATCGAGTTAAGGTTTGTTGTCTTCTAGAGGGTCCACCGTGTTACTTGCACATTTTTCCGAAAGATTTAAACCCGATAAAAATTCAACACTTGAAAGTTTTTCGTGCCGGGAAAAATTGAGTTCATGATATCCGTTCGAACATTTTAACAGTTTCTAAATATCCGGAAATAATAACGAATTTAAATTTTCCGATCGAATCTACGATTACAAAATAAACCCCAGAATACTCAACACTTGAGTAAAAATAAAAATACCAGAAACCTTACAAGAATTCAAAAAGAATTACTGTGAAATAAAAAGTGTCACATCAAACAGTACTGCCGCGGAACCGCTGCCCAAGCAGGGTACGGCCGCGATTCCGCGGTCGTCTGTACGGATCAAGTCTTCGTATTTCATAGTTATTCTTATTTTTGTCTGATGTATTTTTCAGGTATTTTTAATTCAGAAAAAATCGCATTTTTGAAAAATATCCAGAGAGGGGTTCATTTTTGTCGGTTCGGGTTCGATCGGAGTTTTAACTTCGTAAACACATCGCCTAATGCTCTAGCTAGGCTCTGATAGCACTGTAGGGTTTCTAGGCACTCTTGTGAAGGTTCATAAGGCATCAAACATGCCCGAATAAAATTTTAGACGTTCCGAACAACCCAAAGCCGGGATCTTTGCTAGATTATTAGGGTTTAACATGCAAGATAACATCTTTAAAACTAAGTGTGAGGGATTACAACCTTTGTAGTCCGCTCCTTCGCTTCACAAGCTCCGAGTAGAAGTCCCTTCGCCGCGATCCACGATCTCCCGGACTCAAGAGAGGTTCCACGACTCGAACGATCCATGAAAGCTTGTCGTATTCCTTTTTCTCCGATGATCTACGTCGAAGTTGCAATAGCTCAAGCTCTCTCACTCTAATGAGGTGAACACCCTAATCCAATGGGCTAGATTAGATGAGGATGATGGAGTAGTATTTATGCTTTCTTTTTATATCATTTTCTCACAAGAAATCATCACAAAAGAAATCACAAGTGAGCTTTCTCAAAAACTCAAGAGAGAAGAAGATGAAGAATAATGAGATCATTCCTTTTGTGATGAATAGCAGATAAGAATATATGATTGATATGGAACCATGGTCAAGGATGATAGGCTTAACCTTTGTAGAGAATAAACTAGAGCTAGGGTTTGGTTAGGTTAAGGATAAGTATCAACCATAATATCTTAACCAAGACAAAAAGGAAACCCTTCTAGAATAATCAAGAAAGAGCTAACCCTAATCAAACCCTAATCTCTTTTTATCATCCTTAAACATGTTTCATAATAAATCATATCATGTTACAATAATATATATCATATATATATTATATATTTGCAACATAATAAAATAATACAATTAACATATATCGCATATATATCAATGTATTAATCCGGTGAGAAAATGAAATAATAAAGCGAGCCAATATTAGATAATGTAATACAATATATCATATATATCATTATACATTAAATCATCGAATCAACACTTGATCCGACGATCCGGCTATATCGAATATAACCGACTAATATATCATGTACCGATTCATCGAATCAACACTTGATCCGATGACCCGGTTCATATCTAAATATCGCGAGAATATAATATGGTATCTCATATCGCATTATCCTCGGTCCTGCACATATCACATATGTGCCTCTACTCCGTTTTGCCTGAGCCAAGAAACCTCTGTGTAGGACTCTAAAGAATCGTCAATACGCCGGTAGCAGGTGATGATCATATCAAACACCCACAAGCTGCAAGCGGTCAGCTAAACGTAACAGCCACCCAGGTATTGAGCGATCAGAAGATCAAAAAGCTAGCCTGTCCGTTCTCCTGTGATTCCAATCAGTAACACTCCCGTACAGTCCGGTCTATTCGTCTGATATGTCGCATATCAAGTCTAGGGGTGGTATACGTCAGACCCCAGTAACCGATAAGTCGTGTCGATGTGAGGCTCATAACAGGTCGAGAAACTACTGGTAACACTTACCAGTATATCTCTATATCAGCCCTGGCCAGGGACTTCCAGTTATAGCCAATCGAACACAGCACAACATCAACTCTCTATACCGGGAGAGATAAATCCCCTCCTATCGCTCATTGCCTCCATATGATTCGGGACTGTGCCCAAAAGCCACCGTTTTGCACGCCCTCTTGGACATGGTAAGGTAGAAATCAAAGCACAGTGGGAATCACTCAAGACTCTATGACGATCTCGGGTCTACAGACTACCCTGTACCAGTGTCACCGGAGAACTTCCATCTGACGTGTGGTATATCACTATCTGGGAGTTCTCGGCGAGTCCGTCCAGTGTACCCAGTCTTTACTGAGCACCCGTACACCATCTCTGATGTCAAACACCGATGGATATGGGATCATCCATCGCCCATCATATGGGTCAAGATGCGTATACGCTAGTCTACTCTGGTGTATTGATGCCCTGTCTCGATATACCCTCGACTAGGAACAGTTATAGGATGTACTCATCGACTACCGTGGCCCCACTAGTATGATCTCATCATAGTCCCAGTAGTTGAGTACAGATCCTAAGGGCTTTATCAACATGTGAGAGAAAGACAGTAAACCAATACAAGTCAACATGTTAAGATAAAGTGAAACCAAATAGCATACTATCATGACGAGCAAGAAAGTCCTCTCTGTATATATCCAAGCATCCATCATAATATACATCATATGTACAACAATGGCATTTAGGGCATATACATAACTAACAGACCCTGGCTGTCCTACCATCTCTATTTCTATTGGGGGTAAAAATATTAATCGTGCTTTACTCGACCTTGGCGCTATCGTTAACTTGCTTCCATATTCCGTATATGAGCAGTTAGGGATTGGAGAGTTGAAACCCGTCCATTGTACTCTCCAGACGGCAGACCGATCAATCACCAAACCTAGGGGTGAACTAGAGGATGTGTTAATTAAAGTCGAGGAATTCATATTCCCTATGGACTTTATTGTTTTGGATACACAACCTGTGGCTAACCCACGCAACCAAATCCCGGTGATACTCGGTCGACCTTTCCTAGCAACTTCCAACGCTGTAATTAATTGTCGTAACGGTTCTATGAACTTATCCTTCGGGAAGATGACAATTGAGCTTAATATTTACAATCTAGGAAGTCAACCATCTGAACCTTCTGCTCATTTTCTTGATGTCTGTTCCATCAACGAGATAGCTTCCGACAGCTGCGAAGCGGAAGCACTTTGCTATGATGATCTCAACAACACTAGTGCGACATTGTTTGATTTGGAAAATTCTTATAGTGAGGATATCTTCGATGAGTCCATCTCTGAGTTTGAATCCGTTTACTTGTCGCAAAAGTCAGTAGCACTTTCCGAGTCAATATCCTATGCAAGTTATGAACCTCTTAGAGAGTCCGAGCATCATTCCCTTACCCCACCTTATATTGTCTCTCCGCCAATACTTGATCTCAAACCTCTACCTTCTTATCTTAAATATGCATATTTAGGTGAGAATGAGTCTTTACCCATGACCATATCCGCTTCTCTAGCTTTAGAGCAAGAGAACGCACTTTTGGCGGTGTTGAGATCAAATCGGCAAGCATTTGGTTGGACAATGGCTGGCATCAAAGGGATTAGTCCCTTAATTGTTGAACATTATATACATCTGATGGATGAAGCCAAGCCAACCCGAGACCCACAAAGACGGTTAAATCCCGTTATGAAGGAGGCGGTAAAGAAAGAAATCGTCAAGTGCCTAGATAGTGGTATAATTTACCCTATATCTGATAGCCAATGGGTAAGTCCTATTCACGTGGTCCCTAAAAAGTCTGGCATCACGGTCATAACCAATGAGGCTAATGAGTTAATCCAAACACGCACCCAAACTGGGTGGCGTGTATGTATTGATTACAGAAAACTCAGTGCCGCAATGAGGAAAGATTACTTCCCTCTACCTTTCATTGACCAGATGTTAGAACGATTAGCTGGACACGAATACTATTATTTCTTGGACGAATACGCTGGCTATAACCAGGTCCCTATCTGTTAGTAGTATGTATGCCCTAGAGGCCAGTATTGTACAGATGATGTATATTATATTGGATGCTTGGACATATATAGAGAGGACTTTCTTGCTCGATATGATAGTATGCTATCTGGTTGCTCTTTATCTTAACATGTATACTTGTCTCTTGATACTGTCTTATGGTTACATGTTGGTAAAGCCCTTAGGATGTGTACTTGACTACCTGGACTATGATGCTGATCATACTAGTGGGGACAGAGTAGTCCATAAGTACATCCTTTAATGTTCCTAGTCGTAGGTGTATCTAGACATGGCATCGATATACCAGAGTAGACTAGCGTATACGCTTCTCAACCCATGAGATGGCTGATGGATGATCCCATATCCATTGGTGTTTGACATCAGAAATGGTATACGGGTGCTCAGTGGAGACTGGGTACACTGGACGGACTCGCCGAGAACTCCCAGATGGTATTATACCTCATGTTAGATGGCAGTTCTCTGGTGACACTTGTGCAGGTTAGTCTGTAGACCCGAGATCGTCATAGAGTCTTGTGTGATTCCCACTGTGCTTTGATTTCCACCTTACCACGTCCAAGAGGGCGTGCAAAACGGTGGTTTTTAGGTACAGTCCCGAGTCACATGGAGGCGATGAGCGATAGGAGGGGTTTCGTCTCTCCCGGTATTGGGGGTTGATATTGCGCTGTGCTCGATTGGCCATAACAGGGAAGTCCCTGGCCAGGGCTGATTTAGAGATTTGCTGGTAAGTGTTACCAGTAGTTTCTCGACCCGTTATGAGCCTCACATCGGCACGACTTATCGGTTATTGGGGTCTGACGTTTACCACCCCTAGACTTGATATGCGACATATCAGACGAGGATACCGGACTGTACGGTAAGTGTTATCAGCAGGCTTTTACAGGAGTTGGAGCGGGCTTGCTTGCTGATCTTCTGATCGCTCAATACCTGGGTAGCCGTTACGTCCAGCTAGTACCGCTGACGGCTTGTGGGTTCTTGATGTGATCATCACCTACTGCCGACGTATTGACGAGTCTTTAGAGTCCTACATAGAGGTTTTACTGGCTCAGGCAAAACGAAATAGGAGCGCATATGTGATATGTGCGGGACCGAGAATAATGCGTGTATGTGATACCGTATTCTATTCTCGCAACTTTTTGTATCGGTCGGTTATATATGATATAACCGGGTTATCGAATCAAGTGTTGATTCGATAAGTCGATACAATGGATGTTAGTCGGTTATATGAGATATGACCGGATTATTAAGTCAAGTGTTGATTTAATAATTTAGTGTATAATTGTATATTAGGTATACTAGTTTACATTAACTAACACTTGTTCACTTAAGGATTTTTCTCACATGTGCACAACTTTAATATATATGTGATATATATTAAAATGTGTTTTCTTTTTGTATCATGGTTGATGATACATCATTCATGGGTGTGCAAGACATACACCATTCTATTTTAAATGGTGGTTAATATTTATTTAAGGTAATTACAAATTAGTGGAGCTTTTGTCATAAGCATGAAGCTTGTAGAAGCTTGTGGATGCTTTGACAAAGTCCACTAACTTTGTTTTACATTGGATTTTTATTAACCTAACCATTTAGAATTAGCCATGGTTATGTCTCTACATGAGTTAGTAAATGATACTCACTCACCATCGTTAGCTCACTCACTTGATCATTATCCTCATCTTTTTCTTTTGTTCATCTTCTTCTTCTTTGAGCAAAAAGAAAAAAGCTTGCTAGGGTTTTAAAAAGAGAGCGAAAGATTGTGAGAAATAAAATTCTAAAGAGAACCCACTTCCTATTTCTCCATCCTCTACTAGACTAGCACTTTAGTTTAGGGTGTTTGCTTCACTAATTCTTTAGTTAGTGAAGTAGTAGCTTGAGTTGGTATTCCCTCGACGTAGATCATCTTCGGCCTCAAAGACTTCAAGCAAGGACGCTTCTTTCATCTCGTGAAGCCATGCAAGAGTCCGGGAGAACCACGATCACAGCGAAGGGACTTCAACAAGGAGCTAATGAAGTGAAGGACCGATCTACAATGGTTGTATTTCGTATTCACTTAGTCATAGATGCTATTTACTTGCATGTGAAACCCTAATTTTCTAGCAAAGGACTAGTTTAGGGTTGTTAGGCACGGCTAAAATTTTAATCGGGCATGGTTGATGCTTTCTTAACCCTTGTTAGAGTGCCTAGTAACCCTACACCATCACCGAAAGGGATGAAGATAAAACCACATTTACTTGTCCTTTCGGTACTTTTGCTTATAGACGCATGCCCTTTGGATTATGCAACGCTCCCGCTACATTTCAGCGATGTACGATGGGGATATTCTCAGACATGGTTGAGAATTTTCTGGAATTTTTTATGGACGATTTCTCCATATTTGGGGACTCCTTTGAGGACTGCCTTCGTAATCTTGACGCCGTTCTTACCCGCTGTAAGGATAAGAACTTAACTTTGAATTGGGAAAAATGTCATTTTATGGTCCAAGAAGGTATTGTCCTTAGACATATAATTTCACGAAAAGGCATTGAGGTTGACAGAGCTAAAATAGATGTCATCCATAACCTCCCTAGTCCCAAATGCGTCAAAGATATACGATCCTTCCTTGGTCATGCAGGATTTTATAGGAGATTTATTAAGGACTTTAGGAAAATTGCTAGACCCTTAACTCTTCTCTTAGCCAAGGACACAACATTTCACTTTGATTCGGATTGTGAGGCTGCTTTTGAGTCGCTTAAAAGAACACTCACGACAGCCCCCGTTCTATCATCTCCGGATTGGAACCACCCGTTCAAGATTATGTGTGACGCATTAGATTTTGCTATTAGTGCGGGCTTAGGACAGTATATTGATAAGATGCCACATGTAATTTACTATGTAAGTAGGACCTTGAACGATGCACAAATTAATTACACAACTACCGAAAAAGAACTCTTGGCAGTTGTATTTGCATAAGAAAAATTCAGGCCCTACTTGATTGGCTCGCCAATTGTAGTTTACACTGATCACTCCGCCCTACGACACCATTTATCGAAGAAGGATGCTAAGGCCAGGCTAATACGTTGGATCCCGTTGTTACAAGAATTTGACCTTGTCATCCGAGACAAGAGTGGATGAGAAAACGTAATAGCTGACCATCTTTCACGCATCTCTTCTTCACCAACGTTGACTGTGTCGATAAATGACTCATTTCCCGACGAACAGCTCTTGACCGTATCCTACGAACCTTCGTTCATGGATATTGTGAATTATCTAGCGACGGGACTTATTCCTAGCAATTGGTCGAAACAAGACAAACTTCGATTTCTATCCCAAGTAAAATACTTTTACTGGGATGAACCTTATTTGTTTAAGTATTGTTCCGATCAAATCATTCGCAGGTGTGTCCCTAATAATGAATTGAAGAGCGTGTTATCATTTTGTCATGATCAGGCATGCGGCGGTCACTTTGGACCTCGAAAAACGGTGGAGAAAGTTTTGCAATGCGGCTTTTATTGGCCAACACTATTTAATGATGCATATGATCATTGCAAAACTTGCCCGCGGTGTCAGCACTTGGGTCAGATTTCAAGAAGAAATGAGATGCCGCTCCAACTTATCTTGGTTGTGGAAATATTTGATGTTTGGGGTATTGATTTTATGAGCCATTTTCCCAACTCTTTTGGGAATTTATATATATTGTTAGCGGTTGATTACGTCTCGAAATGGGTGGAAGCAATACCGTGTCTTACTAATGATAATAAGGTTGTCATTAAGTTCCTTAAAGAAAATATCTTTTCGCGATTCGGACACCCTCGCGCTATAATTAGCGACAACGGGACGCATTTCTGTAATCGGTCTTTTGAGGCTTTGATGCGGAAATATGCTATCAACTACAAACTTTCTACGCCCTATCATCCCCAAACAAGTGAGGCAAGCTGAGATCTCAAATAGGAAAATCAAACAAATTTTGGAGAAGACGGTTTCTAAAAACCGTAAAGATTGGTCAACCAAATTGACGGATGCTCTTTAGGCATTTCGCACCGCTTATAAGACCGATCTTGGTATGTCTCCATACCGCCTTGTGTTTGGGAAGGCATGCCACCTTCTTGTCGAGATCGAACATAAGGCAATGTGGGCTATTAAAGAGCTAAACTTCGATTTTGATCAAGCTAGCAGTTATCGGAAGCTGCAATTGAATGAGCTAAGCGAACTCCGCGATGAAGCTTACGATAATGCGGTGATAGTAAAGAACCATACTAAAGTGTTCGACGATAAAAACCTTTTTAGAAAAACTTTCACACCGGGAAAACAAGTCCTTCTTTATGATTCACGAATCCATCTTCATCCGGGTAAGCTTAAATCTCGTTGGAAGGGACCTTTTGTGGTGCTGTATGTACACCCGCACGGGGCAGTAGAAGTTGAAAATATTAAAAATGGTTCAATTTTTAAAATAAATGGGCATAGATTAAAACCGTATTTTTCTGCTGACCCAGCGGAGAAGCTCTTGTTTTTACAGGAGCCACTTTATCATAACTAAATTCCTCCGCCTCACTTCCATGTTTCGGTAACATTGTATCATCTTAAAGAATGGAAGTGAGTGAAAAAGGACTTTACTGAATATCTGTGCGTGCCAAAGAACAAGTTTGGGGGTAATCGTCATTTAACTATTATTTTACCCCTATTATTGTCTCTCCTCAAGTCTACAGGTCTATGCTCTCAATGGACAACATCAGTGAGGACACTGCTGAAAACAGGTTTGGGGGGAGGTTTGTATTCACTGAATTATCTTTGGCACTGGGCATTAAAAAAAATTAAAAAATTAATTTTTTTTATAATAAAAGAGTAGAAAGTGAAAAAATTATATATGAAAGATATGAATAGTTTGAGAAAAACAAGAAAGTCAGAGGTTTTCTTAAACGAAACTAGTAATAAGTAATTATGAGTTGTTGTCCCAAGGGTTAGTAAGATGAAGGAAATTGATAATCTGAGGATAAAAATAAGTCTGAAAAATAGTTCCTATTCTTGAGGCCAAACATTTGAACGTTGATACCCTACTATACGCACTTACACACAACCTGAAACTTGGGATAGTAGAGGATACCTTGAAGTGCTCTTATCAAAAAGCCTTAGTATATAAAATAAAAGAAGAAGAAGAAGAAGTATAAGTGGTGGAGAAGGAAAAAAAATGAACACCGGTTTTGTAATTACCAAGGCAGCATAAAAAATATAGCAAGGGTGTTTTATCACGTAGTTCCTTAGACCAACTGGTTTGGGAGCCACTGCTAAGCCTTAGGTGTTGCGAAACGAGGAATTACGCCTAACTGCGCGAGCACATTTTGTAATCTGTTGGTTAGAACTTCAAGAAATATTAACAGTCGCATGAAGGATGTGTGAGCAATTTCATCTAAAATATCCACCAACTATTAAGTACTTTGGAAAATGGACAAGAGTATGATAGCTTGAATTGAATTCTCTAAGTATAGGGATGTCTTTTACACACACATAAGGATATATGATCAATGTTTGGATGAAAGATAGGGAGGAAGACTAAAGGCTATGTTTTAGTGAGGGGTGATGTGATTTCTGACATCTTTTCATGGCCATTAAGATATGGCTCATAGAAACTGAAAAGCTGGTATAGTTGGAAACTCTTATTTTCAAGTTTTTTTCTTTTATAAGTTCTTATCTTTATATGTAACTTCCACCATATTTCTTTTATTATAGGATTTTGTGGGTGTAATCCGCTGAAAACCCTCAGGAGACAACACTCCTCCTATTAGGGACACCTAGAGGTTTAACGGCTTGTTGCACGTGCTCAGTGCAATCGTGTTGCCTACGAAAGTGTGCTACTTAGTTTTTTCTTTTTCCTTTTCTCCTTCTCTTAAATAAATGGTTTGCTCGGGACGATCAAAGATAAGTTTGGGGGTATTTGTTCAGTTGATAAAACTTCACTTTTGATATGACATTTTCCTTACTATTTATATATAATAAAAGATGTTTATTATAAATATGACACATATAAGGTTTTATCCGTAAAAATACTATTTTCTTGTGTTTATATATTATAATTAACATTATGAAGGAAAATGTAAGCATATAATATTCATGTAATATTTGGGCTATTTAAATATGCTTACCTTATTAAATATCTTTGATCAATTCTCTTAAAACGAAAATATCATGACAAATGGTTAAGATAATATCTCAATAAAAACAAATTCTACTAATATCATTTATTGAGATAATTGTGCAAGAATTATATCATGACTGAAGTTTCAAGGAAATCCAAGATGGCGAGATCAAATTTGCCGAAGATATTCAAGTAAACTGAAGAAATCAATTCTGGCAGAGACGTAGAGAAGATTTTCAGTTTCTAGATAGTCAAAAGATCACCAAGTGCTACAGAGATGAAGCCCCAGAGATTGGAGCCCAAGATCCCACCAACAAGCGGCGGATCCGCGGCCAAAACCAACTATTGGCGGCGGATCCGCGGCCTGTTAGGGAAGTTGGGATGCGAGATTTTTATTTTCGGATCCTAACAGCTAGTTTCCTTATTAGGAAACTAAAGATTCTGGGTATGTGACTATAAATAAGGACCGAGAGCCTCTTGGAAAAATCATCAAACCGACGCGATCACGAAGTCCACGACGGCTCAAGAATCCTGGTTGATTATCAACAGTTCATCTGCCTCCTTAGAAGAGATCGAGAAGCAAACTAGGGTTTTGTAATCATTTTCTAGGGAAACAAAGTGTACTTGATTTTGTTGATTAATAAAGGTAGTTTTATTTTTATTGCATTTTATTTTCTTCATGATTTCTATCTTTTCTTTTCCCAACATGCGCGAGTAATTCTCCGCTTGTTAGGGTTCATAGGATTAGGGTAGATTAATGGATGATGAAGATCCTTAAACTCTTTTTACGTCCTATAAAGTTTATAAACTTTATCAAAAGAATAGTTAACATCCTAATCGGGAGCGCTATCAATTCATTGATATTCACGACCACGATTAGAGATTAGATTAACAATTGTTTTGGTAAAGGTTAGACATGAACGGAGATCCATGTCAAGATAGGGGTTAAGAGTGGGAACCCTATTCCTTCCAGAAACCCTAATATACATGCATCACTGTCGATCTAGTTTTAAATCTATTAAAAGATAAAAAGAGTAATCTTTAATTAATCATCCATGACTACTAAATCTTAATGAACCCTACAAGCCCCCTTCTACTATAAAACCTACATCCGTAGTTAATCTAGATCTATATCCTGCATCCTTGTTTGACGTAGATCTAGAACCTACAACCATTCTTCACCGTTCTTTATTCTTCCTTATTTCCTTTTCAATACGTCTAAAGTAAGATTAAAAGATTCGACGTTTCCCTGAGGACGACCTGTTCTCATCTCGGTCTAGCTACACGCGACACCGTTATTGATTGCGGTTATTACTACATACACTTTTTACACATCAATCAAGAATAGACACACACACACAGAGAGAGAGAGAGAGAGTAACTTTTAAAGTGGTATTATATTGTTATAATGTTGTATTTAGTGTTCACGTTGTTGTTTGTAGGTTGGTACAGAAGAGGCCAGTGTATACGAGAGGAGTCTCAATAGACCAGAGACTACAGTGGGCGGAATACAAGGAACCATTCAGCCACGGTACAACGACAATTGAATTCAGGTTAGGTGTCTTAATGGTTGCAGTCTCGTGCCACTTCTAACACCTTCCGTACCAATCTACCCCTTATGAACCCCACGATGTCTTGATTGTGTTGATGTATTGATTGAATCGTATATTGTATATAGATGGATGAATTGCCGAAACCATGATATCAGTAAATGGATGTAACTGGAGAATCATGTAGATGGATGTATATCCATGGTTCGGTTCGGTCAATATAGATTGATTAGATTGAATATATGGATTCATAGATCCATGTCGTATTGAAGTTTGATAAATGAATCATATTCAAGTCAGATTGATTATATTGAGACTCGGTCTGAGTCAGACAATTAGAAAAGAAATTGAATCCTGAATTAGGTTTTGGTGTTATCGGTAACCGCTGCACATGGACGGCAGAATTTGTGTCTTTTTCAAAGACGATTATCGTGTTGATAACACCTTTTGTTAAGTTGTCTACCTTAAATAGGAAAGAACCCATATCTCCGGCTCCCTGAGGCTTAAGAGAGCGGTCCCGCTTAAACCTATGTTTACTAGGGTCCTTATTGTAATTTAGTATAACTTGAGGGGGTTCTATGTAAAAATAATTTTGTATAGTTTTCAAAATACACTTCAAGTATTTTATTATCGTCTTTAAAGTTTTCATGGATGTATCAATGTGACATTTCTAGTGAATAAAACCTAATTTCATAATATATGGTATTTATTTGTAATATTGGAATTGTATAGTATTTTCTTGTAAATGAGATGTTTTCTTGAATTTTGGAAATGTGGAATATTATAAACATTAAAAATAGATATTTTGATATTAATTACATATATATTTATTTATTAAAAATATAAGTTTTATTTATCATGGAAATCACATTTTCTAAAGAAAATTGTATTTTAAATCTTTCGAGACCGTATGCTCCTTGCGGAGGTCTGCATCTCGCACTACTAAGCCCGAGGATGTGCGATAATCCACACCATCCCGAACGGGTTCCCTGAAATGGGTTGTAGAGGCGCATTTGCAAAGATTTGTTAAAATACACATCTTGTAGAAAATAGTTTTAATAGTTGGAGGTAATTTTGTGTAAAATCATATTTTCCCAAATCTATGTTCCCAAATTTCATCGTTCTATGTTACATATGAGTGTTGTGAGGAGGTAGGTCATTACCTCGTGAATTTTCTAAGGTAATACGGTTTTAAAAAGTTCAATCATGTCGAAATGAAATATAAGGGTATTTTACTGTATAAGTGGAATAAAACTTGCTACGGTTATTATTTAGATGACAAACTTGTTCTATTATCTTCATTAATGTTTAATGGTCATGACATAAGAGTTTGGTATTATTGTGTTTAAGGAAAATAGAACTTTCTATGGAAAAACCGAATCGGAAGTCGGGCCAACTCCGCTTCCGTCGGGTTTTAGTTTTGAATGTTTTTAGAATAGTGAAAAGAGGAATAAGTAGGGACTTACAGGTTGATTAGGTAGAGAAGAGAAAAAGGAAGAGATGGGAGTTGCCGGTGCGTCGTTTCGTCGTCGGAAACTCCTCGGATTGTCGTCGGAAGTTCGTCGGAGCTTCGCCCGTTGCTAACTCCACTTGCACACAAAAAGTCTTGGGAATTTTCTTGAGAGTTTGGGCAGGGATTTATGAGTGAGGGGGGTGATTTGAGGGGTGGTATTTATAGGAAAAATCTAGGGTTTAGGGTAGTGAAAGGGTATATTAAAAATTTGTATTAAAACGTATTAAATGTGTGTTTTAATTTGCTCTGTAAATATGTAGGGAAATTAAATAATACAGGGGTTATGGGGGGGAGTTCAAAAGTCGTAACAGGTAATGAAAGTTAGGGTTTCGACTGAGTCGGACCGGCGGCGGCGGCCGAGTCGAGCGAGTCGCTGGCCCGAGTCAGGCCGCGTCTCCTTGCCACATGTCCCCGTCGCTTCGTCTTGACTCGTGGACCCGTTTTTTTATTCTGTAACTCACCCTATTACGTGTAGTGCACGTGTAGACTCTTAGGATTCTAAAAGATTAAAAGAATTTAATTAAAAAAATGTGTGGTTGATGGGATTTGAACTCTGGTGCTTTGGTTCAGCAGTGCAAGGTCTTACCAATGAGCTACAAGCTGCTTCTTGCTGTTCAAAAGCAAAACAAATTTATAACTTGTGTCAGACAAAAGTACATATTTCTGTATTTTTAAAAAAAAATTGTACAGAAAGTTTAGGGTTGTTACATTCTACCCTCCTTAAAAAATTTCGTCCTCGAAATTTGTAAAGGAAAGTGTAACAGATTCAAGGAAAGTTTGGTGATAGGACTATTGGTAGTGTATGAAAAATATGTGAAAGAAAGAAAGATTTGAAAAGAGTTGAGGAAATTACCAGGATTACCTTGGTCTACGGCCTCTGCTTCTTCAGCCGCTAAAAGGAAAGCCTGACGTCGTGGTTCATTCCTCATAGCTGGAGGCACATTCCTCTGTCCTTGGGGCATGTTTCTCTACCCTCGAGGCATGTTCCTCAGTGCCTGATGGAATTGGCGAGTAGGCTATGTAGGTGGTGGAGCAGGGAGTGCAAGGCGAGGTGCAGGAGCCTGGATAGCTGGCCGCTGCGGATAGTTGATGGGTGTGTGAGCTGGGTTGCGTCTATAAGGACAGTTTCTAATTCCGTGATTGGATGTCCACAAACTAGACACAGGACTTTGGCGCGTCTACAGTCCTTCGACAAGTGTCCATTCCTCTTGCAATAGAAGCAAAAATTTGGACTTGACTAGTTAATTGTTTCTTTCTGTCTCTTGGGTTTTGAAGGTTGTATAGGATAGGCTCCTCCTGCTATCTGGGTGGCATAGCGCTTTATATCGGTTGCTTCCGCTTCTGGTCGGTTCAATAATATAGCAGTCTGCTGCTGCAGTCCTTCCAGGAGGCTTCGGATTGCCTCAAGGAGAACCGTATGCTCGTTGATCGGATCAGCGACGGCAGGTGTGAGTGGTAGTGGTGGGGGAGTGTTGTTGACATTTGTGCTGGTGTTGTTTGGGGAATCCATAACCTTGGAAGAAATATTTGGGTTAGGATAGAGTCAAAATATATGGAATTGGAAGATTCAAGAAATTTGAATTGTAAAGAATGTTTTCAGTTGCTGGTTCTTTTGTTATATTGCTTAGGTTGTCCACGCAGAACTGAACTGCATGGTAGGGTTCCATACAGCTCTGACCTGCATGGGCCGCCAACAAAACCTGTCATGCCCCGCTTCTCGGTGTACGGGCAGAGGACGCGACGAGGCCCGCTACGTATTTACTCAGAAGTAAATACGCTAAGCGTAACTAAGCAATATAAAATGTAATGTACACAAGAGACAAGATATAAATGAACATCAACTTTATTTATTAACATTCTTTTTACAATACATCTGAAAAGTAAATACATGTGATAAAGCGATGCCTAAACAGTGGCATAACAGAAATGGAAAATACAAAATGTAAATGTGTACAAGGAATCTAAAGCTCTGGGTCAAAAGCTAACTGATCCAAATCCTCAGTAGTGGGCTCGATCTCCTGAAGGTCCGATCAACCTGACAACATTCCAAAGAAGAAAGATAGTGAATGTCGTCAACGAACAATCGCTCGGTAAGTCCCAAAGATAAGGGAGAAGTAGAATAGACACACACACACACAGAGAGAGAGAGAGAGAGAGAGTGTGTAACTTTTAAAGTGGTATTATATTGATATAATATTGTATTTAGTGTTAACGCTGTTGTTTGTAGCTTGGTACAGAAGAGGCCAGTGTATACGAGAGGAGTCTCAATAGACCAGAGATTACGGTGGACGGAATACAAGGAACCGTTCAGCCACGGTACAACGGCAATTGAATTCAGATTAGGTGTCTTAATGGTTGCAGTCTCGTGCCACTTCTAACACCTTCCGTACCAATCTACCCCTTATAAACCCCGCGATGTCTTGATTGTGTTGATATATTGTTTGAATTGTATATTGTATATAGATGGATGACTTGCTGAAACCATGATATCAGTAAATGGATGTAACTGGAGAATCATGTAGATGGATGTATATCCATAGTTCGGTTCAGTCAATATAGATTGATTAGATTGAATATATGGATTCATAGATCCATGTTGTATTGAAGTTTGATACTTGAATCATATTCAAGTCAGATTGATTATATTGAGACTCAGTCTGAGTCAGACAATTAGAAAAGAAATTGAATCCTGAATTAGGTTTTGGTGTTATCAGTAACCGCTGCACATGGACGGCAGAATTTGTGTCTTTTTCAAAGACGATTACCGTGTTGATAACACCTTTTGTTAAGTTGTCTACCTTAAATAGGCAAGCACCCATATCTCCTGCTCCCTGAGGCTCAAGAGACTGGTCCCGCTTAAACCTATGTTTATTAGGGTCCTTATTGTAATTTAGTATAACTTGTAGGGGGTTTAGGTAAAAATAATTTTGTATAGTTTTCAAAATACACCTCAAGTATTTTATTATCGTGTTTAGAATTTTCATGGATGTATATTTTATCAATGTGACATTTCTAGTGAATAAAACCTAATTTCATAATATATGGTATTTATTTGTAATATTGGAATTGTATGGTATTTTCTTGTAAATGAGATGTTTTTCTTGAATTTTGGAAACGTGGAATATTATAAATATTAAAAATAGATATTTTGATATTAATTACATATATATTTATTTATTAAAAATATAAGTTTTATTTATAATAGAAATCACATTTTCTAAAGAAAATTGTATTTTAAATCTTTCGAGACCGTATGCTCCTTGCGGAGGTCTGCATCTTGCATTATTAAGCCCGAGGATATGCGATAATCCGCACCATCCCGAATGGGTTCCCCGAAATGGGTTGTAGAGACGCATTTGCAAAGATTTGTTAAAATACACATCTTGTAGAAAAGGGTTTTAATGGTTGGAGGTAATTTTGTGTAAAATCGTATTTTCCCAAATCTATGTTTCCAAATTTCATCGTGCTATATTACATATGAGTGTTGTGAGGAGGTAGGTCATTACCTCGTGAGTTTTCTAAGGTAATACGGTTTTAAAAAGTTCAAGCATGTCGAAATGAAACATAAGGGTATTTTAATGTAAAAGTGGAATAAAACTTGCTACGGTTATTATTTTGATGCCAAACTTGTTCTATTATCTTCGTTAATGTTTAATGGTCATGACATAAGAGTTTGGTATTATTGTGTTTAATAAAAATAGAACTTTTTAAGGAAAAACCAAATCGGATGTCGGGCTAACTCCGCTTCCGTCGGGTTTTAGTTTTGAATGGTTTTAGAATAGTGAAAAGAGGAAGAAGTAGGGACTTACAGGTTGATTGGCTAGAGAAGAGAAAGAGGAAGTGATGGGAGTTGCCGGTGCGTCATTTCGTCGTCGGAAACTCCTCGGATTGTCGTCGGAAGTTCGTCGGAGCTTCGCCCTTTGCTAACTCCACTTGCACACAAAAAGTCTTGGGAATTTTCTTGAGAGTTTGGGCAGGGATTTGTGAGTGAGGGGGGTGATTTGAAGGGTGGTATTTATAGTAAAAATCTAGGGTTTAGGGTAGTGAAAGGGTGTATTAAAATAGATTAAATGTGTGTTTTAATTTGCTCTGTAAATATGTAGGGAAATTAAATAATACAAGGGTTATGGAAGGAGTTCAAGAGTCACAACAGGTAAAGAAAGTTAGGGTTTCGACTGAGTCGGACCGGCGGCGCCGGCCGAGTCGAGCGAGTCGCCGACCCGAGTCGGCCGAGTCTGGCCGCGTCTCTTTGCCACGTGTCCCCGTCGCTTCGTCTTGACTCGTGGACCCTTTTGTTTATTCTGTAACTCATCCTATTACGTGTAGACTCTTGGGCTTCTAAAAGATTAAAAGAATTTAATTTAAAAAAATGTGTTGTTGTTGGGATTTGAACTCTGGTCCTTTGGTTCAGCGGTGCAAGGTCTTACAATGAGCTACAAGCTCCTTCTTGCTGTTCAAAAGCAAAACAAATTTATAACTTGTGCTCAGGCAAAAGTGTTGGGTTTCCCTTGCACCTAGTCTAGGGTTTGGTAGTATCACTCATGCCACTTTAAAAAGAGAGGTGCAAAGCAAACAAACCATGAATCTTTGCTAGAATTATTTGGGTAACAAGTTTGTATCACATACAAAGAAGTATCTATCACATAGAGTTTAGAATTACAACCTTTGTAGTCCGTTCCTTCGCTTCATAAGCTCCGTGTTGAGGTCCCTTCGCTGCGATCATCAAGAACTCTTACTCTCGAGAGGCTCCATGAGGTGAATGATGTATCTTGCTTGAAGTCTTCTTGATCTAAGATGATCTACCTTGAAGAATCTCTAAACCAAGCTTGCACTTCACTAATGAAGTTATTAGAGAAGTGAACACCCTAATCTAAGTGGCTAGAATATATAAGGACGATGAAGTAGGAATTTTACTCTTTTGTTTTCAATTTCTCACTTAGAATCATCACACACAAAAAGTTAGTGAAGCTTTTTCAAGAGGAAGAAGAAGAAGAAAACTTTTGTGATGAATAACGAATTATTGTTATGGTTACAATTGCAACCATAGTAAGATATCTATCATGTATAACTCATGTAGAGAATAAACCATAGGCTAGGGTTAAAGTATGGTTAACAAATATCAAGGATAAAACAAAAAGGGTGGACTCTGTCAAAGCTTCATGAAGCATCTTCAAAGCTCATCCAAAAGAAAATCCAACCAAAAAGAATCAACCATAAAGAAAATGTTAACGCAAGTTTTAAACCCTAGCATGGTTTTAACCCTAGTTGCATTTGTAACCCTAACATGTTACAATATTATATATCACATATACAATATTTTGTAACAAAAGAAAATAATACAATTAACATATATCGCATATACATCAATGTATTATCCAAGTGAGAAAAAGAATCAATAAAGCGAGCTTATATTAGTTAATGTAACGTAATATATCACATATATAATTATACATTAAATTATCGAATGAACTCTTGATCCGATAATACGGCTATATTACATATAACCGACTAATATAACATGTACCATTTCATCGAATCAATACTTGATCCGATGACCCGGCTATATCACATATACCCGGCCGATATGACATATCGCGAGAATAGAATACGGTATCTCATATCGTATTATTCTCGGTCCCGCACATATCACATATTTGCTCCTACTCCGTTTTGCCTGAGCCAGGAAACCTCTGTGTAGGACTCTAAAGAATCGCCAATACGCCGGCAGTAGGTGATGATCATATCAAACACCCATAAGCTGCAAGCGGTCAGCTAAACGTAACAGCCACTCCGGTATTGATCGATCAGAAGATCAACAAGCAAGCATGTACATTCTCCTGTGAATCCAATCAGTAATACTACCGTACAGTCCGGTCTCTTCGTCTCATATGTCGCATATCAAGTCTATGGGTGGTAAACGTCAGACCCCAGTAACCGATAAGTCGTGTCGATGTGAGGCTCATAACAGGTCGAGAAACTACTGATAACTCTTACCAGTAGCACTCCATATCAGCCCTGGCCAGAGACTTCCAGTTATAGCCAATCGAACACAGTACAACATTAACTCCCTATACCGGGAGAGACGAAACCCCTCCTATCGCTTATTTCCTCCATGTGATTCGGGACTGTACCTAAAAGCCACCGTTTTCCACGCCCTCTTGGACGTGGTCAGGTGGAAGTCAAAGCACGGTGGGAATCACACAAGACTCTATGACGATCTCGGGTCTACAGACTTGTAGGGTTCCTAGGCACACTAGTGAGGTCTCACAAGGCATCAACCATGCCAATTTCAAATTTTACAAGTGCCGAGAAACCCTAATACGGATCGTTAACTAGAATTTTAGGCGAAAAGATAAAGTAGTTAACAACTTAACTAAAGATAAGAAGCTACAACCTTTGTAGATCCGGATATCCACTTCCTTAGCTCCACGTAGGCGTCCTCTCGCTGTCCATCTCAAATCCCGGACTCAATCGTCGGCTTGATCGGAGAAATGGGCGGATTAGGTCGTCGGCTTCGTGCCGAAGATGATCTACGTCGAGGCATCACAAGTTCAAGCTCCGACTTCACAAATTTGTGAAACTTGTGAAGAAAACACCCAAAACAACTTGGCAAGAGGTAGAGGGTGAAGAAATAGGAGGTGGGTTCACTTTAGAATTGGATTTCTCACTTTATTGCTCAAGTTGCCATTGATGAAGGCAAGGTTTTTCTTGAAGAAGAAGATGAAGAAGAAGAAAGAATATGATAAGTTTCTTATTTTAAAATGAAACTAATATGAATACTTATCATATACTAACCATGGTCAAGTGTAGAGATTAAACTAAGGTTAGTTGGAACGGTTAGGGTTAAGGATGAGATAAGAATGGTGGACTTTGTCAAAGCTTCAAGAAGCTTCAACATAGGAACAAAATAAGCCACCATTCTTAATAATATCCAAAATGAACAAATAAATAAATAACTAAGTAAATAATCAAAACCCTAACCATTCATATAACCATGGTTTAATCTTTACACAAACCCAAGTGAGCAAGTATCATCAAACATGATACAAACAAGTGCACAAAAATATATCACATATACAATGTGCATCAAGTGAGAAAATCCTTTTAAAATGAACCAATACTAGTTAATGCAAAGCAATATATCAAATATATAATTATACATTAAATTATTAAATCAACACTTGATTTAACGATCTGGTCATATCGCATATAACCGACTAGTATCCTATGTATCGGCTTATCGAATCAATCCTTGATTCGATATCTAGGTTATATCGCATATAACCAATCGATACATTCAACGCGAGAATGAAATACGGTATCACATACACGCATTATTCTCGCTCCCGCACATATCTCAAATGCGCTCCTATTTCGTTTCGCTTGAGCCAGGAAACCTCTGTGTAGGACTCTAAAGACTCGTCAATACGCCGGCAGCAGGTGATGATCATATCAAACACCCACAAGCCGTAAGCGGTCTGCTAAACGTAACGGCCACCCGGGTATTGAGCGATCAGAAGATCGACGAGCAAGCCCGCTCACACTCCTGTGAATCCAACCAGTAACACTTTCCGTACAGTCCGGTCTCGTCGTCTGATATGTCGCATATCTCGCCTAGGGGTGGTAAACGTCAGACCCCAATAGCTCGATAAGTCGTGTCGATATGAGGTCTATAACAGTTCGAGAAACTACTGGTAACACTTATCAGTAAATCTCAGCAACCCTGGCCAGGGATTTCCGGTTATAGCCAATCGAACACAGCGCAACATCAACTCCCTATACCGGGAGAGACGAATCCCCTCCTATCGCTCATTGCCTCCGTGTGATTCGGGACTGTACCCAAAAACCACCGTTTTGCACGCCCTCTTGGACGTGGTAAGGTGGAAATCAAAGCACAGTGGGAACCACACAAGACTCTATGACGATCTCGGGTCAACAGACTACTCTGTACCAGTGTCACCAGAGAACTGCCATCTGACGTAAGGTATAATACCATCTGGGAGTTCTCGGCGAGTCCGTCCAGTGTACCCAGTCTCCACTGAGCACCCGTATATCATCTCTGATGTCAAACACCAATGGATATGGGATCATCCATCGCCCATCTGTATGGGTCGAGAAGGTATACGCTAGTCTACACTGGTATATCGATGCCCCGTCTCGATACACCCACGACTAGGGACCTTGAAGGATGTACTTATGGACTACCATGTCCCTACTAGTATGATCTGCATCATAGTCCAGGTAGTCAAGTACACATCCTAAGGGCTTTACCAACATGTAACAGAGAGACAATCGGTGTACACGTTAAGGTAAAGAGTAACCAGATAGCATACTATCATGTCGAGCAAGAAAGTCCTCCCTATATATGTCCCAGCATCCACTATAATATACATCCAATGTACAGTAATGGCCTCTAGGGCATACATATAACTAACAAGACTAACCTGTACCAGTGTCACCGGAGAACTGCTATCTGACGATAGATATAATACCATCTAGGAGTTCTCGGCGAGTCCGTTCAGTGTACCCAGTCTCCACTGAGCACCCGTATACCATCTTTGATGTCAAACACCGATGGATATGGGATCATCCATCGCCCATCATATGGGTCAAGATGCGTATACGCTAGTCTACTCTGGTGTATCGATGCCCTGTCTCAATACACCCTCGACTAGGAACAGTTATAGGATGTACTCGTTGACTACCCTGGCCCCACTAGTATGATCTCATCATAGTCCTAGTAGTCAAGTACATATCCTAAAGGCATTATCAACATGTGAGAGCAAGACAGTAAACCAATACAAGTCAATATGTTAAGACAAAGTGAAACCAGATAGCATACTATCATATCGAGCAAGAAAGTCATCACTATATATATCCAAGCATCCAGTATAATATACATCATATGTACAACAATGGCCTCTAGGGCATATATACAACTAACAATCTCCTACTTGCACTAAGGCCAGCTGTTGTAGTATCTCATACCCAACATCCCGAAGAGTCTCTCAAATTGTATCTGGGGAATGGCCTTCGTGAGTGGATTCGCAGTGTTGTCCTTCGTGTCAACTCTCCTGACCTCGATCTCGCGGCGATCAACTATCTCCCGTATCAGGTGATACCGCCTCAGAATATGTCTGGACTTCTGATGGGACCTGGGTTCCTTGGCCAAAGCCATAGCTCCATTGTTATCATAATACAAAGGTATTGGATGCTCAATGGACAGAACCACTCCAAGTTCAGTGATGAACTTCTTCATCCCGACAGCCTCTTTGGCAGCATCGTTGGCAGCGATGTATTCAGCCTCCATCGTCGAGTCTGTCACGGTTTCTTGCTTGGAACTCTTCAAATAAACTGCCCCTCCATTTAGGGTAAAGACAAAACCCGAGTGCGAGTTAGAGTCGTCCTGATCACTTTGGAAGCTCTAATCGGTAAAGGACTCCACTTGGAGTTCTCCGTTACCATACACCAAGAACATCTCCTTAGTCCTTCGTAAGTACTTGTGAATGTTCTTCACAGCTGTCCAGTGACTCTCTCCAGGATCTGCTTGATACCTACTCATTACGCTTAGTGAGTATGCTACATCGGATCTGGTACATAGCATCGCATACATGATAGAGCCTACTTCCGAAGCATAGGGTATCCCTTGCATGCGAGCTCTCTCCAAATCAGTCTTGGGAGACATCTCTTTAGAGAGAGTGAGTCCAGAGATCGTGGGTTGGTTCCCACGCTTGGATTCTTCCATACTAAACCTCTTTAATATGGTGTCAATGTACCTGGATTGGGACAATCCTAGTATCCGTTTAGATCTATCTCTATAGATCTTAATTCCCAAAATGTGGGAGGCATCACCTAGATCTTTCATTGAGAATCTATGTGATAAGAAGAGCTTGACCGAGTGCAGCATAGGAACATCATTTCCTATCAAGAGTATGTCATCCACGTACAATACGAGGAAGACAACCTTACTCTCTTCAACCTTCTTGTAAATACAAGGTTCATCTACGTTTTTGATAAAGTCAAACTCTTTGACTACCGCATCAAAACAGATGTTCCAACTCCGCGATGCCTGCTTCAACCCGTAGATGGATTTAAGCAGCTTGCACACCTTTCCGCTGCTCCCACTATCTACGAAGCCCTCTGGCTGAGTCATGTACACGCACTCCTCTAAATCACCATTCAGAAAGGCGGTCTTAACATCCATTTGCCAGATTTCGTAGTCATGGTATGCAGTAATGGCAAGTAAGATCCGGATGGACTTAAGCATAGCCACTGGAGAAAAGGTTTCGTCATAATCCACACCTGGTCGTTGACGAAAACTCTTTGCAACAAGTCTAGCTTTGAAAGTCTCTACTTTTCCATCTACACCAAATTTCTTCTTAAAGATCCATTTTCTCCCAATGGGTTTTACCCCTTCAGGAGCAACTTCCAAAGTCTATACTTTGTTGGTGTACATGGATTCCATCTCAGATCACATTGCATCCAGCCACTTCACAGAGTCACCACTTGTGATGGCCTGCTCGAAGCTAGTCGGGTCATCATCTTCCATGATGCAATCCTCACTCCCACCGTCTATGAGAAAACCGCAGTATCTCTCAGGTGGATGAGGAACCCTACTAGATCGGTGAAGAGGCTGGGGTTCGTTGGGAACTACTGAATCATCTGGTTCCACTAAATCTTCAGTTGTAGTTTGTGGTGCTGAAACTTCTTCCAGCTCTACCGCTTCGCCACTAATTTCTTTTATAAGAAATTCCTTTTCTAAAAAGGTGGCATGTCGGGAAACAAGCACCTTTTGTTCCTCGCCGTGGTAGAAAAGATATCCATGTGAATGTTTAGGATATCCTACAAACTTACAAAGAACTGAGCGTGCCTCGACTTTGTCCGGATTTTGTGTTTTGACATAGGCCGGACAACCCCATATCTTAACACGTTTAAGACATGGTCTCTTCCCACTCCATATCTCATATAGTGTGGTAGGTACAGATTTAGACGGAACTTGATTCAATAGGTATGCTGCTGTCTCAAGCTCATGACCCCAAAAGGAAATAGGTAACTCAGCAGTACTCATCATAGAGCGCACCATATCTAATAGGGTGCGATTCCTCCGCTCCGATACACCGTTGTGCTGTGGTGTATAAGGAGGAGTAAGCTGAGAGAGAATCCCATTCTCTTTTAGATAATCCAGGAACTCATTGCTCAAGTATTCTCCTCCTCGATCAGATCGAAGGATCTTAATACTTTTTCCCGTTTGGTTCTCTACTTCGTGCTTGTATTCCCTGAATTTCTCAAAAGCTTTAGACTTGTGTTTCATCAGGAACACATGTACGTACCTTGAGAGATCGTCAGTGAATGTAATGAAGTAGGAAGAACCGTTCCGGGCATGTGTAGACATGGGACCACATACATCACTATGTATCAGTCCCATGAGTTCTGTAACTCTTTCTCCGTGTCCACTAAACGGAGTTTTGGTCATCTTGCCTTTGAGACATGACTGGTAAGTGTCATAAGATGAAAATTCGAACGGATTCAAATATCCATCCTTATGTAACTTAGCTAGCCGTGTCGCATTGATATGACCTAGTCTACAATGCTACAAGAAGGATTCGTTCATTTCTGAACTCTTCCTCGTGTGTGTGTTTTGTACACTAAGTACTGTAGTTTGATTGAGAATGTATATGCCATTAAATAACGAGCCTGATCCAATCAACTTTTGATTCAGGAAGATGTTCATAACATTATCATGTACTACAAGATTACATCCTTCTTTACTCAATAAAGAAACTGATATAATATTGCATATCATGCTCGGAATGTAATAGCATTCGTTCAGAATCAATGTATTACCATTTGGCAAAACAAGGTGATACTCGCCAACTGCTTTGGCTGCAACATTTGCACCATTCCCTACTCTTACGGAATGATCACCCTCTCCCAGTTCCCTACCTTTACATAGCCCATGTAACATATTACATATATGGGATCCAGATCCGGTATCTAATACCCAGGACGTAGAGTGAACTGAGAAACAGTTCTCGATAATAAACACACCCAAAGAAGATGCATCATCATGCTTGTTCTTCATTTGGGCGGCGTGAGAATCCAGATATTCTCCTATTCCCTGCTCAGACTTATAACAATTATAAGTGGGAGCGGGACCAACGTTCCCCTGCTCAGTATAATAAGCGGGTTCAGTCAATACATCTATATTATTATCTTGATTAAGGCCTGACATGGTCGCTACCTGGAGAGAGAGAGAGAAGAAAACACTTTAGCGTATGCTCTTGCAAAATTATATTGGTTATTATCTTATCTAATCAGGATGGCTCCCACTGCTTTTTTATCAAATCTTCCTTCAAACCCTAAAGGGTAAGATTAGCCGGGATTAATTACACTTTACAAGTTCGCAATCTTTCGGCCAGACTAGTGTTGGTACTTTGAGGGAGGTTCCCCGTGCTTTCGCACGGACCTAATTAGAATAAACCTCGTTTTCCTAGAGGCATAACCCCGTTAACACCTTTCTAGACACCTACTTGATCGGCTATTTGTCCTGTGTAAAATTCTCCCAGGAGTAACTCTTACTCGCAGTGGGTATCAGGATCCAACTATCTCATAGGAGGTATGCAATCTCATTGCAAATTTCAACACTTGAAATTCCCGATAATACTTTTACCTCTAACCACCTATGACCTTGACAAAGGCCAACAAACCATAGGAAGCTAGTCAAGTTCAACCCGTCATTTCTTGATTGAAATAAACCCACCCGCACGACCCTTGACAAAGGCCAACAAGGTCGTACGACTACCCTAATCCAATCGTATCACATGCTTAAGCAGATAAGTACTAGTCAGCTACCGCACACTACGCCTTGATAAAGGCCAACAAACGCAGCATGAATACTAAATAGTCTTTATCTGAAATGACAGAGGGCTACGCAGGTTTTTCAGAATACCATGAGCGTAATGAACTCGATATCGTTGTAGAAACAAGTGATTTTGAAAAGGAGTATTTTTTAGGCTTTTCTAGTTTCGCTAAAGAGGTCACTCCCGGTGAAGGGATCTCGTCTCTTTCCTCATCGAATAAGGTGCAGGATATTTCACAAATACCGCGGTGCAAAGCAAGAACTATAGAAGCAATCAAAAACTAAACCGTGAGTTTATAGCATCTGCCAGTTTTGCTAAAGAGGTCACTCCCGGTGAAGGGATCTCGGCTCTTTCCTCATCGAATAAGGTGCAGGGTATATCACATATACCACTATGCAAAGCAAAAACTGTAGCTACGCTTTTTATAAATTTGATTCTACAACATCTTTTAGGTTTCTTATCTTTTATTAATCTCATTAATAAATCCCATCATTTATGCTTCCTAAGCATCACAGAAGAAACGAAAATACAACGTACGCTTATGCCATCCGCATTCGCCACAATGTTCCTGTAACACCCGAGCCCAATGCTACTATTTTCAGTTACTGTTTGAGCATAATGTGGTACTCATTTCATTTAACTTGCTTATTTGTTGCTTACTGTAAAAATTTACCCGGCAAAGTCATTTCTACATATAACAAATTTTGGCATCTAAAATAAAATTGAAAATATTCATCTTGGCCTACTTGACACCCCTAGTCTTGTGGTAGCGTCCGTGCATTGTGTTCTCGTCCCGTTCAGTGAAACGGGCGAGTTTGGACGGCTACGCGCGTGTAGATGTGTCCGTTTTGGGGGTATGCTTTTTAATCATAAAACACTTAATTTTAAAATTTGGATCCCGCTTAAAATCCTATTATTTCAATTTCAAATTTTTGGACTCGACCCGGGCGCGATTTGGAAATGTTTTATTTGGCGCCAAAATCCCAAATTTTAATATTATTAAAACCATCGCATATATTTTTCTAACTAACCTAATATCTTACTGTTCATTACCTATCTTTTAAATCTTTAAATTAACTTATATATATATCCTACTGTTCCTTAAAATGATTTGAATCTTTAATTAATATTTATCCCTAACTAACGATTCCCCTTTAGCCAATCGCATTCCTTTTAATTCCGTGGGCCCCACCTGCAGCTCTCTCTCTCTCTCTCCACTTTCTCTCTCTCTCTCTCATATATTCTCTCGTACTTCTCTTTATCATTCTTTCTCTTCTTGCTTCATGTCTCGTTTCTCATTTTTTTTAACTGTACTTTTGTTGCCGGAATTCCGTCGTGCCGGTGATACTTCTCGACGTTCCAGCGAGGTACCCCGACCCGTGTGGTTCCTTTGTTCGTCGTTTGGGTTCATTCCGTGAACCGTGCGCCCGTCGCGAGTTTTCCCCGCCGACGGTTAACGTTCCGTTTTCCCGATTCGCGACCCATCCAGGCAAGTTAATCTTGCTACATGCTATATAATTCATTTTATACCTATTTAAATAAATACCATACCTATAGTTTAAATCTAGTGCCCCATGTTTAATTTTATAACATTTCGATGTTCCGTTTGCATCCGTTTATATCATACTAAATCTAGATCATGAAAACTTATCTTGTGACATACTAGATTACATTATACTGCAACCATATCATTTAAAATATATATCGTCGTAATATTTATTATTATTATCTTTAATTAGTTTATAATCTTTATTTTATAATTTTATACATTTGAAAATCTTATAGTTTACACATGAAACGTCGTTGAAAAATCGGATATGACAAATCTGAAATTTACTGTACACCTTATCTTATAAAATTCATTATAAATCATAGACAAATCATTAGTATATGTTCTTTAGTTCGTTACGAAGCTAACTCAGAATACTATAACTCTATGAAATATTTACTTGCAAAATAAATTGTTTAAATAACGTAAAATGCAAATGAAAATGTCTCCAAACTGCTGTCCAGGGAAATTCCAGCAGCAAACTTTCAACTTCGAATGTTCATAACTTTTTTTAGGGACAACCTGAGATGGTTATACTTATAAAACTGAAAAACTTATTGAATTATCTTTGTTTTGGTATAAGACACGTCCCTTTTGGAGAACGTTTGTTATTTTTAAGCTATTTTATAAACTAGGGTGACGCTGAATTTCTGAACGGAACCTTCTTTTGCATGATTAATCAATACCACTTTTATAGTTATTAATCGCTTTGAATATGCTATCCATATTAATATTATTATATCAATATTTATATCACATATTGCTTAGTTGTACATCCCACATTACCATTTTATAGTCTTATAACTTTTCGGATACCCGTTTGCATCCATCCCATTTAAGATACATATAATTGCATCCATAGATCACATTACTACATAATAATGTGATATTAACACTCCATGTTTAATAAATTGCATCTTAATTAATATTGGAACTATAAATGTAACCCTAATCGATAACTGTGCATCCATATCCTTGAAATTATATCTATTTGCATATCATATTACATGTTCCAGTTTATTGTTCTGATAGTACTCATGCTTGTTTATTTATACACATGCTTATGTTAGTTTGATTATGAGCACCCACATGACATCTTGTGCTTCCTGACATGACCTGTTACACTTCCTATTTGACATGACATGGTACCGTACACTCTTGACATGACATGACACCTTTATACATTACCTGGCTGGACCTGATGTACCATGCTTTACCTGTTACCTGATCTTGTGTCTAATGCCAACAAACATAACATGTAGTCCTCATGGACCGTTCCTGTTGTCTATCCAGACAAACCTGCTTTTACCTGATCCTGTGTTGGCATTAGTTCTTGACTACCGAATACCTGACTTGACATACATAACTTGGGGGTATGGGGAAATCAAAGGTGAAATCTGACGTGTAACTCGACAGTTCACTACCTGTATTGAGTGTACACATTCCTGTTTTGTGCCTAGCGGCATGTCTCGGTTTCAGCCGAGAATATTGTGGTCGTGGTCCCGGGTATGTACGGGATACTATTGAGTGTACACATTCCTGTTTTGTGCCTAGCGGCATGTCTCGGTTTCGGCCTAGAATATTGTGACCGTGGTCCCGGGTATGTACGGGATACTATCGAGTGTACACATTCCTGTTTTGTGCCTAGCGGCATGTCTCGGCTGCAGCCGAGAATATTATGGCCGTGGTCCCAGGTATGTACGGGATACTATTGAGTTACATCGATGATTCATCAATTGATTTCAAAGACTTTAGAATAGAAAACCTGATAGAACAGTTTAGTTTACCCACTGCACGCTACCATGTACTGGTATGATTCATATTATTGTTATTCTTGCTGTATTTATGTTTATATTACATTGCCTGCTACACTGTTCATATTATATTACTTGATGACATGACGCGCTGACGTCTGGGTTTTGCATGGCCCAGATTCCGTACCGCTGTTGCAGTCCGAGCAGGAGTACTTCAGCCAGCAGGCTGAGCTGTGAGTTCAGTAGTAGTTAGTTTTATTTCCTGCATTTATTTCCTGATGTGAGCCCGCATTATGGGACACACTTTTCAGTTATTTGTATTGGATCATTTGCTTCCGCATTTATTTATTATTGACTCCCGTTATTCTGAATTATGGACATGTTTTAGATAGTTTTATCTTGTTCTTGATATATCTACAGCCGTAATGTGACTGTGGATGGATACTTCCTACCCACAGGTAGCATGGTTGGTTATGTCACGTGCCCAATCTAGCGTACTCTGGGAAGCAGGGCGTGACATGGTTCTTTTGGTATCAGAGCCATAGGATAGTCGGGTTGATTCTTTTGTAGTTGGGTATTGTACCCAATACACGAATCAGAATACCCGTGTTTAGGAAACATGTCCTGCCACCTTGACCATTTTACCATTCTTGAATCACATTCTTCCTGATTATATCTTTTACGATGTGCAAACTTCCTTTGCATATCGATTCGAAAACCTGATTCCTTGTTATCTCTAGGACTTAGGCGACTTGGATGGAGTTATGTAATTGTGGCTATGATACCGCGGCATAGTTACAATGCGGTACTCTATTTAAGTATCTTGGAGTTCTAGGCTTGATCTATATTCAAAATCTATCATCATGCTAATGTTGGGTATTTTGAGTTCAGGATTATGGCCGGTAAGAAATTGAAGACATACCAGAGGCGTGTGGACGAAGCCGCCATGCTTGGAGTGATAAAAGGAATGCTGGAGAATCAAAGAAACAGACCGAGCTGATCCAGCAGCAAGCGGACTCGTTTCGGGAAGGTTTGCAGATCGTTCAGCAGTCTGTGAACAATGTTGGAGCTAGACTAGTTGACCGAGTAGGGACCGTAGCAGATTTCAGGCGGTTGGGTCCGTCTACATTTACTGGTTTAAAGGAGCCGTTGCCAGTGGAGCAGTGGCTAGTTGACACAGAGAACTTGCTTTTTGCGGCACAGATTCCAGATTACAAAAAAGTTGTTGTGGTACGCATTCAGCTAGTGGACTACGCCCGAGAATGGTGGCTTGTTGAAGAGACCCGCTTGCCCAAGCCGATCAAGTGGGCGGATTTTTCTAAGAGTTTCCTGGAGAAGTTCTTCCCGCGGACTGCACGGGAGGAAATGGAAGAGAAGTTCATCGGACTAAAGCAGAAGGGAGCACCCGTAGATGTGCATGTAGCAGAATGGACGAGATTCAGTAGTTTCGCTGGACCTTTAGTTGCCAACGATACAGACAGGGCACGGAGGTTCATGCGCAGACTGGACGTGGACATCCAGAGGCAAATTGTCTCCCTGGGTTTGACCACTTTCTCACAAATACTTGCAGCAGCCAAGAGCAGCAGAGTTTATCTGGGATGAAAGGGAGTTTGCAGCAGACAGCAGTTGCGTTAAGGAAGCAGTTCGGTCGGGCCGGTCGAGTTTAGGGCTAGGCCGACAAACAATATTCTTGCATCAATGGAAGTGATGAAAGTAAAGAGCCGGCTGTTGTTTGTGATTCTATGGACGTGTTTGAAGATATATCGGGTTTACCGCCGAGGAGAGACGTGGAGTTCGCAATTGATCTTATTCCTGGTGCAGCGCCAGTATCTAAAGCGTATTATCCAATGGCGCCAGTAGAGTTGGAAGAAGTAAAGAAACAGGTTGCTGAATTGCTTGAAAAAGGGCTGGATTCGAAGCAGTAACTCGCCTTGGGGAGCTCCAGTTCTTCTAGTAAAGAAGAAGGATGGCACAAGAAGGATGTGCATCGACTATCGAGAATTAAACCGGGTGATTATTAAGAACAAGTGCCCTATCCCTCGCATTGGAGAACTTTTTGAGCAGCTTAGTGGCGCGAGGGTATTCTCGAAGCTGGATTTGCGATCCGGATATCATCAGGTCCGAGTGAAAACAGAAGATATTTACAAGACGGCGTTCCGAACTCGGTATGGACATTACGAGTACTTAGTGATGCCCTTCGGAGTAACGAATGCGCCGGCAGTATTCATGGACTTGAGAAACCGAATCTTTTCACCTTTCTTGGATCAGTTCATTGTGGTATTCATTGACGATATTCTGGTTTACTCGAAGAGTTTTGAAGAGCATGCTGAGCATTTGAAGATCGCACTGCAGACGTTGAGACAGGAGAAATTGTATGCGAAGATGAGTAAGTGCGAGTTTTGGCTGGAGGAAGTAAGGTTTTTGGGGCATGTTTTGTCTGGCGATGGCATTGCCGTCGATCCAGAAAAGATTGCAGCAGTTCGAGATTGGCCTATTCCAAAGAATGTTGCTGAGATAAGAAGTTTCCTTGGATTAGCCGGATACTACAGGAGATTTGTGGAGAACTTTGCTCGTCTGGCAGAGCCGTTGACCAAGCATACGCGTAAGGAGGTACCTTTTGTATTGGCGGATAAGTGTGCGTTAGCTTTCGAGACGTTGAAGCAGAAGTTGATAACCGCCCATATTCTGACCGTGCCAGACAATTCCGGAGGATTGGTGATTCACAGCGACGCATCTGGGAAAGGATTGGGATGTGTTTTGATGCAGCATGGGAAGGTTGTAGCATACGCATCGGGACAGTTGAAGACCCATGAGAAGAATTATCCAACTCATGACTTGGAGCTTGCGGCTGTGATTTTCGCTTTGAAGATTTGGAGACACTACCTTTTGGGCGAAAGAGTCGAAGTTTTTACTGATCATAAGAGCTTGAAGTATGTGTTCACACAGAAGGAGCTTAATATGAGGCAGCGTAGATGGTTGGAGCTGATGGCTGACTACGATCTTGATCTTAAGTACCATCCGGGGAAGGTTAATGTTGTGCCGGATGCGCTTAGTCGGTTACCAGTAATTCAGGTGTTAACTACACAGAAGGAGATCGTCGCAGATTTTCGAAGATTTGACTTGGAGGTTATGCTACAGCGTTCTACGGGACAGTTGTTGCAGCTGCAAGTACATTCGTCTTTGATCGAGAATATTAAAGCAGCTCAATCGCAGGATCCTAGACTGCAAAAGTTTCGAGAGCAGGTTGAAGCCGGGCTACGAACAGATTTATTGATCCACGAAGATGGTTCGTTGAGGTATGGTAGCCGTTTGTGTGTGCCAAAGGGTGATGTTCGTGAAGAGCTTATGAAGGAGGCACACAGTTCAGCTTATTCTGTACATCCAGGAGGCACAAAGATGTACCGAGATATTCGACAGCATTTCTGGTGGGAGGGCATGAAGCGGGAGATTGCTCGCTTTGTGGCGAAGTGCTTGGTGTGTCAGCAAGTTAAAGCTGAACATCAAAGGGTTGCTGGTTTATTGCAACCACTTCCGATTCCTCAGTGGAAGTGGGAACATATAACCATGGATTTCGTGACGGCTTTACCGCGAAGTCCAAAAGGCAACCATGCTATATGGGTGATTGTTGACCGATTGACCAAGGCAGCTCATTTTATTCCTTTTCGGGTTGGTCAATCAACAGAGACTTTGGCAGAGCGGTACATGCAAGAGATTGTAAGATTGCATGGAGTACCGGTGAGCATCGTGTCCGATCGGGACACTCGGTTCTTATCACACTTTTGGCGGAGTCCACTAGACCCTAGAACCCGGTTACTTGTGTTCTCCTCCTTGGGTCTACCTAATGTGGAAAAGTAAATAATATACAATGGTGACAACATCCTCATCCCGAAAGTGCCCCAATAAAAGAATATTACATACAATTGAATTTTACATGAATGAAAATAAAAACCCTCATCTCACATAAAAACCCCGGCTATTCAGAACACGACAATCCAATATAACATATCACAACAACATATAATATCTCATATCATCAACGTAAGCAAGTATGCGTATCCCTATTGTCGTTGATGTATAGCAACGAAGCCGGCAATACCCCACATACTACACTTACGGTCGCATAAAAGAATAGTGAAAAACTACAACATTTGGAATCCATAATCATCTTAGACATCGTAAACCCGAAATATCAGATATTACGGATTTCATGCCTAACTATATGAATTCCACATATTGTATCACAATCACAGAATATCAAGATGATGTTTAACGTTTCGATCGAATCAACATACACTCAGAAATTACCCCCATGAGCTCAACACTTGAGCAAAGTCAAAACACTCAAAAACCGTGCCACAGTGTCTATGGACTAGCCGTAGAAGGAGTTAACCAATGCCTCACCTATGACACCACGGAACTACGAAAAACCCTAGGGTTCAATCGCGGTTCCATGGGCATAGAATCGAGTTAAGATTAGTATAGTCTTCTAGAGGGTCCATAGGAATACTTGCACGATTTTATGAATATAATCAACTTCGGAAAATTATAACACTTGGAAATTTCAGCGGGGTACAAAATGTGGTGTTCGATGTTCGATCGAACTGCTAAATATAGTCAAAGTTACCAATACAGTGTTAAATTATACAACTACGAAGCACTACGAATTAGCCCCAGGTCAAACTAATCATCACATGAAAATTGGGCTAAACAAACAATACTAGAAACCCCAAAATGAAGACACCAGAGCACAGGAGGAATACGTGGAGCAGAGGAGCATAGGGGGCTGGCCAGGCCAGAAATCTTGGCTTGGTGCTCGTCCAAATTCCGAGCACCCCCCCCATGTATTTCACCCATGTTCATAGTTTGTCCTATGTACCATTCTGCACTTGTTTGAAAAATTTTAAAGGACTTTTTAGAAAATTTACAGAGAGAAAAATGAGGGTTCCATAATACCGTATTTCGGAGTCAATTTCGTTTTCGTAATTGTTTTAACATCATGTCTAAAATTCTAGCTTGTCTCTGATACCACTGTTGGGTTTCCCTTGCACCTAGTCTAGGGTTTGGTAGCATCACTCATGCCATTTTAAAAATTAGAGAGCTGCAAAGCAAACAAACCATGAATCTTTGCTAGAATTATTAGGGTAACAAGTTTGTATCACATACAAAGAAGTATCTATCACATAGAGTTTAGGATTACAACCTTTGTAGTCCGTTCCTTCGCTTAATAAGCTCCGTGTTGAGGTCCCTTCGCTGCGATCATCAAGAACTCCGACTCTCGAGAGGCTCCATGAGGTGAATGATGCATCTTGCTTAAAGTCTTCTTGATCTAAGATGATCTACCTTGAAGAATCTCTAACCCAAGCTTGCACTTCACTAATGAAGTTATTAGAGAAGTGAACACCCTAATCTAAGTGGCTAGAATATATGAGGATGATGAAGTAGGAATTTTACTCTCTTTTGTTTTCAATTTCTCACTTAGAATCATCACACACAAAAAGCTAGTGAAGCTTTTTCAAGAGGAAGAAGAAGAAGAAAACTTTTGTGATGAATAACGAATTATTGTTATGGTTACAATTGCAACCATAGTTAGATATATATCATGTATAACTCATGTAGAGAATAAACCATAGGCTAGGGTTAAAGTATGGTTAACAAATATCAAGGATAAAACAAAGAGGGTGGACTTTGTCAAAGCTTCATGAAGCATCTTCAAAGCTCATCCAAAAGAAAATCCAACCAAAAAGAATTAACCATAAAAAAAATGTTAACCCAAGTTTTAAACCCTAGCATGGTTTTAACCCTAGTTGCATTTGTAAGCCTAACATGTTACAATATTATATATCACATATACAATATTTTGTAACAACAGAAAATAATACAATTAACATATATCGCATTTACATCAATGTATTATCCAAGTGAGAAAAAGAATCAATAAAGAGAGCTTATATTAGTTAATGTAACGTAATATATCACATATATAATTATACATTAAATTATTGAATCAACTCTTGATTCGATAATCCGGCTATATTACATATAACCGACTAATATAACATGTACCATTTCATCGAATCAACACTTGATCCGATGACCCGGCTATATCACATATACCCGGCCGATATGACATATCGCGAGAATAGAATACGGTATCTCATATCGTATTATTCTCGGTCCCGCACATATCACATATGTGCTCCTACTCTGTTTTGCCTGAGCCAGGAAACCTCTGTGTAGGACTTTAAAGAATCGTCAATACGCCGGCAGTAGGTGATGATCATCTCAAACACCCACAAGCTGCAAGCGGTCAGCTAAACGTAACAGCCACCCGGGTATTGATTGATCAGAAGATCAACAAGCAAGCCTGTACATTCTCCTGTGAATCCAATCAGTAACACTACCGTACAGTCCGGACTCTTCGTCTCATATGTCGCATATCAAGTCTATGGGTGGTAAACGTCAGACCCCAGTAACCGATAAGTCGTGTCGATGTGAGGTTCATAACAGGTCGAGAAACTACTGATAACTCTTACCAGTAGCACTCCATATCAGTCTTGGCTAGAGACTTCCAGTTATAGCCAATCGAACACAGCACAACATCAACTCCCTATACCGAGAGAGACAAAACCCCTCCTATCGCTCATTGCCTCCATGTGATTCGGGACTGTACCCAAAAGCCACTGTTTTGCATGCCCTCTTGGACGTGGTAAGGTGGAAATCAAAGCACAGTGGGAATCACACAAGACTCTATGACGATCTCGGGTCTACAGACTAACCTGTACCAGTGTCACCGGAGAACTGCTATCTGACGATAGGTATAATACCATCTAGGAGTTCTCGGCGAGTACGTTTAGTGTACCCAGTCTCCACTGAGCACCCGTATACCATCTTTGATGTGAAACACCGATGGTTATGGGATCATCCATTGCATATCATATGGGTCAAGATGCGTATACGCTAGTCTACTCTGGTGTATCGTTGCCCTGTCTCGATACACCCTTGACTAGGAATAGTTATAGGATGTACTCATTGACTGCCCTGGCCCCACTAGTATGATCTCATCATAGTCCTGGTAGTCAAGTACATATCCTAAGGGCTTTATCAACATGTGAGAGCAAGAAAGTAAACCAATACAAGTCAACATGTTAAGACAAAGTGAAACCAGATAGCATACTATCATATCGAGCAAGAAAATCCTTACTATATATATCCAAGCATCCACTATAATATACATCATATGTACAACAATGGCCTCTAGGGCATATATACAACTAACAAAAAGTACATCTTTCTGTATTTTTGAAAAAAATTGTACAGAAAGTTTAGGGTTGTTACAAGCTTGCACATGCTTCCGCTTCTCCCACTGTCTGCGAAGCCCTCTGGCAGTGTCATATACACGCTCTCTTCTAAATCACCATTTAGAAAAGCGGTTTTGACGTGCAGTCTGCCAGATATCGTAGTCATGGTATGCAACAATGGCAAGTAGGATCCTGATGGACTTAAGCTTAGCGACAAGTCTAGCTTTGAAAGTCTCAACTTTTCCATCTACACCAAAATATATTTCTCAAGGATCCCCTTGCTCCCGATGGGTTTTACCCCTTCAGGAGCAACATGCAAAGTCAACACTTTGCTGGTGTACATGGATTCCATCTCAGATCGCATAGCATACAACCATTTCACATAGTATCCACTTGTGATGGCCTGCTCGAAACTAGTTGTGTCATCATCTCCATGATGCAATCCTCGCTCCCACCGTCTAAGAGAAAACCGTAGTATCTCTCAGGTGGATGAGGAACCCTACTAGATCCGCGGAGTGGCTTCGGTTCGTCAGGGACAATTGAATCCTCCGGTTCTAACAAATCATCAGTTATAGTTTGCGTTGCTGGAACTTCTTCCAGTTCTACCTCTTTGCCACTAATTTCTTTCACAAGAAATTCCTTTTCTAAAAAGGTGGCATGTCGAGAAACAAAACACCTTTTGTTCCTCGGTGTGGTAGAAGATATTCCCTCGCGAGTGTTTGGGATATCCTGTAAACTTGCACAGAGCTGACCTTGCCTCGATCTTGTCCATATTTCGCTTTTCAACATAGGCCGGACAACCCTATATCTTAACTCGTTTAAGAGATGGTCTCTTCCCATTCCATATCTTATATGGAGTGGTAGGCAACGGATTTGATTGGAACTCTATTCAATATGTATGCATCTTCTCAAGTGCATGTCCCTGAAAGGAAATAGGAAACTCGGCAGTACTCATCATAGAGCACACCATATCTCATAGGGTGCGATTCCTCCATCCCAATATATCGTTGTGCTATGGTGTATACGGAGGAGTAAACTGAAAGAGAATCTAATTCTCTTTTAAATAGTCTTGGAATTCCGTGCTCCAGTATTCTTCTCCCCGATCATATCGAAGGACTTGAAAACCTATACCCATCTAGTTTTCAACTTTGTATTTATATTCTTTGAAATTCTCAAAAGATTCAGTTTTGTGTTTCAACAAGAACACACGTCCGTATCTTGAGAGAACATCAGTGAATATAATAAAGTATGCGGAACTATCCCTGAAATTTGTAGACATAGGACCGCATACATCACCATGTATCTGTCCAAGAGTTCAGTAGCTCTTTCTCCGTTTCCAGTAAACGGAGATTTGGTCACCTATTCTTTGAGACATGACTGGCAAGTTTTCATAAGATGTAAATTCGAATGGATTCAAATATGCATCCTCATAGAACTTCATCTAGTCTTGTCTTATCGACATGACCTAGTCTATAATGCCTCAAGAAGACATCGTTCATTTCTGAACTGTTCCTCTTGTGTGTGTTCTGTACGTTTAGAACTGTAGTTTGATTCAGAACGTGTACACTGTTATACAACATACCTTACCCAATCAACTCTTGATTTAGGAAAATATTCACAATATTTATTGGTACGAAATAACAGTCGCTAAGAATCAATGTATTACCAGTAGGTAACATAAAGTGATATTTGCTAACTGCTTTGGCTGCAACAATTGCACCATCTCTACTACTAGAGACATATCACCCTTTCCCAGTTCTCCACCTGTCTATAACCCATGTAACAAATTACATGTGTGGGATCCTGATCCGGTATCCAATACCCAGGACGTAGAGGTAACTGAGAAACAGTTCTTGGTTACGAACACATCCGAAGACAATGCATCGACATGCTTATTCTTCGTTTGGGTGGCGTGGGAATCCGAATATTCCCCTATTCCTTACTCAGACTTATGACAATCATAAGGTAGAGCGGAACCTAGCCCAGTATGATGAGTAGGTTCGGTCAAAACATCCATATTATTATCTTGATTAAGGTATTTCATTGGTCGCTACCAGGAGAGAGAGAGAAGGATAATCACTTTGCGTGCGCTCTTTGCAAGATTATATTGGTTATTTTTATCTAATCAGGATGGCTCCCACTGTTTTTATCAAATCTTCCTTCAAACCCTAAAAGGTAAGACTAGCCGGGATTAATTACACCCTACAAGTTCGCCAATCTTTCAGCCAGGTCAGTGTCGGTACTTTGAGGGAGGTTCCCCGTGCTTTTGTACGGATCTAATTAAAATAAAACTCGTTTTCCCAGTGGCGTAACCCCCTTAACACCTTTCTAAACACCTACTTGATCGGCTAATTGTGATGTGTAAAACTCTCCTAAGAGTAACTCTTACTCGCAGTGGGTATCGGGATCCAACTATCTCGTAGAAGGTATGCAATCTCATTCCAAATTTCAACACTTGAAATTCCCGATAATATTTTGCCCCTAGCATCCTATGAGCTTGACGAAAGCCAACAAACCATAGTCCGCTAGTAAAGTCCAACCCGTACATTTCATGATTAAATTAAACCCACCCGCATGACCCTTGACGAAAGCCAACAAAGTCGTACGACTACCCCAATCTAATCGCATCATATGCAGCAGACAAGCAGTAAGTAGCTACCGCACACTACGCCTTGACGAAAGCCAACAAACGTAGCACGAATACAAAATACTACTTATCTGAAATGACGGAGGGCTACAACAGGTTTTTAAGAAAACCTTTTGCATAATGAACTTGATATCGTTGCAGAATCGAGTGATTTTGAAAAGGAGTGTTTTTGAGGCTTTTGCTAGTTTCTCTAAAGAGGCCACTCCTGGTGAAGGGATCTTGGCTCTTTCCTCATCGAATGAGGTGCGGGATATTCAGCAATACCACTATGCAAAGCAGGAACTAGAGAAGCTATCAAAAACAAAACCGAGCGTTGTTGTAGCATTTTCTAGTTTCGCTAAAGAGGTCACTCCCGGTGAAGGGATCTCGGCTCTTTCCTCATCGAATCCTGTGCTGGATATTCATCAAGAAATACCACTATGCAAAGCAAAAACTAGAGCTATCCTTTTTGAAAATTTGATTCTACAACATCTTTTGGTTTCTTTCTTTTCATTAATCTCATTAATGAAGTCCCATCAATTAATGTTTCCTAAACATTACAGAAAAATGAAACAAAAATAGAACGTACGCTTATGCCATCCGCATTCGCCATGGGGCCCCGTCTTGCACCGTTAGGTTACTTAACTACCGGCAGAGCGGGGGCTGGACTAGCGTGGGTGCAAAACATAAGCAACGTTTATTATATATCATATATATAATAGTACATTCGCCTCACGCAGTTATATGATCAACATCACAGAATCAAGCAGCAGAAGCAACATATGAAATATTGGATATACTAGGATGTCCGTGTTTAAAATTTAGCCAATAATGTAAAACACGGATTCCACAGTTGTGATGAATAGCCAAACCCACATCCCTAGACCCCTACGAGAGCGGCAAGTCACCCTGCCAATTCTAGAGTTGGAGACCCGGTCTCAACTTCTTGAGATTGTCTCCCACTGGACCCTAGAACCCGGTTACTTATGCTCCCCGCCATGGGTCTATCCTAATGCGGAAAAGTAAATAATATACAACAGTGGTGACATCATACTCAACCCGGAAGTGCCCTAATAAAAGAATATTACATATAGATTTTACATGAATGAAAATAAAAACCCCCATCTCACATAAAATCCCCGGCTATTCATTCACGACGATCCAATAAATCATATCAACAGCAACACATGATATCACATATCCTCAACGTAAGCAAATATGCGTATCCCTAAAACTTGTTGACATATAGCAACGAGATTGGAATACCCCACATATTACACTTACGGTCGCAGAATAAAAAACAGAAAACTACAAAAATTAGAATCCCCAATATCCTTAGACATCATAAACCCGGAATATCTCATATTCCGGATTTCATGCCTAACATATAAAACTTGAATTTTAGTCTCAAATTGAAAACTCTTTTCAATTGGTTGTCGGATTATTCAACAAGATTCTTGGCTTAGTGATCGCGTACAATACGCAATTTCGACGGAGTTTTGATCCGAATCAAAACTTCGTGGCAATCGATCAATTGAGACTAAACGGCTAGCTTTACAATATACTAACTAGTTTTCATAAAACTAATTAATCCGGATTCTAATAATTGTATCACACACATCACAAAACTTGTAAAGTAACTGCGGCATTAGAATTCCGCACGCAATTAACAAACTAAACCAATTTTCCAAGAAATGAAAAATCCAGTGAGCTAAAGTTCCAAAACCGATCGTTTTAAGCCAATCCGGGAGTCGAAACGAACTTGAAACCCGCCCGAATCTTCGCGGAGGTGAAGATCATAAAATTAACTATCGAATAGGGGGACTAGAGGGGGTACCCCACCCCCGAGGCCACTGTTCATACCAGAATATTGCATTTTATACCGCCCATTCTTATGCTCGTTTGCTTATCGGTAGGTACTCTTGAGCCGTGTTTGCTAGTTAATTGCAGGATACTGGTTCTCAGCTCTAAACAGTGAAATTCATGGAAAAGTACGACAAATTCCGGATTACTGCCAAACACAGATAAAATACGGGTCTCCGCTCTTTATCCGTATGTTGCCACACACCAGTTTAAGGGACAAAATGGCAAATCAATGTCATTTTCATGCACAAAGCTCAATGTCAACACAAGATCCAATATATCTACGCGGAGCTCAAGGAAATCATGGCAAAAGATACACATCACATCACCTTTTGATCTACTAAAATTCTGGAAGAAATGTGAAGAGCTTCGGAGAAACAACATATACCACACTGAAGAGTACTGAAAACCAGGAAAACCCACCAAAGCAAATGACCCAATTCCTCTTTATGGCCGCGGTTCCGCGGCATAAGCATGGTTAGGCCGCGGATCCGCGGCCATGTTGGCCCCGCAATTGGTTATTTTTCAGGGGTAGTTTGGGAACTTCATCTTGGGTCAGAATTTGGCCCTAGGGTTTCAGCACGCAGCCTATAAATAGCCCAGAACTTGCCAAGCCATGGGATCAATTCTTATGCCCACTTTTTGTTAGTTTTTAGTTTAACTTCTTTTTCTTCTTCATTTTTCCTCCATTAAATTGTTGTGAGAGCTTTTGAGTGGATGTTAAATGAAGATGAGGGTTATTTTGTATTATTCTTTTGCTTAGCTTCCCCCTTAAGCTCTCTACCTTAACTTGATCTTGCAACCTCTTAAGTGAGCTTGCAAGTTTAAGCTTTGGTCATTGATCTCAAGGGGTTGTATCATTTTGTTCTCTCTTTTGTGCTTCATTCTCCATGAGTTCTTTGCCTTTTCTTGATCTTGCAACCTCTTAATTGAGCTTGCAAGTTTAAGATTTGGTTATTGAACCCATGTCTTGTTTTGGGTTCTATGGTTCCTAGTTTCATTTCTTGCTCATTTACTTTCATGCACTTAAATTCCATGCACTTTTAATTACTTGCTTGTAATCTTTTCTTTTCTTTTCTTATCTTTTCTTTTGCTCTTTTTGGTTCGTTTTGTGAATGGTTGTAATTGTTGTTGTTAAGAATAAATACAATATTGTAAGTTAAGATTTCATTCCTCATTTCTTTTTCCCGTTATTTTCCTTTGAACTCCGCCCAAACGTTACGCAAGCGCTCCATTAGGCACCCTACCCTACCAAGGTAACGATGATTCCTAACCACGACCGGTTGCGTTCGGTTTGGCCGGAGGCGGAAGCAAGAGACAAGAACGGACGGACAAGGGTCAATAAGCCGGATTCCAAGAATACCGTGCTTAAGCACCCTAATCGACGTTGTTTCCGATTGCTCTAGCTTCAATTGGTCAAGACTCGGCTCAATGGTTTTGAGTGCGGATTTCTTTAGCTTACACTCTTGTATCTTTTTCTTAACTACTTTATACTTGCATATAACACTTAGGATAGAATTGAACAAACATATACAAATTCTTTATTGACTCGTCTAAAACTCGAACGGACATACAACCATCTCCCTGTGGATCGACCCGTGCTCAACCGACTAGCTGCGAAGCGACACCGTCCTGATCGCGGTTATAACTTTAGAACTTTGAACATCCGACACGCCAAAAGCGTGCGATCAAATGGCGCCGTTGCCGGGAAGACGGTAACGTATTTTCTTTCTTGTTATTCGGGTTAATATTCTTTTTGTATATATTTATAAATAAAAAAATAAAATCTTTTTGTTATTTTTGATAATTTTTGTGAGCAAGTGTGCAGGCTAATCTGGAGCAAGTACAGTAATCCAAAAAGAAAACAGAGGTTTTTATTTTGGAGAAGAGAAGAAGTGGAGTTCGTTGACCAAAGACAAATCCCCAAGTCAACATTTTGACCGCGAAACCGCGATCAAAAGGTGCCTTGAGCGGCGGTTCCGCGGTCCCATTGAGGCCTCTGTGCCCAATTTTTTCTCCACCCATTTTTCTTTTCTTTTATTTTCTCTGTGAATTCCATCATACTGTATTTTCTGCATATTTTTTTGCGGATTTGCAAACTGCGATTGTGAGGAGCAATGTGTACGTTCAAGGCTAAGGTGGTTGCAAAGTACAGTGCCAAAAATCCGGGTAGTTTGACCCGCGCAAGTGAACTTTTCAAGCTTACCGGATTTGATTCAACGGGGGTTTTCTAAACCCGAAAACTTAACGGTACGTACTTTACTAACACCTTCTTCTCAAATCCGACGCATCCACTATAATATCTTTGCAGGATTCTTTGCAAGTCACTACCAAACGCAAAAAAAAAATTGACTAACCCGTATTTGTTGCAGCGCCGTGCTTAATATAAAAACGATTGTTTGATTCTTTATAGAATTTTTATTAAATTGCGCATTGCATACATTAATACGGACTTAAGGGCAAGCGAACCCCACAATATACGGTAAAGGATTTCATCACCTTTTCCGTGGCCCACAAATCACGAACTTGAGCATAACGTTTACCCGCACAAATTTTAAAAGAAATTAGACTTTAAGCCTTAAGGACTTCGCGCTCACTAGGAGAAGTTAACTGTGTTTAGAATACCGCTTAACGGTATATTGTTTACGGGGTGTCTAGGAAAGTGTTCACGGCGAAACCGCCAAAAGAGAAAGGGTTATTTAATTAAGGACCTTCGCGAAAGCGTCGGAAAACCTCCCCTTATCTTTGCATTTACCTGGCCTCGTGATCAGTATATCTTGAGCTCATTTCTCGACACAGTTTTACTTCGACAATCAAGTTCTTGAGCAGGTCTAGTTGACCTAGGTGAACCCTAGACCGATTAGGTGTGTGGTATTTTTGTGTCGTGATTGTTTTTTTTGGTCCAGATTCTTTTTATGTGTATATTTCATTCTTTTGTTAATAACTAACTAAAAGAAATCACATTCTTTTTCCCCTCCTTTTCTCTGCCTTTCTTTCTTTCGCTCTTCATATCATGGGTACCCCACCTCGCAAAACTCTTGCCGAACTTTGGTACCCATAACCAGACATTACTTCTTACGGTTCTTGCTTTGCTTGAACGTCGAACGATCCCTCCATGCCCAAAATCTCTTTGAAAGATCGGATAGACGCGTCTAGGACAAACACTTGCCCTCCGCAATCCACTTTGTATCAACCTTTTCAACCTCCCCCACCCTCTTATGTTCATACCCCTTTTGCAAGTCGTTCTTTGTCCATCGCCGAACATATTGAACAATCATGTAGCCGATCTTTCACTCCTTTCACCACCACAGATTCTTGGGATCAACAATTCCATTCACTTTCTTATCCAAATGTTGATCCTACTCCTGTCCAACCATTCAATTCCTACCAGTCCTACCCAACTTTTACACCTTCCCTAGACATTGCTTCTGAACCGCCATTTTGGAGTTTTCAGTATCCAAACAACTTTGAATCTTTTACTGAAACCCCTTCACAACCTATGTCTAGTCTGGAACAGTCATTGGAAGACTTTAGGATAGCGTCGTACCAACAGATGATGGATTTGAATGCGTCCATGGCCGCCCTCATACAACCTAGTGACCCGGTAGCTAGTTTTCAACTAGCTCCAAATTTTCCAATGTATGAAGAGGCGATAGGACAGGTTGAGAATTTGAGTGGAGAAAGTGAGATGTACCCCCTTCCGAATCAAGCCTACCCGTTTCAACTTGAATCCTACAACTCCGGTTTTAAATGTTTATCTAGTGTTCCAAACGATTCATTGATTAAAGATAGAACAGATAATGAGTTGTGTGACTTTGTAGTGCTTGATTTGCCCGATTGTGAAGGGTCCTTTTCAAGTGAAACCACACCCAATCCTTTTGACCTCTACACCTCCACTCTAGAACCTGAATTGATTAATATCCATGCTTTTGTTGAGGTGTCTGAGAATATTGATTTTCACTTGATTGAGGATATTGACGCCGGGAATATTTTGGATGATGAACCTGTAGATTTGGTAGAATTTTTCTCTCCAATTCATCATCCCGAGTCATTAACTGTTTTTCCCGAACCCCATATGCGTCTTGATTTTGATGAAATTTGCATGGATAAGCTGAATTTTGAGGATGAACCGGTTTTAATTGATGAGTCGGATTTTCCAATTCATCCTGTTCCTTTCATTGACTGTGTACACCCTCCTGAACCTTTAACCGATAACCTTCCTCAATCACCTACCTCCATCCTTTCCATCGTTCCGACCTAGCAAGAAACCGTCTCACTTTCATTTCATATGTCTGGTTTACTGAGTTCGGCGTACCCATGGTTTCTCATGAATCTTGAGGGATTTGACCCCATTTCTCGCCATATTGATAGATTAGTACAATCCATCTTTTCACATCGATCATTACAGATTGTACTAATTTATTCAATCCATTTCCACCCTCAAGTTCGTATTCCACTTCTTTCTCCCTTCCGCCACTCTTCTTCTCATATACCGAGACCGTATCCCGCTTCTATCTCCATACGGTCTCGCGTATTCTCCATTTCTTACCTCTCCGCATTCTTCGACCAACTTGTACATTATAGCGATAAATTTTTTGAATGGTTGGTGTTAACTTTTGGCCTATGTAAGGCCTTGTATAGATTGATACTATTCTCTTTCCCCCTAATCCTGAACTTCAACGCTTAACAGTGGAAACACTGTTTTACTTAAGTTTAGGGGGGACCCTTTTTTATTTTTTGTTTTCCTTTTTGTTTTGTATATAATTTGTTTTTAGGGAGCGCCGACAATTTTGACCCTCTTGGTGTAGCCTGATAGTGAGGGCACTGTCAAGTTTAAGTTTGGGGGTATGCTCTGTAAGCTTTCTTCCTTCACATTCATTTGTATATTTTGCATTTGCATACCCTATTAAAAACCCACAAAAATCGAAAATTTTCCAAAAAAATATAAAAACTTTGTCGTCAAGTTAGCTAGTAGGGTAACTTAGATTTTTATTCTAAAAGTTTAGTTGATATGTTAGAAATAACTAAATTCTAGACTTAGGAATTGAAAACCCTAAAAATAACCCTCATTCTGTCCAACTTTGGTAAGTATATGTTCTTACAGTTTTTTTTTTGAGAAATAGGTAATCTTGAGTTCGGTTCTTGAGTTAAGTCAAGATGAGGGGAAAGTATTGAAGCTCTACTGAAGGATAAGTCTGAAAAATAGTTTTTATTCTTGAGTTCAAATTCAGAAAGTATATACCCTACAACTGCACTTACACGCACCTTGAAACTTGGGATAGTAGTGGATACCTAGAAATACTCTTTCCTGAAAACCTAGTATGAAAGAAAAAAAAAGGTATTTAAAGCTAAACACCAGAAGAGCATTATTGAAAAATATATCCGGTCTTGAAAAAGAAAAAGAAAAAAAAGAAAAAGAAAAATAGAATAAAGTCAAGGCCCGGAAACTGCTATTTACGCTTTAAGCTCACACATTCAGTAATCGGCTGTTAGTGCCTCAAGAAGCATTAATAGTCGCATGAAAGGTGTGTGAGCAACACCATCCATCCTTAATGAAAAGAAGTAGTATTAGGTATTAGGGCAAGGGTATTATAGCTTGAATTGAATTCTTGAGTGTAGGGGTGCAAATACACACACACGTAGGGGTATACAATCGATGTTTGGATAAAAAATAGAAATAAAAGATAAGACTTATGTTTTCTGTAAAGTTGATAAAAATCCCTGATTTAAGACCGCACTTTAGATGGAAAACTCAGGAGATACCAACATCTTTCCAAACTTTTTTGGAACGTATAGGATCTAAGGTTAAATAGATAGGAGGTGTGAAACATAAGGGTTGGATATTTCTAACTTAGGATGATAGAATTTCTAACGTAGATACTAAACTGTAGGAGTAGAATCGATGTTAACTTATGACACTAGCTTGACGGGATTTTGTGGGTGTAATCAGCTGAAAACCCTCAGGAGACAACACTCCTCCTACTAGGGACACCTAGAGGTTTAACGGATTGTTGCATGAGCTCAGTGCAATCGCGTTCCCTGCGAAAGTGCGATTAGGACTTTTTGTGAATAATTGGTTTTGCTCGGGACGAGCAAAAGTTAAGTTTGGAGGTATTTGTTCATACCAGAATATTGCATTTTATACCGCCCATTCTTATGCTCGTTTGCTTATCGGTAGGTACTCTTGAGCCGTGTTTGCTAGTTAATTGCAGAATACTGGTTCTCAGCTCTAAACAGTGAAATTCATGGAAAAGTACGACAAATTCCGGATTACTGCCAACCACAGATAAAACACGGGTCTCCGCTCTCTATCCGTATATTGCCACACACCAATTTAAGGGACAAAATGGCAAATCAATGTCATTTTCATGCACAAAACTCAATGTCAACACAAGATCCAACATATCTACGCGGAGCTCAAGGAAATCATGGCAAAAGATCCACATCACATCACATTTTGATCTACTGAAATTCTGGAAGAAATGTGAAGAGCTTCGGAGAAACAACATATACCACACTGAAGAGTACTGAAAACCAGGAAAACCCACCAAAGCAAATGACCCAATTCCTCTTTATGGCCGCGGTTCCGCGGCATAAGCATGCTTAGGCCGCGGATCCGCGGCCATGTGGGCCCCGCAATTGGTTATTTTTCAGGGGTAGTTTGAGAACTTCATCTTGGGTCAGAATTTGGCCCTAGGGTTTCAGCACGCAGCCTATAAATAGCCCAGAACTTGCCAAGCCATGGGATCAATTCTTATGCCCACTTTTTGTTAGTTTTTAGTTTAACTTCTTCTTCTTCATCATCTTTCCTCCATTAAATTGTTGTGAGAGCTTTTGAGTGGATGTTAAATGAAGATGAGGGTTATTTTGTATTATTCTTTTGCTTAGCTTCCCCCTTGAGATCTCTACCTTAACTTGATCTTGCAACCTCTTAAGTGAGCTTGCAAGTTTAAGCTTTGGTCATTGATCTCAAGGGGTTGTATCATTTTGTTCTCTCTTTTGTGCTTCATTCTCCATGAGTTCTTTGCCTTTTCTTGATCTTGCAACCTCTTAATTGAGCTTGCAAGTTTAAGATTTGGTTATTGAACCCATGTCTTGTTTTGGGTTCTATGGTTCCTAGTTTCATTTCTTGCTCATTTACTTTCATGCATTTAAATTCCATGCACTTTTAATTACTTGCTTGTAATCTTTTCTTTTCTTTTCTTATCTTTTCTTTTGCTCTTTTTGGTTCGTTTTGTGAATGGTTGTAATTGTTGTTGTTAAGAATAAATACAATATTGTAAGTTAAGATTTCATTCCTCATTTCCTTTTCCCGTTATTTTCCTTTGAACTCCGCCCAAACGTTACGCAAGCGCTCCGTTAGGCACCCTACCCTACCAAGGTAACAGTGATTCCTAATCGCGACCGGTTGCGTTCGGTTTGGCCGGAGGCGGAAGCAAGAGACAAGAACGGACGGACAAGGGTCAATAAGCCGGATTCCAAGAATACCGTGCTTAAGCACCTTAATCCACGTTGTTGCTGATTGCTCTAGCTTTAATTGGTCAAGACTCGGCTCAAAGGTTTTGAGTGCGGATTTCTTTAGCTTACACTCTTGTATCTTTTTCTTAACAACTTTATACTTGCATATAACACTTAGGATAGAATTGAACAAACATATACACATTCTTTATTGACTCGTCTAAAACTCGAACGGACATACAACCATCTCCCTGTGGATCGACCCGTGCTCAACCGGCTAGCTGCGAAGCGACACCGTCCTGATCGCGGTTATAACTTTAGAACTTTGAACATCCAACATGCCAAAAGCGTGCGATCAACCACCACGAGGTGTCCAGGGGGTGAGGCAGACCCGAAACTGCCTAAGGTGGTGCAGTTTCGGGTCCCCACCGCCAAGACCACCTTGTGTTGGTCTTGGGGAGTGGGACTAGCCATTCGGTCCCCTCCGAGGTGTCCTCGGGGTGTGCACGCTCCATCCCGCCGCTTCTCGGTTTAAACCGTTAGCCCGCGGGGTGTGCAAACAACTCAAAACATCAATTTCAAACTGTTTTTATCGGCAGTTTTTGCGCGACAAAAACGGCGGATTTCTAACGTCGCTACAAGTTACCCTAATGTTTTAGCTTAGCTCTGTTACCATGAAAGTCTACCTTAACACCACCATGAGGTTCTAGAGGCATCAAGCATGACGCATTTTAACTTTAATTAGGTGCTAAGTTAGACTAATAAGATCATTACTAGATAATTAGGGTTAGTCTTTGTGATGTGATTAACTCAAGAGAAGAAATGAGCATACAACCTTTGTAGTTCGAGTCCTTCTCTTCAATAGCTCCGGGTTGAAGTCCACGCGACTCTACTAGGTTCTTCTTCGATTTGAACGAACCTCCTTCGTGATCTTCACGCCAAAGACGATCCACCCGAAGTCCACAAGCTCAAGCTAACCCTTTACTAATCTTATTAGTGAAGGAAACACTCCAGATCAAATTGCTAATCTAATGTGTGATAGTGAAGTAGGGGATGTTAAAAGCTCACAAGTTTGTGTTCAAGCTTCATGATTCACATCTCATGTGAGGGTTGAAGCTTGAACCATGGCAATTGAGGAAGAAGATGAAGCTAGAGAGCAACCATGGGAGCAACTCAAGAAAAATGGCTAAGTGTTGAGAATGAGACTAGAATGAATGGCAACTCTTGACCCCCACTCATTCAAGCATGAAATTTTGCAATATAAAATTGCAACCATGCTTGAATAGTGAGTCAAGATGAATAAACTATGAATAAAGCCCATTCTTGCAACCATGCACTCATTTTCCACCTCTTTTCTATTTTTCTCAAAAATAGAAATCATGACATGCTTCATTATTATATATATATATATATATCATATATATATTAATATATATATATAATGAAGAATAATTAGTGAGCTAATGATATTAGTTAAGATATAATTATATCACATATAATATATATCACATTATTAAATCAACACTTGATTTAATAATCCGGTTATATCACATATGACCGACTAATATCATTCATCTGTATATCACATTATCAAATCAACACTTGATTCGACAATCTGGTTATATCACATATAACCGAATCGATAACAGATAATTGCCAGATTACAATACGGTATCACATACTCATATTTAATCAGGCCCAGGCACATATCAACATATGTGCCCTACTTCGTTTCGCTTGAACCAGGAAACTTCTGTGTGGGACTCTAAAGACTCGTCAATACGCCAGCAGTAGGTGATGATCACACAGTCATCCACAAGCCGTCAGCGGTACTAGCTGGACGTAACGGCTACCCGGGTATTGAGCGATATGAAGATCAACGAGCAAGCTCATTCATACTCTCTATGAAGCCTATCAGTAACACTACCGTACAGTCCGGTCTCTTTGTCTGCTATGTCGCATATCATGTCTAGGGGTGGCAAAACGTCAGTCCCCGGTAACGTGATAATTCATGCCGATGTTTGGCCTATAACGGTTCGAGAAACTACCGATAACACTTATCAGTAAATCTCGGTAGCAGCCCTGGCCAGGGACTTCCAGTTATAGCCACGAGCATAGTGCAACATCAACCCCCAATACCGGGAGAGACAAAACTCCTCCTATCGCTCATTGACTCCATGTGACTCGGGACTGTACCCAAAATCCACATGTTTGCACACCTCCTTTGAGCCGTGGTAGGGAGGAAATCAAAGCACGGTGGGAGCCACACAAGACTCTATGACGATTTCGGGTCTACAGACTAACCTGTACAAGTGTCACCAGAGGACTGCTATCTGACGATAGGTATACTACTACATAGGAGTCCTCGGTGAGTCCTGTTCGGTGTATCCATTCTCCAATGAGCACCTGTGTACAATATTTGATGTCACACACCAATGGTTGTGCGATCAACCATCGCCCTTTAAGGGATAAGAAACGTACATACTAGTATACACTGGAATATCGATGCCCTGGTCTCGATATTCCCACGACTAGGAACTAATTAAAGGATGTACTTGTGGACCATCCTGGCCCCACCAGTATGATCTCATCATAATCCTGGTAGTCAAGTACATATCCTAAGGTCTTTATCACATGCGAGAGCAAGACAGTATAAATACCAGTCTACATGTTAAGATAAAGGTAACCTGATAGCATAATATCATATCGAGCAAGAAAGTCCTCTATATATATATCCAAGCATCCACTATATCTAGGGTTCTTAGGCATAACCACAAGGTTTCAAACATGCTATATTTAAAAATTCAGTGTGCCAAACAACCCTAACCTAGGATCTAACTAGAGTTTTAGGAGCTAAACTAGAAAGTAAACTACTTTACATCTAAGTGATAACGGAATACAACCTTTGTAGACCGGTCCTTCACTTCAATAGCTCCTTGTAGTGGTCCCTTCGCTACGATCATGGAACTCCCGGACTCTTGGATGGCTTCTCAAGATGAAAGGAACGATCTTGCTTGAAGTCTTCAAGGCCGAAGATGATCTGCGTCGAGGAGTCACTAACTCAAGCTACTACTTCACTAAATGAGAGATTAGTGAAGCTAACGCCCTATACTAAAGTGCTAATCTAGTAGAGGATGATGAAGTAGGAAGTGGGCTCACTTTAGTTTTATTTTTCTCACAATATTTTTTCACTTTAGAAAAGGTAGCAAACTTTTTCTTAAGGTTGAAGAAGATGAATTCAAGGTATGAGAATGAACTAAAAATGAGGTGAGGGAATCAACCATGGGTGAGTTTGTATCATATACTAACTCATGTAGAGACATAACCTTGGCTAAATTATAATGGTTAGGTTAATAAATATCTTAAGTAAAACAAAATGAGTGGACTAAGTCAATGCATCCATAAGCTTCTACAAGCTTCATGCATGTGAGCAATTATCCAGTAATTTGGATTTACTTTAAATATTTAAACCCTACATTATAATTAGTATGGTGTAAGTCTCATACACCCATGTAGTGTGTATCAACAACCATGACACAAAAAAAAACACAATTAATATATATCACATATATATTAAGTGTGCACATGTGAGTAAAAATAAATGCTTAAGTGAGCTAATATTAGTTAATGTAAACTAGTATATCAAATATACAATTATACACAAAATTATCAAATCAACACTTGATTTAATAATCCGGCTATATTACATATAACCGACTAATATTATATGTACCAACTTATCGAATCAACACTTGATTCGATAACTCGGCTATATCACATATAACCGACCGATACAAACAATCGCGAGAATAGAATACGGTATCACATACTCGTATTATTCTCGGTCCCGCACATATCACATATGTGCTCCTACTTCGTTTTGCCTGAGCCAGTAAAACCTCTGTGTAGGACTCTAAAGACTCGTCAATACGTCGGCAGTAGGTGATGATCACATCAAGCACCCACAAGCCGTCAGCGGTACTAGCTGGACGTAACGACTACCCGGTTATTCAGCGATCAGAAGATCAACAAGCAAGCCCGCTCTAGCTCCTGTAAAAGCATGTCGGTAACACTCCCGTACAGTTCGGTCTCCTCGTCTGATATGTCGCATATCCAGTCTAGGGGTGGTAAACGTCAGACCCCAATAACCGATAAGTCATGCCAATATGAGGCTCATAACGGGTTGAGAAACTACTGATAACACTTACCAGTAAATCTCTAAATCATCCATGGCCAGAGACTTCCCTGTTATGGCCAATCGAGCACAGCGCAACATCAACCCCTAATACCGGGAGAGACGAAACCCTTCCTATCGCTCATTGCCTCCATGTGACTCGGGACTGTACCCAAAAACCACCGTTTTGCACGTCCTCTTGAATGTGGTAAGGTGAAAATCAAAGCACAGTAGGAATCACACAAGACTCTATGACGATCTCGGGTCTACAGACTAACCTGTACCAGTGTCACCAGAGAACTGCTATCTGACGTGAGGTATAATACCATCTAGGAGTTCTCGGTGAGTCCGTCCAGTGTACCGAGTCTCTACTGAGCACCCGTATACCATCTCCGATATCAAACATCAATGGATATGGGATCATCCATCGCCCATCTCATGGGTCGAGAAACGTATACGCTAGTCTACTCTGGTATATCGATGCCCTGTCTCGATACACCCATGACTAGGAACATTAAAGGATGAACTTATGGACTACCATGGCCCCACTTGTATGATCTGCATCATAATCCTGGTAGTCAAGTACACATCCTGAGGGATTTACCAACATGTAACCACAAGACAATATTAAGAGACAAGTATATATGTTAAGATAAAGAGCAACCAGATAGCATACTATTATGTCGAGCAAGAAAGTCCTCTCTATATATGTCCAAGCATCCACTATAATATACATCGTATTGTAACGCTTCGAAAATCGTTTAGGCAGTTTTTCGGTAATCGGCTAAAATGTCAGCTTTTTCCGTAAAAAGTCAAAATTGGTATTTTTCATTGTAGACCTAATTATACAAAATTTAGATAGTATATTACTATAAATTGGTCACTAAAATGCCACTTATAATTTTCTAGTTAAATAAAAAAAAATCGTAATTAATTATTTTTAATATTATTTTAAGCTTTTAAAAATACATTAAAATAGTGATAAATACAAATTTAATTAGGTAAATTTCTTAATTAGGAATCTTTATAAACTAAAATTTAGTGTTAATAAAATTTCATCATGACTTTTCAAGATTTTTTTCAAGGGTGTAAGAAACATATGAAAAATGATAAGAAAAGGGTTGTTTTTGAAAAATCTTGATGTGAAAGCTTCATTTGACCTTAGATGATATTTTTCTTCATGGAATTTTCTACACATCCTCTCATTCTCCCTCTCCTCTTGCTCAGGCCGAGCCCCCCTCCTACAGCCCAAATTTTTTTCACCATTTTCCTTCTTCAAATTCTTGCAAAAAAATCAACAAAATCTACAAAAATTTCACACTTTTCTTCATAAATTCAAACTACAATCCTTGTCCACCCCTTTCCAACCCAAATTAGTTTAAAAACTTGAAGAAAGGAGGCATCTTTGGTGGCTTGAGCAAGCTAGGGTTCAACTTGTGAGTTGAAACTTCTAAACTAGTTGTTAAATTGTAGCTTAATTGTGCTAAAATTGAACTTTCATGTATTAATTTATTAGTAATTGGTTGTTTATGAAATTCAAGAAAGGGATTTGATTGTGAATTAGGGTTTGTAGCATGGTTGATGGATTAAAGTTAGGGTTTTGGTTATCTAATTGGTTAGAATGGTAAATTATGCGATGTTGCGCTCGCTTAATCGATAATTTGCGATTTTTGCATCGAAATCGGTATGCAAATGCTTTCTAGGTTTTTATGTAAATTAGGAGGCGATCTAAATGCGATATTTGGACGATATAATTAGCATCATATACGACTTTTAGTGTGCGCGAATGCGGGGTTTTGTCTAGTCGGGTTCTAGTTTTGTCGATTGCCCCGAAATGACGATTCTAGTTAAGATTTAACGATTTTTGTGTGTTTTTCTGCGCACCGAGTGCACGTTATGTTTAATTCGAGAGTGTCGATATTTGTATATTGTTACTTGCATCTTTTTAGGGGTATGTAATCTTATATTGTGTGTTATGCAATACTAGGATCGGTCGGGGAAACATCGGACACGGCGCGTAAAGGCAAGGCGGTGGTCGGATCGGATTAGCGAGGCATTCAGGTGAGTAGATGTATTCATCTATGGGGGAAATCGTCTGGATGGCGCGAGGCGCCCCCTAGTTAGGATTACCCTATTTCTTGCAAGACTTGTATTGTTAGTTAGCTTACCCCTTTATTTACATTGCATACCCTTATAGTTACCGTATACTAGATTGCATGGATATTCATATGCACATATGAGATATCACTTCGTAGTACACGAACACCATTACCATTGGCTCCTGTTGCACGCGCACTATTCATGTGACACACACGCCTTTGGTAATTGCCATGCCATGTGCACTGTAGAACCTGTTTAGCTTAGTATCACCACTTGCATCATACATGATATATGAAATTACATAGCATGTATATACCTCGCATCATCATCATACTTACATAGATTTCTAGCCACAATTCACATCGCATAACTTGATATCATAGACATTTATCATATATAACATGTTGGACATTATGATTTTCTTGAGGATTTCAGTATTGGTGCGATTTTTGGATTTTTGGGGAAAACCGCAAGAATTTAACAAAAGCTTATATTTATCATTTTTAAAACAAAGTTGCGGTTTTCACATGATGTATGTGTCGTCCACCATTAGTTTTCATGTTTTCTGTTGGATTTCGAGACCCGATTCAAGGAGTGGATGAACCGTCTCGGGTACATGGTGGGCCCGGTATGGTACCCCGGGGCAAGAAGATCGAGTTTTAGACGATGAGCCTGGCAGGGGAAGACTACCTACCGGTGATGTCTGGCGCGGAGGATATCCGGAGGATACCGACCGTTGTCGTGAGATTTGATGATTTGGGCCGATCCGGACTGACGGAGCCCGATATTTTGAGACATTGATACAGTGAGACATTGAGACAGATGTGATTTCATATTTGGTGTCGATGCTTGACACGGGTTTCAGATAATTTCTTGATGGTATTTAGCTATTATACAGATATTCTTTTTCTAAAGATTAGAATGCAGAACTCTTAGCATTTGAAACACTTAGAGATTTAGTAATGACATTGCATACATGTGCATGCATACTAGAGGTATTACATCACATCTGGACATACATACTGTGGCACATTTGCGTGCATTCTTACGATTGCCTTATTAGATGTTATATTCTACTCACGAGCTGCCAACTCACCCCCGTTGTGCCACAGTGTCTTACAGGTCGGACCCGTCATCCTTGTAGCGGCGGGCTATCTTATCATCAGCTCCTTTTGCTCAGACTCGCGACATTGCTCGTAGGTGGGTTGCGAGCACACTTTATCTCTTTTTGCTCTATCATTGTATCTAGTATTCTCCATCTACCACTTTCTATTTGTATATGCGACCTAGTGATAAGACTGAGAGATTTGTATATATATGGTTTCTTTTGGGTCGAGCTCACTTGAGCCGACGTTGTGTCTTCTTACATTTCGCATTTCTTTATGCTCTTTTTCTTGAGATTACATATATATATATTGCGTGTGGTTGTGATCCGCCTTGGGCGAAGAGCTAGCTCTCGCTTGGGGATGCCATTTTGTGATTACAGGTTATATATATCTTGTTGGACCCATTTTGGGGGATAGAATTTACAGGGGAGACTCTGCCGAAATTTTCGGAAATTTCTGATGTTTTTAAAAAAGGTTCGATACAACTTAATTGATTTAAAAAAATCGTTTTCATGAAAGGTTTTCCTTCACTCTCTTTTGATTTTGGTTTAGGTTTTTTTGGGCTTTGGTTGACTTAGGTTACGGTACGCCTTTAGACGTAATGGCCTCTAGAGCATACATACAACTAACACTATATCACCAATAATGGCCTCTAGGGCATACATATTACTAACAGGAGCTGGGTGGTCTATAAGCACATCCTTAAATGTCCCTAGTTGTGGGAGTATCGAAACTGGGCATCGATACTCCAGAGTAGACTAGTGTGTACTTATCGAGACCCCAACGAAGGACGGTGGCCAGGTCTGACAAGCCATTGGTTTTAGTTTGTTCACCTAAAATAGTATTGAAAGTCTACCCTAGCACCACCATGAGGTTCTAGTGGCATCAAGCATGCCAAATTTTAATTTTTATTAGGTGCTAAGTTAGACTAACAATATCTATACTAGAATTTTAGGGTTTGCTATGATGATATAAACTAAAGTAAAGAAGAGGAGATGGTTATACCCTCGTAGATCGAGTCCTTCACTTCTAAAGCTCCGGGTTGAAATCCATGTGACTCTACTAGGCTCCTCTTCAAGTTAGTGCAAGCTTCCTCGTAGATCTTCGTGCCGAAAATGATCCACCCGAAGTCTCTCTAGCTCAAGCTACCTCTACACTAAACTCTTTTAATGTGGGAAACACGCTACACTTGATCGCTAGTCAAGTGTAGGATGAAGAAGTAGGAATTTTGTAATCTCACAAACTCAATGATTCACATCAAATGTGAGGGTTTTGAGTTTGGAGTTGAGGTAAGAATTTTTGGAGTGCAAGAGAGACCAAGAGCTCTTGAAGGAAAATGGCTAAGGCATGAAAATCACCAAGTGAAGAATGAATGAATGAATGGATACTCATTCTTCTCACACATTATTGAAGCATGAATGAATAATCAATAAACAAGTTCACCATGCCTTGAACCATACCTTAAATATCTCCACAATTACACCTCATTTTTCTATTTTCATAAAATAGAAAAATATGCTATGCTTCATATAATAATATATATATATATATTTATTTATATATATCAAATATACATTAATATATATATATATATATATATATTAATAAAGCAGTTAGTGAGCTAATGATATTAGTTAATATAAAATTATATCAAATATAATTTATATCAAATTATTAAATCAACAATTGATTTAATAATCCGGTTATATCACATATGACCGACTAATATCATTTATTTGTTTATCACATTATCAAATCAACACTTGATTCGATAATTTGGTTATATCACATATAATCTAACCGATAACAGATAGCTTCCAGATTACAATATGTTATCACATACTCGTATTTAATCAGGCCCTCGCACATATCAACATATGTGCCCTACTTCGTTTCGCTTGAACCAGGAAGCTTCTGTGTGGGACTCTAAAGACTCGTCAATACGCCAGCAGTAGGTGATGATCACATCAGTCACCTACAAGCCGTCAGCGGTACTAGCAAGACGTAACGGCTACCCGGGTATTGAGCGATATGAAGATCAACAAGCAAGCTCGTCCATACTCTCCATGAAGCCTATCAGTAACACTACCGTACAGTCCGGTCTCTTCGTCTGATATGTCGCATATCATGTCTAGGGGTGGTAAACGTCAGACCCCAGTAACGTGATAAGTCATGCCTGTAAGTGCACGGCGGCGCCCCGGCCTCCATCCCGAGGCCAAATGCGGAAGCGATGGTTAACTTTAATTTTCTTGAACCGGCACCACCGCGCACTAAAACCCGGATCGTACCATTAACTAGTCCTAGATAACTACAAGATGGGGAAGAGAGATATACCGACTGATCCGTGTCCTCCGGTCTTCTCGTCGTCGTCCCGATCTCCCGCGGAATGTCCAGTCTCCACCTCGTCGCCGGAAGGGCACCACGTCGCCGGCTTCTTTTACGGGCTCCCACCTCTATACCGAGGCAACTCGGGCACGAAGCTGGCGAGTCGACGTGCCCAAGGTTTTCTGCAGAATGGTGTAGAACCATGTCTCATTTGGGGTTATGGAGTTTGCCATTTGGTGGAGGAATGAACTATATCTTTTGGAGGAGGAGCTAAATGGATTTTGTGAAGCCAAAAGAACAAAATTTCCCTACCCAAAATTTTGGGACAGCCCACTACTTGGCTGGCCTTGCCATGGTGAGGGGAGAGTGAGAATGGAGTGTGTGTTGTATGGATGATGGAACCACTATCATAATGCAAGAGAGAAAAGAATGGTGATAAGAAACAATCATCACAAACAAATCCATACTCCACCAACAACCATCATCAAAACCATGATGATAAAGAAAGTCAAGTAATCATGAGGCTATGAAGTCAATGGAGCAACAATCATGATGTCACAATATGCAAAGACCCCCTTCCACAATTGCTTATTTGCACAAATGCAAATAAGCCCTCCTCCACCAATCTTCGGCCAATGAAGGATACAAAGAAATATGGCCGAAACGGAAAGCAAACTGGCAACTCCAGAAAACTGGTCCCGTAATAAATTACAGGAAAACCCCGCTACTGTGCATACACACCCGCATCTGTATTCCGACCGAAATACAAATGCAATGAGACAAAATCTACACTGTACTATACTAGGATCCGGCTTAAAACAAAGCCGGCTAGTATTATCCGTTCGATCCTGATCCGTGCAATACCGCACGTATCTGATCGAACCCTGCCATATATCCATACGGCTTGTAGTACAAACTGTCTGATCCTGATCCGTGCAATACCGCACGTATCTGATCGGACCTTGCCATATCTCCATACGGCCTCTACAGCGTTTCGCCCGAAAGCTTGAGCAACTGAATGTGGGGGACTCTAAAGACTCGTCAACACCTTGGTTGTGGATTTAACCACTAGCACGTCAGAGGTATAAGCCAATACGTAACGGGCTACCAGGTATTGACCAAAAGGGACGTCGATGAGCGAACTCATCCTGACACCCTACTGAGACTGTCAGTGACAATATCCGTACAGTCCGGTCCGTTCGTCTATGAGCATCGCATGGCGGGCCTAGGGGGTTGGTAAAAGTCAGACCCCCAAAAGCGGTACAAGTCGTGTCAGAGTGTAGTCCAGAACACCCTGAGATACTACTGGAATACCTACCAGTAAATCTCCTGCCTCGGCCGAGGCCTTCGTGTAATGGCTCTCCTAGACACAGCGCGACGTCACCCCCAATACCGGGAGAGACGAACCCCTGAAGATCCGCTCACTGCTTCTATGTGTCTCGGGACTGTACCCAACTAAAACCTGTTTGCTCGTCTCCTTTGAGCGTGGTAGGGTAGTAATCAAAGTACAGTGGGAACTCACACGAGACAAATGACGATCCCCAGGTCGATGAACTAACCTGCACACATGTCACCAGGGATTTGCTATCTGACGTCAGGTATAAGACCAACTAGCATGTTCCCGGCGAGTCCTGCCCGGTGTACTCATAACCCAATGAGCACCTGTATACATCTTAGGTGAACCAACTGACACCAGTGGCTTGTGAGACCGGCCACCGCCCCTCGTCGGGGTCTCGACTGTATACACCAGTCTACTCTGGAGTATCGATGCTGTAGCGTCTTGAAAAGTCGTTTTGGTGTTTTCCTGAAATTCGGTGAAAATTCGGTATTTTTCCGAAAACCGTCTTTCTCGATATTTTGCAGTTTAGGGCTAATTATACCTAAAAAGGATAGGTAATTTCTTGTTTTTAGTAGCTAATGAGTTATTTATGAAATTTTGGTCATTTAAAAATTTTTCCCTATTTTTCAATTTTTTAATATTATTTTAAGCCAGTAAGAAAATACATTAAATAAGCGATAAATACAAATTTTTCCGGGCTAATTTTAATCTCTAAAATTATGATAATTATAATCTAGTGATAACATGAATTTTTAGTAATTTATTTTGATTTTTAACAAATTTTTGTGATTTGAAACGAATTTATTGAATTTTGAGCTAAAACTTGCAATTTTTGAGTTGTAGGGGGCCTTTTTGCATAAAATTTCTTTTGTAAAACCCCTCTCTCTTTTTCCTCAGCCCTAGGACAGCCCCACCTTGTGTGAGACCAGAAATTTCTGGCCTCTCTCTTCTTGGTTTCTTTCTGGAGTTAATTTGATAGTTTATGGTATTATTTTAATTAAAATGGATAATGTATGATACATTGACTTTTGTGGACTTGACCATGACTTTCCCCACTTGCCCACACCCTCCCCCATACCTCATTCTGGCCGAAATTCCTGCACACCCTCTTCTTCCTCTCTTTTCTTTTCATTTTTCTTCAATTTCTTCAAGAAATACATCAAAATCCATGATTTAATTCAAAAATCCAAACAAAAATCCTTATGCTATCATTATCCTTAGCCATTCTTGCTTGGACCTTGGTGTTGAGGCCATCAATTGGAGCAAATTTTCTTGCTTGATCCATAGATCAAGAGGTATAATTCTCATCAAGTTGCTTTCTTTTGCTAAAAATTCCTTTAATTGTATGGTTAGTGTTAAAAGTTAGCTTATTTCTAATCTAGTTTAAAAGAGTAGTTTGTTTAAATTAGGGTTTTGAAGCCATGATAATTAATTAAGTTGTTTATTAGTTAATCTAGTTGTTAGTGAACTAATCTATATGGTTACCTTGTTATGTAGTCTTTAATTATGCTAATTTAGGTAATTTTAGAAGTTGATTTTAGTTGTAAATTGTTGTTTTTAAATTTTCAAGAGAAGGTTTTTGTATGGAATTGATATTTGAAACTTGATTAGTGAGTTGATTAAGTTTTAGAAAGCATTATTTAATTGATTTAAACCTAATTTGCTATCTAGTGTTTTGCTAACCTTAATCTAAGAGGTGAACTTGCTAATTGAGGTTGAAATTAGTGTTAATTAAATTTTTCAAGTATGGTTTTTGATTTGCAATTGCTATTTATAAAAATCAAGAAAGGGTTTGGTTGTGGAATATAGGTTTTGGAGCATGATTAATGTGTTGTAATTAGTGGGTGTGGATTGCTTGTAGTGTGCTTCGGTGAGTATGCTTTATTGTAGTCGTTTTGTCGCAAATCGGCGATTTTTGCACCGATTTTTGGAATGTATATGCTTACTAGATTTTTATATAAATTATGAGATGGACTATTTTTGATATCTTGATGATTGTAATGGCTTGTCCTACGACTTTTAGGATGCGTGAGTGCGGTTTTTGGGTAGTCGGGTTTTAGTTTTGCCGGGTGACCCAAATCGGCGTTTTTGGCAGTTTTTGCGATTTTCGCGTGTGTTCCGCGCACTTTGTGCACGTTGTACCTAGCTAGCGAACTTTAGTAGTTTCGTTGGGGTTTGCGTCGTTCTTGATATGTAACCTTATAATTGGTAATGATGTAAATTCCAGGTTCGGTCGCGGAAACGTCAGACGCGGCGCGAAAGGGAAAGGCGGTGATTGGACACAGCTAGCCAGGGATCCCGGTGAGTAGATTTAACATCTACGGAGGACGATCGTTTGGATAGCGCAAGTCGCCCGATAGAATTAGTAAACTGAAAATAAAATAGTAAACTGGATAACCACTTGTGACATTAGAATAATATTACTGGCATGATAATTGCTGCAATTAGAACAATATGTTATACCCATATACGCAAACTCAATTGTAGGACACATGCACCATTACCAGGTTTTTATATGCAGCACGAGCACTATTCATGCTTACACACACACCCTGGTAATTGCCATGCCACCACACTAGATAACATTTAAATTAAACCTTTTACTAATTGATACTTAAATTGGTGCTATTGCCTTTAATTCCTTAAAATGAAACCGTAGAATTGCTATTCATGTGCATGTACTTCATCATATTAATTGTTCATGCTTAATCCATTAGTCACACATCGCAACTTGATTATTGATATCATATGCATTCATTATCACTGATATATGCACTTATGAGGATTTCTTGAGATTTTATGATATTGCTGGATTTCGGGGGAAAGCCGCAAAATTTCCAAACTTATGATATTTTTAAAACATGTAAATTGCGGTTTTCTAGTGATGTAAGTGTCGTCCACCATGAGTTTGCTGTGGCTTTGGAAATCCGTGTCGAGGAGTGGAGGAACCGGCACGGGTACATGGTGGGCCCGGTAAGGTACCCCGGGGCAAGAGGAATGTGGTGATGACGTTGAGCCTGGCAGGGGATGGATTACCTACCGGTGACTGTTTGGGACGGCGGATATCCAGAGGATACCGACCATGGCCGCTAGATGATGAGATATTGATATTTGAGATGGGTCAGCCGGACGGCTGAGGCCAGCGATACATTTATGAGATTTGAGACAGCTTTTGGGGTGTCGTTGCTGGACACCGGTTTTCGTCGATTCATTGACATTTGCTGGCATTCTAAAAGAGTTTCAAAAACAACATCTGATAAAATATTTTTATATATAAACCTATTGGGACCTCAGATATTCATGTTGCATACATATTCGTACACTGATGTTGTATACACACCTGCTAGTATATCCATATTGCATACATACTCGCCATTATGTCCTGCCTTACCTGTATATAGATGCTAGGATGCTTGTGTGCATGCATTCGATAGCCTGTGTAAATGTTATTTATTACTCACGAGTTGGCAACTCACCCCCGTTGTGCCATAGCCTGTTGCAGGTCCGCTCCGTCAGTTCAGTAGCGGCGGGTGAGCTTGCTTCTTTTGCCTCTTTTGCCTGGACTCGAGATTTGCTCATAGGTGAGTTATGTTATTTTTTGTACCACCTTGTATATTCTTGTATCTAGTGTACTCCATCTACTGTTTCTACCAGATTATTGTATATTGACCTAGAGATGAGACTGTGAGGTTTGTGGATTTTATGCTGTATTTTGGGGGTCGAGCTCACTTGAGCCGACATGCTACTTTTTCATGCTTCCTTATGCTTTATTATGATTATTATGCTTGTCGTCATTTACATTGCGTGGGATTTGTGACCGCCTTATGGCGAAGAGCTAGCTCCCGCTTGGGGATGCCCTTTTTTGTTGGATTCATGTATATATTTTGTTGTACCCATTTTTGGGGGTCAGTATTTACAAAGGAGACTCTGCCGAAATTTTCGGGAAAAATTGGTATTGTTTTTAAAAAGGGTTTTACATGACTTATTTGATAACTCGCTTTCAATTGATTGGGTTTTCTTCACTCTTTTGCTTAATTGGTTTTGTTTTCTGGGCTTTGGCTTACTTATTTTACGGACGTCTTTAGACGTTTCGTAAACTTAAGTGCCAGTCACGTTCCGTACCCTGCGGGTCGTGACAAAGTTGGTATCAAAGCGATAGGTTTTACCTTTGTGAGTGTAGGATGACCCTTGGTGGATGGAGTAAGTGACTTAAGCAGCGTAACGTAGCGTGCGTATGTCCGCGGCATACTTACGATACGGTACTCCGCCTAAGTGACTTTAGGATATACTTGCTTGAAAAATTCCTTCTTCAACTCCGTGTATCCTATGATCCTATTGCACTGTCCTTATTATCCTTTTCCTGTACCAGCCACTATGCCGCCGAAGGCTACGAGGGCACAGAGGGCTGCCGTCAGAGACGAGATTCGAGCTGGCTCGTCCGAAACTAGGACTGAGCAGGGTGGTATGCCTACGCCGCAGAGACAGACTGATCCGCATTCCCCAGGTCGCATGGATAGGCTTGAGTCCGGTATGGAGGAGCTGCGACAGATGATGGGAGGCATGCAGGAGTTACGACAGATGGTGGAATCGTTAGTAGAGGTCAATCGAGCACAGAGATCGGATATTACTCCCCCTGCAGTCGTTTCGAGACCGAGTCGGATTCGCACTAATATGTTAGCACCTAGGAGGGTTCGCAGAGGCCGTGGTGGATTCTTTAGGGGCCAGTTATATCGCCTTCACCCATATGGTCAGCAGCCATGGTTAGGATGTTTTTGGTGTGGTAGCCTGCATCATCGTATCAGAGACTGTCCGGTGAGACGACAGGGAGCAGCGACAGTTCCGCATGTGACCCTACCACCATCACCACCCCCTCCTCAGAGAGCCCTACTTTCTACCCCAGGCGATGCTCCACGCCAGTTAGGTGCACCGAGAGGCCGTGGACGCGGCGGTCCTGTTCAGAGAGGACGAGGAGGCAGAGACCGAGGTCGAGGTCAGCCCGCTATCGGTGGAGGACAGGCCCGAGTATTTGCTTTGACACCGCAGGATGCGCAGGCATCCAATGCCGTTGTGACAGGTACTTTGCCAGTTTGTTCTTTCGACGCGCGGGTATTATTCGACCCAGGTTCCACACATTCGTACGTCTCTACACACTTTGCACCGTTGTTGGGCCGTGAGTCGTCGTCGTTAGATCAGCCGCTTGTTGTTGTTACTCCGGTAGGTGAGTCGTTTGTCGCTCGGTTTGTATTTCGTTTGTGTTCCGTTCGTATCGGGGAGAGGGATTCATCAGTTGATTTGATACTCCTCGATATGTTGGACTTTGATGTGCTTCTGGGCATGGATTGGCTAGCCACTTGTTATACTTCGGTGGACTGCCGTGAGAAGGCAGTCAGATTTAGCTTTCTGGGAGAGCCAGTCCTTGTTATTCAGGGAGACCGTAGTGTCGCCCTTCCCAGCTTAATTTCGTCTCTTCGCGCTGGTCAGCTCTTGCGGAAGGGATGTCAGGGATTCTTAGCGTTTGTTTGTGATACTCGAGCTGCAGAGGTTCCGTTGGACCGGGTCCCGGTAGTTTGTGAGTTCCCTGATGTTTTCCCTGATGAGCTACCTGGGCTACCGCCTGAGCGCAATGTTGAGTTCTGCATTGATTTGATTCCCGGTTCGGGGCCTATTTCTATACCGCCTTATCGGATGGCCCCGGCAGAGCTTCGAGAGCTGAAGGATCAGTTGCAGGATTTGTTGGATAAGGGGCTCATTCGACCTAGTGTTTCTCCGTGGGGTGCTCCGGTCCTGTTTGTCAAGAAGAAGGATGGAAGTTTGCGCTTATGTATCGACTACCGCCAGCTGAACAAAGTTACCGTTCGGAACAGATATCCGTTGCCGCGCATTGATGATTTGTTCGACCAGCTTCAGGGTGCGGGGTATTTTTCGAGGATCGACTTGCGATCAGGATACCATCAGCTGCGAGTTCGACAGGAGGATATACCGAGGACAGCTTTCCGTACACGCTATGGCCACTACGAGTTTTTGGTGATGTCGTTCGGACTCACCAACGCCCCAGCAGCATTCATGGATTTGATGAACCGTACATTCAGTCCGTATCTTGACTTGTTCATCATCGTGTTTATCGACGATATCTTGGTGTACTCCCGGAGCAGAGAGGAGCACGAGCAGTACTTGCGGATTACGTTACAGACTCTGAGGGAGCACCAGCTGTTCGCGAAGTTCTCCAAGTGTGCATTCTGGCTGGACAGCGTCGGATTCTTGGGTCACGTGGTTACGAGAGACGGCATTCGTGTGGACCCGAAGAAGATTGAGGCCGTTCAGCAGTGGCCCCGACCTACATCGGTTACTGAGATTCGTAGTTTTCTAGGCTTGGCGGGCTACTACAGGCGTTTTGTTCAGGACTTCTCCCGTATAGCTGCACCGTTGACCAGTTTGACCCGGAAGGGAGTTCCTTTCGTTTGGACAGAGGAGTGCGAGCGCAGTTTTCAGCAGCTACGGACTTGTTTGACTACGGCGCCGGTATTATCTTTACCTTCGGGATCAGGCGGATTTGTTGTCTACTGTGATGCTTCGCGAGTGGGATTAGGATGCGTATTGATGCAGCATGGCCGGGTGATCGCTTACGCTTCTCGGCAGTTGAAGAAGCATGAACAGAACTACCCCACTCATGATTTGGAGATGGCTGCAGTGGTCTTTGCACTGAAGATTTGGCGACATTACCTTTACGGCGAGTCGTGTCAGATATTCACCGATCACAAGAGCTTAAAGTACATATTTCAGCAGCGAGACCTGAACCTCAGACAGCGTCGTTGGATGGAGTTGGTGAAAGACTACGACTGCGAGATCTTATATCACCCCGGCAAGGCGAATGTGGTGGCAGATGCGTTGAGTAGGAGGCCCGGGGGTAGTCTATCCTTTTTGCGCGCAGTGCAGAGGCAGTCGTCAGCAGATTGGCAGATGTTATGCGACAGCCGAGTTGAGTTCGAGTTCACTCAGACAGGGGGACAGCTCGCGCATGTTCGTGCACGCCCACAGTTGCTTGACCGTATATATGAGGCACAGCGTAGTGACGACCGTTGCTCAGAGCTCATGGCACAGATGGGACAGGGCAGATTTTCCGAGTTCATGGTTGACGATCAGGGGATTTTATGATATGGATCTAGACTGTGCGTACCAGATACTGATGGATTACGGCGCGACATTCTCGAGGAGGCACACCGATCAGTGTATAGTGTCCACCCCGGTTCCACCAAGATGTACCATGATATGAGAGAGACCTGCTGGTGGGACGGGATGAAGAGGGACATTGCGGAGTTCGTTTCGAGATGCCTGACTTGTCAGCAAGTCAAGGCCGAGCACCAGAGGCCCGCAGGAGAGCTACAGCCGTTACCCATTCCAGAGTGGAAATGGGAACAGATTTCGATGGATTTCGTTGTGGGTCTACCCAGGACCAGTCGAGGGTACGACTCCATCTGGATGATCGTGGATAGATTGACGAAAGCGGCCCACTTCCTTCCAGTGAAGACGACTTTCAGCTTCGCTCAGTATGCTCAGCTCTATATTGACGAGATCGTGCGACTACATGGCGTACCGACTTGTATCGTGTCAGATCGAGGCACTCAGTTCACCAGCCGACTTTGGCAGAGACTTCAGGAGGCTTTGGGCACTCGTTTGAGCTTCAGCACAGCGTTTCATCCGCAGACAGACGGACAGTCAGAGCGGACCTTTCAGACTCTCGAGGACATGCTCAGAGCGTGCGTTTTAGACTTTGGTGGTAGCTGGGATCGTCATTTACCTCTAGTGGAGTTCTCCTACAACAATAGCTTCCAGGATACTATTCAGATGGCACCTTTCGAGGCATTGTATGGGAGGAGATGCAGATCGCCCGTTAGTTGGACAGAGCTCAGCGAGAGCAGCATTTTGGGGCCGCAGCTTGTTGAGGAGACGACATCGAAGATCCAGTTGATCCGAGACCGGATGAGAGCGGCTCAGAGCAGGCAGAAATCCTATGCAGACAGACGCCGTCGCAGATTAGAGTTCGCAGTTGGCGACCATGTTTTTCTGAAAGTCTCTCCGATGAAGGGCGTGATGCGTTTTGGGCGAAAAGGGAAGCTTAGCCCTAGATTCGCAGGTCCCTTCGAGATCCTCGAGCGTGTTGGCGCTGTTGCATATCGTTTGGCTCTTCCACCCAGCTTTCCCGATGTTCACCCCGTTTTTCATGTTTCGATGCTCCGCAAGTACCTTCACGACCCTTCGCATGCGATTCAGCACCCGACAGTCCAGCTAGAGCGCGACCTTTCCTTTGCAGAGCAGCCGGTGGCCATCCTGGATCGGCAGGTGAAGAAGTTGAGGTCGAAGATTATACCAACCGTCAAGGTCCTTTGGCGCAGCCCGAGCAGCGAGGAGGTTACCTGGGAGACCGAGGGCGAGATGAGGAAGAAATATCCCCATCTCTTTGAAGGTACGCGTAGCTATATTTTTAAATTCGGGGACCGAATTTCTTTAAGGGGGGAAGATTGTAGCGTCTTGAAAAGTCGTTTTGGTGTTTTCCTGAAATTCGGTGAAAATTCGGTATTTTTCCGAAAACCGTCTTTCTCGATATTTTGCAGTTTAGGGCTAATTATACCTAAAAAGGATAGGTAATTTCTTGTTTTTAGTAGCTAATGAGTTATTTATGAAATTTTGGTCATTTAAAAATTTTTCCCTATTTTTCAATTTTTTAATATTATTTTAAGCCAGTAAGAAAATACATTAAATAAGCGATAAATACAAATTTTTCCGGGCTAATTTTAATCTCTAAAATTATGATAATTATAATATAGTGATAACATGAATTTTTAGTAATTTATTTTGATTTTTAACAAATTTTTGTGATTTGAAACGAATTTATTTAATTTTGAGCTAAAACTTGCAATTTTTGAGTTGTAGGGGGCCTTTTTGCATAAAATTTCTTTTGTAAAACCCCTCTCTCTTTTTCCTCAGCCCTAGGACAGCCCCACCTTGTGTGAGACCAGAAATTTCTGGCCTCTCTCTTCTTGGTTTCTTTCTTGAGTTAATTTGATAGTTTATGGTATTATTTTAATTAAAATGGATAATGTATGATACATTGACTTTTGTGGACTTGACCATGACTTTCCCCACTTGCCCACACCCTCCCCCATACCTCATTCTGGCCGAAATTCCTGCACACCCTCTTCTTCCTCTCTTTTCTTTTCATTTTTCTTCAATTTCTTCAAGAAATACATCAAAATCCATGATTTAATTCAAAAATCCAAACAAAAATCCTTATGCTATCATTATCCTTAGCCATTCTTGCTTGGACCTTGGTGTTGAGGCCATCAATTGGAGCAAATTTTCTTGCTTGATCCATAGATCAAGAGGTATAATTCTCATCAAGTTGCTTTCTTTTGCTAAAAATTCCTTTAATTGTATGGTTAGTGTTAAAAGTTAGCTTATTTCTAATCTAGTTTAAAAGAGTAGTTTGTTTAAATTAGGGTTTTGAAGCCATGATAATTAATTAAGTTGTTTATTAGTTAATCTAGTTGTTAGTGAACTAATCTATATGGTTACCTTGTTATGTAGTCTTTAATTATGCTAATTTAGGTAATTTTAGAAGTTGATTTTAGTTGTAAATTGTTGTTTTTAAATTTTCAAGAGAAGGTTTTTGTATGGAATTGATATTTGAAACTTGATTAGTGAGTTGATTAAGTTTTAGAAAGCATTATTTAATTGATTTAAACCTAATTTGCTATCTAGTGTTTTGCTAACCTTAATCTAAGAGGTGAACTTGCTAATTGGGGTTGAAATTAGTGTTAATTAAAATTTTCAAGTATGGTTTTTGATTTGCAATTGCTATTTATAAAAATCAAGAAAGGGTTTGGTTGTGGAATATAGGTTTTGGAGCATGATTAATGTGTTGTAATTAGTGGGTGTGGATTGCTTGTAGTGTGCTTCGGTGAGTATGCTCTATTGTAGTCGTTTTGTCGCAAATCGGCGATTTTTGCACCGATTTTTGGAATGTATATGCTTACTAGATTTTTATATAAATTATGAGATGGACTATTTTTGATATCTTGATGATTGTAATGGCTTGTCCTACGACTTTTAGGATGCGTGAGTGCGGTTTTTGGGTAGTCGGGTTTTAGTTTTGCCGGGTGACCCAAATCGGCGTTTTTGGCAGTTTTTGCGATTTTCGCGTGTGTTCCGCGCACTTTGTGCACGTTGTACCTAGCTAGCGAACTTTAGTAGTTTCGTTGGGGTTTGCGTCGTTCTTGATATGTAACCTTATAATTGGTAATGATGTAAATTCCAGGTTCGGTCGCGGAAACGTCAGACGCGGCGCGAAAGGGAAAGGCGGTGATTGGACACAGCTAGCCAGGGATCCCGGTGAGTAGATTTAACATCTACGGGGGACGATCGTTTGGATAGCGCAAGTCGCCCGATAGAATTAGTAAACTGAAAATAAAATAGTAAACTGGATAACCACTTGTGACATTAGAATAATATTACTGGCATGATAATTGCTGCAATTAGAACAATATGTTATACCCATATACGCAAACTCAATTGTAGGACACATGCACCATTACCAGGTTTTTATATGCAGCACGAGCACTATTCATGCTTACACACACACCCTGGTAATTGCCATGCCACCACACTAGATAACATTTAAATTAAACCTTTTACTAATTGATACTTAAATTGGTGCTATTGCCTTTAATTCCTTAAAATGAAACCGTAGAATTGCTATTCATGTGCATGTACTTCATCATATTAATTGTTCATGCTTAATCCATTAGTCACACATCGCAACTTGATTATTGATATCATATGCATTCATTATCACTGATATATGCACTTATGAGGATTTCTTGAGATTTTATGATATTGCTGGATTTCGGGGGAAAGCCGCAAAATTTCCAAACTTATGATATTTTTAAAACATGTAAATTGCGGTTTTCTAGTGATGTAAGTGTCGTCCACCATGAGTTTGCTGTGGCTTTGGAAATCCGTGTCGAGGAGTGGAGGAACCGGCACGGGTACATGGTGGGCCCGGTAAGGTACCCCGGGGCAAGAGGAATGTGGTGATGACGTTGAGCCTGGCAGGGGACGGATTACCTACCGGTGACTGTTTGGGACGGCGGATATCCAGAGGATACCGACCGTGGCCGCTAGATGATGAGATATTGATATTTGAGATGGGTCAGCCGGACGGCTGAGGCCAGCGATACATTTATGAGATTTGAGACAGCTTTTGGGGTGTCGTTGCTGGACACCGGTTTTCGTCGATTCATTGACATTTGCTGGCATTCTAAAAGAGTTTCAAAAACAACATCTGATAAAATATTTTTATATATAAACCTATTGAGACCTCAGATATTCATGTTGCATACATATTCGTACACTGATGTTGTATACACACCTGCTAGTATATCCATATTGCATACATACTCGCCATTATGTCCTGCCTTACCTGTATATAGATGCTAGGATGCTTGTGTGCATGCATTCGATAGCCTGTGTAAATGTTATTTATTACTCACGAGTTGGCAACTCACCCCCGTTGTGCCATAGCCTGTTGCAGGTCCGCTCCGTCAGTTCAGTAGCGGCGGGTGAGCTTGCTTCTTTTGCCTCTTTTGCCTGGACTCGAGATTTGCTCATAGGTGAGTTATGTTATTTTTTGTACCACCTTGTATATTCTTGTATCTAGTGTACTCCATCTACTGTTTCTACCAGATTATTGTATATTGACCTAGAGATGAGACTGTGAGGTTTGTGGATTTTATGCTGTATTTTGGGGGTCGAGCTCACTTGAGCCGACATGCTACTTTTTCATGCTTCCTTATGCTTTATTATGATTATTATGCTTGTCGTCATTTACATTGCGTGGGATTTGTGACCGCCTTATGGCGAAGAGCTAGCTCCCGCTTGGGGATGCCCTTTTTTGTTGGATTCATGTATATATTTTGTTGTACCCATTTTTGGGGGTCAGTATTTACAAAGGAGACTCTGCCGAAATTTTCGGGAAAAATTGGTATTGTTTTTAAAAAGGGTTTTACATGACTTATTTGATAACTCGCTTTCAATTGATTGGGTTTTCTTCACTCTTTTGCTTAATTGGTTTTGTTTTCTGGGCTTTGGCTTACTTATTTTACGGACGTCTTTAGACGTTTCGTAAACTTAAGTGCCAGTCACGTTCCGTACCCTGCGGGTCGTGACAGATGCCCTGTCTCGAAACTCCCACGACTAGGGACCTTTTAAGGTTGTGCTTATAGACCCCAGCTCCCACTTATATGATCGCCCTCATACTGCTGGTGGTCAAGCAAGAATCCTAGGGGCTCAATCAACGTGTAATAGCGACATGTCAGGTCACCTAAAGCAGTACACGATGATAAAGGTAAACCAGATAGCATATTATCATCTCGAATAAGACTGTCCTACTGGGACAGGTCCTCCCTCAATCATTGCAATCACGTGCCTGTGATCCAATAATTAACTCTGAGGGCACTATCTCCAACAATCTCACACTTGCACTCAAGGCTAATTATTGCGATGTCGCATACTCACAGCCCGTGTGATACCGAACACCTGTTCATATCAGATTTTTGCGTTTTCATACCGCCCAATTTTTATCACATTGCATGTCGGTAGATACTCTTGAGCCGTGTTTGCTAGTCAATTGCAGGATACAGGTTCCCGGTTCTCAAACGGAGAAATTCATGGAAAACACGACAAAAATCCGGTTCCTGCCAACCACAGATAAAACACGGTCTCCGCTCTCCATCCGTATGCTGCCAGATACCTGTTTAGGAAGACAAAATGTCAAATCAATGTCGTTTTCAGGCACAAGGCTCAATGGTAGCACAAGATCCAAGAGATCTACGCGGAGCTCGAGACAATCATGACAAAATCTTAACAAAAAGTCCACCTTTCCTTCAACAGAAATTCTGGAAAAATCGTGAAAACAATTGGAGAAAATACATATTCCAGAAGAAAGTGCTCAGAAAACCAGGCCACCACAAAAAGGACCAAAGCCCAACTCCACAATTCGGCCGCGGAAGAGCGGCCAAAGGGGGGTATTGGCCGCGCTTCCGCGACCATTCTGGCGCCAGACAAGAAGGGTTTTGGAGGGTAGTTTGGTCTTTTCATCAGGGTTCTGTTGGTTGCCCTAGGGTTTCATGTTTTGGCCTATAAATAGCCCAGAAGTTTGTGAAGGAAAGGGTCCAATTCTTGTATCTCTTTTGCTAGGTTTTAGTTACATGTTCTTCTTCCTCTTCTCACCTCTTCTCCATTAAACTTGTAAGTGAGCTTTTGAGTGAAGAGTGATGAATAAAGAAGACCATTTTCATTATCATGCTTGTCTCTTTCTTTACTTGTTATAATTGTTGTAATTTTAATTGTTAAGTAGTTGTTGTTATTTCCTTGTTGTTTGTTTCTTCTCTCTTTTTCTTTATCCTTACATACGACAATGATACTTACGCTTGATCCTCGCCAAGGTGAGGTCGCAAACAGTTAGTCGTATTCTTCTAATCTCCTTCTTTCTATCTTCCTCTTTTGTGTTGTTTTATTTTTCCGTATTATGAAGTGTGAGTAGTTCTATACTTGTTAGGGTAGGATAAGGGAAGTTTGAGAGAAGGAAATCTCTCTCACTCTTTCCTTGCCCAACAACTTAAATCAACTCCCGTTAACCCAACCACAATCCGCTCCTTACGGCACCCTATCCTACATGATAGCGGTGATTCCGTAGTGAGACCGGTTGTGGTTGAATTAACCGGAGGTTATGGATAAGAGCCAAGAACGGACGGACAAGCACCAAAAGGAAGGACTATGCGTTGGAAAGCCTAGCTTATACTCGCAAGTTCCTTCCTAGTCGTGCTAATCCCCGTTGTTGCCGATTACCGTAACACCGATATTAAGTGGGGCAACGAAAGATGTGGAGACTCCTAACTCAAACTAACCTAATCCTAACCCTAACAAGCTCTCTTTAAATATCAACTCAACACTTAGATAACTACAAACAAAATCTGAACAACCGGACTTAACTCGTCGAAAAACACATAGAAAAAGATTCCCATCTCCCTGCGGACGACCCGTACTCAACCGGCTAGCTACGTGCGAAACCGTCTTGATTGCGGTATTTAAACTAAAACTTGAACACGCTCGTACTCTATCAATCAAATGGCGCCGTTGCCGGGGAGACGGTAGTCTATTTCTAAGTGAAATTTCGGGTTAATTTGTTAATATAAAAACAACTAAAAAAACCAAAAAAAATATACTTTGTAAAAATCATCTTGTTATTCTTGATTAGTTTTTGTGCAAGTGTGCAGGAAATACGAAGCTCAAGATCGACGCCTAAGACGTTGGAAATACGGAGTTCAAGTACAGTGCCAAAGACGTGGGAAGATAGACCCACATTTCGCGGCTACACCGCGACGAAAAAAAAAAAACAAAGCATACGGTCTACTGTACAAATCTGGAGCAAATACAGTGAGCAATTCAAGATTCAGTACATCCAGACAGGAGGAGGAGACCCAGAACAGCACCTGAACCAAACCTGAAGTCCCAATCCCCTGTTCCTGCCGCGCTTCCGCGGCCTTAGCACCTGTTTAGCCGCGGAAGAGCGGCCACTTGGTGCCCTTGGGCTGCCATTTTTTCTGGGTAACTCTCTCTGCCTCTCTCCACTCCTCTGAGCTCCACTGAATTGTGTTTTCTGCAGGCTTCTTTGCGCAAATTCTTCTCCCCTTTCCAATAAACTGTTCTTGTGCAGGATTCTTTGCGCCGCAAATAAAAATTGTTTGCTGTTGATATTGTTACTGTTTTGCATTCTTTAATACGGACTTAAGGGGCTTGAAACCAATCCAGATTGGGTGGGGATTTCATCACCCTTCCCAGGACCCCGGAAATCACTAAAGCATATGCATTGTCCATTGTAATTAAAAAATACTAGACTTCAGCCCTAAGGACTTCGCGCTCATTAGGAGAAGATAAACTTTGTTTAGAACCTTGCTTAACCGTATATTGTTTGCGGGGTGTCTAGGAAAGTGTTAAAGGCGCAACCGCCGAAAGAGAAAGGGTTATTTAATTAAGGAACTTCGCGAAAGCGTTGGACAACCTCCCCTTATCTCTGCACTTACCTGGCCTCGTGATCAGTGTATTTTTAAGCTTGTTTCTCGACACTGTTTAACTTCGACAATCAAGTTCAGAAGCAGGTCTAGTAGACCTAGGTTACCCTAGATCTAGGTGTGATTGTGCATATCTTGTTTGTGATTGCTTAAGCCGTATTTCCGTACATACTTCTGTAAATCTCTTTCTAAAAACAAAAAGAAAAAAAAAAGAAAAAATCAAAAACTTTTATAAAAACTGCCCTTTTGACGCCAAATCCATTTTCACCCAGCACCCATCACCTTTCTTCATTGACGTTTTCTTACCCTCACCTTCTCCGCTTTGACTATACTAAACTCGTTTAGTGTATGTCCGCTTGGACTCGGGACACTAGCGCCCGTCTAGTCCGCGTTACGTTAGTCGCCACCGACTACGCGATCGACTCCGAAGTCGATACTCCGTCCACTCCTCTTTCACCCCTTCCCTTGCCGGCCAACTCCGACGTTGACCGGAATTCTGTTCATACATCTTCACCTTCACCTTCACCTTCACCAACCTCTTCTTCCGCGATGTCGGGATTTAATCCGAACATCTCTTTGACCACCCCTGGATTGGCTCCACCTCCTATGGAGACCAATCTCCCACCACCTCCGCCTGTTGTAGCGCCGCAGCGAATTGCGCTCCAGGATCGTTTCTACCCTACCCGTTCTGCACTTCCCACCTGCCTTTCTCTTCCTCCGGCCAATGGGGACAACTTTGAAATTAAGCCCCATTTCATCAACATGCTTCCACGTTTTCATGGGCTTGAATCTGAAGATGCCTATATCTTCATTAACAAATTTCAAAATGTCTGTGCCATGATGAAAACAACCCAGCTGTCGGACGATGCTATACGTCTACGGGTCATTCCGTTCACTCTATGCGATCTCGCTGAAAAATGGCTGTATAGCACCGCTTCCCACTCAATCACCAGCTGGGACGAGTTTGTTAAAGCGTTTCTGAAAAAATTCTACCCAAATCATAAGACCGCAAGAATTCGAAATGAGATCAACCAATTCTCCCAGCTTCCTTCTGAACCCTTCTGGAAGTGCTTTGACCGATACAAAGACCTTCTTGTTCAGTGTCCTCACCACGGTATAGAGAAATGGCAACTCTGCCAAACCTTATACGAGGGACTGAACCCAGCAACGAAGCAGTTGCTGGAAACCATCTGTCAGGGCCACTTCCTATCCAAATCTGACGAGGAAGCGTGGCATTTCTTTGACGATCTTGCGGAGCAAACGCTACAGTGGGAGAGCACCAGACCGACTCCTTCTTCTTCTTCTACCTCCACTTCTACCGGTCAGTCTAGGGTAGGAATTCACCAGCTTGATGTCTCTATTGCGATGAGAGCTGAAATGGCTGCAATAACAAAAAAGCTTGAAGCAATAGAGAGCAAATTTTCTTCTCCTACTCCTGCCCCTGTTCTCCCCCTTCGTACCATCTGCGCTTGTTGTTCCGATCCTTCTCACTTGACCGAAGAGTGTCCTTACAATCCACCATCGCAAGGACAGGATCAGGTTAATGCATTCCAGCAAAGACCGAGGAATGATCCATACTCTTCCACCTTCAATCCCGGTTGGAGGAACCACCCCAATTTCGCCTGGAATCAGAATCAGAATCAATTCCAGGGCAACAATTTCCAAAGGGCCCCTCCGCCGCAACAACAAGCGTAGCAACAAACTCAGCATCAGTATCAGCAGCCCTTCCAACCCCAACCTTACCAAAACCAGACGAACAACTTTGCACCCAACAACTCTTTTCCACCAAACAACAACTTTGTTCCGTCTAACAACGATAAGGTTTCCTCGCTCGAGCGAAGTCTGGATGCGTTTGTTAAACAATCGACTCAATCCACCGCCAACATCCAGTCTTCGATCTAATCTTTAGTACAACACACCGCCGCACACGGGCAGAGCATCAAGACCATCGAGGCCCAGATTGCACAGCTGAACGCGGCCTTGAGCGAGCGAGAGAAGGGGAAGCTCCCGTCCCAGCCACTTCCAAATCCCGGCCACCCACATAATGCACTTGTTGCTCTTGAACAACAAAACCATAATGTGAGTGCCGTGACCACACTGAGATCAGGGAGGGTGCTGCAAAACGACATTGGCAAGCGAATCAACGATGACACCCCGGCCGCTTCTTCTTCTTCTTCTTCTTCTTCTTCGTCTTCCGAGCCTATTCTCCGTTCTTCATAAGGCTCTCCCTCTTCTTCTTCTGCCCTGAACGGACCCGCTTCTCACTCCACGAAAACACCTATTCTGGGATCTGTTCCAACTCCAAAGTCTCCTCCTCCAGCTTTAGACTCAACCAATTTTCAAAATGTTCCATTTCCAAACCGGTTGAGGTCTAACAAACAAAATCCACAAATGGAGAAGATTTTTGAGTTATTCAAGCAAGTTAACATTAACATTCCTCTTTTAGATGCTGTCCAACAAGTCCCGTCTTACGCGAAAATCTTAAAGGACTTGTGCACGAAAAAGAGGAAGTCTCAGGTACCCAAGAAAGTTTTCTTGGCTAGTGCTGTGAGTGATGCCCTTACCCAATCTTTACCACAAAAACGGAAGGACCCTGGCTGTCCTACGATTTCAATTACTATTGGGGATAAGAACATCAACCGCGCACTATTAGATCTTGGTGCCAGTGTTAACTTGCTTCCGTATTCAGTATACGAGCAATTAGGCGTCGGAGAGCTGAAACCCACACACTGCACTCTCCAGATGGCCGACCGATCGATCACCCATCCTAGGGGTGAGCTAGAGGATGTGTTAATCAAAGTCGGGGACTTCATATTCCCCGTCGACTTCATTGTCTTAGATACACAGCCTGTAGCTAACCCCCGGAATCAAATTCCGGTGATACTCGGTCGCCCATTTCTCGCAACCTCAAATGCTGTGATCAATTGTCGCAATGGTTCAATGAACCTCTCTTTTGGAAATATGACAATTGAACTCAACATTTTTAGGTTGGGGAATCAGCCCACCGAACCTAATGCTCATATACTGGATGTCTGCTCGATCCAGGAGATCACACCAGAAGAGTGTGAATTCGAGGAGTTTCTGTTTGAACACGATGATCTTGACGCCACTAGTGCGTTTCTCTTCGAACCTGCTGCTGTTTCTGCGCCCGATAACGACTACGAGTGTTTCACGTTCACGAACGATCTTAGCCGCGCACAACCCGAGTTTGAATCTTTCGACTTTTCGGATGAGTTACCTGAACCATCCGACTCGGTTGCCTACACTCGTTTTGAACCTTTGCTGGAGTCCTTTGAGTTCGAGACCTTTGCACCGGTCTTACCTTCCATCATTTCACCTCCAACGCTCGAACTCAAGCCGTTGCCGCCTCACCTTAAGTATGCTTACTTAGGTGAGAACGAGACCCTCCCTGTCATCATCTCGGCTTCTCTAGCTCCCGAGCAAGAGAAAGCCCTTCTCGCGGTCTTGCACGGCAACAGGCAAGCTTTTGGCTGGTCCATGGCGGACATCAAGGGGATTAGTCCCCTCATCGTTGAGCATCACATTCATCTGATGGATGATGCCAAACCAGCCCGAGATCCACAAAGACGTCTTAATCCAGTCATGAAGGAGGCTGTGAAAAAGGAGATCGTCAAATGTCTAGATAGTGGTATCATTTACCCTATCTCTGATAGCCAGTGGGTTAGCCCCATTCATGTTGTCCCCAAAAAGTCGGGCATCACGGTCATAACCAACGAGGGGAATGAGTTAATCCCTACTCGCACCCAAACCGGGTGGCGAGTTTGCATTGATTACAGAAAACTCAACGCTGCAACGCGGAAAGACCACTTTCCGCTACCCTTTATTGACCAGATGCTCGAACGATTGGCCGGACATGAGTACTATTGCTTTCTTGATGGCTACTCTGGCTATAATCAAATTCCCATCGCCGAAAAAGACCAGGACAAGACCACTTTCACTTGTCCTTTCGGCACGTTTGCATATCGACGCATGCCCTTTGGGTTATGCAATGCGCCCGCTACCTTCCAGCGGTGTATGATGGGAATTTTTTCGGACATGGTGGAAAAATTTCTGGAGATTTTCATGGACGACTTCTCCATCTTTGGCGATTCTTTTGACGAGTGTCTGCTGCATCTCGACGCTGTCCTTACCAGATGTAAGGACAAGAATCTCACTTTGAACTGGGAGAAATGCCACTTCATGGTGCGCGAAGGTATTGTCTTAGGACATATCATCTCGCAAAATGGCATAGAGGTTGACAAAGCAAAGATTGAGGTCATTTCCAATCTACCTCCTCCCCGTTGCGTCAGAGATATCCGAGCCTTCCTTGGCCATGCCGGTTTCTATAGACGGTTTATCAAGGACTTTAGCAAGATTGCTAGGCCCTTGACTCTTTTGCTGGCCAAGGATACACCATTTGACTTCAACTCGAGCTGTGTGACTGCCTTCGAGTCACTAAAACGCTCACTCACTTCTGCTCCCGTTCTCTCTTCTCCTGACTGGACGCACCCATTCGAGATTATGTGCGATGCATCCGACTTTGCCATCGGTGCTGTCCTTGGACAGCACATCAACAAGATGCCGCACGTGATCTATTACGCGAGCCGGACCCTGAACGACGCCCAACTTAACTATACAACAACTGAGAAGGAATTCTTAGCTATTGTATTTGCTTTAGAAAAGTTCAGGCCCTACCTCATCGGCTCTCCAGTCATTGTCTACACGGACCATTCAGCTCTGCGCCATCTTTTTGCGAAGAAAGATGCCAAATCTCGGTTAATACGTTGGATCCTCTTGCTTCAAGAGTTTGACCTTGTCATTAAGGACAAACGAGGATGTGAAAACGTGGTTGCCGACCATCTCTCGCGACTTCCTTCTTCGCCTTCGCTTCCAATTCCGATAAACGACGTTTTCCCGGATGAACAACTCTTGACAGTATCTTGCGAACCCTGGTTCGCAGATATTGTGAACTATTTGGCCACGGGATTGCTACCGACCGAATGGTCACGTCAGGACAGACTTCGCTTCTTATCCCAAGTAAAACACTTTTACTGGGACGAACCCTACTTGTTCAAATACTGTCCCGACCAGATTATTCGTCGGTGTGTCCCAGATGAGGAATTCAAGAGTGTGCTGTCATTTTGCCACGACCAAGCATGTGGCGGGCATTTTGGGCCCAGAAAGACAGCTGAGAAGATCTTGCAATGTGGTTTCTACTGGCCACAACTTTTCAAAGACGCTCACGATTATTGCAAGACTTGCTCCCGGTGCCAACACATGGGCCGGATATCCCGGAGGAACGAGATGCCGCTCCAACCGATCTTGGTTGTGGAGATTTTCGATGTTTGGGGGATAGACTTCATGGGACCGTTTCCCAGCTCTTTTGGGAACTTGTACATCCTTCTAGCTGTTGATTACGTCTCTAAATGGGTCGAGGCTGTGCCCAGCCGGACTAACGACAACAAGGTTGTCGTTAGGTTCCTTAAAGAAAACATTTTCTCCCGGTTTGGGCACCCCCGAGCGATCATTAGCGACAATGGAAGTCATTTCTGCAATAAAACTTTCGAAGCCTTAATGCGGAAATACTCCATTAATCATAAGCTTTCTACGCCCTACCACCCCCAAACCTGCGGGCAGGCCGAAGTTTCAAATCGGCAAATCAAGCAGATACTGGAGAAAACGGTTTCCAAGAACCGTAAGGATTGGTCTTTGAAACTCACTGATGCCCTCTGGGCATTTAGAATCGCTTACAAGACCGACCTTGGCATGTCTCCCTATCGGCTTGTGTACGGAAAAGCCTGCCACCTTCCTGTCGAAATCGAGCATCGCGCATTTTGGGCGATAAAGGAGCTGAATCTGTCTCTGGAGGATGCGGGCAGCCATCGGAAGCTGCAGCTGAACGAACTGAGCGAGCTTAGGGATGAGGCTTACGACAACGCGGTTGTCGTTAAGAATCGAACGAAGGTGTTTCATGATAAACACCTTTTGCGCAAAACCTTCGTACCTGGTCAGCAGGTACTTCTTTACGACACCCGACTTCACTTCCATCCTGGAAAGCTCCGATCTCGCTGGAAAGGGCCGTATTTTGTGCGGAATGTGTATCCGCAGGGCGCTGTGGATTTGGAAAATCCAAAGGACGGTTTACTATTCAAAGTGAACGGACACCGATGCAAACCGTACCTTAGCGCCGAACCAACAGAGGAGCTCCTGTTCTTACAGGAGCCGGTTTACCCTGAATGATCTTCCTCTGCCTACCTCCAAACTTCGGTTATCCAGCCACGAACAGCGGACACTGTTCCAAATAAGTTTGGGGGTATGTACAAACCATTTTGTTTATATTTGTGTATATTCTTTTTCTTTTCTTTCAAAACAAAATCAAATAAAAATTGTGTATCGCTAACCAACAATTTTGAACCTTCAAACTACTCTCTTCATGCAACGACAGTGAGGACACTGTCCAGTTTAAGTTTGGGGGTACGCTCGGTACGCATTTCTTACCTTCGCATTCATATGTATATTTTGCATCTGCATATTAAAATCCATAAAATCCATAAAAATTTGAAAATTTTCCAAAAATATAAAAACTTTTTTGTCAAGTTAGCTTGTGGAAGAACTCTGATTCAACATTCGACGGTTTTTGTTTGATAAAATAGGAATAACTAGATCTTATGTTTGGATTTTGAAAACCTGAAAGATAACTCTCCTTTGAAGTTAACTATAGCTGATATACGTCTTTACATCACACTACACGTATCGTGAGTTTTGGGAATTAGATGACAAGTCTTTCATGTTCAAACTTTTAAACAGATAAATGATTTTCTGAGAATCAAATAGGTTTGTTCTGAAATAATTGATTTAATAATCAACAATTGAATTTATATCAAATTATATCAAATATAATTTATATCAAATTATTAAATCAACAATTGATTTAATAATCCGGTTATATCACATATGACCGACTAATATCATTTATTTGTTTATCACATTATCAAATCAACACTTGATTCGATAATTTGGTTATATCACATATAATCTAACCGATAACAGATAGCTTCCAGATTACAATATGGTATCACATACTCGTATTTAATCAGGCCCTCGCACATATCAACATATGTGCCCTACTTCGTTTCGCTTGAACCAGGAAGCTTCTGTGTGGGACTCTAAAGACTCGTCAATACGCCAGCAGTAGGTGATGATCACATCAGTCACCTACAAGCCGTCAGCGGTACTAGCAAGACGTAACGGCTACCCGGGTATTGAGCGATATGAAGATCAACAAGCAAGCTCGTCCATACTCTCCATGAAGCCTATCAGTAACACTACCGTACAGTCCGGTCTCTTCGTCTGATATGTCGCATATCATGTCTAGGGGTGGTAAACGTCAGACCCCAGTAACGTGATAAGTCATGCCTGTAAGTGCACGGCGGCGCCCCGGCCTCCATCCCGAGGCCAAATGCGGAAGCGATGGTTAACTTTAATTTTCTTGAACCGGCACCACCGCGCACTAAAACCCGGATCGTACCATTAACTAGTCCTAGCTAACTACAAGATGGGGAAGAGAGATATACCGACTGATCCGTGTCCTCCGGTCTTCTCGTCGTCGTCCCGATCTCCCGCGGAATGTCCAGTCTCCACCTCGTCGCCGGAAGGGCACCACGTCGCCGGCTTCTTTTACGGGCTCCCACCTCTATACCGAGGCAACTCGGGCACGAAGCTGGCGAGTCGACGTGCCCAAGGTTTTCTGCAGAATGGTGTAGAACCATGTCTCATTTGGGGTTATGGAGTTTGCCATTTGGTGGAGGAATGAACTATATCTTTTGGAGGAGGAGCTAAATGGATTTTGTGAAGCCAAAAGAACAAAATTTCCCTACCCAAAATTTTGGGACAGCCCACTACTTGGCTGGCCTTGCCATGGTGAGGGGAGAGTGAGAATGGAGTGTGTGTTGTATGGATGATGGAACCACTATCATAATGCAAGAGAGAAAAGAATGGTGATAAGAAACAATCATCACAAACAAATCCATACTCCACCAACAACCATCATCAAAACCATGATGAAAAGAAAGTCAAGTAATCATGAGGCTATGAAGTCAATGGAGCAACAATCATGATGTCACAATATGCAAAGACCCCCTTCCACAATTGCTTATTTGCACAAATGCAAATAAGCCCTCCTCCACCAATCTTCGGCCAATGAAGGATACAAAGAAATATGGCCGAAACGGAAAGCAAACTGGCAACTCCAGAAAACTGGTCCCGTAATAAATTACAGGAAAACCCCGCTACTGTGCATACACACCCGCATCTGTATTCCGACCGAAATACAAATGCAATGAGACAAAATCTACACTGTACTATACTAGGATCCGGCTTAAAACAAAGCCGGCTAGTATTATCCGTTCGATCCTGATCCGTGCAATACCGCACGTATCTGATCGAACCCTGCCATATATCCATACGGCCTGTAGTACAAACTGTCTGATCCTGATCCGTGCAATACCGCACGTATCTGATCGGACCTTGCCATATCTCCATACGGCCTCTACAGCGTTTCGCCCGAAAGCTTGAGCAACTAAATGTGGAGGACTCTAAAGACTCGTCAACACCTTGGTTGTGGATTTAACCACTAGCACGTCAGAGGTATAAGCCAATACGTAACGGGCTACCAGGTATTGACCAAAAGGGACGTCGATGAGCGAACTCATCCTGACACCCTACTGAGCCTGTCAGTGACAATATCCGTACAGTCCGGTCCGTTCGTCTATGAGCATCGCATGGCGGGCCTAGGGGGTTGGTAAAAGTCAGACCCCCAAAAGCGGTACAAGTCGTGTCAGAGTGTAGCCCAGAACACCCTGAGATACTACTGGAATACCTACCAGTAAATCTCCTGCCTCGGCCGAGGCCTTCGTGTAATGGCTCTCCTAGACACAGCGCGACCTCACCCCCAATACCGGGAGAGACGAACCCCTGAAGATCCGCTCACTGCCTCTATGTGTCTCGGGACTGTACCCAACTAAAACCTGTTTGCTCGTCTCCTTTGAGCGTGGTAGGGTAGTAATCAAAGTACAGTGGGAACTCACACGAGACAAATGACGATCCCCAGGTCGATGAACTAACCTGCACACATGTCACCAGGGATTTGCTATCTGACGTCAGGTATAAGACCAACTAGCATGTTCCCGGCGAGTCCTGCCCGGTGTACTCATAACCCAATGAGCACCTGTATACATCTTAGGTGAACCAACTGACACCAGTGGCTTGTGAGACCGGCCACCGCCCCTCGTCGGGGTCTCGACTGTATACACCAGTCTACTCTGGAGTATCGATGCCCTGTCTCGAAACTCCCACGACTAGGGACCTTTTAAGGATGTGCTTATAGACCCCAGTTCCCACTTATATGATCGCCCTCATACTGCTGGTGGTCAAGCAAGAATCCTAGGGGCTCTATCAACATGTAATAGCGACATGTCAGGTCACCTAAAGCAGTACACGATGATAAAGGTAAACCAGATAGCATATTATCATCTCGAATAAGACTGTCCTACTGGGACAGGTCCTCCCTCAATCATTGCAATCACGTGCCTGTGATCCAATAATTGACTCTGAGGGCACTATCTCCAACAATCTCACACTTGCACTCAAGGCTAATTATTGCGATGTCGCATACTCACAGCCCGTGTGATACCGAACACCTGTTCATATCAGATTTTTGCGTTTTCATACCGCCCAATTTTTATCACATTGCATGTCGGTAGATACTCTTGAGCCGTGTTTGCTAGTCAATTGCAGGATACAGGTTCCCGGTTCTCAAACGGAGAAATTCATGGAAAACACGACAAAAATCCGGTTCCTGCCAACCACAGATAAAACACGGTCTCCGCTCTCCATCCGTATGCTGCCAGATACCTGTTTAGGAAGACAAAATGTCAAATCAATGTCGTTTTCAGGCACAAGGCTCAATGGTAGCACAAGATCCAAGAGATCTACGCGGAGCTCGAGACAATCATGACAAAATCTTAACAAAAAGTCCACCTTTCCTTCAACAGAAATTCTGGAAAAATCGTGAAAACAATTGGAGAAAATACATATTCCAGAAGAAAGTGCTCAGAAAACCAGGCCACCACAAAAAGGACCAAAGCCCAACTCCACAATTCGGCCGCGGAAGAGCGGCCAAAGGGGGGTATTGGCCGCGCTTCCGCGGCCATTCTGGCGCCAGACAAGAAGGGTTTTGGAGGGTAGTTTGGTCTTTTCATCAGGGTTCTGTTGGTTGCCCTAGGGTTTCATGTTTTGGCCTATAAATAGCCCAGAAGTTTGTGAAGGAAAGGGTCCAATTCTTGTATCTCTTTTGCTAGGTTTTAGTTACATGTTCTTCTTCCTCTTCTCACCTCTTCTCCATTAAACTTGTAAGTGAGCTTTTGAGTGAAGAGTGATGAATAAAGAAGACCATTTTCATTATCATGCTTGTCTCTTTCTTTACTTGTTATAATTGTTGTAATTTTAATTGTTAAGTAGTTGTTGTTATTTCCTTGTTGTTTGTTTCTTCTCTCTTTTTCTTTATCCTTACATACGACAATGATACTTACGCTTGATCCTCGCCAAGGTGAGGTCGCAAACAGTTAGTCGTATTCTTCTAATCTCCTTCTTTCTATCTTCCTCTTTTGTGTTGTTTTATTTTTCCGTATTATGAAGTGTGAGTAGTTCTATACTTGTTAGGGTAGGATAAGGGAAGTTTGAGAGAAGGAAATCTCTCTCACTCTTTCCTTGCCCAACAACTTAAATCAACTCCCGTTAACCCAACCACAATCCGCTCCTTACGGCACCCTATCCTACATGATAGCGGTGATTCCGTAGTGAGACCGGTTGTGGTTGAATTAACCGGAGGTTATGGATAAGAGCCAAGAACGGACGGACAAGCACCAAAAGGAAGGACTATGCATTGGAAAGCCTAGCTTATACTCGCAAGTTCCTTCCTAGTCGTGCTAATCCCCGTTGTTGCCGATTACCGTAACACCGATATTAAGTGGGGCAACGAAAGATGTGGAGACTCCTAACTCAAACTAACCTAATCCTAACCCTAACAAGCTCTCTTTAAATATCAACTCAACACTTAGATAACTACAAACAAAATCTGAACAACCGGACTTAACTCGTCGAAAAACACATAGAAAAAGATTCCCATCTCCCTGCGGACGACCCGTACTCAACCGGCTAGCTACGTGCGAAACCGTCTTGATTGCGGTATTTAAACTAAAACTTGAACACGCTCGTACTCTATCAATCAACACCCAACTCCTCTACTAGTCAGTCTCACAAAGCCTGTTTGCGAAACTATTGTGTTCGAGGAATAGCCTCAGTGAGTGGATCCGCTTTGATGTTTCTTTCTATGTCTCTCTATATCTCAAGTTCGCGGAGAAAGCCATCTCCCGAAGAGAGCAATACGTGTCTTAGAATGTGTCTGGATGTCTGATGGGACCTAGCTCATAAATGAACTCCAAATCCAAACTTCTTAGACTGTATCGTCAACTGAACTTAATCAGTATCCTGCGCCATGCCTCCCTCAGTATTTCCTTGGACCACCTGTCCAAAATACTGCCCCTCGTCAGAAGGAAAACTATAACTGTGACAACCTCCTTGTCGTCCATGTCACCTTGGAAGCCTGGAATGATAATTGTCTCCCGAATGAGGCTGTCGTTATCATATCCCTAGAACATCCACTTATGTTCTAAAACTGCTTCCGACCGTTTCTCCAGGACTGGATTAATGTCAACTTATTGCATCTAGTGCAAGAACAACATCTGGTGTGGTACTTGACATCTCATGATTGACTCAATTGCCTGAGCAAGTGATCTGCCAATCATGCACATCCCTCTCCTCTTTAGTCTGTAAGACACCTTTAGAGAGGGTGACTCCATCACCTGCAGGTACACTACCGTGCCAGGAGTCGTCCATTCTAAATACTCTTAGAATGCTGTCTAAGTACCCTGATTGGGAAACCACCCAAATCTAGATCTAAAACCATAGATCTAGTAACCAGTATGTCTGATATAATGTCCAAGTCCCATGTGGAGAAATCACTGTGTGACGACCAAAGTATAACCGATTGTAGTATAGGAATATCACTTCCTACTCTGTGTATGTTATCCAAATACCAGGACATCACACCCTACTACCTTCTCAACAGATCCATTCCCTATTCTGATGAAGTCAAACCTATGACTGTCACATCAGAAATTGATGATCTATCTCCGCTACTATCTGCTTTAGTCTATAAATAGACATAAGCCACCTGTCCACCAATGCTTCCGCTGCTCCCACTGACTACGACAACCCTCTGGCAGAGTCATATAAACGTACACTTCTAAAGCAAGTTTAGAACGACGCTATACTCATCCTCCTGCCGGGTCTCACAGTCTGGAACAACAGCAATGGCATGTCTGGGTAAACAAGAACTTCCATGTCACCGTCCTTGAGGCTACCGGAGTACCTCTCGGGTGCCTGAAGTTACCCACCTTATCTGCGGAGTGGCCAATGGAATGTCAAACCAGATTGAATCTTTAGGTTCCTATGAAATCTTCAGTAATCGTTTGTGGTTCTGGAATCACTTCCAGTTCTACCATACTCCCACTACTGTTTTCTGAAAAAATCCATTTTTAATAAAACTGTGGCGAGTCTAGAACAATATCGCTATTGTTCATCCAGATGGTAGAAAGTCAACCCTTGTCATAGCCTGGGTCAACCCACAAACAGCCATTACAGAAAACGTGCCTTGAGTTGTCCAGTGTCTGGTTTTAATCATAAACCGGACAACTTCCCGTACCTTAACATCGTTAAGATATGAACTGTTCTATATCCAATATAGAAACAGAGGCACTGATTTAATTGAACCAGATTCAAATCATGCAGCTGTCCCCAGTGCATGTCAACTAAATGGAAGGAGGCCGATCAGCGTTACTCAACTTAGGAATGCTTCCAATTATGAGTAACCTGAAGAAGCAAGTTCTCTTTATCATTACTATCAACTAAATACCTTACACAAGTATCTACATCTTCGATCACTTTGAAGAATCCCGATACTTGCTACACCTGGTTCTTTACTCTATTCAAATACCTATAACTTCTCAAAATTCGGACCCTGTGTTTCCACGAAACACCTGTCTAAAAACTAGAGAAGTCATAAGTAAACCGAATATAGTACGAGGACCAACCCCTCTGTCCTGATGGACCCTGGACAACATACAATACTCTGTATAAGTCCCTTGAGTCTGATAACTCATTCACTGTGTGTCGTAGGTTGAAAACTGTACTTATGGTTAAGAAGAATTACACCGCTGTTTAATGCTCCTTACCTAACCATCCACTGATATAAGTAAATGTCATAGACATAATTTCAAAAGGTATATCTCACTCTATGAAAATAGATGTACAGACATATCAATTTGAAATTGGTGCATAACAGCGGATATTCAAAACCAAATATTCGCCGACCGGCAAACAGCCCAGGTGATTTCCTCAAATATCACCGATTACAACGAATCCCGATATAATGAGGATGATCACCCAATTCCCAATAACTTACTCCCACTCATCATCTGTAAAACCATACAGATGTGAGAATGTAAATATATACCCTGGAGTAGGTATCTAATCGGGAAATCAATTTTCCTTTAACTGTACACGGTGAAACTGAAACATTGAAATGTTTCGATGGGGTATCCCGGTATTCCTAGTAATGCCTCTTCCAGATTCATGACTGTAACCGTATAATTCTTTGCCACCTTTCCAAATCCCTTTCTATATCTTTAGTCATTACCTTCTGCACACCCCTTTAGGCCAAATGGTTTTCTTCCTTCCCTACCGTTCGGCATCAGCCTATGGTTTGGAAGAAGACTATCCAATAAGCATAATGGTGTACTGTCCTAATCCTAGGAACACTCGCAATGCGAGAGAAGGTGAAGATAAAAGACAACCGAATAAACCTTATTCCTATTTCTCCTGAACCAGAATCCATCCCCGAACTGGAACAAGTTCCTTTCGAGTTCGTATATAACCATACGATGGAGTATCCAATAAACTGTGGATCTTCGTAGTGATACGGAGTGTCCTGGAGAAATGCAAAGGTGATTTAGATTTGGCGAAGAAATACTTGGTTTGGTCGTGAATGTCAGTCGCAATTTACTTTGCCCTCTTACTAATCCCTTTCTTTGTCTTAACTTAATACCTTCTGTACACCATCGTTATGCTAATTGGTTTTCTTCATTCCCCACCGGTTGGCACCTGCCTACGGTTTGGAAGAAGACAATCCAATTTTCGTAATAGGTGTACTATCCCCTAATCTAAGGGGTACTCGCAACCCAAGAGAAGGTAAAATGAAAAGACAACTGAATAGTCCTATCCGTTTTCTCCAGAACCGGAAACCATCCTCGAATAAATCCCTTCGAGTTCATATCTAACCATACGATGGTTTTGTCCAATGGAAGTGGACGTTCATAGTAATACGGGGTGTCCTGGAGAAAAGGGTAAAAGTAGGAGTGGTAATGAGGTTCGCAACTCTGACAATCCAAAAGCCAGTGTTTAAGAAGGTTCGGTTAATTTTCGTCACTGAGTCATAGTCTTAGGGTCGGGTCAATGGTCGCTGCCAAAGAGAGAGAGAAAAGAAACACTCAGCGTGCACTCTAACCTAGATCAGAATGGTTACCAATTTATCTAATCTGGAAACCTCCCACTGTACCGTCAAATTCTCCTCCAAACCTGAAAGAAGAATTAGTCGGGATCACCCAAGGAGTAAACCAACTCATCAGTGGGAATCGGGATCCAACTATCATCGCATGATAACGTGACGGAATCCGCTCACGGTATCACACTCCAGAAGGTATGCGCATATCTGGCAAGTTTCAGTTTCTTTAGAAACTCCCGATGTGATTTCTGCCCCATGCTCTTATGACCTTGACTTTGGCCAACATATCATAAGTCACATGTCAAGTTCTACCCGTTATTCTCCAGGTTAATTTGAATCCACCCGTACCTACCCTTGACTTTGGCCAAAATGGCAGTACGACTGTCCCAAACCAACGCATCTATCTATGCTGCATATGAATACTCCAATAGCTACCAATCACTGTGCCTTGACTTTGGCCAACATACACAGCTTGAATACTATTGACCATCCATATGAAACGACGGAGGGCTACGAATGGTTTCTGGCGAAAACCTTTAACGTAATGAACTTGATATCGTTGAAGGAACGGATAGCTTTTAAAAATATAGTGATGAAAACCGTTGCTAAAGAGGTCACTCCCGGTGAAGGGATCTCGGCTCTTTCCCCGTAGAATGAGGTGCAGGATATTCCAACTGAATACCACGGTGCAAAGCAAAAGTAATCGGCTAAAGTGAAGTTATTGCCCTGACGCAAACTTTTTGTCCAAGGGGTCACTCCCGGTGAAGGGATCTCGGCCCTTGCCTCGTCGACTGAGGAGCAGGATATTCCAACTGAATACCACGATGCAAAACAAAAGTGAACGTCCTTGCAATAACAGCTTTTTGAAAAGTGTTCCAACAACATCAGATTAGGTTTGTTTTTAACTTGCATTGATCCGAATCAACGCAGTCCCATCAATTGATCACACCACAAAGAACGAAAATATACTGATGTACGTATATGCCATCCGCATTCGCCACTGGGTCCCGTCATTACCCGTTAGGTTAGCAAACTAACGACAGAGCGGGGACTGGACTAGCGCGGATGCAAAACATATACAACATCTACTAATATATATACCAATATATTATATTTCGCTCAAGGCGTGATAAAATGCAACATCACAGAAATGTACAGCATCACAGAATAATACAGATATCTGGGATCCCCGGGTTTCACAGAGCGACTACTGAAACCCGACGTTCCCCTGGTCGTGTGGATAGCCTATGCAATGAAATCCTAGACCCCTACGGGCGCGGCAAGTTACCCGCCAAAACCTGAAGCGAGGCAGCCCCCTTCAGCGACGTGAATGGACCACCCGACACTTCACGGAATCCGGCAACTTGGGCACCCCTCCTGGGTCAACCTGTACCCCCTACGAGTGCGGTGAATAGCCCGCCAATTCTAGAGTGAAGCCCCCTCCGTCTCAATGCCATGAGATGCGGACCCGTTGCCCTCTAGAACCCGGCTATCCGTGCACCCCTCCGCGGGGTAATCCTAGTACAGAAAGTAAAATATACATACAACGGGTACATCGACCGCAACCTGGCCATGCCCCAAAATAATAATACAAACAGGCAGTGACGGCAGTCCACATGTCGGACGCTCGCCCCGCAATATCAAATGTACATAATACAACAAAACTGTACTAGCATTGCATCCAGGCTATCCCCCACGACCGATCCGCAACATCATAGCAATACACAGAACATCAACGTGAAAATCACGTTCGCAAATCCGTCTAACCGGGCTATAGCAGTTAGACAGGATTTACCGATCAAGTGACATTCACGGTCGCAGATATAATGTAAATACTGTGAAAAAATGTGTTTATTATATCCGATCGATCAAAATTATAACAAGTGGGCCCCAAGTACTACTGTAGCACATCAAGAAATTCTGGGCCCAAAATTAATATTCCAAAACCCATATTTCAACTCAGGAGCTTTCTGGAAAATTTTGGTACACTGAACAGTTCAAGTCGCGGCGGAACCGCGGCCCAAGCATGGGTTTGGCCGCGGTTCCGCGGTCGTTTAGACTCTTCACGAGACCAAATTTTCCCAGAACTCTTATAATTCCCTGCACATCATTCTGAGACAACCTGAAAAATTTTTGGACTTCAAAAAAATTTCGACAGAAACTGATGTGAAGAAAAATACGGTTTTTGGAAAATTGTTCGATCGGAAATGTAAAACACATTAGACAAAGCTAGACTATCTTAATGGCGAGGCTCTGATACCACTGTAAGTGCATGGCGGCGCCCCGGCCTCCATCCCGAGGCCAAATGCGGAAGCGATAGTTAACTTTAATTTTCTTGAACCGGCACCACCGCGCACTAAAACCCGGATCGTACCATTAACTAGTCCTAGCTAACTACAAGATGGGGAAGTGAGATATACCGACTGATCCGTGTCCTCCGGTCTTCTCGTCGTCGTCCTGATCTCCCGCGGAATGTCCAGTCTCCACCTCGTCGCCGGAAGGGCACCACGTCGCCGGCTTCTTTTACGGGCTCCCACCTCTAAACCGAGGCAACTCGGGCACGAAGCTGGCGAGTCGACGTGCCCAAGGTTTGCCGCAGAATGGTGTAGAACCATGTCTCATTTGGGGTTATGGAGTTTGCCATTTGGTGGAGGAATGAACTATATCTTTTGGAGGAGGAGCTAAATGGATTTTGTGAAGCCAAAAGAACAAAATTTCCCTACCCAAAATTTTGCGACATCCCACTACTTGGCCGGCCTTGCCATGGTGAGGGGAGAGTGAGAATGGAGTGTGTGTTGTATGGATGATGGAACCACTATCATAATGCAAGAGAGAAAAGAATGGTGATAAGAAACAATCATCACAAACAAATCCATACTCCACCAACAACCATCATCAAAACCATGATGATAAAGAAAGTCAAGTAATCATGAGGCTATGAAGTCAATGGAGCAACAATCATGATGTCACAATATGCAAAGACCCCCTTCCACAATTGCTTATTTGCACAAATGCAAATAAGCCCTCCTCCACCAATCTTCGGCCAATGAAGGATACAAAGAAATATGGCCGAAACGGAAAGCAAACTGGCAACTCCAGAAAACTGGTCCCGTAATAAATTACAGGAAAACCCCGCTACTGTGCATACACACCCGCATCTGTATTCCGACCGAAATACAAATGCAATGAGACAAAATCTACACTGTACTATACTAGGATCCGGCTTAAAACAAAGCCGGCTAGTATTATCCGTTCGATCCTGATCCGTGCAATACCGCACGTATCTGATCGAACCCTGCCATATATCCATACGGCCTGTAGTACAAACTGTCCGATCCTGATCCGTGCAATACCGCACGTATCTGATCGGACCTTACCATATCTCCATACGGCCTCTACAGCGTTTCGCCCGAAAGCTTGAGCAACTGAATGTGGGGGACTCTAAAGACTCGTCAACACCTTGGTTGTGGATTTAACCACTAGCACGTCAGAGGTATAAGCCAATACGTAACGGGCTACCAGGTATTGACCAAAAGGGACGTCGATGAGCGAACTCATCCTGACACCCCTACTGAGCCTGTCAGTGACAATATCCGTACAGTCCGGTCCATTTGTCTATGAGCATCGCATGGCGGGCCTAGGGCGTTGGTAAATGTCAGCCCCCCAAAAGCGGTACAAGTCGTGTCGGAGTGTAGCCCAGAACACCCTGAGATACTACTGGAATACCTACCAGTAAATCTCCTGCCTTGGCCGAGGGCTTCGTGTAATGGCTCTCCTAGACACAGCGCGACCTCACCCCCAATACCGGGAGAGACGAACCCCTGAAGATCCGCTCACTGCCTCCATGTGGCTCGGGACTGTACCCAACTAAAACTTGTTTGCACGTCTCCTTTGAGCGTGGTAGGGTAGTAATCAAAGTACAGTGGGAACTCACACGAGACAAATGACGATCCCCAGGTCGATGAACTAACCTGTACACATGTCACCAGGGAACTGCTATCTGACGTCAGGTATAAGACCAACTAGCATGTTCCCGGCGAGTCCTGTCCGGTGTACTCATAACCCAATGAGCACCTGTATACATCTTAGGTGAACCAATTGACACCAGTGGCTTGTTAGACCGGCCACCGCCCCTCGTCGGGGTCTCGACTATATACACTAGTCTACTCTGGAGTATCGATGCCCTGTCTCGAAACTCCCACGACTAGGGACCTTTTAAGGATGTGCTTATAGACCCCAGCTCCCACTTATATGATCGCCCTCATACTGCTGGTGGTCAAGCAAGAATCCTAGGGGCTCTATCAACGTGTAATAGCGACATGTCAGGTCACCTAAAGCAGTACACGATGATAAAGGTAAACCAGATAGCATACTATCATCTCGAGTAAGACTGTCCTACTGGGACAGGTCCTCCCTCAATCATTGCAATCACGTGCCTGCGATCCAATAATTTACTCTGAGGGCACTATCTCCAACAATGCCGATGTCTAGCCTATAACGCTTCGAGAAACTATTGATAACTCTTATCAGTAAATCTCAGCAACAGCCCTGGCCAGGAACTTCCAGTTATAGCCAATCGAGCATAGCGCAACATCAAACCCAAATACCGGGAAAGATGAAACCCCTCCTATCGCTCATTGCCTCCATGTGACTCGGGACTGTACCCAAAATCCACCTGTTTGCACATCTCCTTTGAGCGTGGTAGGGAGGAAATCAAAGCACAGTGGGAGCCATACAATACTCTATGACTATCTCGGGTCTACAGACTAACCTATACCAATGTCACCAGAAGACTGCTATCTGACGATAGGTATACTACCAACTAGTAGTCCTCGGCGACTCCTATTCGGTGTACCCATTCTCCAATGAGCACCTGTGTACAATCTTTGATGTCACACACCAATGGTTGTGGGATCAACCATCGCCCTCTAAGGGACAAGAAACGTACACAATAGTCTACTCTGGAATATCGATGTCCTAGTCTCGATATCCCGTCGACTAGGAACTGATTAAAGGATGTACTTTTTGTCACGACCCGAAATTTAGCTCGTGACTGGCACTTGAATCATATGAAATCTATAGGACCCCATCTAATTCAAGTAAGCCAAAACCTAGAAATCTAAACCTTTTAAAGAAATAAAAGATGTAAAGGTTTGAAATAAGGTATAATGAAAACAAACATTTTATTAAATGCATATAAAAGGGAACATGAAAAATGCAAGTTTATTTTACTAGTTGAAAAAACATGTTTCGTCTTTTAAAAAATTTGTGCAGCACCTCCTTTGTATATTTTAATCCAAAACCACAAATACATGATAATATAAAAGGCATCCCCAAGCGGGTGCTAGCTCTTCGCCAAACGGCGGATTCACAACTACGCTAGTAATAAAACAAGTATACGACGCCCAACGACGAAGATCAACAGAAAAGATAATGAATAAAGCAAGACATCAACCCAACAAGCGAACATAAAACCCATCGCTCAAATCTCGCAACTGCAAGTCTCACTAAGTCTTACTATTTATACAAATACTAGTTTTGATTGATGGAGTTGACTAGATACAATATGAATAATAAATACAAGAGGGGTACGATCAAACATGTACCACCTACCAAAGCAAATCACCCGTAAGAAACTGTGTGCCAATGATGCCGCTACTGATCCATGCGGTCAACCTGCAAGAACTGTGGCACAACGGGGGTGAGCTGTCAACTCATGAGTAGGAAACATCAACAGGTAGAAATCGAATAAACAACGATTCCTAGGTCAACTATATCATAAAAGTAATACTATAATATCTAGGGTGACCGTAACTACATATGTGCCTACAATATACTCAAAGCCTATATGCAAGTGGATATCATCCAACCATAAAATCAATGCCTGTATGTATGTGGATCTCATCCACATGTCAACCAATGACACAATAATATCATGATATCGGGCAAGCTTTGTTGAGGTCCCGAAAGTCCACGCAGATGCGCACCATCCCATTTTTCTTCATCACTGGAATAATGTTGGTAATCCAGTCAGGGTACTGAACTTCTTGGATGAAGCCAGAGTCGATTAGCTTCTTGACTTCGGCGTTGATACTCATCTCAAGCTCGAGCCGCATCCTTCTTGGTGCTTGTTTGACTGGCTTGATGTCTGGAGATATCGCCAATTTATGCACCGCTATCTCTGGATCTAGCCCTGACATCTCGGAATAGTTCCATGCGAAGCAGCCTTTATACTGCATGAGCACGTCTTTTAGCGTAGCTACCTGTTCTTCGCACAACAGCTCACTGATGAACATAGGCCTCGGGTCGTTTGCCGTCCCCAAGTCGATTTTCTTTAGGTTGTCCGCAGTAGTATGTATTCCATCTTCCAGCTCTTTTGGAACCGGTGGAAGTTCTGAGATCAATTCATTTTCATCCTCATTTTCGAAGCACCGAGAGAGGTCATCCATATCCTCACGTACTCCTTCTTCTGACAGCGTTATCGCGTGACAGGTATGAGATCGTTTCCAAGACCGATATTGATCTGGTTCTACTCTCGCTATGTACGTTGCTTTTGGAACATGCTTCTGTGGTGGGGTTACCCTCCAACTGCTGGATAGAGCGAACCTGCCTTGCTGATACTAGTCTTCTAGCCAGTTTTTGAATGTGAAGCAGTCTTCGAGAGGATGTCCTATCGCTCGGTGATAGGAGCAATATTCCGGGTGAGAGACCTCGTCTGCTTGTTTGGGGTGTTTGGACTCCGGGAGCGTAATCATTTGATGTTATCTGAAAAGATCGAATATCTTCCTTATCTTGTATTAGGGAAAAGAATATGCTCGACCCATCTTCTTTATAAGAGACGGGTCTCGGCTGCTCAATTCTCGATCGCGTGGCTTCTTGGACCCGCTTTTCCGATGTCGAACGTTTTTTCTGTTCTTTAGTTTGTTTTTGCCTCCGTGTCGGGTCTTCTGTATGACGAGCTGGCGATGAAGGGCATCATCATTCTTCGTAGCCTGCTGAAGGAGGCGCTGCGTCCTGGCTTTCTCGTAAATGGCCATTTCACGGTTGTGGTCATCCCTGTTGGAGATAGTGCCCTCAGAGTCAATTATTGGATCACAAGCACGTGATTGCAATGATTGAGGAAGGACCTATCCCGGTAGAACAGTCTTACTCGAGATGATAATATGCTATCAGGTTTACCTTTATCATCGTGTACTGCTTTAGGTGACATGACATGTCGCTATTGCACGTTGATAGAGCCCCTAGGATTCTTGCTTGACTACCGGCAGTATGAGGGCGATCATATACGTGAGAGCTGGAGTCTACAAGCACATCCTTAAAAGGTCCCTAGTCGTGGGAGTTTCGAGACAGGGCATCGATTCTCCAGAGTAGACTAGTGTATACAGTCGAGACCCCGACGAGGGGCGGTGGCCGGTCTCACAAGCCACTGGTGTCAGTTGGATCACCTAAGATGTATACAGGTGCTCATTGGGTTATGAGTACACCGGACAGGACTCGCCGGGAACATGCTAGTTGGTCTTATACCTGACGTCAGATAGCAGTTCCCAGGTGACATGTGTACAGGTTAGTTCATCGACCTGGGGATCGTCATTTGTCTCGTGTGAGTTCCCACTGTGCTTTGATTACTACCCTACCACGGCTCAAAGGAGTCGTGCAAACAGGTTTTAGTTGGGTACAGTCCCGAGCCACATGGAGGCAGTGAGCGGATCTTCGGGGGTTTCGTCTCTCCCGGTATTGGGGGTGAGGTCGCGCTGTGTCTAGGAGAGCCATTACACGAAGTCCTTGGCCAAGGCAGGAGATTTACTGGTAGGTATTCCAGTAGTATCTCAGGGTGTTCTGGGCTACACTCCGACACGACTTGTACCGCTTTTGGGGGTCTGACTTTTACCAACCCCCTAGGCCCGCCATGCGATGCTCATAGACGAACGGACCGGACTGTACGGATATTGTCACTGACAGGCTCAGTAGGGTGTCAGGATGAGTTCGCTCATCAACGTCCCTTTTAGTCAATAGCTGGTGGCCCGTTACGTATTGGCTTATACCTCTGACGTGCTAGTGGTTAAATCCACAGCCATAGTATTGACGAGTCTTTAGAGTCTACCACACTTTCAGTTACTCAGTTTTCGGGCGAAACGCTGTAGAGGCCGTATGGAGATATGGCAGGGTCCGATCAGATACGTGCGGTATTGCACGGATCAGGATCGGACGGTTTGTACTAGTAGCCGTATAGGTATATGGCAGGGTTCGATCAGATACGTGCGGTATTGCACGGATCAGGATCGAACGGATATTACTAGCCGGCTTTGGTTTAAGCCGGTCCTAGTTTAGTACAGTGTAGATTTTGTCTCTTTACATTTGTATCCGGACGGAATACAGATGCGGGTGTGTATGCACTGTATCGGGGTTTTCCTGTAATTTATTACGGGACCAGTTTTCTGGAGTTGCCAGTTTGCATTCCGTTCCGGCCGGTTTTCCTTTGTTCTTTCCCGGCCGGACTTTTCCGATGGAGGGGGTAATTTGCAGTTTTGCAAATTACATTTGTGGAGGGGTTTTATTGCAAAAGGGTTTGATATGATAAGAATCTTTTCTTTTGCACCATGCTTTTGCTTTAATAGGATTTGATTGAATGAGGATGGGTAAAAGTGAAAGGTATGGTTGATGTTGTGGTCACCCTCTCTTCTTCTCCTACACTCACCTCCCTCATATGATATAGTTTGTTTTTCCTCCACCATTTCAAGAAAGGATTGGCCGGCCACACATTAGGAGGAGAGAAAAATGAGAGGTTCATTTTGTGCTTCATTTTGTTCATCTCATTTCCTTGCAAAAATTGATAGCATCATTTGCCTCCAAAGTTTCATTCTTCCCTCCATCTAAAGGCAACTCCAAGATCCCAAATGAGACACATAGATCTACACTACACTTCCTACAGCAAATCTTGGACGCGTCGATTCGCCAGCTTCGCGCCCGAGTTGCCTCGGTATTGAGGTGGGAGCCCGTAAAAGCTACAGGCGATGTGGTGCCCTTTCCGACGAGGAGGAGACAGACGAAGATCCCGCGAGGAGATCGGAGTGGAGATGAAGACCGGAGGACTCGGATCAGTCGGTACATCTCTAACCCGTATTCTAGTTAGCTTAGACTTGTTAATGGTTACGATCCGGAGTTTAGTGCGCGGTGGTGCCGGTTTGCAAAGTCCGCAAAATTTAAGTTTATCACCGCTTCCGCATTCCGGCGTCGGATTGACGGCCGGGGCGCCGCCGTGCACTTACAGTGGTATCAGAGCCGCGCCATTAACTTAGTCTAGCTTTGTGTAATGTGTTTGCATTTCCGATCGATCAAAAAGTTCCAAAACTGCATTTTAGTTCGCATCAGTTTCTGTTGAAAATTTTTGGTCTTGAAAATTTTTTCAGGTTATAAAATATTGATGTACTGGAAAATCTAAGAGTTCTGTAAAAATTTGACGAAGTAACTCCACAGTTGGAGCGCGGAACCGCCGCGAAAACCCCATTTGTGCTGCCCTTCCGCCGCGCACTATTCACATCACTTCACCATTTTTTTACAGAGGCCTTCTGGGTTTGAAATATGGGCTTTGGAATATTAAAGTTGGGCCAATTGTTTCTGTGAGTGCTACAGTTTTCTTTGGGGCCCACTTGTTAATTGTTTGATCAATCGGAAATTTTTTAAACACATTTTTCACAGTATTTACATTATATCTGCGACCGTGAATGTCACTCGATCGGTAAATCCGGTCTAACTGCTATAGCCCGGTTAGACGGATTTGCGAACGTGACTTTCACGTTGATGTTCTATGTATTTGCTGTGATGTTGCGGATCGGTCGTGGGGGATAGCCTGGATGCAATGCTAGTACAATCTTTGTTGTATTATGTACATTTGATATTGCGGGGCGAGCGTCCGACATGTGGACTGCCGTCACTGCCAGTTTGTATTATTATTTTGGGGCACGACCTGGTTGCGGTCGATGTACCCGGTGTATGTATATTTTACTTTCTGTACTAGGGTTACCCCGCGGGGGGGTGCACGGATAGCCGGGTTCTAGAGGGCAACGGGCCCGCATCTCAGGGCATTGAGACGGAGGGGCTTCAGTCTGGAATTGGCGGGCTATTCGCCGCACTCGTAGGGGGTACAGGTTGACCCAGGAGGGGTGCCCAAGTTACCGGATTCCGTGAAGTGCTGGGTGGTCCATTCACGGCGCTGAAGGGGGCTGCCTCGCTTCAGGTTTTGGCGGGTGACTTGCCGCACCCGTAGGGGTCTAGGTTTTCATTGCACAGGCTATCCACACGACCAGGGGAACGTCGGATTTCAGCGGCTCTGTGAAACTCGGGGATCCCAGATATCTGTATTGTTCTGTGATGCTGTACATTTCTGTGATGTTGCATTTTATTCACGCCTTGAGCGAAATACTATATATTGGTATATATATTAGTAGATGTTGTATATGTTTTTCATCCGCGCTAGTCCAGTCCCCGCTCTGCCGTTAGTAAGCTAACCTAACGGGTGATGACGGGACCCAGTGGCGAATGCGGATGGCATATACGTACGTCAGTATATTTTCTTTCTTTGTGGTGTGATCAATTGATGGGACTGCGTTGATTCGGATCAATGCAAGTTAAACAAACCTATTCTGATGTTGTTGGAACACTTTTCAAAAAGCTGTTATTGCAAGGACGTTCACTTTTGTTTTGCATCGTGGTATTCATTTGGAATATCCTGCTCCTCAGTCGACGAGGCAAGGGCCGAGATCCCTTCACCGGGAGTGACCCCTTGGACAGAAGTTTGCGTCAGGGCATTAACTTCACTATAGCCGATTACTTTTGCTTTGCATCGAGATATTCGGTTATGAATATCCAGCACCCCATTCTACGGGGAAAGAGCCGAGATCCCTTCACCGGGAGTGACCTCTTTAGTAAAGGTTTTCGTCACTATATTTTCTAAAAAGCTATTCGTTCCTTCAACGATATCAAGTTCACTACGTTAAAGGTTTTCGCCAGAAACCATTCGTAGCCCTCCGTCGTTTCATATGGGTAGTCAATAGTATTCAAGCTGTGTTTGTTGGCCTTAGTCAAGGCATAGTGTTTGGTAGCTATTGGGTATTCATATGCTGCATAGATAGATGCGTTGGTTTGGGACAGTCGTATAGCCTTGTTGGCCTTAGTCAAGGGCTTGTACGGGTGGGTTCAAATCAACCTGGACAATGACGGGTAGAACTTGACATGTGACTTATGATTTGTTGGCCTTAGTCAAGGTCATAAGAGCATGGGGCAGAAATTATATCGGGAGTTTCAAAAGAACTGAAACTTGCCAGATATGCGCATACCTTCTGGAGTGTGATACCGTGAGCGGATTCCGTCACGTTATCATGCGATGAGAGTTGGATCCCGATTCCCACTAATGAGTTGGTTTACTCCTCGGGTGACCCCGACTAATTCTTCTTTCTGGTTTGGAGGAGAATTTGAGGTACAGTGGGAGGATTCCAGATTAGATAAATTGGTAACCATTCTGATCTAGGTTAGAGTGCACGCTGAGTGTTTCTTTTCTCTCTCTCTCTGGCAGCGACCATTTGACCCGACCCTAAGACTTTGACTCAGTGACCAAGTTGACCGAACCTTCTTTAACACAGGCTTTTGGATTGTCAGAGTTGTAGACCTCATTGCCACTCCTACTTTTACCCTTTTCTCCAGGACACCCCGTATTACTGCGAACGTCCACTTCCATTGGACAAAACCATCGTATGGTTAGATACGAACTCGAAGGGATTCGAGGATGGTTTCCGGTTCTGGAGAAAACGGATAGGATTATTCAGTTGTCTTTTCCTTTTACCCTCTCTCAGGTTACGAGTACTCCTTGGTTTAGGGGTAGTACACCTATTACGCAAATTGGATTGTCTTCTTCCAAACCTTAGGCTGGTGCCGACCGGTAGGGAATGAAGAAAACCAATTAGCATAACGATGGTGTGCAGAAGGTATTAAGTTCAGACAAAGCAAGGGATTAGTAAGAGGGCAAAGTAAATTGCAACAGGTATTCACGACCAAACCAATTATTCCTTCGCCAATCCTAAATCACCTTTGTATTTCTCCAGGACACTCCGTATCGCTACGAAGATCCACAGTTTATTTGGATACTCCATCGTATGGTTATATACGAACTCGAATGGAACTTGTTCCAGTTCGGGGATGGATTCTGGTTCAGGAGAAATAGGAATAAGGTTTATTCGGTTGTTTTTCATCTTCACCCTCTCTCATTGCGAGTGTTCCTAGGATTGGGACAGTACACCCATTATGCTTATTGGATAGTCTTCTTCCAAACCATAGGCTGGTGCCGAACGGTAGGGAAGGAAGAAAACCATTTGGCCTAAAGGGGTGTACAGAAGGTAAAGACTAAAGACATATGAAGGGATTTGGAGAGGTGGCAAAGAACTATACGGTTACAGTCGTGAATCTGGAAGAGGCATTACTAGGAATACCAGAATACCCCATCGGAACATTTCAATGTTTCAGTTTCACTGTGTAATGTTAAAGGAAAACTGATTTCCCGATTAGATACTTACTCCAGGGTATGTATTTACCAGGTACGATTCTCACATCTGTATGGTTTTACAGATGATGAGTGGGAGTAAGTTATTGGGAATTGGGTGATTATCCTCATTATATCGGGATTCGTTGTAATCGGTGATATTTGAGGAAATCACCTGGGCTGTTTGCCGGTCGGCAAATATTTGGTTTTGAATATCCGCTGTTATGCACCAATTTCAAATTGATATATCTGTACGTCTATTTTAATAGAGTGAGATATACCTTTTGATATTATGTCGATGACATTTACCTATATCAGTGGATGGTTAGGTAAGGAGCATTAAACAGCGGTGTAATTCTTCTTAACTATAAATACAGTTTTCAACCTACGACACACAGTGAATGAGTTGTCAGACTCAAGGGACTTATACAGAGTATTGTATGTTGTCCAGGGTCCATTAGGACAGAGGGGTTGGTCCTCATACTATATTCTGTTTACTTTTGACTTCTCTAGTTCTTAGACATGTGTTTCGTAGAAACACAGGGTCTAAGTTTTGAGGAGTTATAGGTATTTGAATAGAGTAGAGAACCAGGTATAGCAAGTATCGGGATTCTTCAAAGTGATCGAAGATGTAGATACTTGTGCATGGTATTCAGTTGATAGTAATGATAAAGAGAAATTGCTTCTCTTTCAGGTTACTCATAATTGGAAGCATTCCTAAGTTGAGTAACGCTGATCGGCCTCTCTCCATTTAGTTGACGTGCACTGGAGACAGTTGCATGATTTGAATCTGGTTCAATTAAATCAGTGCCTCTGTTTCTATATTGGATATAGAACAGTTCATATCTTAACGATGTTAAGGTACGGGGAGTTGTCCGGTTCATGATTAAAACCAGACACTGGACAACTCAAGGCACGTTTCTGTAATGGCTGTTTGTGGGTTGACCCAGGCTATGACGAGGGTTGATTTTCTACCATCTGGATGAACAATAGCGATATTGTTCTAGACTCGCCACAGTTTTATTAAAAATGGATTTTTTCTGAAAACAGTAGTGGGAGTATGGTAGAACTGGAAGTGATTCCAGAACCACAAACGATTACTGAAGATTTGATAAGGAACCTAAAGATTCAATCCGGTTTGACATTCCATTGGCCACTCCGCAGATTAGGTGGGTAACTTCAGGCACCCGAGAGGCACTACGGTAGCCTCAAGGACGGTGACAGGGAAGTTCTTGTTTACCCACAATTACCATTGCTGTTGTTCCAGGCTGCGAGACCCGGCGGGAGGATGAGTATAGCGTCATTCTAAACTAGTTTTAGAAGTGTACGTCTATATGACTCTGCCAGAGGGTTGTCGTAGTCAGTGGGAGCAGCGGAAGCATTGGTGGACAGGTAGCTTATGTCTATTTATAGACTAGAGCAAATGTAGCGGAGATAGATCATCTATTTCTGACGTGACAGTCATGGGTTTGACTTCATCAGAAAAGGGGATGGATCTGTTGAGAAGGTAGTAGGGTGTGATGTCCTGGTATCTGGATGACATACACAGAATAGGAAAAGAAACTCCTATACTACAATCGGTTATACTTTGGTCGTCACACAGTAGTTTCTCCACAAAGGAAATGGATTTTATATCTGACATACTGGTTACCGGATCTATGGTTTTAGATCTAGATTTGGGTGGTTTCCCAATCGTGGTACTTGACAGCATTCTAAGAGTATTTAGGATGGACGACTCCTGGCACGGTAGTGTACCTGCAGGTAATGGAGTCACCCTCTCTAAAGGTGTCTTACAGACTAAAGGGGAGAGGGACGTGCATGATTGGCAGATCACTTGCTTAGGCAATTGAGTCAATCATGAGATGTCAAGTACCACACCAGATGTTGTTCTTGCACTAGATGCAATAAGTTGATATTGATCCAATCCTGGAGAAACAGTCGGAAGCAGTTTTAGAACATAAGTGGCTGTTCTAGGGATATGATAGCGAAAGCCCCATTCGGGAAACAGTTATCATTCCAGGCTTCCAAGGTGACCTGGACGACAAGGAGGTTGTCAGAGTTATAGTTTTCCCTCTGACGAGGGGCAGTATTTTGGACAGGTGGTCCAAGGCAATACTGAGGGAGGCATGGCGCAGGATACTGATTAAGTTCAGTTGACGATACAGTCTAAGAAGTTTGGATTTGGAGTTCATTTATGAGCTATGTCCCATCAGACATCCAGACACATTCTAAGACAGGTATTGCTCTTTTCGGGAGATGGCTTTCTCCGCGAACTTGAGATTTAGAGAGACATAGAAAGAAACATCAGAGCGGATCCACTCACTGAGGCTATTCCTCGAACGCAATAGTTTCGCAAACAGGTTTTGTGCGACTGACTAGTAGAGGAGTTGGGTGTTCGGTATCACACGGGCTGTGAGTATGCGACATCGCAATAATTAGCCTTGAGTGCAAGTGGGAGATTGTTGGAGATAGTGCCCTCAGAGTCAATTATTGGATCACAAGCACGTGATTGCAATGATTGAGGAAGGACCTATCCCGGTAGAACAGTCTTACTCGAGATGATAGTATGCTATCAGGTTTACCTTTATCATCGTGTACTGCTTTAGGTGACATGACATGTCGCTATTGCACGTTGATAGAGCCCCTAGGATTCTTGCTTGACTACCGGCAGTATGAGGGCGATCATATACGTGAGAGCTGGAGTCTACAAGCACATCCTTAAAAGGTCCCTAGTCGTGGGAGTTTCGAGACAGGGCATCGATTCTCCAGAGTAGACTAGTGTATACAGTCGAGACCCCGACAAGGGGCGGTGGCCGGTCTCACAAGCCACTGGTGTCAGTTGGATCACCTAAGATGTATACAGGTGCTCATTGGGTTATGAGTACACCGGACAGGACTCGCCGGGAACATGCTAGTTGGTCTTATACCTGACGTCAGATAGCAGTTCCCAGGTGACATGTGTACAGGTTAGTTCATCGACCTGGGGATCGTCATTTGTCTCGTGTGAGTTCCCACTGTGCTTTGATTACTACCCTACCACGGCTCAAAGGAGTCGTGCAAACAGGTTTTAGTTGGGTACAGTCCCGAGCCACATGGAGGCAGTGAGCGGATCTTCGGGGGTTTCGTCTCTCCCGGTATTGGGGGTGAGGTCGCGCTGTGTCTAGGAGAGCCATTACACGAAGTCCTTGGCCAAGGCAGGAGATTTACTGGTAGGTATTCCAGTAGTATCTCAGGGTGTTCTGGGCTACACTCCGACACGACTTGTACCGCTTTTGGGGGTCTGACTTTTACCAACCCCCTAGGCCCGCCATGCGATGCTCATAGACGAACGGACCGGACTGTACGGATATTGTCACTGACAGGCTCAGTAGGGTGTCAGGATGAGTTCGCTCATCGACGTCCCTTTTAGTCAATAGCTGGTGGCCCGTTACGTATTGGCTTATACCTCTGACGTGCTAGTGGTTAAATCCACAGCCATAGTATTGACGAGTCTTTAGAGTCTACCACACTTTCAGTTACTCAGTTTTCGGGCGAAACGCTGTAGAGGCCGTATGGAGATATGGCAGGGTCCGATCAGATACGTGCGGTATTGCACGGATCAGGATCGGACGGTTTGTACTAGTAGCCGTATAGGTATATGGCAGGGTTCGATCAGATACGTGCGGTATTGCACGGATCAGGATCGAACGGATATTACTAGCCGGCTTTGGTTTAAGCCGGTCCTAGTTTAGTACAGTGTAGATTTTGTCTCTTTACATTTGTATCCGGACGGAATACAGATGCGGGTGTGTATGCACTGTATCGGGGTTTTCCTGTAATTTATTACGGGACCAGTTTTCTGGAGTTGCCAGTTTGCATTCCGTTCCGGCCGGTTTTCCTTTGTTCTTTCCCGGCCGGACTTTTCCGATGGAGGGGGTAATTTGCAGTTTTGCAAATTACATTTGTGGAGGGGTTTTATTGCAAAAGGGTTTGATATGATAAGAATCTTTTCTTTTGCACCATGCTTTTGCTTTAATAGGATTTGATTGAATGAGGATGGGTAAAAGTGAAAGGTATGGTTGATGTTGTGGTCACCCTCTCTTCTTCTCCTACACTCACCTCCCTCATATGATATAGTTTGTTTTTCCTCCACCATTTCAAGAAAGGATTGGCCGGCCACACATTAGGAGGAGAGAAAAATGAGAGGTTCATTTTGTGCTTCATTTTGTTCATCTCATTTCCTTGCAAAAATTGATAGCATCATTTGCCTCCAAAGTTTCATTCTTCCCTCCATCTAAAGGCAACTCCAAGATCCCAAATGAGACACATAGATCTACACTACACTTCCTACAGCAAATCTTGGACGCGTCGATTCGCCAGCTTCGCGCCCGAGTTGCCTCGGTATTGAGGTGGGAGCCCGTAAAAGCTACAGGCGATGTGGTGCCCTTTCCGACGAGGAGGAGACAGACGAAGATCCCGCGAGGAGATCGGAGTGGAGATGAAGACCGGAGGACTCGGATCAGTCGGTACATCTCTAACCCGTATTCTAGTTAGCTTAGACTTGTTAATGGTTACGATCCGGAGTTTAGTGCGCGGTGGTGCCGGTTTGCAAAGTCCGCAAAATTTAAGTTTATCACCGCTTCCGCATTCCGGCGTCGGATTGACGGCCGGGGCGCCGCCGTGCACTTACAATCCCGGACCTTTTGACCCGCTTCTCTTATTAGCTTGTCCATCTGTTCTTCAAACGACGTACTTGGAATTTTTACGGCAGGATCTCATTTTGGTTCAATTGCAGTGTCTTCTAACAGAGCATCTCCTTCTTCATCGAAGTCATGTATAACGTAGCAGCCATGGAATCGCTCCTGTTTCTTGGATTGAACATATCCAAACCCAATCGTTTCCATTCTCCCGTTGGGAAATTTTTGCTGAGTTCTGGGGACGTTCCAGATCCTGTTGTAGAACTGAGCTTGTCGAGCAGTCTGTTTGAAAGGTACGCCTTGGAGCCTCAACAACCTTTTTAATCCTTCTGTGTAGTATCTGGGCAGACGGATGGGCTGGAGCTTGTCAATCGTAGAATCGGCACCATGACAGATTTCTTTCTCCACTTTGGTTTCCGTGGATCGATAAAAGTAGATCGCCTTTTCATCTTTTCGCATGGGAGGGACGTAGAACGTCTGCAATTCTTGCACACTATAGGTATCAAGTGCGTCGAGCTCTTTGTAATGCTTTTGCGGAGCCATGGCGATTTGCAATCTCCGTTCATCGCCAGTGAAGGCTTGTATTGATGGCCGAACAGATAATACTGCATTGACCTCATCTTCAGAGTCGCTGCCGAAGATCAACATAGGGTAGACGGTCTGGGCTTGTTGTATTAGAGCGGCCCCGAATAGACTATCTCTTCTTCTTCCTCGGTATCGCTTCCGAAGACCGGAATAGTGGTGATAGATTTTTGCTTGTTCTCCGGTTTATGGCATCTTTCCGTGTCTTCGAAGTCTGGTAAGAAGTACTTGGCGTCTTCATATTTGCGGACTTCGTTTACGGAGAATGGGTTCAGTTCCCCCATCACTGTGTATTCAAGCCCGTCTTTGAAGTACTTCATACACTGATGCTGTGTAGAAGGGATGATATTATACTTGTGTAACCAAGGCCTGCCGAGCAAAGCGTTGTAGCAAGTCTTGGCGTCAATGACGTGGAACTTGATGTCAGTGCGAGCGACTCGAAGCGTAATGTCAGTATCACGAATCCGAGCGTCCGTGATGACTGGGAGTCGAAACCGGAGATAGTGATTTTATCTCGAGCTAGGTGCTGAACGCTCATGCAAATCTCCTTCAACACCCTTACATTTAGGAGCTTGACAGAGGACCCATTGTCGACAAGGATCTTGCCTATCTTGATGTCATGACAGTATCCGGTGACATACAGGGGACGGTTATGCTCGCACGTCCTGAGGAGGAGGTCTTCATCGCCGAAAGTGACGTCAGCAGTGTGCACTTCTCCCAGCTCGTCCTTCATCTTTTCTTCGGCAAGGAAAGCTTGAAACTGTTCGGGCTCTTGTAGTGCCTTGATCAACGAATTTCTCTCCTCTTTAGATAGCAGAAGGGCATCAAGGAGGGTATCTTCCTCAGGTGTTCCAGAATGTTGTAATCGACCTTATTTTTCTTTGGCGGGTCCTTGGCTGTCGGCTCTTTGACGACTTGATCATCGAGGGCGATATCTTCAGGGAATTTTTCTTTCCCTTTATCTTTTTTGTTCGATCCCTTGTTTGTGGGTCCAAGATTCTTTTCAGGTAACGTGTGATTACGCAGCTGAATGTTCTCGCAGGTCTTTATCTCTTCTATTTCGAAGATGGATTCCTTGAAGAGAGGGCCGAGGGCTATTTCTTCATCAGAATCGCTCCCAAAGGTGAGAACTTACGATCCCCCAGAATCAACCATATGACAGTTGCCAGCAGTTCTTTTGTGCTCATCTGTTGTGCTCTTCTGCTCTCGACGCGTTTTGCGCTTCATCCGCTTGAAATGCTGCCGATTCGCAACGTATCCTTGCCACTAATTGTTAAAGGCCATGCATTCCTCGGTAGGGTGTGTGATCCTCCGATGGTATAAGCAGTAGTTTGGATGTGCATTTAGTTCGTCGAGTAATGTATTTTCTGAAGTGTCTTTTTTGAAAGGTGGCAACTTCATTCCCATCGACAGAGCTTTGGCGAACTGCTTCCTTGTCTTAAACCTGCTTTTGCTGGCGGCAGAAGTGTTTCCATCCGGTTGGGGTACTTCAACCCTTTTGTCCAGCCTCCGGCGTTTGGCTTTCTCAAATATGGCCATTTCGCGCTCTCGATCAGATTTGCACTTTTGACAGGCCTCGTTCAGCAACATGTCAATCATCTTGTCTGACGGTTCTAGGAGTTCCGGTTCGAGATCTGCCCCCAGTTTCTCTGCATCAGGAGCTTCTTTGCCATTTATCGAGTGAGAGATCATGTGGCAGTTTACCACATAGTCCTTGGGCCCTTTTGAAGAATCGTCTCCTTCGTCAGCGTCATCGTCTTCATTCTCAAGAACATGCTTAAAGAATTCTTCCAACATGATTGGGGTCCGTGCCTTTTGGTTATATTCTTCCAGTGCATCTATGTATTTTTGCAGACCTGTACGGCTGTCTTCGGGTTGGACGGGCTTCTTGGCCTTCTTCTTTTTCTTTAAAGACTTTGGAGGCTTGACTTGAATGTTTTGTCCACCATCACTAACTTTCAGCGTTGGGTGCAGCTTCAGCATCCCCTTAAGGACCTCGGGTTCTAACGGGCTCTTCCACCTAATCGCCGGACATGCTTGGAGATCTTTCAACATTCTTTTAGTTTTTGCCGAAAGAACAACTTCCCATGGATCTTCCTCTATAAATGAGCATGATTACCCCGGCTTGTCCATCTTTTTCAGAGCATGTGGTTGTGGCGGGTTTACCCTCCAGTTTTCAGACAACGCGAATTTGCCTTGTTGGTATTGATCCTCAATCCAATTTTTGAAGACAAAGCAATCTTCGATTGGATGGTCCATTATTCGATGGTAGGGGCAGTAGTTGGGACTGTTGACGTCACCGGACTGTAGTGAGCGTTTCAGATCCGGTAGGGTGATGAGCCTGTTGCGCACCGCCAACTCGAACAGTCTTCTCGTCTTATCCTGAGGAAACGAATAAGGGCGTTTTAGCCTCTCGTTGAAGAGTCGCTGTCTATCACTTTGGCGATCAACTAGTTTCGGACCACTAAGCTGCTGTTGAGCATTGGCGACGAAGGTCGCTTTCCCCTTCCCCTTCTCGTTTCGAGGTTCCATTTTCGAGGAAGACGGTCTATGGCCCATCTGATCCATTTGGGCCAGTTTGTCAATCAAGGCTTGGAAGGTTGTCGGCTTGAAAAACATCATGAACTGGGATATGGTCTCCTGAGGATCGAGGGTATCTATGAACATGCCTACTGCAGGAGCCTCTTCTATGCGATGTTCACACTTCGACCATAGATTCCGCCACCGTATCGCGTACTGAACCCATGTTACGCCTGGCTTCACCCTGGCGTTAATTAGTGCGGTGATCGGGGTGTGCTCGCTAGCGCTTGCGAATCTCTGTGTAAACAGTAGCTCCATTTCCGCAAATGTCTTGACAGAGTCATTCAGGAGCTCGGAATACCACTCTAATGTTGTCTCCGACAAGCTGCCAACGAATTGGCGAAGCAGTAGCTTATCGTCACCTCCGGTGTTGCCGCACAGAGCCCTGAACTGAGCGACATGTTGATGGGGATTGCCTGTCCCCTTGTATATGTAGGGTTTCTAGGCACGCGCACAAGGGTCTATGAGGCATCAACCATGCCCGATTAAAATTTTAGCCGTGCCGAACAACTCTAATACGGATCTTTAAACTAGGGTTTAGGCGAAAACTTGCATGTTAACAACTTTAACACTAAGTGAAAAAGATTACAACCTTTGTAGATCCGGTCCTTCACTTCATTAGCTCCGTGTAGACGTCCTCATCGCTGCGATCATGAACTCCGGACTCTAGAGAAACTCCACGAGAAGAACGAACGTGCTTGCTACGATGACTTTGAGGCCGAAGATGATCTACTATAAACTACGTTATGAAATAGCGTCGGCGAGACACTAACTCAAGCTATTCCTTCACTAGGTCATAAACTTCGTGAAGAGAACACACTCTACTACATGGCAAGTGGTATAGGATGAAGAAGTAGGAAGTGGGCTCACTTTAGAATTGATTTTCTCACTCTTTTTCTCATGGCACCATTGGAGCTAGTAAGCTTTTGGATGGAGCTTGAAGATGAAGAAGAAAAAGAAAGAATTATCCATCCAAATGAAAACTTATCCAATAAATAATGGCACCATGGTTGAGTTAAGCCCTCATGCTTAACTCATGTAGAGAATTAACCAAGGCTTTAGGTTAAAGGTTAGGTTAAAGAATATCAAAAGAAATGACAAAAGAGTGGACTTTGTCAAAGCTTCTCCCAGCTTCTCCAAGCTTGATAACTTTGACTAAGTTAAACCCGTTTGTTAAATCTTAAGATAAAACAATAACCCTAATCTTTACACTAATCTTGGTATGAGTCTCATACAGCCATCTTGTGTGTATCATCAAGCATGATACAAACATGTACACTTGCATATATCACATATAAACAATGTGCACAAACTAGTGAGAAAATAAATCATAAGTAAGCTAATACTAGTTAATGCAATGTAATATATCAAATATATAATTATGCATTAAATTATTAAATCAACTCTTGATTTAATAATCCGGCTATAACCGACTAATATCAAAAGTAACAACTTATCGAATCAACACTTGATCCGATAACCCGGCTATATCTCATACAACCGATCAATGTCACGAATCGCGAGAATAGAATACGGTATCTCATATTGTATTAATCTCGGTCCCGCACATATCACATATGTGCTCCTACTCCGTTTCGCTTGAGCCAGGAAACCCCTGTGTAGGACTCTCAAGACTTGTCAATACGCCGGCAGTAGGTGATGATCATATAAAACACCCATAAGCCGCAAGCGGTGTGCTAAACGTAACGGCCACCCGGGTATTGAGCGATCAGAAGATCAACAAGCAAGCCCGCTAGTTCTCCTGTGAATCCAATCAGTAACACTCCCGTACAGTCCGGTCTCGTCGTCTGATATGTCGCATATCTCGCCTAGGGGTGGTAAACGTCAGACCCCAGTAGCTCGATAAGTCGTGTCGATATGAGGTCTATAACAGTTCGAGAAACTACTGGTAACACTTAACAGTAAATATCAGCAACCCTGGCCAGGGATTTCCGGTTATAGCCAATCGAACACAGCGCAACATCAACTCCATATACCGGGAGAGACGAATCCCCTCCTATCGCTCATTGCCTCCATGTGATTCGGGACTGTACCCAAAAACCACCGTTTTGCACGCCCTCTTGGACGTGGTAAGGCAGAAATCAAAGCACAGTGGGAATCACACAAGATTCTATGACGATCTCAGGTCAACAGACTACTCTGTACCAGTGTCACCGGAGAACTGCCATTTGACGTGAGGTATAATACCATCTGGGAGTTCTCGGCGAGTCCGTCCAGTGTACCCCGTCTCCACTGAGCACCCGTACACCATCCTTGATGTCAAACACCGATGGATATGGGATCATCCATCACCCATCATATGGGTCAAGATGCGTATACGCTAGTCTACTCTGGTGTATCGATGCCCTGTCTCGATACACCCTCGACTAGGAACAGTTATAGGATGTACTCGTCGACTACCGTGGCCCCACTAGTATGATCTCATGATAGTCCCAGTAGTCGAGTACATATCCTAAGGGCTTTACCAACATGTAATATAGAGACAATCAGAGTACATGTTAAGATAAAGTGCAACCAGATAGCATACTATCATGTCGAGCAAGAAAGTCCTCCCTATATATGTCCTAGCATCCACTACAATATACATCGTATGTACAGTAATGGCCTATAGGGCATACATATAACTAACAATCTCCTACTTGCACTAGGGCCATCTGTTGTGGTATCACATACCCAACAATTGGCTGCGGTTGAAGTATCTCATACTCAACCATCCCAAAAAAGTCTCTATTGGGAAAAAGGCCTTTGTGAGTGGATCCGCGCTGTTGTCCTCTATGTCTACTCTCCTAACCTCGATCTCCCTGGAGATCAACCATCTCCATGATCAGGTGATACTGCCTAAGAATTTTATCTGGATTTCTGATGGGACGGTAGTTCCTAGGCTAAAGCCACAACTCCATTGTCACACAATAGTAGGAACGAAGTTCATCTCATGAACTTATATACACCCAGACTGCCTCTTTGGTAGTATCTTTGGTAACGATGTATCTTGCCTTTAATCTTCTAGTATGTCACGGTATCTAGCTTGGAAGTCTTCCAACATACCGTCCTTCCACTGAGGGTAAAGACAATGCCTGCGACTGACATTCAGTCGTCCTTACCACCCTGGAACCTTTCCAGTGATTCTCCCCAGGATCGATTGATACCATCTCACTACAACTAGTGAGTATCCTAACATCCAATTAGATCTATCTCATAGATCCATAACTTAGGATTTAGGAGGTATCACTTTGATCCTGTATGGAGAATCCTTGTGATAAGCGGAGATTGACCGAGCGTAGCATAGGAAACTCCTTCCCTATCAAGAGTATGTCATCCACGTACTCTACGAGGATCACCACCATACTCCCTACTACCTTTTTGTATATACAAGGTTTATCTACCATTTTGATGAAGTCAAACTCTTTGACTACCACATCAAAACAGATGTTCCAACTCCGCGATGCCTGCCTTAGCACATAAAACATCTTGCACACGTTTCCGCTGCTCCCACTGTCTACGAAACCCTCTGGCTGTGTACTTATAGACGCTCTCTTCTAAATAATCATTTAGAAAAGCAGGCATGACACCCAACCACCAGATATCGTAGTCATGGTATGTAGCCGTGGCAAGTAGGATCTGGATGGACTTAAGCATAGCTACTTAGAAAAGGTTTCATCATAATCCATACCTGGTCAATGATGCAAACCTTTAACAAGTCTAGCTTTGAAAGTCTCAACTTTTCCATGTACACCAAGTAATCTTCTCAAGATATACTTGCTCCTGATGGGGATTTAACCCTTCAGATAAAGCAACCAAAGTCCATACTTTGTTGGTGTATAAGGATTCCATCTCAGATCGATAAGCATCCAGCCATTCTTACAGAGTCTCACTCCTGATGGCCAGCTCGAAACTAGTTGGGCCATCATCTCATGATGCAATCCTCGCTCCCACTGTTATAGAGAAACCGAAGTATCTCTCAGGTGGGTGAGGAACCCTATTAGATCGGTGGAGAGGCTGAGGTTCGTTGGTTACTATTGAATCCTTTGGTTCTACCAAATCATCAGCTGCAGTTTGTATAGATGGAACCTTTCCAGTTCTACATAACAGACCTTGCCTCGAGCTTGTACGGATTTTGCTTTTAGACATAGTCCGGACAACCCCAAATCTTAACAAACTTAAGATATGGGCTCTTCCCTTTCCATATCACATATGAAGTGGTAGACAACTGATTTGATTTGAACCCTATTCAATAGGTATGCAGCTTCTCAAGCACATAACACCCAAAAGGAAAAAGGAAACTCAGTAGTACTTATCATAGAGCACACCATATCACATAGGGTGCTATTGCTCCGCCCCGATATACCATCGTGCTATGGTGTATACGGAGGAGTAATGCTGAGAGAGAATCTCATTCTCCTTTAGAATAGTCCAGAATTTCCGTGCTCAAGTATTCTCCTTCTTGATCACATCAAAGGACATAATACTTAAACCCGTATTTTGGTTCTCTACTTCTAACTTATATTCTGTGAATATCTTAAAAGGTTCGGACTTGTGTTTCAACAGGAACATATGTCTGAATCTTGAGAGATTATCAGAGAATGTAATGAAGTAAAAAGAACCGGTCTTGGCATATGTAGACAGGTGACCTTCATACATCAGTATGTATCAATCCCAAAAGTTCACTAACTCTTTCTCTGTTTCTAATAAACAGAGCTGTGGTCATCTTATCTTTAAGACATGACCGGCAAGTTTCACAAGATGTAAATTCAAACAGATTTAAATATGCATCTATGTGTAACTTATCTAGTCGGGTCGCATTGATATGACCTAGTCTACAATACCTCAAGAAGGATCCGTTCATTTCTGAACTCTTCCTCTTGTGCGTGTTCTGTATAGAAAGAACTGTAGTTTGATTTAGAACGTCAATGCTTTTAGATAACGTGCCTGAGCCGATCAACTCTTGATATAGGAAATGTTCAAAACATTATCCATCAATACAAAATTATATCTTTCTTTACCAATAAAGAAACTGATATGATTTTGCATATCAGGTTCGGTATCTAATAACATTTGTTCAGAATCAATGTATTCTGGTAATACAGGGTGATAGTGACCAACAGACTTGGCTGCAACACTTGCACCGTTTTCTGTCTCATGAAACTTATCACCCGTTCTCAGTTCTCTACCTTTCTGTAGCCCATGTAACAGATTACATATGCGGGATCCTGATCCGGTATCTCATACCCAGGACGTAAAGGATACTGAGAAACAGTTCTCTGTAATGAACACACCCGAAGAAGATGCATCAGCATGCACTTTCTTCGTTTGGGCGGAACGGGAAATCTGGTATCCCCCAATTTCCTGCTCTGTCTTATAACAATTATAAGTTGGAGCGGGACCAACGTTCCCCAGCTCAGTATAACAAGCGGGTTCGGTCAATATATCCGTTTTATTATCTTGATTAAGGCGTGATATGGTCGCTACCTTGAGAGAGAAAGAAGAAAACACTCAGCGTATGCTCTTGCAAGATCAGATTGGTTATTATTTTATCTAATCAGGATGGCTCCTACTGTTTTTATCAAATCTTCTTTCAAGCCCTAAAAGGAAAGACTAGCCGGGATTAATTACACGCTACAAGTTCGCCAATCTTTCAGCCAGGCCAGTGTCGGTACTTTGAGGGAGGTCCCCCGTGCTTTCGCACGAACCTAATTAAAGTAAACCTCATTTTCCTAGAAGCGTAACCCCGTTAACACCTTTCTAGACACCTACTTGATCGGCTAATTGTAATGTGTAAAACTCTCCCAGGAGTAACTCTTACTCGCAGCAGGTATCGGGATCCAACTATCTCATAGAAGGTATGCAATCTCATTGCAAATTTCAACACTTGAAATTCCCGATAATTTTGCCCCTAGCGTCCCATGACCTTGACGCAGGCCAACAAGCCACAGTGCGCTAGTCAAGTTCAACCCGTCATTTCATGATTAAATTAAACCCACCCGCACGACCCTTGACGCAGGCCAACAAAGTCGCACGACTACCCTAATCCAATCTGCATCATATGCATAAACAGATGAATACTAGTTAGCTACCGCACACTACGCCTTGACGCAGACCAACAAACGTAGCACGAATACTAAGTAAGACTTATCTGAAATGACGGAGGGCTACGACAGGTTTTTATGAAAACCCTTTGCGTAATGAACTTGATATCGTTGTAGAATCAAATGATTTTAAAATGGAGTGTTTTTTAGGCTTTTCTAGTTTTGCTAAAGGGGTCACTCCCGGTGAAGGGATCGTCAGCCCTTTCCTCATCAAATAAGGTGCAGGATATATCATATATATCACTATGCAAAGCAAAAACTCCAAAAGCAATCAAAAGACAAACCGAGGGGTGTAGCATCTGCCAGTTATTGCTAAAGGGGTCACTCCGGGTGAAGGGATCTCGGCCCTTTCCTTATCGAATAAGGTGCAGGATGTTCTACAAGGAACACCGCGATGCAAAGCAAGAACGCAGCTACCTGTTTTTGAAAATTCGATTCCACAACATCTTTTAAGTTTCTTTTCTTTCATTAATCATATTAATGAAGTCCTATCATTTATGTCACCTAAACATCACAGATAAATACGACGTACACTTATGCCATCCGCATTCGCCTCGATGTCCCTTCGTGCACCGTTAGGTTAGGTAACTAACGGCAGAGTGGGGCAGGGCTAGCGCGAGTGTAAAACATAAGTAACGTCTATATAATATATCGTATATACTCTATACAATATCTATCACAACATATCAAATGATCACATTACAGATATCGCAGCAGAAGAAACATATATGAAATATTGGATATACTAGGACGTCCGTGTTTTTAATACGAGCCTGTATAAAACACGGATTCCACGGTCGCGATGAATAGACAAACCCACATCCCTAGACCCCTACGAGAGCGGCAAGCAACACTGCCAATTCTAGGGTTAGGAGACCCGGTCTCGACTCCTCGAGATGGTCTCCCACTGGACCCTAGAACCCGGTTACTTATGCTCCCCGCCTTGGGTCTACCTAATGCGGAAAAGTAAATAATATACAAGTGGTGACATCAAGCTCATCCCGGAAGTGCCCCAATAAAAGAATATTACATACAAGTTATTTACATGAATGAAAATGAAAAAAACACTCATCTCACATAAAACCCCCGGCTATTCAAAACGCGACGATCCAATACAACATATCACAGCAACACATAATATCTCATATCATCAACGTAAGCAAGTATGCGTATCCCGATTGTCGTTGATGTATAGCAACGAAGCCGGCGATACACCACATACTACGCTTACGGTCACAGAAAAGAAGGTGTAAAACTACAACAGTTGGAATCCTCAACCTCTTTAGACATCGCATGCCTAACCATCTGAATTCCTTAGACATCACATGCCTAACAATTATAAACCCCGCATTTTAGTCTCATTATCGAAAACTCTTTTCAATATCAAGTCGGGCAATTCAACAAGATTCTCGACAACCTGATCGAATGCTCGTCGCAAACTTTAGTAGACGGCCGCACCCCCGGATGCCGTCGATGAAGTGCACTAAGGCGGAACACCGCTGCCGCGAGCACCCAAACGGATGCTTTTGGCGACGGGGTTCTCCTACAGTCACTTAGTCGGGGCTATGGGGCTTGGCTGTCTATTAAGTTTACCCGGCGAGTATCCGCGTACGCTACGTGATTGCGACAGACTTTTGATCACATCAAAATCCCGTGGTAACCGATCAATTGAGACTAAACTGCTATGTTTATAACATTCAAATTAGTTATCTCATAACTTCTTGTGGATTCCAAATATTGTATCACAATCCAGATAAATAGACAATGTTAAACTTTCCGATCGAATAATCAAACACCCAAGATTTCCCCAATATATCTCAACACTTGAAATCAGTTTAAAAACATCCATCACATGCCACAGTACCAATGGTCCAGCCGTAGAAGGGTCAAGCCAACGCCTCACATGTGGCACGCCGTACTGCCCCAAACCCTAAGGTTCAAAAGGCAGTTCAAGACGGTCACATAATCGAGTTAAGGTTTGTTGTCTTCTAGAGGGTCCACCGCGTTACTTGCACGACTTAGAACGTTCTTAAACTCAAGAAAAAATCCAACTTTTGAAAAAATTTCCAACAGGGGAAAAAGTGAGTTATTTATATCCGTTCGAACTTTTTAACAGTTTCTAAAAATATCTGGAACAAACTAAACAAAGTTAAATTATCCGATCGAATCAACGAGTCCCCAATAAAACCCTAGAAAACTCAATACTTGAGTAGAATTAAAAAATTCGCAGAAAAAATTGCCAATAAAGGACCTAAGAATAAATATATGAAATTCCAGGGACTAAGTCCAAATTTTGGCCGCGGAACCGCCGCCAAAACCTTGGTTTGGCCGCGGTTCTGTAGTCATTTCAGGGACTTAGTGGACCGTACTTCACAGTAATTCTTAGTTTTTCCTGCTTGTTTTTTTGAGCATTTTTAACTCATAAAAAATCACATTTTCAAAAAATGTACAGAGAAGGGTTTACATCGGGGTTTTTGGGTTCGATCGGACTTTAAACTTCGTCTAGACTTCGCCTAAAGCTCTAGCTTGGCTCTGAAACCACTGTTGGGTTGCTAGGAACGCGTACAAGGGTCTACGAGGCATCAACCATGCCCGATTAAAATTTTAGCTGTGCCGAACAACTCTAATACGGATCTTTAAACTAGGGTTTAGGCGAAAACTTGCATGTTAACAACTTTAACACTAAGTGAAAAAGATAACAACCTTTGTAGATCCGGTCCTTCACTTCATTAGCTCCGTGTAGACGTCCCCATCGCTGCGATCATGAACTCCGGACTCTAGAGAAGCTCCACGAGAAGAACGAACGTGCTTGCTACGATGACTTTGAGGCCGAAGATGATCTACGTCGGGGAGATACTAACTCAAGCTATTCCTTCACTAGGTCATAAACTTCATGAAGAGAACACACTCTACTACATGGCAAGTGGTATAGGATGAAGAAGTAGGAAGTGGGCTCACTTTAGAATTGATTTTCTCACTCTTTTTCTCATGGCACCATTGGAGCTAGTAAGCTTTTGGATGGAGCTTGAAGATGAAGAAGAAAAAGAAAGAATTATCCATCCAAATGAAAACTTATCCAATAAATAATGGCACCATGGTTGAGTTAAGCCCTCATGCTTAACTCATGTAGAGAATTAACCAAGGCTTTAGGTTGAAGGTTAGGTTAAAGAATATCAAAAGAAATGACAAAAGAGTGGACTTTGTCAAAGCTTCTCCAAGCTTCTTCAAGCTTGATAACTTTGACTAAGTTAAACCCTTTTGTTAAATCTTAAGATAAAACAATAACCCTAATCTTTACCCTAATCTTGGTATGAGTCTCATACACCCATCTTGTGTGTATCATCAAGCATGATACAAACATGCACACTAGCATATATCACATATAAACAATGTGCACAAACTAGTGAGAAAATAAATCATAAGTGAGCTAATACTAGTTAATGCAATATAATATATCAAATATATAATTATGCATTAAATTATTAAATCAACTCTTGATTTAATAATCCGGCTATAACCGACTAATATCAAAAGTAACAACTTATCGAATCAACACTTGATCCGATAACCTGGCTATATCTCATACAACCGATCAATGTCACGAATCGCGAGAATAGAATACGGTATCTCATATCGTATTAATCTCGGTCCCGCACATATCACATATGTGCTCCTACTCCGTTTCGCTTGAGCCAGGAAACCCCTGTGTAGGACTCTAAAGACTCGTCAATACGCCGACAGTAGGTGATGATCATATCAAACACCCACAAGCCGCAAGCGGTGTGCTAAACGTAACGGCCACCCGGGTATTGAGCGAACAGAAGATCAACAAGCAAGCCCGCTAGTTCTCTTGCGAATCCAATCTGTAACACTCCCGTACAGTCCGGTCTCGTCGTCTGATATATCGCATATCTCGCTTAGGGGTGGTAAACGTCAGACCCCAGTAGCTCGATAAGTCGTGTCGATATGAGGTCTATAACAGTTCGAGAAACTCCTGGTAACACTTACCAGTAAATCTCAGCAACCCTGGCAAGGGATTTCCGGTTATAGCCAATCGAACACAGCGCAACATCAACTCCCTATACCGGGAGAGACGAATCCCCACCTATCGCTCATTGCCTCCATGTGATTCGGGACTGTACCCAAAAACCACCGTTTTGCACGCCCTCTTGGACGTGGTAAGGCGGAAATCAAAGCACAGTGGGAATCACACAAGACTCTATGACGATCTCGGGTCAACAGACTACTCTGTACCAGTGTCACCGGAGAACTGCCATCTGACGTGAGGTATAATACCATCTGGGAGTTCTCGGCGAGTCCGTCCAGTGTACCCAGTCTCCACCGAGCACCCATACACCATCCTTGATGTCAAACACCGATGGATATGGGATCATCCATCGCCCATCATATAGGTCAAGATGCGTATACGCTAGTCTACTCTGGTGTATCGATGCCCTGTCTCGATACACGCTCGACTAGGAACAGTTATAGGATGTACTCGTCGACTACCGTGGCCCCACTAGTATGATCTCATCATTGTCCCAGTAGTCGAGTTCTGTAACATTTCAAAAAAAAATAAAATACTATTTTTGGGAAATTCCAGAATTTAATATTAATTTTTAATGAATATTTTAATAGTCGGTTTAATTAAATACCGATAAATGGTGAAAATTCTGGAGAAAATTATAGAAATTCTAAAATAGCTTATTTTGTGGAAATATGCCATTTTGCAGTTTTCATGTTGGATTATATGTTATTTTTGTGTTAATCGGGACTAAAAATCGCTAAGTGGATTTTTGGCTTTTTGTTCAAAGATGTGCACATAACATTTTTCCATACTTGTCTCATGTTTTGGACTCAGGGTGAACCATGCTTAGATGACCTTGGTAACTTGAACCAATTGGTTAGGTTAGTAGGGTTAATTAAGGGTGTGGCTTTGTTTACAATTGGATTAGGGTTATGATGACTTGTGAGTGCTAGCATTGAGAGAGAGAGAGATGGTTAGGGTGTGCCATGATCCATTTGACTTCATAACCCCTTGTGCTCTTTTACTCCCTCTCACACATCATCCTATATCCAACTTTAACCGAAACAGCAACTCCAGCAGCAGCTGAAGAAAACACCAGCCACCCAAACACCATATCAGCCCCCCCAAAGCAACCCATCAGAGGCATCAGCAATTCAGCAGCTGTAACATTGCATCAGCCTACCATACACAGCCACAAATCAGCCTCCTGCATCAGCTGCTATATCAGCAAACTACATCAGCAGCCCACACTCCCATCAACACTTTTCAGCCCCCAAAATAGCACATCAGCCCCAAACCTCAGCCGTTGATACAACACATCAGATCCTACAACTCTACACACTACATCAGCCTCAACTGCAGCAGCTGATGTAAGCTTCAGCCCCCAAAAGAAATCCAAAAGTTCAGCCAATGAATATTACATCAGCTGATAACCCCATCAGCCCATATATCATTACTTCAGCCACCATATACTACATCAGCCCCACTTTTATCCCATCAGCTTATTCAACCCCTTACATCAGCCACCACCCTAGCACCATAGCCCAAAACCTACACCCCAAACCCCTCACATCAGCAGCTTCATCCCTCATAACACACCAATAAAATAGTCTCAGCCATTTTCAGCCACATTTTCTATCAGCCACAGCAGCAACTCCATTTCAAAACAAACCCACACCATCCTCATCACACAACACCACACCACAAACACAACAACCCCTTCTTCTGCTGCTGCTGCAACAGCAACACAAGGAAAAGAATATAACAGCAGCAGCAGCATCAACCAAGATCAGTGGCAGTAGCAGCAGGGCAATGCTTCAGCTACTGCAGCATCTTCTGGAGCACAAGGAACAGCTCCACAGCAGCAGCAACCCCTCCTCCTCCCTTCATCCTCTTTTCTCCTGCATTCTAGGAGTTTCTTGAGGTATAATCTCACAACCAACTCCTATTTGTTAAGTTTTGGGTTATTAGCTGATAATTTACTGTTATATCCATGATCTAGTGCTAGTTTTAGTGAAATTGAGTGAGGTTTGGCCAAGAGATGGTTTCGATTGTCAGGGTAACCTTATTAGGTGTATTTGAGACTAGTTTAATCCAGAAAACCCCTGATCTCTAGTTAGTTACCAGAGTTGTTCGACTTGGTGTAAATTAACGTTTTCGTCGATTTTGTGACCTTTCTGAGACCTGCTTTCACCCGGGACCTCCTAGAGTAAAATTGACTTGGCAGTGAGCTGTGCAGGCACCCTAGAACCACTACCCAAAGCCCTAGCCACCATCTCAAAGTCCCGGCCGCAAATTTAATCCCCCTGGCCGCAATTTGCGGCCAGAGCAGGGTAAAACTGTCTCGTTTTGCATGCACAGCCCTATTTCATGTAAAACTTAACCCCCGGTATGTCTAGTTTTGACTGTTTCCTGTTAGGGTAAAATCTGGGCTGAATTTCATGAGTTGGCGTATAATTTACGACTCGTTTTCGTATGGATTTTGACATTCGATGATTCGTATCTGTCGGGTGGCGTTTGGACGTCAACGACAGTGGTGATTGGCTGTTTTTGCACACAAGGTCACAGGTTTTTACCTATGGGCGTAGTGTGCACCATTTTGGTTTCCGACATGGTTTTCATGAGTTTTAGCATGTGATATCCTTGTAGGTACCCCCACGTTGCATCGAGGCGTTGGAGATGCAAACGGCGACATCGGCACCGGCACACATAACTAGGTGAGTAGATTTATATCTACGGGGAGAAGTCGGGTGGATGCCGTATAGCACCTCCGCAGTCCGTGGTGATGTATACGGATGCGTATACACACCAACAATTTATTATCTGTTGTTGGGATTAATTATTGATTTTTAAATGGATATTGGTATGTTGGATTGGTGAAAGGTTACGGACCATAGGGTAGTGGGTGCACTACACATACATACACACATATACATACTTGCTTACATTCTTATTTCATATGTGATTATGGGATTCTATATCGAGATGTGTTCACATGGGTTTGGGATTATGTGTTCACATAAAGATTTGAGGATGATACTTGGGATTTAAATGAGTCGATGAGAGTGGATCTGAGATTATGATATCGGTGATACGGTAAAATTCATACTTGAGATACATTTGATGATTTAGAGGACTTTGGGGATGATGATGCCATAAGGATAGTGACATAAATAGGTAAATGGTCGACAGGTGATTATGATACGTGATATGATATGATATGATATGATATGACATGATAATTATGATAGACCGCATTCTGTGACGTACACTCTTTTGTGACGATATTTGAGGATGATATCGATTTGCTAGAGACTGCCGATCAGTAGTCAGATTATGATTATAGTGATGATTTTAGCATTGTACTAGACATAGGTCAGTACTCAGATAATGATATTTTATAAGAGAATACTTGATGAATAATGTGACAAATGTGATATTGACCCGTACCCAGATTGGGGATGCCGTACGACGGATTTACGTACGAGCTATAATTTGATGTTTTGATCCGCACTCTTGATTTGGGAATAACTGATTATAGAGATATGCTATCGGATGTGATATTATCGAGGCGGGATCACCGACTATATGTATATATTTATATGTATCGACTCAGAGGTTAGGCGGTTTCCCTTACCTACTACTAGCTTTAGCGCAGCCTTATAGTGGTGTAGCTATATGACCTTTATGACATTAGATGCAGTTTAGCGATCATGGTGTTCAGTATTTCAACTCCCGCATATTATTATTGTTGCTCTGCATCGCATACTGTTGTGATTCATATTCTATTATTGATATCATGCTGCTAGGACACCAGCACCATTACCGATGATGCGTATGTACCACGTACACTTATTTGCTGTCTCACACACATTTTCATCGGTAATTGCCATGTCACGTACACTTAGAGAATATTATTGCCTGATTTAGCTTGTTAACTAGTAGTGACATGATATTAGTGCATTGCCTTATATGTCAGTTTGACATTGTAGCTATTGCTTGTCACCTCATGCATACAGTTGTTCATTATATGCTGCATTCATGAATTCTCATGCTTATATTCATGGTTTACATACTATTGATGATTCGGATTTCCATGATGTTTTATGGATTTAGAGGAAAACCGCAAAACATATATATACTGCTTTCTCTCTTTTTAAATAAATGCGGTTTTTCCTTGATGTTTGAGTCGTCCACCATGAGTTTTGCTGATGGATTTCGAGACCCGATTCGAGGAGGCGGATGAACCGTTTCGGGTACATGGTGGGCCCGGTGCGGTACCCCGGGGCAAGAAGATCGCAGGAGATGGCGTTGAGCTTGGCAGGGGAGCACGACCGACCAGTGATATTACCCGACATGTCGGATATCCGGAGGATACCGTCGTAGTTATGAGATGGATAGTAGGGGCCGATCTGGACTGACGGCGCCCTGGATATTATGATTTAGACATTGAGATTTAAGATATTGAGGTACATAGATTGTGATACAGAGATATCGAGATATTGAGATTTATGTTTTGTGCTGATGCTAGGCACTGTTTTATGCTGATTTCATTATGATACCTCATTTCAAAAATACAGAAACCTCACAAAGTTACAAAAGCAGTTTTCTTCAGTACATGCATTCTGTTTCATGCATTCATACATCATTCATATGGTATACATTGCCGCCTGATGCACTGGCAGAGACACATGGGTTTACACTTGGGTTAGATATTTACCCTAGAGTTGGTTAGAGATTGCTGGTTATATATTTGAGGATTATATATTTTGATCGTATGACCTAGGATTGCGTCATACATGCGATTTTCTGTTCGTAGATCTTTTTCTACTCACGAGTTGGCAACTCACCCCCGTTGTGCCCCAGTTTCTTGCAGGGTTGCCGTACAGGTTCCATTACGGCCTTGCGGGCACGGTTTCTTTTCGGGTGACTTGCTAGTAGGTGGGTTTATTGTATCTTACCCATCATTATACCTTGTATATTATATTTCAGTTGTATCTAGAATTTCCATCAACCAAACATGTATTTATTTTTGAGATAGCGACCAGTGATGTTATTCTTTCGACCTTAGAGTCGCGTGTTATATTTCCATGGGTTCTTGCCGGTTGAGTTTCATTTCTGTTGTGATCCTCGCCTTTAGGCGTTGTATATGGTGTTGCATACAGGTTGTTTTGATATGGTCCTTCCTACTCTCTACTACTTTTCTTGGTTTGGATTTCTGGGTTCGGCTTACTTAGAGTAAGTACGCCTTGAGACGTTCGTAGTCTAAGTGCCGGTCATGTTCCGTACTTTCGGGTCATGACAAGTACATATCCTAAGGGCTTTATCAACATGTAATATAGAGACAATCAGAGTACATGTTAAGATAAAATGCAACCAGATAGCATACTATCATGTCGAGCAAGAAAGTCCTCCCTATATATGTCCTAGCATCCACTACAATATACATCGTATGTACAGTAATGGCCTCTAGGGCATACATATAACTAATAGTATACGTGGAAATTAGGGATCGTGTATCCCGGTGGGTACTTTATTTGATCGTACCAACCTGGATAGGGTCGCCCAGTCTTGACGATTTGGCCGGCCGCTTCGCTCGCCTGATGAGCTCGTAACTGTTGAGCTATATAATCATCCAGGGTGGCTTTGGAGATCGTCTCCTTTTTGGCTGCTGATAGAGCCGGAAGAGGGTTCGATGTCTCCCCTCTGTCGTCTTCAAGGATAATCGAAGGGTCTTCAGCTGGAGGATCCGGCTGTATCATCATCCCGACCATATCCTGGAATAAAAGCGCCATTTGTTTTTTGTTGGCCGCTTGTTCCGCGGACTCTTTGTATTTCTTCTCGAGGATTCTGCGGAGGAACTCGGCATCAGTTTCCTGCTCTTGATGCTGCTCCGACGATGTTTCCGGGTTTTCTTTTGGCCCAGTGAGTGCGGCCATCTTCGTTAGCATCTCTTGGAGCTTTTGTTGTTCTTGCTCCTGAGCCTTTGTTATTGATCGGGTGAGCGGTCGGTGACCCGTAGAAGCATGGATTTCCTCTTTTCCGGAAGCCATATAAACAGTGTGCGCCACCATGCCCCCAGATTTGGGGCGTTTAGGTTCAGTGCCCTTTAGATTCGTTGCAGACGTGGGGATTTTCTCCGGCCTTCTTCTTTTGTGAGCGGTCGAAGCTGAGGGGGCCGTTGCAGTGGGCACCCAACTAGACGACACCTTCTGTGCCATGACAGGGTGGTCCTTCTCTTGCCGAACCTTCATTTTCTTTGGCTGGAAGGAGTAGTCTTGGTTAATCACATAGTCTTGGACCCTTTGCCAGACCCTATGGATTTTAGAGGACAACCGCTGAGGGGGATGCTCTGTCTTCGCCTTTATAACGTTCTCCACAGGCGGAGGAGATCTTTTTAGCATGGCGGTTGGCGAGTTTTTGCGCACCCTGTTAAGTGGTTCAAAGCTGTTCCCAGTTGGAACAGCAGCATCAACTTCCATCGTTGGAGCTGGCGGAGTAAATCCAGAAGGGGAATTGCCCCCAACTTTCCTCACCCATCATCAGTGGCGACGTCGAGCGTGTCGAGCGGACGGGACCACCTCTGTTGTTGGATGAGCTTCTTCATGCTCCCCGCTCTGATAAGGGGCTATTGTCGTCGTTAGCCTTTCGAAGACCAACGCCCGTTGAGAGGGGATGGCCAACCTTGAAAAGACCGACTTTTTGGCAGGGGGAGCGGCCTTGGTTACTTCACCTGGAGCGGGAGCTGGAATAGCCAGTCTTGTGAAGACCGACCCCTTAGCAAAAGAAGCCGCTTTGATGATTTCGTTCACTGGAGTAGGGATGGCTATCCGCTTCGGGATAACTCCTTCAGGTATTGTGGGCTTTTTCACGGGCCCACCTGAGCTTTGGCCCAGTCTGTTTAACACCGAGGCATTGGATTTGGGCGACTCGTTGAGAGAGGCCGCGGTAGTTGTAAGCCGATCAAAGACTGACTTCTTCGGAGTTTCTTGCGACGGTAATGGGGCGTTGAAGTTCATTGGTGGGAGCATGGTCCCAAAGAACAGCCCAGTGGTGGCTTGCGTCACCTGTTCCACTGGCATTATGAAATGGAGGCCGCTTGAGTCCCATAAGTCACTCCTCCAGCAAGGACAGAGTGGGAATTGTTGCAGTTGTTGTAGTTGAAAGCCATTGATCTTCTTTTTTTGTACGGAGCAAGACACCAAATCTTTATACCTCGAATCCACGGGCAACTATAGCAAACCGCAATTTGTTCACGAAACACGACACACGAAATGGGGAGTAGAAAGAGGAATATGTCCCACCGGGCGTGCCAGAATCTGTTTACCGCCAAATACAGAGACGAAACCGCGTAGGTCGTCTTGCCTGAATTTAGGGGCAGATGATATTTGGTTTTATCCGTCCACCTCTCCGAAGATGCCAAGTTAATTTATGGCACCGTGCATCGGAGGTTTGGACAGATGCGGCTGATGTAGCAGACTTCGTCAGATTCCCCCTCATTGTGAGGGGTTTTTTGATTGTGGGGACGCTCTTCCCTGCAAGAGCAAGCCCCTGCAGTTAATTATGATACCGCATCGCGGTAACCACTTTCTCCTTCTCCAGATGGTCACTTCGTGTCGTGTGTGTTTGTTTTGCTTTTGGTTGCCCGTGGATTGTATACGGAGACTAAATTATGTTGTCGCCCGTAGGGCGTGGATTAGTCCAAATCCGTATTTTCTTAGATTTGGGTTTGGGTTGGGTTTAAGGATCGTTATTCTCATTTGAGACTAAGATCAACTTAAACATTTGTTAAGGATACGTTAGTCTAATTTTTGACTAAGATCTACTTAACAGGATCATTTAGATCCAATAAAAGAGAATTTGGGCTCTATTGTTTTAGTTTAGGGACATTGCGGTCCATTGGGTTTAAGGACATCGTAGTCCATGAGTTTAAGGACCTCATAGTCCATAAAGTTTAAGGACATCATAGTCCATGAGTTTAAGGACCTCATAGTCCAGTTTAAAGACATCAAAGTCTAGTTTAAAGACCTCATAGTCTGTAAAGTTTAAGGACATCATAGTCCGTAAAGTTTAAGGACATCATAGTCCATGAGTTTAAGGACCTCATAGTCCATGAGTTTAAAGACATCATAGTCCATGGGGTTCTGGTTTAACCAGTTTGGGGTGCGCCAAAAGCTATTGGTTATTGGGACCCTCCACCTCTCTGAAGACGTTGAGTAATTACAACGACATGTATCAGAGGTGTGGAGAGATATACCCTTGAACCAAATGCCAAATTGAGAAGGAATATGATGAAAATTACTTTGAATGCGATCTGTAACGTTTTAGAAATCATTTTGCGAATTTTCCGTTTTTAGGGTAAAATAGTCGGTGTTTTCCGTTTTAACCAGATTGTGATCAAACTTCTATATAGACTTGACGGCACCTAGTTTAGCTAGAATGAAGCTAGTGCGTGGGCTTTGGGGGTCAATTGGAAGTTTTGGTTCACATATAATTTTTCCCTAATTAAATATTATTTTAATGTGTTATTTACACACTTTATTAGTGGTAATTACATTTTGGGTTAATTACTTCAAATTTGAATCATTGCTAAACTAATCAAGTTTAAGTTAATCAAAACCATCCATCAAATATCTAGATATTTTTGTGGAAAAAGGTTTTATTTTTTTAAAGAAAAAGAAAAGAAAGAAAGGTGGCATTTTGTATTAATGAAGCTTTAATTAGCTTTGAACTAGATTTTTCCACAATCTTCTTCACAAAACCACGCTCTTCATAGAATGGTCGGCCCCTCTCTTCCCCTTGCTGCCCCTTCTCTCCTCTCACCTCATTTCAACAATTTCTAGTCCAAATAAATCACCAAAAATCCTAAATAATTCATACAAACTCAAATATAATCATTTTCCTTCATTCTTCTTCACTAAACTAGCTTGGATCTTCATTCTAGTGAGGATTTTGGAGGCTAAAGTTTGGATTTTTCTTGTTTCAAGTGGTGTTCTAGTGAGGTATAAAACCCTAACCCTAATCTCTTTTGTGGTTTTAATACTTTAATTAGCTTATTTAGATGTTTAATTTAAGCTTTTAGTTGCATGTTTAGAATTTCTAGAAGGGGTTTTGGTAATCAAGTTAGGTTTTAATTAGTAAAAAGGGTTAATTGTTAAGTTATGCTTGAACAAAACTTAACCTAGTTTGCTTGTTAGTTAAATGTTATTTTCCTAATTATCAAATTAGCTTAATTACAAACTATGCTTTTACTAAATCCTAATTAAGTGAGATTAAAATTATAGTAAAGGTATGATTGGTTTAATCTTGCTATTTGGTGATGTTTGTAAATTCTAGTTTTTGTAAAACTTGTAGTTTTGAGCTAAAATGGTATATGTTGCTTACTAGATTTCGGTAAGTTTTGGCGTGGGTTTCTTTTGACGTTGCGACGTTATTTATATTAGATTCCACGTTTATTATTGTGTTGTGAATGCGCGATTACGATCAGGGTCTAGGCTTGATAGTCGTGTCGCTTTGCTTTCCTAGCTAGGGTCGTGCCGATGTCGTTTGTGTCTTTGTGTAGATTTTGCTCTTGAGTTTGTTTCGTAGTGTCGCTACGCGCGTTAGCCACTTAACGAACACTTGAGAGTATGTTTGGAGTTGGGGCGTCGGTCAAACGTAGTTGGTACGTGTTATTGGTCGATTGCTAATATATACTTGTTATATTGTTATTTGCTTTCAGGATCGCAGGCGGGGACTTCGGGCGCTGCGAAGAAGGAAAAGCGAGTGGTTATCTTTACTTAGCCAGGATTGTTGTGAGTAGATTTAACATCTACAGAGGAATCGCCCGCATGGCGTTATGCGTCTGGGCTAGATTAAATGATATGACTATTGGTTAGATGTATACGGATATTGATTGTCCATGTGTACCTTTGTTGCATATCTCATTCCTATTAGGTATGGACTTAGTATTAATGAGACACAACACCATTATTGACGTTTCATATTTCACGAGCACTAATTGTATGCTACACACACACCGTCGATGATTGCCATGACACGCACAACTTCTATACATACGAGATGTAGTTGACACCTATACATACGTGATACTGTATGGTTAAGGACATTGAGACATTGATTCATATTTCATTGTGCATATGACATATAGCATACCTGTATACCTACATGCTTACACATATGCCTTGACATGCTTACATGCTAGTTACCTATATACCTATATGGTATTGTACCATTAGTGATAGGTATATTCACACATGAGACATAGCTACATGTACCTCTTGCATACATACTTATACATATACCTGGAGGGTATTACATCGTTATTGATAGGTTGATACACATCTTGCTATACCGACATGGTTACGCATATCTGGCTATAGCTACATGTTCACCTTTATTTGATGTTATATGGACTTGGAGAACTTAGGAACCACATGATATATATATTAACTTATGCAGTTAAATAGCGGTTTTCCTTTATATGCTCATATTACTGTTTCATGTTGCATATATTACGTTCATGGATTTCATATGATGTTCTCTGATATTTTTACTCTTAAGTATATATAACAGTGGAGTGGGACGCTGTTATATATGCATACATATATATATTAGTGGAGTGGGACGCTAATATATATGTATTGATTCATGCAGTTATACTTATTCATTACTTGATGTTTTCTGGATTTTAGGACCGTGGTTGTTTCATGAAATTATGCATTATTTGAAAAGCCCGGTTTCTCTTGATATGATATTTCAGCTTCCACCATGAGATTTCTCGGTTCTGAGCTTATATATTACCCTATGCGAGGAGGCGTCGAGGCCGTGTGCGGGTACATGGTGGAACCCGGTTGGTTCTCTGGGGCAAGAAAGGTATTTCGACGGGACATACCGATGAGCCTGGCTGGGGGCGTTTGCCAACCGGTGATAGTTTTTGGACTCGACGTATATCTGGGGGATATCGATCGAGATTATGTACGCACATGCCTTGCAGATTGCGGGTGGTGCTTACCCAGGTTCATAGGATGTATGTACATGACACAGGAGGGCCAGTCCCAGGTGATGGCGCCTCAGATTTGAGTATTTTGTGTCGATGCTAGACACTTATTTTCATGATATTTTTGGGTGTAGATGTAGGACACTCAGGTTTCATGAGACATAATCGATATTGGATACTGGTTATCTGAGATTTACTTGATATTGGACATTCAGGATATATGATACTTACAGGATATGAGGGCCAATTTGGGGGCTGATTTGTGGAAATTTGGGATTTAGATTGTCTTGATGGACTTTGGTCCTACCACGAGGTCAGGATTCCGTGAGGATGACATATTTTATCCCATACTCTGCATTTATTGTATATGCATTGCTTCATGCATTAGTAGTACCTGATAGAGTACCTTTCATGACTGTTACATTTTCATACTGTTATTTTATATGCATTGCTTCATGTATTAGTAGTACCTGATAGAGTACCTTACACGACTGTTTCATACATATTTCTATTATTGTTCATGTAGTAGTAGTACCTGATAGAGTACCTTACATGACTGTTGCATACATATTGCCATTTATTGCTATCAGCTTGCATGCATTAGATTCGCCTTGTACGTGCATACTTGCGATTACCTGCATATGTTATTTACTATTCACGAGTTGGCAACTCACCCCCGTTGTGCCACAGTGTTTTGCAGGTAGTCCCTCAGGGCAGTCACGGCAGGCTTTACTATCTATCTCATCATCTTTTGCAGCGGATACCGCTTCGGCTGACTGTGCGCAGTTTTGCTATAGGTGGGTTTTGCGGCTATCCGATGTTGTTTATTGTTATCTTTGTACCATGTACTCTCCATCTACCACTTTCATGTATGACTTAGAGACTTGATGTGAGGACGATATTGTATGTTATTTTGTGACTTGGAGGTCTTTTATGCAGTTTTTATTTGTATCGTCTTTTACTTCTTCGCTACAGCGTCGTATATCTGTTGTGGTGGTTGTTTCCGCCTTTGGGCATAGATTTTGCTCCCGTTGGGGATGCTTTACTTATATTTATGTTGTACCCATTTTTGGGGTTAGTTTTTACAAAGGAGGTGCTGCCAAAATTTTTAAGAAACTAAATTGGACTTAAAGAATTGGTACTCGAGATTTTCAAAAGTTTTAACAATGTTCTTATCACTAACTACTTTCGATGGTTTAGATTGCTGGGTTTTTGGCTTACTTAAATTGCGTTACGCCTATAGACGTTGCGTAGTTTAAGGACCGTCACATGCCAATTTCGGGTCGTGACACCATCTGAGATCAATTTTGAAAGAACTGGGTATAATTGAAGCTCGGGTGTTGACTTTGGGAGACTTAGTTGATTTGGGCTAAGGTTAGCCTCTCATAGTGTTAAACACTAGTGTATGCTCAGCGCTCACGTGCTCCCACGTGAGGCGCTTGAAGTAGTGTTAAACACTGAGAATTGAGGCGCTCACGTGGGGTCACGTGAGGCGCTTGAAGTAGTGTTAAACACTGAGAATTGAGGAGCTCACGTGGGGCCACGTGAGGCGCTTGAAATAGTGTTAAACACTGAGAATTGAGGAGATCACGTGGGGTCACGTGAGGCGCTTGAAGTAGTGTTAAACACTAAGAATTGAGGCGATCACGTAGGGTCACGTGAGGTGCTTGAAGTAGTGTTAAACACTAAGAATTGAGGAGATCACGTGGGGTCACGTGAGGCGCTTGAAGTAGTGTTAAACACTAAGAATTGAGGCAATCACGTGGTGTCACGACCCAAAGTTTGGATGTGACCGGCACTTAGATTGTATGATATCTAAAGATGTCGTCACAATCTGAGTAAGACAGAACAGCTGAAATCAATACACAAAAATAATACGACACTCAAAATGAAGAATCTCGAGCAAAAGTAAAAGAATTATAATTCAACACAAGTAACCGATCTCGTCAGTCGAAATAAGATACATATAACCACATCTCATTCTAAGTTAGTTATACAGGGTCTGATGGAGTAATACTAGATCCAATATACAAAACCAAAATAGGAGGTTACTACGTAAGTAACCCACCTAGCAAAAAGAGCGATGAAAGCTGATAAGTGGATCCGCACTGCTGCTACGCGTCCACACGACTCCTGCAAGGAACTATGGCACAACGGGGGTGAGTTGCCAACTCAGTGAATAAAACTAACATATATCGGCTGATAATGTAAGTATGCCGAACTAGAACTAATATCAACAACAATGGATGCGATGCATAACAACAGGTGGAAGGAATTAATATTACTAACATTGAATATGATGCGTAATAACAGGTGGTAGCATGAATATGTACTACTCAATGTATACAACAAAACTAAAATCTCATCAATTTGTTTCCAAACAAGGTTCAGTTTTCCGTGTCCAACATCGACACAAATCTTCGGTGTTTCATCAGGCATCGTTCCCCGAACGATCCTGTCACTCAATAACACCGGTCGGTATCACCTAGATATCCTCCGTGTTCATAACTGTCTCCGGTATCAAGTATCCTCATTAGGCTCCCCGCCTAAAGTGCAGCTTTCCTGCCCCTCGGCCTCGACCGGGTCCACCATGTATCTAGCTGTATAGCTACCCCACTCAGCCTGGATATACGTAAGAAATTCCGCAACCGTATAGCTACCCCACCCAGTTCGGAATAAAACCAAATAAAAAAAAAACATTTCATGGTGGACATCTCTCATCAACATGAAAACTCATTAAATCTTTTCGATAGCGTATAAAACTCAAAACCATAAATCAGTAGTAATCCAATGCATCTTATATCAGAACTACAATTACTTGAAGATAAAACATGATGACATTTATGAAAAATAACTACCATTCTTGATGTTTAAGGCATGATGGGAATCATATTTAGTATAATAAGTACTAAGTGTATATGTGACATGTTAATATCGAAGAGGTGTAGTGTAACATGTAGATATGTGCATGTGCAGCATGACTCGTCGATAACTTGTGCAGTGTTCTAACAATTATTAATATGATGATATTTATATATATAAATGCTTACGATCAAACTTCATATTCAAGGGAACAATTATAATTTAAACTTAAACTACGGGCGTATCACGCCATCCATACACAACCCCCCGGTAGATGTTTAGTCCACTCACCGGAAAACGTCGAATCTACTCAGATCATCAATTCCTTTCCTTTCTTTGCGGCCTCCGAAGTTCCCGTACTCAAATCTAACATCGATATTAATTCGTATAAGAAACGGCTAAACTCCGATACGGCGAAAACATGAAAATACAAGTTTTATGTATTAACTATACTACATACTACTATTACAAACTATCTAAGACCTAGACTAACTGGAATTTACCCAATCGTTGTTCGTAACAGAAAACAGAAACGCGTTACTAAATATCCGTGTCGTGTTTTAGAATTTTAATTCCTATTTCAGGTATTAGCTTCCAGATTTCATATACTGCTAAAACAACTTAAACAAAAATACCAAACATCTTAATACATATGCAGAGACCTACCCTAAAAATCCCAACACCCATCTCCACTAAAAACCCGGCGAGATCGGATATTTGGCACTTGTCGCCAGCCAAAATCTGAGCAACATGGTTCGTCTTCCTAGGGTTTACTCTAGGTCTATTCTATAAGATTAAGGTACTGTTTGGTTATACTAATTATCATCTAAACTATAGCAGATTTACACAGAGCCTATATTCACCCAAAATACGACATTTCTAATATCCGATTTCTACTTTTAAACATTTGCAGAACTAAAATCCTACAGAGTTTAAGTATTATACCTACAGCAAGACTGCTGAAAGGCTTCCTCCAAGATGCATAAGCTCCAAGATTCTAGCTTGGCGATGGTGAAAATCCTTAGCACCTAGTTCTCTCCTTCTCTTCTCTTTTCTTTTCTTTTCTTTTCTTTTTCTATTTCTTTGTTGTTCTAGGATGTTTTCTTCTTTCCTTTCAGTTTAATTCTCATTTTCAAATGATATTTGAACTGAACAAGATAAGGGGAGTGAGTGAGGGTTGTAGGAGGAGGTGTCACCAAAAGGATTGAGGTGGTTTCATGCAAGGGTGAGGTGTGTGCACAAAAATGGTGGGGTTTTCATGCAAAGGCGAGGTGTGTGCATGAAGTGTATATGCAAGAAGGAGGTGTCTTCATGGTATTATGATACACCAAGGGTTCAAGTTAACCTTAACCAAGTCCTACCCCTTTTGCTTAAAAACCCTCAAACAACTCTAATTTGCATAAGGAAACTAACATTTTTCCAGAAAAACCCATCATTACATATGTTATTATATAAACACTATTTTCTTTACTAATTTAATTCTACTTTAACTTAAAAAGCCCTCTTTACTACAATAAAAATTAAATAACATTATCTATTTAACTAAATAATTTAATTCATTATCTGGAATATTTCAAAATGTTACACGTGGGGTCACGTGAGGCGCTTGAAGTTGGCGCTGCTCCTTTGGGTTTTATTCCCTTGTTCTTTTCTGAGTGCTAAGCGCTATTAGGTCACGTGGGATCAAGTGAGGCGATCTCAGTTCTCTGTTTGTTCAAGCACTAATATTTTCTTTACGTGCATGGAAATCTTGAGTTCTTGAACGTTCAAGCCCTTTGTTTTATAAGAATTAAATTCTTTTATAGGGTTAAACCCTAGTTTTATTGGAGGAATTAAATTCCTATATGTTCTTGTAAGAATTAAATTCTTTGAACATAGTTCTTTCCCCTAGGTTTAAATCTACATAACAGAATCTCCCCGATGAGAATTAAATTCTCAACTTGTTGGGAGATCTGCTTCTGTAGATCTCAACCAGAGGAAGAACTAAGTTCTTTTTAGAAGAGCTAAACTCTTGTGAAGGTGAAGAAGAGATAAAATATTCTCTGTGTCTTTCTTCCTTCCCTTACCTAGGGTTTCTTTTTCTCTGAGGGGATCTTCCTCTCTCTGGAGAATTCAATTCTTTTCTTTTTGTTTCCCAAGGGTGTTTTTTTCCTTCTCCCTCTCTTTTTTTTGTCCCTTTACTCTTATTTATAGGAGAAAGAAAAGAACCAATTTGTTCAGAAAATCTCTCATTGAGAGATTTTGATCAACCAAAATGATCTTTTAGATCAATCGGTGAATTTTATTCACCGTTGGATTCTTAATCCAGAGATTTCTGTTTTACAGAAGTTGTTTCTCTTGTTTTTAACAAGATTAGGGAAATATTTCCTCATACAGAATATTTTTCTGTCAATTGGTAATTGTTAATCACCATTGGATTTTTAATCCAACGGCGCTCTGCTTTGCAGAGTGCAATCTTTCTTATTTAGAAAGATCTAGGGAAATGTTTTCCAAATAGGGTTTTGACCCTTTTTGTTTAAGAATTTAATTCTATCGGTTTAGAAGGCATAGGAGCCCATCACGTGTAGCACGTGACCCTTCACAGAATTATCTTGGTTTGTTTGTATGCAGCAGTCCAAACAGAGGGAAGGCATCACGTGGTAACACGTGAGCTTCTTTGTTCTTTGTTTATTTTATAACTGGGTCCCACACGTTTTGTGTGAAAGCCGATCACGGGCTTGCACGTGAGGCTTTAGTTGCCACTTACTAAGTGGAGCCGCTTACTCTGCACGTGATGCTCCACTAGCGGGAAATTTTTTCGTTTTCCCTCTCTGAGTTTTCTTTATAAGGGATTGATGATCACGTGCTCACACGTGATGTTTCCATTAATGGGGAATTTTCCTTTTGCTTTTTCTTCTGAATTTTTATAAGGGAACAATAACCTAAATACAACATGACATGGTGTATTAGCCATGGAAAACTGTAGAAACACGGATTTGGCCTAATCGCGATTAGCAGTGCACTAATCGAGTTTTTATTTAAACTGCATATAATAAATTTTAAAAATACCAAATCCGATAAATATATTTTTTAATGAATAAATCATTTTAATCTCCATTATTTCACAATTATTGGTATATATTTATACCATTTTACGAAAACCCTAATTTCGCAAATCGGGTAGTTTTCGCGAAATAAATTATTTTAATATTAAATTCCAAAAATAATATTTTATATTTTCTGAAATGTTAAAATCTTCCCCCCTTAAATAAATTCGGTCCTTGAATTTAAATTTAAACCCCCAAATACTAAAACATTTCAATAATCAGCGCAAATCAACCGGGTTTCGAAATCATGGAAGATTTAGAAATGCCATAACGCATCGCGCACGCTTGAAAACGAATATGAAACTCAAAATTGAACTCCGTCAAGCGTCACGCAAATTATCGGATTTGTACGCATATCATCGGAGTTACAAAGGAGATACAAATCTCAAAACCCACTACTGAAATCCAATATGCACTAGTCAAATACTATAATATGTATATAGTGCGCATCCTTGAAAATTTTCCAAAAACTGAATAAAATACATGCAAAATCTTTTCTGAATCGCCGTGTGATGCGCAACTCACGGCATAAGTGACGGACGCTCATTTGTAAAGTAATAAATATACGTTCATATATGTTTTGCTCAATATACGTTCCGCCGTTTCAAAAATATCCCAAAAAGGTTTTCCTTTATAAGCGTTCGTGTCGCTCTCGGACGCGTAGGAAATAGCGAGACTATAGCTCCTTTTTGAAAACCTCTTGTTAAACTTTTAATGCATGCAAATTACTCAGGCACTGTTCTCAGATCAGTCATGTTCAGCTACTATAGAAAATAGTGCCCAACATGAAAACAAAATGCTCAAGAGCGAAATCAGCCCCAAAAGGCATATTCAATAATCATGTGCGTCTGGTGCGCACGGAAATCAAATCCAAATACAAGTGCCACAATATGCACAAAAGCAACTAAGTGCAACGGGTGTGCACAAAAGCATCTGTCAACTGCAGCGGATGTGCATGACAACATCAAATGCACCTAGAGTGCATGAAAACCTCAATCCAGTGCAACTAACATGCACGAATGAAAATCCCAATCGAGTGCATCCAGTGTGCAAAAAATCACATCTCATATCATGCGCCCAACATGCGTGAAAATACAAATCAAGTGCATCCGTCATGCACAAATGAAATCTAAATCAAGGGCATCCAACATGCACGAATAAAATCTAAGTCAAGTGCATCCAACATGCACGAATAAAATCCCATTCAAATGCATCCGATGTGCACAAAATCCAATATCAAGCGCTTAACACGCGCAAAAATCAAATACCAAGCGCGTCAAGTCCGTAAAAAGCATCTAGTGCAGTAGCATGCACGAAAACGAACGTCAAGTGAAAACGTGCACAAAAACACAAATCTGGTAACACAAATGCTCAAATACATAAATCGGGTGCAACCAATGTACGGAGTATAAGTCTAGTGCAACCAATGCACAAAATACCCACCTGGTGCAACAAACGCATGAAATGCAAATCTAGTGCAGCAAATGCACGAAATACGAATCCGGTGCAACAAATGCATAAAATACAAATCTGTTAACACAAATGCTCAAATACATAAATCAGGTGCAACAAATGTACGGAGTATAAGTCTAGTGCAACCAATGCATGAAATACCCACCTGGTGCAACAAACGTATGAAATGCAAATCTAGTTCAACAAATGCACGAAATACGAATCTGGTGCAACAAATGCACAAAATACAAATCTGGTAACACAAATGCTCAAATATATAAATCGGGTGCAACCAATGTACGGAGTATAAGTCTAGTGCAACCAATACACGAAATACCCACCTGGTGCAACAAACGCAAGAAATGTAAATCTAGTGCAATAAATGCACGAAATACGAATCTGGTGCAACAAATGCACAAAATACAAATCTGGTGCATCCAGTGCACGAAATACAAATCCAGTGCAACAATGCACGAAAACTCATCAATAACTCAAATGCGTTTAAAAACTACACCGAGTGTACCAAGGTGTATAAAAATCATAATCGTGTGCAACTGCATGCACAAAAATACGTATCAATGACTGCAAGCATATATGAGTTATACCGAGTGCAAGAATCCAACCGAGTGCGTACCTGTAGGGTTAGCATAGCACCTTGTGAAGGTTTTGGCAAGCATCAAACATGCTATATTAAAAATTTTGGGGTGCTAAACAAACCCTAACCAAGATCTTTGCTAGAGAATTAGGGTAAACATGCATGTAAACAACTTTACATCTAAGAGAGAGGGATTACAACCTTTGTAGTCCGTTCCTTCGCTTCTTAAGCTCCGTGTTGAGGTCCCTTCGCTGCGATCATCAAGTACCCGGACTCTAGAGAGGCTCCATGAAGAGAAAGATGCAACCTTGCTTCCAATCTTCAAAAACTAAGATGATCTATCTTGAAGAATCTCAAACCCAAGCTCTTGCTTCACTGATCAAGTATTAGCAAAGAAAACACCCTAATCTAAGTGGCTAGAATAGATGAGGATGATGAAGTAGGAATTTTGCTCTCTTTTTTTTTCAATTTCTCACTTTATTTCATCACTTCACAAAAAGCTAGAAAGCTTTTTCAAGGAGGAGGAAGAAGAAGAAGAAGAAACCTTTTATGATGAATAATGAAATATCATTGTTGTGGTTACAAATCAACCATGGGTTAAAAATGAAGGCTTAACCCTTGTAGAGAATCAACTAGGGTAAAGGGTTTGGGTTGGGTTAAGGAATATCTACACAAAATATCAAAGGTCAAAGTCAAAGCTTCAAGTAGCTTCAAGAAGCTTCATGAAAGCTTCATCCAAGCTTAACCCTAATCCAAACCCTAACCATGTTTAAACTCTACAAAACATGTTTCATTTGTAACCCTAACTTGTTACAATATTATATATCACATATATAATATATTTTGCAACAAAAGAAAATAATACAATTAACATATATCGCATATATATCAATGTATTATCCCGTGAGAAAATGAATCAATAAAGAGAGCTTATATTAGTCAACGTAAAGTAATATATCTCATATATAATTATACATTAAATTATTGAATCAACACTTGATCCGATAACCCGGTTATATATATTTATAAACGACTAATATATCATGTACCAATTCATCGAATCAATACTTGATCCGATGACCCGGTTATATCACATATACCCGGCCGATATCTCATATCGCGAGAATAGAATACTGTATCTCATATCGTATTATTCTCGGTCCCGCACATATCACATATGTGCTCCTACTCCGTTTTGCCTGAGCCAGGAAACCTCTGTCGTCAATACGCCGGCAGTAGGTGATGATCATATCAAACACCCATAAGTTGCAAGCGGTCGGCTAAACGTAACAGCTACCCAGGTATTGAGCAATCAGAAGATCAACAAGCAAGCCTGTACATTCTCCTGTGAATCCAATCAGTAACACTCCCGTACAGTCCGGTCTCTTCGTCTGATATGTCGCATATCTCGCCTAGGGGTGGTAAACGTCAGATCCAGTAGCTTAATAAGTCGTGTCGATATGAGGTCCATAACAGTTCGAGAAACTACTGATAACACTTACCAGTAAATCTCAGCAACCCTGGCCAGGGATTTATAGTTATAGCCAATCGAATACAGCGCAACATCAACTCCCTATACCGGGAGAGACGAAACCCCTCCAATCGCTCATTGCCTCCATGTGATTCGAGACTGTACCCAAAAGCCACCGTTTTGCACTCCCTCTTGGACGTGGTATGATGAAAATCAAAACACAGTGGGAATCACACAAGACTCCATGACGATCTCGGGTCTACAGACTAACCTGTACCAGTGTCACCAGAGAACTACCATCTGACGTGAGGTATAATTGTCAGTGTATATGCCCTAGAGGCCATTACTGTATCATACTAGCATGTATATTACTTGATGGAATCTTGGGATATTCACAGTTGTATAGACAATCTTGCTCGAAATGGTAGTATGCTACTTGGTTTGTCTCTTCTTTAATGTGTACATGTGTTTCTTTATTGTATCACCTATACGCATTAGTGGAGCCCTTAGGATCTTTGCTTGATTACCAGCGTTGTGATGGCAGTCACACTCGTGGGAGCTGGGTAATCTATAAGCACATCCTTATATATACACGTCCCTGGTCATGGGATTATCGAGACAGGGCTTCGATACTCCGGAGTAGACTAGCGTATGCGCTTCTCATCCCAGCACGGGAGACGGTCTGTCCCACAGCCGTCAGTACGTAGTACTTGAGATAGTATGAGGGTACTCGTTGGGTTACGAGTACACTGGACAGGACTCGTCGGGAACTGTTGGTTGGTACTATACCTATCGTCAGTTATCAGTTCCCAGCTGACATGAGTACAGCTTAGTCCGCTGACTTGACACTGTCACTTCGTCTCGGGTGTGTTCCCACTGTACTTTGATTACTACCCTACCACGGCTCAAAGGAATCGTGCAAACAGGTAGTAGTTGGGTGCAGTCCCGAAGCACTTGGAGGTAGTGACGGTTAGACAGGAGTCGTCTCTCCCGGTATTGGGGGTTGACATCGCGCTGTGTCCAGGAGAGCCATTACACAAGTATTCCCTGGCCAGGGCAAGCGAGGTATACTGGTTGGTTTCCAGTGTTATCTCAGGGTGTTCTGGGCTACACTCCGACACGACTTGTACCGCTATTAGGGGACTGACGTTTACCGCCCCCCTAGGCCCGCCATGCGATGTTATCAGACGAACAGACCGGACTGTATGGAGATTGTCACATTCAGGCTCAGTAGGAGTTCAGATGGGTTCACCTCATCAGTCTTCTTATCGACATCTACCTAGGGACCGTTACGTACTGCTAGTGCCGCTTGCGGTCTGTGGTTAAACCCACTGCCAGCGTAGTGTCGAGTCTTTAGAGTCCCACATAGAGGGTTGTTCGCCTTTAGGCAAAACAGAGTAGGGGTCGCATGGTTTTGCGACGGGGTTCGTTCACATCCGCGCACTTGTGCACGTTTGGTGTCCGGACAGTTTATACTAGCGGGCTTTGGTTTAAGCCAGTTCCTAGTATATGTTTTGGGATTGGTGTTATCTCATAGTATTTGTGTTCCTCGGAACACGGATGCGGGTGTGTATGCACAGTTGACTGAGACAGAGGTAGAGGACTTTCATTAGGGTTAATGACCATTGTCTTTTTCTTAACCCTAATGTGTATGTGTGAATTGTGATTATTAATATTAATTAATTATAATTATGTTATGGTTAGGGTTGTTGACCATTTGACTATGGTTGACTTGTTGACCCAAATTGACAAATTGACCATCATCATTTCACTTGAAAGATGCTCTTTGATTCTAGCAAAATTCATTAATGTGAAATGATAATGGTCACTTCCACTTAACCATCACAATTATCTTTAGTTAATTTTTAATTATCATAATTCACACATATATGTGAGGATGGTTGCAAAATATCCCCATTCAATTATTCTCATTCTCTCTCAAAGCTCTCCCTCCCATGAGTTGAGAACTATTAAGCTTGAGATAAAAACACCAACATCATTCTCTACTCTTTCTAAGGTTCTAGGTCTAGCTCACCAAGCACCTTAGTTGCTTCTAGTTTGAGGTAGGAGCCAAAGGTAGTATCCCTCGGGTGGATCTTTCTTCGGCGAGAGAAGGTGACGAGGAGAATCCAATCATCACACTCCAAGGAACAAGAAGAGAAGGACTTCAAGTCTTAGGTATAACTCTTTTACCGGGTAGCTAAATCTTTTAGCTTTGTAGTTAGTTTATGTTTAGCAAAGATCCTTCTTTTGTTAGTCCATGTTGCCTTGAGTTGTAAAAATCAAACTTTTATACCTTTTCCGCCTCCCCGTAAGCACCGGGGTGGGCAACGTGGACTTACAGTGATATCAGAGCATAACTAAACACAAACTAGCTAGTTTGTAAAGTATATAGAACTTCGATCGAAAAAAATCGCAAAACACTTTTTCAAAACCCCAAGTTTCTGCCGATTTTTAAACCTTCTTTAAAATCAATAAATCATATCTTAAAAATCGGCTCAGGGTTTTTACAGAACACACAAGGAAAATGATCCACTGACTCGGTCGACTCACCGCTGATCCGCGGCAGAAGCTTGCTTCTGCCGCGGATCCGCGGCCGAGTTGACTCGGCCGTGGGTCATTTTCCTTGCAGTGTTCTTCTGTTACTGTTTTGGGATTTTTGGTATATTTTATTTCTGCCCAGATTTTCCAGAAAAGAAATTTGTATTTGGGGTGGTTATAAATCCGTATTTTTTATCGAACTTCCCTATACTTTGGCTAATGGGTTATATCTGTGATGTTATATATGTATTGAACGTCTGCTAATCGCTATACGTCGATTAGTGGGGGTTATACATATCTGTGATCTGTAATGTTGATGGTTTGTGTATATGAACTCGTTGGATTATCGCGGATGAATAGCCGGGTGGATGTGAGATGAGAGTTTCTTTTTCTTTCATTCATGTAACATGTAATTTGATGTAATATTATTTGTATGGACGCACAACCGGGTCGGGGTTGTAGCCGTCATTGTATAATTTCTTTTTACTGTTTTTGCTCCTAGGATAGACCCATGGTGGGGTGCACAAACTACCGGGTATCTCGAAGTGCCGAGTGGCCTACTCACGTCGTTGAGGGAGGTTGCTTCGCTTCGGGTACTTGGCGGGTAGTTTGCCGCACCCGTAGGGGTCTAGGGTGGGGTATTGGCTATTCATCGCGACCGTGTAATCCGCTTTTCATTGCAGGCTCGAACGAGTCGCGGATTCCTAGTATATCCAAAGTGTTCATCTGTGATCTGGATTGACTATCATTGCTATATATCTATATATTATATCTATTTAGGTGTTGCTTATATTTTGCATCCGCGCTAGTCCAGCCCCCGCTCTGTCGTTAGTTAAGTAACCTAACGGGTGATGATGGGGGCCCGTGGCGAATGCGGATGGCATAAGCGTACACCATATTTTGGTTGTTTTCTACAATGGTAGGATTAAATGATGGGACTCATTAAAATTAATGCAAGAAAATAAACCAAGTAAAATTCGTTGGAACACTTTCAAAACCACTCGGTTCTTTTTCAAAAACCAACTTTTAAAATGCGGAGCTTGAACCACTCCTTTTAAAAGCTATCTCGTTCCATCGATTATATCAAGTTCACTACGTTCACGGTTTCGCCAAAACCATTCGTAGCCCTCCATCATTTCAGTTAAATATTCGGTAGTATTCAAGCTATGTATTTTGACCTCACGCCAAGGCATAGTGATTGGTAGCTGCCGGATATTTATCTGTTGCATAGATAGAAAGCGTTGGTTTGAGACAGTCGTACTGCCATTTTGGCCTACGTCAAGGGTAGGTACGGGTGGGTTCAAATTAACCTGGATAATGATGGGTAGAACTTGACATGTGACTATGACATTTTGACCTCACGGCAAGGTCATAAGAGCATGGGGAAAAAATCCACATCGGGAGTTTCAAAAAAACTGAAACTTGCTAGCGCTATATACCATTTGGAGTGTGATGATTCTGGTAGGATTCCTTCAGTTTTATCACGCGATGATATTTGGATCCCGATCCTAATGTGAGTATATGCTACTCCTCGGGAAATTTCTCACTTAACGATCAATGCTATAAACCTAGTAGGTGTCTAGAAAGGTGTTAGCGGGGCTACGCCCACAGGGAAAATAGGTTATGTAACGTTTTGAAAATCGTTTCGGTGAAATTTCAAAAAAAAACGGTAAAATAAGGAGGTTTTCTGTAAAAAGTCAAAATGCAAATATCTTTATTATAAAATTAAATATACATATTGTAGCTATGTAATTGCTAGTATTTGGTGTTTATTGAGCCACTGGTGAAATTTCAAATTTTCTGAAAAAAATATTATTTTAAGCCGTCACTAATACATTTAATTAGGGAAAATTACAAATTGGAATGAGTTGAAACAAATTTTGTGCATCATGACACATTAAATAAAATTTTATCATGTGGTTTTTGAAACGAAATCGTTTGTCAAAATGGTTTAGAAATTATTGAAGAGGAAAAAGGCTTTTTTAGTGTAAATGGAGATTTGGGGTATAATATTTATCATTTTCCCTCATCCCACACACACACCCACACTCACCCACCCCCACTTCCATTGTGGCCGAACCCTTGCTGCCCCCAATTCCCCACTTGTGAAAAGAAAAGTCCAAGCAAACAACAAAAGAGAAGAATGAATAAAGAAAAAAGTGTATAAGTGTTGACTTTGGGGTATGGGTTTTGTTTGACTTTTGCCACAAAATCCCATTCTCTCTCTCTCTCCTCACTCATCCCCTCTCCCATTTCAGCCGAGCCTATGGCTGCAGGCCCCCCTCATCTTCTCCTTCTCATTTCACTACAAAATTCATCACAAAATGCCTCAAAAATCCATATAAAACCTCATCAATCTCCTAATTTAAATCCTACCCATTATTCCTTGACCTCTCTAGCTTGAATTCATGAAGCAAGAAGCCATTTTGGAGACCAAGATTTTCATGCTAGCTCTCTAGTTTTGTGAGGTACAATCTTACTCTAATTGTTACCTTGTTAATAATTGTTGTAATCCAAGCTAATTAGGTGTTTTATTATGGGTTTAATTGAAAGTTGAAATCTAAAGAGTGGGTTTTGAAATTCAAGTGAGGGTTTTGATTTGGAGCTAGGGTTTGATCACTTGAGGTAGGTTGTGAAGTGTGGTTTCACATCTTTAGTATGCTAAAAACCTAACCAAATTGCTTAATTGTTGCAAACTAGGTTTTTTGATTTAATTCGAAATTTATGAGATTAAAATATGGTTAGAGTTTTTATCACATTATTAGCTATATAATGTGTAGATCAACATTTTAGAGCATGCAAAACCTAGTCTAGTTATGGATTTGTGGATTGTTGCTTCGAAATGGTTAAAATTGGGTTATTGTGCTAACTAAAAATTTTGGTTTAATACAGTTTAGTGTGATAAAATCTAGTTAAAGTTTATGTAGCCTAATTAAGCTAATTAGTGAATATTGCGGCCGCTAGAATTGTTTAAATAGCAAGTTTTGAACTAAAACGGTTAAATTTTGCTTGCTAGTTTTTCGGAAAAACGGCTTTTAAAGTGAATTTGGGGTTTTTGTAAGTTTTAACCTATTTTATATATAAATTAGTGTTCGTGAATGTGCAAATGAGTGTATTTGGGTTTTTCTCGATGGTCTGGCGTTTGTACGCCGATGTCGAGGGTTTTTGGGTTGATTTGTGGAAGCAACCATAGGTTTTCACCTATGTGGGATTCGTGTGTCGTTTTGGTCATGAGTCGGATTTTAATGCGATGCGGTGCGTTATGATATGTAGGTACCCCCATGTGGACTTCGAGACGACAAGCAAGCGCGTGGCGACGTCGGCACCGGCGAGCGAGGACCAGGTGAGTAGATTTATATCTACGGGAAGAAGTCGGGTGGATGGCGTATAGCACCCCCGCAGTCCGTGGTGGTGTATACGGATGCGTATACACACCAACAATTATTATATGTTATTTGGGATTAATAACGATGTTTAGGATGGATATTGATGTGTTGCATTATTTTAGTGCTGCGAACCCTAGGGTAGTGTTGCACTACACATGCACACATACATACTTGCATACATTCCTATTTATATGTGCTCATGGGATTCTTTATAGTTATGTGTTCACATGGGTATGGGACTATATGTTCACATACGGATTTGAGGATGATACTTGGGATTGAGCTGAGTCGATGAGAATTGTTTTGTGGTTGTAATATCGGTGATATGGCAGGATTCGTACTTGAGGTACGTCCTGGTGTTATAGCGGATCTTGGGGCGGCGATACGGGTGAATAGTGTTATAAATAAAATGGTCGTCATGTGATCGTGATATGAGGCATGATATGCTAGGATATTGATATTAGGCCGTATAGGGCGATGTATACCCCTTGATGATGATATGTGCTGACGATATCGGTTTGTACGAGATTGTCGATCAGTAGTCAGATCATGAGTATATTGAGGATATTAGTATTGTATTAGACATAGGTCAGTACCTTAGACCATGATCTTTGATAAAGAGGATACCGGATGAATAGTGTGATGAATATGATTTTGACCCGTACCCAGATTTGGGATGCCGTACGACGGTTTTACGTACGAGCTATATATTGATGATTGATCCGCACTCTTGACTTGGGATGTCTGGTTATAGCTATGATATTATTGAGGCGGGATCACCGACTATATGTTAGTTATATGTATGCCCTAGAGGCCATTACTGTACATTGGATGTATATTGTAGTGGATGCTGGGACATATATAGGTAGGACTTTCTTGCTCGACATGATAGTACGCTATCTGGTTGCTCTTTATCTTAACATGTATACTTTCTGTCTCTCTGATTACATGTTGATAAAGCCCTTAGGATGTATACTCGACTTCCAGGACTATGATGCAGATCATACTAGTGGGGCCTGGGTAGTCAATGAGTACATCCTTCATTGTTCCTAGTCGTGGGAATATCGAGACGGGGCATCGATATTCCAGAGTAGACTAGCGCATATCTTCTCGACCCATGCGATGGGCGATGGATGATCCCATATCCATTGGTGTTTGACATCGAAGATGGTATGCGGGTGCTCAGTGGAGACTGGGTACACTGAACGGACTTGCCGAGAACTCCCAGATGGTATTATACCTCACGTCAGATGGCAGTTCTCTGGTGACACTGGTACAGCTTAGTCTGTTGGCCCGAGATCGTCATAGAGTCTTGTGTGTCTCCCACTGTGCTTTGATTTACACCCTACCACGGCTCTACTGAGTTATGCAAACAGGTGGTTTTTGGGTACAGTCCCGATTCACATGGAGGCAATGAGCGATAGGAGGGGATTCGTCTCTCCCGGTATTGGGGGTTGATGTTGCGCAATGCTCGACTGGCCATAACAGGAAATCCCTGGCCAGGGTTGCAGTGATATACTGGTAAGAGTTATCAGTAGTTTCACGAATGTTATGGACCTCAAGTCGGCATGACTTATCGAGCTATTGGGGTCTGACGTTTACCACCCCTAGGCGAGATATGCGACATATTAGACGATCAGACCGGACTGTACGGTAAGTGTTACTGGTTGGATTCACAGGAGTGTGAGCGGGCTTGCTCGTCGATCTTCTGATCGCTCAATACCCGGGTGGCCGTTACGTTTAGCAGACCGCTTGCGGCTTGTGGGTGCTTGATATGATCATCATCCGCTACCGGCGTATTGACGAGTCTTTAGAGTCCTACACAGAGGTTTCCTGGCTCAAGCGAAACGAAATAGGAGCGCATATGAGATATGTGCGGGACCGAGAATAATGCATGTATGTGATACCCTATTTCATTCTCGCGATGAATGTGTCGAATGGTTGTATGCGATATAACCTAGTTATCGAATCAAGGATTGATTCGATAAGCCGATACATTGGATACTAGCCGGTTATATGCGACATGACCGGATCATTGAATCAAGTGTTGATTTAATGATTTAATGTATAATTATATATTTGATATATTACTTTGCATTAACTAGTATTGGTTCACTTTAAATGGATTTACTCACTTGGTTTGTGCACATTGCATATGTGATATATTTTATGCACATGATTGTATCATGTTTGATGATACATGCAAGCTAGGGTTAGTGTAAAGAATTAGACCATGGTTAAGATTATGATTAGGTTTTTCTTTTTTTTTCTTATTTATTTATTTATTTATTTTGGAAAAAGATGAGAAAAGAATGGTTGCTAATTTTGTTTGCTAGTTGAAGATTTTTGAAGCTTTGAATTAGTCCACCATTCTTGTCTCATCCTTAACCCTAACCATTCAAGTTAACCATGGTCCATTCTCTACAACTAACCAAGGGTTAGTAAATGATAAGTATTGATTTATTTACAATTTACTTAATACTTATCATCTTTTTTTCTTCATCTTCTTCTTCTTCAACATGAGAAAAAAGCTTGCTACATCAATGGTGATTGATGAAAAAGTGTGGGAAATCCAAAACTAAAGTCTACCCAATTCCTATTTCTTCATCCTCTACCTCTTGCCAAGTAGTATAGGGTGTTTCCTTCACAAGTTTTCAAAGCTTGGTGAAGTTGGAGCTTGTTCTTGTGATGCCTCGACGTAGATCATCTTCGGCATCGAACCGACGATCAAGCCTGCCCATTCTTCGATGATGCCAATGCTAGAGTCGTGAGTTCGATTTGGACAGCGGAGGGAGATCATCGTGGAGCTGACGAAGTGGTGGACCGGATCTACAAAGGTTGTAGCCCCTTCCCTATTTCTAAATTTCCGTTTACTTGCTTGCTTTGCCTAAATATCTAGTTAACGATCCGTTCTAGGTTTTCTCGGCACCATAATTTTTACAAATTTGCATGTTTGATCACCTGTAAGACTCCATTAGTGTGCCTAGGAACCCTACAGTGGTATCAGAGCCTAGCTAGAGCCTTAGGCGAAGTCCTGACGGAGTTAGAAGTCCGATCGACCCAAAACCCCGACTTTGAATATGCTCTCTGTACAATTTTTAATTTCGAGGATTTTTCCACATTAAAAATATTCAGAAAAATCAGCAGGAAGATCTAAGACATACTGTAAAATTCGTGGTCCTGATTCCATAAAGGTGGCGCGGATCCGCGGCCTTACAGGAGGCTCATGCGGCGGATCCGCGGCCCTTTTGTCGTTTTGTGCATCCAATTTTGCACAGTAGTTCTTAGCTGTCTGTGCTGGTTTTCCTGGGGTTTTTTAATAATTTTTTCCAGAGTTGCATTTTCTGGGTCGTATTGGGGACTTGGTATATCGATCGGATTGTCTAATTCTGTCTGTGTGCTTTTCCGGATAATCTTAGAATATGTTAAAAAGTTCGACCGAATATAAATACCCACTTTTTCCCCTGCCGGGAAATTTCCAATTGTTGGATTTTTCCGTAGTTTAACGACGTTCTAAGTAGTGCAAGTAACGCGATGGACCCTCTAGAAGACAACAAACCTTAACTCGATTATGTGACCGTCTTGAACTGCCCTTTGAACCTTCGGGTTTGGGGCAGTACGGCGTGCCACATGTGAGGCGTTGGCTTGACCCTTCTACGGCTGGACCGTTGGTACTAAGGCATGAACTGAATGTTGTTAGACTTATTTCATGTGTTGAGCTGTTTCGGGAAAACTTGGGTGTTCGAATGTTCAATCGGAAAGTTTAACATTTTCTGTTTATCCGGAATGTGATACAACAATTGGAATTCACAAAAGTTATGTGATAACTGAATGAATGTTATAAACATAGCACTTTAGTCTCACTTGATCGGTTGCCACGGAATTTTGATGAGATCAAAAGTCCGTCGCAATCACGTAGCGTACGCGGATACTCGCCGGGTAAACTTAATAGACAGCCTCACTCCATAGCCCCGACCAAGTGACTGTAGGAGAACCCCGTCGCCGAAAGCATCCGTTTGAGTGCTCGCGGTAGCGGTGTTCCGCCTTGGTACACTTCGTCGACGGTTTCAGGGGTGCGGCCGTCTACTAAAGTTTGCGACGAGCATTCGATCAGAATGTCGGGAATCCTGTTGAATTGCCCGACTTGATATTGAAAAGTGTTTTCGATAATGAGACTAAAATGCGGGGTTTATAATTGTTAGGCATGCGATGTCTAAAGAATTCATTTGATCAGGCATACGATGTCTGAGGTGGTTGCGGATTCCAACTGTTGTAGTTTTACACTTTCTTTTCTGTGACCGTAAGTGTAATATGTGATATCGCCGGTTTCGTTGCTATATGTCAACGACAATTGGGATATGCATGTTTGGTTACGTTGATGACATGTGATGTTATGTGTTGCTGGATATGTTATATTGGATCGTCGTATTTGAATAGCCGGGGGGTTTTTATGTGAGATGAGTGTTTTTCATTTTCGTTTATGTAAAAACTTGTATATAATATTCTTTTATTGGGGCACTTCCAGGTTGCGGAAGTTGTCACCGTTGATGTATATTATTTACTTTTCCGCATTAGGATAGACCCAAGGAGGGGAGCACAAGTAACCGGGTTCTGGGGTCCAGTGGGAGACCATCTCGAGGAGTCGAGTCCGGGTCTCCTAACCCTAGAATTGGTAGGGTTGCTTGCCGCTCTCGTAGGGGTCTAGGGGTGTGGGATTGGCTATTCATCACGACCGTGGAATCTGTGTTTTATACTGGCTCGTATTGAAAACACGGACGTCCTAGTATATCCAATATTTCATATGTTTCTTCTGCTGTGATTTATCTGTGATCATGTGATGTTCTGTGACAGATATTATATATAGTATATATGATATATTATATAGACGTTGCTTATGTTTTACACCCGCGCTAGCCCTGCCCCGCTCTGCCGTTAGTTACCTAACCTAACGGTGCACGAGGGGACATCGAGGCGAATGCGGATGGCATAAGTGTACGTCATATTTATCTGTGATGTTTAGGTAATTTATATGATGGGATATTCATTAATGAGATTAATGAAAGAAAATAAACCTAATTGATGTTGTGGAATCGAATTTCAAAATTAAAACAGGTAGCTACAGTTCTTGCTTTGCATCGCGGTGTTCATTATAGAACATCCTGCACCTTATTCGATGAGGAAAGGACCGAGATCCCTTCACCGGGAGTGACTCCTTTAGCAATAACTGGCAGATGCTACAACTCTCGGTTTGTCTTTGATCGCTTCTATAGTTTCCGCTTTGCACAGTGATATATATGATATATCCCGCACCTCATTCGACGAGGAAAGGGCCGACGATCCCTTCACTGGGAGTGACCCCTTTAGCAAAACTAGAAAAGCCTCGAAAACATTCCATTTAAAAACCATTTGATTCCGCAACGAGATCAAGTTCAAAGCGTTAAAGGTTTTCATAAAAACCATTCGCAACCCTCCGTCATTTTAGGAAGTAGAGTACTTAGTATTCGTGCTGTGTTTGTTGACCATAGTCAAGGCACAGTGTACGGTAGCTAAGTGATGTCTTCCTACACCGCATATGATGCGATTAGTTAGGATAGTCGCGTGGTTTTGTTGACCTTAGCCAAGGGTCATGTGGGTGGGTCTAATTAATCACGAAATGACGGGTAGAACTTGACTAGTACCTATGATTTGTTGACCTTAGCCAAGGTCATAGGTGCTAGGGGTAAAAACCATTATCGGGAGTTTCAAGTGTTGAAATTTGCAATGAGGTTGCATACTTTCTATATGATAGTTGGATCCCGATACCCACTGCGAGTAATTGTTACTTCTGGGAGAGTTTTGCACTTTACAATTAGCCGATCAAGTAGGTGTCTAGAAAGGTGTCAACGGGGTTACGCCTCTGGGAAAACGAGGTTTACTGTAATTAGGTCCGTGCGAAAGCACGGGGAACCTCCCTCAAAGTACCGACACTGGCCTGGCTGAAAGATTGGCGAACTTGTAGAGTGTAATTAATCCCGGCTAGTCTTTCCTTTTAAGGTTTGAAGGAAGATTTGATAAAAACAGTGGGAGCCATCCTGATTAGATAAAATATATAACCAATCTGATCTTGCAATAGCGCACGCAGAGTGTTTTCTTCTCTTTCTCTCCAGGTAGCGACCATATCACGCCTTAATCAAGATAATAATACGGAATATTGACCGAACCCGCTTGTTATACTGAGCTGGGGAACGTTGGTCCCGCTCCAACTTATAATTGTTATAAGACAGAGCAGGAAATTGGGGAATACCAGAATTCCTATGCCGTCCAAACGAAGAAAGTGCATATGATGCATCTCCTTCGGGTGTGTTTATTATAAAGAACTGTTTCTCAGTATCCTCTGCATCCTGGGTATATAATACCGGATCAGGATCCCAGATATGTAATCTGTTATATAGGGCTACAAAAAGGTAGAAAAACTGAGAACGGGTGATAAGTTTCATGAGACAGAAACCGGGGCAAGTGTTGCAGCCAAGTCTGTTGGTCACTGTCACCCTGTATTACGAATACATTGATTCTGAACAAATGCTATTAGATACCGAACCTGATATACAAAATCATATCAGTCTCTTTATTAGTAAAGAAATGATATAATTTTGTATTTTTGGATAATGTTTTGAACATTTCCTATATCAAAAGTTGATCGGTTCAGGCACGTTATCTAAAAGCATTGACGTTCTAAATCAAACTACAGTTCCTTGCATACAGAACACACACAAGAGGAAGAGTTCAGAAATGAACGATTCGTTCTTGAGGCATTGAAGACTAGGTCATATCAATGCGACCCGACTGGCTAAAGTTACATTTTAGATGCATATTTAAATCAGTTTGAATTTACATCTTGTGAAACTTGCCAGTCATGTCACAAAGATTAGATGACCATAGCTCTGTTTATTAGAAATAGAGAAAGAGTTAGTAAACTCTTGGGACTGATACATGATGATGTATGTAAAGTCTCCTGTCTACACATGCCAGGACTGGTTCTTTATACTTCATTATATTCTCTGATAATCTCTCAAGATTCAGTCATATATTCCTGTTGAAATATAAGTCCGAACCTTTTGAGGTATTCACAGAATATAAGTAGGAAGTAGAGAACCAAAATACGGGTATAAGTATTATGTCCTATGATGAGATCAGGGAGGAAAATACTTGTGCATGGAATCCTTGGACTATTCTAAAGGAAAATGAGATTCTCTCTCAGTATTACTCCTCTGAATACACCACAGCACAACGGTGTATCGGGGCGGAGCAATCACACAATATTAGATATCGTGTGCTCTATGATGAGTATTACTGAGTTACCTATTTCCTTTTGGGAGTTATGCGCTTGAGAAGCTGCATACCTATTGAATTAGGTTCGAATCAAATCAGTGCCTACCATTCCATATGAGATATGGTATGGGAAGAGCCTATCTCTTAAGTAAGTTAAGATTTTGGATTGTCTGGCCTATGTCAAAAGAAAAATCCGGACAAGATCGAGGCAAGATCAGTTCTGTAGAACTGGAAAGGTTCCAGCTGTACAAAACTGCTAATGATTTGACAGAACCAAAGGATTCAATAGTTTCCGACGAACCTCAGCCTTTCCGCCGATCTAGTAGGGTTCCTCACCCACCTGAGAGATACCTCTGTTTCTCGATGACAGTGGGAGCAAGGATTGCATCATCAGATGATGACCCAACTAGATTCGAGCAGGCCATCAAGAGTAGGGACTCTATAAGAATGGCTGGATGCTTAGCAATCTGAGATGGAATCCATATACACCAACAAAGTATGGACTTTGGTTGCGATATCTGAAGGGTTAAATCCCCATCAGGAGCAAGTATATCTTGAGAAGATTACTTGGTGTAGATGGACAAGTTGAAACTTTCAAAGCTAGACTTGTTAAAAGTTTTCGTCATCGACCAGGCACGGATAATGATGAAACATTTTCCAGGGACTATGCTTAAGTCCATCCAGATCCTACTTGCCACGGCTACATACCATGACTACGATATCTGGTGGTTTGGTGCCATGACAACTTTTCTAAATAATGATTTAGAAGAGAACGTCTATAAGTACACAGCCAGAGGGCCTCGTAGACAGTGGGAGCAGCGGAAACGTATGCAAGATGCTTTATAGGATAAAGCAGGCATCGCGAAGTTGGAACATCTGTTTTGATGGATTAGTCAAAGAAGTTGACATCATCAAAATGGTAGATGAACCTTGTATAAACAAAAAGGTAGTAGGGAGTATGGTGACGATCCTCGTAGAGTACGTGGATGACATACTCTTGTTAGGGAAGGAGTTTCCTATGCTACGCTCGATCAATCTCCGCTTATCACAAAGATTTTCCATATAGGATCAAAATGATACGTACTAAATCCTAAGCTTTGGATCTATGAGATAGATCTAATTGGATGTTAGGATACTCACTAGTTGTAGTGAGATGGTATCAATCGATCCTGGGTTGAATCACTGGAAGTGTTCCAGGGTGATAAAGACGACTGAATGTCAGTCACAGGCACTGTCTTTACCCTTAGTAAATGGACGGTATGTTGGAAGAGTTCCAAGCTCGATACCGTGGCAAACTAGACGATGAAGGCTGGTAACATCGCTATTAAAAATACTGCTAAAGAGGCAGTTTGGGTGTATATTGGTTCATAAGATGAACTAGGTTCCTGCCATTGTATGACAATGGAAGTGTGGCTTCGGCCCTGGAACCCTGGTCCCATCAGTGACCCAGACATATTCTGAGGCAGCATCACCTGATCATGGAGATAGTTGATCTCCAGGATGATCTAGGTTAGGAGAGTAGACTCAGAGGACAACACGGCGGATCCACTCACGAAGGCCTTTTCCCAAAGAGAGACTTTTATGGGATGGTTGAGTATGTGATACTGCAACCACTGCTACAGATGTCCCTAGTGCAAGTAGGAGATTGTTAGTTATATGTATGCCCTAGAGGCCATTACTGTACATTGGATGTATATTGTAGTGGATGCTGGGACATATATAGGTAGGACTTTCTTGCTCGACATGATAGTATGCTATCTGGTTGCTCTTTATCTTAACATGTATACTTTCTGTCTCTCTGATTACATGTTGATAAAGCCCTTAGGATGTATACTCGACTTCCAGGACTATGATGCAGATCATACTAGTGGGGCCTGGGTAGTCAATGAGTACATCCTTCATTGTTCCTAGTCGTGGGAATATCGAGACGGGGCATCGATATTCCAGAGTAGACTAGCGCATATCTTCTCGACCCATGCGATGGGCGATGGATGATCCCATATCCATTGGTGTTTGACATCGAAGATGGTATGCGGGTGCTCAGTGGAGACTGGGTACACTGAACGGACTCGCCGAGAACTCCCAGATGGTATTATACCTCACATCAGATGGCAGTTCTCTGGTGACACTGGTACAGCTTAGTCTGTTGACCCGAGATCGTCATAGAGTCTTGTGTGTCTCCCACTGTGCTTTGATTTCCACCCTACCACGGCTCTACTGAGTTGTGCAAACAGGTGGTTTTTGGGTACAGTCCCGATTCACATGGAGGCAATGAGCGATAGGAGGGGATTCTTCTCTCCCGGTATTGGGGGTTGATGTTGCGCAATGCTCGACTGGCCATAACAGGAAATCCCTGGCCAGGGTTGCAGTGATATACTGGTAAGAGTTATCAGTAGTTTCACGAATGTTATGGATCTCAAGTCGGCATGACTTATCGAGCTATTGGGGTCTGACGTTTACCACCACTAGGCGAGATATGCGACATATCAGACGATCAGACCGGACTGTACGGTAAGTGTTACTGGTTGGATTCACAGGAGTGTGAGCGGGCTTGCTCGTCGATCTTCTGATCGCTCAATACCCGGGTGGCCGTTACGTTTAGCAGACCGCTTGCGACTTGTGGGTGCTTGATATGATCATCATCTGCTACCGGCGTATTGACGAGTCTTTAGAGTCCTACACAGAGGTTTCCTGGCTTAAGCGAAACGAAATAGGAGCGCATATGAGATATGTGCGGGACCGAGAATAATGCGTGTATGTGATACCGTATTTCATTCTCGCGATGAATGTGTCGAATGGTTGTATGCGATATAACCTAGTTATCGAATCAAGGATTGATTCGATAAGCCGATACATTGGATACTAGCCGGTTATATGCGACATGACCGGATCATTGAATCAAGTGTTGATTTAATGATTTAATGTATAATTATATATTTGATATATTACTTTGCATTAACTAGTATTGGTTCACTTTAAATGGATTTACTCACTTGGTTGTGCACATTGCATATGTGATATATTTTGTGCACATGATTGTATCATGTTTGATGATACATGCAAGCTAGGGTTAGTGTAAAGAATTAGACCATGGTTAAGATTATGATTAGGGTTTTCTTTTTTTTTTCTTATTTATTTAATTATTTATTTTGGAAAAAGATGAGAAAAGAATGGTTGCTAATTTTGTTTGCTAGTTGAAGATTCTTGAAGCTTTGAATTAGTCCACCATTCTTGTCTCATCCTTAACCCTAACCATTCAAGTTAACCATGGTCCATTCTCTACAACTAACCAAGGGTTAGTAAATGATAAGTATTGATTTATTTACCATTTACTTAATACTTATCATCTTTTTTTCTTCATCTTCTTCTTCTTCAACATGAGAAAAAAGCTTGCTACATCAATGGTGATTGATGAAAAAGTGTGGGAAATCCAAAACTAAAGTCTACCCAATTCCTATTTCTTCATCCTCTACCTCTTGCCAAGTAGTATAGGGTGTTTCCTTCACAAGTTTTCAAGGCTTGGTGAAGTTGGAGCTTGTTCTTGTGATGCCTCGACGTAGATCATCTTTGGCATCGAACCGACGATCAAGCCCGCCCATTCTTCGATGATGCCAATGCTAGAGTCGTGAGTTCGATTTGGACAGCGGAGGGAGATCATCGTGGAGCTCACGAAGTGGTGGACCGGATCTACAAAGGTTGTAGCCCCTTTCCTATTTCTATATTTCCGTTTACTTGCTTGCTTTGCCTAAATATCTAGTTAACGATCCGTTCTAGGTTTTCTCGGCACCGTAATTTTTAGAAATTTGCATGTTTGATCACTTGTAAGACTCCATTAGTGTGCCTAGGAACCCTACACTATACATATACAGGTATGTATATGTATCGACTCAGATGATAGGCGGTTTCCTTACCTGTACTTCAGCTTGTTAGTTCAGCCGTATAGTTTAGTGTAGTTGTTAGATTCGATTAGACTTCTTACCTATTTCGAAAACTAACGAATCACGGGTATTTTCAAAAGACGTATCTTTTCATAAAAACCACCGTAGCCCTATTTTCAAAACCCCGCGATTCGTGTTATTTCAAATGGCACCATTGTTTAATTTTTAGCTCCCGCTCGTTTTGGTTGCTCGCTCCGCATCGCATATTTACATTGTTATTTCATATTGCATTGTTGACATTATGCTGTTAGGACACCAGCACCATTACCGATGATGCGTATGTACCACATACACTTACTTGCCGGCTCACACACATCTTCATCGGTAATTTCCATGTCACGAACACCTTAGAAAATATTGTTGCTTAACTTAGCTTGATAGCCAGTAGTTTGACATAATATTAGTGTACATACCTTATATGCCAGCTTAGATATTGTAGTTATTACTTGTCGCTTCATGCATACTGTTATTCATTCTCATGCTTATATTCATGGTTTTACATGCTATTGATGATTCGGATTTCCATGATATTTTCTGGATTTGGAAGAAAACCGCAAAACATATATAAACTGATTTCTCTCTTTTTAAATAAAAAGTGCGGTTTTTCCCATGATGTATGAGTCGTCCACCATGAGTTTGCTGATGGATTTCGAGACCCGATTCGAAGAGGCGGATGAACCGTTTCGGGTACATGGTGGACCCGGTAAGGTACCCCGGGGCAAGAAGCGCGTGATGATGACGATGTGAGCCTGGCAGGGGAGCACTACCTACCGGTGATTTTACCCGACGCGTCGGATATCCGGAGGATACCGTCGTGGTCTTGAGATGGATGGTAGGGGACGGTCTGGACTGACGGCGCCCTAGATATTGTGATTGAGACATTGAGATTTCGAGATATTGAGGTACAGAGACTGTGATACAGAGATATCGAGATATTGGGATTACGTTTTGTGCCGATGCTAGGCACTGTTTTATGCTGATTTCATTATGATACCTCATTTTAAAAATACAAAGGAAATCTCGCTAAATTATGAAAACAGTTCTTCATTTACATGTATTCTGTTTTCATGCATTCATACCTCATTCATATGATATATTGCTACCTGAGGCACTGACACGGGCACATGAGATTACACTCGGGTTAGATATTTACCCTAGCCTTGTTATGGGTTGCATGTTATATATATATTTGAGGATATATTATGATCGTATGACCTAGGATTGCGTCATACATGCGATTTCTATTCGTAGATGTTTTTCTATTCACGAGTTGGCAACTCACCCCCGTTGTGCCCCAGTTTCTTGCAGGTTTCGCCGTACAGGTTTCTTTACGGCTTTGCGGGTACAATTTCGTTCGGGTGACTTGCTAGTAGGTGGGTTATTTGTATCGTACCCATCATTATACATTGTATATTATTATTCAGTTGTATCTAGAAGTTCCATCAACCAAACATGTATTTATTTTGAGATAGAGACCAGTGATGTTATTCCTTTGACCTTAGAGTCGCGCGTTATTTTTCTGCGGTTTTCTTGTGGGTTTGAGTTTCCTTTTGAATTTTGATCCTCGCCGTTGGCGTTGTATATTATATTGCTTGTGTGGTTGTGACCGTCGATTGACGAAGAGCTAGCTCCCGTTTGGGGATGCCTTTTTATTGATTTCGTATACTATTCATGTTGTATCCCGTTTGGGAGCCAGTATTTACAAAGGAGATCTAACGAAATTTTCAGTAAATTTTGATGTTCTTAAAAACCGCATAATTCGGCTTATGCTGTTAAAACTACTTGTTTTAAATTGGTTTTCCTTCACTCTACTTCTTTTCTTGGTTTGGATTTCTGGGTTTTCGGTTTACTTAGATTACGTACGCCTCGAGACGTTTCGTAGTTTAAGTGCCGGTCATGTTCCGTACTTTCGGGACGTGACAGGTTACTTAATTAAGGAACTTCACGAAATCGTTGGAAAACCTCCCTCGAAGTACCGACACTGGAATGGCTGAACGGTTAAGCAAGTATTGCACGGTGAGATTGATCCTGACTAATTCTTCCTTTATGGTTTGAGGAGGGATTCGAGAGACAGTGGGAGCCATCCTGTTTAGACAAACTAAAAACCACTCTAAACTTGCACGAGCATCATACTAAAGTGTTTCTTTTCTCTCTCCTAATTGCAGCGACCAATCAACATGACCGGACTTAAGTTATTACTAGATAAAAACATACTGACAGGGACAAACTACAAAGGTTGGCTCAGGAATGTCAAAATGGCAATCACTTACGACAAGTTGGGGTATCTCCTTACCACCAAAGCTCCCCCTGTCCCAGGTCCCACCTCCAGCGTCGCGGATATAGAAATCCATAAGACATGGGAAATCGATTGCGCGAAGGCTAAGTGACTCGTGCTTGCCTCTATGGACAATGAACATCAGAGGAGGCACGAGAATATGGACCTAGAATCCATATTTCTCCATACAAAAGAACTGTATGGAAAGCAATCTCGTATCGCCAAATACGAAGTGTCGAAGAAGCTGTTTTCGGCAAGATTGGCCGTCGGATCATCGGTAGCGGAACACGTGCTTAAGATGATTGGCTATATAGAAGAGCTCGCGGACCTTGGGACCACGTTGGAGAATGAACTCTACATTGACTTAATTCTCCAGTCCCTTCCTTCTACTTACGCCCAGTTTATCCTAAATTTCAACATGCAAGGAAAGGAGGTTGAACTTTCCGAGCTTCTGAACATGTTGAGGAGTGCTGAGGGCACCCTACAGAAAGGTAGGGAAACATCCACTTTGTTTGTAGGAGGATCTTCCTTTTCTATGTCCAGGGCGAAAGCCAAGGGAAAGAAGAAGAAAGCCCCCGCCAAACCAAGGGGCGGTGTTAGTAAAGTGGATACGAAGGGAAAGGCAAAGGCAACAAAGGTAGCGGGAAAGCTTGTAGGAAAGGAAGAATGCTTTTACTGTCCCAAGAGTGGACACTGGAAAAAGGATTGCAGGACTTGGAAGGCCAGAACTCAGGATCTGAAGCAAGTTGCGGCTTCAGCTTCAGGTGTGTATGTTATTGAAAACTGTCTGTCAATAAACTCTACTTCCTGGGTATTGGATACCGGATCAGGATCTCATATCTGTAATTCTTTGCAGGCATTGAGAAGGCGTAGGGTTTTGAAGGCAGGTGATATGACCCTCAGAGTTGCAAACGGAGCTAGCATGGATGCTGAGGCCGTGGGGGACTATCACCTAGGATTGTCAGATGAACACTTTTTGGTTTTGTGTGATTGTTATTTTGTACCAAATGCAACTTGTAATATCATTTCTGTATCTTTATTATCTAAAGAAGGTTATGAATTTGCATTTGTAAGTAATGTTGTGAACATTCACCTTAATCAAGTTTTGATTGGGTCAGGTACTGTAAGTCCGCGGCGGCGCCCCGGCCATCGATCCGACGCCGGAAATGCGGAAACAAAAACTTTGCAAACTAGCAAACCGGCACCACCGCGCACTTTTTAACCCAGATCGGGCCATTAACCTAGCTACTAGCAAACTAGAATAAGAGTAGAAAGCTATACCGAGCGATCCGTGTCCTTCGGTCTTCGGCCTCCACTCCGATCTCTTCGCGGAATCTCCGGTCTTCATCTTGTTAGTGTATATGCCCTAGAGGCCATTACTGTATCATACTGGTTTGTATATTACTTAATGGATGCTTGGGATATTCACCTTGTATATACAATCTTGCTCAAAATAGTAGTATGCTACTTGGTTTGTTTCTACTTCGATGTGTACATGTGTTTATTTTTGTATATCGCCTATACACATTAGTGGAGCCCTTAGGATCTTTGCTTGATTACCAGCGATGTGATGGCCGTCACACTAGTGGGGCTGGGTAATCTATAAGCACATCCTTATGCAGGTCCCTGGTCGCAGGACTATCGAGACAGGGCATCGATACTCCGGAGTAGACCAGTGCATGCGCTTCTCATCCCAGTGTGGGAGACGGTCTGTCCCACAGCCGTCAGTACGTCGTACTTGAGATAGTATGCGGGTGCTCGTTAGGTTACGGGTATACTGGACAGGACTCGTCGGGAACTGACTAGTTGGTATTATGCCTATCGTCAGTTATCAGTTCCCAGGTGACATGAGTACAGCTTAGTCCGCTGACTTGACACTGTCACTTCGCCTCGAGTGTGTTCCCACTGTACTTTGATCACTACCCTACCACGGCTCAAAGGAGTCGTGCAAACAGGTAGTGGTTGGGTGCAGTCCCGAAGCACTTGGAGGCAGTGACGGTTAGACAGGATTCGTCTCTCCCGGTATTGGGGGTTGACATCGCGCTGTGTCTAGGAGAGCCATTACACGAGTAGTCCCTGGCCAGGGCAAACGAGATATACTGGTAGGTTTCCAGTGTTATCTCAGGGTGTTTTGGGCTTCGCTCCGGCACGACTTGTACCGCTATTGGGGGACTGACGTTTACCGCCCCCTAGGCCCGCCATGCGATGTATCAGACGAACAGACCGGACTGTACGGAGAATGTCACACTCAGGCTCAGTAGGAGTTCAGATGGGTTTCGCCTCGTCGGTCTTCTTGTCGGCATTACCTGGGGACCGTTACGCACAGCTAGTGCCGCTTGCGGTCTGTGGTTAAACCCACTGCCAGCGTAGTGTCGAGTCTTTAGAGTCCCACACAGAAAGCTTTTCGCCTTTAGGCTAAAGAGTAGAGGTCGTATGGTATTGCGACAGGTCGCATGGTTTTGCGACAGGGTTCGGTCACATCCGTGCACTTGTGCACGTACAGTGTCCGGACAGTTTACACTAGCGGGCTTTGGTTTAAGCCAGATCCTAGTGTACCTTTTGGGATTGGATTTATCCACTGTGCATTCGTGTTCCTCGGAACGCGGATGCGGGTGTGTATGCACAGTTGACAGGGAGGCAGAGGCAGCGGATTCTCATTAGGGTTGTTGACAGTTGACCGTTGACTATTTGACTTTTTGTTCAACCCTAATGAGAATATGATATGTGATTAACTATTATATTAATTAAGTATTATGGTGACATGGTTGTTGACTTTGTTGACTTGTTGACTTTTGTTGACTTGTTGACTTTGTTGACTTGTTGACTTTTGTTGACTTGTTGACTTAGTTGACCGGTTGACTAGGCTTGACTAGTTGACCATCATGATAACCATAGCCATCATTTCATGGCAAAGACTTTTGTTTGCTTGCTCATTTGTGTAAAATGAGTGCATGAAATGATATGGTTATGGTTGCTTCAACCATCACATAAGACTTTTTTGATATGATGAGTTATCATGACTTTGGATTATGAGAGGGTGAGAGACAAAAGAGTTGCTCATTCTTTTCTTGCTCATTCTCTCTCTTGTTCTTGAGCTCTCTTGTTTTTGCTCTCACCCTCTTGCTCTTTTTCCCTCTCTTTGATCTATGGTTCTCTTGTCTCATGAGTTGAGAATCAAGAACCATAGATAAAATCCCACACAAACTATTCTCTACTCATTCTAGTTCACAAGGTTTAGCAAACCGAGTGAACTAGTTTCTTCAAAGAACGAAGAAGGAGCCAAAGGTTGGAGCTTTCAGGTGGATCTATCTTCGGCGTACGGAGACGACGGGAAGAAGCCAATCCGGACCACCATTGGAGTTTGAAGACGAAGGAGTTCAAGACAAGCAAGGTATAACCCCCTAACCGAGTAGCTAGAAACTCGTAGTTAGGTTGCTAGATAGATGTTTAACCAAGATCCGGGTTTTTGGTCCATGTTACCACCTCCGTAAAATCGTTTTTTACCAAATTCCGCATTCCCGAAAGTACCGGGAGAGGTAGCATGGACTTACAGTGGTATCAGAGACTAGTTAAACTCTATCTAACATGTTAGCTAGTAACTAGAAGATCGATCAAAGAAAAAGTACCAAAAACGAACCCCAAAAATTCGAGTTTCTGTCGATTTTTTTACTGTTCAAAAGTTGATTATTTTAACACCTAAAATCGGCTCAGGGTTTTTAAAAGACACTGTAGAAAAATCACCAATTGATTCCCCTAAAAGAGCGCGGAAACGCGGCAATAGCTTGCTATTGCCGCGGTTCCGCGGCCTCCTTGCCCCCTCTCTGGTGTTTCTTTGCTACAGTGTGCTTCTGGGGGTATTTTGGGATTTTTGGTATATATATTTTCAACCCAGATTTTCCAGAACGAAAATTTTATTTTGGGGTCCCGAAAATCCGTATTTTTGATCGAACTTCTAAAAGACTTAAGCTAACGGGTTTTTCTGTAATGTGATATTTGTATTGAATGTCTACTAATCGCTATATGTCGATTAGTGGGGGTTATCCAAATCTGTGATCTGTAATGTTGCTGGAATGTGTATATGAATATGTTGGATTATCGCGGGTGAATAGCCGGGGGTTGTGAGACGAGAGTTTTTCTTTTCTTTCAATTCATGTAAATTTGTAAATTGATGTAATAATTATTTGTATGGCCGCACAACCGGGTCGGGGTTGTAGCCGTCATTGTATAATTTCTTTTTACTGTTTTTGCTCTTAGGATAGACCCATGGAGGGGGTGCACAAACTACCGGGTATGCCGAAGTGTCGAGTGGCCTACTCATGGAGATGAGGGAGGTTACTACGCTTCGGGTACTTGGCGGGTAGTTTGCCGCACCCGTAGGGGTCTTGGGTGGGGTTTTGGCTATTCACCGCGACCGTGTAATTTGTCTTTCGTTACAGGCTCGTACGAATTACAGATTCCTAGTATATCCAATGTATTCATCTGTGATCTGAAATGTTTATCATTGCAGTATATCTATATATGATATTATTTAGGCGTTGCTTATGTTTTACAGCCGCGCTAGCCCAGCCCCCGCTCTGTCGTTAGTTAAGTAACCTAACGGGTAATGACGGGGCCCCGTGGCGAATGCGAATGGCATAAGCGTACGTCATATTTTGGTTGTTTTCTGCAATGATAGGATTAAATGATGGGACGCATTAAAAGAACTAATGCAAGAATATCACGCATTAAAAGAACTAATGCAAGATAATAAACCAAGTTAAAGTCGTTGGAACACTTTCGAAAAACCACTCGGTTCTTTTCAAAAACAACTTTTAAATGCGGAGCTTGAGCCACTCCTTTTAAAAGCTATCTCGTTCCATCGACCATATCAAGTTCACTACGTTCACGGTTTTGCCAAAACCATCCGTAGCCCTCCGTCGTTTCACATGAATAGTCAATAGTATTCAAGCTGTGTATGTTGGCCAAAGTCAAGGCACAGTGATTGGTAGCTATTAGGTGTTCATGTGTAGCATAGATAGATGCGTTGGTTTGGGACAGTCGTACTGCCATTTTGGCCAAAGTCAAGGGTAGGTACGGATGGATCCAAATTAACCTGGATAATGACGGGTAGAACTTGACATGTGACTTATGATATTTTGGCCAAAGTCAAGGTCATAAGAGCATGGGGCAGAAATCCACATCGGGAGTTTCATAAGTACTGAAACTTGCTAGATTTGCATACCATTTGGAGTGTGATAATTCTGGTAGGATTCCTTCAGTTTCGTCACGCAATGATATTTGGATCCCGATCCTACTGTGAGTATATGCTACTCCTCGGGAAATTTCTCACTAATCGATTAATGCTATAAACCTAGTAGGTGCCTAGAAAGGTGTTAGCGGGGCTACGCCCCCAGGGAAAAGAGGTTCTTTAATTAAGGAACTTCGCGAAAGCGTTGAAAAACCTCCCTCGAAGTACCGACACCGGCCTGGCTGAACGGTTAAGCAAGTATTGTGCGGTGGGATTGATCCCGACTAATTCTTCCTTTATGGTTTGAGGAGGGATTCGAGAAACAGTGGAAGCCATCCTGTTTAGACAAACTAAAAACCACTCTAAACTTGCAAGAGCATCATGCTGAGTGTTTCTTCTTCTCTCTCCTAATTGCAGCGACCAAATCGACATGACTGGACTTAAGTTACTCCTAGATAAAAACAAACTGACAGGGCCAAACTACAAAGATTGGCTCAGGAATGTCAAGATAGCAATCACTTACGACAAGCTGGGGTATCTTCTTACCACCAAAGCTCCCTCTGCCCCTGGTCCCACTTCCAGCGTCGCGGATAAGGAAATCCGCAAGACTTGGGAGATTGATAGCGCGAAAACCAAAGGCCTCGTACTTGCCTCGATGGACAACGAACATCAGAGGAGGCACGAGAATATGGACCTTGAATCCATATTTCTCCATACAAAAGAACTGTATGGAGAGCAATCTCGTATCGCAAGATACGAAGCGTCGAAAAAGTTATTCTCGACAAAGATGGCCGTTGGATCATCAGTAGCCGAGCACGTGCTAAAGATGATCGGCTACATTGAGGAGCTCGCGGACCTAGGGATCACATTGGAGAGTGAACTATATACGGATATAGTTCTCCAGTCCCTTCCTTCCACTTACGCCCAGTTTATACTGAACTTCAACTTACAAGAAAAAGAGGTTGAACTTTCAGAACTCCTCAACATGCTGAGGAGCGCAGAGGGCACCCTACAGAAAGGTAGGGAAACATCCACTTTGTTTGTAGGAGGATCATCTTCTTCTAGGTCCAAGGCGAAAGCCAAGGGAAAGAAGAAGAAAGCCCCCGCCAAACCAAGGGGCGGTGTTAGTAAAGTGGATACGAAGGGAAAAGCTAATGCAACAAAGAAAGCGGGGAAGCTTGTGGATAAGGAAGAATGCTTTTATTGTCATAAGAAAGGACACTGGAAGAATGATTGCAGGGCCTGGAAGGCCAGAACACAGGAATTGAAGCAGGTTGCAGCTTCAGCTTCAGGTGTGTATGTTATTGAAAACTGTCTTTCAATAAACTCTACTTCCTGGGTATTGGATACCGGATCAGGATCTCATATCTGTAATTCTTTGCAGGCGTTGAGAAACCGTAGGGTTTTGAAGGCAGGTGACATGACCCTCAGAGTTGCGAACGGAGCTAGCATGGATGCTAAAGCCGTGGGGGACTATCACCTGGGAATGTCAGATGGACATGTTTTGGTTTTGCGTAATTGCTTTTTTGTACCCAACGCAACTTGTAATATCATTTCTGTATCTTTAGTTTCTAAAGAAGGTTATGAATTTGCGTTTGTAAGTAATGTTGTAAACATTCACCTTAATCAAGTTTTGATTGGGTCAGGTACATTGAGTAATGGTATATACGTATTGAACCAACCACAGATTTTCAATGTCCAGAATACACACAAAAGAAAGTCTCCGGAAATAAATCAGACTTTCTTGTGGCATTGTAGACTGGGTCACATCAATGAGAGAAGGTTGACGAAGTTACATACAGAAGGGTATTTGAATGCGTTCGAATATCAGTCGTATGCCACTTGTCAATCCTGTCTCAAAGGAAAGATGACAAAGTCTCCGTTTACTGGACATGGAGTAAGAGCGAGCGAGCTCTTGGGACTCGTACACAGTGACGTATGCGGTCCAATGTCTACACATGCGCGAAGCGGCTATTCTTACTTCATTACTTTTACGGATGACTTCTCAAGGTACGGTTATTTCTTCTTAATGAAACATAAGTCCGAAGCCTTTGGAAAATTCCAGGAGTATAAGAATGAAGTAGAGAAACAGACCGGCAAAAGTATTAAGATTCTAAGATCGGATCGAGGTGGAGAATACTTAAGTGCCGAGTTCCTGGACTATTTAAAAGAGAACGGAATTCTCTCTCAGCTTACTCCTCCATACACCCCGCAACATAACGGTGTATCGGAGAGACGGAACCGCACCCTATTGGATATGGTGCGGTCCATGATGGGTAACGCTGAGTTACCGCGATCATTCTGGGGATATGCGCTAGAATCAGCCGCATATCTTTTGAACCGAGTTCCTACTAAGACTGTGCCTACTACGCCATATGAGATGTGGTGTGGGAAGAGACCCTATCTTAAGCACATTAAGACATGGGGATGTCCAGCTTTTGTCAAAAAGCAGCATGCGGACAAGCTCGAGGCACGCTCAGTACAGTGCAAGTTTGTGGGATATCCAAAGAATTCCAAAGGATATTTCTTCTACTGTGAAGAGGAACAAAAAGTTCTTGTTTCTCGTCATGCCTACTTCTTGGAAACTGAGTTTTTGGAAAACCAGATAAGTGGGAGCACAGTAGAACTGGAAGAGATTCCAGAACCACGGACGATTACTGAAAGTTTAGTGGAACCAGAGGGTTCGAAAGAACAGGACATTCCTACGCCGCTCCGCAGGAGTAGTAGGCAGTCTCATCCGCCCGAGAGATACTACGGTTTTCTCATAGACGGGGATAGAGAGGATTGCATCATAGATTATGATGAGCCTACTAGCTTCCAGCAGACCGTTCAGAGCGTTGACTCAGTGAAATGGCTGGATGCAATGCGGACCGAAATGGAGTCTATGTACACCAACAAGGTATGGACGTTGGACATTGCTCCAGACGGGATAAAACCCGTAGGATGCAAGTGGATCTTCAAAAGGAAGATTGGTGTAGATGGACAGGTTGAGACCTATAAAGCTAGGCTGGTAGCAAAGGGTTTTCGTCAAAGACCTGGCTTGGACTATGACGAAACCTTTTCTCCAGTAGCCATGCTGAAATCCATTCGGATCCTTCTTGCCATTGCTGCCTTCCACGATTATGAGATCTGGCAAATGGACGTAAAGACAGCTTTTCTAAATGGAAATTTAGATGAGTGTGTCTATATGGACCAGCCAGAGGGTTTCATTCAGAGTGGGAGCAGTGGAAAGGTGTGCAAGTTGCTTAAGTCCATCTATGGACTAAAGCAGGCATCGCGGAGTTGGAACATCTGCTTTGATGAGACGGTCAAAGAATTTGGCTTTATCAAAAATCCAGATGAACCATGCATCTATAGTAGATTTGTAGCGAGAACTGTAGTATTCCTCGTGTTATACGTGGATGACATTCTCTTGATAGGAAATGACATTCCTATGCTACAATCTGTCAAGGGGTTCTTGTCGCACAGGTTCTCCATGAAAGACCTGGGTGATGCCTCATACATTCTGGGTATCCGGATCTACCGTGACAGATCCAAGAGGATATTAGGACTTTCACAGTCCAGGTACATCGACACTATACTGAAGAGATTCAGTATGGAAGATTACAAGCGCGGTAACCTACCGGCTTGTCACGGGATCACCTTCTCTAAAGAGATGTCTCCCAAGACTGATTTGGAGAGGGATCGGATGTCTATTATACCCTACGCTTCTGCGGTAGGCTCTATAATGTATGCGATGTTGTGTACCAGACCGGATGTAGCTTATGCACTGAGTGTGGTAAGCCGGTATCAGTCAAACCCTGGGGAGAAACACTGGATAGCGGTAAAGAACATTCTCAAGTACCTGAGAAGGACTAAGGAGATGTTCTTGGTGTATGGCGGAAAAGACCTCCAGATCGAGGCCTTTGCTGACTCCAGCTTCCAGAGTGACAAGGATGATTCCAAGTCCATGTCGGGTTTTGTCTTTACCCTCAATGGAGGGGCGGTGTGTTGGAAGAGTTCCAAACAAGAAACCGTTACAGACTCGACGATGGAAGCGGAATACATCGCTGCATCTGATGCCGCAAAAGAAGCTGTCTGGATGAGGAAGTTCTTGAAAGAACTTCAGGTGGTTCCGTCCATTGTTGATCCAATACCTCTGTATTGCAACAACAACGGGGCTATAGCTTTAGCGAAGGAACCCAGGTCCCATCAGAGATCCAGGCACATCTTAAGGCGGTATCACCTGATCAGGGAGATCGTAGATCGCCAGGAGATCGAGGTTCGGAGAGTCACTTCAGAAGATAACACTGCAGATCCATTCACCAAGGCCCTGCCCCAGACTCAGTTCGAGCGGCTGATCGAGATGATAGGTCTTCGATACGCCAGTACATGGCCTTAGTGCAAGTGGGAGATTGTTAGTGTATATGCCCTAGAGGCCATTACTGTATCATACTGGTTTGTATATTACTTAATGGATGCTTGGGATATTCACCTTGTATATACAATCTTGCTCAAAATAGTAGTATGCTACTTGGTTTGTTTCTACTTCGATGTGTACATGTGTTTATTTTTGTATATCGCCTATACACATTAGTGGAGCCCTTAGGATCTTTGCTTGATTACCAGCGATGTGATGGCCGTCACACTAGTGGGGCTGGGTAATCTATAAGCACATCCTTATGCAGGTCCCTGGTCGCAGGACTATCGAGACAGGGCATCGATACTCCGGAGTAGACCAGCGCATGCGCTTCTCATCCCAGTGTGGGAGACGGTCTGTCCCACAGCCGTCAGTACGTCGTACTTGAGATAGTATGCGGGTGCTCGTTAGGTTACGGGTACACTGGACAGGACTCGTCGGGAACTGACTAGTTGGTATTATGCCTATCGTCAGTTATCAGTTCCCAGGTGACATGAGTACAGCTTAGTCCGCTGACTTGACACTGTCACTTAGCCTCGAGTGTGTTCCCACTGTACTTTGATCACTACCCTACGACGGCTCAAAGGAGTCGTCCAAACAGGTAGTGGTTGGGTGCAGTCCCGAAGCACTTGGAGGCAGTGACGGTTAGACAGGATTCGTCTCTCCCGGTATTGGGGGTTGACATCGCGCTGTGTCTATGAGAGCCATTACACGAGTAGTCCCTGGCCAGGGCAAACGAGATATACTGGTAGGTTTCCAGTGTTATCTCAGGGTGTTTTGGGCTTCGCTCCGGCACGACTTGTACCGCTATTGGGGGACTGACGTTTACCGCCCCCTAGGCCCGCCATGCGATGTATCAGACGAACAGACCGGACTGTACGGAGAATGTCACACTCAGGCTCAGTAGGAGTTCAGATGGGTTTCGCCTCGTCGGTCTTCTTGTCGGCATTACCTGGGGACCGTTACGCACAGCTAGTGCCGCTTGCGGTCTGTGGTTAAACCCACTGCCAGCGTAGTGTCGAGTCTTTAGAGTCCCACACAGAAAGCTTTTCGCCTTTAGGCAAAGAGTAGAGGTCGCATGGTATTGCGACAGGTCGTATGGTTTTGCGACAGGGTTCGGTCACATCCGTGCACTTGTGCACGTACAGTGTCCGGACAGTTTACACTAGCGGGCTTTGGTTTAAGCCAGATCCTAGTGTACCTTTTGGGATTGGATTTATCCAGTATGCATACGTGTTCCTCGGAACGCGGATGCGGGTGTGTATGCACAGTTGACAGGTAGGCAGAGGCAGCGGATTCTCATTAGGGTTGTTGACAGTTGACCGTTGACTATTTGACTTTTTGTTCAACCCTAATGAGAATATGATATGTGATTAACTATTATATTAATTAAGTATTATGGTGACATGGTTGTTGACTTTGTTGACTTGTTGACTTTTGTTGACTTGTTGACTTTGTTGACTTGTTGACTTTTGTTTGCTTGTTGACTTAGTTGACCGGTTGACTAGGCTTGACTAGTTGACCATCATGATAACCATAGCTATCATTTCATGGCAAAGTCTTTTGTTTGCTTGCTCATTTGTGTAAAATGAGTGTATGAAATGATATGGTTATGGTTGCTTCAACCATCACATAAGACTTTTTTGATATGATGAGTTATCATGACTTTGGATTATGAGAGGGTGAGAGACAAAAGAGTTGCTCATTCTTTTCTTGCTCATTCTCTCTCTTGTTCTTGAGCTCTCTTGTTTTTGCTCTCACCCTCTTGCTCTTTTTCCCTCTCTTTGATCTATGGTTCTCTTGTCTCATGAGTTGAGAATCAAGAACCATAGATAAAATCCCACACAAACTATTCTCTACTCATTCTAGTTCACAAGGTTTAGCAAACCGAGTGAACTAGTTTCTTCAAAGAACGAAGAAGGAGCCAAAGGTTGGAGCTTTCAGGTGGATCTATCTTCGGCGTACGGAGACGACGGGAAGAAGCCAATCCGGACCACCATCGGAGTTTGAAGACGAAGGAGTTCAAGACAAGCAAGGTATAACCCCCTAACCGAGTAGCTAGAAACTCGTAGTTAGGTTGCTAGATAGATGTTTAACCAAGATCCGGGTTTTTGGTCCATGTTACCACCTCCGTAAAAATCGTTTTTTACCAAATTCCGCATTCCCGAAAGTACCGGGAGAGGTAGCATGGACTTACACATCTCTTCGTCGGAACGGGCACCACATCGCCGGGTTCTTTTACGGGCTCCCACCTCTGGACCGAGGCAACTCGGGCACGAAGTTGGCGAGTCGACGTGTCCAAGAATACTGTAGGCGAAGTGTAGAATGGATTGTCTCAATGCGAGTATGAAGTTGCCATGTAAGAAATGTGGGCATAGAATTTTGGCAGTGAGGTAATGCTTTGGCTGAAAAATTGAGATGGCTGTATGGAATGAGCTCGGCCAAGAACAATAATGTTCTCTGTGGAATTTTTGTGGGTTGTGTGTAAAAATTAAAACCATGCAAAAGGAAATCCCCACCTCACTAAACAACAGCACACTCACAAAAAGGGGGGGACCCACGAAATTGCATGAAGGGAATTTTTCCCACAAAAATAAACCTCTCCCCTTCTCACATATCATGTGGCCGGCCTCTCAATTTCCATGTGGGGAAAAAAGGAATAATTGTCACAACCAATTACAAATCTCATCATAACAAAGCACCATCATATGAAAAGCAATGAGTTGATTAAAAAGGAATCTCATCATGAAAGAACACTCATGATGCCTCACATATGCATGAAAGCCCTCCATGAATAAGTTATTTGCAAATGTGCAAATAACCCCCTCCATCGAAAGTCCGGTCGTGAAGGAATAAAAGAAAACCGGCCGGAACGGAATGCAAACTGGCAACTTCAGAAAACTGATCCCGTAATAAATTACAGGAAAACCCCGCTACTGCAAATACATGCCCGCATTTGTATTCCCACTGAACACAAATGCAAAGAGACAAAATCTACACTATCTTATACTAGGATCCGGCTTAAGCCAAAGCCGGCTAGTAAAAACCGTCCGATCACGATCCGTGAAATACCGCACGTATCTGATCGAACCCTGCCATATCTCTATACGACCTCTAGAGCGTTTCGCCCGAAACCTGAGTAACTGAGTATGGTGGACTCTAAAGACTCGTCAATACTATGGCTGTGGATTTAACCACTAGCACGTCAGAGGTATAAGCCAATACGTGACGGGCTACCAGGTATTGACCAAAAGGGACGTCGATGAGCGAACTCATCCTGACACCCTACCGAGCTTGTCAGTGACAATATCCATACAGTCCGGTCCGTTCGTCTATGAGCATCCCATGGCGGGCCTAGGGGGTTGGTAAAAGTCAGACCCCCAAAAGCGGTACAAGTCGTGTCGGAGTGTAGCCCAGAACACCTTGAGATACTACTGGAATACCTACCAGCAAATCTCCTGCCTTGGCCAAGGACTTTTCATGTTCTGGCTCTCCTAGACACTGCGCGACCTCACCCCCAATACCGGGAGAGACGAACCCCTGCAGATCCGCTCACTGCCTCCATGTGGCTCGGGACTGTACCCAACTAAAACCTGCTTACACGACTCCTTTGAGCCGTGGTAGGGTAGTAATCAAAGCACAGTGGGAACTCACACGAGACAAATGACGATCTCAGGTCGATGAACTAACCTGTACACATGTCACCAGGGAACCGCTATCTGACGTCTGGTATAATCCCAACTAGCAGGTTCCCGGCGAGTCCTGTCCGGTGTACTCATAACCCAATGAGCACCTGTATACATCTTAGGTGAACCAACTGACACCAGTGGCTTTTGAGACCGGCCACCGCCCCTCGTCGGGGTCTCGACTGTATACACTAGTCTACTCTGGAGAATCGATGCCATGTCTCGAAACTCCCACGACTAGGGACCTTTTAAGGATGTGCTTATGGACTCCAGCTCTCACTTATATGATCGCCCTCATACTGCTGGTAGTCAAGCAAGAATCCAAGGGGCTCTATCAACGTGTAATAGTGACTCGTAAGGTCACCTAAAGCAGTACACGATGATAAAGATAAACCAGATAGCATACTATCATCTTGAGTAAGACTGTCCTACTGGGATAGGTCCTCCCTCAATCATTGCAATCACGTGCCTGTGACCCAATAATTGACTCTGAGGGCACTATTGTAAGTGCACGGCGGCGCCCCGGCCGTCAATCCGACGGCCAAATGCGGAAGCGGTGATAAACTTTAAATTTTCTTGAACTTGCAAACCGCCGCGCACTAATACCCGGATCGAACCACTAACTAGTCTTAGCTAACTACAAGATGGGAAGAGAGATATACCGACTGATCCAAGTCCTCCGGTCTTCTCGTCGTCGTCCCGATCTCCCGCGGAATGTCCTGTCTCCACCTCGTCGCCGGAAGTGCACCACATCGCCTACTTCTTTTACGGGCTCCCACCTCAATGCCGAGGCAACTCGGGCATGAAGCTGGCTAGTCGACGTGCCCAAGATTTGCTGTAGAAAGTGTAGTGCTCAAGTCTTATATGGGGTTTTGGAGCTTTGCCATTTTGGTGGAAGAAAAGAGAGCAACTTTAGGAAATGAACTAGAGGGCTTTTCTAGCAAGCATGAGAAACAAAATGCCACACATAAAATGAATCCATCCCATCCCCTAAGGGAATGGCCGGCCAAAACAAAGAGGGAGTGAGAATGGAGAGAGAGTGTGAGGTGAATGGATGATTGAACCACTATCATAATCATGAGAGAAAAAGAATGGTGAAAAGAAACAATCATCACAACCAAATCCATACTCCACCAACCAATCAACAACAACCATGATGACATCCAAAGTCAAGCTATCATGAAAAAGGAAAGTCAAGTGATGGTGCTCATCATGAAAAACCATCATGATACAAATATATGCAAAGACCCCCTCCACAAATGCTTATTTGCAACAATGCAAATAAGCCCTCCTCCACCAATCTTCGGCCAATGAACGAAACAAAGGAAATCGGCCGAAACGGAAAGCAAACTGGCAACTCCAGAAAACTGGTCCCGTAATAAATTACAGGAAAACCCCGATACTGTGCATACACACCCGCATTTGTATTCCGACCGAAATACAAATGCAATGAGACAGAATCTCCACTGTACTATGTTGGAGATAGTGCCCTCAGAGTCAATTATTGGGTCACAGGCACGTGATTGCAATGATTGAGGGGAGGACCTATCCCGATAGGACAGTCTTACTCGAGATGATAGTATGCTATCTGGTTTATCTTTATCATCGTGTACTGCTTTAGGTGACCTTACGAGTCGCTATTACACGTTGATAAAGCCCCTAGGATTCTTGCCTGACTTCCAGCAGTATGAGGGCGATCATATAAGTGGGAGCTGGGGGTCTATAAGCACATCCTTAAAAGGTCCCTAGTCGTGGGAGATTCGAGACAGGGCATCGTTTCTCCAGAGTAGACTAGTGTATACAGTCGAGACCCCGACGAGGGGCGGTGGCCGGTCTCACAAGCCACTGGTGTCAGTTGGTTCACCTAAGATGTATACAGGTGCTCATTGGGTTATGAGTACACCGGACAGGACTCGCCGGGAACCTGCTAGTTGGGATATACCAGACGTCAGATAGCAGTTCCCAGGTGACATGTGTACAGGTTAGTTCATCGACCTGGGATCGTCATTTGTCTCGTGTGAGTTCCCACTGTACTTTGATTACTACCCTACCACGGCTCAAAGGAGTCGTGCAAACAGGTTTTAGTTGGGTGCAGTCCCGAGCCACATGGAGGCAGTGAGCGGATCTGCAGGGGTTCGTCTCTCCCGGTATTGGGGGTGAGGTCGTGCTGTGTCTAGGAGAGCCAGAACATGAAAAGTCCTTGGCCAAGGCAGGAGATTTGCTGGTAGGTATTCCAGTAGTATCTCAGGGTGTTCTGGGCTGCACTCCGACACGACTTGTACCGCTTTTGGGGGTCTGACTTTTACCAATCCCCTAGGCCCGCCATGCGATGCTCATAGACGAACGGACCGGACTGTACGGATATTGTCACTGACAGGCTCAGTAGGGTGTCAGGATGAGTTCGCTCATCGACGTCCCTTTTGGTCAATACCTGGTGGCCCGTCACGTATTGGCTTATACCTCTGACGTGCTAGTGGTTAAATCCACAGCCACAGTATTGACGAGTCTTTAGAGTCCACCACACAGACAGTTACTCAGGTTTCGGGCGAAACGCTGTAGAGGCCGTATGGAGATATGGCAGGGTTCGATCAGATACGTGCGGTATTGCACGGATCGTGATCGGACGGTTTTTACTAGCCGGCTTTGGCTTAAGCCGGATACTAGTATTAGATAGTGTAGTTTTGTCTCTTTGCATTTGTGTTCAGTGGGAATACAAATGCGGGCATGTATTTGCAGTAGCAGGGTTTTCCTGTAATTTATTACGGGATCGGTTTTATGAAGTTGCCAGTTTGCATTCCGTTCCGACCGGTTTTCCTTCATTCCTTCTCGGCCGGGCTTTGTGATGGAGGGTGTTAATTGCAAGTTCGCAATTAACATTATGTGAGGGGTTTCTTTGCATAAGTGTGGCTTCATGATTATCCTCTTCATCATGAGATTCCCTTTTGGTCCATTCCATTGCTTTTCATTTTTTTGAGATGAGTGAAAAAGGATTGATTTGTGAGGTTTATATTATCTACACATATTGTTTTTCTCTCTCCAATCTATTTTCATCTAAAGAGGGGCCGGCCACTTTGGCTAGAGGGTGAGAGAGGTTGATTGGTGTTAGATTTATTCTTCATCTCATTTCATGCTTTTATGCTTGCCATAATCCCAAGCTTCTCTCATTCATTCTCCTCCTCAAATCCCTCCATCAAGGCAACTTCCATAAACCCTAAAGAGACGACTCACTACACTATTCTATAGCAAGCCTTGGACGCGTCGGCTAGCTAACTTCGCGCCCGAGTTGCCTCGGTCAAGAGGCGGGAGCCCGTAAAAGATTCCGGCTACGTGGTGCCCCTTTCCGACGAGCGAGGAAGTGACGGAGATTCCGCAGGAGATCGGAGCGGAGACGAAGACCGAAGGACACGGATCGTTTGGTATAGCATCTCTACTCTTTTCTTTTTGCTAGCTAGCTAGGTTAATGGCCCGATCCGGGTGAAAAGTCCGCGGCGGTGCCGTTTTGCAAAGTTCGCAAAGTTTTTGTTTTCCGCGTTTCCGGCGTCGGATCGACGGCCGGGGCGCCCCCGCGGGCTTACAATGGTATCAGAGCCACGCCATTAACCTTGCCTAGTTTGCTCTAGTATGTTTAGTGCTCGATCGAACGAAAATCCCCAAAAACCGTATTTTCCCATGCTTCACGTTTCTGTCGATTTTATTTTGTCTCAGAAAATTTTTCAGTACATTGCAGAAATATGAAAATACAATTCTAAGGTATCTGGAAAAATTTGGTTTTGCAATGCTACAGGACGACCGCGGAAGGGCGGCCAAACCCCTGGTTTGGCCGCGCTTCCGCGGTGGAAAGAAGTGTTTACTGTGCGAAATTTTTCCAGTGGGCTTTTGGCACGGAAATAGGGGTTTTGTGATATTTTATTTGGGCCCAGGTTTTCTGTAAGTGCTACAGTTCTTTTTGGGGGCCCACTTTGATAAATTTGTTCGATCGGATATTTTAAACATGCTAGTTCACAGTTTTTACTTTATATCTGCGACCGTGAATGTCACTCGATCGGTAAATCCCGTCTAACTGCTATAGCCCGGTTAGACGGATTTGCGAACGTGACTTTCACGTTGATGTTCTGTGATTGTACTGTGTTGTTGCGGATCGGTCGGTGGGGATAGCCTGGATGCAGTTGTAGTACAGTTCTGTTTTTTATGTTCATTTGATATTGCGGGGCGAGCGTCCGACATGTGGACTGCCGTCACTGCCTGTTTGTATTATTATTTTGGGGCACGACCTGGTTGCGGTCGATGTACCCGTTGTATGTATATTTTACTTTCTGTACTAGGATTACCCCGCGGAGGGGTGCACGGATAGCCGGATTCTGGAGGGCAACAAGCCCGCATCTCATGGCATTGAGACGGAGGGGGCTTCACTCTAGGATTGGCGGGCTATTCGCCGCACTCGTAGGGGGTATAGGGTTGACCCAGGAGGGGTGCCCAAGTTACCGGATTCCGTGAAGTGCTGGGTGGTCCATTCACGTAGCTGAAGGGGGCTGCCTCGCTTCAGGTTTTGGCGGGTGACTTGCCGCGCCCGTAGGGGTCTAGGTTTTTCACTGCACAGGCTATCCACACGACCAGGGGAACGTCGGGCTTCAGCGGCTCTGTGAAACCCGGGGATCCCAGATATCTGTATTGATCTGTATTGCTATACATTTCTGTGTTGCTGCATTTTTATCACGCCTTGAGCGAATGCTATATATTGGTATATATATATATTAGTAGACGTTGTATATGTTTTGCATCCGCGCTAGTCCAGTCCCCGCTCTGTCGTTAGTTAGCTAACCTAACGGGTGATGACGGGACCCAGTGGCGAATGCGGATGGCATATACGTACGTCAGTATATTTTCGTTCTTTGTGGTGTGATCAATTGATGGGACTGCATTGATTCGGATCAATGCAAGATAAACAAACCTATTCTGATGTTGTTGGAACACTTTTTCAAAAAGCTGTTATTGCAAGGGCGTTCTCTTTTGTTTTGCACAGTGGTATTCAGTTGGAATATCCTGCTCCTCAGTCGACGAGGCAAGGGCCGAGATCCCTTCACCGGGAGTGACCCCTTGGACAAAAGTTTGCGTCAGGGCAGTAACTTCACTATAGCCGATTGCTTTTGCTTTGCACCGTGGTATTCAGTTGGAATATCCTGCACCTCATTCTACGGTGAAAGAGCCGAGATCCCTTCACCGGGAGTGACCTCTTTAGCAAAGGTTGTCGTCACTATATTTTTATAAAGCTATCCGTTCCTTCAGCGATATCAAGTTCATTACGTTAAAGGTTTTCGCCAGAAGCCATTCGTAGCCCTCCGTCATTTCAGTTAAATATTTGGTAGTATTCAAGCTATGTATTTTGACCTCACGCCAAGGCATAGTGTTTGGTAGCTGCCGGGTATTTATCTGTTGCATAGATAGATGCGTTAGTTTGGGACAGTCGTACTACTATTTTGGCCTACGTCAAGGGTATGTACGGGTGGGTTCAAATTAACCAGGAAAATGACGGGTAGAACTTGACATGTGACTTATGATATGTTGGCCAAAGTCAAGGTCATAAGAGCATGGGGCAGAAATCCACATCGGGAGTTTCAAAAGTACTGAAACTTGCCAGATATGCGCATACCTTCTGGAGTGTGATAACGTGAGCGGATTCCGTCACGTTATCATGCGATGAGAGTTGGATCCCGATTCCCACTGATGAGTTGGTTTACTCCTCGGGTGATCCCGGCTAATTCTTCTTTCAGGTTTGGAGAAGAATTTGACGTTACAGTGGGAGGTTTCCAGATTAGATAAATTGGTAACCATTCTGATCTAGGTTAGAGTGCACGCTGAGTGTTTCTTTTCTCTCTCTCTTTGGCAGCGAACATTGACCCGACCCTAGACTATGACTCAGTGACCAAGTTGACCGAACCTTCTTAACACTGGCTTTTGGATTGTCAGAGTTGCAGACCTCTTTGCCACCCCTACTTTTACCCTTTTCTCCGGGACACCCCGTATTACTACGAACGTCCACTTCCATTGGACAAAACCATCGTATGGTTATATACGAACTCGAAGGACTTCGAGGATGGTTTCAGGTTCTGGAGAAAACGGATAGGACTATTCAGTTGTCTTTTCTTTTCACCTTCTCTCAGGTTGCGAGTACTCCTTGGTTTAGGAGTAGTACACCTATTATGCAAATTGGATAGTCTTCTTCCAAACCTTAGGCTGGTGCCGAACGGTAGGGAATGAAGAAAGCCAATTAGCCTAAACGGTGTACAGAAGGTATTAAGTTCAGACAAAGCAAGGGATTAGTAAGAGGGCAAAGTAAATTGCGACTGCTATTCACGACCAAATCATGTACTTCTTTGTCAATCCTAAATCACCTATGAATTAAGTACATTCGGTTGTCTTTTATCCTCACCTTCTCTCGCATTGCGAGTGCTCCTAGGACTAGGACAGTACACCCATTATGCTTATTGGATAGTCTTCTTCCAAACCATAGGCTGGTGCCGAACGATAGGGAAGGAAGAAAACCATTTAGCCTAAAGGGGTGTACAGAAGGTAATGACTAAAGACATGTAAAGGGATTTGGAGAGGTGGCAAAGAATTATACGGTTATAGTTGTGAATCTGGATAATGGAAGAAGCATTACTAAGAATACCAGGATACCCCATCGAAACATCTCAATGTTTCAGTTCCACTGTGTACTGTTAAAAGAAAACTGATTTCCCAATTAGGCACTTGCTCCAGGGTATGTATTTACAGATGATGAGTGGGAGTGAGTTATTGGGAATTAGGTGACCCTCCTCATTATATCGGGATTCGTTGGAATTGGTGATATTTGAGGAAGCCACCTGGGTTGTTTGCCGGTCGGCAAATATTTGGTTTTGAATATCCGTTGTTATGCACCAATTTCAAATTGATATATCTGTACGTCTATTTTTATAGAGTGAGATATACTTTTTGAAATTATGTCTATGACATTTACCTATATCTGTGGATAGTTAGGTAAGGAGCATTGAACAACGGTGTAATTCTTCTTAACCAAAAGTACAGTTTTCAACCTACGACACACAGTGAAAGAGTCACCAGACTCAGGGGACTTATACAGAGTATTGTATATTGTCCAGTGTCCATTAGGACAGAGGGGTTGGTCCTTGTACTATATTCTGTTTACTTTTAACTTCTCTAGTTCTTAGACATGTGTTTCGTAGAAACACAGGGTCTAAGTTTTGAGGAGTTATAGGTATAAGAGTAAAGTAGAGAACCAGGTGTTGCAAGTATCGGGATTCTTCAAGGAGATCGAAGATGTAGATACTTGTGAGTGGTATTCAGTTGATAGTAATGATTAAGAGAACTAGCTTCTCTTTCAGGTTACTCAAAATTGGAAGTACTCCTAAGTTGAGTAACGCTGATCGGCCTCTCCTCCATTTACTTGACATGCACTGGAGACAGCTGCATGATTTGAATCTGGTTCAATTAAATCAGTGCCTCTGTTTCTTGGATATAGAACAGTTCATATCTTGACATTGTTAAGATACGGGGAGTTGTCCGGCTTATGCTTAAAACCAGACTCTGGACAACTCAAGGCACGTTTCAGTAGTGGCTGTTTGTGGGTTGACCCGGGCTATGACGAGGGTTGATTTTCTACCATCTGGAAGATCAATAGTGATATTGTTCTTGACTCGCCACAGTTTTATCAAAAATGGATTTTTTCAGAAAAACAGTAGTGGGGGTATGGTAGAACTGGAAGTGATTCCAGAACCGCAAACGATTACTGAAGATTTGATAAGAACCTAAAGATTCAATCTGGTTTGACATTCCATTGGCCACTCCGCAGATATGGTGGGTAACCTCAGGCACCCGAGAGGTACTTCGGTATGCTCAAGGACGGTGGCAGGGAGGTTCTTGTTTACCCACACTTGCCATTGCTGTTGTTCCAGGCTGCGAGACCCGGCGGGAGGATGAGTATAGCGTCGTTCTAAACTTGCTTTAGAAGTGCACGTCTATATGACTCTGCCAGAGGGTTGTCGTAGTCAGTGGGAGCAGCGGAAGCATTGGTGGACATCAGGCTTATGTCTATTTATAGACTATAGCAGATATTGCGGAGATAGATCATCTATTTCTGATGTGACAGTCAGAGGTTTGACTTCATCAGAATAAGGGATGGATCTGTTAAAAAGGTAGTAGGGTGTGATGTCCTGGTATTTGATGACATACACAGAGTAGGAAGTGATATTCCTATACTACGATCGGTTATACTTTGGTCGTCACACAGTAGTTTCTCCACATAGGACTTGGATATTATATCAGACATTCTGGTTACTAGATCTATGGTTTTAGATCTAGATTTGGGTGGTTTCCCAATCTGGGTACTTTGACCGCATTCTATGAGTATTTAGAATGGACGACTCCTGGCACGGTAGTGTACCGGCAGGTAATGGAGTCACCCTCTCTAAAGGTGTCTTACAGACTAAAGGGGAGAGGAATGTGCATGATTGGCAGATCACTTGCTTAGGCAACTGAGTCAATCATGAGATGTCAAGTACCACACCAGATGTTGTTCTTGCAGTAGGTGCAATAAGTTGATATTAATCCAATCCTGGAGAAACAGTCGGAAGCAGTTTTAGAACATAAGTGGATGTTCTAGGGATATGATAACGGCAGCCTCCTTTACGAGACGGTTATCATTCCAGGCTTCCAAGGTGACCTGGATGGCAGAGTGGCTGTCAGAGTTATAGTTTTCCCTCTGACGAGGGGCAGTATTTTGGACAGATGGTCCAGGTGGATACTGAGGGAAGGCATGGCGCAGGATACTGATTAAGTTCAGTTGACGATACAGTCTAAGAAGTTTGGATTTGGAGTTCATTTCTGAACTAGGTCCCATCAGACGTCCAGACATTCTAGGACAGGTATTGCTCATTTCGGGAGATAGTTTTCTCTGCGAACATGAGATATAGAGAGACATAGAAAGAAACATCAAAGCGGATCCACTCACTGAGGCTAATCCTCGAACGCAATAGTTTCGCAAACGAGCTTTGTGAGACTGACTAGTAGAGGAGTTGGGTGTTCGGTGTCACACGGGCTGTGAGTATGCGACATCGCAATAATTAGCCTCGAGTGCAAGTGGGAGATTGTTGGAGATAGTGCCCTCAGAGTCAATTATTGGGTCACAGGCACGTGATTGCAATGATTGAGGGGAGGACCTATCCCGATAGGACAGTCTTACTCGAGATGATAGTATGCTATCTGGTTTATCTTTATCATCGTGTACTGCTTTAGGTGACCTTACGAGTCGCTATTACACGTTGATAAAGCCCCTAGGATTCTTGCCTGACTTCCAGCAGTATGAGGGCGATCATATAAGTGGGAGCTGGGGGTCTATAAGCACATCCTTAAAAGGTCCCTTGTCGTGGGAGATTCGAGACAGGGCATCGTTTCTCCATAGTAGACTAGTGTATACAGTCGAGACCCCGACGAGGGGCGGTGGCCGGTCTCACAAGCCACTGGTGTCAGTTGGTTCACCTAAGATGTATACAGGTGCTCATTGGGTTATGAGTACACCGGACAGGACTCGCCGGGAACCTGCTAGTTGGGATATACCAGACGTCAGATAGCAGTTCCCAGGTGACATGTGTACAGGTTAGTTCATCGACCTGGGATCGTCATTTGTCTCGTGTGAGTTCCCACTGTACTTTGATTACTACCCTACCACGGCTCAAAGGAGTCGTGCAAACAGGTTTTAGTTGGGTGCAGTCCCGAGCCACATGGAGGCAGTGAGCGGATCTGCAGGGGTTCGTCTCTCCCGGTATTGGGGGTGAGGTCGTGCTGTGTCTAGGAGAGCCAGAACATGAAAAGTCCTTGGCCAAGGCAGGAGATTTGCTGGTAGGTATTCCAGTAGTATCTCAGGGTGTTCTGGGCTGCACTCCGACACGACTTGTACCGCTTTTGGGGGTCTGACTTTTACCAATCCCCTAGGCCCGCCATGCGATGCTCATAGACGAACGGACCGGACTGTACGGATATTGTCACTGACAGGCTCAGTAGGGTGTCAGGATGAGTTCGCTCATCGACGTCCCTTTTGGTCAATACCTGGTGGCCCGTCACGTATTGGCTTATACCTCTGACGTGCTAGTGGTTAAATCCACAGCCACAGTATTGACGAGTCTTTAGAGTCCACCACACAGACAGTTACTCAGGTTTCGGGCGAAACGCTGTAGAGGCCGTATGGAGATATGGCAGGGTTCGATCAGATACGTGCGGTATTGCACGGATCGTGATCGGACGGTTTTTACTAGCCGGCTTTGGCTTAAGCCGGATACTAGTATTAGATAGTGTAGTTTTGTCTCTTTGCATTTGTGTTCAGTGGGAATACAAATGCGGGCATGTATTTGCAGTAGCAGGGTTTTCCTGTAATTTATTACGGGATCGGTTTTATGAAGTTGCCAGTTTGCATTCCGTTCCGACCGGTTTTCCTTCATTCCTTCTCGGCCGGGCTTTGTGATGGAGGGTGTTAATTGCAAGTTCGCAATTAACATTATGTGAGGGGTTTCTTTGCATAAGTGTGGCTTCATGATTATCCTCTTCATCATGAGATTCCCTTTTGGTCCATTCCATTGCTTTTCATTTTTTTGAGATGAGTGAAAAAGGATTGATTTGTGAGGTTTATATTATCTACACATATTGTTTTTCTCTCTCCAATCTATTTTCATCTAAAGAGGGGCCGGCCACTTTGGCTAGAGGGTGAGAGAGGTTGATTGGTGTTAGATTTATTCTTCATCTCATTTCATGCTTTTATGCTTGCCATAATCCCAAGCTTCTCTCATTCATTCTCCTCCTCAAATCCCTCCATCAAGGCAACTTCCATAAACCCTAAAGAGACGACTCACTACACTATTCTATAGCAAGCCTTGGACGCGTCGGCTAGCTAACTTCGCGCCCGAGTTGCCTCGGTCAAGAGGCGGGAGCCCGTAAAAGATTCCGGCTACGTGGTGCCCCTTTCCGACGAGCGAGGAAGTGACGGAGATTCCGCAGGAGATCGGAGCGGAGACGAAGACCGAAGGACACGGATCGTTTGGTATAGCATCTCTACTCTTTTCTTTTTGCTAGCTAGCTAGGTTAATGGCCCGATCCGGGTGAAAAGTCCGCGGCGGTGCCGTTTTGCAAAGTTCGCAAAGTTTTTGTTTTCCGCGTTTCCGGCGTCGGATCGACGGCCGGGGCGCCCCCGCGGGCTTACATACTATACTAGGATCCGGCTTAAACCAAAGCTGGATAGTAATATCCGTTCGATCCTGATCCGTGCAATACCGCACGCATCTGATCGAACCCTGCCATATATCCATACGGCCTATAGTACAAACTGTCCGATCCTGATCCGTGCAATACCGCACGTATCTGATCGGACCTTGCCATATCTCCATACGGCCTCTACAACTTTCGCCCGAAAGCTTGAGGAACTGAATGTGGGGGACTCTAAAGACTCGTCAACACTTTGGTTGTGGATTTAACCACTAGCACGTCAGAGGTATAAGCCAATACGTAACGGGCTACCAGGTATTGACTAAAAGGGACGTCTGTGAGCGAACTCAGCCTGACAACCCTACTGAGCCTGACAGTGACAATATCCGTACAGTCCGGTCCGTTCGTCTATGAGCATCGCATGGCGGGCCTAGGGGGTTGGTAAAAGTCAGACCCCCAAAAGCGGTACAAGTCGTGTCGGAGTGTAGCCCAGAACACCCTGAGATACTACTGGAATACCTACCAGTAAATCTCCTTGCCTCGGCCGAGGGCTGCGTGTAATAGCTCTCCTAGACACAGCACGACCTCACCCCCAATACCGGGAGAGACGAACCCCTGAAGATACGCTCACTGCCTCCATGTGGCTCGGGACTGTACCCAACTAAAACCTGTTTGCACGACTCCTTTGAGCCGTGGTAGGGTAGTAATCAAAGTACAGTGGGAACTCACACGAGACAAATGACGATCCCCAGGTCGATGAACTAACCTGCACACATGTCACCAGGGAACTGCCATCTGACGTCTGGTATATGACCAACTAGCATGTTCCCGGCGAGTCCTGTCCAGTGTACTCATAACCCAATGAGCACCTGTATACATCTTAGGTGATCCAACTGACACCAGTGGCTTGTGAGACCGGCCACCGCCCCTCGTCGGGGTCTCGACTGTATACACTAGTCTACTCTGGAGTATCGATGCCCTGTCTCGAAACTCACACGACTAGGGACCATTTAAGGATATGCTTATAGACCCCAGCTCCCACTTATATGATCGCCCTCATACTGCTGGTGGTCAAGCAAGAATCCTAGGGGCTCTATCAACGTGTAATAGAGACTTGTCAGGTCACCTAAAGCAGTACATGATGATAAAGGTAAACCAGATAGCATACTATCATCTCGAGTAAGATTGTCCTACCGGGATAGGTCCTCCATCAATCATTGCAATCACGTGCCTGTGACCCAATAATTGACTCTGAGGGCACTATCTCCAACAATCTCCCACTTGCACTCAAGGCTAATTATTGCGATGTCGCATACTCACAGCCCGTGTGATACCGAACACCCAACTCCTCTACCGGTCAGTCTCACAAAGCCTGTTTGCGAAACTATTGCGTTCGAGGAATAGCCTCAGTGAGTGGATCCGCCTTGATGTTTCCTTTTATGTCTCTCTATATCTCAAGTTCGCGGAGAAACCCATCTCCCGAAATGAGCAATACCTGTCTTAGAATGTGTCTGGATGTCTGATGGGACCTAGCTCATAAATGAACTCCAAATCCAAACTTCTTAGACTGTATCGTCAACTGAACTTAATCAGTATCCTGCGCCATGCCTGTTAGTGTATATGCCCTAGAGGCCATTACTGTATCATACTAGTTTGTATATTACTTAATGGATGCTTGGGATATTCACCTTGTATATACAATCTTGCTCAAAATAGTAGTATGCTACTTGGTTTGTTTCTACTTCAATGTGTACTTGTGTTTATTTCAGTATATCACTTATACGCATTAGTGGAGCCCTTAGGATCTTTGCTTGATTACCAGCGTTGTGATGGCAGTCACACTAGTGGGGGCTGGGTAATCTATAAGCACATCCTTATTCAGGTCCCTGGTCGCAGGACTATCGAGACAGGGCATCGATACTCCGGAGTAGACCAGCGCATGCGCTTCTCATCCCAGTGTGGGAGACGGTCTGTCCCACAGCCGTCAGTACGTCGTACTTGAGATAGTATGCGGGTGCTCGTTAGGTTACGGGTACACTGGACAGGACTCGTCGGGAACTGACTAGTTGGTATTATACCTATCGTCAGTTATCAGTTCCCAGGTGACATGAGTACAGCTTAGTCCGCTGACTTGACACTGTCACTTCGCCTCGGGTGTGTTCCCACTGTACTTTGATCACTACCCTACCACGGCTCAAAGGAGTCATGCAAACAGGTGGTGGTTGGGTGCAGTCCCGAAGCACTTGGAGGCAGTGACGGTTAGACAGGATTCGTCTCTCCCGGTATTGGGGGTTGACATCGCGCTGTGTCTAGGAGAGCCATTACATGAGTAGTCCCTGGCCAGGGCAAACGAGATATACTGGTAGGTTTCCAGTGTTATCTCAGGGTGTATTGGGCTTCACTCCGGCACGACTTGTACCGCTATTGGGGGACTGACGTTTACCGCCCCCTAGGCCCGCCATGCGATGTATCAGACGAACAGACCGGACTGTACGGAGAATGTCACACTCAGGCTCAGTAGGAGTTCAGATGGGTTTCGTCTCGTCGGTCTTCTTGTCGGCATTACCTGGGGACCGTTACGCACAGCTAGTGCCGCTTGCGGTCTGTGGTTAAACCCACTGCCAGCGTAGTGTCGAGTCTTTAGAGTCCCACACAGAAAGCTTTTCGCCTTTAGGCAAAAGAGTAGAGGTCGCATGGTATTGCGACAGGTCGCATGGTTTTGCGACAGGGTTCGGTCACATCCGTGCACTTATGCACGTACAGTGTCCGGACAGTTTACACTAGCGGGCTTTGGTTTAAGCCAGATCCTAGTGTACCTTATGGGATTGGATTTATCCAGTTTGCATTCGTGTTCCTCGGAACGCGGATGCGGGTGTGTATGCACAGTTGACAGGGAGGCAGAGGCAGCGGATTCTCATTAGGGTTGTTGACAGTTGACCGTTGACTTTTTGACTTTATGCTCAACCCTAATGAGAATATGATATGTGATTAACTATTATATTAATTAAGTATTATGGTGATATGGTTGTTGACTTGTTGACTTTTGTTGACTTGTTGACTTTGTTGACTTGTTGACTTTTGTTGACTTGTTGACCGGTTGACTAGGCTTGACTAGTTGACCATCATGATAACCATGGTTATCATTTCATGCCAAAGACTTTTTCTTGCTTGCTCATTTGAGTAAAATGAGTGCATGACATGATAAGGTTATGGTTGCTTCTAACCATCACATAAGACTTTTTTGATATGATGAGTTATGATCACTTTGGATTATGAGAGGGTGAAAGACAAAAGAGTTGCTCATTCTTTCTTGCTCATTCTCTCTCTTGTTCTTGAGCTCTCCTCTTGCTCTCACCCTCAACCTCTTGCTCCCTCTCTTGATCTATGGTTCTCTTGTCTCATGAGTTGAGAATCAAGAACCATAGATAAAATCCCATTCTAAATCATCTCTACTCATTCTAGTTCACTAGGTTTAGCAAACCAAGTGAACTAGTTTCTTCAAAGAACGAAGAAGGAGCTAAAGGTTGGAGCTTTCAAGTGGATCTATCTTCGGCGTACGGAGACAACGAGAAGGAGCCATCGAACCACCATCGGAGCTTGAAGAGAAGGAGTTCAAGTTTAGGTATAACCATCTTCATCCGAGTAGCTAAATATCTTTAGCTTAGTATGCTAGTTTTAGTTTAGGTAAAGATCCCGACCTAGCTTAGTCCATGTTGCCTCTTGCGTTAAAATTTTGATTTTATACCGTTTCCGCCTCCCCGTAAGAACCGGGGGTCGCAACGTGGACTTACAGTGGTATCAGAGCCTAACTAAACTTAAACTAGCTTGGTAGTGAAGTGTAACGAAGTTCGGAACCGGAAAAATCCAAAAAACCAAACTTTTACAAAAACTGAGTTTCTGTTGAAATTTTTTTGGCTCAAAATGAAAAACTTTACACTTGTAAATTCGGCTCAGGGTTTTGTGTGAACACCCAAGAAAAACGATACAGTAATTCGTCCAAACCGCCGCCCTTCCGCCGCGCGAGCTAGGGATCCGCCGCGGAAGCGCCGCGCTTTGTCGTCTTCTGTGCATCGTTTTTCGTGCAGTGTGTGTCTGTGTTGGTTTTGGGATTTTTGAAATATATTATATGTGCCCAGATTTTCCAGAAAAGAAATTTCCTTTTGGGGTCCTATAATTCCGTATTTTTTCCGAACTTTACTGCACTTTGACTATGATGGTTATATCTGTGATGTTTGCATGTATTGAACGTCGGCTAATCGCTATAAGTCGATTGGTCGGGGTTATACATGATCTGTAATGTGCTGGAATGTGTATATAAATATGTTGGATTGTCGCGGGTGAATAGCCGGGGGTTGTGAGACGAGAGTTTTCTTTTCTTGCAATTCATGTAAATTTGTAAATTGATGTAATAATTATTTGTATGGCCGCACAACCGGGTCGGGGTTGTAGCCGTCATTGTATAATTTCTTTTTACTGTTTTTGCTCCTAGGATAGACCCATGGAGGGGTGCACAAACTACCGGGTATGCCGAAGTGTCGAGTGGCCTACTCATGGAGATGAGGGAGGTTGCTACGCTTCGGGTACTTGGCGGGTAGTTTGCCGCACCCGTAGGGGTCTTGGGTGGGGTTTTGGCTATTCACCGCGACCGTGTTATCTGTTTTTGTTACAGGCTCGTACAAATTACAGATTGCTAGTATATCCAATGTATTTATCTGTGATCTGAAATGTTTATCATTGCAGTATATCTATATATGATATTATTTAGGCGTTGCTTATGTTTTACAGACGCGCTAGCCCAGCCCCCGCTCTGTCGTTAGTTAAGTAACCTAACGGGTAATGACGGGGCCCCGTGGCGAATGCGAATGGCATAAGCGTACGTCATATTTTGGTTGTTTTCTGCAATGGTAGGATTAAATGATGGGACGCATTAAAAGAACTAATGCAAGAATGTCACGCATTAAAAGAACTAATGCAAGATAATAAACCAAGTTAAAGTCGTTGGAACACTCTCGAAAAACCACTCGGTTCTTTTCAAAAACAACTTTTAAATGCGGAGCTTGAGCCACTCCTTTTAAAAGCTATCTCGTTCCATCGACCAAATCAAGTTCACTACGTTCACGGTTTTGCCAAAACCATCCATAGCCCTCCGTCGTTTCACATGAATAGTCAATAGTATTCAAGCTATGTATGTTGGCCAAAGTCAAGGCACAGTGATTGGTAGCTATTGGGTGTTCATGTGTAGCATAAATAGATGCGTTGGTTTGGGACAGTCGTACTGCCATTTTGGCCAAAGTCAAGGGTAGGTACGGATGGATCCAAATTAACCTGGATAATGACGGGTAGAACTTGACATGTGACTTTTGATATTTTGGCCAAAGTCAAGGTCATAAGAGCATGGGGCAAAAATCCACATCGGGAGTTTCATAAGTACTGAAACTTGCTAGATTTGCATACCATTTGGAGTGTGATGATTCTGGTAGGATTCCTTCAGTTTCGTCACGCGATGATATTTGGATCCCGATCCTACTGTGAGTATATGCTACTCCTCGGGAAATTTCTCACTTAACGATCAATGCTATAAACCTAGTAGGTGCCTAGAAAGGTGTTAGCGGGGCTACGCCCCCAGGGAAAAGAGGTTCTTTAATTAAGGAACTTCGCGAAAGCGTTGGAAAACCTCCCTCGAAGTACCGACACCGGCCTGGCTGAACGGTTAAGCAAGTATTGTACGGTGGGATTGATCCTGACTAATTCTTCCTTCATGGTTTGAGGAGGGATTCGAGATACAGTGGGAGCCATCCTGTTTAGACAAACTAAAAACCACTCTAAACTTGCAAGAGCATCATGCTGAGTGTTTCTTCTTCTCTCTCCTAATTGCAGCGACCAATCAACATGACTGGACTTAAGTTACTCCTAGATAAAAACAAACTGACAGGGCCAAACTACAAAGATTGGCTCAGGAATGTCAAGATAGCAATCACTTATGACAAGCTGGGGTATCTTCTTACCACCAAAGCTCCCCCTGTCCCTGGTCCAACTTCCAGCGTCGCGGATAAGGAAATCCGTAAGACTTGGGAGATTGATACCGCGAAGGCCAAATGCCTCCTGCTTGCCTCGATGGACAACGAACATCAGAGGAGGCATGAGAATATGGACATGGAGTCCATATTGCTCCATACAAAAGAACTGTATGGAGAGCAATCACGTATCGCAAGATACGAAGCGTCGAAAAAGTTATTTTCGACAAGAATGGCCGTCGGATCATCAGTAGCCGAGCACGTGCTAAAGATGATCGGCTACATTGAGGAGCTCGCTGACCTAGGGATCACATTGGAGAGTGAGCTATATACGGATATAGTTCTCCAGTCCCTTCCTTCCACTTACGCCCAGTTTATACTGAACTTCAACCTACAAGAAAAAGAGGTTGAACTATCAGAGCTCCTCAACATGCTGAGGAGCGCAGAGGGCACCCTACAGAAAGGTAGGGATACATCCACTTTGTTTGTAGGAGGATCATCTTCTTCTAGGTCCAAGGCGAAAGCCAAGGGAAAGAAGAAGAAGGCCCCCGCCAAACCAAGGGGCGGTGTTAGTAAAGTGGATACGAAGGGAAAAGGTAAAGCAACAAAGGTAGCGGGGAAGCTTGTGGATAAGGAAGAATGCTTCTATTGTCATAAGAAAGGACACTGGAAGAATGATTGCAGGGCCTGGAAGGCCAGAACACAGGAATTGAAGCAGGTTGCAGCTTCAGCCTCAGGTGTGTATGTTATTGAAAATTGTCTTTCAATAAACTCTACTTCCTGGGTATTGGATACCGGATCAGGATCTCATATCTGTAATTCTTTGCAGGCGTTGAGAAACCGTAGGGTTTTGAAGGCAGGTGACATGACCCTCAAAGTTGCAAACGGAGCTAGCATGGATGCTAAAGCCGTCGGGGACTATCACCTGGGAATGTCAGATGGACATGTTTTGGTTTTGCGTAATTGCTTTTTTGTACCCAACGCAACTTGTAATATCATTTCTGTATCTTTAGTTTCTAAAGAAGGTTATGAATTTGCGTTTGTAAGTAATGTTGTAAACATTCACCTTAATCAAGTTTTGATTGGGTCAGGTACATTGAGTAATGGTATATACGTGTTAAACCAACCATAAATTTTCAACGTCCAGAATACACACAAAAGAAAGTCTCCAGAAATAAATCAGACTTTCTTATGGCATTGTAGATTGGGTCACATCAATGAGAGAAGGTTGACTAAGTTACATACAGAAGGATATTTGAATGCGTTCGAATATCAATCGTATGCCACTTGTCAATCTTGTCTCAAAGGAAAGATGACAAAGACTCCGTTTACTGGACATGGAGTAAGAGCGAGCGAGCTCTTGGGACTCGTACACAGTGACGTGTGCGGTCCAATGTCTACACATGTCCGAAGCGGACATTCTTACTTCATTACTTTTACGGATGACTTCTCAAGGTACGGTTATGTCTTCTTAATGAAACATAAGTCTGAGGCCTTTGGAAAATTCCAGGAGTATAGGAATGAAGTAGAGAAACAGACCGGCAAAAGTATTAAGATTCTAAGATCGGATCGAGGTGGAGAATACTTAAGTGCCGAGTTCCTGGACTATTTAAAAGTGTTAGTGTATATGCCCTAGAGGTCATTACTGTATCATACTAGTTTGTATATTACTTAATGGATGCTTGGGATATTCACCTTGTATATACAATCTTGCTCAAAATAGTAGTATGCTACTTGGTTTGTTTCTACTTCAATGTGTACTTGTGTTTATTTCAGTATATCACTTATACGCATTAGTGGAGCCCTTAGGATCTTTGCTTGATTACCAGCGTTGTGATGGCCGTCACACTAGTGGGGCTGGGTAATCTATAAGCACATCCTTATGAAGGTCCCTGGTCGCAGGACTATCGAGACAGGGCATCGATACTCCGGAGTAGACCAGCGCATGCGCTTCTCATCCCAGTGTGGGAGACGGTCTGTCCCACAGCCGTCAGTACGTCGTACTTGAGATAGTATGCTGGTGCTCGTTAGGTTACGGGTACACTGGACAGGACTCGTCGGGAACTGACTAGTTGGTATTATACCTATCGTCAGTTATCAGTTCCCAGGTGACATGAGTACAGCTTAGTCCGCTGACTTGACACTGTCACTTCGCCTCGGGTGTGTTCCCACTGTACTTTGATCACTACCCTACCACGGCTCAAAGGAGTGGTGCAAACAGGTGGTGGTTGGGTGCAGTCCCGAAGCACTTGGAGGCAGTGACGGTTAGACAGGATTCGTCTCTCCCGGTATTGGGGGTTGACATCGCGCTGTGTCTAGGAAAGCCATTACACGAGTAGTCCCTGGCCAGGGCAAACGAGATATACTGGTAGGTTTCCAGTGTTATCTCAGGGTGTTTTGGGCTTCGCTCCGGCACGACTTGTACCGCTATTGGGGGACTGACGTTTACCGCCCCCTAGGCCCGCCATGCGATGTATCAGACGAACAGACCGGACTGTACGGAGAATGTCACACTCAGGCTCAGTAGGAGTTCAGATGGGTTTCGCCTCGTCGGTCTTCTTGTCGGCATTACCTGGGGACCGTTACGCACAGCTAGTGCCGCTTGCGGTCTGTGGTTAAACCCACTGCCAGCGTAGTGTCGAGTCTTTAGAGTCCCACACAGAAAGCTTTTCGCCTTTAGGCAAAAGAGTAGAGGTCGCATGGTATTGCGACAGGTCGCATGGTTTTGCGACAGGGTTCGGTCACATCCGTGCACTTGTGCACGTACAGTGTCCGGACAGTTTACACTAGCGGGCTTTGGTTTAAGCCAGATCCTAGTGTACCTTATGGGATTGGATTTATCCAGTTTGCATTCGTGTTCCTCGGAACGCGGATGCGGGTGTGTATGCACAGTTGACAGGGAGGCAGAGGCTGCGGATTCTCATTAGGGTTGTTGACAGTTGACCGTTGACTATATTTGACTTTATGCTCAACCCTAATGAGAATATGATATGTGATTAACTATTATATTAATTAAGTATTATGGTGATATGGTTGTTGACTTGTTGACTTTTGTTGACTTGTTGACTTTGTTGACTTGTTGACCGGTTGACTAGGCTTGACTAGTTGACCATCATGATAACCATGGTTATCATTTCATGCCAAAGACTTTTTTCTTGCTTGCTCATTTGAGCAAAATGAGTGCATGACATGATAAGGTTATGGTTGCTTCTAACCATCACATAAGACTTTTTTGATATGATGAGTTATGATCACTTTGGATTATGAGAGGGTGAAAGACAAAAGAGTTGCTCATTCTTTCTTGCTCATTCTCTCTCTTGTTCTTGAGCTCTCCTCTTGCTCTCACCCTCAACCTCTTGCTCCCTCTCTTGATCTATGGTTCTCTTGTCTCATGAGTTGAGAATCAAGAACCATAGATAAAATCCCATTCTAAATCATCTCTACTCATTCTAGTTCACTAGGTTTAGCAAACCAAGTGAACTAGTTTCTTCAAAGAACGAAGAAGGAGCTAAAGGTTGGAGCTTTCAAGTGGATCTATCTTCGGCGTACGGAGACAACGAGAAGGAGCCATCGAACCACCATCGGAGCTTGAAGAGAAGGAGTTCAAGTTTAGGTATAACCATCTTCATCCGAGTAGCTAAATATCTTTAGCTTAGTATGCTAGTTTTAGTTTAGGTAAAGATCCCGACCTAGCTTAGTCCATGTTGCCTCTTGCGATAAAATTTTGATTTTATACCGTTTCCGCCTCCCCGTAAGAACCGGGGGTCGCAACGTGGACTTACAGTGGTATCAGAGCCTAACTAGACTTAAACTAGCTTGGTAGTAAAGTGTAACGAAGTTCGGAACCGGAAAAATCCAAAAACCAAACATTTACAAAAACTGAGTTTCTGTTGAAATTTTTTTGGCTCAAAATGAAAAACTTTACACTTGTAAATTCGGCTCAGGGTTTTGTGTGAACACCCAAGAAAAACGATACAGTAATTCGTCCAAACCGCCGCCCTTCCGCCGCGCGTGCTAGGCAGCCGCCGCGGAACCGCCGCGCTTTGTCGTCTTCTCTGCATCGTTTTTCGTGCATTGTGTGTCTGTGTTGGTTTTGGGATTTTTAATATATATTATATGTGCCCAGATTTTCCAGAAAAGAAATTTCCTTTTGGGGTCCTATAATTCCGTATTTTTCCGAATTTCACTGCACTTTGACTATGATGGTTATATCTGTGATGTTTGCATGTATTGAACGTCGGCTAATCGCTATAAGTCGATAAGTCGGGGTTATACATGATCTGTAATGTGCTGGAATGTGTATATAAATATGTTGGATTGTCGCGGGTGAATAGCCGGGGGTTGTGAGACGAGAGTTTTCTTTTCTTGCAATTCATGTAAATTTGTAAATTGATGTAATAATTATTTGTATGGCCGCACAACCGGGTCGGGGTTGTAGCCGTCATTGTATAATTTCTTTTTTACTGTTTTTGCTCCTAGGATAGACCCATGGAGGGGTGCACAAACTGCCGGGTATGCCGAAGTGTCGAGTGGCCTACTCATGGAGATGAGGGAGGTTGCTACGCTTCGGGTACTTGGCGGGTAGTTTGCCGCACCCGTAGGGGTCTTGGGTGGGGTTTTGGCTATTCACCGCGACCGTGTTATCTGTTTTTGTTACAGGCTCGTACAAATTACAGATTGCTAGTATATCCAATGTATTTATCTGTGATCTGAAATGTTTATCATTGCAGTATATCTATATATAATATTATTTAGGCGTTGCTTATGTTTTACAGACGCGCTAGCCCAGCCCCCGCTCTGTCGTTAGTTAAGTAACCTAACGGGTAATGACGGGGCCCCGTGGCGAATGCGAATGGCATAAGCGTACGTCATATTTTGGTTGTTTTCTGCAATGGTAGGATTAAATGATGGGACGCATTAAAAGAACTAATGCAAGAATATCACGCATTAAAAGAACTAATGCAAGATAATAAACCAAGTTAAAGTCGTTGGAACACTCTCGAAAAACCACTCGGTTCTTTTCAAAAACAACTTTTAAATGGGGAGCTTGAGCCACTCCTTTTAAAAGCTATCTCGTTCCATCGACCAAATCAAGTTCACTACGTTCACGGTTTTGCCAAAACCATCCGTAGCCCTCCGTCGTTTCACATGAATAGTCAATAGTATTCAAGCTGTGTTTGTTGGCCAAAGTCAAGGCACGGTGATTGGTAGCTATTGGGTATTCATGTGCAGCATAGATAGATGCGTTGGTTTGGAACAGTCGTACTACCTTGTTGGCCAAAGTCAAGGGTAGGTGCGGGTGGATTCAAATTAACCTGGAGAACGACGGGCAGAACTTGACATGTGACTTATGATTTGTTGGCCAAAGTCAAGGTCATAAGAGCATGGGGCAAAAATCCACATCGGGAGTTTCATAAGTACTGAAACTTGCTAGATTTGCATACCATTTGGAGTGTGATGATTCTGGTAGGATTCCTTCAGTTTCGTCACGCGATGATATTTGGATCCCGATCCTACTGTGAGTATATGCTACTCCTCGGGAAATTTCTCACTTAACGATCAATGCTATAAACCTAGTAGGTGCCTAGAAAGGTGTTAGCGGGGCTACGCCCCCAGGGAAAAGAGGTTCTTTAATTAAGGAACTTCGCGAAAGCGTTGGAAAACCTCCCTCGAAGTACCGACACCGGCCTGGCTGAACGGTTAAGCAAGTATTGTACGGTGGGATTGATCCCGGCTAATTCTTCCTTTATGGTTTGAGGAGGGATTCGAGAAACAGTGGGAGCCATCCTGTTTAGACAAACTAAAAACCACTCTAAACTTGCAAGAGCATCATGCTGAGTGTTTCTTCTTCTCTCTCCTAATTGCAGCGACCAATCAACATGACTGGACTTAAGTTACTCCTAGATAAAAACAAACTGACAGGGCCAAACTACAAAGATTGGCTCAGGAATGTCAAGATAGCAATCACTTATGACAAGCTGGGGTATCTTCTTACCACCAAAGCTCCCCCTGTCCCTGGTCCAACTTCCAGCGTCGCGGATAAGGAAATCCGCAAGACTTGGGAGATTGATAGCGCAAAGGCCAAGTGCCTCCTGCTTGCCTCGATGGACAACGAACATCAGAGGAGGCATGAGAATATGGACATGGAGTTCATATTGCTCCATACAAAAGAACTGTATGGAGAGCAATCACGTATCGCAAGATACGAAGCGTCGAAAAATTTATTTTCGACAAGAATGGCCGTCGGATCATCAGTAGCCGAGCACGTGCTAAAGATGATCGGCTTCATTGAGGAGCTCGCTGACCTAGGGATCACATTGGAGAGTGAGCTATATACGGATATAGTTCTCCAGTCCCTTCCTTCCACTTACGCCCAGTTTATACTGAACTTCAACCTACAAGAAAAAGAGGTTGAACTATCAGAGCTACTCAACATGCTGAGGAGCGCAGAGGGCACCCTACAGAAAGGTAGGGAAACATCCACTTTGTTTGTAGGGGGATCATCTTCTTCTAGGTCCAAGGCGAAAGCCAAGGGAAAGAAGAAGAAGGCCCCCGCCAAACCAAGGGGCGGTGTTAGTAAAGTGGATACGAAGGGAAAAGGTAAAGCAACAAAGATAGCGGGGAAGCTTGTGGATAAGGAAGAATGCTTCTATTGTCATAAGAAAGGACACTGGAAGAATGATTGCAGGGCCTGGAAGGCCAGAACACAGGAATTGAAGCAGGTTGCAGCTTCAGCTTCAGGTGTGTATGTTATTGAAAACTGTCTTTCAATAAACTCTACTTCCTGGGTATTGGATACCGGATCAGGATCTCATATCTGTAATTCTTTGCAGGCGTTGAGAAACCGTAGGGTTTTGAAGGCAGGTGACATGACCCTCAAAGTTGCGAACGGAGCTAGCATGGATGCTAAAGCCGTGGGGGACTATCACCTGGGAATGTCAGATGGACATGTTTTGGTTTTGCGTAATTGCTTTTTTGTACCCAACGCAACTTGTAATATCATTTCTGTATCTTTAGTTTCTAAAGAAGGTTATGAATTTGCGTTTGTAAGTAATGTTGTAAACATTCACCTTAATCAAGTTTTGATTGGGTCAGGTACATTGAGTAATGGTATATACGTGTTAAACCAACCACAGATTTTTAATGTCCAGAATACATACAAAAGAAAGTCTCCAGATATAAATCAGACTTTCTTATGGCATTGTAGATTGGGTCACATCAATGAGAGAAGGTTGACTAAGTTACATACAGAAGGATATTTGAATGCGTTCGAATATCAATCGTATGCCACTTGTCAATCTTGTCTCAAAGGAAAGATGACAAAGACTCCGTTTACTGGACATGGAGTAAGAGCGAGCGAGCTCTTGGGACTCGTACACAGTGACGTGTGCGGTCCAATGTCTACACATGCCCGAAGCGGACATTCTTACTTCATTACTTTTACGGATGACTTCTCAAGGTACGGTTATGTCTTCTTAATGAAACATAAGTCCGAGGCCTTTGGAAAATTCCAGGAGTATAAGAATGAAGTAGAGAAACAGACCGGCAAAAGTATTAAGATTCTAAGATCGGATCGAGGTGGAGAATACTTAAGTGCCGAGTTCCTGGACTACTTAAAAGAGAACGGAATTCTCTCTCAGCTCACTCCTCCGTACACCCCGCAACATAACGGTGTATCGGAGAGACGGAACCGCACCCTATTGGATATGGTGCGGTCCATGATGAGTAACGCTGAGTTGCCGCGATCATTCTGGGGGTATGCGCTAGAATCAGCAGCGTACCTTTTGAACCGAGTTCCGACTAAGACTGTGCCTTCCACACCATATGAAATGTGGTGTGGGAAGAGACCCTATCTTAAGCACATTAAGACATGGGGATGTCCGGCTTTTGTCAAAAAGCAGCATGCGGACAAGCTCGAGGCACGCTCAGTACAGTGCAAGTTTGTGGGGTATCCAAAGAACTCAAAAGGATATTTCTTCTACTGTGAAGAGGAACAAAAAGTTCTTGTTTCTCGTCATGCCTACTTCTTGGAAACTGAGTTTTTGGAAAACCAGATAAGTGGGAGCACAGTAGAACTGGAAGAAATTCCAGAACCACAGACTATTACTGAAAGGTTAGTGGAACCAGAGGGTTCAACAGAACAGGACATTCCTACGCCGCTCCGCAGGAGTAGTAGGCAGTCTCATCCGCCCGAGAGATACTACGGTTTTCTCATAGACGGGGATAGAGAGGATTGCATCATAGATTATGATGAGCCTACTAGCTTCCAGCAGTCCGTTCAGAGCGTTGACTCAGTGAAATGGCTGGATGCAATGCGGACCGAAATGGAGTCCATGTACACCAACAAGGTATGGACGTTGGACATTGCTCCAGACGGGGTAAAACCCATAGGATGCAAGTGGATCTTCAAAAGGAAGATTGGTGTAGATGGACAGGTTGAGACCTATAAAGCTAGGCTGGTAGCAAAGGGTTTTCGTCAAAGACCTGGCTTGGACTACGACGAAACCTTTTCTCCAGTAGCCATGCTGAAATCCATTCGGATCCTTCTTGCCATTGCTGCCTTCCACGACTATGAGATCTGGCAAATGGACGTAAAGACAGCTTTTCTAAATGGAAATTTAGAGGAGTGTGTCTATATGGACCAGCCAGAGGGTTTCATTCAGAGTGGGAGCAGCGGAAAGGTGTGCAAGTTGCTTAAGTCCATCTATGGACTAAAGCAGGCATCGCGGAGTTGGAACATCTGCTTTGATGAGACGGTCAAAGAATTTGGCTTTATCAAAAATCCAGATGAACCATGCATCTATAGTAGATTTGTAGCGAGAACTGTAGTATTCCTCGTTTTATACGTGGATGACATTCTCTTAATAGGAAATGACATTCCTATGCTACAATCTGTCAAGGGGTTCTTGTCACACAGGTTCTCCATGAAAGACCTGGGTGATGCCTCATACATTCTGGGTATCCGGATCTACCGTGACAGATCCAAGAGGATATTAGGACTTTCGCAGTCCAGGTACATCGACACCATACTGAAGAGGTTCAGTATGGAAGATTCCAAGCGCGGTAACCTACCGGCTTGTCACGGGATCACCCTCTCTAAAGAGATGTCTCCCATGACTGATTTAGAGAGGGATCGCATGTCTATTATACCCTACGCTTCTGCGGTAGGCTCTATAATGTATGCGATGTTGTGTACCAGACCGGATGTAGCTTATGCACTGAGTGTGGTAAGCCGGTATCAGTCAAACCCTGGGGAGAAACACTGGATAGCGGTAAAGAACATTCTCAAGTACCTGAGAAGGACTAAGGAGATGTTCTTGGTGTATGGCGGAAAAGACCTCCAGATCGAGGCCTTTGCTGACTCCAGCTTCCAGAGTGACAAGGATGATTCCAAGTCCATGTCGGGTTTTGTCTTTACCCTCAATGGAGGGGCGGTGTGTTGGAAGAGTTCCAAACAGGAAACCGTTGCAGACTCGACGATGGAAGCGGAATACATCGCTGCATCTGATGCCGCAAAAGAAGCTGTCTGGATGAGGAAGTTCTTGAAAGAACTTCAGGTGGTTCCGTCCATTGTTGATCCAATACCTCTGTATTGCGACAACAACGGGGCTATAGCTTTAGCGAAGGAACCCAGGTCCCATCAGAGATCCAGGCACATCTTGAGGCGGTATCACCTGATCAGGGAGATCGTAGATCGCCAGGAGATCGAGGTTCGGAGAGTCGCTTCAGAAGACAACACTGCAGATCCATTCACCAAGGCCTTGCCCCAGACTCAGTTCGAGCGGCTGATCGAGATGATAGGTCTTCGATACGCCAGTACATGGCCTTAGTGCAAGTGGGAGATTGTTAGTGTATATGACCTAGAGGCCATTACTGTATCATACTAGTTTGTATATTACTTAATGGATGCTTGGGATATTCACCTTGTATATACAATCTTGCTCAAAATAGTAGTATGCTACTTGGTTTGTTTCTACTTCAATGTGTACTTGTGTTTATTTCAGTATATCACTTATACGCATTAGTGGAGCCCTTAGGATCTTTGCTTGATTACCAGCGTTGTGATGGCCGTCACACTAGTGGGGCTGGGTAATCTATAAGCACATCCTTATGCAGGTCCCTGGTCGCAGGACTATCGAGACAGGGCATCGATACTCCGGAGTAGACCAGCGCATGCGCTTCTCATCCCAGTGTGGGAGACGGTCTGTCCCACAGCCGTCAGTACGTCGTACTTGAGATAGTATGCGGGTGCTCGTTAGGTTACGGGTACACTGGACAGGACTCGTCGGGAACTGACTAGTTGGTATTATACCTATCGTCAGTTATCAGTTCCCAGGTGACATGAGTACAGCTTAGTCCGCTGACTTGACACTGTCACTTCGCCTCGGGTGTGTTCCCACTGTACTTTGATCACTACCCTACCACGGCTCAAAGGAGTCGTGCAAACAGGTGGTGGTTGGGTGCAGTCCCGAAGCACTTGGAGGCAGTGACGGTTAGACAGGATTCGTCTCTCCCGGTATTGGGGGTTGACATCGCGCTGTGTCTAGGAGAGCCATTACACGAGTAGTCCCTGGCCAGGGCAAACGAGATATACTGGTAGGTTTCCAGTGTTATCTCAGGGTGTTTTGGGCTTCGCTCCGGCACGACTTGTACCGCTATTGGGGGACTGACGTTTACCGCCCCCTAGGCCCGCCATGCGATGTATCAGACGAACAGACCGGACTGTACGGAGAATGTCACACTCAGGCTCAGTAGGAGTTCAGATGGGTTTCGCCTCGTCGGTCTTCTTGTCGGCATTACCTGGGGACCGTTACGCACAGCTAGTGCCGCTTGCGGTCTGTGGTTAAACCCACTGCCAGCGTAGTGTCGAGTCTTTAGAGTCCCACACAGAAAGCTTTTCGCCTTTAGGCAAAAGAGTAGAGGTCGCATGGTATTGCGACAGGTCGCATGGTTTTGCGACAGGGTTCGGTCACATCCGTGCACTTGTGCACGTACAGTATCCGGACAGTTTACACTAGCAGGCTTTGGTTTAAGCCAGATCCTAGTGTACCTTATGGGATTGGATTTATCCAGTTTGCATTCGTGTTCCTCGGAACGCGGATGCGGGTGTGTATGCACAGTTGACAGGGAGGCAGAGGCTGCGGATTCTCATTAGGGTTGTTGACAGTTGACCGTTGACTATATTTGACTTTATGCTCAACCCTAATGAGAATATGATATGTGATTAACTATTATATTAATTAAGTATTATGGTGATATGGTTGTTGACTTTTGTTGACTTGTTGACTTTGTTGACTTGTTGACTTTTGTTGACTTGTTGACCGGTTGACTAGGCTTGACTAGTTGACCATCATGATAACCATGGTTATCATTTCATGCCAAAGACTTTTTTCTTGCTTGCTCATTTGAGCAAAATGAGTGCATGACATGATAAGGTTATGGTTGCTTCTAACCATCACATAAGACTTTTTTGATATGATGAGTTATGATCACTTTGGATTATGAGAGGGTGAAAGACAAAAGAGTTGCTCATTCTTTCTTGCTCATTCTCTCTCTTGTTCTTGAGCTCTCCTCTTGCTCTCACCCTCAACCTCTTGCTCCCTCTCTTGATCTATGGTTCTCTTGTCTCATGAGTTGAGAATCAAGAACCATAGATAAAATCCCATTCTAAATCATCTCTACTCATTCTAGTTCACTAGGTTTAGCAAACCAAGTGAACTAGTTTCTTCAAAGAACGAAGAAGGAGCTAAAGGTTGGAGCTTTCAAGTGGATCTATCTTCGGCGTACGGAGACAACGAGAAGGAGCCATCGAACCACCATCGGAGCTTGAAGAGAAGGAGTTCAAGTTTAGGTATAACCATCTTCATCCGAGTAGCTAAATATCTTTAGCTTAGTATGCTAGTTTTAGTTTAGGTAAAGATCCCGACCTAGCTTAGTCCATGTTGCCTCTTGCGATAAAATTTTGATTTTATACCGTTTCCGCCTCCCCGTAAGAACCGGGGGTCGCAACGTGGACTTACAAAAAGAGAACGGAATTCTCTCTCGGCTTACTCCTCCATACACCCCGCAACATAACGGTGTATCGGAGAGACGGAACCGCACCCTATTGGATATGGTGCGGTCCATGATGAGTAACGCTGAGTTACCGCGATCATTCTGGGGGTATGCGCTAGAATCAGCCGCATACCTTTTGAACCGAGTTCCCACTAAGACTGTGCCTACCACGCCATTTGAGACGTGGTGTGGGAAGAGACCCCATCTTAATCACATTAAGATATGGGGAAGTCCAGCTTTTGTCAAAAAGCAGCATGCGGACAAGCTCGAGGCACGCTCAGTACTGTGCAAGTTTGTGGGATATCCAAAGAATTCCAAGGGATATTTCTTCTACTGTGAAGAGGAACAAAAAGTTCTTGTTTCTCGTCATGCCCACTTTCTAGAACACCAGTTCATAGAAAAAGAAATAAGTGGGAGCGCAGTAGAACTGGAAGAAATTCCAGAACCACAGACTGTTACTGAAAGCTTAGTGGAACCAGAGGGTCCAACAGAACAGGACATTCCTACGCCGCTCCGCAGAAGTAGTAGGCAGTCTCATCCGCCCGAGAGATACTACGGTTTTCTCATAGACGGGGATAGAGAGGATTGCATCATAGATTATGATGAGCCTACTAGCTTCCAGCAGGCCGTTCAGAGCGTTGACTCAGTGAAATGGCTGGATGCAATGCGGACCGAAATGGAGTCCATGTACACCAACAAGGTATGGACGTTAGACATTGCTCCAGACGGGGTAAAACCCGTAGGATGCAAGTGGATCTTCAAAAGGAAGATTGGTGTAGATGGACAGGTTGAGACCTATAAAGCTAGGCTGGTAGCAAAGGGTTTTCGTCAAAGACCTGGCTTGGACTACGACGAAACCTTTTCTCCAGTAGCCATGCTGAAATCCATTCGGATCCTTCTTGCCATTGCTGCCTTCCACGATTATGAGATCTGGCAAATGGACGTAAAGACAGCTTTTCTAAATGGAAATTTAGAGGAGTGTGTCTATATGGACCAGCCAGAGGGTTTCATTCAGAGTGGGAGCAGCGGAAAGGTGTGCAAGTTGCTTAAGTCCATCTATGGACTAAAGCAGGCATCGCGGAGTTGGAACATCTGTTTTGATGAGACGGTCAAAGAATTTGGCTTTATCAAAAATCCAGATGAACCATGCATCTATAGTAGATTTGTAGCGAGAACTGTAGTATTCCTCGCTTTATACGTGGATGACATTCTCTTAATAGGAAATGACATTCCTATGCTACAATCTGTCAAGGGGTTCTTGTCACACAGGTTCTCCATGAAAGACCTGGGTGATGCCTCATACATTCTGAGTATCCGGATCTACCGTGACAGATCCAAGAGGATATTAGGACTTTCGCAGTCCAGGTACATCGACACCATACTGAAGAGGTTCAGTATGGAAGATTCCAAGTGCGGTAACCTACCGGCTTGTCACGGGATCACCCTCTCTAAAGAGATGTCTCCCAAGACTGATTTAGAGAGGGATCGCATGTCTATTATAACCTACGCTTCTGCGGTAGGCTCTATAATGTATGCGATGTTGTGTACCAGACCGGATGTAGCTTATGTACTGAGTGTGGTAAGCCGGTATCAGTCTAACCCTGGGGAGAAACACTGGATAGCGGTAAAGAACATTCTCAAGTACCTGAGAAGGACTAAAGAGATGTTCTTGGTGTATGGCGGAAAAGACCTCCAGATCGAGGCCTTTGCTGACTCCAGCTTCCAGAGTGACAAGGATGATTCCAAGTCCATGTCGGGTTTTGTCTTTACCCTCAATGGAGGGGCGGTGTGTTGGAAGAGTTCCAAACAGGAAACCGTTGCAGACTCGACGATGGAAGCGGAATACATCGCTGCATCTGATGCCGCAAAAGAAGCTGTCTAGATGAGGAAGTTCTTGAAAGAACTTCAGGTGGTTCCGTCCATTGTTGATCCAATACCTCTGTATTGCGACAACAACGGGGCTATAGCATTAGCGAAGGAACCCAGGTCCCATCAGAGATCCAGGCACATCTTGAGGCGGTATCACCTGATCAGGGAGATCATGGATCGCCAGGAGATCGAGGTTCGGAGAGTCGCTTCAGAAGACAACACTGCAGATCCATTCACCAAGGCCTTGCCCCAGACTCAGTTCGAGCGGCTGATCGAGATGATAGGTCTTCGATACGCCAGTACATGGCCTTAGTGCAAGTGGGAGATTGTTAGTGTATATGCCCTAGAGGCCATTACTGTATCATACTAGTTTGTATATTACTTAATGGATGCTTGGGATATTCACCTTGTATATACAATCTTGCTCAAAATAGTAGTATGCTACTTGGTTTGTTTCTACTTCAATGTGTACTTGTGTTTATTTCAGTATATCACTTATACGCATTAGTGGAGCCCTTAGGATCTTTGCTTGATTACCAGCGTTGTGATGGCAGTCACACTAGTGGGGGCTGGGTAATCTATAAGCACATCCTTATTCAGGTCCCTGGTCGCAGGACTATCGAGACAAGGCATCGATACTCCGGAGTAGACCAGCGCATGCGCTTCTCATCCCAGTGTGGGAGACGGTCTGTCCCACAGCCGTCAGTACGTCGTACTTGAGATAGTATGCGGGTGCTCGTTAGGTTACGGGTACACTGGACAGGAATCGTCGGGAACTGACTAGTTGGTATTATACCTATCGTCAGTTATCAGTTCCCAGGTGACATGAGTACAGCTTAGTCCGCTGACTTGACACTGTCACTTCGCCTCGGGTGTGTTCCCACTGTACTTTGATCACTACCCTACCACGGCTCAAAGGAGTCGTGCAAACAGGTGGTGGTTGGGTGCAGTCCCGAAGCACTTGGAGGCAGTGACGGTTAGACAGGATTCGTCTCTCCCGGTATTGGGGGTTGACATCGCGCTGTGTCTAGGAGAGCCATTACACGAGTAGTCCCTGGCCAGGGCAAACGAGATATACTGGTAGGTTTCCAGTGTTATCTCAGGGTGTATTGGGCTTCACTCCGGCACGACTTGTACCGCTATTGGGGGACTGACGTTTACCGCCCCCTAGGCCCGCCATGCGATGTATCAGACGAACAGACCGGACTGTACGGAGAATGTCACACTCAGGCTCAGTAGGAGTTCAGATGGGTTTCGCCTCGTCGGTCTTCTTGTCGGCATTACCTGGGGACCGTTACGCACAGCTAGTGCCGCTTGCGGTATGTGGTTAAACCCACTGCCAGCGTAGTGTCGAGTCTTTAGAGTCCCACACAGAAAGCTTTTCGCCTTTAGGCAAAAGAGTAGAGGTCGCATGGTATTGCGACAGGTCGCATGGTTTTGCGACAGGGTTCGGTCACATCCGTGCACTTATGCACGTACAGTGTCCGGACAGTTTACACTAGCGGGCTTTGGTTTAAGCCAGATCCTAGTGTACCTTATGGGATTGGATTTATCCAGTTTGCATTCGTGTTCCTCGGAACGCGGATGCGGGTGTGTATGCACAGTTGACAGGGAGGCAGAGGCAGCGGATTCTCATTAGGGTTGTTGACAGTTGACCGTTGACTTTTTGACTTTATGCTCAACCCTAATGAGAATATGATATGTGATTAACTACTATATTAATTAAGTATTATGGTGATATGGTTGTTGACTTGTTGACTTTTGTTGACTTGTTGACTTTGTTGACTTGTTGACTTTTGTTGACTTGTTGACCGGTTGACTAGGCTTGACTAGTTGACCATCATGATAACCATGGTTATCATTTCATGCCAAAGACTTTTTCTTGCTTGCTCATTTGAGTAAAATGAGTGCATGACATGATAAGGTTATGGTTGCTTCTAACCATCACATAAGACTTTTTTGATATGATGAGTTATGATCACTTTGGATTATGAGAGGGTGAAAGACAAAAGAGTTGCTCATTCTTTCTTGCTCATTCTCTCTCTTGTTCTTGAGCTCTCCTCTTGCTCTCACCCTCAACCTCTTGCTCCCTCTCTTGATCTATGGTTCTCTTGTCTCATGAGTTGAGAATCAAGAACCATAGATAAAATCCCATTCTAAATCATCTCTACTCATTCTAGTTCACTAGGTTTAGCAAACCAAGTGAACTAGTTTCTTCAAAGAACGAAGAAGGAGCTAAAGGTTGGAGCTTTCAAGTGGATCTATCTTCGGCGTACGGAGACAACGAGAAGGAGCCATCGAACCACCATCGGAGCTTGAAGAGAAGAAGTTCAAGTTTAGGTATAACCATCTTCATCCGAGTAGCTAAATATCTTTAACTTAGTATGCTAGTTTTAGTTTAGGTAAAGATCCCGACCTAGCTTAGTCCATGTTGCCTCTTGCGTTAAAATTTTGATTTTATACCGTTTCCGCCTCCCCGTAAGAACCGGGGGTCGCAACGTGGACTTACAATGCCTCCCTCAGTATTGCCTTGGACCACCTGTCCAAAATACTGCCCCTCATCAGAAGGAAAAACTATAACTCTGACAACCTCCTTGTCGTCCAGGTCACCTTGGAAGCCTGGAATGATAACTGTCTCCTGTATGAGGCTATCGTTATCATATCCCTAGAACATTCTCTTATGTTCTAAAACTGCTTCCGACTGCTTCTCCAGGATTGGATCAATATCAACTTATTGCATCTAGTGCAAGAACAATATCTGGTGTGGTACTTGACATCTCATGATTGACTCAATTGCCTGAGCAAGTGATCTGCCAATCATGCACATCCCTCTCCCCTTTAGTCTGTAAGACACCTTTAGAGAGGGTGACTCCATCATCTGCAGGTACACTACCGTGCATGGAGTCGTCCATTCTAAATACTCTTAGAATGCTGTCTAAGTACCCTGATTGGAAAACCACCCAAATCTAGATCTAAAACCATAGATCTAGTAACCAGTATGTTTGATATAACATCCAAGTCCTGTGTGGAGAAAACACTGTGTGACGACCAAAGTATAACCGATTGTAGTATAGGAGTTTCTTTTCCTACTCTGTGTATGTCATCCAAATACCAGGATATCATACCCTACTACCTTCTCAACAGATCCATCCCCTATTCTGATGAAGTCAAACCCATGACTGTCACGTCAGAAATAAATGATCTATCTCCGCTACATCTGCTTTAGTCTATAAATAGACATAAGCTACCAGTCTACCAATGCTTCCGCTGCTCCCACTGACTACGACAACCCTCTGGCAGAGTCATATAGACGTACACTTCTAAAACTAGTTTTAGAACGACGCTATACTCATCCTCCTGCCGGGTCTCACAGTCTGGAACAACAGCAATGGCAAATATGGGTAAACAAGAACTTCCCTGTCACCGTCCTTGAGGCTACCGGAGTACCCCTCGGGTGCCTGAAGTTACCCACCGTATCTGCGGAGTGGCCAATGGAATTTCAATCCAGATTGAATCTTTAGGTTCCTTGTCAAATCTTCAGTAATCGTTTGTGGTTCTGGAATCACTTCCAGTTCTACCATACTCCCACTACTGTTTTCTGAAAAATTCGATTTTTTTAATAAAACTGTGGCGAGTCTAGAACAATATTGCTATTGTTCATCCAGATGGTAGAAAGTCAACCCTCGTCATAGCCTGGGTCAACCCACAAACAGCCATTACAGAAACGTGCCTTGAGTTGTCCAGTGTCTGGCTTTAATCATAAGCCGGACAACTCCCCGTACCTTAACATCGTTAAGATACGAACTGTTCTAGATCCCATATAGGACCAGAGGCACTGATTTAACTGAACCAGATCCAAATCATGCAGCTGTTTCCAGTGCATGTCAACTAAATGGAAGGAGGACGATCAGCATTACTCAACTTAGGAATGCTTCCAATTATGAGTAACCTGAAAGAGAAGCAAGATCTCTTTATCATTACTATCAACTGAATACCATACACAAGTATCTACATCTTCAATCACTTTGAAGAATCCCGATACTTGCAACATCTGGTTCTCTACTCTATTCAAATACCTATAACTTCTCAAAATTCGGACCCTGTGTTTCCACGAAACACTTGTCTAAAAACTAGAGAAGTCATAAGTAAACCGAATATAGTACGAGGACCAACCCCTCTGTCCTGATGGACCCTGGACAACATACAATACTCTGTATAAGTCCCTTGAGTCTGATAACTCATTCACTGTGTGTCGTAGGTTGAAAACTGTACTTATGGTTAAGAAGAATTACACCGCTGTTTAATGCTCCTTACCTAACCATCTACTGATATAGGTAAATGTCGAAGACATAATTTCAGAAAGGTATATCTCACTCTATGAAAATAGACGTACAGATATATCAATTTGAAATTGGTGCATAACAGCGGATATTCAAAACCAAATATTTGCCGACCGGCAAACAGCCCAGGTGATTTCCTCAAATATCACCGATTACAACGAATCCCGATATAATGAGGATGATCACCCAATTCCCAATAACCTACTCCCACTCATCATCTGTAAAACCATACAGATGTGAGAATCATACCTGGTAAATACATACCCTGGAGCAAGTGCCTAATCGGGAAATCAGTTTTCCTTTAACAGTACACAGTGAAGCAGAAACATTGAAATGTTTCGATGGGGTATCCCGGTATTCCTAGTAATGCCTCTTCCAGATTCACGACTGTAACCGTATAGTTCTTTGCCACCTCTCCAAATCCCTTCATATGTCTTTAGTCATTACCTTCTGCACACCCCTTTAGGCCAAATGGTTTTCTTCCTTCCCTACCGTTCGGCACCAGCCTATGGTTTGGAAGAAGACTATCCAATAAGCATAATGGGTGTACTGTCCCAATCCTAGGAACACTCGCAATGCGAGAGAAGGTGAAGATAAAAGACACCTGAATAAATCTTATTCCTATTTCTCCTGAACCAGAATCCATCCCCGAACTGGAACAAGTTCCTTTCGAGTTCGTATATAACCATACGATTGAGTATCCAATAAACTGTGGATCTTCGTAGTGATACGGAGTGTCCTGGAGAAATTCAAAGGTGATTTTAGGATTGGCGAAGAAATACCTGGTTTGGTCATGAATATCTGTTGCAATTTACTTCGCCCTCTTACTAATCCCTTGCTTTGTCTTAACTTAATACCTTCTGCACACCATCGTTATGCTAATTGGTTTTCTTCATTCCCTACCGGTCGGCACCAGCCTAAGGTTTGGAAGAAGACAATCCAATTTGCATAATAGGTGTACTACCACTAAACCAAGGAGTACTCGTAACCTGAGAGAGGGTAAAAGGAAAAGACAACTGAATAATCCTATCCTTTTTCTCCAGAACCGGAAACCATCCTCGAATAAATTCTTTCGAGTTCGTATATAACCATACGATGGTTTTATCCAATGGTAGTGGACGTTCGTAGTAATACGGGGTGTCCTGGAGAAAAGGGTAAAAGTAGGAGTGGCAATGAGGTCTGCAACTCTGACAATCCAAAAGCCAGTGTTTAAGAAGGTTCGGTCAACTTGGTCACTGAGTCATAGTCTTAGGGTCGGGTCAATGGTCGCTGCCAAAGAGAGAGAGAGAAAAGAAACACTCAGCGTGCACTCTAACCTAGATCAGAATGGTTACCAATTTATCTAATCAGGAAACCTCCCACTGTACCATCAAATTCTCCTCCAAACCTGAAAGAAGAATTAGTCGGGATCACCCGAGGAGTAAACCAACTCATCAGTGGGAATCGGGATCCGACTATCATCGTATGATAACGTGACGGAATCCGCTCACGGTGTCACACTCCAGAAGGTATGCGCATATCTGGCAAGTTTCAGTTCTTTTGAAACTCCCGATGTGATTTCTGCCCCATGCTCTTATGACCTTGACTTTGGCCAACATATCATAAGTCACATGTCAAGTTCTACCCGTCGTTCTCCAGGTTAATTTGAGTCCACCCGTACCTATCCTTGACTTTGGCCAAAATGGCAGTACGACTGTCCCAAACCAACGCATCTATCTATGCTGCATATGAATACCCCAATAGCTACCAATCACTGTGCCTTGACTTTGGCCAACATACACAGCTTGAATACTATTGACCACCCATATGAAACGACAGAGGGCTACGAATGGTTTCTGGCGAAAACCTTTAACGTAAAGAACTTGATATCGTCGAAGGAACGGATAGCTTTTAGAAATATAGTGACGAAAACTTTCGCTAAAGAGGTCACTCCCGGTGAAGGGATCTCGGCTCTTTCCCCGTAGAATGAGGTGCAGGATATTCCAACTGAATACCACGGTGCAAAGCAAAAGTAATCGGCTATAGTGAAGTTAATGCCCTGACGCAAACTTTTGTCCAAGGGGTCACTCCCGGTGAAGGGATCTCGGCCCTTGCCTCGTCGACTGAGGAGCAGGATATTCCAACTGAATACCACGATGCAAAACAAAAGTGAACGCCCTTGCAATAACAGCTTTTTGAAAAGTGTTCCAACAACATCAGATTAGGTTTGTTTTTTACTTGCATTGATCCGAATCAACGCAGTCCCATCAATTGATCACACCATAAAGAACGAAAATAATATGACGTACGTATATGCCATCCGCATTCGCCACTGGGTCCCGTCATTACCCGTTAGGTTAGCTAACTAACGACAGAGCGGGGACTGGACTAGCGCGGATGCAAAACATATACAACATCTACTAATATATATACCAATATATTATATTTCGCTCAAGGCGTGAAAGAAATGCAACATCACAGAAATGTACAGCATCACAGAAACACTACAGATATCTGGGATCCTCGGGTTTCACAGAGCCACTACTGAAACCCGATGTTCCCCTGGTCGTGCGGATAGCCTGTACAATGAAATCCTAGACCCCTACGGGCGCGGCAAGTCACCCGCCAAAACCTGAACCGAGGCAGCCCCCTTCAGCACCGTGAATGGACCACCCAGCACTTCACGGAATTCGGCAACTTGAGCACCCCTCCTGGGTCAACCTGTACCCCCTACGAGTGCGGCGAATAGCCCGCCAATTCTAGAGTGAAGCCCCCTCCGTCTCAATGCCATGAGATGCGGGCTTGTTGCCCTCTAGTACCCGGCTATCCGTGCACCCCTCCGCGGGGTAATCCTAGTACAGAAAGTAAAATATACATACAACGGGTACATCGACCGCAACCTGGCCGTGCCCCAAAATAATAATACAAACAGGCAGTGACGGCAGTCCACATGTCGGACGCTCGCCCCGCAATATCAAATGTACATAATACAACCACAACTGTACTAGCATTGCATCCAGGCTATCCCCCACGACCGATCCGCAACATCACAGCAAAAACAGAACATCAACGTGAAGGTCACGTTCGCAAATCCGTCTAACCGGGCTATAGCAGTTAGACAGGATTTACCGATCGAGTGACATTCACGGTCGTAGATATAATGTAAATACTGTGAAATAATGTGTTTAAACTATCCGATCAATCAAATTTTAACAAGTGGGACCCCAAGCATTACTGTAGCAGATCAAGAAATTCTGGGCCCAATGTTATTATTCCAAAACCCCAATTTTAACCCCAGAAAGATACTGTAGAAATTTGGTGCAGGGAACCCAACAGTGTGCGGCAGAACCGCGGCCCAAAGGGGTGTTTGGCCGCGGTTCCGCGCTCCTACTGTAGAGTCGTTGCATCGAATTTTTACAGAATTCTTATTTTTTCTAGTAGATCACTTTTCTGTAACCTGAAAAAATTTTCGACACCAAAAATTTTCAACAGAAAACTGATGCAAGCAAAAATGCGGTTTTGGGATTTGGTTCTATCGGAAATGTATAACACATTAGAAAAAGCTAGACTAAGTTAATGGCGAGGCTCTGATACCACTGTAAGTGCACGGCGGCGCCCCGGCCGTCAATTCGACGGCCAAATGCGGAAGCGGTGATAAACTTTAAATTTTCTTGAACTGGCAAACCGCCGCGCACTAATACCCGGATCGAACCACTAACTAGTCCTAGCTAACTACAAGATGGGAAGAGAGATATACCGACTGATCCAAGTCCTCTGGTCTTCTCGTCGTCGTCCCGATCTCCTGCGGAATGTCCTGTCTCCACCTCGTCGCCGGAAGTGCACCACATCGCCTACTTCTTTTACGGGCTCCCACCTCAATGCCGAGGCAACTCGGGCACGAAGCTGGCTAATCGACGTGCCCAAGATTTGCTGTAGAAAGTGTAGTACTCAAGTCTCATATGGGGTTTTGGAGCTTTGCCATTTTGGTGGAAGAAAAGAGAGCAACTTTAGGAAATGAACTAGAGGGCTTTTCTAGCAAGCATGAGAAACAAAATGCCACACATAAAATGAATCCATCCCATCCCCTAAGGGAATGGCCGGCCAAAACAAAGAGGGAGTGAGAATGGAGAGAGAGTGTGAGGTGAATGGATGATTGAACCACTATCATAATCATGAGAGAAAAAGAATGGTGAAAAGAAACAATCATCACAACCAAATCCATACTCCACCAACCAATCAACAACAACCATGATGACATCCAAAGTCAAGCTATCATGAAAAAGGAAATTCAAGTGATGGTGCTCATCATGAAAAACCATCATGATACAAATATATGCAAAGACCCCCTCCACAAATGCTTATTTGCAACAATGCAAATAAGCCCTCCTCCACCAATCTTCGGCCAATGAACGAAACAAAGGAAATCGGCCGAAACGGAAAGCAAACTGGCAACTCCAGAAAACTGGTCCCGTAATAAATTACAGGAAAACCCCGATACTGTGCATACACACCCGCATTTGTATTCCGACCGAAATACAAATGCAATGAGACAGAATCTCCACTGTACTATACTAGGATCCGGCTTAAACCAAAGCCGGCTAGTAATATCCGTTCGATCCTGATCCGTGCAATACCGCACACATCTGATCGAACCCTGCCATATATCCATACGGCCTATAGTACAAACTGTCCGATCCTGATCCGTGCAATACCGCACGTATCTGATCGGACCTTGCCATATCTCCATACGGCCTCTACAACTTTCGCCCGAAAGCTTGAGTAACTGAATGTGGGGGACTCTAAAGACTCGTCAACACCTTGGTTGTGGATTTAACCACTAGCACGTCAGAGGTATAAGCCAATACGTAACGGGCTACCAGGTATTGACTAAAAGGGACGTCTGTGAGCGAACTCAGCCTGACAACCCTACTGAGCCTGACAGTGACAATATCCGTACAGTCCGGTCCGTTCGTCTATGAGCATTGCATGGCGGGCCTAGGGGGTTGGTAAAAGTCAGACCCCCAAAAGCGGTACAAGTCGTGTCGGAGTGTAGCCCAGAACACCCAGAGATACTACTGGAATACCTACCAGTAAATCTCCTTGCCTCGGCCGAGGGCTTCGTGTAATGGCTCTCCTAGACACAGCACGACCTCACCCCCAATACCGGGAGAGACGAACCCCTGAAGATACGCTCACTGCCTCCATGTGGCTCGGGACTGTACCCAACTAAAACCTGTTTGCACGACTCCTTTGAGCCGTGGTAGGGTAGTAATCAAAGTACAGTGGGAACTCACACGAGACAAATGACGATCCCCAGGTCGATGAACTAACCTGCACACATGTCACCAGGGAACTGCCATCTGACGTCTGGTATATGACCAACTAGCATGTTCCCGGCGAGTCCTGTCCAGTGTACTCATAACCCAATGAGCACCTGTATACATCTTAGGTGATCCAACTGACACCAGTGGCTTGTGAGACCGGCCACCGCCTCTCGTCGGGGTCTCGACTGTATACACTAGTCTACTCTGGAGTATCGATGCCCTGTCTCGAAACTCACACGACTAGGGACCATTTAAGGATATGCTTATAGACCCCAGCTCCCACTTATATGATCGCCCTCATACTGCTAGTGGTCAAGCAAGAATCCTAGGGGCTCTATCAACGTGTAATAGCGACTTGTCAGGTCACCTAAAGCAGTACATGATGATAAAGGTAAACCAGATAGCATACTATCATCTCGAGTAAGATTGTCCTACCGGGATAGGTCCTCCATCAATCATTGCAATCAGGTGCCTGTGACCCAATAATTGACTCTGAGGGCACTATCTCCAACAATCTCCCACTTGCACTCAAGGCTAATTATTGCGATGTCGCATACTCACAGCCCGTGTGATACCGAACACCCAACTCCTCTACCGGTCAGTCTCACAAAGCCTGTTTGCGAAACTATTGCGTTCGAGGAATAGCCTCAGTGAGTGGATCCGCCTTGATGTTTCCTTTTATGTCTCTTTATATCTCAAGTTCGCGGAGAAACCCATCTCCCGAAATGAGCAATACCTGTCTTAGAATGTGTCTGGATGTCTGATGGGACCTAGCTCATAAATGAACTCCAAATCCAAACTTCTTAGACTGTATCGTCAACTGAACTTAATCAGTATCCTGCGCCATGCCTCCCTCAGTATTGCCTTGGACCACCTGTCCAAAATACTGCCCCTCATCAGAAGGAAAAACTATAACTCTGACAACCTCCTTGTCGTCCAGGTCACCTTGGAAGCCTGGAATGATAACTGTCTCCTGTATGAGGCTATCGTTATCATATCCCTAGAACATTCACTTATGTTCTAAAACTGCTTCCGACTGCTTCTCCAGGATTGGATCAATATCAACTTATTGCATCTAGTGCAAGAACAATATCTGGTGTGGTACTTGACATCTCATGATTGACTCAATTGCCTGAGCAAGTGATCTGCCAATCATGCACATCCCTCTCCCCTTTAGTCTGTAAGACACCTTTAGAGAGGGTGACTCCATCATCTGCAGGTACACTACCGTGCATGGAGTCGTCCATTCTAAATACTCTTAGAATGCTGTCTAAGTACCCTGATTGGAAAACCACCCAAATCTAGATCTAAAACCATAGATCTAGTAACCAGTATGTTTGATATAACATCCAAGTCCTGTGTGGAGAAAACACTGTGTGACGACCAAAGTATAACCGATTGTAGTATAGGAGTTTCTTTTCCTACTCTGTGTATGTCATCCAAATACCAGGATATCATACCCTACTACCTTCTCAACAGATCCATCCCCTATTCTGATGAAGTCAAACCCATGACTGTCACGTCAGAAATAGATGATCTATCTCCGCTACATCTGCTTTAGTCTATAAATAGACATAAGCTACCAGTCTACCAATGCTTCCGCTGCTCCCACTGACTACGACAACCCTCTGGCAGAGTCATATAGACGTACACTTCTAAAACTAGTTTTAGAACGACGCTATACTCATCCTCCTGCCGGGTCTCACAGTCTGGAACAACAGCAATGGCAAATGTGGGTAAACAAGAACTTCCCTGTCACCGTCCTTGAGGCTACCGGAGTACCCCTCGGGTGCCTGAAGTTACCCACCGTATCTGCGGAGTGGCCAATGTAATGTCAATCCAGATTGAATCTTTAGGCTCCTTGTCAAATCTTCAGTAATCGTTTGTGGTTCTGGAATCACTTCCAGTTCTACCATACTCCCACTACTGTTTTCTGAAAAAATCAATTTTTTTAATAAAACTGTGGCGAGTCTAGAACAATATTGCTATTGTTCATCCAGATGGTAGAAAGTCAACCCTCATCATAGCCTGGGTCAACCCACAAACAGCCATTACAGAAACGTGCCTTGAGTTGTCCAGTGTCTGGCTTTAATCATAAGCCGGACAACTCCCCGTACCTTAACATCGTTAAGATACGAACTGTTCTATATCCTATATAGGACCAGAGGCACTGATTTAACTGAACCAGATCCAAATCATGCAGCTGTTTCCAGTGCATGTCAACTAAATGGAAGGAGGACGATCAGCATTACTCAACTTAGGAATGCTTCCAATTATGAGTAACCTGAAAGAGAAGCAAGATCTCTTTATCATTACTATCAACTGAATACCATACACAAGTATCTACATCTTCAATCACTTTGAAGAATCCCGATACTTGCAACATCTGGTTCTCTACTCTATTCAAATACCTATAACTTCTCAAAATTCGGACCCTGTGTTTCCACGAAACACTTGTCTAAAAACTAGAGAAGTCATAAGTAAACCGAATATAGTACGAGGACCAACCCCTCTGTCCTGATGGACCCTGGACAACATACAATACTCTGTATAAGTCCCTTGAGTCTGATAACTCATTCACTATGTGTCGTAGGTTGAAAACTGTACTTATGGTTAAGAAGAATTACACCGCTGTTTAATGCTCCTTACCTAACCATCCACTGATATAGGTAAATGTCGAAGACATAATTTCAGAAAGGTATATCTCACTCTATGAAAATAGACGTACAGATATATCAATTTGAAATTGGTGCATAACAGCGGATATTCAAAACCAAATATTTGCCGACCGGCAAATAGCCCAGGTGATTTCCTCAAATATCACCGATTACAACGAATCCCGATATAATGAGGATGATCACCCAATTCCCAATAACCTACTCCGACTCATCATCTGTAAAACCATACAGATGTGAGAATCATACCTGGTAAATACATACCCTGGAGCAAGTGCCTAATCGGGAAATCAGTTTTCCTTTAACAGTACACAGTGAAGCTGAAACATTGAAATGTTTCGATGGGGTATCCCGGTATTCCTAGTAATGCCTCTTCCAGATTCACGACTGTAACCGTATAGTTCTTTGCCACCTCTCCAAATCCCTTCATATGTCTTTAGTCATTACCTTCTGCACACCCCTTTAGGCCAAATGGTTTTCTTCCTTCCCTACCGTTCGGCACCAGCCTATGGTTTGGAAGAAGACTATCCAATAAGCATAATAGGTGTACTGTCCCAATCCTAGGAACACTCGCAATGCGAGAGAAGGTGAAGATAAAAGACACCTGAATAAATCTTATTCCTATTTCTCCTGAACCAGAATCCATCCCCGAACTGGAACAAGTTCCTTTCGAGTTCATATATAACCATACGATGGAGTATCCAATAAACTGTGGATCTTCGTAGTGATACGGAGTGTCCTGGAGAAATTCAAAGGTGATTTTAGGATTGGCGAAGAAATACCTGGTTTGGTCATGAATATCTGTTGCAATTTACTTTGCCCTCTTACTAATCCCTTGCTTTGTCTTAACTTAATACCTTCTGCACACCATCGTTATGCTAATTGGTTTTCTTCATTCCCTACCGGTCGGCACCAGCCTAAGGTTTGGAAGAAGACAATCCAATTTGCGTAATAGGTGTACTACCCCTAAACCAAGGAGTACTCGTAACCTGAGAGAGGGTAAAAGGAAAAGACAACTGAATAATCCTATCCTTTTTCTCCAGAACCGGAAACCATCCTCGAATAAATTCTTTCGAGTTCGTATATAACCATACGATGGTTTTATCCAATGGAAGTGGACGTTCGTAGTAATACGGGGTGTCCTGGAGAAAAGGGTAAAAGTAGGAGTGGCAATGAGGTCTGCAACTCTGACAATCCAAAAGCCAGTATTTAAGAAGGTTCGGTCAACTTGGTCACTGAGTCATAGTCTTAGGGTCGGGTCAATGGTCGCTGCCAAAGAGAGAGAGAGAAAAGAAACACTCAGCGTGCACTCTAACCTAGATCAGAATGGTTACCAATTTATCTAATCAGGAAACCTCCCACTGTACCGTCAAATTCTCCTCCAAACCTGAAAGAAGAATTAGTCGGGATCACCCGAGGAGTAAACCAACTCATCAGTGGGAATCGGGATCCGACTATCATCGTATGATAACGTGACGGAATCCGCTCACGGTGTCACACTCCAGAAGGTATGCGCATATTTGGCAAGTTTCAGTTCTTTTGAAACTCCCGATGTGATTTCTGCCCCATGCTCTTATGACCTTGACTTTGGCCAACATATCATAAGTCACATGTCAAGTTCTACCCGTCGTTCTCCAGGTTAATTTGAGTCCACCCGTACCTACCCTTGACTTTGGCCAAAATGGCAGTACGACTGTCCCAAACCAACGCATCTATCTATGCTGCATATGAATACCCCAATAGCTACCAATCACTGTGCCTTGACTTTGGCCAACATACACAGCTTGAATACTATTGACCACCCATATGAAACGACGGAGGGCTACGAATGGTTTCTGGCGAAAACCTTTAACGTAAAGAACTTGATATCGTCGAAGGAACGGATAGCTTTTAGAAATATAGTGACGAAAACTTTCGCTAAAGAGGTCACTCCCGGTGAAGGGATCTCGGCTCTTTCCCCGTAGAATGAGGTGCAGGATATTCCAACTGAATACCACGGTGCAAAGCAAAAGTAATCGGCTATAGTGAAGTTAATGCCCTGACGCAAACTTTTGTCCAAGGGGTCACTCCCGGTGAAGGGATCTCGGCCCTTGCCTCGTCGACTGAGGAGCAGGATATTCCAACTGAATACCACGATGCAAAACAAAAGTGAACGCCCTTGCAATAACAGCTTTTTGAAAAGTGTTCCAACTACATCAGATTAGGTTTGTTTTTAACTTGCATTGATCCGAATCAACGCAGTCCCATCAATTGATCACACCATAAAGAACGAAAATAATATGACGTACGTATATGCCATCCGCATTCGCCACTGGGTCCCATCATTACCCGTTAGGTTAGCTAACTAACGACAGAGCGGGGACTGGACTAGCGCGGATGCAAAACATATACAACATCTACTAATATATATACCAATATATTATATTTCGCTCAAGGCGTGAAAGAAATGCAACATCACAGAAATGTACAGCATCACAGAAACACTACAGATATCTGGGATCCCCGGGTTTCACAGAGCCACTACTGAAACCCGACGTTCCCCTGGTCGTGCGGATAGCCTGTGCAATGAAATCCTAGACCCCTACGGGCGCGGCAAGTCACCCGCCAAAACCTGAAGCGAGGCAGCCCCCTTCAGCACCGTGAATGGACCACCCAGCACTTCACGGAATCCGGCAACTTGAGCACCCCTCCTGGGTCAACCTGTACCCCCTACGAGTGCGGCGAATAGCCCGCCAATTCTAGAGTGAAGCCCCCTCCGTCTCAATGCCATGAGATGCGGGCTTGTTGCCTTCTAGTACCCGGCTATCCGTGCACCCCTCCGCGGGGTAATCCTAGTACAGAAAGTAAAATATACATACAACGGGTACATCGACCGCAACCTGGCCGTGCCCCAAAATAATAATACAAACAGGCAGTGACGGCAGTCCACATGTCGGACGCTCGCCCCGCAATATCAAATGTACATAATACAACCACAACTGTACTAGCATTGCATCCAGGCTATCCCCCACGACCGATCCGCAACATCACAGCAAAAACAGAACATCAACGTGAAGGTCACGTTCGCAAATCCATCTAACCGGGCTATAGCAGTTAGACAGGATTTACCGATCGAGTGACATTCACGGTCGCAGATATAATGTAAATACTGTGAAATAATGTGTTTAAACTATCCGATCAATCAAATTTTAACAAGTGGGCCCCCAAGCATTACTGTAGCAGATCAAGAAATTCTGGGCCCAATGTTATTATTCCAAAACCCTAATTTTAACCCCAGAAAGATACTGTAGAAATTTGGTGCAGGGAACCCAACAGTGTGCGGCGGAACCGCGGCCCAAAGGGGTGTTTGGCCGCGGTTCTGCGCTCCTACTGTAGAGTCGTTGCATCGAATTTTTACAGAATTCTTATTTTTTCTAGTAGATCACTTTTCTGTAACCTGAAAAAATTTTCGACACCAAAAATTTTCAACAGAAAACTGATGCAAGCAAAAATGCGGTTTTGGGATTTGGTTCTATCGGAAATGTATAACACATTAGAAAAAGCTAGACTAAGTTAATGGCGAGGCTCTGATACCACTGTAAGTGCACGGCGGCGCCCCGGCCGTCAATCCGACGGCCAAATGCGGAAGCGGTGATAAACTTTAAATTTTCTTGAACTGGCAAACCGCCGCGCACTAATACCCGGATCGAACCACTAACTAGTCCTAGCTAACTACAAGATGGGAAGAGAGATATACCGACTGATCCAAGTCCTCCGGTCTTCTCGTCGTCGTCCCGATCTCCCGCGGAATGTCCTGTCTCCACCTCGTCGCCGGAAGTGCACCACATCGCCTACTTCTTTTACGGGCTCCCACCTCAATGCCGAGGCAACTCGGGCACGAAGCTGGCTAATCGACGTGCCCAAGATTTGCTGTAGAAAGTGTAGTACTCAAGTCTCATATGGGGTTTTGGAGCTTTGCCATTTTGGTGGAAGAAAAGAGAGCAACTTTAGGAAATGAACTAGAGGGCTTTTCTAGCAAGCATGAGAAACAAAATGCCACACATAAAATGAATCCATCCCATCCCCTGAGGGAATGGCCGGCCAAAACAAAGAGGGAGTGAGAATGGAGAGAGGGTGTGAGGTGAATGGATGATTGAACCACTATCATAATCATGAGAGAAAAAGAATGGTGAAAAGAAACAATCATCACAACCAAATCCATACTCCACCAACCAATCAACAACAACCATGATGACATCCAAAGTCAAGCTATCATGAAAAAGGAAAGTCAAGTGATGGTGCTCATCATGAAAAACCATCATGATACAAATATATGCAAAGACCCCCTCCACAAATGCTTATTTGCAACAATGCAAATAAGCCCTCCTCCACCAATCTTCGGCCAATAAACGAAACAAAGGAAATCGGCCGAAACGGAAAGCAAACTGGCAACTCCAGAAAACTGGTCCCGTAATAAATTATAGGAAAACCCCGATACTGTGCATACACACCCGCATTTGTATTCCGACCGAAATACAAATGCAATGAGACAGAATCTCCACTGTACTATACTAGGATCCAGCTTAAACCAAAGCCGGCTAGTAATATCCGTTCGATCCTGATCCGTGCAATACCGCACGCATCTGATCGAACCCTGCCATATATCCATACGGCCTATAGTACAAACTGTCCGATCCTGATCCGTGCAATACCGCACGTATCTGATCGGACCTTGCCATATCTCCATACGGCCTCTACAACTTTCGCCCGAAAGCTTGAGTAACTGAATGTGGGGGACTCTAAAGACTCGTCAACACCTTGGTTGTGGATTTAACCACTAGCACGTCAGAGGTATAAGCCAATACGTAACGGGCTACCAGGTATTGAATAAAAGGGACGTCTGTGAGCGAACTCAGCCTGACAACCCTACTGAGCCTGACAGTGACAATATCCGTACAGTCCGGTCCGTTCGTCTATGAGCATCGCATGGCGGGCCTAGGGGGTTGGTAAAAGTCAGACCCCCAAAAGCGGTACAAGTCGTGTCGGAGTGTAGCCCAGAACACCCTGAGATACTACTGGAATACCTACCAGTAAATCTCCTTGCCTCGGCCGAGGGCTTCGTGTAATGGCTCTCCTAGACACAGCACGACCTCACCCCCAATACCGGGAGAGACGAACCCCTGAAGATACGCTCACTGCCTCCATGTGGCTCGGGACTGTACCCAACTAAAACCTGTTTGCACGACTCATTTGAGCCGTGGTAGGGTAGTAATCAAAGTACAGTGGGAACTCACACGAGACAAATGACGATCCCCAGGTCGATGAACTAACCTGCACACATGTCACCAGGGAACTGCCATCTGACGTCTGGTATATGACCAACTAGCATGTTCCCGGCGAGTCCTGTCCAGTGTACTCATAACCCAATGAGCACCTGTATACATCTTAGGTGATCCAACTGACACCAGTGGCTTGTGAGACCGGCCACCGCCCCTCGTCGGGGTCTCGACTGTATACACTAGTCTACTCTGGAGTATCGATGCCCTGTCTCGAAACTCACACGACTAGGGACCATTTAAGGATATGCTTATAGACCCCAGCTCCCACTTATATGATCGCCCTCATACTACTGGTGGTCAAGCAAGAATCCTAGGGGCTCTATCAACGTGTAATAGCGACTTGTCAGGTCACCTAAAGCAGTACATGATGATAAAGGTAAACCAGATAGCATACTATCATCTCGAGTAAGATTGTCCTACCGGGATAGGTCCTCCATCAATCATTGCAATCACGTGCCTGTGACCCAATAATTGACTCTGAGGGCACTATCTCCAACAACTATCTCAAACAATCTCCCACTTGCACTCAAGGCTAATTATTGCGATGTCGCATACTCACAGCCCGTGTGATACCGAACACCCAACTCCTCTACTAGTCAGTCTCACAAAGCTCGTTTGCGAAACTATTGCGTTCGAGGAATAGCCTCGGTGAGTGGATCCGCTCTGGTGTTTCTTTCTATGTCTCTCTTTATCTCAAGTTCGCGGAGAAAGCAATCTCCCGAAATGAGCTATACCTGTCTTAGAATATGTCTGGATATCTGATGGGACCTAGCTCATAAATGAACTCCAAATCCAAACTTCTTAGACTGTATCGTCAACTGAACTTAATCAGTATCCTGCGCCATGCTTTCCCTCAGTATCCTTCTGGACCACCTGTCCAAAATACTTCCCCTCGTCAAAGGGAAAACTATAACTCTGACAACCTCTTTGTCGTCCAGGTCACCTTGGAAGCCTGGAATGATAACCGTCTTCTGAAGGAGGCTGCCGTTATCAAATCCTTAGAACATCCACTTATCTTCTAAAACTGCTTCCGACTGTTCCTCCAGGATTGGATCAATATCATCTTATTGCACCTAGTGCAAGAACAACATCTTGTGTGGTACTTGACATCTCATGATTGACTCAATTGCATAAGCAAGTGATCTGCTAATCATACACAGCCTTCTCCCCTTTAGTCTGTAAGACACCTTTAGAGAGGGTGACTCCATTACCTGCAGGTACACCACCGTGCCAGGAGTCGTCCATTCTAAATACTCATAGAATGCTGTCTATGTACCCTGATTGGGAAACCACCCAAATCTAGATCTAAAACTATAGATCTAGTGACCAGAATGTCTGATATAATATCCAAGTCCTATGTGGAGAAACCACTGTGTGACGACCAAAGTATAACCGACCGTAGTATAGGAATATCACTTCCTACTCTGTGTATGTCATCAAATACCAGGACATCACACCCTACTACCTTCTTAACAGATCCATCCCCTATTCTGATGAAGTCAAACCTATGACTGTCACATCAGAAATAGATGGTCTATCTCCGCTATATCTGCTTTAGTCTATAAATAGACATAAGCCAACTGTCCACCAATGATTCCGCTGCTCCCACTGACTACGACAACCCTCTGGCAGAGTCATATACACGTGCACTTCTAAAGCAAGTTTAGAACGACGCTATACTCATCCTCCTGCCGGGTCTCACAGTCTGGAACAACAGCAATGGCAAGTCTGGGTAAACAAGAACCTCCCTATCACCGTCCTTGAGCATACCGAAGTACCTCTCGAGCGCCTGAGGTTACCCACCATATCTGCGGAGTGGCCAATGGAATGTCAAACCAGATTGAATCTTTAGGTTCTTATCAAATCTTCAGTAATCGTTTGCGGTTCTGGAATCACTTCCAGTTCTACCATACTCCCACTACTGTTTTCTGAAAAAAAATCCATTTTGTTAAAACTGTGGCGAGTCTAGAACAATATCACTATTGATTTTCCAGATGGTAGAAAGTCAACCCTCGTCATAGCCCGGGTCAACCCACAAACAGTCATTACAGAAACGTGCCTTGAGTTGTCCAGTGTCTGGTTTTAAGCATAAGCCGGACAACTCCCCGTACCTTAACAATGTCAAGATATGAACTGTTCTATATCCAATATAGAAACAGAGGCACTGATTTAATTGAACCAGATTCAAATCATGCAGCAGTCTCTAGTGCATGTCAAGTAAATGGAGAGAGGCCGATCAGCGTTACTCAACTTAGGAGTGCTTCCAATTATGAGTAACCTGAAAGAGAAGCAAGTTCTCTTAATCATTACTATCAAATGAATACCATATACAAGTATCTACATCTTCGATCACCTTGAAGAGTCCCGATACTTGCAATACCTGGTTCTCTACTTTATTCTTATACCTATAACTTCTCAAAACTTAGACCCTGTGTTTCTACGAAACACCTGTCTAAGAACCAGAGAAGACATAAGTAAACAGAATATAGTATGAGGACCAACCCCTCTGTCCTAATGGACACTGGACAACATACAATACACTGTATGAGTCCCTTGAGTCAAATGACTCATTCACTGTGTGTCATAGGTTGAAAACTGTACTTATGGTTATGAAGAATTACACCGCTGTTCAATGCTCCTTACCTAACCATCCACTGGTATAGGTAAATGTCATAGACATAATTTCAAAAAGATATGTCTCACTCTATGAAATAGACGTACAGATATATCAATTTGAAATTGGTGCATAACAATGGATATTCAAAGCCATATATTTGCCGTCCGGCAAACAACCCAGGTGGCTTCCTCAAATATCACCAACTACAACGAATCCCGATATAATGAGGATGATCACCTAATTCCCAATAACTTACTATCACTCATCATCTGTAAAACCATACAGATGTGAGAATCATACCTGGTAAATACATACCCTGGAGTAAGTGTCTAATTGGGAAATCAGTTTTCTATTAACATTTCACAGTGAAACTGAAACATTGAAATGTTTCGATGGGGTATCCTGGTATTCCTAGTAATGCCTCTTCCATTATCCAAATTCACGACTGTAACCGTATAATTCTTTGCCACTTCTCCAAATCCCTTTTTATGTCTTTAGTCATTACCTTCTGCACACCCCTTTAGGCCAAATGATTTTCTTCCTTCCCTACCGTTCGGCACCAGCCTATGGTTTGGAAGAAGACTATCCAATAAGCATAATGGGTGTACTGTCCTAATCCTAAGAGCACTCGCAATGCGAGAGAAGGTGAAGATAAAAGACAACCGAATGAACTTAATTCCTATTTCTCCTGAACCAGGATCCATCCCCGAACTGGAACAAGTTCCTTTCGAGTTCGTATATAACCATACGATGGATTACCCAATAAACTGGGATCTTCGTAGTGATACGGAGTGTCCTGGAGAAATATAAAGGTGATTTAGGATTGGCGAAGAAATACTAGGTTTGGTCGTGAATAGCAGTCGCAATTTACTTTGCCCTCTTACTAATCCCTTTCTTTGTCTTAACTTAATACCTTCTGTACACCGTTTAGGCTAATTGGTTTTCTTCATTCCCTACCGGTCGGCACCAGCCTAAGGTTTGGAAGAAGACTATCCAATTTGCGTAATAGGTGTACTACTCCTAAACCAAGGAGTACTCGCAACCTGAGAGAAGGTAAAAGGAAAAGACAACTGAATAGTGCTATTCGTTTTCTCCAGAACCGGAAACCATCCTCGAATTCCTTCGAGTTTGTATATAACCATACGATGGTTTTGTCCAATGGAAGTGGACGTTCGTAGTTGTTAGTTATATGTATGCCCTAGAGGCCATTGCTATACATAGGATGTATATTGTAGTGGATGCTGGGACATATATAGGGAGGACTTTCTTGCTCGACATGATAGTATGCTATCTGGTTACTCTTTACCTTAACGTGTATACTGATTGTCTCTCTGTTACATGTTGGTAAAGCCCTTAGGATGTGTACTTGACTACCTGGACTGTGATGCGGATCATACTAGTGGGGACATGGTAGTCCATAAGTACATCCTTCAAAGTCCCTAGTCGTGGGTGTATCGAGACGGGGCATCGATATACCAGAGTAGACTAGCGTATACCTTCTCGACCCATACAGATGGGCGATGGATGATCCCATATCCATTGGTGTTTGACATCAGAGATGATATACGGGTGCTCAGTGGAGACTGGGTACACTGGACGGACTCGCCGAGAACTCCCAGATGGTATTATACCTTACGTCAGATGGCAGTTCTCTGGTGACACTGGTACAGAGTAGTCTGTTGACCCGAGATCGTCATAGAGTCTTGTGTGCCCACTGTGCTTTGATTTCCACCTTACCACGTCCAAGAGGGCGTGCAAAACGGTGGTTTTTAGGTACAGTCCCGAGTCACATGGAGGCAATGAGCGATAGGAGGGGATTCGTCTCTCCCGGTATAGGGAGTTGATGTTGCGCTGTGTTCGATTGGCTATAACCGGAAATCCCTGGCCAGGGTTGCCGAGATTTACTGGTAAGTGTTACTAGTAGTTTCTCGAATTGTTATAGACCTCATATCGACACGACTTATCGAGCTATTGGGGTCTGACGTTTACCAACCCTAGGCGAGATATGCGACATATCAGACGACGAGACCGGACTGTACGGTAAGTGTTACTGGTTGGATTCACAGGAGTGTGAGCGGGCTTGCTCGTCGATCTTCTGATCGCTCCCGGGTGGCCGTTACGTTTAGCAGACCGCTTGCGGCTTGTGGGTGTTTGATATGATCATCATCTGCTGCCGGCGTATTGACGAGTCTTTAGAGTCCTACACAGAGGTTTCCTGGCTCAAGCGAAACGAAATAGGAGCGCATATGAGATATGTGCGGGACCGAGAATAATGCGTGTATGTGATACCGTATTTCATTCTCGCGATGAATGTGTCGAATGGTTGTATGCGATATAACCTAGTTATCGAATCAAGGATTAATTCGATAAGCCGATACATTGGATATTAGTCGGTTATATGCGATATGACCGGATCGTTAAATCAAGTATTGATTTAATGATTTAATGCATAATTATATATTTGATATATTACTTTGCATTAACTAGTATTGGTTCATTTTAAATGGATTTTCTCACTTGAAGTTCACAAGTTGTATATGTGATATATTTTTGTGCACATGATTGTATCATGTTTGATGATACATGTTAGTTTGGGTGTATGTTTGGTTTAAACCATGGTTGGTCAATGGTTAGGGTTTCACTTTATTTATTTGCTTATTTATTTATTTATTCATTCATTTTGGCAAAGGGAAAAATGGTGGCTTTCTTTGTTTGCTTGTTGAAGCTTCTTGAAGCTTTGAACAAGTCCACCATCTTTGTCTCATGCTTAACCCTAACCATTCAACCTAACCATGATTTATTCTCTACACCTAACTATGGTTACCATTATGATAAGTATCATATTATTTCTTATTTTAGATATACTTATCATATATTATTATCATCTTCTTCTTCTTCTTCTTCAAGAAGAAAGCTTGCCACCATCAATGGCAACTTGAGAAAAAGAGTAAGAAATCCAATTCTAAAGTGAACCCACTTCCTATTTCTTCATCCTCTACCACTTGCCAAGTAGTATAGGGTGTTTTCTTCACAAGTTTCATGGCTTGGTGAAGTTGGAGCTTGATCTTGTGTTGCCTCGACGTAGATCATCTTCGGCATCGAAGTCGACGACCTAGCCCGCCCATTTCTCCGATGAAGCCGACGCTAGAGCCTGAGATCCGATGATCGCAGCGAGGGGACATCATCACGGAGCTATAGAGGTGGAGGACCGGATCTACAAAGGTTGTATTTCCGTTCACTTTTAGTTAAGTTGTTAACTAGTTGCATGTTTCGCCTAAAATTCTAGTTAACGATCCGTATTAGGGTTTCTCGGCACATGAAAAATTTGAAATTGGCATGGTTGATGCCATGTGAGACCTCATTAGCGTGCCTAGGAACCCTACAGTGGTATCAGAGCCTAGCTAGAGCCTTAGGCGATGCGTAGACGGAGTTTGAAGTCCGATCGAACCGAAACCCCAATTCCAAAATGCTCTCTGGACTTTTTTCAAAAACTGGGTTTTTTCCAGATTAAAAATTCTAAAAAAATTCAGCAGGAGATTCTAAGAATTACGGTGCAAAATTGACCAACTGATTCGTCTAAAGAGCGGCGGAACCGCGGCACAAGCATGGCTTGTGCGGCGGTTCCGCGGCAAAGTTGTCACATCACCTCTTGAATTTTGCACAGTAATTTCTAACTTTTAGTGCTGTATTTTCTGGGATTTTTTAATATTTATTCAAGAGTTGAATATTCTGGGTTGTATTGGGAGTTCGTAGATTCGATCGGATTATCAAACTTGGTCTAGGTGTTTTCCGGATAATTTTTGAATATGTTAAAATGTTCGACCGGATATAAATACCCAATTTTTCCCCTGTCGGGAAATTTCCAAGTGTTGGATTATTCCTTGGTTTAAAGACGTTCTAAGTAGTGCAAGTAACGCGATGGACCCTCTAGAAGACAACAAACCTTAACTCGATTATGTGACCGTCTTGAACTGCCCTTTGAACCTTAGGGTTTGGAGCAGTACGGCGTGCCACATGTGAGGCGTTGGCTTGACCCTTCTACGGCTGGACCGTTGGTACTGAGGCATGAACTGGATGTTTTTAAACTTGTTTCATGTGTTGAGCTGTTTCGGGAAAACTTGGGTGTTTGACTGTTCGATCGGAAAGTTTAACATTTTCTGTTTATCTGGAATGTGATACAATACTTGGAATCCACAAGTAGTTATGAGATAACTGAATGAATGTTATAAACATAGCACTTTAGTCTCACTTGATCGGTTGCCACGGAATTTTGATGTGATCAAAAGTCCGTCGCAATCACGTAGCGTACGCGGATACTCGCCGGATAAACATAATAGTCTGCTACACCCCATAGCCCCGACCAAGTGACTGTAGGAGAACCCCGTCGCCGAAAGCATCCGTTCGGGTGCTCGCGGCAGCGGTGTTCCGCCTTGGTGCACTTTGTCGACGGCGTCGGGGGTGCGGCCGCCTACTAAAGTTTGCGACGAGTATTCGATCAGGATGTCGGGAATCTTGTTGAATTGCCCGACTTTATATTGAAAAGTGTTTTCGATTTTGAGACTAAAATGCGGGGTTTATAATTGTTAGGCATGCGATGTCTAAGGAATTCATTTGATTAGGCATGCGATGTCTAAAGAGGTTGCGGATTCCAACTGTTGTAGTTTTACACTTTCTTTTCTGTGACCGTAAGTGTAATATGTGATATCGCCGGTTTCGTTGCTATATGTCAACGACAATTGGGATGCGCATATTTACTTACGTTGATGACATGTGATGTTATGTGTTGCTGGATATGTTATATTGGATCGTCGTGTTTGAATAGCCGGGGTTTTTTTATGTGAGATGAGTGTTTTTCATTTTCATTCATGTAAAAACTTGTATGTAATATTCTTTTATTGGGGCACTTCCAGGTTGCGGAAGATGTCACTGTAAGTGCACGGCGGCGCCCCGGCCGTCAATCCGACGGCCAAATGCGGAAAACGGTGATAAACTTTAATTTTTGCGGACTTTGCAAACCGGCACCACCGCGCACTAAACATCCGGATCGTAACCATTAAACTAGTCTAGCTAACAAGAAGAGAGGGAAGAGATGTACCGACTGATCCGAGTCCTCCGGTCTTCTCGTCGTCGTCCCGATCTCCTGCGGAATGTCCGGTCTCCATCTCCTCGCCGGAAGGGCACCACATCGCCTGTATCTTTTACGGGCTCCCACCTCAATACCGAGGCAACTCGGGCGCGAAGTTGGCTAGCCGACGCGCCCAAGATGTGCTGTAGAATAATGTAGAATCGTTGTCTTTTTGGGGTTAATGAGGTTGCCAATTTGGAGGGATTTGTACACTAGAATTTCATGGATGCTTGATGGAGAAATTGAGCATGCAAAAATTTGGAATGAAATGGAGCATCCTCCTTAAGAATTGAGCTCGGCCACTGCTTAAATATGCTCACTGGAAAAAGAGAGTACAAGGAAGAAATCAATAAATAAAAACCATGCTTTTATAAATTAATCCTCAACTCCATCATGATACACTCCAGCACACTCATTTTAAATACATTCCAATCATATAAAAATTAATCTATCCATCCATTAAAACAAGTCCATGAGCTCACAAAAATCAAACCCCACTCCACAAAAGTACACAGTGGCCGGCCCCAACTCCACTCAAACAGTGGCCAGCCCCACTCCAAATTCCAACACAAAAACACATCAAAACCCATACTCTATCAAGTCTTAATAAATGCATGAACATGGATAATGAAAACATTTGCAAGAAAACCCCTCCACAATGTGTTATCTGCAAACTTACAAATAACACCCTCCATCGGAAAAGTCCGGCCGGGAAAGAACAAAGGAAAACCGGCCGGAACGGAATGCAAACTGGCAACCCCGGAAAACTGGTCCCATAATAAATTACAGGAAAACCCCGATACTGTGCATACACACCCGCATCTGTATTCCGTCCGGATACAAATGCAAAGAGACAAAACTACACTATTAAATACTAAGATCCGGCTTAAACCAAAGCCGGCTAGTAAAAACCGTCCGATCACGATCCGTGCAATACCGCACGTATCTGATCGAACCCTGCCATATCTCCATACGGCCTCTACAGCGTTTCGCCCGAAAGCTTGAGTAACTGAAAGTGTGGTGGACTCTAAAGACTCGTCAATACTGTGGCTGTGGATTTAACCACCAGCACGTCAGAGGTATAAGCCAATACGTGACGGGCCACCAGCTATTGACCAAAAGGGACGTCGATGAGCGAACTCATCCTGACACCCTACTGAGCCTGTCAGTGACAATATCCGTACAGTCCGGTCCGTTCGCCTATGAGCATCGCATGTCGGGCCTAGGGGGTTGGTAAAAGTCAGACCCCCAAAAGCGGTACAAGTCGTGTCGGAGTGTAGCCCAGAACACCCTGAGATACTACTGGAATACCTACCAGTAAATCTCCTGCCTTGGCCAAGGACTTTGTGTAATGGCTCTCCTAGACACAGCGCGACCTCACCCCCAATACCGGGAGAGACGAACCCCCGAAGATCCGCTCACTGCCTCCATGTGGCTCGGGACTGTACCCAACTAAAACCTGTTTGCACGACTCCTTTGAGCCGTGGTAGGGTAGTAATCAAAGTACAGTGGGAACTCACACGAGACAAATGACGATCCCCAGGTCGATGAACTAACCTGTACACATGTCACCTGGGAACTGCTATCTGACGTCAGGTATAAGACCAACTAGCATGTTCCCGGCAAGTCCTGTCCGGTGTACTCATAACCCAATGAGCACCTGTATACATCTTAGGTGAACCAACAGACACCAGTGGCTTGTGAGACCGGCCACCGCCCCTCGTCGGGGTCTCGACTGTATACACTAGTCTACTCTGGAGAATCGATGCCCTGTCTCGAAACTCCCACGACTAGGGACCTTTTAAGGATGTGCTTATAGACTCCAGCTCTCACTTATATGATCGCCCTCATACTGCTGGCAGTCAAGCAAGAATCCTAGGGGCTCTATCAACGTGCAATAGTAACCAGTCAGGTCACCTAAAGCAGTACACGATGATAAAGGTAAACCAGATAGCATACTATCATCTCGAGTAAGACTGTTCTACCGGGATAGGTCCTCCCTCAATCATTGCAATCACGTGCCTGTGATCCAATAATTGACTCTGAGGGCACTATCTCCAACAATCTCCCACTTGCACTCAAGGCTAATTATTGCGATGTCGCATACTCACAGCCCGTGTGATACCGAACACCCAACTCCTCTACTAGTCAGTCTCACAAAGCCTGTTTGCGAAACTCTTGCGTTCGAGGAATAGCCTCAGCGAGTGGATCCGCCTTGAAGTTTCTTTCTATGTCTCTCTATATCTCAAGTTCGTGGAGAAAGCCATCTCCCGAAATGAGGAATACCTGTCTTAGAGTGTCTGGATGTCTGATGGGACCGAGCTCATAAATGAACTCCAAATCCAAACTTCTTAGACTGTATCGTCAACTGAACTTAATCAGTATCCTGCGCCATGCCACCCTCAGTATTGCCTTGGATCACCTGTCCAAAACACTGCCCCTCGTCAGAAGGAAAAACTATAACTCTGACAACCTCCTTGTCGTCCATGTCACCTTGGAAGCCTGGAATGATAACTGTCTCCCAAATGAGGCTGTCGTTATCATATCCCTAGAACATCCACTTATGTTCTAAAACTGCTTCCGACTGTTTCTCCAGGATTGGATCAATATCAACTTATTGCATCTAGTGCAAGAACAACATCTGGTGTGGTACTTGACATCTTATGATTGACTCAATTGCCTGAGCAAGTGATCTGCCAATCATGCGCATCCCTCTCTACTTTAGTCTATAAGACACCTTTAGAGAGGGTGACTCCATCACCTGCAGGTATACTACCGTGCCAAGAGTCGTCCATTCTAAATACTCTTAGAATGCTGTCAAGGTACCCTGATTGAGAAACCACCCAAATCTAGATCTAAAACCATAGATCTAGTAACCAGTATGTCTGATATAAAATCCATTTCCTTTGTGGAGAAACCACTGTGTGACGACCAAAATATAACCGATCGTAGTATAGGAATATCACTTCCTACTACCTTCTCAATAGATCCATCCCCTATTCTGATGACGTCAAACCTATGACTGTCACATCAGAAACAGATGATCTAACTCCGCTATATCTGCTTTAGTCTACAAGTAGACATAAGCTACCTGTCCACCAATGCTTCCGCTGCTCCCACTGACTACGACACCCTCTGGCAGAGTCATATAGACGTGCACCTCTAAAGCTAGTTTAGAACGACGCTATACTCATCCTCCTGCCGGGTCTCGCAGCCTGGAACAACAACAATGGCAAGTGTGGGTAAACAAGAACTTCCCTGTCACCGTCCTTGAGGCTACCGGAGTACCTCTCGGGTGCCTAAAGTTACCCACCTTATCTGCGGAGTAGCCAATGGAATGTCAAATCAGATTGAATCTTCAGGTTCCTTATCAAATCTTCAGTAATCGTTTGCGGTTCTGGAATCACTTCCAGTTCTACCATACTCCCACTACTGTTTTTGAAAAAAAAACATTTTTAATAAAACTGTGGCGAGTCTAGAACAATATTTCTATTGATCTGCCAGATGGTAGAAAGTCAACCCTCGTCATAGCCTGGGTCAATCCACAAACAGCCATTACAGAAACGTGCCTTGAGTTATCCAGAGTCTGGTTTTAATCATAAGCCGGACAACTCCCCGTACCTTAACAATGTTAAGATATAAACTGTACTATATCCAATATAGAACCAGAGGCACTGATTTAATTGAACCAGATTCAAATCATGCAGCTATCTCCAGTGCATGTCAACTAAATGGAAGGAGGCCGATCAGCGTTACTCAACTTAGGAATGCTTCCAATTATGAGTAACCTGAAAGAGAAGTAAGTTCTCTTTATCACCACTATCAACTGAATACCATACATAAGTATCTACATCTTCGATCACTTTGAAGAATCCCGATACTTGCTATACCTGGTTCTCTACTCTATTCAAATACCTATAACTCCTCAAAACTTAGACCCTGTGTTTCTACGAAACACATGTCTAAGAATTAGAGAAGTTAAAAGTAAACAGAATATAGTATGAGGACCAACCCCTCCGTCCTAATGGACACTGGACAACATACAATACTCTGTATAAGTCCGCCGAGTCTAACAACTCTTTCACTGTGTGTCGTAGGTTGAAAACTGTACTTATGGTTAAGAAGAATTACACCGCTGTTTAATACTCCTTACCTAACCATCCACTGATATAGGTAAATGTCATCGACATAATATCAAAAGGTATATCTCACTCTATGAAAATAGACGTACAGATATATCAATTTGAAATTGGTGCACAACAGCGGATATTCAAAACCAAACATTTGCCGACCGGCAAACAGCCCAGGTGATCTCCTCAAATATCACCGATTACAACGAATCCCGATATAATGAGGATGATCACCCAATTCCCAATAACTTACTCCCACTCATCATCTGTAAAACCATACAGATGTGAGAATCTTACCTGGTAAATACATACCCTGGAGCAAGTGTCCAATCGGGAAATCAGTTTTCTTTTAACAGTACACAGTTGAACTGAAACATTAAAATGTTTCGATGGGGTATCCTGGTATTCCTAGTAATGCCTCTACCATTACCCAGATTCACAACTACAACTGTATAATTCTTTGCCACCTCTCCAAATCCCTTTATATGTCTTTAGTCATTACCTTCTGCACACCCCTTTAGGCCAAATGGTTTTCTTCCTTCCCTACCGTTCGGCACCAGCCTATGGTTTGGAAGAAGACTATCCAATAAGCATAATGGGTGTACTGTCCTAGTCCTAGGAGCACTCGCAATGCGAGAGAAGGTGAAGATAAAAGACAACCGAATAAACCTTATTCCTATTTCTCCTGGACCAGAATCCATCCCCGAACTGGAACAAGTTCCTTTCGAGTTCGTATATAACCATACGATGGAGTATCCAATAAACTGTGGATCTTCGTAGTGATACGGAGTGTCCTGGAGAAATACAAAGGTGATTTAGGATTGGCGAAGAAATACTTGGTTTGGTCGCGAATATCAGTCGCAATTTACTTTGCCCTCTTACTAATCCCTTACTTTGTCTTAATCTTAATACCTTCTGCACATCGTTTAGGCTAATTGGTTTTCTTCATTCCCTACCGGTCGGCACCAGCCTAAGGTTTGGAAGAAGACTATCCAATTTGCATAATAGGTGTACTATCTCCTAAACCAAGGAGTACTCACAACTTGAGAGAAGGTAAAAAGGAAAAGACAACTGAATAATCCTATCCGTTTTCTCCAGAACCTGAAACCATCCTCGAATTCCTTCGAGTTCGTATCTAACCATACGATGGTTTTGTCCAATGGAAGTGGACGTTCGTAGTAATACGGGGTGTCCTGGAGAAAAGGGTACAAGTAGGAGTGGCAATGAGGTCTGCAACTCTGACAATCCAAAAGCCAGTGTTAAGAAGGTTCGGTTAACTTGGTCTCTGAGTCCTAGTCTTAGGGTCGGGTCAATGGTCGCTGCCAGAGAGAGAGAAAAGAAACACTCAGCGTGCACTCTAACCTAGATCAGAATGGTTACAAATTTATCTAATCTGGAAACCTCCCACTGTACCTCAAATTCTCCTCCAAACCTGAAAGAAGAATTAGTCGGGGTCACCCGAGGAGTAAACTAACTCATCAGTGGGAATCGGGATCCAACTCTCATCGCATGATAACGTGACGGAATCCGCTCACGCTATCACACTCCAGAAGGTATGCGCATATCTGGAAAGTTTTAGTTCTTTTGAAACTCCCGATGTGATTTCTGCCCCATGCTCTTATGACCTTGACTTTGGCCAACAAATCATAAGTCACATGTCAAGTTCTGCCCGTCATTCTCCAGGTTAATTTGAGCCCACCCGTACAAGCCCTTGACTTTGGCCAACAAGGCTATACGACTGCCCCAAACCAACGCATCTATCTATGCTGCATATGAATAACCAACAGCTACCAAACACTGTGCCTTGACTTTGGCCAACAAACACAGCTTGAATACTATTGACTACCCATATGAAACGACGGAGGGCTACGAATGGTTTCTGGCGAAAACCTTTAACGTAATGAACTTGATATCGTTGAAGGAACGGATAGCTTTTTAGAAAATATAGTGACGAAAACCTTTACTAAAGAGGTCACTCCCGGTGAAGGGATCTCGTCTCTTTCCCCGTAGAATGAGGTGCAGGATATTCCAACTGAATACCACGATGCAAAGAAAAAGTAATCGGCTATACTGAAGTTAATGCCCTGACGCAAAATTCTGTCCAAGGGGTCACTTCCGGTGAAGGGATCTCGGCCCTTGCCTCGTCGACTGAGGAGCAGGATATTCCAAATGAATACCACGATGCAAAACAGAAATGAACGTCCTTGCAATAACAGCTTTTTTTGAAAAGTGTTCCAACAACATCAGAATAGGTTTGTTTAACTTGCATTGATCCGAATCAACGCAGTCCCATCAATTGATCACACCACAAAGAACGAAAATATACTGACGTACGTATATGCCATCCGCATTCGCCACTGGGTCCCGTCATCACCCGTTAGGTTAGCTAACTAACGGCAGAGCGGGGACTAGGCTAGCGCGGATGAAAAACATATACAACATCTACTAATATATATACCAATATATTATATTTCGCTCAAGGCGTGAATAAAAATGCAACATCACAGAAATGTACAGCATCACAGAACAATACAGATATAATGTAAATACTGTGAAAAATGTGTTTAAAATATCCGATCAATCAAATTTTAACAAGTGGGCCCCAAGTACTACTGTAGCACATCCAGAAATTCTGGGCCCAAAATTAATGTTCCAAAATACCTATTTTCTCCCCTGAAGCCCACTGGAAAAAGTTGACCCATTGACCTCTCCAGATTGCGGCGGAACCGCGGCCCAAAGTGGGGTTTGGCCGCGGTTCCGCGCTCTGGCTAAGAGATCACTGTGTCGAATTTTCCCATTACTCTTAGAACTTCCAGTACATGTATTTTCTATAACCTGAAAAATTTTTAGAGACCAAAAAATTTCAACAGAAAACCTTCGTGAAGAAAATACGGGTTTTGGGACATTTGATCGATCGGAACTGAAAAACACATTACACAAAGCTAGACGAAGTTAATGGTGAGGCTCTGATACCACTGTAAGTGCACGGCGGCGCCCCGGCCGTCAATCCGACGGCCAAATGCGGAAAACGGTGATAAACTTTAATTTTTGCGGACTTTGCAAACCGGCACCACCGCGCACTAAACATCCGGATCGTAACCATTAAACTAGTCTAGCTAACAAGAAGAGAGGGAAGAGATGTACCGACTGATCCGAGTCCTCCGGTCTTCTCGTCGTCGTCCCGATCTCCTGCGGAATGTCCGGTCTCCATCTCCTCGCCGGAAGGGCACCACATCGCCTGTATCTTTTACGGGCTCCCACCTCAATACCGAGGCAACTCGGGCGCGAAGTTGGCTAGCCGACGCGCCCAAGATGTGCTGTAGAATAATGTAGAATCGTTGTCTCTTTGGGGTTAATGAGGTTGCCAATTTGGAGGGATTTGTACACTAGAATTTCATGGATACTTGATGGAGAAATTGAGCATGCAAAAATTTGGAATGAAATGGAGCATCCTCCTTAAGAATTGAGCTCGGCCACTGCTTAAATATGCTCACTGGAAAAAGAGAGTACAAGGAAGAAATCAATAAATAAAAACCATGCTTTTATAAATTAATCCTCAACTCCATCATGATACACTCCAGCACACTCATTTTAAATACATTCCAATCATATAAAAATTAATCTATCCATCCATTAAAACAAGTCCATGAGCTCACAAAAATCAATCCCCACTCTACAAAAGTACACAGTGGCCGGCCCCAACTCCACTCAAACAGTGGCCAGCCCCACTCCAAATTCCAACACAAAAACACATCAAAACCCATACTCTATCAAGTCTTAATAAATGCATGAACATGGATAATGAAAACATTTGCAAGAAAACCCCTCCACAATGTGTTATCTGCAAACTTGCAAATAACACCCTCCATCGGAAAAGTCCGGCCGGGAAAGAACAAAGGAAAACCGGCCGGAACGGAATGCAAACTGGCAACCCCGGAAAACTGGTCCCATAATAAATTACAGGAAAACCCCGATACTGTGCATACACACCCGCATCTGTATTCCGTCCGGATACAAATGCAAAGAGACAAAACTACACTATTAAATACTAAGATCCGGCTTAAGCCAAAGCCGGCTAGTAAAAACCGTCCGATCACGATCCGTGCAATACCGCACGTATCTGATCGAACCCTGCCATATCTCCATACGGCCTCTACAGCGTTTCGCCCGAAAGCTTGAGTAACTGAAAGTGTGGTGGACTCTAAAGACTCGTCAATACTGTGGCTGTGGATTTAACCACCAGCACGTCAGAGGTATAAGCCAATACGTGACGGGCCACCAGCTATTGACCAAAAGGGACGTCGATGAGCGAACTCATCCTGACACCCTACTGAGCCTGTCAGTGACAATATCCGTACAGTCCGGTCCGTTCGCCTATGAGCATCGCATGTCGGGCCTAGGGGGTTGGTAAAAGTCAGACCCCCAAAAGCGGTACAAGTCGTGTCGGAGTGTAGCCCAGAACACCCTGAGATACTACTGGAATACCTACCAGTAAATCTCCTGCCTTGGCCAAGGACTTTGTGTAATGGCTCTCCTAGACACAGCGCGACCTCACCCCCAATACCGGGAGAGACGAACCCCCGAAGATCCGCTCACTGCCTCCATGTGGCTCGGGACTGTACCCAACTAAAACCTGTTTGCACGACTCCTTTGAGCCGTGGTAGGGTAGTAATCAAAGTACAGTGGGAACTCATACGAGACAAATGACGATCCCCAGGTCGATGAACTAACCTGTACACATGTCACCTGGGAACTGCTATCTGACGTCAGGTATAAGACCAACTAGCATGTTCCCGGCAAGTCCTGTCCGGTGTACTCATAACCCAATGAGCACCTGTATACATCTTAGGTGAACCAACAGACACCAGTGGCTTGTGAGACCGGCCACCGCCCCTCGTCGGGGTCTCGACTGTATACACTAGTCTACTCTGGAGAATCGATGCCCTGTCTCGAAACTCCCACGACTAGGGACCTTTTAAGGATGTGCTTATAGACTCCAGCTCTCACTTATATGATCGCCCTCATACTGCTGGCAGTCAAGCAAGAATCCTAGGGGCTCTATCAACGTGCAATAGTAACCAGTCAGGTCACCTAAAGCAGTACACGATGATAAAGGTAAACCAGATAGCATACTATCATCTCGAGTAAGACTGTTCTACCGGGATAGGTCCTCCCTCAATCATTGCAATCACGTGCCTGTGATCCAATAATTGACTCTGAGGGCACTATCTCCAACAGTCACCATTTGTATATTATTTACTTTTCCGCACTAGGATAGACCCAAGGAGGGGAGCACAAGTAACCGGGTTCTGGAGTCCAGTGGGAGACCAACTCGAGGAGTCGAGTCCGGGTCTCCTAACTCTAGAATTGGTAGGGTTGCTTGCCGCTCTCGTAGGGGTCTAGGGGTGTGGGTTTGGCTATTCATCGCGACCGTGGAATCCGTGTTTTATACTGGCTCGTATTGAAAACACGGACGTCCTAGCATATCCAATATTTCATATGATTCTTCTGCTGCGATATCTGTGATGTGATCATGTGATGTTATGTGATAGATACAGTATATAGTATATATGATATATTATATAGACGTTACTTATGTTTTACACCCGCGCTAGCCCTGCCCCGCTCTGCCGTTAGTTACCTAACCTAACGGTGCACAAGGGGACATCGAGGCGAATGCAGATGGCATAAGTGTACGTCGTATTTATCTGTGATGTTTAGGTACTTAGATGATGGGAATTCATTAATGAGATTAATGAAATAAAAGAAACCTAAAGATGTTGTAGAATTGAATTTCCAAATAAAACAGGTAGCTACAGTTCTTTCTTTGCACAGCGATATATATGATATATCCTGCACCTTATTCGATGAGGAAAGGACCGAGATCCCTTCACCGGGAGTGACTCCTTTAGCAATAACTGGCAGATGCTACACACTCGGTTTGTCTTTTGATAGCTTCTATAGTTTCTGCTTTGCACAGTGATATATATGATATATCCCGCACCTCATTCGACGAGGAAAGTGTTAGTGTATATGCCCTAGAGGCCATTACTGTATCATACTAGTTTGTATATTACTTGATGGAAGCTTGGGATATTCACCTTGTAAAAACAATCTTGCTCAATATAGTAGTTTGCTACTTGGTTTGTTTCTACTTCAATGTGTACTTGTGTTTATTTCAGTATATCACTTATACGCATTAGTGGAGCCCTTAGGATCTTTGCCTGATTACCAGCGTTGTGATGGCAGTCACACTAGTGGGGGCTGGGTAATCTATAGGCACATCCTTATACAGGTCCCTAGTCGTAGGACTATCGAGACAGGGCATCGATACTCCGGAGTAGACTAGCGTATGCGCTTCTCATCCCAGTGTGGGAGATGGTCTGTCCCACAGCCATCAGTACGTCGTACTGGAGATAGTATACGGGTGCTCGTTGGGTTACGAGTACACTGGACAGGACTCGTCGGGAACTGACAGGTTGGTATTATACCTATCGTCAGTTATCAGTTCCCAGGTGACATGAGTACAGCTTAGTCCGCTGACTTGACACTGACACTTCGCCTCGAGTGTGTTCCCACTGCACTTTGATCACTACCCTACCACGGCTCAAAGGAGTCGTGCAAACAGGTGGTGGTTGGGTGCAGTCCCGAAGCACTTGGAGGCAGTGACGGTTAGACAGGATTCGTCTCTCCCGGTATTGGGGGTTGACATCGCGCTGTGTCTAGGAGAGCCATTACACGAGTAGTCCCTGGCCAGGGCAAGCGAGATATACTGGTAGATTTCCAGTGTTATCTCAGGGTGTTTTGGGCTTCACTCCGACACGACTTGTACCGCTATTGGGGGACTGACGTTTTACCGCCCCCTAGGCCCGCCATGCGATGTATCAGACGAACAGACCGGACTGTACGGAGAATGTCACATTCAGACTCAGTAGGAGTTCAGATGGGGTTTCACCTCGTCAGCCTTCTTGTCGGCATCTACCTGGGGACCGTTACGCACAGCTAGTGCCGCTTGCGGTCTGTGGTTAAACCCACTGCCAGCGTAGTGTCGAGTCTTTAGAGTCCCACACAGAGGGTATTCGCCTCTGGGCAAAACAGAGTAGAGGTCGCATGGTTTTGCGACAGGGTTCGTTCTCATCCGCGCACTTGTGCACGTTTGGAGTCCGGACGGATTATACTGGCAGGCTCTGGTTTGAGCCAGATACTGGTATATGTTTTGGGGGTTGCTTTTTATTCTTGGTATTCTTGTTCCTCGGAACGAGAATGCAGGTGTGTATGCACAGTTGCTTGAGGCGGAGAATGAGGTTTTTCATTAGGGTTTCGGATCGGGTGCGTATGCACAGTTGACAGTTATCTTTTTCCAAACCCTAATGGATTTGTATATTATCTATTAATAATAGTAATTAAATGAGAATTATGTTATGGTTGATTTTTTGTTGACTTGTTGACCTTGGTTGACTTGTTGACCTTTGACCACCATCATGCTTTGAAGATCCTCCTTGATTCATGCTTACACTTCATTTAAAGAAGCATGATAGTGGTCATTCCTAAAATAACCATCAACTATTCTTATTTCAATTATTATCATTTAGATAATTCTTTTCTTTTTGCAATATGGTTGCAAGAAAGAGAAAATATTGCTCATTCTATCATTCTCACTCTCTCTCCTCATTTCATCTTCTTCTTCCTCTTGAAAAGAGAAACCTTCTCATGTGTTGAGAATCATTCTCTTTTGATAAAAAAGCAAACCCTAATCCTCATCTACTCATTCTAGGATGAAGGTTTAGCAAGCCGGAAACCCTAGTTCACTCAAAGATCGAGGAAGAGCCCAAAGTCGAACCTTCGAGGTGGATCCATCTTCGACGGGAGAAGGCGACGAAAAGAGAACCATCAACCTCTACAAGGTTTGAAGAAGAAGGAGTTCAAGTTTAGGTATAACCATCTTCCATAGTAGCTAACTCTCTTTAGCTTGTTAACTAGTTTTAGTTTAGACAACGATCCCGACAAAGTTTAGTCCATGTTGCCTCTTGCGATAAAAATTCGTTTTTTATACCGTTTCCGCCTCCCCGTAAGTACCGGGGGTCGCAATATGGACTTACAGTGGTATCAGAGCCTAACTAAACTTAAACTAGCTTGGTAGTAAGGTGTAATGAAGTTCGGAACCGAAAAATCGCAAAACCGGAAAATCAAAACCCTAACTTTCTGTTGAATTTTTTTCTGCTCAAATTGAAAAACTTTATACTTGTAAAATCGTCTCAGGGTTTTCTAAGAACACACAAGAAAAACGATATCATGTTCTCTCCAAACCGCCGCGCTTCCGCGGCCTCACCTATTCATCTGGCCGCGGAACCGCCGCATGTTGGTGTCTTCTTTGCATCGTTTTTCGTGCAGTGTTCTTCTGTGTTGGTTTTGGGATTTTTAAGATATATTATATGTACCCAGATTTTCCAGAACTGAAATTCACTTTTGGGGTCCTATAATTCCGTATTTTTTTCCGAACTTCACTGCACTTTGGCTATGTTGGTTATATCTGTAATGTTTGCATGTATTGAACGTCGGCTAATCGCTATAAGTCGATTAGTCGGGGTTATACATGATCTGTAATGTTCTGGAATGTGTATATGAATGTGTTGGACTGTCGCGGGTGAATAGCCGGGGTGGATGTGAGATGAGCTTTTGTTTTTTCTTTCATTCATTGTAAATGTAAATTGATGTAATTATATTATTTGTTTGGCCGCACAACCGGGTCGGGGTTGTAGCCGTCATTGTATAATTCTTTTTACTGTTTTTGCTCCTAGGATAGACCCATGGTGGGGTGCACAAACTACCGGGAACTTGGCGGGTAGTTTGCCGCACCCGTAGGGGTCTTGGGTGGGGTATTTGCTATTCACCGCGACCGTGTTATCCGCTTTTCGTTTCAGGCTCGAAAGAAATGCGGATTGCTAGTATATCCAATGTATTCATCTGTGATCTGTAATGTCTATCATTGCTTTCTATTTAGGCGTTGCTTATGTTTTACAGCCGCGCTAGCCCAGCCCCCGCTCTGTCGTTAGTTAAGTAACCTAACGAGTGATGACGGGACCCCGTGGCGAATGCGAATGGCATAAGCGTACGTCATATTTTGGTTGTTTTCTGCAATGGTAGGAATTAAATGATGGGACGCATTAAAAGAACTAATGCAAGAATATCACGCATTAAAAGAACTAATGCAAGATAATAAACCAACTTTAAGTCGATGGAACACTTTCGAAAAACCACTCGGTTCTTTTCAAAAACTAACTTTTAAATGCGGAGCTTGAGCCACTCCTTCTAAAAGCTATCTCGTTCCATCGATTATATCAAGTTCACTACGTTCACGGTTTCGCCAAAACCATTCGTAGCCCTCCATCATTTCAGTTAGATATACGGTAGTATTCAAGCTATGTATTTTGACCTCACGCCAAGGCATAGTGATTGGTAGCTGCCGGATATTTATCTGTTGCATAGATAGAATGCGTTGTTTTGAGACAGTCGTACCACCATTTTGGCCTACGTCAAGGGTAGGTACGGGTGGATTCAAATCAACCGGGATAATGATGGGAAGAACTTGACATGTGACTTATGACATTTTGACCTCACGCCAAGGTCATAAGAGCATGGGGCAAAAATCCACATCGGGAGTTTCATAAGTACTGAAACTTGCTAGATTTGCATACCATTTGGAGTGTGATGATTATGGTAGGATTCCTTCATTTTCGTCACGCGATGATATTTGGATCCCGATCCTACTGTGAGTATATGCTACTCCTCGGGAAATTTCTCACTAAACGATCAATGCTATAAACCTAGTAGGTGCCTAGAAAGGTGTTAGCGGGGCTACGCCCCCAGGGAAAAGAGGTTCTTAAATTAAGGAACTTCGCGAAAGCGTTGGAAAACCTCCCTCGAAGTACCGACACTGGCCTGGCTGAACGGTTAAGCAAGTATTGTACGGTGGGATTGATCCCGGCTAATTCTTCCTTTGTGGTTTGAGGAGGGATTCGAGAGACAGTGGGAGCCATCCTGTTTAGACAAATTAAAAACCATTCTAAACTTGCAAGAGCATCGTGCTAAGTGTTTCTTCTCTCCCCCTGCAGCGACCAAATCGAAATGACTGGACTTAAGTTACTTCTAGATAAAAACATACTGACAGGGCCAAACTACAAAGATTGGCTCAGGAATGTCAAATTGGCAATCTCTTACGACAAGCTGGGGTATCTTCTTACCAGCAAAGCTCCCCCCGTCCCAGGTCCCACCTCCAGCGTCGCGGATAAGGAAATCCGTAAGACTTGGGAGATTGACAGCGCGAAGGCCAGATGCCTCGTACTTGCCTCGATGGACAATGACCATCAGAGGAGGCACGAGAATATGGATTTGGAATCCATATTTCTTCATACAAAAGAACTGTATGGAGAGCAGTCTCGTATCGCAAGATACGAAGTGTCGAAGAAGTTATTTTCGACTAAGTTGGCCGTCGGATCATCGGTAGCGGACCACGTGCTTAAGATGATTGGCTACACTGAGGAGCTCGCGGAACTTGGGACCACGTTGGATAGTGAACTCTACACAGATATAATTCTCCAGTCCCTTCCATCCACTTACGCCCAGTTCATACTGAATTTCAACTTGCAAGAAAAGGAAGTTGAACTTTCAGAACTCCTCAACCTGCTGAGGAGCGCAGAGGGCACCCTACAGAAGGGTAGGGATACATCCACTTTATTTGTAGGAGGATCTTCTTCTTCTAGGTCCAAGGCGAAAGCCAAGGGAAAGAAGAAGAAAGCCCCCGCCAAACCAAGAGGCGGTGTTAGTAAAGTGGGTGCGAAGGGAAAGGAAAAGGCAACAAAGATAGCGGGGAAGCTTGTTGGTAAAGAGGAATGCTTCTATTGTCACAAGAGTGGACACTGGAAGAAAGATTGCAGGGCTTGGAAAGCCAGGACACAGGAACTGAAGCAGGTTGCGGCTTCAGCTTCAGGTGTGTATGTTATTGAAAACTGTCTTTCTATAAACTCTACTTCCTGGGTATTGGATACCGGATCAGGATCTCATATCTGTAATTCTTTGCAGGCGTTGAGAAACCGTAGGTTTTTGAAGGAAGGTGACATGACCCTCAGAGTTGCGAACGGAGCTAGCATGGATGCTAAAGCCGTGGGGGACTATCACCTAGGAATGTCAGATGGACATGTTTTGGTTTTGCGTAATTGCTTTTTTGTACCCAACGCAACTTGTAATATCATTTCTGTATCTTTGGTTTCTAAAGAAGGTTATGAATTTGCGTTTGTAAGTAATGTTGTTAACATTCACCTTAATCAAGTTCTGATTGGGTCAGGTACATTGAGCAATGGTATATACGTATTAAACCAACCACAGATTTTCAATGTCCAGAATACACACAAAAGAAAGTCACCAGATATTAATCAGACTTTCTTATGGCATTGTAGATTGGGTCACATCAATGAGAGAAGGTTGACGAAGTTACATACAGAAGGGTATTTGAATGCGTTCGAATATCAATCGTATGCCACTTGTCAATCCTGTCTCAAGGGAAAGATGACAAAGACTCCGTTCACTGGACATGGAGTAAGAGCGAGCGAGCTCTTGGGACTCGTACACAGTGACGTGTGCGGTCCAATGTCTACACATGCCCGAAGCGGACATTCTTACTTCATTACTTTTACGGATGACTTCTCAAGGTACGGTTATGTCTTCTTAATGAAACATAAGTCCGAGGCCTTTGGAAAATTCCAGGAGTATAAGAATGAAGTAAAGAAACAGACCGGCAAAAGTATTAAGATTCTAAGATCGGATCGAGGTGGAGAATACTTAAGTGCCGAATTCCTGGACTATTTAAAAGAGAATGGGATTCTCTCTCAGCTTACTCCTCCATACACCCCGCAACATAACGGTGTATCGGAGAGACGGAATCGCACCCTATTGGATATGGTACGGTCTATGATGAGTAACGCTGAGTTACCGCGATCATTCTGGGGGTATGCGCTAGAAACAGCTGCATACCTATTGAACCGAGTTCCTACTAAGACTGTGCCTACCACACCATATGAGTTATGGAGTGGGAAGAAACCCTATCTTCAGTACCTGAAGATTTGGGGATGTCCAGCTTATGTAAAAAAGCAGCATGCGGACAAGCTCGAGGCGCGCTCAGTACTGTGCAAGTTTGTGGGATACCCAAAGAACTCCAGGGGGTATCTTTTCTATTACGCAGAGGAGCAAAAAGTCCTTGTTTCTCGTAATGCCCATTTTCTGGAACATCAGTTCTTAGAAAAAGAAGTAAGTGGGAGCGAAATAGAACTGGAAGAAATTCCAGAACCACAGACTATTACTGAAAGCTTAATGGAACCAGAGGGTTCAAATGAACAGGACATTCCTATGCCGCTCCGCAGAAGTAGTAGGCAGTCTCATCCGCCCGAGAGATACTACGGTTTTCTCATAGACGGGGATAGAGAGGATTGCATCATAGACTATGATGAGCCTACTAGCTTCCAGCAGGCCGTTCAGAGCATTGACTCGGTAAAATGGCTGGATGCAATGCGGACCGAAATGGAGTCCATGTACACCAACAAAGTATGGACGTTGGACATTGCTCCAGACGGGGTAAAACCCGTAGGATGCAAGTGGATCTTCAAAAGGAAGATTGGTGTAGATGGACAGGTTGAGACCTATAAAGCTAGACTTGTAGCAAAGGGTTTCCGTCAAAGACCTGGCTTGGACTACGACGAAACCTTTTCTCCAGTGGCTATGCTGAAATCCATTCGGATCCTTCTTGCCATTGCTGCCTTCCACGATTATGAGATTTGGCAGATGGACGTAAAAACCGCTTTTCTAAATGGAAATTTAGAGGAGTGTGTCTATATGGATCAGCCAGAGGGTTTCATCCAGAATGGGAGCAGCGGAAAGGTGTGCAAGTTGCTTAAGTCCATCTATGGACTAAAGCAGGCATCGCGGAGTTGGAACATCTGTTTTGATGAGACGGTCAAGGAATTTGACTTTATCAAAAATCCAGATGAACCATGCATCTATAGTAGATTTGTAGCGAGAACTGTGGTATTCCTTGTTTTATACGTGGATGACATTCTCTTAATAGGAAATGACATTCCTATGCTACAATCTGTCAAGGGTTTCTTGTCACACAGGTTCTCCATGAAAGACCTGGGTGATGCCTCTTACATCCTGGGGATCCGGATCCATCGTGATAGATCCAAGAGGATATTAGGACTTTCACAGTCCAGGTATATCGACACCGTACTGAAAAGATTCAGTATGGAAGATTCCAAGCGCGGTAACTTACCGGCTTGTCACGGGATCACCCTCTCTAAAGAGATGTCTCCTAAGACTGATTTGGAGAGGGATCGCATGTCTATTATACCCTACGCTTCTGCGGTAGGCTCTATAATGTATGCGATGTTGTGTACCAGACCGGATGTAGCTTATGCACTGAGTGTAGTAAGCCGGTATCAGTCAAACCCTGGGGAGAAACATTGGATAGCGGTAAAGAACATTCTCAAGTACCTGAGGAGGACTAAGGAGATGTTCTTGGTGTATGGCGGAAAAGACCTCCAGATTGAGGCCTTTGCTGACTCCAGCTTCCAGAGTGACAAGGATGATTCCAAGTCCATGTCGGGTTTTGTCTTTACCCTCAACGGAGGGGCGGTGTGTTGGAAGAGTTCCAAACAGGAAACCGTTGCAGACTCGACTATGGAAGCGGAATACATCGCTGCATCTGATGCCGCAAAAGAAGCTGTCTGGATAAGGAAGTTCTTAAAAGAACTTCAGGTGGTTCCGTCCATTGTTGACCCAGTACCTCTGTATTGCGACAACAACGGGGCTATAGCTTTAGCAAAGGAACCCAGGTCCCATCAGAGATCCAGGCACATCTTGAGGCGGTATCACCTGATCAGGGAGATCGTGGATCGCAAGGAGATCGAGGTTCGGAGGGTTGCTTCAGAAGAGAACACTGCAGATCCATTCACCAAGGCCCTACCCCAGACTCAGTTCGAGCGGCTGATCGAGATGATAGGTCTTCGATACGCCAGTACATGGCCTTAGTGCAAGTGGGAGATTGTTAGTGTATATGCCCTAGAGGCCATTACTGTATCATACTAGTTTGTATATTACTTGATGGAAGCTTGGGATATTCACCTTGTAAAAACAATCTTGCTCAATATAGTAGTTTGCTACTTGGTTTGTTTCTACTTCAATGTGTACTTGTGTTTATTTCAGTATATCACTTATACGCATTAGTGGAGCCCTTAGGATCTTTGCCTGATTACCAGCGTTGTGATGGCAGTCACACTAGTGGGGGCTGGGTAATCTATAGGCACATCCTTATACAGGTCCCTAGTCGTAGGACTATCGAGACAGGGCATCGATACTCCGGAGTAGACTAGCGTATGCGCTTCTCATCCCAGTGTGGGAGATGGTCTGTCCCACAGCCATCAGTACGTCGTACTGGAGATAGTATACGGGTGCTCGTTGGGTTACGAGTACACTGGACAGGACTCGTCGGGAACTGACAGGTTGGTATTATACCTATCGTCAGTTATCAGTTCCCAGGTGACATGAGTACAGCTTAGTCCGCTGACTTGACACTGACACTTCGCCTCGAGTGTGTTCCCACTGCACTTTGATCACTACCCTACCACGGCTCAAAGGAGTCGTGCAAACAGGTGGTGGTTGGGTGCAGTCCCGAAGCACTTGGAGGCAGTGACGGTTAGACAGGATTCGTCTCTCCCGGTATTGGGGGTTGACATCGCGCTGTGTCTAGGAGAGCCATTACACGAGTAGTCCCTGGCCAGGGCAAGCGAGATATACTGGTAGATTTCCAGTGTTATCTCAGGGTGTTTTGGGCTTCACTCCGACACGACTTGTACCGCTATTGGGGGACTGACGTTTTACCGCCCCCTAGGCCCGCCATGCGATGTATCAGACGAACAGACCGGACTGTACGGAGAATGTCACATTCAGACTCAGTAGGAGTTCAGATGGGGTTTCACCTCGTCAGCCTTCTTGTCGGCATCTACCTGGGGACCGTTACGCACAGCTAGTGCCGCTTGCGGTCTGTGGTTAAACCCACTGCCAGCGTAGTGTCGAGTCTTTAGAGTCCCACACAGAGGGTATTCGCCTCTGGGCAAAACAGAGTAGAGGTCGCATGGTTTTGCGACAGGGTTCGTTCTCATCCGCGCACTTGTGCACGTTTGGAGTCCGGACGGATTATACTGGCAGGCTCTGGTTTGAGCCAGATACTGGTATATGTTTTGGGGGTTGCTTTTTATTCTTGGTATTCTTGTTCCTCGGAACGAGAATGCAGGTGTGTATGCACAGTTGCTTGAGGCGGAGAATGAGGTTTTTCATTAGGGTTTCGGATCGGGTGCGTATGCACAGTTGACAGTTATCTTTTTCCAAACCCTAATGGATTTGTATATTATCTATTAATAATAGTAATTAAATGAGAATTATGTTATGGTTGATTTTTTGTTGACTTGTTGACCTTGGTTGACTTGTTGACCTTTGACCACCATCATGCTTTGAAGATCCTCCTTGATTCATGCTTACACTTCATTTAAAGAAGCATGATAGTGGTCATTCCTAAAATAACCATCAACTATTCTTATTTCAATTATTATCATTTAGATAATTCTTTTCTTTTTGCAATATGGTTGCAAGAAAGAGAAAATATTGCTCATTCTATCATTCTCACTCTCTCTCCTCATTTCATCTTCTTCTTCCTCTTGAAAAGAGAAACCTTCTCATGTGTTGAGAATCATTCTCTTTTGATAAAAAAGCAAACCCTAATCCTCATCTACTCATTCTAGGATGAAGGTTTAGCAAGCCGGAAACCCTAGTTCACTCAAAGATCGAGGAAGAGCCCAAAGTCGAACCTTCGAGGTGGATCCATCTTCGACGGGAGAAGGCGACGAAAAGAGAACCATCAACCTCTACAAGGTTTGAAGAAGAAGGAGTTCAAGTTTAGGTATAACCATCTTCCATAGTAGCTAACTCTCTTTAGCTTGTTAACTAGTTTTAGTTTAGACAACGATCCCGACAAAGTTTAGTCCATGTTGCCTCTTGCGATAAAAATTCGTTTTTTATACCGTTTCCGCCTCCCCGTAAGTACCGGGGGTCGCAATATGGACTTACAGAAAGGACCGACGATCCCTTCACCGGGAGTGACTCCTTTAGCAAAACTAGAAAAGCCTCAAAGACACTCCATTTTAAAATTCATTCGATCCTACAACGATATCAAGTTCATTACGCAATAGGTTTTCAGAAAAACCTGTCGTAGCCCTCCGTCATTTCAGATAAGTACTAGTTAGTATTCGTGCTGCGGTTGTTTGGCATGCGTCAAGGCGTAGTGTACGGTAGCTAACTAGTGCTTATCTGCTAGCATACGATGCGATTGGATTAGGGTATTCATACGGCGTTGTTTGGCATGCGTCAAGGGTCGTGCGGGTGGGTTTAATTCAATCAAGAAATGTACGGGTTGAACTTGACTTGTGGACTATGGGTTGTTTGGCATGCGTCAAGGTCATAGCACGCTAGGGGCAAAATAATATCGGGAATTTCAAGTGTTGAAATTTGCAATGAGATTGCATACCTTCTATGAGATAGTTGGATCCCGATACCCGCTGCGAGTAAGAGTTACTCCTGGGAGAGTTTTACACATTACAATTAGCCGATCAAGTAGGTATCTAGAAAGGTGTCAACGGGGTTACGCCTCTGGGAAAACTAGGTTTACATTAATTAGGTTCGTGCGAAAGCACGGGGGACCTCCCTCAAAGTACCGACACTGGCCTGGATGAAAGATTGGCGAACTTGTAGCGTGTAATTAATCCCGGCTAGTCTTTCCTTTTAGGGTTTGAAGGAAGATTTGATAAAAACAGTGGGTGCCATCCTGATTAGATAAAATAAAAACCAATCTATTCTTGCAAGAGCGCACGCTGAGTGTTTTCTTCTCTCTCTCTCCAGGTAGCGACCATATCACGCCTTAATCAAGATAATAATACGGATTATTGACCGAACCCGCTTGTTATACTGAGCTAGGGAACGTTAGTCCAGCTCCCACTTATAAATGTTATAAGACAGAGCAGGAAATTAGGGAATACCAGATTTCCCGTGCCGCCCAAACGAGGAAAGTGCATATGATGCATCATCTTCGGGTGTGTTCGTTACACAGAACTGTTTCTCCATATCCTCTACGTCCTGGGTATTTGATACCGGATCAGGATCCCAGATATGTAATCTGTTACATAGGGCTACAGAAAGGTAGAGAACTGAGAACGGGTGATAAGTTTCATGAGGCAGAAAACGGGGCAAGTGTTGCAGCCAAGTCTGTTGGTCACTGTCACCCTGTATTATAATACATTGATTCTGAACAAATGCTATTAGATACCGAACCTGATATACAAAATCATATCAGTCTCTTTATTAGTAAAGAAATGATAAAATTTTGTATTGTTGGATAATGTTTTGAACATTTCCTATATCAAAAGTTGATCGGTTCAGGCACGTTATCTAAAAGCATTGACGTTCTAAATCAAAATACAATTCTTAGTATACGGAACACACACAAGAGGAAGAGTTCAGAAATGAACGAATCCTTCTTGAGGTATTGTAGACTAGGTCATATCAATGCGACCCGACTAGCTAAGTTGCACACAGATGCATATTTAAATCTGTTTGAATTTACATCTTGTGAAACTTGCCAGTCATGTCACAGAGATAAGATGACCACAGCTCTGTTTATTGGAAACATAGAAAGAGTTAGTAAACTCTTGGGATTGATACATGTTGATGTATGTAAGGTCCCATGTCTACACATGCCAGGAGCGGTTCTTTATACTTCATTAAATTCTCTGATGATCTCTTTTGATTCAGACATATGTTCTTGTTGAAACACAAGTCCGAAACTTTTGAGATATTCACAGAATATAAGTTAGAAGTAGAGAACCAAAATGAGGGTATAAGTATTATGTCCTTTGATGCGATCAGGGAGGAGAATACTTGAGCACGGAATTCCTGGACTATTCTAAAGGAGAATGAGATTCTCTCTCAGCATTACTCCTCCGAATACACCATAGCACGTTGGTGTATCGGGGCGGAGCAATCACACCCTATATGATAAGGTGTGCTCTATGATGAGTACTACTGAGTTACCTATTTCCTTTGGGAGTTATGCACTTGAGAAGCTGCATAACTATTGAAAAGGGTTCAAATCAAATCAGTTGCCTACCACTTCATATGTGATATGGAAAGGGAAGAGCCCATATCTTAAGTTAGTTATGATTTGGGGTTGTCCAGCCTATGTCTGAAAAGCAACATCCGGACAAGCTTGAGGCAAGATCTGTTATGTAGAACTGGAAATGTTCCAGCTATACAAACTGCAGCTGATGATTTGATAGAACCAAAGGATTCAGTAGATTCCAACGAACCTCTGCCTCTCCACCGATCTAGTAGAGTTTCTCACCCACCTGAGAGTTACTTCGGTTTCTCTATGACAGTGGGAGCAAGAATTGCATCATGAGATGATGACCCAACTAGTTTCGAGCTGGCCATCAGGAGTGAGACTCTGTAAGAATGGCCGGATGCTTAGCGATCTGAGATGGAATCCTTATACACCAACAAAGTATGGACTTTGGTTGCTATATCTGAAGGGTTAAATCCCCATCAGGAGCAAGTATATCTTGAGAAGATTACTTGGTGTACTTGGAAAGGTTGAGACTTTCAAAGCTAGACTTGTTAAAGGTTTGCATCATTGACCAAGTATGGATTTTGTTGAAACCTTTTCTAAGTAGCTATGCTTAAGTCCATCCGGATCCTACTTGCCACGGCTACATACCATGACTACGATATCTGGCGGTTGGGTGTCATAACTGCTTTTCTAAATAATGTTTTAGAAGAGAGAGTCTATAAGTACACAGCCAGAGGGCTTCGTAGACAGTGGGAGCAGCGGAAACGTGTACAAGATGCTTTATAGGATAAAGCAGGCATCGCGGAGTTGGAACGTCTGTTTTGATGAAGTAGTCAAAGAGTTTGACATCATCAAAATGGAAGATGAACCTTGTATAAACAAAAAGGTAGTAGGGAGTATGGTGACGATCCTCGTAGAGTACGTGGATGACATACTCTTGATAGGGAAGAAGTTTCCTATGCTACGCTCGATCAATCTCCGCTTATCACAATGATTCTCCACATAGGATGAAAGTGATACCTATTAAATCCTGGGTTTTGGATCTATGAGATAGATCTAAATGGATGTTAGGATACTCACTAGTTGTAGTGAGATGGTATCAGTTGATCCTGGGGAAAATCACTGGAAGTGTTCCAGGGTGATAAAGACGACTGAATGTCAGTCACAGGCATTGTCTTTACCCTCTATCGAGGGACGGTATGTTGGAAAAGTTCCAAGCTAGATACCGTGACATACTAGACAATAAAGGCAGGATACATCGCTACTTAAGATGCTACCAAAGAGGCTGTTTGGGTGTATATTGGTTCATGAGATGAACTACGTTCCTACCATTGTGAGACAATGGAGTTGTGGCTTATGTCAAGGGACGTCGGTCCCATCAGTGATCCAGACATATTCTAAGGTAGTATCACCTGATCATGGAGATAGTTGATCTCCAGGGTGATCGAGGTTAGGAGAACAGACTCAGAGGACAACACGGCGGATCCACTCACAAAGGCCTTTTCCTAGAGAGAGACTTTTATGGGATGGTTGAGTATGAGATACTACAACCACTGCTATCAGATGGCCCTAGTGAAAGTGGGAGATTGTTAGTTATATGTATGCCCTAGAGGCCATTGCTATACATAGGATGTATATTGTAGTGGATGCTGGGACATATATAGGGAGGACTTTCTTGCTCGACATGATAGTATGCTATCTGGTTACTCTTTACCTTAACGTGTATACTGATTGTCTCTCTGTTACATGTTGGTAAAGCCCTTAGGATGTGTACTTGACTACCTGGACTGTGATGCGGATCATACTAGTGGGGACATGGTAGTCCATAAGTACATCCTTCAAAGTCCCTAGTCGTGGGTGTATCGAGACGGGGCATCGATATACCAGAGTAGACTAGCGTATACCTTCTCGACCCATACAGATGGGCGATGGATGATCCCATATCCATTGGTGTTTGACATCAGAGATGATATACGGGTGCTCAGTGGAGACTGGGTACACTGGACGGACTCGCCGAGAACTCCCAGATGGTATTATACCTTACGTCAGATGGCAGTTCTCTGGTGACACTGGTACAGAGTAGACTGTTGACCCGAGATCGTCATAGAGTCTTGTGTGGTTCCCACTGTGCTTTGATTTCCACCTTACCACGTCCAAGAGGGCATGCAAAATGGTGGTTTTTGGGTACAGTCCCGAGTCACATGGAGGCAATGAGCGATAGGAGGGGATTCGTCTCTCCCGGTATAGGGAGTTGATGTTGCGCTGTGTTCGATTGGCTATAACCAGAAATCCCTGGCCAGGGTTGCTGAGATTTACTGGTAAGTGTTACCAGTAGTTTCTCGAATTGTTATAGACCTCATATCGACACGACTTATCGAGCTATTGGGGTCTGACGTTTACCACCCCTAGGCGAGATATGCGACATATCAGACGACGAGACCGGACTGTACGGTAAGTGTTACTGGTTGGATTCACAGGAGTGTGAGCGGGCTTGCTCGTTGATCTTCTGATCGCTCAATACCTGGGTGGCCGTTACGTTTAGCAGACCGCTTGCGGCTTGTGGGTGTTTGATATGATCATCATCTGCTGCCGGCGTATTGACGAGTCTTTAGAGTCCTACACAGAGGTTTCCTGGCTCAAGCGAAACGAAATAGGAGCGCATATGAGATATGTGCGGGACCGAGAATAATGCGTGTATGTGATACCGTATTTCATTCTCGCGATGAATATGTCGAATGGTTGTATGCGATATAACCTAGTTATCGAATCAAGGATTGATTCGATAAGCCGATACATTGGATATTAGTCGGTTATATGAGATATGACCGGATCGTTAAATCAAGTATTGATTTAATGATTTAATGCATAATTATATATTTGATATATTACTTTGCATTAACTAGTATTGGTTCACTTTAAATGGATTTTCTCACTTGAAGTTCACAAGTTGTATATGTGATATATTTTTGTGCACATGATTGTATCATGTTTGATGATACATGTTAGTTTGGGTGTATGTTTGGTTTAAACCATGGTTGGTCAATGGTTAGGGTTTCACTTTATTTATTTTCTTATTTATTTATTTATTCATTCATTTTGGCAAAGGAAAAAATGGTGGCTTTCTTTGTTTGCTTGTTGAAGCTTCTTGAAGCTTTGAACAAGTCCACCATCTTTGTCTCATGCTTAACCCTAACCATTCAACCTAACAATGATTTATTCTCTACACCTAACTATGGTTACCATTATGATAAGTATCATATTATTTCTTATTTTAGATATACTTATCATATATTATTATCATCTTCTTCTTCTTCTTCTTCAAGAAGAAAGCTTGCCACCATCAATGGCAACTTGAGAAAAAGAGTGAGAAATCCAATTCTAAAGTGAACCCACTTCCTATTTCTTCATCCTCTACCACTTGCCAAGTAGTATAGGGTGTTTTCTTCACAAGTTTCATGGCTTGGTGAAGTTGGAGCTTGATCTTGTGTTGCCTCGACGTAGATCATCTTCGTCATCGATGTCGACGACCTAGCCCGCCCATTTCTCCGATGAAGCCGACGCTAGAGCCAGAGATCTGATGATCGCAGTGAGGGGACATCATCACGGAGCTATGGAGGTGGAGGACCGGATCTACAAAGGTTGTATTTCCGTTCACTTTTAGTTAAGTTGTTAACTAGTTGCATGTTTCGCCTAAAATTCTAGTTAACGATCCGTATTAGGGTTTCTCGGCACATGAAAAATTTGAAATTGGCATGGTTGATGCCATGTGAGACCTCATTAGCGTGCCTAGGAACCCTACAGTAGTAATACGGGGTGTCCTGGAGAAAAGGGTAAAAGTAAGATTGGCAATGAGGTCTGCAACTCCTACAATCCAAAAGCCAGTGTTAAGAAGGTTCGGTCAACTTGGTCACTGAGTCATAGTCTAGGGTCGGGTCAATGGTCGCTGCCAAAGAGAGAGAGAAAAGAAACACTAAGCGTGCACTCTAACCTAGATCAGAATGGTTATCACTTTATATAATCTGGAAACCTCCCACTGTAACGTCAAATTCTTCCCCAAACCTGAAAGAAGAATTAGCCGGGATCACCCGAGGAGTAAACCAACTCATCAGTGGGAATCAGGATCCAACTATCATCACATGATAACGTGACGGAATCCGCTCACGCTATCACACTCCAGAAGGTATGCGCATATCTGGCAAGTTTCAGTTCATTTGAAACTCCCGATGTGGATTTTTGCCCCATGCTCTTATGACCTTGACTTTGGCCAACATATCATAAGTCACATGTCAAGTTCTACCCGTCATTATTGTTAGGTCCACGTTACCTCTCCCGGTACTTTCGGGGCTGCGGAAACGGTAAAACAAAAAATTTTCTAATCTTTGTAACATGGACCGTAAAAGCCGGATCTTTGCTAAACAATATACTAGCAACCTAACAAGAGATGTATCTACTCGGTTAGGGGTTATACCTCAACTTGAACTCCTTCTCTTCTTGTTGTTCTTCTTCTTGTTGTTCTTCTCTTCTTGTTGTTCTTCTCTTTGCTTGCTCAATGGTTGATACGGACTTCGGTCACCTCCGCGGCCTCCTTGAGTCGAAGACGATCCACCCGAGAGATGTACACCGAGCTCCACCTCAAGCCGAGGTAACTAGGGCAAGGAGATTGCTAATCTAGAAGCCCTAGGATGTGTAGAGAAGATGTATGGATGTGTTTGTCAAGTGGAATCCTTTTTCTCTCAACACATGAGATCAAAGGAGAAATCAAGAGGAGGAAGAAGAAGGAAGTTTTCTTGCAACCATGGAGCTTCTCATTTCAAGAGAGAGAATGAGAATAAAATTATGATACAAAAGAAAAGAACCATGGTTGCAAATAATGCAAAACAACATCATTACTAATTCCATCAAGATAAAGTTGATGGCTACTTTGAAATAACCATTATCATAATCCAAAAGAAAAAGGAAAAGAAAAGAAAAGTGTAGAACCCTCTTGAAAGTCAATGGTCAACCCGGTCAACCGGTCAACAAAGTCAAGAGAGGTCAACGGGGTCAAATGGTCAATGCAATTAGCCATCATAAGATTATCACTAATAGGATTAGTAAATGACGTTCGCGACTCATAATGGTTTTGACCAAACGAACTGTCAAAATCCTAATGAGTCTGCCACATAATGGTTTTGGCCGAACCAACTGCCAAAACCCTAATGAGGCACCTCCTCCTTCATCACTCCGAAAAACTGTGCATACACACCTGCATCCGTATTCCCTAGAATGCGGATACACAGAAGACAAAACAAATCCATCCGTGCAATACTAGGATCTGGCTTAAACCAAAGCCTACTAGTACTGCCTGCCCGAACACCATACGCACACAAGTGTACGTAAGTGATCGCAGCCCTGCCGTAAAACCATTCGGCCTCTACACATTTCGCTCAGTGCAGGGAAACTCTTTGTGTGGGACTCTAAAGACTCGACACTACGCTGTAGTGGGTTTAACCACAGACCGCAAGCGGCACTAGCTATACGTAACGGTCCCCAGGTAGATGTCGATAAGAAGGCCGATGAGGTACACCCATCCGAACTCCTACTGAGTCTGTATGTGACAATCTCCGTACAGTCCGGTCTGTTCGTCTGATACATCGCATGGCGGGCCTAGGGGGGCGGTAAACGTCATTCCCCTAATAGCGGTACAAGTCGTGTCGAAGTGAAGCCCAATACACCCTGAGATAACACTGGAAACCTACCAGTATATATCGCTTGCCCTGGCCAGGGACTACTCGTGTAATGGCTCTCCTAGACACAGCGCGATGTCAACCCCCAATACCGGGAGAGACGAATCCTGTCTAACCGTCACTGCCTCCAAGTGCTTCGGGACTGCTCCCAACTACTACCTGTTTGCACGACTCAGTAGAGCCGTGGTAGGGTAGTAATCAAAGAACAGTGGGAACACACTCGAGGCGAAGTGACAGTGTCAAGTCAGCGGACTAAGCTGTACTCATGTCACCTGGGAACTGATAACTGACGATAGGTATAATACCAACCATCAGTTCCCGACGAGTCCTGTCCAGTGTACTCGTAACCTAACGAGCACCCGCATACTATCTCAAGTACGACATACTGACGGCTGTGGGACAGACCGTCTCCCTTGCTGGGATGAGAAGCGCATACGCTAGTCTACTCTGGAGTATCGAAGCCCTATCTCGATACTCCCACGACTAGGGACGTGTATAAGGATGTGCTTGAAGATTACCCAGCCCCCACGAGTGTGATCGCCATCACAACGCCGGTAATCAAGCAAAGATCCTAAAGGCTCTACTAATGCGTATAGGTGATATAATAAATAAACACACATGTACATATTAAAGCAGAGACAAACCAAGTAGCATACTACTATATTGAGCAAGATTGTCTGTACAACTGTGAATATCCCAAGCTTCCATCAAGTAATATACATACTAGTATGATACAGTAATGGCCTCTAGGGCATATACACTAACAATCTCCCACTTGCACTAAGGCCATGTACTGGCGTATCGAAGACCTATCATCTCGATCAGCCGCTCGAACTGAGTCTGGGGTAAAGCCTTCGTGAATGGGTCCGCAGTGTTGTCCTTTGTGTCCACTCTCCGCACCTCGATCTCCTGTCAATCAATGATCTCCCTGATCAGGTGATACCGCCTTAAGATGTGCCTGGATTTCTGATGGGACCTTGGTTCCTTCGCTAAAGCTATAGCCCCATTGTTATCGCAATACAAAGGTATTGGGTCAACAATGGACGGAACCACCTGAAGTTCACTAATGAACTTCTTTATCCAGACCGCCTCTTTTGCGGCATCGCTTGCAGCAATGTATTCAGCCTCCATCGTCGAGTCTGCGACGGTATCCTGCTTGGAACTCCTCCAACATACCGCCCCTCCATTGAGGGTAAACACAAAACCCGAGACAGACTTGCTGTCATCTTTGTCACTCTGGAAGCTTGAATCGGTAAAGGACTCGACCCTGAGGTCTCCATTACCGTAAACCAGGAACATCTCCTTAGTCTTTCTCAGGTACTTGAGAATGTTCTTCACTGCTGTCCAGTGGTCCTCCCCTGGATCTGAGTGATACCGGCTTACCGCGCTCAACGCGTAAGCTACATCTGGTCTTGTACATAGCATCGCATACATTATAGATCCTACCGCCGAAGCGTAGGGTATAGTGCTCATGCGAACCCTCTCCTCATCAATCTTAGGAGACATCTTCTTGGAGAGGGTAATTCCGTGCAATGCGGGTATGTTACCGCGCTTGGAACCCTCCATACTAAATCTCTTTAGTACGGTCTCTATGTACCTGGACTGCGAAAGTCCCAATAGTCTCTTGGATCTATCTCTATAGATCTTGATCCCCAGAATGTATGAGGCATCACCCAGGTCCTTCATGGAGAACCTTTGTGACAAAAATAGCTTGACCGATTGTAGCATAGGAATGTCATTTCCTATCAAAAGAATGTCGTCCACGTACAAGACTAGGAACACGACAGTTCGTCCTACAATCTTCTTATATACACAGGGTTCATCTTCGTTCTTGATGAAATCAAATTCCTTGATTGCCTCATCAAAACAGATGTTCCAGCTCCGCGATGCCTGCTTTAATCCATAAATGGATTTAAGCAACTTGCACACCTTTCCGCTGCTCCCACTGTCTACGAAACCTTCTGGTTGATCCATGTAAACGCACTCTTCCAAACAACCGTTTAGGAAAGCCGTTTTAATATCCATCTGCCAGATCTCATAGTCATGGAAGGCAGCAATGGCAAGTAGGATCCGAATGGATTTGAGCATAGCCACCGGAGAAAAAGTTTCGTCATAGTCCAAACCAGGTCTTTGACGGAAACCTTTTGCAACGAGTCTAGCTTTATAGGTTTCCACCTGCCCATCTACACCAAGTTTCCTTTTGTAGATCGATTTGCATCCAACGGGTTTTACCCCAGGTGGAGCAATATCCAAGGTCCACACTTTATTGGCGTACATGGACTCCATTTCGGATTGCATTGCTTCCTGCCACTTATCAGAGTCCCTACTGATAATGGCCTGCCTGAAACTGGTAGGGTCATCTTCTTCCAAGATGCAATCCTCTCGATCCCCGTCTATGAGAAAGCCGTAGTATCTCTCGGGCGGATGAGAAATCCTACCAGATCTGCGGAGTGGCTGAGGTTCGTTTGGGGTTATTGAATCTAGCGGTTTCTCTAAATTTTCTGTTAAAGCTTGTGTTTCTGGAATTTCATCCAGTTCTACCGTGCTGCCACTAATGTTTTTAACAAGAAATTCTTTTTCTAAAAATGTGGCATTTCTTGAAACAATTATCTTCTGTTCCTCTGCATGGTAGAATAGATACCCACTTGAATCTTTTGGGTATCCCACAAACTTACACAAAACTGCCCGTGCCTCAAGTTTGTCTGGGTTCTGCTTTTTGACATAAGCTGGGCAACCCCAAATCTTAATACGTTTAAGATACAAACTTTTACCACTCCATATTTCATACGGAGTCTTAGGCACGGATTTGGATGGAACTTGATTCAATAGATGTGCTGCAGTTTGAAGTGCATATCCCCAGAATGAAAGAGGTAACTCAGCACTACTCATCATGGAGCGAACCATATCCAATAGGGTACGATTCCTCCGCTCCGAAACACCGTTGTGCTGTGGTGTATAAGGAGGAGTAAGCTGAGAGAGAATACCATTCTCTTTTAAGTAATCTAGGAATTCCGTGCTTAAGTACTCCCCTCCCCTGTCAGACCGGAGGATCTTGATACTTTTGCCTGTCTGGTTCTCTACTTCGTTTCTAAATTCCTTGAATTTCTCAAAAGCTTCAGATTTGTGTTTCATCAGATACACATATCCGAACCTAGAGAGATCGTCAGTGAATGTGATGAAGTACGAGAACCCACCCCTTGCATGTATAGACATCGGACCACATACATCACTATGTACGAGTCCCAAGAGCTCTGCTGCTCTTTCTCCATGTCCGGTGAACGGAGATTTGGTCATCTTCCCTTTGAGACAAGACTGACAAGTTTCATAAGATGAAAACTCGAACGCATCCAAGAGTCCATCTTTATGCAACTTACTCAGTCTTTTCTCTCCGATATGACCAAGTCTACAATGCCACAAGTAGGATTCATTCGTATCTGAATTCTTCCTCTTGTGTGTGTTTTGTATATTGAGAACTGTATTCTGATTTAGAACGTAGATACCATTACACAGTGTACCCTCTGCAACCAGTACCTTATGAAGGTAAATGTTCATGATATTCTTTTCAAGAACAAAGTTATATCCATCTTTATCGAGTAAAGAAACTGATATGATGTTGCAAACCATGGAGGGTACATAGTAGCAATCGTTCAAAATCATAGTCTTGCCATTTGGCAATACTAGGTGATATTCACCGACGGCTGCCGCATTAACTTATGCTCCGTTCGCTACTCTGAGCGACATATCACCCGGTGCAACTTTCCTACTTTTTCTCAGTCCCTGCAATAAATTACAGATATGAGATCCTGATCCGGTATCAAGTACCCAGGAGGTAGGGCTGACCGTAAAACAGTTCTCAATTACAAGAACACCTGAAGTAGATGCAAAACCATGCTTCTTCTTCAACTGGGTATCCTGGAAATCCATACTTTCCCCTTTCCCATTCTCATACTCATGACTGTTGTCACAAGTTAGAGCTGAACCAACTTTCCCCAGTCCCGAATAAGAATTCGGATCGGTCAAGCGATACATTTTATTATCTTGATTAGGGCGTGAAAAGGTTGCTGCCTGGAGAGAGAGAAAAGAAACACTCAGCGTATGCTCTTGCAAGATTATTTGGTTTATTAATTTATCTAACCAGGATGTCTCCCACTGTTTCCTCAAATTCTTCTTAAAACCCTTTTAAAAGAAGAACTAGCCGGGTTTTTAATTCATGTCACAATACTTGCTTAACCTTTCAGCCAGGCTAGTGTCGGTACTTCGAGGGAGGTTTTCCAACGCTTTCGCGAAGTTCCTTAATTAAAGAACCTCTTTTCCCTGGGGGCGTAGCCCCGCTAACACCTTTCTAGACACCTACTAGGTTTATAGCATTGATCGTTAAGTGAAATAATCTCCCGAGAGTAAACCAACTCATCAGTGGGATCGGGATCCAACTGTCATTGTGTGATAACCTAGATGGAATCCACTCTAGTCACCACACTCCAGAAGGTATGCGAAATCTGCAAGTTTCAGTTCTTTTGAAACTCCCGATGCAGTTTTTGCCCCTAGGACCCAAGTGATCTTGACACAGTCAACAAATCAAAAAGTCCTAGTCAAGTTCATCCCATCATTATCTTGATTGCATTAAACCCGCCTGCATAACCCTTGACACAGTCAACAAGGTTCTACAAATGTCCTAACCAATCACATTGTATCCAGCAAATAAGCTACACTTAGCTACCGTTCACTGCGCCTTGACACAGTCAACAATCGCAGCACAAATACTAAGTATAACTTATAAGAAACGACGGAGGGCTACGGCTGGGTTTTTGGCGAAAAACCCATTAACGTAATGAACTTGATATCGTTGAAGGAACGTGATACATCTTTTTGAAAAACATAGTGGCGAAAACTTTTGCTAAAGAGGTCACTCCCTGTGAAGGGATCTCGGCTCTTTCCTCGTCGAGTGAGGTGCTGGGCATTCGTAAGATGAATACCTCGATGCAAAGCAAGAATAATCGACTATGGTGAAGTTATTACCCTGACGCAAACCTTTTGTCCAAGGGGTCACTCCCGATGAGGGGATCTCGGCCCTTGCTGTAGGGTTCCTAGGCACTCTAGTGAAGTCTCACAAGTGATCAAACATGCACAAATCAAATTTTACGGGTGCCTACAAACCCTAATACGGATCGTTTACTAGATATCTAGGCGAAGTATGCAAGTAAACGGAAATATATCTAAAGGGAATGGGCTACAACCTTTGTAGATCCGTTCCACCACCTTCACGGCTCCGCAATGAAGTCCCCTCGCTGTCCAAATCATGTCTTGGGCTCTAGCGTCGGCATCATCGAAGAATGGGCGGGCTTGATCGTCGGTTCGATGCCGAAGATGATCTACGTCGAGGCATCGCTAGAACAAGCTCCAACTTCACCAAGTCGGAAAAACTTGTGAAGGAAACACCCTATACTACTTGGCAAGAGGTAGAGGATGAAGAAATAGGAAGTGGGTAAACTTTAGTTTTGGATTTCTCACTAGATTTCATGACTTGCCATTGGAGTAGCAAGCTTTCTTCATTCTTTCTCAAGATGAAGAAGAAGAAGATGATATGATAAGATAATTAAAAATAGAAAAGAAAATATAATACTTATCATATCACTAACCTTAGTTAGGTGTAGAGAATTGACTAAGGTCAATTTGAAGAGTTAGGGTTAAGAAAGAAGACAAAATGGTTACTTAGTCAAAGTTTCAAGAAACTTCAACTACAAACAAAATAAGCCACCATTTCATTTTCTTTATCATTTTCTTTTTCCAAAATAAATAAATAAATAAATAAGAAAAAGAAAACCCTAATCTTAATCTTAACCATGGTCTTATTCTTTACACTAACCCTAGCTTGCATGTATCATCAAACATGATACAATCATGTGCACAAAATATATCACATATGCAATGTGCACAAACTAAGTGAGTAAATCCATTTAAAGTGAACCAATACTAGTTAATGCAAAGTAATATATCAAATATATAATTATACATTAAATCATTAAATCAACACTTGATTCAATGATCCGGTCATGTCGCATATAACCGGCTAGTATCCAATGTATCGGCTTATCGAATCAATCCTTGATTCGATAACTAGGTTATATCGCATATAACCAATCGATACATTCGTCGCGAGAATGAAATACGGTATCACATACGCGCATTATTCTCGGTCCCGCACATATCTCATATGCGCTCCTATTTCGTTTCGCTTGAGCCAGGAAACCTCTGTGTAGGACTCTAAAGACTCGTCAATACGCCGGCAGCAGATGATGATCATATCAAGCATCCACAAGCCGCAAGCGGTCTGCTAAACGTAACGGCCACCCGGGTATTGAGCGATCAGAAGATCGACGAGCAAGCCCGCTCACACTCCTGCGAATCCAACCAGTAACACTTACCGTACAGTCCGGTCTGTTCGTCTGATATGTCGCATATCTCGCCTAGGGGTGGTAAACGTCAGACCCCAATAGCTCGATAAGTCATGCCGACTTAGGGTCCATAACATTCGTGAAACTGCTGATAACACTTACCAGTATATCACTGCAACCCTGGCCAGGGATTTCCTGTTATGGCCAGCCGAGCATAGCGCAACATCAACCCCCAATACCGGGAGAGACGAATCCCCTCCTATCGCTCATTGCCTCCATATGAATCGGGACTGCACCCAAAAACCACCTGTTTGCACGACTCAGTAGAGCCGTGGTAGGGTGGAAATCAAAGCACAGTGGGAGACACACAAGACTCTATGACGATCTCGGGTCAACAGACTAAGCTGTACCAGTGTCACCAGAGAACTGCCATCTGACGTGAGGTATAATACCATCTGGGAGTTCTCGGCGAGTCCGTTCAGTGTACCCAGTCTCCACTGAGCACCCGCATACCATCTTCGATGTCAAACACCAATGGATATGGGATCATCCATCGCCCATCACATGGGTCAAGAAGATATACGCTAGTCTACTCTGGAATATCGATGCCCCGTCTCGATATTCCCACGACTAGGAACAATTCAAGGATGTACTCATAGACTACCCAGGCCCCACTAGTATGATCTACATCATAGTCCTGGAAGTCGAGCACACATCCTATGGGCTTTATCAACATGTAATCAGAGAGACAGAAAGTATACATGTTAAGATAAAGTGCAACCAGATAGCGTACTATCATGTCGAGCAAGAAAGTCCTACCTATATATGTCCCAGCATCCACTACAATATACATCCAATGTACAGTAATGGCCTCTAGGGCATACATATAACTAACACTTGCCTCGTCGATTGAGGTGCTGGGCATTCATAACCGAATACCTCGATGCATAATAAAAAGATGAACGTCTTTGTAATAACAGCTTTTTGAAAAACTTGTTCCAACAACGTCTTTTAGGTTTATTTTCTTGCATTAGTTCTTTTAATGCGTCCCATCATTTAAATCCTACCATTGCAGAAAACAACCAAAATATGACGTACGCTTATGCCATTCGCATTCGCCACGGGGCCCCGTCATCACCCGTTAGGTTACTTAACTAACGACAGAGCGGGGGCTGGGCTAGCGCGGCTGTAAAACATAAGCAACGCCTAAATAGTTATTATATATAGATATACTGCAATGAAAACCAATCCAGATCACAGATGAACACTTTGGATATACTAGGAACCCGCGATTCGTTCGAGCCTGCAACGAAAAGCGGATTACACGGTCGCGATGAATAGCCAATACCCCACCCAAGACCCCTACGGGTGCGGCAAACTACCCGCCAAGTACCCGAAGCGAAGCAACCTCCCTCAATGCCATGAGTAGGCCACTCGGCACTTCGAGATACCCGATAGTTTGTGCACCCCCTCCATGGGTCTATCCTAGGAGCAAAAACAGTAAAAAGAATTATACAATGACGGCTATAACCCCGACCCGGTTGTGCGGCCATACAAATAATATTACATCAATTTACAAATTTATTACATGAATGAAAGAAAAAGAAACTCTCATCTCACATCCACCCCGGCTATTCATCCGCGACAATCCAACGAGTTCATATACACAAACCATCAACAACAATCACAGATCAAAGATATGTATAACCCCGACTAATCGACATATAGCGATTAGCCGACGTTCAATACATAATAACATCACAGATATAACCAACATAGTCAAAGTGTAGTGAAGTTCGGAAAAAATACGGAATTATAGGCCCCCAAAAACAAATTTCTATTCTGGAAAATCTGGGCACATATAATATATCTCAAAAATCCTAAAACCAATACAGAGATACACTGCACCAAAACCGAGGCAGAGAGGAGACAATACGGCCGCGGATCCGCGGCTCCATAGCTTGCTGTAGCCGCGGAAACGCGCTCGTTTGGTCAGATCTCTGGCTCGTTTTTTGTGGTTATCTTTAGAAAACCCTGAGATGATTTTAGGTGTATGACAAATTTTGTTTTGACCAGAAAAAATTTTAACAGAAACTCAGGTTTTCGCAACTTGGTTTTATCGATTTTTCCGTTTTGAACTTCGATACACTTCACTACCAAGCTAGTTTATGTTTAGTTAGGCTCTGATACCACTATTAGGTCCACGTTACCTCTCCCGGTACTTTCGGGGTTGCGGAAACGGTAAAACAAAATTTTTTCTAATCTTTGTAACATGGACCGTAAAAGCCGGATCTTTGCTAAACAATATACTAGCAACCTAACAAGAGATGTATCTACTCGGTTAGGGGTTATACCTCAACTTGAACTCCTTCTCTTCTTGTTGTTCTTCTTCTTGTTGTTCTTCTCTTCTTGTTGTTCTTCTCTTTGCTTGCTCAATGGTTGATCCGGACTTCGGTTACCTCCGCGGCCTCCTTGAGTCGAAGACGATCCACCCGAGAGATGTACACCGAGCTCCACCTCAAGCCGAGGTAACTAGGGCAAGGAGATTGCTAATCTAGAAGCCCTAGGATGTGTAGAGAAGATGTATGGATGTGTTTGTCAAGTGGAATCCTTTTTCTCTCAACACATGAGATCAAAGGAGAAATCAAGAGGAGGAAGAAGAAGGAAGTTTTCTTGCAACCATGGAGCTTCTCATTTCAAGAGAGAGAATGCGAATAAAATTATGATACAAAAGAAAAGAACCATGGTTGCAAATAATGCAAAACAACATCATTACTAATTCCATCAAGATAAAGTTGATGGCTACTTTGAAATGACCATTATCATAATCCAAAAGAAAAAGGAAAAGAAAAGAAAAGTGTAGAACCCTCTTGAAAGTCAATGGTCAACCCGGTCAACCGGTCAACAAAGTCAAGAGAGGTCAACGGGGTCAAATGGTCAATGCAATTAGCCATCATAAGATTATCACTAATAGGATTAGTAAATGACGTTCGCGGCTCATAATGGTTTTGACCAAACGAACTGTCAAAACCCTAATGAGTCTGCCACATAATGGTTTTGGCCAAACCAACTGCCAAAACCCTAATGAGGCACCTCCTCCTTCATCACTCCGAAAAACTGTGCATACACACCTGCATCCGTATTCCGTAGAATGCGGATACACAGAAGACAAAACAAATCCATCCGTGCAATACTAGGATCTGGCTTAAACCAAAGCCTACTAGTACTGCCTGCCCGAACACCATACGCACACAAGTGTACATAAGTGATCGCAGCCCTGCCGTAAAACCATACGGCCTCTACACGTTTCGCTCAGTGCAGGGAAACTCTCTGTGTGGGACTCTAAAGACTCGACACTACGCTGGCAGTGGGTTTAACCACAGACCGCAAGCGGCACTAGCTGTACGTAACGGTCCCCAGGTAGATGTCGATAAGAAGGCCGATGAGGTACACCCATCCGAACTCCTACTGAGTCTGTATGTGACAATCTCCGTACAGTCCGGTCTGTTCGTCTGATACATCGCATGGCGGGCCTAGGGGGGCGGTAAACGTCAGTCCCCTAATAGCGGTACAAGTCGTGTCGGAGTGAAGCCCAATACACCCTGAGATAACACTGGAAACCTACCAGTATATCTCGCTTTCCCTGGCCAGGGACTACTCGTGTAATGGCTCTCCTAGACACAGCGCGATGTCAACCCCCAATACCGGGAGAGACGAATCCTGTCTAACCGTCACTGCCTCCAAGTGCTTCGGGACTGCTCCCAACTACTACCTGTTTGCACGACTCAGTAGAGCCGTGGTAGGGTAGTAATCAAAGAACAGTGGGAACACACTCGAGGCGAAGTGACAGTGTCAAGTCAGCGGACTAAGCTGTACTCATGTCACCTGGGAACTAATAACTGACGATAGGTATAATACCAACCATCAGTTCCCGACGAGTCCTGTCCAGTGTACTCGTAACCTAACGAGCACCCGCATACTATCTCAAGTACGACATACTGACGGCTGTGGGACAGACCGTCTCCCTTGCTGGGATGAGAAGCGAATATGCTAGTCTACTCTGGATTATCGATGCCCTATCTCGATACTCCCACGACTAGGGACGTGTATAAGGATGTGCTTGAAGATTACCCAGCCCCCACGAGTGTGATCGCCATCACAACGCCGGTAATCAAGCAAAGATCCTAAGGGCTCTACTAATGCGTATAGGTGATATAATAAATAAACACACATGTACACATTAAAGCAGAGACAAACCAAGTAGCATACTACTATATTGAGCAAGATTGTCTGTACAACTGTGAATATCCCAAGCTTCCATCAAGTAATATACATACTAGTATGATACAGTAATGGCCTCTAGGGCATATACACTAACAATTATCCAGGTTAATTTGAACCCACCCGTACCTACCCTTGACTTTGGCCAAAATGGCAGTACGACTGTCCCAAACCAACGCATCTATCTATGCTGCATATGAATACCCAACAGCTACCAAACACTGTGCCTTGACTTTGGCCAACATACACAGCTTGAATACTATTGACTATCCATATGAAACGACGGAGGGCTACGAATGGTTTCTGGCGAAAACCTTTAACGTAATGAACTTGATATCGTTGAAGGAACTGATAGCTTTATAAAAATATAGTGACGAAAACCTTTGCTAAAGAGGTCACTCCCGGTGAAGGGATCTCGGCTCTTTCCCCGTAGAATGAGGTGCAGGATATTCCAACTGAATACCACGATGCAAAGCAAAAGTAATCGGCTATAGTGATGTTATTGCCCTGACGCAAACTTCTGTCCAAGGGGTCACTCCCGGTGAAGGGATCTCGGCCCTTACCTCGTCGACTGAGGAGCAGGATATTCCAACTGAATACCATGATGCAAAACAAAAGAGAACGCCCTTGCAATAACAGCTTTTTGAAAAAGTGTTCCAACAACATCAGAATAGGTTTGTTTAACTTGCATTGATCCGAATCAATGCCGTCCCATCAATTGATCACACCAAAAAGAACGAAAATAATGACGTACGTATATGCCATCCGCATTCGCCATTGGGTCCCGTCATCACCCGTTAGGTTAGCTAACTAACGACAGAGCGGGGACTGGACTAGCGCGGATGCAAAACATATACAACATCTACTAGTATATATATAATATATAATTTTCGCTCAAGGCGTGATAAAATGCAACAACACAGAAATGTATAGCAACACAGATCAATACAGATATCTGGGATCCCCGGGTTTCATAGAGCCGCTACTGAAACCCGACGTTTCCCTGGTCGTGTGGATAGCCTGTGCAATGAAAAACCTAGACCCCTACGGGCGCGACAAGTTACCCGCCAAAACCTGAAGTGAGGCAGCCCCCTTCAGCAACGTGAATGGACCACCCAGCACTTCACGGAATTCAGTAACTTGGGCATCCCTCCTGGGTCAACCTGTACCCCCTACGAGTGCGGCGAATAGCCCGCCAATTCTAGAGTAAAGCCTCCTCCGTCTCAATGCCATGAGATGCGGTCCCGTTGCCCTCTAGAACCCGGCTATCCGTGTACCCCTCCGTGGCGTAATCCTAGTACAGAAAGTAAAATATACATACAACGGGTACATCGACCGCAACCTGGTCGTGCCCCAAAAGAATAATACAAACAGGCAGTGACGGCAGTCCACATGTCGGACGCTCGCCCCGCAATAACAAATGTACATATAAAACAAAACTGTACTACCACTGCAACCAGGCTATCCCCACGACCGATCCGCAACAACACAGCAATATACAGAACATCAACATGAAGGTCACGTTCGCAAATTCGTCTAACCGGGCTATAGCAGTTAGACAGGATTTACCGATCGAGTGACATTCACGGTCGCAGATATAATGTAAATACTGTGAACTAGCATGTTTAAAATATCCGATCGAAAAAATTTTATCAAGTGGGCCCCCAAGCAATACTGTAGCACTCACAGAAAATCTGGGCCCAAAAAGAATATCCCAAAACCCCTATTTTTAACTCAGAAGGAATCTGCAAAATTTTGGTCAAGTGATCAATCAAAAGCGCGGCGGAACCGCGGCCCAAGCATGGGTTTGGCCGCGGTTCCGCTGCAGTTTGGAGAGATCGCGCCACCAAATTTTCACAGATTGCTTCTATATCCATGCACAGTATTCTGAGACAACTTGAAAAATTTTTGGAGTAGAAAAAATTTCGACAGAAAACACATGTGCATACAAAATACGGTTTTTAGGGAATTTTGTTCGATCGGGTTTTTAACATACTAGAGCAAGCTAGGCATGGTTAATGACGTGGCTCTGATACCAATGTAAGTCCGCGGAGGCGCCCCGGCCGTCGATCCGACGCTAGAAACGCGGAAACAAAAATTTTGCAAACTAGCAAACCGGCACCACCGCGCACTTTTTAACCCGGATCGGGCCATTAACCTAGCTACTAGCAAACTAGAATAAGAGTAGAAAGCTATACCGAGCGATCCGTGTCCTTCGGTCTTCGGCCTCCACTCCGATCTCCTCGCGGAATCTCCGGTCTTCATCTCCTCGTCGGAACGGGCACCACATCGCCGGGTTCTTTTACGGGCTCCCACCTCTGGACCGAGGCAACTCGGGCATGAAGTTGGCGAGTCGACGTGTCCAAGAATACTGTAGGCGAAGTGTAGAATGGATTGTCTCAATGCTAGTATGAAGTTGCCATGTAAGAAATGTGGGCATAGAATTTTGGCAGTGAGGGAATGCTTTGGCTGAAAAATTGAGATGGCTGTAAGGAATGAGCTCGGCCAAGAACAATAATGTTCTCTGTGGAATTTTTGTGGGTTGTGTGTAAAAATTAAAACCATGCAAAAGGAAATCCCCACCTCACTAAACAACATCACACTCACAAAAAGGGGGGACCCACGAAATTGCATGAAGGGAATTTTTCCCACAAAAATAAACCTCTCCCCTTCTCACATATCATGTGGCCGGCCTCTCAATTTCCAAGTGGGGAAAAAAGGAATAATTGTCACAACCAATTTCAAATCTCATCATAACGAAGCACCATCATATGAAAAGCAATGAGTTGATTAAAAAGGAATCTCATCATGGAAGAACACTCATGATGCCTCACATATGCATGAAAGCCCTCCATGAATAAGTTATTTGCAAATGTGCAAATAACCCCCTCCATCGATAGTCCGGTCGTGAAGGAATAAAAGAAAACCGGCCGGAACGGAATGCAAACTGGCAACTTCAGAAAACTGATCCCGTAATAAATTACAGGAAAACCCCGCTACTGCAAATACATGCCCGCATTTGTATTCCCACTGAACACAAATGCAAAGAGACAAAATCTACACTATCTTATACTAGGATCCGGCTTAAGCCAAAGCCGGCTAGTAAAAACCGTCCGATCACGATCCGTGCAATACCGCACGTATCTGATCGAACCCTGCCATATCTCCATACGGCCTCTATAGCGTTTCGCCCGAAACCTGAGTAACTGAGTGTCGTGGACTCTAAAGACTCGTCAATACTATGGCTGTGGATTTAACCATTAGCACGTCAGAGGTATATGCCAATACGTGACGGGCTACCAGGTATTGACCAAAAGGGACGTCGATGAGCGAACTCATCCTGACACCCTACTGAGCCTGTCAGTGACAATATCCGTACAGTCCGGTCCGTTCGTCTATGAGCATCGCATGGCGGGCCTAGGGGGTTGGTAAAAGTCAGACCCCCAAAAGCGGTACAAGTCGTGTCGGAGTGTAGCCCAGAACACCCTGAGATACTACTGGAATACCTACCAGCAAATCTCCTGCCTTGGCCAAGGACTTTTCATGTTCTGGCTCTCCTAGACACAGCGCGACCTCACCCCCAATACCGGGAGAGACGAACCCCTGCAGATCCGCTCACTGCCTCCATGTGGCTCGGGACTGTACCCAACTAAAACCTGTTTGCACGACTCCTTTGAGCTGTGGTAGGGTAGTAATCAAAGCACAGTGGGAACTCACACGAGACAAATGACGATCTCAGGTCGATGAACTAACCTGTACACATGTCACCAGGGAACTGCTATCTGACGTCTGGTATAATCCCAACTAGCAGGTTCCCGGCGAGTCCTGTCCGGTGTACTCATAACCCAATGAGCACCTGTATACATCTTAGGTGAACCAACTGACACCAGTGGCTTGTGAGACCGGCCACCGCCCCTCGTCGGGGTCTCGACTGTATACACTAGTCTACTCTGGAGAATCGATGCCCTGTCTCGAAACTCCCACGACTAGGGACCTTTTAAGGATGTGCTTATGGACTCCAGCTCTCACTTATATGATCGCCCTCATACTGCTGGTAGTCAAGCAAGAATCCTAGGGGCTCTATCAACGTGTAATAGCGACTCGTAAGGTCACCTAAAGCAGTACACGATGATAAAGATAAACCAGATAGCATACTATCATCTTGAGTAAGACTGTCCTACTGGGATAGGTCCTCCCTCAATCATTGCAATCACGTGCCTGTGACTCAATAATTGACTCTAAGGGCACTATCTCCAACAGGTACATTAAAAAATGGTATATACGTATTAAACCAACCACAGATTTTTAATGTCCAGAATACACACAAAAGAAAGTCTCCAGAAATCAATCAGGCTTTCTTATGGCATTGTAGACTCGGTCACATCAATGAGAGAAGGCTGACGAAGTTACATACAGAAAGATATTTGGATTCGTTCGAATATCAATCATATACAACTTGTCAATCCTGTCTCAAAGGGAAGATGACAAAAACTCCGTTCACTGGACACGGAGTAAGAGCGAGCGATCTCTTGGGGCTCGTACACAGCGACGTGTGCGGTCCAATGTCTACACATGCGCGAAGCGGTTATTCTTACTTCATTACTTTTACGGATGATTTTTCAAGGTTCGGACATGTCTTCTTAATGAAGCATAAATCTGAAGCCTATGAAAAGTTCCAAGATTACAAGAATGAAGTAGAAAAACAAACAGGCAAAAGTATCAAGACACTGAGATCTGATCGAGGTGGTTAATACTTGAGTGCCGAGTTCCTGGATTACCTAAAAGAGAATGGAATTCTCTCTCAGCTTACTCCTCCATACACTCTGCAACATAACGGTGTATCGGAAAGACGGAACCGAACCCTATTGGATATGGTACGGTCCATGATGAGTAACGCTGAGTTGCCACGATCATTCTGGGGATATGCGCTAGAATCAGCCGCATACCTTTTGAACCGAGTTCCCACTAAGACTGTGCCTACCACACCATATGAGTTATAGAGTGGGAAGAAACCCTATCTTCAATACCTGAAGATTTGGGGATGTCCAGCTTTTGTCAAAAAGCAGCATGCAGACAAACTCGAGGCACGCTCAGTACTGTGCAAGTTTGTGGGATACCTAAAGAACTCCAGGGGGTATCTATTCTATTACGCAGAGGAACAAAAGGTCTTTGTTTCTCGTAATGCCCACTTTCTGGAACACCAATTCTTAGAAAAGGAAATAAGTGGGAGCGCAATAGAACTGGAAGAAATTCTAGAACCACAAGCTATTACTGAAAGCTTAGTAGAACTAGAGGGTTCGAAAGATCAGGACATTCCTACGCCGCTCCGCAGGAGTAGTAGGCAGTCTCATCCGCCCGAGAGATACTACGGTTTTCTTATAGACGGGGATAGAGAAGATTGCATCATTGATAGTGATGAGCCGACTAGCTTCCAGCAGGCCATTCAGAGCGTTGACTCGGTAAAATGGCTGGATGCAATGCGGACCGAAATGGAGTCCATGTACACCAACAAAGTATGGACGTTGGACATTGCTCCAGATGGGGTAAAACCCGTAGGATGCAAGTGGATCTTCAAAAGGAAGATTGGTGTAGATGGACAGGTTGAGACCTATAAAGCTAGACTTGTTGCAAAGGGTTTTCGTCAAAGACCTGGTTTGGACTATGACGAAACCTTTTCTCCAGTGGCTATGCTGAAATCCATTCGGATCCTTCTTGCCATTGCTGCCTTCCACGATTATGAGATTTGGCAGATGGACGTAAAGACCGCTTTTCTAAATGGAAATTTACAGAAGTGTGTCTATATGGACCAGCCAGAGGGTTTCATTCAGAGTGGGAGCAGCGGAAAGGTGTGCAAGTTGCTTAAGTCCATTTATGGACTAAAGCAGGCATCGCGGAGTTGGAACATCTGTTTTGATGAGACGGTCAAAGTTTGGCTTTATCAAAAATCCAGATGAACCATGCATCTATAGTAGATTTGTAGCAAGAACTGTCGTATTCCTCGTTTTATACGTGGATGACATTCTCTTGATTGGAAATGACATTCCTATGCTACAATCTGTCAAAGGGTTCTTGTCACACAGGTTCTCCATGAAAGACCTGGGTGATGCCTCCTACATTCTGGGGATCTGGATCCATCATGATAGATCCAAGAGGATATTAGGACTTTCGCAGTCCAGGTACATCGACACCATACTGAAGAGATTCATTATGGAAGATTCCAAGCGCGGTAATCTACCGGTTTGTCATGGGATCACCCTCTCCAAAGAGATGTCTCCCAAGACTGATTTGGAAAGGGATCGCATGTCTATTATACCCTACGCTTTTGCGGTAGGCTCTATAATGTATGCGATGTTGTGTACCAGACCAGATGTGGCTTATGCACTGAGTGTGGTAAGCAGGTATCAGTCAAACCCTGGGGAGAAACACTGGATAGCGGTAAAGAACATTCTCAAGTACCTGAGAAGGACTAAAGAGATGTTCTTGGTGTATGGTGGAAAAGACCTCCAGATTGAGGCCTTTGCTGACTCCAGCTTCCAGAGTGACAAGGATGATTCCAAGTCCATGTCGGGTTTTGTCTTTACCCTCAATGGAGGGGCGTTGTGTTGGAAGAGTTCCAAACAGGAAACCGTTGATGACTCGACTATGGAAACGGAATATATCGCTGCATCTGATGCCGCAAAAGAAGCCGTCTGGATGAGGAAGTTCTTGAAAGAACTTCAGGTGGTTCCGTCCGTTGTTGATCCAATACCTTTGTATTGCGACAACACCGGGGCTATAGCTTTAGCGAAGGAACCCAGGTCCCATCAGAAATCCAGACACATCTTGAGGTGGTATCACCTGATCAGGGAGATCGTGGATCGCCAGGAGATCGAGGTTCGGAGGGTTGCTTCAGAAGATAACACTGCAGAACCATTCACGAAGGCCTTACCCCAGACTCAGTTTGAGCGGCTGATCGAGATGATAGGTCTTCGATACGCCAGTACATGGCCTTAGTGCAAGTGGGAGATTGTCAGTGTATATGCCCTAGAGGCCATTACTGTATCATACTAGTATGTATATTACTTGATGGAAGCTTGGGATTTTCACAGTTGTATAGACAATCTTGCTCGAAATGGTAGTATGCTACTTAGTTTGTCTCTGCTTTAATGTGTACATGTGTTTCTTTATTGTATCACCTATACGCATTAGTGGAGCCCTTAGGATCTTTGCTTGATTACCAGCGTTGTGATGGCAGTCACACTCGTGGGGGCTGGGTAATCTATAAGCACATCCTTATATATACACGTCCCTGGTCGTGGGATTATCGAGGCCGGGCATCGATACTCCGGAGTAGACTAGTGTATGCGCTTCTCATCCCAGCACGGGAGACGGTCTGTCCCACAGCCGTCAGTACATCGAACTTGAGATAGTATGCGGGTGCTCGTTGGGTTACGAGTACACTGGACAGGACTCGTCGGGAACTGTTGGTTGGTATTATACCTATCGTCAGTTATCAGTTCCTAGGTGACATGAGTATAGCTTAGTCCGCTGACTTGACACTGTCACTTCGCCTCGAGTGTGTTCCCACTGTACTTTGATTACTACCCTACCACGGCTCAAAGGAGTCGTGCAAACAGGTAGTAGTTGGGTGTAGTCCCGAAGCACTTGGTGGCAGTGACGGTTAGACAGGATTCGTCTCTCCAGGTATTGGGGGTTGACATCGCGCTGTCTCCAGGAGAGCCATTACACAAGTAGTCCCTGGCCAGGGCAAGCGAGGTATACTGGTTGGTTTCCAGTGTTATCTCAGGGTGTTCTGGGCTACACTCCGACACGACTTGTACCGCTATTAGGGGACTGACGTTTACCGCCCCCCTAGGCCCGCCATGAGATGTTATCAGACGAACAGACCGGACTGTACGGAGACTGTCACATTCAGGCTCAGTAGGAGTTCAGATGGGTTCACCTCGTCGGTCTTCTTATCGGCATCAACCTGGGGACTGTTACGTACAGCTAGTGCCGCTTGCGGTCTGTGGTTAAACCCACTACCAGCGTAGTGTCGAGTCTTTAGAGTCCCACACAGAGGGTTGTTCGCCTTTAGGCAAAACAGAGTAGGGGTCGCATGATTTTGCGACGAGGTTCGTTCACATCAGCGTACTTGTGCACGTTTGGTGTCCGGACAGCTTAAACTAGCGGGCTTTGGTTTAAGCCAGATCCTAGTATATGTTTTGGGATTGGTGTTATCTCATAGTATTCATGTTCCTCGGAACACGGATGCGGGTGTGTATGCACAGTTGACTCAGACAGAGGCAGAGGACTTTCATTAGGGTTAATGACCATTGTCTTTTTCTTAACCCTAATGTGTATGTGTGAATTGTGATTATTAATATTAATTAATTATAATTATGTTATGGTTAGGGTTGTTGACCATTTGACTATGGTTGCCTTGTTGACCCAAATTGACAAATTGACCATCATCATTTCACTTGAAAGATGCTCTTTGATTCTAGCAAAATTCATTAATGTGAAATGATAATGGTCACTTCCACTTAACCATCACAATTATCTTTAGTTAATTTTTAATTATCATAATTCACACATATATGTGAGGATGGTTGCAAAATATCCTCATTCAATCATTCTCATTCTCTCTCATCCTCTTCCTCTCTCTCAAAGCTCTCCCTCTAATGAGTTGAGAACCATTAAGCTTGAGATAAAAACACCAACATCATTCTCTACTCTTTCTAAGGTTCTAAGTCTAGCACACAAAGCACCTTAGTTGGTTCTAGTTTGAGGTAGGAGCCAAAGGTAGTATCCCTCGGGTGGATCTTTCTTCGGCGAGAGAAGGTGACGAGGAGAATCCGATCATCACACTCCAAGGAGCAAGAAGAGAAAGACTTCAAGTCTTAGGTATAACTCTTTTACCGGGTAGCTAAATCTTTTATCTTTGTAGTTAGTTTATGTTTAGCAAAGATCCTTCTTTTGTTAGTCCATGTTGCCTTGAGTTGTAAAAATCAAACTTTTATACCATTTCCGCCTCCCCGTAAGCACCGGGGTGGGCAACGTGGACTTACAATAATACCATCTGGGAGTTCTCGGCGAGTCCGTCCAGTGTACCCAGTCTCCACTGAGCACCCGTATACTTTCTCTGATGTCAAACACCAATGGATAAGGGATCATCCATCGCCCATCATATGGGTCAAGAGGCGCATATGCTAGTCTACTCTGGTATATCGATGCCCTGTCTCGATACAGTTACAACTAGGAACTTTTAAAGAATGTACTTAGCGAATACACTGTCCCCACTAGTACGATCTGCATCATAGTCCTGGTAGTCAAGTACTCATCCTAAGGGCTTTATCAACATGTAACATAGATACAATCAGAGTACATGTTAAGATAAAGAGCAACCAGACAGCATACTATCATGTCGAGTAAGAAATTCCTCCCTATATATGTCCAAGCATCCACTACAATATACATCGTATGTACAGTAATGGCCTCTAGGGCATACATATCACTAACAATCTCCCACTTGCACTAGGGCCATCTGTTGTGGTATCGCATACCCAACAATCAGCTATGGTTGAAGTATCTCATACTCAACCATCCCATAAAAGTCTCTACTGGGAAATAGGCCTTTGTGAGTGGATCCGCGCTGTTGTCCTCTGTGTCTACTCTCCTAACCTCGATCACCTTGGAGATCAACCATCTCCATGATCAGGTGATACTGCCTTAGAATATGTCTGGATCTCTGATGGGACGGGGGTTCCTTGGCAAAAAGCCAAAACTCCATTGTCACACAATGGCAGGAACGAAGTTCATCTCATGAACTTATATATATCCAGACTGTCTCTTTGGTAACATCCTTGGTAACGATGTATCTTGCCTTTAATCGTCTAGTGTGTCACGGTATCTAGCTTGGAACTCTTCCAACATACCGTCCCTCCACTGAGGGTAAAGACAATGCCTGTGACTGACAATCAGTCGACCTTACCACCTTGGAAGCTTTCCAGTGATTCTCCCCAGAATCGATTGATACCATCTCACTACAACTAGTGAGAATCCTAACATCCATTTAGATCTATCTCATAGATCCAAAACCCAGGATTTAGGAGGTATCACCTTGATCCTATATAGAGAATCCTTGTGATAAGAGGAGATTAACTGAGCGTAGCATAGGAAAGTTCTTCCCTATCAAGAGTATATCTTCCATGTACAATACGAGGAACATCACCATACTCCCTACTATCTTTTTGTATATACAAGGTTTATCTACCGTGTTGATGAAGTCAAATTCTTTGACTACCACATCAAAACAGACGTTCCAACTCCGCGATGCCTGATTTATCCCATAAAACAACTTCTACATGTTTCTGCTGCTCCCACTGTCTACGAAGCCCTCTGGCTGTGTACTTACAGATGCCTTCTTCTAAATCATCATTTAGAACAGTAGTCATGACACCCAACCGCCAGATATCGTCGTCATGGTATGTAGCAATAGCAAGTAGGATCCGGAAGGACTTAAGCATAGGGATTTAGAAAAGGTTTCATCATTATCCACACCTGGTCGATGACGAAAACCTTTTGTAACAAGCCTTAGCTTTGAAAGTCTCAACTTTTCCATGTACACCTAGTAATCTTCTCAAGATATACTTGCTTCTGATGGGGATTTAACCCTTCAGATAAAGCAACCAAAGTACATACTTTGTTGGTGTATATAGATTCCATATCAGATCGCTTAGCATCCAGCCATTCTTATAGAGTCCCCACTCCTGATGGCCTGCTCGAAACTAGTTGGGTCATCATCTCATGATTCAATCCTCGCTCCTACTGTCATAGAGAAAACCGAAGTATCTCTCAGGTGGGTGAGGAACCCTACTAGATCGGTGGAGAGGCTGAGGTTCGTTGGTTACTATTGAATCCTTCGGTTCTACCAAATCATCTGCTGCAGTTTGTATAGCTGGAATTACTTCCAGTTCTACCTCATGACCACTAATTCCTTCACAAGAAATTCCCTTTCTCAAAGGTGGCATGCTGAGAAACAAAACACCTTTTGTTCCTCGGTTAGGTAGAAGATAGTCCCTTGCTAATGCTTGGGATATCCAACAAACTTCCACAGAACTGACTTTGCCTTGAGCTTGTCCGGATTTTGCTTTTAGACATAGGCTGGACAACCCCAAATCTTAATCCTTAAGAGATGGGCTCTTCCCATACCATATCACATATGGAGTGGTCGGCATCTGATTTGATTGGAACCCTATTCAATAGGTATGCAGCTTCTCAAGTGCATAACTCCCAAAAGGAAATAGGCTACTCAGTACTACTCATCATAGAGCACACCTTATCACATAGGGTACGATTGCTCCGCCCCGATATACCAACGTACTGTGGTGTATACGGAGGAGTAATGCTGAGAGAGAATCTCATTCTCCTTTAGAATAGTCCAGGAATTCCGTGCTCAAGTATTCTCCTCCCTGATCACATCAAAGGACATAATACTTATACCCTTTTTGGTTCTCTACTTCTGACTTATATTCATTGAATTTCTCAAAAGGTTCAGACTTTTGTTTCAACATGAACATATGTCCGAATCTTGAGAGATAATCAGTGAATGTAATGAAGTACAAAGAACCGGTCCTGGTGTGTGTAGACTGGGGACCTTACATACATCATCATGTATCAATCCCAAAAGTTCACTAACTCTTTCTCTGTTTCCAATAAACAGAGCTGAGGTCATTTTATCTTTATGACATGACTGGCAAGTTTCACAAGATATAAATTCAAACAGATTTAAATATGCATCTTTATGTAACTTCAGCTAGTCGGGTCGCATTGATATGACCTAGTCTACAATACCACAAGAAGGATTTGTTCATTTCTGAACTCTTCCCCTTCTGTGTATTCTTTAAGTTAAGAACTGTAGTTTGATTTAGAACGTATATGCTTTTAGATAACATGCCCGAACCGATCAGCTCTTGATATAGGAAATGTTCAAAAGATTATCCAACAATACAAAATTATATCCTTCTTTAATAAACAAAGAGACTGATATGATGTTGTATATCAGGTTCGGTATCTAATAACATTCGTTCAGAATCAATGTATTCTGTAAATACAGAGTGATAACTGCCAACTGCTTGGCCTGCAACAATTGCACCGTTTCCAACTCTTGAAACTTATCACCCGATCTCAGTTCTCTACCTATCTGTAGCCCATGTAACATATTACATATATGGGATCCTGATCCGATATCTTATACCCAGGACATAAAGGATACTGAGAAATAGTTCTATGTAATGAACACACCCGAAGAAGATGCATCAACATGTACTTTCTTCGTTTGGGCGGCACGGGAATCCTGGTAAACCCCAATTTCCTGCTCTGTCTTATAACAATTATAAGTTGGAGCGGGACCAACGTTCCCTAGCGCAGTATAACATGCGGGTTCGGTCAATACATCCGTATTATTATCTTGATTAAGGCATGATATGGTCGCTACCTGGAGAGAGAGAAGAAAACACTCAACGTATGCTCTTGCAAGATTAGATTGGTTATAAATATATCTAATCAGGATGTCTCCCACTACTTCAGTCAAATCTTCATTCAAACCCTAAAAGGAAAGACTAGCCGGGATTAATTACACGCTACAAGTTCGCTAATCTTTTAGCCAGGCTAGTGCCGGTACTTTGAGGGAGGTCCCCCGTGCTATCGCACGGACCTAATTAAAATAAACCCCGTTAACACCTTTCTAGACACCTACTTGATCGACTAATTGTAATATGTAAAACTCTCCCAGGAGTAACTCTTACTCGCAGCGGGTATCGGGATCCAACTATCTCATAAAAGGTATGCAATCTCATTGCAAATTTCAACACTTGAAATTCCCAATAATATTTTGCCCCAAGCGTCCTATGACCTTGACAGAGGTCAACAAACCATAGGCAGCTAGTCAAGTTCAACCCATCATTTCCTGATTGAAGTAAACCCACCCGCACGACCCTTAACAGAGGTCAACAAGGTCGCACGACTACCCTACATCAATCGCATCATATGCTTATGCAGATAAGTAGTAATCAGCTACCGCACACTACGCCTTGACAGAGGTCAACAAACGCAGCACGAATACTAACTATTACTTATCTGAAATGACGGAGGGCTACGATAGGTTTTTAAGAAAACCCTTTGCGTAATGAACTTGATATCGTTGTAGAATCGAGTGATTTTAAATGGAGAGTTTTTGAGGCCTTTACTAGTTTTTCCAAAGAGGTCACTCCCGGTGAAGGGATCGTCGGCTCTTTCCTCATCGAATAAGGTGCGGGATATATCATATATATCACTATGCAAAGCAAAAACTATAGAAGCAATCAAAAAACAAACCGAGTGTGTAGCATCTGCTAGTTTCGCCAAAGAGATCACTTCCGGTGAAGGGATCTCGGCTCTTTCCTTATCGAATAAGGTGCTGGATATTCTATAAGGAATACCGCTATGCAAAGCAAGAACTAGAGTTACCTGTTTTTAAACAAGTTTCTACAACAATTTTAGGTTTCTTTTAGTTCATTAATCTCATTAATGAAGTCCCATTTGATTATTCTTAAACAAGCATCAGATATGAAACGAAATCAACAATATATAATATATATCACATATATATAATATAAACATTCGTCTCAGGCAGTAATATGATCTCATCACAGAACATTGCAGCAGAAGAACATATATGAAATTTTGGATATACTAGAAGGTCCGTGTTTTAATACAAGCCTGTATAAAACACGGATTCCACGGCCACGATGAATAGTCAATCCCACACCCCTAGATCCCTACGAGAGCGGCAAGCAACCCTGCCAGTTCTAGAGTTAGGAGCCCGGTCTCGACTCCTCGAGATAGTCTCCCTCTGGACCATAGAACCCGGTTACTTGTGCTCCCCACCTTGGGTCTATCCTAATGCGGAAAAGTAAATAATATACAATGGTGACATCATCCTCAGCCCGGAAGTGCCCCAATGAAAGAATATTACATACAATGAATTTTACATGAATGAAAATGAAAAACTCTCATCTCACATAAAATCCCCGGCTATTCAAAACACGACGATCCAATATAACATATCACAACAACACATAACATCACATGTCATCAACGTAAGTAAATATGCGTATCCCAATTGTCGTTGATGTATAGCAACGAAACCGGCGATACACCACATATTACACTTACGGTCGCAGAAAAGAAAGTGTAAAACTACAACATTTGGAATCCACAATCACTTTAGACATCTTATATCCGAAATATCACATACTTCGCATTTCATGCCTAACTATATGAATTCCACATATTGTATTACATTCCAGATAAATAGACAATGTTAAACTTTCTGATCGAATAAACAAACACCCAAGATTTTCCAAATAGCTCAACACTTGAGCAGAGTTCAAAAAATCCCAGAACATGTCACATCCACCATGAACCAGCGGTAGAAGGGTCAAACCAACGCCTCACATGTGTCAACGCTAAACTACCACAAACCATATGGTTCAGTGGAGGTTTTGACGGTCACATAATTGAGTTAAGGTTACGTTCTTCTAGAGTGTCCACATATTCGTTTGCATGATTTTCTTAAAGTTTTACACTCAGGAAAAATCCAACACTTGAATGTTTTCCGACAGGGGAAAAAGTGAGTTATTGATATCCGTTCGAACTTTTAACACGTTCTAAATTACCCAGAAAAACTTAAACGAATTTAAACTTTCTGATCGAATCAACGAGTTCCTAATATTTCCCAGAAAGCTCAACACTTGAGTAGAATTAAAAATTCCCAGAAGCATGAAAAAGTACCTAAGAATAAACCCCTGAAGTATTAGCCCCTAACTCCCAAAGTTGGCCACGGAACCGCCGCCAAACGCTTGGTTTGGCCGCGGTTCCGCAGTCACTTGAGTGATTTATGGTTTTGTACTTCACAGTAATTCTTAGAATTCCCTGCATGATTTTCTGAGTATTTTTAATATGAAAAATTTCAACCTTTGAAAAAATTTCAAGAAAGTGGGATTTATCGGGGTTTCGGAGTTCAATCGGACTTCAAACTTCGTCTTCACAATGCCTAATGCTCTAGCTTGGCTCTGATACCACTGTAGGGTAAGCATAGCACCTTGTAAAGGTTTTGGCAAGCATCAAACATGCTATATTAAAAATTTTAGGGTGCTAAACAAACCCTAACCAAGATCTTTGCTAGAGAATTAGGGTAAACATGCATGTAAACAACTTTACATCTAAGAGAGAGGGATTGCAACCTTTGTAGTCCGTTCCTTCGCTTCATAAGCTCCGTGTTGAGGTCCCTTCGCTGCGATCATCAAGTACCCAGACTCTAGAGAGGCTCCATGAAGAGAAAGATGCAACCTTGCTTCCAATCTTCAAAAACTAAGATGATCTACCTTGAAGAATCTCAAACCCAAGCTCTTGCTTCACTAATCAAGTATTAGCAAAGTAAACACCCTAATCTAAGTGGCTAGAATAGATGAGGATGATGAAGTAGGAATTTTGCTCTCTTTTGTTTTCAATTTCTCACTTTATTTCATCACTTCACAAAAAGCTAGAAAGCTTTTTCCATGAGGAAGAAGAAGAAGAAAGATTTTGTGATGAATAATGAAATATCATTGTTGTGGTTACAAATCAACCATGGGTTAAGAATGAAGGCTTAACCCTTGTAGAGAATCAACTAGGGTAAAGGGTTTGGGTTGGGTTAAGGAATATCTACACAAAATATCAAAGGTCAAAGTCAAAACTTCAAGAAGCTTCATGAAAGCTTCATCCAAGCTTAACTCTATCCAAACCCTAACCATGTTTAAACTCCACAAAACATGTTGCATTTGTAACCCTAACTTGTTGCAATATTATATATCACATATATAATATATTTTGCAACAAAAGAAAATAATACAATTAACATATATCGCATATATATCAATGTATTATCCCATGAGAAAATGAATCAATAAAGCGAGCTTATATTAGTTAACTTAAAGTAATATATATCTTATATATAATTATACATTAAATTATCGAATCAACACTTGATCCGATAACCCGGTTATATATATATATAACCGACTAATATATCATGTACCAATTCATCGAATCAACACTTGATCCGATGACCCGGTTATATCACATATACCCGGCCAATATCTCATATCGCGAGAATAGAATACGGTATCTCACATCGTATTATTCTCGGTCCCGCACATAACATATATGTGCTCCTACTCTGTTTTTCCTGAGCCAGGAAACCTCTATGTAGGACTCTAAAGAATCGTCAATACGTCGGCAGTAGGTGATGATCATATTAAACACCCACAAGCTGCAAGCGGTCAGCTAAACGTAACAGCTACCCAGGTATTGAGCAATCAGAAGATCAACAAGCAAGCCTGTACATTCTCCTGCGAATCCAATCAGTAACACTCCCGTACAGCCCGGTCTCTTCGTCTGATATGTCGCATATCTCGCCTAGGGGTGGTAAACGTCAGACCCCAGTAGCTTGATAAGTCGTGTCGATATGAGGTCCGTAACAGTTCGAGAAACTACTGATAACACTTACCAGTAAATCTCAGCAACCTTGTCCAGGGATTTTCAGTTATAGCCAATCGAACACAGCGCAACATCAACTCCCTATACCGGGAGAGAAGAAACCCCTCCTATCGCTCATTGCCTCCATGTGATTCGAGACTGTACCCAAGAGCCACCGTTTTGCATGCCCTCTTGAACATGGTATGATGGAAATCAAAGCACAGTGGGAATCACACAAGACTCTGTGACGATCTCGGGTCTACAGACTAACCTGTACCAGTGTCACCAGAGAACTGCCATGTGACGTGAGGTATAATACCATCTGGGAGTTCTCGGCTAGTCCGTCCAGTGTACCCAGTCTCCACTGAGCACCCGTATACCTTCTTTGATGTCAAACACCAATGGATATGGGATCATCCATCGCCCATCATATGGGTCAAGAGGCTCATACACTAGTCTACTCTGGTATATCGATGCCCTGTCTCGATACACCTATGACTAGGAACTTTTAAAGTTTGTACTTAGCGAATACATTGTCCCCACTAGTACGATCTGCATCATAGTCCTGGTAGTCAATTACTCATCCTAAGGGCTTTATCAACATGTAACATAGAGACAATCAGAGTACATGTTAAGATAAAGAGCAACCAGATAGCATACTATCATGTCGAGCAAGAAAGTCCTCCCTATATATGTCTAAGCATCCACTACAATATACATCGTATGTACAGTAATGGCCTCTAAGGCATACATATCACTAACAGTACCACACGCACAAAATCAAATTGACCGTATGAAATCCATAAAATCATAAACATGTGCTACCAAGGCACAAAATGAATATCAAGTGCAATAGATATGCACAAATCACAAATCAACACAACGGTGTATAAAAAATATATATATCAAGTGCAATGACTATGCACAAAATGTAAATACCCAGTAGGTGCAGCTATGGTGCACGAAATCGATATCATGAAACTCAATCATCAAAACTCAAAATCCCAGCGATATAAGCGTGATACTCGTATCACAAACGTAAATCGCAACAAATGACATTGAGGTACACCTCCTACAATGTCGAAAAATGTCGGTGCGCCCAAAACTGGCAGAGCAAGAACATCCGCTTGCCTCCTACTCACGGTCTGGCGTCCTCTGTCTCTGGGTCCTCATTTCTCTGTGGATTACCAATCTCGCAATCCATCGGCCCGTCGGATCAGTCAGGTGTGCTAACGGAAACGATTCCGCTTTGACACTCCTCTGGTCATCTATCGGCCAATTAGCATGATCACTCATAAAGCAGCACGTCACTGGAGTCGGCCTCTGGTCCTCTGAATACACGTCACACACCTGATCCTCGGTGCGTATCTTAGTGCAACAGTGTCCTGGAGGGAACCTGCTCAATGTCTCTTCCGATATTGCCTATGACGAACTATACGGAGGCCGGTACTCTTGCATAATTTTTTCTCGCTTTCTGGACATCTGCGTTCTCAGCACAGTATCTTCTCAGGAACTGGTCGTATCTCACGCATCGGTATACATATCGGATCTCCAATCTTAACGGGGAGTAACAACAGCTCGTCAGCATCTCGCACGAACCTCTTGTTCCACTCATTTTTATTATCGTCCGCTTCGACGTCACGTCATGCTATCTGCGTACTGCAAATGTTCTTGGCTACAGTCATTCCCGGAATCTCTCACATGGACTCGAAATCGCGAACTCGGTATCTTCATCACTCTGTAGAAGATCTCTAGCCGAACACGTCCTCGGGAACTCGTCTATACCATCGGAAGAATACTCAATACTCGTCCGTTCTCGATCAACGTACAATGCATTTGGGTGAGGTCCTTTATCTGAAGCTGGTCCACTTTCTGATCTCCTATTGGATCATCCGACGAACAACGTCATCTCATCAAAATCCCGTGGAAACCGATCAACTAAGACTAAATTGCTAGGCTTATAAAACTCAAATTAGTCTTCTGTGGATTCCAAGTGTTGTATCCTATCACATGATATCTGGACGACATTAAAATTTTTGATCAATTCGTCAAAGTCCCATAATTCTCCGAGAGCTCAACACTTGAGCACAGTTTAATAATATCCAGGACATGCCACAATACCTATGGACCAGCCGTAGAAAGGCAAACCCAAGCCTCATAAATGGCGCCGCGGAACTGCCGCAGACCCTAAGGTTCAAAAGCGGTTCCATGGTCATTATGTCGAGTTAGGGTTTCATTCTTTTAGAGGGTCCATAGAATTACTTGCAGGTTCTTCCGAATACTTTAATCTTGGAAAAATGGGTTTCTGACATTCGTTCGAACTGTTTAACTTTTCCTAGACAACATGTGAATACCCTTCGCCGCTCAACTCGGGGTAGACTAGCTATCATCTGTCGCATCTCTGCCTGAAATCTCCAGCTCGTAAGCTCGGGAAACGACATCACATCAATCTCAGCCACAGCTTGGTCATATGTCTGCAAAGTAGACGACATCACAATCTCTAAGTAGGCTGTACATCAACAGTCCTCTCACAACTGGCAGCCTCTAACAATAGCCCAATCATCAGGTGCAAAACCGAACACTTGCCTCAAACAAAAGGTCACAACACTAATACAAAATCGAGACGTTCCCGTGTCACCAGAAAACACGATGGTCAGTCCTCATCCACGATGAGCTCGCCCTGACCGTATCACTAGCAGCAGCTTAATCTGCGTTCAAACCATAGTGACAGGAACCTCAATCAAGTATCGATAAAAATAGATCAAAGGAATGAGAGGAAACAACAGATCCCGAATGGATACATGATCATAAGGAGGAACGGAATCAATGATAGTATGATCATGGAAATGAATAGAATCAAGGATCTCAAATGGATGTATGATCAAGAGAACGAAGAGAATCACAGATCTCAAAGTATGTACATCCTAAGGTTTCTTAAGTGGAGTATCGTATCATAAATATGCCGCGGAACATACGTACGGTACGTCACTCTACTTAAGCTACCTACTCCATCAATCAAGGTCAACCTATGAAACGAAAGTTCGGGTCTAATACCCTCCTCCCCCGTTCTAGTCTAAGTTCCGTAAGGTCAGGCCTAGGTTCCGAAATAATTTACGCCTCAGACTCCACATAGTCAAACCTAAACTCGATCAAAGGTTAAACCTAGCGCTCTGATACCAACTTTGTCACGACCCGAAATTTAGCTCGTGACTGGCACTTGAATCATATGAAGTCTATAGGACCCCATCTAATTCAAGTAAGCCGAAACCCAGAAATCTAAACCTTTTAAAGAAATAAAAGAGGTGAAGTTTTGAAATAAGGTATAATGAAAACAAACGTTTTATTAAATGCATAGAAAAGGGAACATGAAAAATGCAAGTTTATTTTACTAGTTGAAAAATCATGTTTCGTCTTTTAAAAATATTTGGGCAGCACCTCCTTTGTATATTTTGATCCAAAACCACAAATACATGATAATATAAAAGGCATCCCCAAACGGAAGCTAGCTCTTCGCCAAACGGTGGATTCACAACCACGCAAGTAATAAAACAAGTATACGACGCCCAACGGCGAAGATCAACATAAAAGATAATGAATAAAGCAAGACATCAACCCAATAAGCGAACATAAAACCGATCGTTCAAATCTCGCAACTACAAGTCTCACTAAGTCTTACTATTTATACAAATACTAGTTTTGATTGATGGAGTTGACTAGATACAATATGAATAATAAATACAAAAGGGGTACAATCAAACATGTACCACCTACCAAAGCAAATCACCCATAAGCAACTGTGTGCCAGCGATGCCGCTACTGATCCATGTGGTCAACCTGCAAGAACTGTGGCACAACGGGGGTGAGTTGTCAACTCGTGAGTAGGAAACATCAACAGGTAGAAATCGAATAAACAACGATTCCTAGGTCAACTATATCATAAAGGTAATACTATGATATCTAGGGTGACCGTAACTACATATGTGCCAACAATATACTCAAAGCCTATATGCAAGTGGATATCATCCAACCATATAATCAATGCATGTATGCATGTGGATCTTATCCACGTGTCAACCAATGACACATAAATATCATGCATGTAAATATCATAAAAGTATAGGCATGAAAGTATGATGATATAAATCAACGTGTGTCCCTCGCGACACATCAAAATCATGGGACCTGAGTGTCTAGCATCGACACTCGAAACATCATGAAACCCATGTCCAGTATCGACACGTAAATCCTCATATCTCGACTACGTCTGCGGGATTGGCCCGCGGGCTCCGGCAGATCGGGAAGGCCCATATCCATCTCATAACTCCGGTCGGTATCCTCAGGATAACCACCGAGTTCAAATACTATCACCGGTAGGTAGTAGTCCCTCCGCTGGGCTCACTGTCTATCTATACGAGTCATCTTGCCCTGGGGTACCATACCGGGTGCACCATGTACCCGCAAACGGTGCCTACCGCTCCTCGAATCGGGTATACTCACACAAGCTCTCAGAACCGAGAAAACTCATGGTGGACGCACTGAAATATCATATCAAGAGAAACCGGGTTTTCAAAATAATGCATACTTGTAACGCCTTAGATTTCTGTTAGTGTTAGTTTAGACGTTAATGCGGGTTTACTGTAAAAAGTTTACCAATTCGGGTTCCTCACATTTTATAACATTTAATTATTATTTTAATATGATTTGTTATGGGCATGCACGCATGTGTGCACGTAAATGTGAGGGTTTGTTTTTGCTAATCTAGATTTAGTGACAATGACAACTTAACCCTAATTCTAATCCTTTGCTTTAATTCATTCTTTGCTTTAAACTGTAAACCTTATCCTTGATATTTTGTGTGAGAGGAGAGAGATTTCTTTTGGATGTGTGAAGAGGTGACATAGTGTGAAGGCATTGATGGTGTATTAATGCAAGGTGCACTCACCTCTTGCACTCACCTCTCTCTTTCTCTTTATCATTTCTTTTCTAATCCTCTCACACTTATTCCCTTAGCATTATTTCTTCATCTCTCTCAACTCTAACTGAACACTTGAGTTTCCAACACAAATCCATCTCAAATCCTTCACAAAACACACAAAAATCACATCTTTGATCTAGCTTTGCCTCTTGGATGCTTAGGAGCTTGGAAAGCTTGGATCTTTGAGTTCTTTTGGACAGGTAATGACCTCTTTCTGTTAGTTAAGTTGTTATTGTGATGTGTATCTTGTTAGTTACAGTTTAGATTGTTTAAAGTTAAGTTTTGTGCATAATATCGTATTTTTAGTGTCGATTTGTGATATCTGTGATCTGCTGTGACCCGGAGTGTTTACTAGAAAACCAAACAATGTAGTTGTGTTGTACCAGAGACCATATGACATCACCTCAAGCACGAACTACCCTGCTCGGACCTCGGCCGGCGACGTGAAGAGGATTTACGGTGACTTCGGTTTTTGGGTGGAGTTGGGGTTTGGGTTTTTGTGGGTAGGTGTCTGCAGTGGTTTAGGTGTATTTGGTCTTGTTTGGTTGTTGAGTTTTCTCTGTATACAAAATCTGGGATCACATAGGTGTTTACCGCCGGAAAACGCGACCGGGACATTGGGACGTCGGGCCTAAATTCCGAGGGCAGATGCTAATTGGTTCTATCCGTCCACCTCTCCGAAAATGCCAAGTTGATTTATGGCACCATGTATCGAAGGTTTAAACGGATGCGGCCGATGTAGCAGACTTCGTCAGATTCCCCCTCGTTGAGGGGTTTTTGATTGTGGGGACGCTCTTCCCTGCAGGCGCAAGCCCCTGCAGTTAATTACGCTACCGCATCGCGGTAACCACTTTTTCCTTCTCCAGATGGTCACTTCGTGTCGTGGGTGTTTGTTTTGTTTTTGGTTGCCCGTGGATTGTATACGGAGACTAATTTATGTTGTTGCCCGTAGGACGTGGATTAGTCCAAATCCATATTTTCTTAGATTTGGGTTTGGGGGTTTGTTTAAGGATACGTTACTCTCATTTGAGACTAAGATCAACTTAAATGTTTGTTAAGGATACGTTAGTCAAATTTTAGACTAAGATCAACTTAACGGGATCGTTTAGATCCAACAAGAGAGCAATTGGGTTCTATTGTTTAGTTTAGAGACATTGCGGTCGATTAGTTTAAGGACATTACGGTCGATCGTTAGTTTAAAGACATCGCGGTCAAGGTTAAGGACATCATAGTCCGTGGGTTTAAGGACCCCACAGTCCGATGTTAGTTTAAAGACATCACGGTCGAGGTTAAGGACATCATAGTCCATGGGCTTAAGGACCCCACAGTCCGATGTTAGTTTTAAGACATCACGGTCAAGGTTAAGGACAACATAGTCCATGGGCTTAATGACCCCACAGTCCGATGTTAGTTTTAAGACCTCACGGTCGAGGTTAAGGACATCATAGTCCGTGAGTTTAAGGACCCCACAGTCCATAGTAATGTGTGGTTGTCGGGACCCGTCACCTCTCTGACGACGTTGAAGGATTACAACGACAGATATCAGAGGAGTAACGAGATGTACCCTCGAACCAGTGTGAATTGTTTGAGAGATCTGTAGCCCAGTTTGGGACTAAGATCTGTTGAATATTTATGAGCAGATGTGCTCAGTTCAATATAAGTTGAGGACTTATGGCCAGAATTGGGCTAAGTCCAATTTAAAATGTTTAACATTTTTATTTTGTTCTGGCTATTAAGCCTTTATTTGGGCTTAGCCTTTTTAATAATGCTAGGCATTGGGCTCTGACATTTTTGTCTTGATCAGAACAAATTGTGTTCTGACAATGCGCCACGAGGCGCGCCAGGCGCTTTGCGCCAGTTAAAGAGCGCATTGTGCTTCTGTCAGGTAGCGCACACGAAGAGGACACGTGTCGTGCTTAGCGCTAGTTCATTAGTGCATTGCGCTTTTAATTTATGAGCACTTTGCGCTAGTCTGTTGGCGCGCCAGTGAGTGACACGTGGCGCGCTTGGCGCTGAGCGCCAGCCCATGAGTGCAGTGCGCTGTTTCAGAAGCGCAAAGCGCAGATTGTGTCTTTGGTTGACATGTGGAAGCTTTTGGCGCTGAGCACCGGTCCAATAAGAGCAAGAGCGCAATTCATGAGTGCAAGGCACTTTCTAAATAGGGAAAAGCACATTTGTTCAGATTTATGATCAAAGAACAAATTTATGTTTTTCTTAAGGGAGGCTTTGCCTCAAGATTCAAGAACAAAAGTTCTTGTTTTATAAAAAGGCTCTACCTTTATAGATCAAAGATTTGTGAATGAAGTAAAATACTTCTTTTATTATTTTATGATTAGATCTTTTGATCTTTTTATTTTTATCAAAAACCTTGGTGTTTTTTCAGATCTATGATCTTTTTTAGAAGATGGTTCTTCTTTTTACGAGATGGTTTCATCTCTGTTATTCAAGAACATAGTTCTTTACCTTGAAAATGAAGAAAAATCTTCTTTTTTTTCCTAAGAGCTTGCTCTTCAATGTTTTGCAGAGGGTTTTTCTCTCTCTTCTTCTGTGTCTCCTCCTTGTGTATCTTCTATCCCCTCTCCTAGACTTGAAGTCTAGGGGCCTTTATATAGGGCTAATTAATTTGTTGAATCAGTTTTAAGAGATCTTTCTCTGATTGATTTGGGAATATTTCCCACCGTTGGATCTTTGATCCTAAGGCTTCTGTTTTACAGAAGATAATCTTCTTGTTTTAATAAGATTAAAAAATCTTTCCATAACAGAATTTTAGTTCTGATTAATTAATAATTTATTATTAGTAGATCTTTTGATCTGACGGTGGGGAATTTTTAATTCCAGCGCTGGTGCACCTTGCACTAGTGTACCCGTGCTTGACACGCGGCACGTAGCGCAGAGCACAGCGCAATTATGCTAGCGCGCCCGTGTTTGACACGCAGAGCGCAGCGCACCTGCGCTAGCGCACCTGTGTATGACACGTGGCGCGCAGCACGAAGAATCTGAAGTGTTGCTTCAATTTAAATTTGTTAGTGTATATGCCCTAGGGGCCATTATTGTATCATACTAGTTTGTATATTACTTAATGGAAGCTTGGGATATTCACATGTATATAACAGTCTTGCTAAACATGGTAGTATGCTACTTGGTTTTTCTATCTTAATATGTGAGTATACGTATTGATAGAGCTCTTAGGATCTTGCTTGACTACCGGCGTTGTGATGGCAGTCACAATAGTGGGGGCTGGGTAGTCTACAAGCACATCCTTATTCAGGTCCCTAGTCGTTGGATTATCGAGACAGGGCATCGATACTCCGGAGTAGACTAGTGTGTACGCTTCTCATCCCAGTTGGGGAGATGGTCTGTCCCACAGCCGTCAGTACGTCGTACTGGAGATAGTATGCAGGTGCTCGTTGGGTTACGGGTACACCGGACAGGACTCACAGGGAACTGTTGGTTGGTTTTATACCAGTCGTCAGTGAACAGTTCCCAGGTGACATGAGTACAGCATAGTCCGCAGACTTGACACTGCTACTTCGCCTCGAGTGTGTCCCACTGTTCTTAGATTACTACTCTACCATGGCTCAAAGGAGTCGTGCAAACAGGTAGCAGTTGGGTGCAGTCCCGAGCACTTGGAGGCAGTGGCGGTTAGACAGGATTCGTCTCTCCCGGTATTGGGGGTTGATATCGCGCTGTGTCAGAGAGCCATTACACAAAGTCCCTGGCCAGGGCAAGCGAGATTTGCTGGTAGGTTCCAGTAGTTTCTCAGGGTGTAATGGGCTTCGCTCCGACACGACTTATACCGCTATTAGGGGACTGACGCTTGCCGCCCCTAGGCCCGATATGCAATAGTCTTAGACGAACGGACCGGACTGTACGGAGATTGTCACATCAGACTCAGTAGGAGTTCGGATGGGTTTCCTCATCGGCCTTCTTATCGACATCTACCTGGGGACCGTTACGTACAGCTAGTGCCACTTGCGGTCTGTGGTTAAACCCACTGCCAGCGTAGTAGTCGAGTCTCTAGAGTCCCACACAGAGAGTTTCCCTACTCCAGGCGAAACGATATAGAGGTCGTATGGTTTTATGACAAGGGTTCGGACGCATACGTGTGTTTACGCACGTACGACTTTCGGACAGTTTTTACCAGTCGGCTTTGGTTTAAGCCAGTTACTGGTATCCGGTTATTGGATTTATACAGTCTAAAGTTTTTCCGTATTTTTGCGGAAAGGAGGGGCGTTCTCGTAATTGCGCGAGAAGGTTCTAGAAGGTGGTGACTAAGGAGGTTTAGGTGGCATATACAATGAATGTGATTAGTAAGTCATATGGATGATTCATCCATGTCATTAATGCTTCATAATTGCTTAATGACTCATGGAGATGAATCACCATAAGATATTTATCAAGCATGGTTGTAAATCATTTTCTTTTCTTTTCTTGATATTACAAAATGCTTGATATATATTATGATAACTCATTCTTCTCACTTCATTATTATCTTCACCTTCTCTCTCCTCAAGCTCTCCCTCTTCAAACCCTAATCCTCCCCTCTCATGTGTTGAGTACAAGGATTAGTTAGACTAATTAAACCATAACCCTCACTCTATATCACCTAGCTTCTTTGATTAGCACTTAAAGAAAGTTAGTTGCCTCAAGTTTAGAGGCTAAGCTTGGAGTAAAGCTCTCGGGTGGATCGTTTACTACTTCGAGAAGGCCGAGGAGGAGGTGGAGTTCGTAAAGACGAAGGACACGGTTCTTTAGGTATAATCCCTTTACATAGTAGTTGTTAACTTCTATGTTTGATGTTAGTTATCGTTTAGCTTCGATTCATGCGGTTAGTCGATGTTTAAGCAAAGAACAAGATCGTTTTTCATATTTGCGCCTCCCCGCAAGTCGTGGGGTGTTGTACATCGACTTACAAAATTTTGAATTCTGAAACAGAGCTTTGCTCTGATTGGGGGTGCGCTGCCTAGGGCGCAGCGCACCTGGTGCCTGCGCGTCTGCGCTTGACACGTGGCGCGCAGCGCGCAGCGCACAGGATCTGAAGCGTTGCTTCAATTTTTAACTCTTGGCTTTGAAGCATTTGTTACATTCTTTGCATGTGGAGTTTTTCCTTTTATTATATTTTATTATTATTATATTTATTTTATTGTTATTATTTTATAAGGGAGTGGGTTTTGAGCCAAAATTTTGGCGGGAACAAATGCCCCCCACTACTTTGCCCATGTAAGTATATACGTGGGTGAAGTAGTGCAGAGTTATGCGTGGCCACAGAATTGAGGGCTTAGGGGACAAGTTTAGGGTCCTTGTAGCCTAAGACTTTCTTCGTCTTCATGAGCCGTAAGGGTTTTAAGAAGGCTTTTTCTCCCTACGAGTCGAGAGGATCTCGTAGGTGCAAATTCTTCCTAGAAATCGTGAGGATTTCTAAGTGTTCATTACCTCCGTGAGTCGTAAGGATCTCACTCGGGTATTTTTCCTTACGAATCGTGAGGACCCGTAAGTAGCTTCTTTATTTCATTGGTGAATGTGGCTTTGATAAATGCAGCCCGCAGATAGTACATGTTGACCTCTTTATAGAGCGGCGATGGCTTAGTAGACAGGGTTAGGATCTGTAACCTAAGGCTTTCCAACTTTACGATCCGTGAGGGTCTCATAAAGACTTTTCTTCCTACGAGTCGAGAGGATCCCGTAGGTGTATTTTCTCCTTAGGAGTCGTGAGGACTCCTAAGTGTGGTTTCTCTTGAGAGTCATAAGGATCTCACAAGAGAATTTTTCCCTCTTACAAGTCGAGAGGACTCGTAAGTGGTTGTTTCCCTCCTTGTCGAGATTCGACGTTGGAGAGTATGGTCCGTGAATAGTATGCAAGAGTCCATTTTGGACCGACTTGCAGGGCCTCGGTGCTTAGGAAACAGTTTTTTTAAAAAAATCCCCATTGCCTAAGGCTTTGCCTTACGAGTCGAGATGAATCGAGAAGTTCTCACAAGAATGTCCTAACGTCACAGTTAATCTCTGCTCTTTACGACAGAGGTCCGTTAGGGTCTGTGGTACTAGGGTTTTGCCCGTCGTACCGTCGCGTTGGCTGATGTATCTCTCGACAGGCAATCTTGCTGTTCAAGTAGCCTTGCGACTGTCGTGTCTCTGATCCCTTCGGGGGCTGGACAGGACGTCTTCAAGCAATCTTCCTAGGCAGTTTGACCGTCGGAAGAGCAAGTGTTAGGAATTTTGTCATGCCGCTTTTTACTTGAGGTTAGGCTGATTTTGGAGAGCCCCGATGAGTCATAACCACTCCGCGCTGGTGTGGGATGATCTCCGATAGTCTTTCGGGTTTTATTTGAGTTGCCGTCAAGACCCTGAAGCTAGGAATTTGGCCTTTGCTTCGTTTGCTGGCATTGCGTATGCTGGATCGAGACGAATGTCGCGGTTGTCTCTAGGTTGTTGGTGAACCGTTGAGGTTTGGAACTAGGGATTTTGCCGTGGCTCCGTTGTTTGATTGTCGCGTCTGAATCCTGTTGGAGGAAGAACGTCGTGGTGACATCTTGTCTGCTGTATCGAGACGAACGTCGAGGTGGTGACCACTCCATGTGGGATGATCTCCGGTAGTCTTTCAGGTTTTATATGAGTTACCGTCAAGACCCTGAAGCTAGGAATTTGGCCTTTGCTTCATTTGCTTTGGCGTGTCCGAATCCTATTGGAGGAAGGATGCTGTAGTGACATCTCATCTACTGTATCGAGACGAACGTCGAGGTGGTGACCACTCCATGTGGGATGATCTCCGGTAGTCTTTCAGGTTTTATATGAGTTACCGTCAAGACCCTAAAGCTAGGAATTTGGCCTTTGCTTCATTTGCTGGCATTGCGTCTGCTGTATCGAGATGAATGTCGCGGTTGTCTCTAGGTTGTTGATGAACCATCGAGGTTTGGAACTAGGGATTTTGCCGTGGCTCCGTTATTTGATTATCGCCATGGAATCCTGCTGGACTGCGAAGGAACGCCGTTGTTGACATTGCTTCTGGTGTAACGAGACGAATGCTGAGATGGAGCTGGGATTTTGCCGCCACTCCGCTTTTTTTCAACAATGAAGTCTTTTATTGACGTTGCATCTGCATCCTGTCGGACTGCGAAGGAACGCCATTTTTGACATTGCGTCTGCTGTAACGAGACGAATGCTGAAATGGAGCTGGGATTTTGCCGCCACTTCGCTTTGTTTCGACCATGAAGTCTTTTGTTGACGTTGCATCTGTATCCTGTCGGACTGCGAAGGAATGCCGTTTTTGACATTGCGTATGCGGTAACGAGACGAATGTTGAGATGATCTCCAGGCTGTCTGTGAACTGTCGAGACTTGGCTCTTTTTCGAATGGAGCCTGGGGGGAAGGTATTGTTCCCTCATTGTTTGTGTCACGACCCAAGTGTGGATGTGACGGGCACTTAGATTGTATCGTATCTAAAGATATGCACACAGTCCAAGTAAACCGAAAAACCAAGATCAAATACCTTTTTGCGGAATTCTTTATAAAAATTTTAGTTTAAAGTAAAAATCATAATTTATTATTAAACAAGTATAAAGTGTTAAATTTGGTTGCACCCCTAGTTGGGATCAACAACATCAACAACGGAAAACAGTTCTCAATGTATAGGACATCAACATGAATCACAGACATAAAAAGAAGAAATCACAAATTATAGAACTAAACGATCTCAACTGTCAAATAATATATATAACATCTCTCAATCTAAGTCATATACAGGTCTGATGGAGATTTCAAGGTACAAAATACAGTGCCCAAAAGAGAAGGTTACTACATATGTAACCCACCTAGCAAAAGATATGAAAAAGCTGCAAACGTAGATCTGCACCGCAGCTAACCGTCCACTCTACCCCTGCAAGGAACTGTGGCACAACGGGGGTGAGTTACCAACTCAGTGAATATAACTAACATATAACGGTTAATAACGTAAATATGACGATCATACTAACTGAAATGTGAACAAGTATAATGTATGATTATATGTGAAAATCAAGAATATATAATACAAATCTCATAGTCCAACTAAAATCTCATCATTTATTCCCAGTAAATTCATTTCACCGTGTCTATCATCGACACAAAACTTCCATTTCTCACAGGCATCATTCCTCGAATAATACTGAAATCAACAATACCGGTCGTAATCATCTAGATATACGCCGTATTTTTACCACTATCTTCGGTATCGAGTAACCTCGCTAGGCTCCCCCGCCTCAATGCGGCTATCCTGCCCCTCGGTCTTGACCGGGTCCACCATGTATCCAACTGTATATTTCCCCCACTCAGTATGGATAACGTAAAATCCGCGACCGTATATCTTCGCCACTCGGTCCGGAATTAAAATCAAAACAGAAAATATCTCATGGTGAACATGACACATCAATCATGAAAAGTCACTGGATTTATGTCATAGTATTCAAAACTCAAAATCATAAATCCTCAATAATACCTTTACTTCATATGTCAACATGAAATACTCAGAAATTAAAACATAATATAAATGATGAACTTTACTACTATTTATTGGTTTGTAAGATACAATATGAATCATTTTAACAAGGAATTTGCTAAGTGTAAATGCGGCATAGTAATATCGACGAGGTGTGTGTAACATATAAGATGTGCATGTGGCATGACTCGTCGATACTTGTGAAGTGTTCTAGCAACTAAGAAATTTTATATGTGAATGATGAATGCAATTTAGCATAACAATATAAAGCATTTAAGTTAAATAAAACTACGGGCGTAACACGCCATCTTTACAAAATTCCCCGGTAGATGTTTAGTCTACTCACCGGAAACGTCGAATCTATTAAGGAATTGCTAATCCTTTCCCTTTACTCGCTGCCTCCGTAATTCCCGTATTCGAATCTAATATCACAATTTAACGTATATAAGAAAACGGCTATTCCGACATGATGGAAATGAAAAACACCCATTCCCACGTACTAGTTATATAATATACGACTATATCGAGCTATTAAACACTTAACCTTACTGGATTTTAACTCTATCCTGCATCGCTACAGAATTTAAATCGCGACGTATTTTAACCGTGTCGTATTTGGTGTTTTAAGATATCTTTTCCGATATACGCTTCCAGATTCAATCTGAAGTGAAACTAATTTAATTAAATAACACCAAAATACCCAAAATTATACACTAGAAACTACCTAACAAAGAAAACCCACCTAGCTCCCTACATGGCCGGCGACGCCGGAATTCCCGTTATGGCCGCTGGCCAAAAACCAGCCCCCTAGGTTTGTGGCCCTATGGTTTGTTCTAGGTGTTTCCTACATTATTTTAACACTGTTTTGTTAAGTTAATTATCTTCTAAATAAAAGCAGATTTCAACAGAGCTTAATGTTAGCCAAAATACGATATTATGTGCCTTGGTTCAATTCAACTTAACTAATCTACAGAATTTAAATTACCTACGGTGTTTAAGAATTTTACCCTCCAATTAGCTGTTGGAAAAACCCTCCAAGATGCTAAGTCCCTCCTAGCTTGATGGTGATGAAAAACCAAGAATATAGCTTCCTTCTTCTTCTTCTTCTTCTTGTTCTTACTTTTCTCTTTTAATTTTTCTTTTCCTTTTAATGTTTTGAGTTTTAATCTGAGCTATCGAACTGAATATGTGCTATATATATGAGAGAAGGAAGGAGGAGGTGTCAAGGGTTAAAGGGTGCTCATTTCATGCAAGGAGGAGGTGTGAGATGAGTGTGTGCATGCAAGCATGAGGTGTGCTTGCCTTATCTTTAAATTTTGTTTTAATTTGAGATTGAATTCTGAAATAAATTAATTTCTATTCCACTTTCATTTATATCCTCAACAATTTCCTATTTGCACAAAAACTTAAACTTTACTTATAAACCCTTCACAACCTAGCTTATTATAAAACACACATTTCACTAAAATGAAGCTAAATTTGTCATTAAAACCCTTATAACTTAATTATGTTTCATACTAAAATTTAAATTTAAATTGTTTTACCTACAACTTAAGAAAATTGACTTATTTGTTTGTAACAACTTTAGGATTTAACATATTATTCTTAATTTAATTAATTTTATTTATTTCTAAATTTTCAAAATGCTACAATATTCCCCCCTTAAGAAAATTCGGTCCCTGAATTTAAAATAATTAGTAGACATACCTTCGAAAAGATGTGGAAATTTCTTTCGCATTGCATCCTCGGTCTCCCAAGTAAGCTCCTTGCGATTATTTCCTGGCCAAAGAACCTTTAATGATGAAAGTACCCTCGATTGCAGTTTCTTTGCCTGCCTGTCAAGAATAGCGACGGGCTGCACTGTGTAGGATAAATCCGGCTCAAGCTGTAAGGTCTGATACTGGATCGCATGAGATGGATCGTGAAGATACCTGCGAAGCATCGAAACGTGGAACACCGGATGCACGTCGGGAAAACTCGGTAGAAGTGCTAACCGATAAGCTACAGCACCCACTCTCTCCAGAATCTCGTAAGGTCCAACATATCTGGGGCTGAGCTTCCCCTTCTTCCCGAAACGCATCACACCTTTTATTGGAGATACACGAAGGAACACATGATCTCCCACTCCAAACTCGAGTCTACGACGTCGTCGATCTGTATACGATTTTTGTCTGCATTGGGCTGCCTTCATTCTATCCCGTATCAACTGAATCTTCTCTGTAGTCTCTTGTACTATCTGCGGTCCCAATATGCAACTCTCGCTCAATTCTGTCCAGCAAACGGGCGATCGACATTTCCTCCCATACAAAGCTTCGAAGGGTTCCATCTGGATCGTCTCCTGAAAACTGTTGTTGTACGAGAATTCTACCAAAGGTAGGTGACGATCCCAACTACCACCGAAATCAAGGCTACAAGCCCGAAGCATATCCTCTAATATCTGAATGGCCCGCTCCGACTGACCATCTGTCTGTGGGTGGAAAGCTGTACTAAAACTCAGTCGTGTACCAAGAGCGTCTTGAAGTTTCTGCCACAGTCTGCTAGTAAACTGGGTGCCTCGATCTGATACTATGCATGTCGGAACCCCATGTAGACGTACAATCTCATCGATATAAATCTGTGCATACTGAGCAAACCTATACGTCGTCTTCACTGGAAGGAAATGAGCTGCCTTTGTCAACCTATCAACAATTACCCAAATGGAATCATACCCTCTGCTAGTCCTGGGTAGACCCACCACGAAATCCATGGAAATCTGTTCCCATTTCCACTCTGGAATGGGTAAGGGCTGCAACTCTCCGGCTGGCCTCTGGTGTTCTGCTTTAACTCGCTGACAAGTCAAGCATCTCGAAACATATTATGCAACATCCCTCTTCATTCCTTCCCACCAGTAAACATCCTTCAAATAATGATACATCTTGGTGGAACCGGGATGAATACTGTATGCTGATCTATGGGCCTCCTCTAAAATCTCACGCCTCAACCCGTCAGAATCTGGCACACAGAGATGAGTCCTAAAACGTAATACTTCAGGATCATCAACCATAAACTCCATCTCCCTGCCTTGTCTAACCTGATTCATAATCTCCACCATACGAGTATCTGCGGGCTGTGCCTCTTGAATGCGATCCAATAACTGAGGTCGGGTGCGAACATGTGCTAGCTGGCCTCCTGCCGATGTGAACTCAAACTGTATACGACTATCACATAAAATCTGTCTGTCTGTAGAAGACTGTCTCTGCAAGATGCGTAAATGAGATAGGCTACCTCCAGGTCTCCGACTCAAAGCATCTGCTACAACATTTGCCTTGCCTGGATGGTACAAGATCTCATAATCGTAATCTTTCACCAGTTCCATCCATCTACGCTGCCTTAAGTTCAGATCTTTCTGCTGAAAAATATATTTTAAGCTCTTATGATCTGTGAAGATTTGACACGACTCTCCATACAAGTAATGTCTCCAAATCTTCAATGCAAATACCACAACAGCCATCTCTAGATCATGAGTGGGGTAGTTTTGTTCGTGCCTCTTCAACTGTGGAGAAGCATAAGCTACTACTCTGCCGTGCTGCATCAACACACAGCCTAAACCCACTCTAGAAGCATCATAATACACAACAAAACCACCTGACCCGGAAGGTAAAGATAATACAGGTGCAATCGTCAAGCGCGTCATCAACTGCTGGAAACTCTGCTCACACACATCTGTCCACTGAAATGGAACCTCCTACCTAGTCAATCCGGTCAAAGGTGCAGTGATCCATGAAAAATCCTGCACGAAGCGTCGGTAATACCCTGCCAGACCTAAGAAACTCCGAACCTCTGTAAATGACATAGGTCTGGGCCAGTACTGTACTACTTCAATCTTCTTTGGGTCCACACATATACCCTCTCTCGTAACTATGTGGCCCAAGAACTCCACACTATCGAGCCAAAAAGCACACTTAGAGAATTTTGCAAACAGTTGATGCTCCTTCAAGGTCTGCAACGTAATACGCAAATGCGGCTCGTGCTCTGTCCAACTCCGAGAATAAACAAGAATGTCATCTATGAACACTATAATGAACCGATCAATGAAGGGCCTAATGATACGGTTCATCATATCCATAAAAGCTGCTGGAGCGTTGGTGAGTCCGAACGACATCACCAGAAATTCATAGGGCCCATATCTCGTACGAAACGCCGTCTTCGGAATATCGTCCTTCCGAACCCTCAACTGGTGATACCCCGACCGCAAATCAATCTTCGAGAAGTACCCAGCTCCCTGCAACTGATCGAATAAGTCATCTATGCGTGGTAGTGGATACCTGTTTCGCACAGTTACGCGATTCAGCTGTCGGTAGTCGATGCACAGTCTCAAACTACCGTCCTTCTTCTTTACAAATAAGACAGGAGCTCCCCAAGGTGACACACTGGGACAAACAAGCCCTCTATCTAACAACTCTTGCAACTGTCTTTTGAGTTCCTTCAATTCCGTTGGTGCCATTCGATAGGGTGGTATAGAAATAGGCCCCGCACCCGGAATCAAGTCGATGCAAAATTCAATGTCACGATCGGGTGGCAATCCTGGCAACTCAGCAGGAAATACCTCAGGAAATTCTCGTGCGATCGGCACCTGGTCCAATGGAATCTCAGTGACCCCTAAGTCCTGAACGAATGCTAAGAATCCATGACAACCCTTCTTCTAGAGTCGCCCCGCACAAAAAGCAGAAATCATGTTAGCAGGAGTTAATTTACAATCCCCCTGCACAACAAACACCGGTTCACCTAGAAAACAAAATCTAACCGCCTTCCCCCGACAATCTACATAGGCATGACAGGCGGCCAACCAATCCATACCAAGAAGTATATCAAAATCTAACATATCCAGGAGAATCAGATCAACTAGCGAATCTCTATCGCCAATACGCACCGAACACGATCTGAATACGTGCCGAGCTATAAAAGAATCTCCCACCGGGGTAATCACTACTAATGGTAACTCTAACAATGACGACTCTTTCCCCAAAGAAAGTGCAAATCGTGAAGATACATAAGAATGTGTAGAACCGGGATCAAATAAAACATGTATCTCTAACGAGCATACTGTAAGAGTGCCTGTCACGACTGCATTTGATGCCTGGGCATCCTGTGGAGTCAGCGCAAATACCCGTGCCTGGCCCCTGCCCGCATCCTGTCGTCCTCTACCTCTATCTCCTCGACCTCTCTGAGAACGTCCCGCAAAGCCTCGACCTCGTGGTGCAACTGCCTGGCGTGTGTTAGTGTATATGCCCTAGAGGCCATTACTGTATCATACTAGTATGTATATTACTTAATGGAAGCTTAGGATATTCACCTTGTATAGACAATCTTGCTCAAAATGGTAGTATGCTACTTGGTTTGTTTCTACTTTAATATGTAAATATGTTTCCTTTAGCATATTGCTTATACATATTAGTAGAGCCCTTAGGATCTTTGCTTGATTACCAGCGTTGTGATGGCAGTCACACTCGTGGGGGCTGGGTAATCCACAAGCACATCCTTATACAGGTCCCTAATCGTAGGACTATCGAGACAGGGCATCGATACTCCGGAGTAGACTAGCGTATGCGCTTCTCATCCCAGCACGGGAGACGGTCTGTCCCACAGCCGTCAGTACGTCGTACTTGAGATAGTATGCGGGTGCTCGTTAGGTTACGAGTACACTGGACATGACTTGTTGGGAACTGTTGGTTGGTATTATACCTATCGTCAGTTATCAGTTCCCAGGTGACATGAGTACAGCTTAGTCCGCTGACTTGATACGGTCACTTCGCCTCGAGTGTGTTCCCACTGTACTTTGATTACTACCCTACCACGGCTCAAAGGAGTCATGCAAACAGGTAGTTTTTGGGTGCAGTCCCGAAGCACTTGGAGGCAGTGACGGTTAGACAGGATTCGTCTCTCCCGGTATTGGGGGTTGACATCGCGCTGTGTCTAGGAGAGCCATTACACGAGTAGTCCCTGACCAGGGCAAGCGAGATATACTGGTAGGTTTCCAGTGTTATCTCAGGATGTTCTGGGCTTCACTCCGACACGACTTGTACCGCTATTAGGGGACTGACGTTTACCGCCCCCTAGGCCCGCCATGTGATGTATCAGATGAACAGACCGGACTGTACGGAGATTGTCACATTCAGGCTCAGTAGGAGTTCAGATGGGTTTCACCTCGTCCGTCTTCTTATCGGCATCTACCTGGGGGCCGTTACGCACAGCTAGTGCCGCTTGCGGTCTGTGGTTAAACCCACTGCCAGCGTAGTGTCGAGTCTTTAGAGTCCAACACAGAAAGCTATTCACCTTTAGGCAAAAGAGTAGAGGTCGCATGGTTTTGCGACAGGTCGCATGGTTTTGCGACAGGGTTCGGTCATATCCGCGCACTTGTGCACGTTTAGTGACCGGGCAGTTTTTACAAGCAGGCTTTGGTTTAATCCAGATCCTAGTATATGTTTTGGGATTGGTTTTATCTCGTTTGTATTCGTGTTCCTCGAAACGCGGATGCGGGTGTGTATGCACAGTTGACAGAGAGACAGAGGCAGAGTATTCTCATTGGGGTTGTTGACTGTTGACTGTTGACAGTTGACTGTTGACTGTTGACTTTTGCTTAACCCTAATGAGAATAAGATATATGATTAGCAATAATATTAATTAAGTATTATAGTGACATGGTTGTTGAGGGGTTGACTTTGTTGACTTGTTGACTTAGTTGACCGGTTGACTAGGTTGGACTAGTTGACCATCATCATTACAATGGTTGTCATTTTCATGCAAAGACTTTTGCTTGCTTGTTGTAGTTTGCAAAATGAGTGCATGAAATGATATTGCCTTTTGTGAAATGATAACCATCACATAATACTTGATTATCATTATGGCTCATGATGCTTTTGGATTATGAGAAGGGGTATGAGAAAAGTGAGGCTCATTCTTTCATTAGCTTTCTCTCTCTTGAGCTCTCTCTTCTCAAGCTCTCCCTCTTCCTCTTGCTCTCTCTAGCTCAAGGCAAACCATTCTCATGTGTTGAGACTCATTGCCTTAGAGATAAAAAGAAACCAAAACATTCCTCTACTCATCCTAGTTCACAAGGCCTAGCAAGCCAAGTGATCTAGTTTCTTCAAAGTTCGAAAAAGAAGCCAAAGGTAAAAGCTTTCGGGTGGATCCATCTTCGGCGCAAGGAGACGACGAGATGAGGCCGATCCGAACACCGGGAGGAGTTGAAGACGAAGGAGTTCAAGAAAGGTATAGCCCCCTAACCGAGTAGGTAAAGACTTGTTAGGTTGTTAGTTAGTCGTTTAACAAAGATCCGTATTATGAGTCCATGTTACCACCCTCTTGAAAATCGTTTTTCACCACTTCCGCAACCCCGTATGTACCGGGGAAGGGTAGCATGGACTTACACTGGTATCAGAGCCAGGTTAAACACTATCTAACATGTTAGCAATGTAAGTAGAAGTTTGATCGGAGAAAAAGTCGCGAAATACACCCGGAACTCAAACTTTCTGTCGATTTTAGAAGTGCTGTAAAAATTATTTGACATGTACTAAAAATCGACTCAGGGTTTTTAGAAGAAACTGCAAAAAATTGGCCCACTGAATTGATCAACCCACCGCGGATCCGCGGCAGGAGCTTGCTCGCGCCGCGGATCCGCGGCCGAGTTGACTCGGCCGTGGGGAATTTTGCTTGTAGTTTGTTCACAGGGGTGTTTTGGGAGTTTTACAATATGTCTTTTCAGCCCAGATTTTCCAGAAAGAAAAATTAGTTTTTGGGGCTTGAAAAACCATATTTTTATCGAACTTCTAAAGACTAAGGCTAACGGGTTTATATCTGTGATGTGATATTTGTATTGAACGTCTGCTAATCGCTATATGTCGATTAGTGGGGGTTATACAAATCTGTGATCTGTAATGTTGCTGGTATGTGTATATGAATTCATTGGATTGTCGCGGGTGAATAGCCGGGGGTTGTGAGATGAGAGTTTTCTTTTATTTCAATTCATGTAAATTTGTAAATTGATGTAATATTATTTATATGGCCGCACAACCGGGTCGGGGTTGTAGCCGTCATTGTATAATTTCTTTTTACTGTTTTTGCTCCTAGGATAGACCTAAGGTGGGGTGCACAAACTACCGGGTATCTCGAAGTGCCGAGTGGCCTACTCACGAGTTGAGGGAGGTTGCTTCACTTCGGGTACTTGGCGGGTAGTTTACCTTACCCGTAGGGGTCTAGGGTGGGGTATTGGCTATTCACCGCGACCGTGTAATCTGCTTTTCGTTACAAGCTCGTACGAATTGCGGGTTCCTAGTATATCCAATATGTTCATCTGTGATCTGAAATGGCTATCATTGCAATATATCTATATATGATATTATTTAGGCGTTGCTTATATTTTTCAGCTGTGCTAGCCCAGCCCCCGCTCTGTCGTTAGTTAAGTAACCTAACGGGTAATGACGGGGCCCCGTGGCGAATGCTAATGGCATAAGCGTACGTCAAATTTTGGTTGTTTTCTGCAATGGTAGGATTAAATGATGGGACGCATTAAAAGAACTAATGCAAGAAAAAGACGCATTAAAAGAACTAATGCAAGAAAAAAATAAACCAAGTAAAAGTCATTGGAACACTTTCAAAACCACTCGGTTCTTTTTCAAAACCAAATTTTAAATGCGGAGCTTGAGCCACTCCTTTTTGAAAGCTATCTCGTTCCATCGATTATATCAAGTTCACTACGTTCACGGTTTCGTCAAAACCATTCGTAGCCCTCCATCATTTCAGTTAAATAGTCAGTAGTATTCAAGCTATGTATTTTGACCTTCGCCAAGGCATAGTGATTGGTAGCTGCTGAATATTTATCTATAGCATAGATAGATGCGTTGGTTTGGGACAGTCGTACTACTATTTTGGCCTTCGTCAAGGGTATGTACGGGTGGGTTCAAATTAACCTGGACAATGACGGGTAGAACTTGACATGTGACTTATGATATGTTGACCTTCGTCAAGGTCATAAGAGCATGGGGCAAAAATCCACATCGGGAGTTTCAAAAGAACTGAAACTTGCTAGTGTTGCATACCATTTAGAGTGTGATGATTCTGGTAGGATTCCTTCAGTTTTGTCACACAATGATATTTGGATCCCGATCCTACTGTGAGTATATGCTACTCCTCGGGAAATTTCTCACTTAACGATCACTGCTATAAACCAAGTAGGTATCTAGAAAGGTGTTAGCGGGGATACGCCCACAGGGAAAAGAGGTTATTTAATTAAGGAACTTCGCGAAAGCGTTGGAAAACCTCCCTCGAAGTACCGACACTGGCCTGGCTGAACGGTTAAGCAAGAATTGTACGGTGAGATTGATCCTGACTAATTCTTCCTTTTTGGTTTGAGGAGGGATTCGAGAGACAGTAGGAGCCATCCTGTTTAGACAAATTAAAAACCAATCTAAACTTGTAAGAGCATTATGCTGAGTGTTTTCTTCTCTCTCTCTTAACTGCAGCGACCCAGTGACCATACCTAGGTTACATCTAGATAATAAAATGACTGAACCTGACTGTTATGACTGGCAAAGATCTGTCCAGATGTCCATTGCCCATGACAAGCTAGGACACCTCTTGACTGATCCAACCCCTGCCATCTCAGGTCCAGTTTCCCCTGTCACGGATATTCATATTCGTAAGAAATCGGAAAAGGACAATGCGAAAGCCAAGTGCCTCGTGTTAGCCTCAGTTGATGGTGTAAACCAGAGGCAGCACGAGAAGATGAACTTAGTTTCTATCTTCCTCCATAACAAAGATTTATATAGAGAGCAATCTCGTATCGCAAGATATGAGACCTCGAACGAATTGCTTCCAGCGAGGTTGGCTATCGGGTCATCTGTAAGGGACAACGTCCTTACAGAGTCCAGCTCTTTTGAGCTCACGGACCTGAAGACCACATTGAAGAACGGGTCAGATGCTGACTTAGTTCAACAGTCTCTACCTACTACCCTGAAGGAAACCAGGGAAGTAGAAAGAAAGGGAAGGGCAGAAGTTTTGGGGCTGGATGTAGTAAAAGTAAGATGTTCCTATTGTTACAGGAATGAACATTGGCAGAAGGATTGAAGGGCTTGCAAAGCCAGTAGCCAGAATTCGAAGCATGTTGTGGCTTCGGCTTCGGGTGTGTTTGTAATAGAGAACTATATGTCAGTTAACCCTACTTCCTGGGTATTGGATACCGGATCAGGATCTCATATCTGTAATTCGTTACAGGCTCTGAGAAACCGTAGGGTTATCAAGAAAGGTGATATGACTCTCAGGGTTGCTAACGGAATGAGCATGTATGCTGAATCCGTAGGGGAATATCATCTTGGACTGACAACTGGGCAGATATTGATTCTGCGTGACTGTTTTTATGTACCAGGTGCGACTTGTAATATCATATCTGTATCCTTACTTTCTAAGGAAGGATATGATTTTACTTTTGTAAGCGATGTAGTAAACATCCACCTAAATCAAGTACTGATTGGGTCAGGTACATTGAAAAACGGTATATACGTTTTGAATCAAGCTCAGGTCTTCAGTGTCCAGAACACACTTAAAAGAAAGTCTCCGGAATTAAATCAGGCTTTCTTATAGCATTGTAGACTGGGTCACATTAATGAGACACGGTTGACAAAGTTACATAAAGAAGGATACTTGGATCCGTTCGAGTATCAGTCTTATGCCACTTGTGAATCTTGTCTCATGGGAAAGATGACAAAGACTCCATTCACTGGACACGGAGAAAGAGCAAGTGAGCTCTTGGGACTCATACACAGTGATGTGTGTGGTCCAATGTCTACACATGCGCGAAGTGGTTATTCATACTTCATTACTTTCACAGATGATTTCTGTAGGTATTGGCATGTCTTCTTGATGAAGCACAAATCCAAGGCCTTTGAGAAATTTCAGGAATATAAGAATGAAGTTGAAAAAAAAACAGACAAAAATATCAAGACACTGAGATCTGATCGAGGTGGTGAATACTTGAGTGCCGAGTTTCTGGGCTACTTAAAAGAGAATGGAATTCTCTCTCAGCTTACTCCTCCATACACACCACAACACAACGGTGTATCGGAAAGAAGGAATCGAATCCTATTGGATATGGTTCGTTCCATGATGAGTAAGGCTGAGTTGCCGCGATCCTTCTGGGGTTATGCACTAGAATCAGCTGCATATCTCTTGAACAAGGTTCCCTCCAAGACTGTGCCTACCACACCATATCAGATATGGTGTGGGAAGAAACCCTGTCTTAAGTATCTAAAGATATGGGGATGTCCAGGTTTTGTAAAAAAGCAGCATGCGGACAAGCTCGAGGCATGCTCAGTACTGTGTAAGTTTGTGGGATACCCAAAGAACTCCAGGGGGTATTTTTTCTATTACGCGGAGGAACAAAAGGTTTTTGTTTCTCGTCATGCCCACTTTCTGGAACATCAGATTTTAGAAAAAGAAGCAAGTGGGAGCGTAGTAGAACTGGAAGAAATTCTAGAACCACAAGCTATTACTGAAAGCTTGGAAGAACCAGAAGGTTCAGGAGAACCAGACATCCCAGCGCCACTCCGCAGGAGTAGTAGGCAGTCTCATCCGCCCGAGAGATTCTTCGGTTTTCTCATAGATGGGGATAGAGAGGATTGCACAGTGGATTATGATGAGCCTACTAGCTTCCAGCAAGCCATTCAGAGCGGTGACTCGGTAAAATGGCTGGATGCAATGCGGACCGAGATGGAGTCCATGTACACCAACAAAGTATGGACTTTGGACTTTGCTCCAGAAGGGGTAAAACCCGTAGGCTATAAATGGATCTTCAGAAAGAAGATTGGTGTAGATGGGCAGGTTGAAACCTATAAAGCTAGGCTTGTTGCAAAGGGTTTTCATCAAAGACCTGGTTTGGACTATGACGAGACCTTTTCTCCGGTAGCCATGCTCAAATCCATTCGGATCCTTCTTTCCATTGCTGCCTTCTACGATTATGAAATCTGGCAGATGGACGTAAAGACGGCTTTTCTAAATGGAAATTTGGAAGAGTGCGTCTATATGGATCAGCCAGAGGGATTAATTCAAAGTGGGAGCAGCGGTAAAGTGTGCAAGTTGCTCAAGTCTATCTATGGACTCAAGCAGGCATCGCGGAGTTGGAACATCTGCTTTGATGATACTGTCAAAGAATTCGACTTTGTCAAAAACCCAGATGAACCATGCATTTACAGTAAGATTATAGGGAGAAATGTCGTATTCCTCGTCTTGTACGTCGATGACATTCTCCTAATAGGAAATGATATTCCTATGCTACAGTCAGTCAAAGGATTCTTATCGCAGAGGTTCTCCATGAAGGACCTGGGCTATGCCAACTACATTCTGGGGATCCAGATCTATCATGATAGATCTAAGAGGATGTTGGGACTTTCACAGTCAAGGTACATCGACACCATACTGAAACGATTCAGTATGGAAGATTCCAAGCGCGGTAATCTACCGGCTTGTCACGGAATCACCCTCTCCAAAGTGATGTCTCCCAAGACTGATTTGGAAAGGGCTCGCATGTCATCAATACCCTACGCATCTGTGGTAGGCTCTATTGTGTATGCGATGTTGTGTACCAGACCAGATGTAGCATACGCATTGAGCGTTGTAAGCCGGTATCAGTCGAACCCAGAGGAGAAACACTGGATAGCAGTAAAGAACATTCTCAAGTACCTGAGAAGGACTAAGGAGATGTTCTTGGTGTATGGCGGAAAAGACCTCCAGATCGAGGCCTTTGCTGACTCCAGCTTCCAGAGTGATAAGGATGACTCCAATTCCATGTCGGGTTATGTCTTTACCCTCAATGGAGGGGCGGTTTGCTGGAAGAGTTCCAAGCAGGAAACCGTTGCTGACTTAACTATGAAAGCGGAGTACATAGCTGCTTGCGATGCCGCAAAGGAAGCTGTCTGGATGAAGAAGTTCCTCACGGAGCTTCAGGTGGTTCTTACCAGTGTTGATCCAATACCGCTGTACTGTGACAACAACGGAGCTATAGCTTTAGCGAAGGAACCCAGGTCCCATCAGAAGTCCAGGCACATTTTGAGACGGTACCACCGGATCAGGGAGATCGTTGATCACCAGGAGATCGAGGTGAAGAGAGTAAATACAGAAGATAACACTGCCAATCCATTCACCAAGGCCTTGCCCCAGATTCAGTTTGAGCGGCTGATCGAGATGATAGGTCTTCGATACGCCATTACATGGCCTTAGTGCAAGTGGGAGATTGTTAGTGTATGTGCCCTAGAGGCCATTACTGTATCATACTAGTATGTATATTACTTAATGGAAGCTTGGGATATTCACCTTGTATAGACAATCTTGCTCAAAACGGTAGTATGCTACTTGGTTTGTTTCTACTTTAATATGTGCATGTGTTTCTTTTAGCATATTGCTTATACATATTAGTACAGCCCTTAGGATCTTTGCTTGATTACCAGCGTTGTGATGGCAGTCACACTCGTGGAGGCTGGGTAATCCACAAGCACATCCTTATACAGGTCCCTAGTCGTAGGACTATCGAGACAGGGCATCGATACTCCAGAGTAGACTAGCATATGCGCTTCTCATCCCAGCACGGGAGACGGTCTGTCCCACAGCCGTCAGTACGTCGTACTTGAGATAGTATGCGGGTGCTCGTTAGGTTACGAGTACACTGGACAGGACTCGTTGGGAACTGTTGGTTGGTATTATACCTATCGTCAGTTATCAGTTCCCAGGTGACATGAGTACAGCTTAGTCCGCTGACTTGACACTGTCACTTCGCCTCGAGTGTGTTCCCACTGTACTTTGATTACTACCCTACCACGGCTCAAAGGAGTCGTGCAAACAGGTAGTTTTTGGGTGCAGTCCCGAAGCACTTGGAAGCAGTGACGGTTAGACAGGATTCGTCTCTCCCGGTATTGGGGGTTGACATCGCGCTGTGTCTAGGAGAGCCATTACACGAGTAGTCCCTGGCCAGGGCAAGCGATATATACTGGTAGGTTTCCAGTGTTATCTCTGGGTGTTCTGGGCTTCACTCCGACACGACTTGTACCGCTATTAGGGGACTGACGTTTACCGCCCCCTAGGCCCGCTATGCGATGTATCATACGAACAGACCGGACTGTACGGAGATTGTCACATTCAGGCTCAGTAGGAGTTCAGATGGGTTTCACCTCGTCCGTCTTCTTATCGGCATCTACCTGGGGGCCGTTACGCACAGCTAGTGCCGCTTGCGGTCAGTGGTTAAACCCACTGCCAGCGTAGTGTCGAGTCTTTAGAGTCCCACACAGAAAGCTATTCACCTTTAGGCAAAAGAGTAGAGGTCGCATGGTTTTGCGACAGGTCGCATGATTTTGCGACAGGGTTCAGTCATATCCGCGCACTTGTGCACGTTTAGTGACCGGGCAGTTTTTACCAACGGGCTTTGGTTTAAGCCAGATCCTAGTATACGTTTTGGGATTGGTTTTATCTCGTTTGTATTCGTGTTCCTCGAAACGCGGATGCGGGTGTGTATGCACAGTTGACAGAGAGACAGAGGCAGAGTATTCTCATTGGGGTTGTTGACTGTTGACTGTTGACAGTTGACTGTTGACCATTGACTTTTGCTTAACCCTAATGAGAATAAGATATATGATTAGCAATAATATTAATTAAGTATTATAGTGACATGGTTGTTGAGGGGTTGACTTTGTTGACTTGTTGACCGGTTGACTAGGTTGGACTAGTTGACCATCATCATTACAATGGTTGTCATTTTCATGCAAAGACTTTTGCTTGCTTGTTGTAGTTTGCAAAATGAGTGCATGAAATGATATTGCCTTTTGTGAAATGATAACCATCACATAATACTTGATTATCATTATGGCTCATTATGCTTTTGGATTATGAGAAGGGGTATGAGAAAAGTGAGGCTCATTCTTTCATTAGCTTTCCCTCTCTTGAGCTCTCTCTTCTCAAGCTCTCCCTCTCCCTCTTGCTCTCTCTAGCTCAAGGCAAACCATTCTCATGTATTGAGACTCATTGCCTTAGAGATAAAAAGATACCAAAACATTCCTCTACTCATCCTAGTTCACATGGCCTAACAAGCCAAGTGATCTAGTTTCTTCAAAGTTCGAAGAAGAAGCCAAAGTTAAAAGCTTTCGGGTGGATCCATCTTCGGCGCAAGGAGACGACGAGATGAGGCCGATCCGAACACCGGGAGGAGTTGAAGACGAAGGAGTTCAAGAAAGGTATAGCCCCCTAACCAAGTAGGTAAAATCTTATTAGGTTGTTAGTTAGTCGTTTAACAAAGATCCGTATTATGAGTCCATGTTACCACCCTCTTGAAAATTGTTTTTCACCACTTCCGCAACCCCGTAAGTACCGGGGAAGGGTAGCATGGACTTACAGCGTGTAGCCAACTGGGGGAGGAAGTAAAGCCATCGGCGTAGAAGGTGGAAGGGGTAAAGCAGCCTGTGGAACAACGGTCCCTCCCTGGGATCTACAGTCCCGCGCAAAGTGTCCGGGAAGTCCACAACTAAAACATGTAGATGGAGGCCTCTGATCATCGGGATAAGAACTGAACATCTGGCCCTGGGTCCAACCTCGTCTGACACTGCGGCCTGGAGTATATCTGCATCTACCTCTGCCAATCTGTCTAGTCATCGGCCCGATCGGTCTACTCCTCTTTGGCTCTGGAACAACTACTGACTCGCTCAAACGCTCCTCTACTCGTATCGCTGCATCCATGGCCTGCGCATACGTATCAAAATGCTGGGACCCTATAGCCAGATACAACTGCGTGTCCAGACTCCTTAGGAACCTCTTCACCCGAAGCTCCTCCGTAGGTACTAAGTATGGGGCATAGCATGAAAGCTGGGTGAATCGTAAGTCATAATCTGCCACCGACATACTTGCCGATTTCCGCAACGCTTCAAAACTGCTAGCTCTAGCGTCCCTCACACTCTGGGGAAGAAATCTGGCAAGAAAGACTGTGGAAAACTCGGTCCACGACATCGGAGGAAGACTCGTAACTCACCCTCTCTCCATCGACTCACACCACTCCTGTGCAAGTCCCTCCAAACGAAAGCTAGTCAGCTCTACTGACCTCTCATTAGAACATCGCAATGATCTGCCAATCCTCGCCATCCTATCAAGAAAGGAATGAGGATCTTCCGCCACATCGGTCCCCGTAAATACCGGAGGTCTCAATCTCATAAACTCTGCAAGTGATACCTCCATCACTCTCGTATCTACTAGTGCTACCGTCTGTGTAGGCTGTACCTCGGACTCTGCAACGGTCGGTGCTGGATCCTGTCTCAGTACTCGAGTGGCCTCAGCTAACTGTCCTACCACTCGCTGTAATCCCAACATACCCTCCTCAATCCTAGTCATACGATCTGGAGGAGGAGGATCAACATGCTCATGCACCTCCGGAACGTCCGGTGTACCAGTCGTCGTCACAGGCGGACTCGCCCTAGCTGCATCTCTGGCTGCGGCTCGTCTAGCCCGCGTAGCCATAGCAACTGGAACAAGAAACGAAAGTTGATAAGGCTTACGAATAGAAACAATCAATAACGGAGAATCAACGGAAGAATAGATCAAGATATACACCCTAAGGTTAGTTAGGGTGAATACGATAACGTAAATATGCCGCGGAACATACGTACGATACTGCATTCATCCTAATTCACCTACTCCATCAAACTAAAGGTCATCCTAACTCACGGACTTACCTCAACCTATTGAAATCCCTTACTCAATTCCGTAAGGTTACTCCTAAGATCTGATACCAACTTTGTCACGACCCAAGTGTGGATGAGACCGGCACTTAGATTGTATCATATCTAAAGATATGCACACAGTCCAAGTAAACCGAAAAACCAAGATCAAATACCTTTTTGCGGAATTCTTTATAAAAATTTTAGTTTAAAGTAAATATCACAATTTATTATTAAACAAGTATAAAGTGTTAAATTTGGTTGCACTCCTAGTTGGGATCAACAACATCAACAACGGAAAACAGTTCTCAATGTATAGGACATCAACATGAATCACAGACATAAAAAGAAGAAATCACAAATTATAGAACTAAACGATCTCAACTGTCAAATAATATATATAACATTTCTCAATCTAAGTCATATACAGGTCTGATGGAGATTTCTAGATACAAAATACAGTGCCCAAAAGAGAAGGTTACTACATATGTAACCCACCTAGCAAAAGATATGAAAAAGCTGCAAACGTAGATCTGCACCGCAGCTAACCGTCCACTCTACCCCTGCAAGGAACTGTGGCACAACGGGGGTGAGTTGCCAACTCAGTGAATATAACTAACATATAACAGTTAATAACGTAAATATGAAGATCATACTAACTGAAATGTGAACAAGTATAATGTATGATTATATGTGAAAATCAAGAATATATAATACAAATCTCATAGTCCAACTGAAATCTCATCATTTATTCCCAATAAATTCATTTCACCGTGTCTATCATCGACACAAAACTTCCATTTCTCACAGGCATCATTCCTCGAATGATCCTGAAATCAACAATACCGGTCGTATTCATCTAGATATACGCCGTATTTTTACCACTATCTCCGGTATCGAGTAACCTCGCTAGGCTCCCCCGCCTCAATACGGCTATCCTACCCCTCGGTCTCGACCGGTTCCACCATGTATCCAACTGTATATCTCCCCCACTCAGTATGGATAACGTAAAATCCACGACCGAATATCTCCGCCACTCGGTCCGGAATTAAAATCAAAATAGAAAACATCTCATGGTGGACATGACACATCAATCATGAAAAGTCACTGGATTTATGTCATAGTATTCAAAACTCAAAATCATAAATCCTCAATAATACCTTTACTTCATATGTCAACATGAAATACTCAGAAATTATAACATAATATAAATGATGAACTTTACTACTATTTATTAGTTTGTAAGATACAATATGAATCATTTTAACAAGGAATTTGCTAAGTGTAAATGGGGCATAGTAATATCGACGAGGCGTGTCTAACATATAAGATGTGCATGTGGCATGACTCGTCGATACTTGTGAAGTGTTCTAGCAACTAAGAAATTTTATATGTGAATGATGAATGCAATTTAGCATAACAATATAAAGCATTTAAGTTAAATAAAACTACGGGCGTAACACGCCATCTTTACAAAATTCCCCGGTAGATGTTTAGTCTACTCACCGGAAACGTCGAATCTATTTAGGAATTGCAAATCCTTTCCCATTCCTCGCTGCCTCCGTAATTCCCGTATTCGAATATAATATCACAATTTAACGTATATAAGAAAACGACTATTCCGACATGACGGATATGAAAAACACCCATTCCCACATACTAGTTATATAATATACGACTATATCGAGCTTTTAAACACTTAACCTTACTGGATTTTACCTCTATCCCGCATCGCTACAGAATTTAAATCGCGACTTATTTTAACCATGTCGTATTTGGTGTTTTAAGATATCCTTTCCGATATACGCTTCCAGATTCAATCTGAAGTGAAACTAATTTAATTAATCAACACCAAAATAGCCAAAATTATACACTGGAATCTACCTAACAAAGAAAACCCACCTAGCCCCCTACATGGCCGGCGACGCCGGAATTCCCTTTATGGCCGCCGGCCAAAAACCGGCCCCCTGGGTTCGTGGCCCTATGGTTTGTTCTGGGTGTTTCCTACATCATTTTAACACTGTTTTGTTAAGTTAATTATCTTCTAAATAAAAGCAGATTTCAATAGAGCTTAATGTTAGCCAAAATACGATATTATGTGACTTGGTTCAATTCAACTTAACTAATCTACAGAATTTAAATTACCTACTGTGTTTAAGAATTTTACCCTCTAATTAGCTGTTGAAAAAACCCTCCAAGATGCTAAGTCCCTCCTAGCTTGATGGTGATGAAAAACCAAGAATATAGCTTCCTTCTTCTTCTTCTTCTTCTTCTTCTTCTTCTTACTTTTCTCTTTTAATTTTTCTTTTCCTTTTAATGTTTTGAGTTTTAATCTGAGCTATTGAACTGAATATGTGCTATATATATGAGAGAAGGAAGGGATAAGGTGAAGGAGGAGGTGTCAAGGGTTAAAGGGTGCTTATTTCATGCAAGGAGGAGGTGTGAGATGAGTGTGTGCATGCAAGCATGAGGTGTGCTTGCCTTATCTTTAAATTTTGTTTTAATTTGAGATTGAATTCTGAACCAAATTAATTTCTGTTCCACTTTCATTTATATCCTCAACAATTTCCTATTTGCACAAAAACTTAAACTTTACTTATAAACCCTTCACAACCTAGCTTATTATAAAACACACATTTCACTAAAATGAAGCTAAATTTGTCATTAAAACCCTTATAACTTAATTATGTTTCATACTAAAATTTAAATTTAAATTACTTTACATACAACTTAAGAAAATTGACTTATTTGTTTTTAACAACTTTGGGATTTAACATATTATTCTTAATTTAATTAATTTTATTTATTTCTAAATTTTCAAAATGCTATAGTTTGTGCCCCTGGATTGTATACAGGTATCGATGTGATCTCACCTGTAGGGCAAAAATTTTTATTTCATATATTTTTATTTCCGCGATGCTCTATCATTTCAGCTTTTTTATCGCAAAAGTCGCGATTGCCCATTCATTTCGGCTATTTTTCGCGGTGCCCAATTATTTTGGCTATTTTTCTTTTTACTCGCTGCTTTTTATTGTGAGTTGCCCAATCATTTCGGCTGTTTTTGTATGCATACATTTTTTCTTGCTGATTTCGTTGCAAGTTGCCCCATCATTTCGGCTATTTCATATGCATTTTTGGCACGCTGATTTTTATCGCGAGTGTGGAACTTGGAATCTTGTGCCGATTTCAGCATCAGCATCGCTGCGACTGGAATATTGCCAGGAGCGAATCATCATTTTCCATGAAAGGACTTGGAATTTGATACCGATTTAGGCATCAACATCACTACAACTGGGATTTTGCCAGGAGCGAATCATCATTTGCCTCTGTCGATGTCGAACAAATGTGGCTTAGCAAACAGGGTTAGGATCCCGTCGACTAAGGCTATTGACTTCATGGGCTGTAAGGGTCTCATAAAGATGTTTCTCCCTACGAGTCATCAGGATCTCGTAGGTGCGTTTTCTCCTTAGGAATCGTGAGGATTCCTAAGTGTGTTTTCTCTTATAAGTCGTAAGGATCTTACAAGAGTGTTTTCTCCTTATAAGTCGAGAGGACTTACAAGGGTCGTTCACCATGTGAGCATATCCCTAGTCGCTGGTGGGACTTTGTTAGGGAAATGTTTAGTCGTACCCGTGGATTGTATACAAGGGTCAGCATTGAGCCACTTCTAGGGCAGCATTGGAGGTTGTGGTGGCCACTTAAGAACAGGTTCAGATCCCTGTAGCTTAAGACTTTTGAATCATATGAGTCATGGGGGTCTCAAAGGGGGAATTCTCCCTACGAGTCGTGAGGATCTCGTAAGTGTAATTTCTCCTTAGGAATCGTGGGAATCCCTAAGTGTGTTGTTCTCTTGTGAGTCGTAAGGATCTCACGCAGGTGGTTTCTCCTCACAAGGTTAAGAGGACCTTGCAAGTGTCTTTTAATGAGTTTGCGCCCTTTCAGGTTTTCACAAAACTCGCCGGTAGTCCTGCTGTTTTTACTCACGGAGCCCTTTCGGGTTTTCATCCATGCCCATCTCGCTTGTGGACGTACCATTTTTTTTACGAGTCTGCGCCTTTTCGGGTTTTCACAAACATCGTCGGTAGTCCTGCTGTTTTTACTCACAGAGCCCTTTCGGGATTTCATCTGTGCCCTATCTTGCTTATGGACATACCGTTTTTTTTTGCGTCAGCCTTAGGATGCTTCAGTCCGTAGTAGTTTATAGACGTTTCAGTCAACAGCCAGTTTTAAGACATAGTGGTCCATCGTTAGTTTAAGGACGTTTCAGTCCGCCGTTAGTTTAAGGACGTTTCGGTCCGTTGTTAGTTTAAGGACGTTTTTGTCCGCTGTTAGTTTAAGGACGTTTCAGTCCGCTGTTAGTTTAAGGACGTTTCGGTCCATCATTAGTTTAAGGACGTTTCAGTCCATCATTAGTTTAAGCACGTTTCGGTCCACCATTAGTTTAAGGATGTTTCGGTCCACTGTAAAGGAAGCCGGTTACTACTTACAGAGTTTAGGCTTAGGAAGATAGCGAGCCGACATAGTCGTCGTCATCTATCATTGACCTAGGCCATGATTCGTCAAGCATAGTACTTCTTCAGGAAGCGGTCGTTTATTGGCCTGAAAGGTCTTTCGCCATGTATGTCCATGAGCCGATAAGCTACACCCTGGTAGACCTTGTCTATGATGTACGGGCCTTCATAGTTTGGCTCGAATTTCCCCCGTTTAGCACAATTGGGGACCATAGGTCTTTTGACCACTAGCACGAGTTCGCCTTGGCGGAATGTCCTCGGCCTAGTCAATCTTTCGTATGAGCGCGTCATCTTTGCTTTATAAGCTTCCAGATTTTGTTGCGCTATGAGCCAGGCCTCATCAAGGGCATCGAGCTCCTCAAGCCGAAGGTGAGCATTCTCTTCGTCTGTTAGCTCGTAGTGAACTGCCACTCGTAGAGAGGGTAACTCTATCTCGATGGGGAGTACCGTCTCTGTGCCGAACACCAATGCGTACGGCGTTGTGTTCGTGGCCATTTTGAACGTAGTTCGATACGCCCAGAGAGCTTCACGGAGTCTCTCGTGCCAGTCCCTCTTATTTCGAGACACCGTCTTTTTCACAATCTTCGTCAAGGTCTTGTTGAAAGCCTCAGCTAGACCGTTAGCACGGGGATTATAGACTGAGGAGTATCTCCAGTCTATATTGTGTTGTTGTGCGAAGCGGCTAATCTTGTGGCTTCTGTAGGCTGGCCCATTATCGGAGATGATCCGTCGCGGAGTTCCAAACCGATAAATAACTTGTGTTTTGAAGAAATGGAGGATATTCTCCGTTTTCACTTCCATCGGCGGTATTGCTTCTGCCCATTTGGAGAAGTAATCAGTTGACGCCAAAATGAATCGATGTCCTTTGGAGGATGCTGGTTCGATGGGCCCGATTATGTCAGTTCCCTACATTTCGAACGGCCAGCTGGCCACTGTCGGATGTAGTGGATTCGAATGCTGATGGATAAAATCCCCGTGAATCTGGCATGAGTGGCATTGCTTCACATACTCGAGGCAGTCCTGAATCATAGTGGGCCAATAGTAGCCCATCCGTTTGATCTTCAGCTTCATCTTCGGCCCGGCTTGGTGAGAACCGCAGAGTACGTCGTGAGTTTCTTGGACGACTCTTTTTGCCTCTTCAGGTCCCAGGCATCTTAACCACGGAGAATCAAATGATCTCTTGTATAGAGCGTCATTGACGAAGGTAAAAGATAAGGCTCGCTTCATGAGATGATGTCTTAAGGACGCATCTTTGGGCGTTCGACAGGATTTGAAGTAGTCTATAAAGACTTCTCTCCAATCCTTAGCCTTTTCCTAGTCTTTTATTTGCAGGGCCTTTCTCTCGATCGCTCCCTTTTCCTCAGACGACTCCGGAGATATTTCTGCCGGTCCAAGAACCCGACGGCTTTGTACAATAATCCTCACGTCATCGAGGTTCTCATCAGCCAGTTCCTTAGCGAGCTTGGCTAATGCTGTTGCGCCACGGCAGCGCCCCGGCCTCGTACTCGAGGCCAAAATGCGGAATCAAAAATTTTCCTTACTCGGAAACCGGCGCTACCGCGGACAATGAAAACCCGGATCGTTTACCATTAACCTAATGCTAGCATTCAAGAGATAGGGTGAGGAGTATACCGAGTGATCCGAGTCCTCCGGTCTTCTCTTCATCGTCCCGATCTCCCGCGGAAAGTCTTGTCTCCATATCGTCGCCTCCTCGCCGGAAAGGGCACCACATCGCCTCCGTCTTTTACGGGCTCCCGCCTCAATACCGAGGCAACTCGAGTATGAAGCCGGCAACTCGACATGCTCAAGATATGCTGTAGAATGTAGTGAAGAAGATGCTTGTCTCATTTGGGGTTTGTTGCCATGGTGATGGAGGAAACAAGAATAGAAAAATGGTGCTTGCATTTTTCTAGCAAGAAAATGAGATCATGAATGAAACTCTCAAGATGAAGCTCTCTTCTTCTTCTTCTCTCTTTTCTTTTTCTTCTTCTCTTTTTTCTAATGAAAAACTTATCCTCTAAATGAGAATGGTGGAGGAGGTAATATGAAGCATGAAGGGAGGTGAGTGTAGGGTAAAGCAAGTGGTGACCACATCAAGACATAATCATCATCAAACTTACATCAAACTTCATCTCATATCTAATCTTCATAAAGCAAGACAAGATGATAGAAAAGAATGGAATAAAAAGATGCTATCATAATTAATCATCTTACAAATAAAACCTCCACCAAAAGTAATTTGCAAAACTGCAAATTACCCCCCTCCATCAGAAAAGTCCGGCCGGGAAAGAACAAAGGAAAACCGGCCGGAACGGAATGCAAACTGGCAACTCCAGAAAACTGGTCCCGTAATAAATTACAGGAAAACCCCCGATACTGTGCATACACACCCGCATCTGTATTCCGACCGGATACAAATGCAATGAGACAAAATCTACACTGTACTAGACTAGGACCGGCTTAAGCCAAAGCCGGCTAGTAAAATCCGTTCGATCCTGATCCGTGCAATACCGCACGTATCAGATCAAACCCTGCCATATAACTATACGGCCACTAGTACAAAACTGTCCGATCCTGATCCGTGCAATACCGCACGTATCTGATCGGACCCTGCCATATCTCCATACGGCCTCTACAGCGTTTCGCCCGAAAGCTTGAGCAACTGTAAGTGTGGTGGACTCTAAAGACTCGTCAATACTATGGTTGTGGATTTAACCACTGGCACGTCAGAGGTATAAGCCAATACGTGATGGGCCACCAGCTATTGACCAAAAGGGACGTCGATGAGGAAGCTCACCCCGACACCCAACTGAGCCTGTCAGTGACAATATCCGTACAGTCCGGTCCGTTCGTCTATGAGTATCGCATGGCGGGCCTAGAGGGTTGGTAAAAGTCAGACCCCCAAAAGCGGTACAAGTCGTGTCGGAGTGTAGCCCAGAACGCCCTGAGATACTACTGGAATACCTACCAGTAAATCTCCTGCCTCGGCCGAGGGCTTTGCGTAATGGCTCTCTTGGACACAGCGCGACCTCACCCCCAATACCGGGAGAGACGAACCCCTGAAGATCCGCTCACTGCCTCCATGTGGCTCGGGACTGTACCCAACTAAAACCTGTTTGCACGACTCCTTTGAGCCGTGGTAGGGTAGTAATCAAAGCACAGTGGGAACTCACACGAGACAAATGACGATCCTCAGGTCGATGAACTAACCTGTACATATGTCACCAGGGAACTGCTATCTGACGTCAGGTATAAGCCCAACTAGCAGGTTCCCGGCGAGTCCTGTCCGGTGTACTCATAACCCAATGAGCACCTGTATACATCTTAGGTGAACCAACTGACACCAGTGGCTTGTGAGACCGGCCACCGCCCCTCGTCGGGGTCTCGACTGTATACACTAGTCTACTAATGGAGCGTCGATGCCCTGTCTCGAAACTCCTATGACTAGGGACCTTTTAAGGATGTGCTTATAGACTACCAGCTCCCACGTATATGATCGCCATCATACTGCTGGCAGTGAAGCAAGAATCCTAGGGGCTCTATCAACGTGTAATAGCGACATGTCAGGTCACCTAAAGCAGTACACGATGATAAAGATAAACCAGATAGCATACTATCATCTCGAGCAAGACTGTCCTACCGGGATAGGTCTTCCCTCAATCATTGCAATCACGTGCCTGTGATCCAATAATTGACTCTGAGGGCACTATCTCCAACAATCTCCCACTTACACTCAAGGCTAATTATTGCGATGTCGCATACTCACAGCCCGTGTGATACCGAACACCCAACTCGTCTATTAGTCAGTCGCACAAAGCCTGTTTGCGAAACTATTGCGTTCGAGGAAAAGCCTCAGTGAGTGGATCCGCCTAGATGTTTCTTTCTATGTCTCTCTATATCTCAAGTTCGCGGAGAAAACCATCTCCCGAAATGAGCAATACCCGTCTTAGAGTATGTCTGGATATCTGATGGGACCTAGCTCATAAATGAACTCCAAATCCAAACTTCTTAGACGGTATCGGTAACTGAACTTAATCAGTACCTGCGCCATGCCACCCTCAGTATTGCCTTGGACCACCTGTCCAAAATACTGCCCCTCGTCAGAAGGAAAACTATAACTCTGACAACCTCCTTGTCGTCCATGTCACCTTGGAAGCCTGGAATGATAACTGTCTCCCAAATGAGGCTGTCGTTATCATATCCCTAGAACATCCACTTATGTTCTAAAACTGCTTCCGACTGTTTCTCCAGGATTGGATCAATATCAACTTATTGCATCTAGTGCAAGAACAACATCTGGTGTGGTACTTGACATCTCATGATTGACTCAATTGCCTAAGCAAGTGATCTGCCAATCATGAGTATCCCTCTGCTCTTTAGTCTACAAGACCCCTTTAGAGAGGGTGACTCCATTAACTGCAGGTACACTACCGTGTCAGGAGTCGTCCATTCTAAATACTCATAGAATGCTGTCAAGGTACCCAGATTGGGAAACCACCCAAATCTAGATCTAAAACCATAGATCTAGTAACCAGTATGTCTGATATAATATCCAAGTCCCTTGTGGAGAAAACACTGTGTGACGGCCAAAGTATAACCGATCGTAGTATAGGAATATCACTTCCTACTACCTTCTCAACAGATCCACCCCCTATTCTGATGACGTCAAACCTATGACTGTCACATCAGAAATAGATGATCTATCTCCGCTACATCTGCTTTAGTCTATAAATAGACATAAGCCTGATGTTCACCAATGCTTCCGCTGCTCCCACTGACTACGACAACCCTCTGGCAGAGTCATATAGACGTGCACTTCCAAAGCTAGTTTAGAACGACGCTATACTCATCCTCCTGCCGGGTCTCGCAGCCCGGAACAACAGCAATGGCAAGTGTGGGTAAACAAGAACTTCCCTGTCACCGTCCTTGAGGCTACCGTAGTACCTCTCGGGTGCCTGAAGTTACCCACCTTATCTGCGGAGTGGCCAATGGAATGTCAATCCAGATTGAATCTTTAGGTTCCTTATCAAATCTTCAGTAATCGTTTGTGGTTCTGGAATCACTTCCAGTTCTACCATACTCCCACTACTTTTTCTGAAAAAATCCATTTTTAATAAAAACTGTGGCGAGTCTAGAACAATATTGCTATTGTTCATCCAGATGGTAGAAAGTCAACCCTCGTCATAGCCTGGGTCAACCCACAAACAGCCATTACAGAAACGTGCCTAGAGTTGTCCAGTGTCTGGTTTTAAGCATAAGCCGGACAACTCCCCGTACCTTAACAATGTCAAGATATGAACTGTTCTATATCCAATATAGAACCAGAGGCACTGATTTAATTTAACCAGATTCAAATCATGCAGCTATCTCCAGTGCATGTAAACTAAATGGAAGGAGGCCGATCAGCGTTACTCAACTTAGGAATACTTCCAATTATGAGTAACCTGAAAGAGAAGCAATTTCTCTTTATCATTACTATCAACTGAATACCATACACAAGTATCTACATCTTCGATCACTTTGAAGAATCCCGATACTTGCTACACCTGGTTCTCTACTCTATTCAAATACCTATAACTCCTCAAAACTTAGACCCTGTGTTTCCACGAAGCACATGTCTAAGAACTAGAGAAGTTAAAAGTAAACAGAATATAGTATGAGGACCATCCCTTCTGTCCTAATGGACACTGGACAACATACAATACTCTGTATAAGTCCGCTGAGTCTAACAACTCTTTCACTGTGTGTTGTAGGTTGAAAACTGTACTTATGGTTAAGAAGAATTACACCGCTGTTTAATGCTCCTTACCTAACCATCCACTGATATAGGTAAATGTCATCGACATAATATCAAAAGGTATATCTCACTCTATGAAAATAGACGTACAGATATATCAATTTGAAATTGGTGCACAACAGCGGATATTCATAACCAAATATTTGCCGACCGGCAAACAGCCCAGGTGATCTCCTCAAATATCACCGATTACAACGAATCCCGATATAATGAGGATGATCACCCTATTCCCAATAACTTACTCCCATTCATCATCTGTAAAACCATACAGATGTGAGAATCATACCTAGTAAATACATACCCTGGAGTAAGTGTCTAATCGGGAAATCAGTTTTCTTTTAACATTACACAGTGAAACTGAAACATTGAAATGTTTCTGTGGGGAATCCTGGTATTCCTAGTAATGCCTCTACCATTATCCAGATTCACAACTATAACCGTATAATTCTTTGCCACCTGTCCAAATCCCTTTATATGTCTTTAGTCAATACCGTCTGCACACCCCTTTAGGCCAAATGGTTTTCTTCCTTCCCTATTCTTTCGGCACCAGCCTATGGTTTGGAAGAAGACTATCCAAAAAGCATAAAGGGTGTACTGTCCTAATCCTAGGAGCACTCGCAACGCGAGAGAAGGTGAAGATAAAAGACACCTGAATGTACTTTATTCCTATTTCTCCTGAACTAGGATCCATCCCCGAACTGGAACAAGTTCCTTTCGAGTTCGTATATAACCATACGATGGAGTATCCAATAAACTGTGGATCTTCGTAGTGATACGGAGTGTCCTGGAGAAATACAAAGGTGATTTAGGATTGGCGAAGAAATACTCGGTTTGGTCGTGAATAGCAGTCGCAATTTACTTTGCCCTCTTACTAATCCCTTGCTTTGTCTTAACCTTAATAACTTCTGTACACCGTTTAGGCTAACTGGTTTTCTTCATTCCCTACCGGTCGGCACCAGCCTATGGTTTGGAAGAAGACTATCCAATTTGCGTAATAGGTGTACTACTCCTAAACCAAGGAGTACTCGCAACTTGAGAGAAGGTAAAAGGGAAAAGACAACTGAATAATCCTATCCGTTTTCTCCAGAACCGGAAACCATCCTCGAATTCCTTCGAGTTCGTATCTAACCATACGATGGTTTTTTCCAATGGAAGTGGACGTTCGTAGTAATACGGGGTGTCCTGGAGAAAAGGGTAAAAGTAGGAGTGGCAATGAGGTCTGCAACTCTGACAATCCAAAAGCCAGTGTTAAGAAGATTCGGTCAACTTGGTCACTGAGTCATAGTCCAGGGTCGGGTCAATGGTCGCAGCCAAAGAGAGAGAGAAAAGAAACACTCAGCGTGCACTCTAACCTAGATCAGAATGGTTATCACTTTATCTAATCTGGAAACCTCCCACTGTACCTCAAATTCTCCACCAAACCTGAAAGAAGAATTAGTCGGGATCAGCCGAGGAGTAAACTAACTCATCAGTGGGAATCGGGATCCAACTATCATCGCATGATAACTTGACGGAATCCACTCAAGTCACCACACTCCAGAAGGTATGTGCATGCCTGGCAAGTTTCAGTTCTTTTGAAACTCCCGATGAGATTTTTACCCCAAGCGGTTTATGACCTTGACTAGGTCAACAAACCATAAACCGCCAGTCAAGTTCAACCCGTCATTATTCTGGATTGCATTAAACCCACCCGCACGTGCCCTTGACTAGGTCAACAAGGCCGCACGACTGTCTCAACCAATCCCACTTATGCAACAAACAAGTACCACTTAGCTACCGAACACTACGTCTTGACTAGGTCAACAAACGCAGCACGAATACCAAATAATACCTGTAGGAAATGACGGAGGGCTACGGCTGGTTTTTGGCGAAAAACCTTTAACGTAATGAACTTGATATCGTTGAAGGAACTGCATAGCCTTTTATAAAATATAGTGACGAAAACCTTTACTAAAGAGGTCACTCCCGGTGAAGGGATCTCGGCTCTTTCCCCGTAGAATGAGGTGCAGGATATTCCAACTGAATACCACGATGCAAAGCAAAAGTAATCGGCTATAGTGAAGTTAATGCCCTGACGCAAACTTCTGTCCAAGGGGTCACTCCCGGTGAAGGGATCTCGGCCCTTGCCTCGTCGACTGAGGAGCAGGATATTCCAAATGAATACCACGATGCAAAACAAAAGTGAACGTCCTTGCAATAACAGCTTTTTGAAAAATTGTTCCAACAACATCAGAATAGGTTTGTTTATCTTGCATTGATCCGAATCAACGCAGTCCCATCAAATGATCACACCACAAAGAACGAAAATATACTGACGTACGTATATGCCATCCGCATTCGCCACTGGGTCCCGTCATCACCCGTTAGGTTAGCTAACTAACGGCAGAGCGAGGACTGGACTAGCGCGGATGAAAAACATATACAACATCTACTAATATATATACCAATATATAGTATTTCGCTCAAGGCGTGAAAATGCAACATCACAGAAAAGTGTAGCATCACAGAACAATACAGATATCTGGAAGCCCCGGGTTTCACAGAGCCGCTGCTGAAACCCGACGTTCCCCTGGTCGTGTGGATAGCCTGTGCAATGAAATCCTAGACCCCTACGGGCGCGGCAAGTCACCCGCCAAAACCTGAAGCGAGGCAGCCCCCTTCAGCTCCGTGAATGGACCACCCAGCACTTCACGGAATCCGGTAACTTGGGCACCCCTCCTGGGTCAACCTGTACCCCCTACGAGTGCGGCGAATAGCCCGCCAATTCCAGACTGAAGCCCCCTCCGTCTCAATGCCCTGAGATGCGGTCTTGTTGCCCTCCAGAACCCGGCTATCCGTGCACCCCACCGCGGGGCAACCCTAGTACAGAAAGTAAAATATACATACACCGGGTACATCGACCGCAACCAGGTCGTGCCCCAAAAGAATAATACAATCAGGCAGTGACGGCAGTCCACATGTCGGACGCTCGCCCCGCAATATCAAATGTACATAATACAACAAAACTGTACTAGCATTGCATCCAGGCTATCCCCCACGACCGATCCGCAACATCACAGCATAAACATAGAACATCAACGTGAAAGTCACGTTCGCAAATCCGTCTAACCGGGCTATAGCAGTTAGACCGGATTTACCGATCGAGTGACATTCACGGTCGCAGATATAATGTAAATACTGTGAAATAATGTTTTTAAAATTTTCCGATTGACCAAAAATTAACAAGTGGGCCCCCAATCAAAACTGTAGCACTCACAGAAAACCTGGGCCCAATTTTAATATTCCAAAACCCCTAATCTCAGCCCATAAGCCCACTGCAAAAAAACTAAACACACGAACCCACACTCCCGCGGCGGAAGCGCGGCCAAAAGGGGGTTATGGCCGCCCTTCCGCGGTCGTACGGAGGAATCGTGTGACCAACTTTTTCCAGTGTTCTTAGAACTCCCTGCACATCATTCTGAGACCACCTGAAAAATTTTTAGACTCCAAAAAATTTCGACAGAAACTGATGTGCTAGAAAAATACGGTTTTTGGAAATTTCGTTCGATCGGAAACGCAAACACATCAAACGAAGCTAGGTAAGGTTAATGGCGTGGCTCTGATACCATGTTGCGCCACGGCAGCGCCCCGGCCTCGTACTCGAGGCCAAAATGCGGAATCAAAAATTTTCCTTACTCGGAAACCGGCGCTACCGCGGACAATGAAAACCCGGATCGTTTACCATTAACCTAATGCTAGCATTCAAGAGATAGGGTGAGGAGTATACCGAGTGATCCGAGTCCTCCGGTCTTCTCTTCATCGTCCCGATCTCCCGTGGAAAGTCTTGTCTCCATATCGTCGCCTCCTCGCCGGAAAGGGCACCACATCGCCTGCGTCTTTTACGGGCTCCCGCCTCAATACCGAGGCAACTCGAGCATGAAACCGGCAACTCGACATGCTCAAGATATGCTGTAGAATGTAGTGAAGAAGATGCTTGTCTCATTTGGGGTTTGTTGCCATGGTGATGGAGGAAACAAGAATAGAAAAATGGTGCTTGCATTTTTCTTGCAAGAAAATGAGATCATGAATGAAACTCTCAAGATGAAGCTCTCTTCTTCTTCTTCTCTCTTTTCTTTTTCTTCTTCTCTTTTTTCTAATGAAAAACTTATCCTCTAAATGAGAATGGTGGAGGAGGTAATATGAAGCATGAAGGGAGGTGAGTGTAGGGTAAAGCAAGTGGTGACCACATCAAGACATAATCATCATCAAACTTACATCAAACTTCATCTCATATCTAATCTTCATAAAGCAAGACAAGATGATAGAAAAGAATGGAATAAAAAGATGCTATCATAATTAATCATCTTACAAATAAAACCTCCACCAAAAGTAATTTGCAAAACTGCAAATTACCCCCCTCCATCAGAAAAGTCCGGCCGGGAAAGAACAAAGGAAAACCGGCCGGAACGGAATGCAAACTGGCAACTCCAGAAAACTGGTCCCGTAATAAATTACAGGAAAACCCCCGATACTGTGCATACACACCCGCATCTGTATTCCGACCGGATACAAATGCAATGAGACAAAATCTACACTGTACTAGACTAGGACCGGCTTAAGCCAAAGCCGGCTAGTAAAATCCGTTCGATCCTGATCCGTGCAATACCGCACGTATCAGATCAAACCATGCCATATAACTATACGGCCACTAGTACAAAACTGTCCGATCCTGATCCGTGCAATACCGCACGTATCTGATCGGACCCTGCCATATCTCCATACGGCCTCTACAGCGTTTCGCCCGAAAGCTTGAGCAACTGTAAGTGTGGTGGACTCTAAAGACTCGTCAATACTATGGCTGTGGATTTAACCACTGGCACGTCAGAGGTATAAGCCAATACGTGACGGGCCACCAGCTATTGACCAAAAGGGACGTCGATGAGGAAGCTCACCCCGACACCCAACTGAGCCTGTCAGTGATAATATCCGTACAGTCCGGTCCGTTCGTCTATAAGTATCGCATGGCGGGCCTAGGGGGTTGGTAAAAGTCAGACCCCAAAAGCGGTACAAGTCGTGTCGGAGTGTAGCCCAGAACGCCCTGAGATACTACTGGAATACCTACCAGTAAATCTCCTGCCTCGGCCGAGGGCTTTGCGTAATGGCTCTCCTGGACACAGCGCGACCTCACCCCCAATACCGGGAGAGACGAACCCCTGAAGATCCGCTCACTGCCTCCATGTGGCTCGGGACTGTACCCAACTAAAACCTGTTTGCACGACTCCTTTGAGCCGTGGTAGGGTAGTAATCAAAGCACAGTGGGAACTCACACGAGACAAATGACGATCCTCAGGTCGATGAACTAACCTGTACACATGTCACCAGGGAACTGCTATCTGACGTCAGGTATAAGCCCAACTAGCAGGTTCCCGGCGAGTCCTGTCCGGTGTACTCATAACCCAATGAGCACCTGTATACATCTTAGGTGAACCAACTGACACCAGTGGCTTGTGAGACCGGCCACCGCCCCTCGTCGGGGTCTCGACTGTATACACTAGTCTACTAATGGAGTGTCGATGCCCTGTCTCGAAACTCCTATGACTAGGGACCTTTTAAGGATGTGCTTATAGACTACCATCTCCCACGTATATGATCGCCATCATACTGCTGGCAGTGAAGCAAGAATCCTAGGGGCTCTATCAACGTGTAATAGCGACATGTCAGGTCACCTAAAGCAGTACACGATGATAAAGATAAACCAGATAGCATACTATCATCTCGAGCAAGACTGTCCTACCGGGATAGGTCCTCCCTCAATCATTGCAATCACGTGCCTGTGATCCAATAATTGACTCTGAGGGCACTATCTCCAACAAATGCATCCGCCTTGCTACTTTCCGCACGCGGTAGGCTTTCCAAGGTGTAGGAAGGAATTTGAGTCAGCAGTTGCCGTACTCTCTCGCCGTACTTCACCAGATCTAATTTGCACGTTTGATAGTCACCGTTTACTTGACTAACGACCAGTTGGGAGTCTCCGTATATGAGGAGGTTTTCAATTCCCATGTCGATGTCGATCTCGAGACCTGCTCTCAAAGCTTCATACTCGGCTTCATTGTTTGTCTTCGGCTCTATTAAGGAGAAAGCAAAGTGCATTATCCCTCCTTGTGGAGTTTCGAAGATAAGGCCTACCCCTGATTTGATTATAGGGGTGCTTTGCTTGCATTTCTTCATGGAAAACGCTCCATCAAAATAAAGTTCGCATCAGGTGCCATTACCGTCGATCGTGTCAAACGCATGCTCGTCTGGCAGTTCGCAATTTAAAGAAGAATCGGCAGGTATTGGATGCTCAGCGAGGAAGTCGGCGATGGCTTGGCCTTTCACTGCCTTAAGAGGATGATAAGTTATTGAGAACTCCATCAAGAGCAAGGCCCATTTAGCGAGACGACCTGCCAATATGGCCTTTGACATCAAATATTTGAGAGGATCCACCTTCGATATGAGACGGACTTCATGCGCAAACACACAGTGTCTGAGCTTCGTTATTGCGAAGATCAATGCCAGGCAGTTTTTCGATGGGAGAATAATTGCTTTCTGCACCCAGTAGAACTTGACTCAAATAGTAGAGGGCTCTCTCCTTCCCTTGGTCATTCTCTTATGCCCATAATGCGCCTAAGGAACCTTCAAGGGCGGTTGTATACAGAATGAGAGGCTTTCCCTTGACCGGAGCAGCCAGCACTGGCGGGTTCTGCAGATACTGCTTGATTTCGTCCAGTGCGCCTTGGCATTTGTGATCCCAGACGAATGAGGTCCCTTTCTTCATCAAGTGACTGTACGGATGGCACTTGCCAGAGAGATTGGCTATAAATCGCAGGATATACATGAGCTTCCCTTGGAGAGACCGCAATTGTTTGAGAGTCCTTGGCGGGGGCATTTCCATAATTGCTTTAATCTTTGACGGATCTAACTCGATGCCTCGGTGTCCGACGATGAATCCTAGGAATTTTCCCGAGGAAACTCCGAATGCGCATTTGAGAGGGTTCATCTTCAAGTTGTATTCCCGAAGGCGTTGAAATACGATCTTCAGATGCTCTAGGTGTTCCTCGTATGATTTGCTTTTCACCACGAGGTCGTCGATATAGCATTCGACGATTTCATGTATGAGGTCATCGAAGATCTTCGTCATGGCCCTCTGATAGGTGGCATCGGCGTTCCTTAGACCGAAAGGCATCACCTTGTAGCAAAATATACCCAGAGGGGTCCGGAAAGCGGTGTGCTTCTGGTCTTCTGGATGCATCTTTACCTGATTGTATCCTGATGATCCGTCCATGAAGGAGAAGACTTCGTGAGTGGACGTGTTATCTATCATCAGCTCAGTGATTGGTACTGGAAAGTCGTCTTTTGGAAAAGCTATGTTGAGATCCCGGAAGTCCACACATATGCGCACTGTCCCATTTTTCTTCATCGCCAGGACGATGTTAGCGATCCAGTCAGGATATTGAACCTCCTGGATGAAGCCGGAGTCGATTAGCTTCTTGACCTCGGTGTTGATGCTCATCTCAAGCTCAAGCCGCATTCTCCTCGATGCTTTCTTGATTGGCTTAACGTCCGGGGATATTGCCAATTTGTGGACAGCAATCTCTGGATCTAGTCCTGGCATCTTGGAATAGTTCCATGCAAAGCAATCTCTATGCTGCATGAGCACGTCTTTTAGCGTAGCCGCCCTTTTCTTCAGACAACAGCTCACTGACAAACGTCGGCCGTGGGTCGTTTACTGTTCCCAAGTCAATTTTCCTTAGGTGATGGATTAGCGTTTGCTGCCACCTGAGTGAGCATCTCCTATAGCTTTTCACGTTGCAGTTGAACTTATGTTACCGACCGAGTTTGAGGTTGATGACTAGTATAAACTCGAACTTCGTCTTTGGAATTCAACATATAGACTATGTGAACTACCATGCCCCAGGCTTGGGGTGTTTGGAATATTGGCCTTTGGAGTTCGCTTCGGGCACTTGAGCTTTATTGGGCTTCTTGTTGTAAAAAGCCGCTTTGGTTTTGGGAGGAACCGCTGTATCAGGATCCATGTTGGGGTGAGTCTCCTTCACCTGCTTCCACACCTTATGTAGGGTTACTTATGGCAGCAATAAGGTTTCAGGAGGCATCGCCCATGCCAAATTAAAATTTTGCCGATTTAGATAACCCTAAACTAGATCGTCTACTAGAAATATACGGAATAAACTATGCAAACACTTTGCAATATATAAAGAGAGAGGGAATACAACCTTTGTAGACTGGTCCTTCACTTCAATAGCTCCGTGTAGATGTCCCCTTCGCTGCGATTGCAAGCTCCGGACTCTAGAGAGGCTCCGTAGAAGAAACGAACGTGCTTGCTTCGAAGACTTCGAGGCCAAAGATGATCTACGTCGGGGAGACACTAACTCAAGCTATTCCTTCACTTGGTCAAGAACTTTGTGAAGAGAACACCCTATACTACATGGCAAGTAGTAGAGGATGATGAAGTAGGAAGTGGGCTCACTTTAGAATTGGTTTTCTCACACTTTTTCTCATTCCACCATTAGAGCTAGTGAGCTTTTGAGGAGGAGGAAGAAGAAGAAGCTAGAACTCTTGTGAATAATTCATCCAAATGAAAACTTATCTAAATCAATTATTCACCCATGGTTGAGTTAAGCCATCATGCTTAACTCATGTAGAGAATTAACCAAAGTATGAGGTTAAGGGTTGGGTTAACTAATATCCTAAGGAATGACAAAAGAGTTGACTTTGTCAATGTTTCATACAAGCTTCTACAAGCTTGATAACTTTGAGTAAAGTCTCCTCTCTTTTGTTATTCTTAAGGAAATAAGCAAACCCTAATTTAACCTAAACTTGATATAAGTCTTATACACTCATCTTGTATGTATCATCAAGCATGATACAAACATATACACTTGCATATATCTCATATAAACAATATGCACAAACTAGTGAGAAAATAAATCTTAAGTGAGCAAATACTAGTTAATGTAATGTAATATATCAAATATATAATTATACATTAAATTATTAAATCAACTCTTGATTTAATAATTCGGCTATAACCGACTAATATCAAAAGTAACCACTTATCGAATCAACACTTGATCCGATGACCCGGCTATATCGCATATAACCGACCAATGTAACGAATTGCGAGAATAGAATACGGTATCTCATATCGTATCAATCTCGGTCCTGCACATATCACATATGTGCTCCTACTCCGTTTCGCTTGAGCCAGTAAACCCCTGTGTAGGACTCTAAAGACACGTCAATACGCCGGCAGTGGGTGATGATCATATCAAACACCCACAAACCGCAAGCGTTCTGCTAAACGTAACGGCCACCCGGGTATTGAGCGATCAGAAGATCAACAAGCAAGCCTGCTCTCACTCCTGCGAATCCACTCAGTAACACTACTGTACAGTCCGGTCTTTTCGTCTGATATGTCGCATATCTCGTCTAGGGGTGGTAAACGTCAGACCCCATTAACTCGATTAGTCGTATCGATATGAGGCTCATAACGGGTTGAGAAACTACTGATAACACTTACCAGTATATCTCTGAAGCTGCCTTGGCCAAGGACTTCCTGTTATAGCCGATCAAGCACAGCGCAACATCTACTCCCTATACCGGGAGAGACGAAACCCCTCCTATCGCTCATTGCCTCCATGTGATTCGGGACTGTACCCCAAAGACACCGTTTTGCACGCCCGCTTGGACGTGGTATGATGGAAATCAAAGCACAGTGGGAATCACACAAGACTCTATGATGATCTCGGGTCTACAGACTAACCTGTACCAGTGTCACTAGAGAACTGCCATCTGACGATAGGTATAATACCATCTGGGAGTTCTCGGCGAGTCCGTCCAGTGTACCCAGTCTCCACTGAGCACCCGTATACTGTCTCTGATGTCAAACACCAATGGATATGGGATCATCCATCGCCCATCTGTATGGGTCGAGAAGCTATACGCTAGTATACTCTGGTATATCGATGCCCTATCTCGATACACCTACGACTAGGAACATTTGAATGATGTACTTAGCGACTACACTTTCCCCACTAGTATGATCTACATCATAGTCCTGGTAGTCAAGTACTCATACTAAGGGCTTTATCAACATGTAACATAGAGACAATCAGAGTACATGTTAAGATAAAGTGCAGCCAGATAGCATACTATCATGTCGAGCAAGAAAGTCCTCCATATATATGCCCAAGCATCCACTACAATATACATCGTATGTATAATAATGGCCTCTAGGGAATACATATTACTAACAATCTCCCACTTGCACTAGGGCCATCTGTTGTTGTATCTCATACCCAACAATCAGCAGTGGTTGAAGTATCTCATACTCAACCATCCCATAAAATTCTCTACCGGGAATAGGCCTTTGTGAGTGGATCCACCCTGTTCTCCTCTGTATCTACTCTGCTAACCTCGATCTCTCTGGAGATCAACCATCTCTGTGATCAGGTGATACCGCCTAAGAATATGTTTGGATCACTGATGGGATGGGGGTTCCTAGGCTAAAGCCATAACTCCATTGTCACACAATGGTAGGAACGAAGTTCATCTCATGAACTAATATACATCCAGACTTACTCTTTGGTAGTATCTTAGGTAGCAATGTATTAGCCTGTAATCGTCTAGTATGCCACGGTATCTAACTTGGAACTCTTCCAACATACCGTCCCTCTGCTGGGGGTAAAGACAATGCCTGTGACTGACATTCAGTCGACCTTACCACTCTGGATCCTATCCAGTGATCCCCCCAGGATCGATTGATACCATCTCACTTTACATAGTGAGAATCCTAACATCCACTTAGATCTATCTCATAGATCCAAAACCCAGGATTTAGGAGGTATCATCTTGATCCTATATGGAGAATCCTTGTGATAAGAGGAGATTGACCGAGCGTATCATAGGAAACTCCTTTCCTATCAAGAGTATGTCATCCACGTACAATACGAGGATCATTACCATACTCCCTACTGCCTTTTTGTATATACTAGGTTCATCTACCATTTTGATGAAGTCAAACTCTTTGACTACTATATCAAAACAGAAATTTCAACTCCGCGATGCCTGCTTTAACCCATAGAGCAACTTGCACATGTTTCCGCTGCTCCCACTGTCAACGAAGCCTTCTGGCTGTGTACTTATAGACGCTCTCTTCTAAATCATCATTTAGAAAAGCAGTTATGACACCCATCCGCCAGATATCGTATTTATGGTATGTAGCAATGGCAAGTAGTATCTGGATGGACTTAAGCATAGCTTTGAAAGTCTCAACTTTTCCATGTACACCAAGTAATCTTCTCAAGATATACTTGCTCCTGATGGGGATTTAACCCTACAGATAAAGCAACCAAAGTCCATACTTTTTTGGTGTATATAGATTCCATCTCAAATCGCTTAGCATCCAGCCATTCTCACAAAGTCCCCACTCCTGATGGCCTGCTCGAAACTAGTTGGGTCATCATCTCATGATGCAATCCTCGCTCCCACTGTCATGGCGAAAACCGAAGTATCTCTCAGGTTGGTGAGGAACCCTACTAGATTGGAGGAGAGGCTGAGATTTGTTGGGAACTATTGAATCCTTCAGGTTTACCAAATCATCAGCTGCAGTTTGTATAGCTGGAACTCCTTCCAGTTCTATCTCATGACCACAAATTTCTTCACAAGATATTCCCTTTCTAAACAGGTGGCATGCTGAAAAACAAAACACCTTTTTCTCCTCAGTGTGGTAGAAGATATTCCCTTGCGAATGCTTGGGATATCCAACAAACTTCCACAGAACTGACCTTGCCTCGAGCTTGTCCGGATTTTGCTTTTAGACATAGGCTGGACAATCCCAAATCTTAGCATCCTTAAGAGATAGGCTCTTCCCATACCATATCACATATGGAATGGTAGGCACCTGATTTGATTGGAACCCTATTCAATAGGTATGCAGCTTCATAAGTGCATAACCCCAAAAGGAAATAGGCAACTCAGTAGTACTCATCATAGAGTACACCATATCACATAGGGTGAGATTGCTCCACCCCAATATACCAACGTGCTGTGGTGTATACGGAGGAGTAATGCTGAGAGAGAATCTCATTCTCCTTTAGAATAGTCCAGGAATTCCGTGCTCAAGTATTCTCCTCCCTGATCACATCAAAGGACATAATACTTATACCCGTTTTGGTTCTCTACTTCTAACTTATATTCTTTGAATATCTCAAAAGTTTCAGACTTGTCTTCCAACAGGAACACATGTGCGAATCTTGAGAGATCATCAGTGAATGTAATGAAGAACAAAGAACCAGTCCTGGCATGTGTAGACAGGGGACTTTCATACATCAACATGTATCAATCCCAAGAGTTCACTAACTCTTTCTCTGTTTCCAATAAAAGGAGCTATGGTCATCTTATCTTTGTGACATGACAAGCAAGTTTCACAAGATGTAAATTCAAACAGATTTAAAAATGCATCTATATGTAACTTCAGCAAGTCGGGTCGCATTGATATGACCTAGTCTACAATGCCTCAATAAGGACGCGTTCATCTCTGAACTCTTCCTTTTGTGTGTGTTTAGTACTTTAAGAACTGTAGTTTGATTTAGAACGTATATGCTTTTAGATAACGTGCCTGAACTGATCAACTCTTGATATGGGAAATGTTCAAAACATTATCCAACAATACAAAATTATATCCTTCTTTACTAATAAAGAGACTGATATGATGTTGTATATCAGGTTCGGAATCTAATAACATTCGTTCAGAATCAATGTATTTGGTAATACAGGGTGATAACTGCCAACAACAATTGCACCATTTTTAACTCTTAAAACTTATCACCCGTTCTCAGTTCTCTACCTGTCTTATAGCCCGTGTAACTGATTACATATGTGGGATCCTGATCTGGTATCTCATACCCAGGACGTAAAAGATACTGAGAAACAGTTTTCTGTAAAGAACACACCCGAAGAAGATGCATCATCATGCACATTCTACGTTTGGGCGGCACGGGAATCCTGGTAATCCCCTATTTTCTGCTCTGTCTTATAACAATTATAAGTTGGAGCGGGACCAACGTTCCCTAGCGCAGTATAACAAGCGGGTTCGATCAATACATCCGTATTATTATCTTGATTAAGGCGTGACATGGTCGCTACCTGGAGAGAGAGAGAAGAAAACACTCAGCGTATGCTCTTGCAAGATTAGATTGGTTATTAATATATCTAATCAGGACGGCTCCCACTGTTTTAGTCAAATCTTCCTTCAAACCCTAAAAGGAAAGACTAGCCGGGATTAATTACACCCTACAAGTTCGCCAATCTTTCAGCCAGGCCAGTGTCGGTACTTTGAGGGAGGTTCCCCGTGCTTTCGCACGGACCTAATTAAAATAAACCTCGTTTTCCCAAAGGCGTAACCCCGTTGACACCTTTTTAGACACCTACTTGATCGGCATATTGTAATGTGTAAAACTCTCCCAGGAGTAACTCTTACTCACAGTAGGTATCGGGATCCAACTATCTCATAGGAGGTATGCAATCTCATTGAAAATTTCAACACTTGAAATTCCCGATAATATTTTTTACCCCTAGCACCTATGACCTTGGCTATGGTCAACATATCATAACTACTAGTCAAGTTCTACCCGTCATTTTATGATTAATTAGACCCACCCACATGACCCTCGGCTATGGTCGACATAATCATGTGACTGTCCTAACTAATCGCATCATATGCTGTGTAGGAAAGACATTACATAGCTACCGTACACTACGCCTCGGCTATGGTCGACATACGCAGCACGAATACTAAGTACTCTACTTCCTAAAATGGCGGAGGGCTACGCAGGTTTTTAAGAAAACCATGAGCTTAAAGAACTTGATATCGTTGTAGAATCAAATGATTTAAAATTGAGTGTTTTTGAGGTTTTTGCTAGTTTTGCTAAAGAGGTCACTCCCGGTGAAGGGATCTCGGCTCTTTCCTTATCGAATAAGGTGCAAGATATTTTAAAAAATACCACTATGCAAAGCAAAAACTAGAAAAGCAATCAAAAGACAAAACTGAGGGTTGTAGTATCTGCCAGTTATTGCTAAAGAGGTCACTCCCGGTGAAGGGATCTCGGCTCTTTCCTTATCGAATAAGGTGCTAGATGTTCTACAAGGAACACCGCTATGAAAAACAACAACTAGAGCTACCTGTTTTTGAAAATTGGATTCCACAATATCTTTAGGTTTCTTTTATTTCATTAATCTCATTAATGAAGTCCCATCATTTTAAAGTGTAGCGTCTTGAAAAGTCGTTTTGGTGTTTTCCTGAAATTCGGTGAAAATTCGGTATTTTTCCGAAAACCGTCTTTCTCGATATTTTGCAGTTTAGGGCTAATTATACCTTAAATGGATAGGTAATTACTTGTTTTTAGTGACTAATGAGTTAATTATGAAATTTTGGTCATTTAAAAAATTTTCCCTATTTTTCATTTTTTTAATATTATTTTAAGCCGGTAAGAAAATACATTAAATAAGCGATAAATACAAATTTTTCCGGGCTAATTTTAATCTCTAAAATTATGATAATTATAATCTAGTGATAACATGAATTTTTAGTAATTTATTTTGATTTTTAACAAATTTTTATGAATTGAAACGAATTTATTGAATTTTGGGCTAAAACTTGCAATTTTTGAGTTGTAGGGGGCCTTTTTGCATAAAATTTCTTTTGTAAAACCCCTCTATCTTTTTCCTCAGCCCTAGGACAGCCCCACCTTGTGTGAGACCAGAAATTTCTGGCCTCTCTCTTCTTGGTTTCTTTCTTGAGTTAATTTGATAGTTTATGGTATTATTTTAATTAAAATGGATAATGTATGATACATTGACTTTTGTGGACTTGACCATGACTTTCCCCACTTGCCCACACCCTCCCCCATACCTCATTCTGGCCGAAATTCATGCACACCCTCTTCTTCCTCTCTTTTCTTTTCATTTTTCTTCAATTTCTTCAAGAAATACATCAAAATCCATGATTTAATTCAAAAATCCAAACAAAAATCCTTATGCTATCATTATCCTTAGCCATTCTTGCTTGGACCTTGGTGTTGAGGCCATCAATTGGAGCAAATTTTCTTGCTTGATCCATAGATCAAGAGGTATAATTCTCATCAAGTTGCTTTCTTTTGCTAAAAATTCCTTTAATTGTATGGTTAGTGTTAAAAGTTAGCTTATTTCTAATCTAGTTTAAAAGAGTAGTTTGTTTAAATTAGGGTTTTGAAGCCATGATAATTAATTAAGTTGTTTATTAGTTAATCTAGTTGTTAGTGAACTAATCTATATGGTTACCTTGTTATGTAGTCTTTAATTATGCTAATTTAGGTAATTTTAGAAGTTGATTTTAGTTGTAAATTGTTGTTTTTAAATTTTCAAGAGAAGGTTTTTGTATGGAATTGATATTTGAAACTTGATTAGTGAGTTGATTAAGTTTTAGAAAGCATTATTTAATTGATTTAAACCTAATTTGCTATCTAGTGTTTTGCTAACCTTAATCTAAGAGGTGAACTTGCTAATTGGGGTTGAAATTAGTGTTAATTAAGTTTTTCAAGTATGGATTTTGATTTGCAATTGCTATTTATAAAAATCAAGAAAGGGTTTGGTTGTGGAATATAGGTTTTGGAGCATGGTTAATGTGTTGTAATTAGTGGGTGTGGATTGCTTGTAGTGTGCTTGGGTGAGTATGCTTTATTGTAGTCGTTTTGTCGCAAATCGGCGATTTTTGCACCGATTTTTGGTATGTATATGCTTACTAGATTTTTATATAAATTATGTGATGGACTATTTTTGATATCTTGATGATTGTAATGGCTTGTCCTACGACTTTTAGGATGCGTGAGTGCGGTTTTTGGGTAGTCGGGTTTTAGTTTTGCCGGGCGACCAAATCGGCGTTTTTCGGCAGTTTTTGCGATTTTCGCGTGTGTTCCGCGCACTTTGTGCACGTTGTACCTAGCTAGCGAACTTTAGTAGTTTCGTTGGGGTTTGCGTCGTTCTTGATATGTAACCTTATAATTGGTAATGATGTAAATTCCAGGTTCGGTCGCGGAAACGTCAGACGCGGCGCGAAAGGGAAAGGCGGTGATTGGACACAGCTAGCCAGGGATCCCGGTGAGTAGATTTAACATCTACGGGGGACGATCGTTTGGATGGCGCAAGTCGCCTGATAGATTTAGTAAACTGAAAATAAAATAGTAAACTGGATAACCACTTGTGACATTAGAATAATAATACTGGCATGATAATTGCTGCAATTAGATCAATATGTTATACCCATATACGCAAACTCAATTGTAGGACACATGCACCATTACCAGGTTTTTATATGCAGCACGAGCACTATTCATGTTTACACACACACCCTGGTAATTGCCATGCCACCACACTAGATAACATTTAAATTTAAACCTTTTACTAATTGGTACTTAAACTGGTACTATTGCCTTTAATTCCTTAAAAATGAAACCGTAGTATTGCTAGTCATGTGCATGTACTTCATCATATTAATTGTTCATGCTTAATACATTAATCACACATCGCATCTTGATTATTGATATCATATGCATTCATTATCACTGATATATGCACTTATGAGGATTTCTTGAGATTTTATGATATTGCTGGATTTCGGGGGAAAGCCGCAAAATTTCCAAACTTATGATATTTTTAAAACATGTAAATTGCGGTTTTCTAGTGATGTAAGTGTCGTCCACCATGAGTTTGCTGTGGATTTGGAAATCCGTGTCGAGGAGTGGAGGAACCGGCACGGGTACATGGTGGGCCCGGTAAGGTACCCCGGGGCAAGAGGAATGTGGTGATGACGTTGAGCCTGGCAGGGGACGGATTACCTACCGGTGACTGTTTGGGACGGCGGATATCCAGAGGATACCGACCGTGGCCGCTAGATGATGAGATATTGATATTTGAGATGGGTCAGCCGGACGGCTGAGGCCAGCGATACATTTATGAGATTTGAGACAGCTTTTGGGGTGTCGTTGCTGGACACCAGTTTTCGTCGATTCATTGACATTTGCTGGCATTCTAAAAGAGTTTCAAAAACAACATCTGATAAAATATTTTTATATATAAACCTATTGAGACCTCAGATATTCATGTTGCATACATATTCGTACACTGATGTTGTATACACACCTGCTAGTATATCCATATTGCATACATACTCGCCATTATGTCCTGCCTTACCTGTATATAGATGCTAGGATGCTTGTGTGCATGCATTCGATAGCCTGTGTAAATGTTATTTATTACTCACGAGTTGGCAACTCACCCCCGTTGTGCCATAGCCTGTTGCAGGTCCGCTCCGTCAGTTCAGTAGCGGCGGGTGCGCTTGCTTCTTTTGCCTCTTTTGCCTGGACTCGAGATTTGCTCATAGGTGGGTTATGTTATTATTTTTGTACCACCTTGTATATTCTTTGCATCTAGTGTACTCCATCTACTGTTTTTCTACCAGATTATTGTATATTGACCTAGAGATGAGACTGTGAGGTTTGTGGATTTTATGCTGTATTTTGGGGGTCGAGCTCACTTGAGCCGACATGCTACTTTTTCATGCTTCCTTATGCTTTATTATGATTATTATGCTTGCTGTCATTTACATTGCGTGGGATTTGTGACCGCCTTGTGGCGAAGAGCTAGCTCCCGCTTGGGGATGCCCTATTGTGTTGGATTCATGCATATTTTTGTTGTACCCATTTTGGGGGCCAGTATTTACAAAGGAGACTCTGCCGAAATTTTCGGAAAAATTAGTATTGTTTTTAAAAAGGGTTTTACATGACTTATTTGATAAACTCGCTTTCAATTGATTGGGTTTTCTTCACTCTTTTACTTAATTGGTTTGTTTTCTGGGCTTTGGCTTACTTATTTTACGGACGTCTTTAGACGTTTCGTAAACTTAAGTGCCAGTCACGTTCCGTACCCTGCGGGTCGTGACAAAGTTGGTATCAGAGCGATAGGTTTTACCTTTGTGAGTGTAGGATGACCCTTGGTGGATGGAGTAAGTGACTTAAGCAGCGTAACGTAGCGTGCGTATGTCCGCGGCATACTTACGATACGGTACTCCGCCTAAGTGACTTTAGGATATACTTGCTTGAAAAATTCCTTCTTCAACTCCGTGTATCCTATGATCCTATTGCACTGTCCTTATTATCCTTTTCCTGTACCAGCCACTATGCCGCCGAAGGCTACGAGGGCACAGAGGGCTGCCGTCAGAGACGAGATTCGACCTGGCTCGTCCGAGACTAGGACTGAGCAGGGTGGTATGCCTACGCCGCAGGGACAGACTGATCCGCATTCCCCAGGTCGCATGGATAGGCTTGAGTCCGGTATGGAGGAGCTGCGACAGATGATGGGAGGCATGCAGGAGTTACGACAGATGGTGGAATCGTTAGTAGAGGTCAATCGAGCACAGAGATCGGATATTACTCCCCGTGCAGTCGTTTCGAGACCGAGTCGGATTCGCACTGATATGTTAGCACCTAGGAGGGTTCGCAGAGGCTGTGGTGGATTCTTTAGGGGCCAGTTATATCGCCTTCACCCATATGGTCAGCAGCCATGGTTAGGATGTTTTTGGTGTGGTAGCCTGCATCATCGTATCAGAGACTGTCCGGTGAGACGACAGGGAGCAGCGACAGTTCCGCACGTGACCCTACCACCATCACCACCCCCTCCTCAGAGAGCCCTACTTCCTACCCCAGGCGATGCTCCACGCCAGTTAGGTGCACTGAGAGGTCGTGGACGCGGCGGTCCTGTTCAGAGAGGACGAGGAGGCAGAGGCCGAGGTCGAGGTCAGCCCGCTATCGGTGGAGGACAGGCCCGAGTTTTTGCTTTGACACCGCAGGATGCGCAGGCATCCAATGCCGTTGTGACAGGTACTTTGCCAGTTTGTTCTTTCGACGCGCGGGTATTATTCGACCCAGGTTCCACACATTCGTACGTCTCTACACACTTTGCACCGATGTTGGGCCGTGAGTCGTCGTCGTTGGATCAGCCGCTTGTTGTTGTTACTCCGGTAGGCGAGTCGTTTGTCGCTCGGTTTGTATTTCGTTTGTGTTCCGTTCGTATCGGGGAGAGGGATTCATCAGTTGATTTGATACTCCTCGATATGTTGGACTTTGATGTGCTTCTGGGCATGGATTGGCTAGCCACTTGTTATGCTTCGGTGGACTTCCGTGAGAAGGCAGTCAGATTTAGCTTTCCGGGAGAGCCAGTCCTTGTTATTCAGGGAGACCGCAGTGTCGCCCTTCCCAGTTTAATTTCTTCTCTTCGTGCTGGTCAGCTCTTGCGGAAGGGATGTCAGGGATTCTTAGCGTTTGTTTGTGTTACTCGAGCTGCAGAGGTTCCGTTGGACCGGGTCCCGGTAGTTGTGAGTTCCCTGATGTTTTCCCTGATGAGCTACCTGGGCTACCGCCTGAGCGCAATGTTGAGTTCGGCATTGATTTGATTCCCGGTTCGGGGCCTATTTCTATACCGCCTTATCGGATGGCCCCGGCAGAGCTTCGAGAGCTGAAGGATCAGTTGCAGGATTTGTTGGACAAGGGGCTTATTCGACCGAGTGTTTCTCCGTGGGGTGCTCCGGTCCTGTTTGTCAAGAAGAAGGATGGAAGTTTGCGCTTATGTATCGACTACCGCCAGCTGGACAAAGTTACCGTTCGGAACAGATATCCGTTGTCGCGCATTGATGATTTGTTCGACCAGCTTCAGGGTGCGGGTATTTTTTCGAGGATCGACTTGCGATCAGGATACCATCAGCTGCGAGTTCGACAGGAGGATATACCGAGGACAGCTTTCCGTACACGCTATGGCCACTACGAGTTTTGGTGATGTCGTTCGGACTCACCAATGCCCCAGCAGCATTTATGGATTTGATGAACCGTACATTCAGGCCGTATCTTGACTTGTTCATCATCGTGTTTATCGATGATATCTTGGTGTACTCCCGGAGCAGAGAGGAGCACGAGCAGCACTTGCGGATTACGTTACAGACTCTGAGGGAGCACCAGCTGTTCGCGAAGTTCTCCAAGTGTGCTTTCTGGCTGGACAGCGTCGGATTCTTGGGTCACGTGGTTATGAGAAACGGCATTTGTGTGGACCCGAAGAAGATTGAGGCTGTTCAGCAGTGGCCCCGACCTACATCGGTTACTGAGATCCGTAGTTTTCTAGGCTTGGCGGGCTACTACAGGCGTTTTGTTCAGGACTTCTCCCGTATAGCTGCACCGTTGACCAGTTTGACCCGGAAGGGAGTTCCTTTCGTTTGGACAGAGGAGTGCGAGCGCAGTTTTCAGCAGCTACAGACTTGTTTGACTACGGCGCCGGTATTATCTTTACCTTCGGGATCAGGCGGATTTGTTGTCTACTGTGATGCTTCGCGAGTGGGATTAGGATGCGTATTGATGCAGCATGGCCGGGTGATCGCTTACGCTTCTCGGCAGTTGAAGAAGCATGAACAGAACTACCCCACTCATGATTTGGAGATGGCTGCAGTGGTCTTTGCACTGAAGATTTGGCGACATTACCTTTACGGCGAGTCGTGTCAGATATTCACCGATCACAAGAGCTTAAAGTACATATTTCAGCAGCGAGACCTGAACCTCAGACAGCGTCGTTGGATGGAGTTGGTGAAAGACTATGACTGCGAGATCTTATATCACCCCAGCAAGGCAAATGTGGTGGCAGATGCGTTGAGTAGGAGGCCCGGGGGTAGTCTATCCTTTTTGCGCGCAGTTCAGAGGCAGTCGTCAGCAGATTGGCAGATGTTATGCGACAGCCGAGTTGAGTTCGAGTTCACTCAGATAGGGGGACAGCTCGCGCATGTTCGTGCACGCCCACAGTTGCTTGACCGTATATATGAGGCACAGCGCAGTGACGACCGTTGCTCAGAGATCATGGCACAGATGGGACAGGGCAGATTTTCCGAGTTCGTGGTTGACGATCAGGGGATTTTACGATATGGATCTAGACTGTGCGTACCAGATGCTGATGGATTGCGGCGCGACATTCTTGAGGAGGCACACCGATCAGTGTATAGTGTCCACCCCGGTTCCACCAAGATGTACCATGATATGAGAGAGACCTACTGGTGGGACGGGATGAAGAGGGACATTGCGGAGTTCGTTTCGAGATGCCTGACTTGTCAGCAAGTCAAGGCCGAGCACCAGAGGCCCGCAGGAGAGCTACAGCCGTTACCCATTCCAGAGTGGAAATGGGAGCAGATTTCGATGGATTTCATTGTGGGTCTACCCAGGACCAGTCGAGGGTACGACTCCATCTGGGTGATCGTGGATAGATTGACGAAAGCGGCTCACTTCCTTCCAGTGAAGACGACTTTCAGCTTCGCTCAGTATGCTCAGCTCTATATTGACGAGATCGTGCGACTACACGGCGTACCGACTTGTATCGTGTCAGATCGAGGCACTCAGTTCACCAGCCGACTTTGGCAGAGACTCCAGGAGGCTTTGGGCACTCGTTTGAGCTTCAGCACAGCGTTTCATCCGCAGACCGACGGACAGTCAGAGCGGACCATTCAGACTCTCGAGGACATGCTCAGAGCGTGCGTTTTAGACTTTGGTGGTAGCTGGGATCGTCATTTACCTCTAGTGGAGTTCTCCTATAACAACAGCTTCCAGGATACGATTCAGATGGCACCTTTCGAGGCATTGTATGGGAGGAGATGCAGATCGCCCGTTTGTTGGACAGAGCTCAGCGGGAGCAGCATTTTGGGGCCGCAGCTTGTTGAGGAGACGACAGCGAAGATACAGTTGATCCGAGACCGGATGAGAGCGGCTCAGAGCAGGCGAAATCGTATGCAGACAGGCGCCGTCGCAGGTTAGAGTTCGCAGTTGGCGACCATGTTTTTCTGAAAGTCTCCCCGATGAAGGGCGTGATGCGTTTTGGGCGAAAAGGGAAGCTTAGCCCTAGATTCGTAGGTCCCTTCGAGATCCTCGAGCGTGTTGGCGCTGTTGCATATCGTTTGGCTCTTCCACCCAGCTTTCCCGATGTTCACCCCCGTTTTTCATGTTTCGATGCTCCGCAAGTACCTTCACGACCCTTCGCATGCGATTCAGCACCCGACAGTCCAGCTAGAGCGCGACCTTTCCTTTGCAGAGCAGCCGGTGGCCATCCTGGATCGGCAGGTGAAAAAGTTGAGGTCGAAGATTATACCAACCGTCAAGGTCCTTTGGCGCAGCCCGAGCAGCGGGAGGTTACCTGGGAGACCGAGGGCGAGATGAGGAAGAAATATCCCCATCTCTTTGAAGGTACGCGTAGCTATATTTTTAAATTCGGGGACCGAATTTCTTTAAGGGGGGAAGATTGTAGCGTCTTGAAAAGTCGTTTTGGTGTTTTCCTGAAATTCGGTGAAAATTCGGTATTTTTCCGAAAACCGTCTTTCTCGATATTTTGCAGTTTAGGGCTAATTATACCTTAAATGGATAGGTAATTACTTGTTTTTAGTGACTAATGAGTTAATTATGAAATTTTGGTCATTTAAAAATTTTTCCCTATTTTTCATTTTTTTAATATTATTTTAAGCCGGTAAGAAAATACATTAAATAAGCGATAAATACAAATTTTTCCGGGCTAATTTTAATCTCTAAAATTATGATAATTATAATCTAGTGATAACATGAATTTTTAGTAATTTATTTTGATTTTTAACAAATTTTTATGAATTGAAACGAATTTATTGAATTTTGGGCTAAAACTTGCAATTTTTGAGTTGTAGGGGGCCTTTTTGCATAAAATTTCTTTTGTAAAACCCCTCTATCTTTTTCCTCAGCCCTAGGACAGCCCCACCTTGTGTGAGACCAGAAATTTCTGGCCTCTCTCTTCTTGGTTTCTTTCTTGAGTTAATTTGATAGTTTATGGTATTATTTTAATTAAAATGGATAATGTATGATACATTGACTTTTGTGGACTTGACCATGACTTTCCCCACTTGCCCACACCCTCCCCCATACCTCATTCTGGCCGAAATTCATGCACACCCTCTTCTTCCTCTCTTTTCTTTTCATTTTTCTTCAATTTCTTCAAGAAATACATCAAAATCCATGATTTAATTCAAAAATCCAAACAAAAATCCTTATGCTATCATTATCCTTAGCCATTCTTGCTTGGACCTTGGTGTTGAGGCCATCAATTGGAGCAAATTTTCTTGCTTGATCCATAGATCAAGAGGTATAATTCTCATCAAGTTGCTTTCTTTTGCTAAAAATTCCTTTAATTGTATGGTTAGTGTTAAAAGTTAGCTTATTTCTAATCTAGTTTAAAAGAGTAGTTTGTTTAAATTAGGGTTTTGAAGCCATGATAATTAATTAAGTTGTTTATTAGTTAATCTAGTTGTTAGTGAACTAATCTATATGGTTACCTTGTTATGTAGTCTTTAATTATGCTAATTTAGGTAATTTTAGAAGTTGATTTTAGTTGTAAATTGTTGTTTTTAAATTTTCAAGAGAAGGTTTTTGTATGGAATTGATATTTGAAACTTGATTAGTGAGTTGATTAAGTTTTAGAAAGCATTATTTAATTGATTTAAACCTAATTTGCTATCTAGTGTTTTGCTAACCTTAATCTAAGAGGTGAACTTGCTAATTGGGGTTGAAATTAGTGTTAATTAAGTTTTTCAAGTATGGATTTTGATTTGCAATTGCTATTTATAAAAATCAAGAAAGGGTTTGGTTGTGGAATATAGGTTTTGGAGCATGGTTAATGTGTTGTAATTAGTGGGTGTGGATTGCTTGTAGTGTGCTTGGGTGAGTATGCTTTATTGTAGTCGTTTTGTCGCAAATCGGCGATTTTTGCACCGATTTTTGGTATGTATATGCTTACTAGATTTTTATATAAATTATGTGATGGACTATTTTTGATATCTTGATGATTGTAATGGCTTGTCCTACGACTTTTAGGATGCGTGAGTGCGGTTTTTGGGTAGTCGGGTTTTAGTTTTGCCGGGCGACCAAATCGGCGTTTTTCGGCAGTTTTTGCGATTTTCGCGTGTGTTCCGCGCACTTTGTGCACGTTGTACCTAGCTAGCGAACTTTAGTAGTTTCGTTGGGGTTTGCGTCGTTCTTGATATGTAACCTTATAATTGGTAATGATGTAAATTCCAGGTTCGGTCGCGGAAACGTCAGACGCGGCGCGAAAGGGAAAGGCGGTGATTGGACACAGCTAGCCAGGGATCCCGGTGAGTAGATTTAACATCTACGGGGGACGATCGTTTGGATGGCGCAAGTCGCCTGATAGATTTAGTAAACTGAAAATAAAATAGTAAACTGGATAACCACTTGTGACATTAGAATAATAATACTGGCATGATAATTGCTGCAATTAGATCAATATGTTATACCCATATACGCAAACTCAATTGTAGGACACATGCACCATTACCAGGTTTTTATATGCAGCACGAGCACTATTCATGTTTACACACACACCCTGGTAATTGCCATGCCACCACACTAGATAACATTTAAATTTAAACCTTTTACTAATTGGTACTTAAACTGGTACTATTGCCTTTAATTCCTTAAAAATGAAACCGTAGTATTGCTAGTCATGTGCATGTACTTCATCATATTAATTGTTCATGCTTAATACATTAATCACACATCGCATCTTGATTATTGATATCATATGCATTCATTATCACTGATATATGCACTTATGAGGATTTCTTGAGATTTTATGATATTGCTGGATTTCGGGGGAAAGCCGCAAAATTTCCAAACTTATGATATTTTTAAAACATGTAAATTGCGGTTTTCTAGTGATGTAAGTGTCGTCCACCATGAGTTTGCTGTGGATTTGGAAATCCGTGTCGAGGAGTGGAGGAACCGGCACGGGTACATGGTGGGCCCGGTAAGGTACCCCGGGGCAAGAGGAATGTGGTGATGACGTTGAGCCTGGCAGGGGACGGATTACCTACCGGTGACTGTTTGGGACGGCGGATATCCAGAGGATACCGACCGTGGCCGCTAGATGATGAGATATTGATATTTGAGATGGGTCAGCCGGACGGCTGAGGCCAGCGATACATTTATGAGATTTGAGACAGCTTTTGGGGTGTCGTTGCTGGACACCAGTTTTCGTCGATTCATTGACATTTGCTGGCATTCTAAAAGAGTTTCAAAAACAACATCTGATAAAATATTTTTATATATAAACCTATTGAGACCTCAGATATTCATGTTGCATACATATTCGTACACTGATGTTGTATACACACCTGCTAGTATATCCATATTGCATACATACTCGCCATTATGTCCTGCCTTACCTGTATATAGATGCTAGGATGCTTGTGTGCATGCATTCGATAGCCTGTGTAAATGTTATTTATTACTCACGAGTTGGCAACTCACCCCCGTTGTGCCATAGCCTGTTGCAGGTCCGCTCCGTCAGTTCAGTAGCGGCGGGTGCGCTTGCTTCTTTTGCCTCTTTTGCCTGGACTCGAGATTTGCTCATAGGTGGGTTATGTTATTATTTTTGTACCACCTTGTATATTCTTTGCATCTAGTGTACTCCATCTACTGTTTTTCTACCAGATTATTGTATATTGACCTAGAGATGAGACTGTGAGGTTTGTGGATTTTATGCTGTATTTTGGGGGTCGAGCTCACTTGAGCCGACATGCTACTTTTTCATGCTTCCTTATGCTTTATTATGATTATTATGCTTGCTGTCATTTACATTGCGTGGGATTTGTGACCGCCTTGTGGCGAAGAGCTAGCTCCCGCTTGGGGATGCCCTATTGTGTTGGATTCATGCATATTTTTGTTGTACCCATTTTGGGGGCCAGTATTTACAAAGGAGACTCTGCCGAAATTTTCGGAAAAATTAGTATTGTTTTTAAAAAGGGTTTTACATGACTTATTTGATAAACTCGCTTTCAATTGATTGGGTTTTCTTCACTCTTTTACTTAATTGGTTTGTTTTCTGGGCTTTGGCTTACTTATTTTACGGACGTCTTTAGACGTTTCGTAAACTTAAGTGCCAGTCACGTTCCGTACCCTGCGGGTCGTGACATAAAGTTACCTAAACATCACAGATAAATACAACGTACGCTTATGCCATCCGCATTCGCCTCGATGTCCCCTCGTGCACCGTTAGGTTAGGTAACTAACGGCAGAGCGGGGCAGTACTAGCGCGGGTGAAAAACATAAGCAATGTCTATGTAATATATCTCATATACTATATCCAGTATCCATCTCAACATATCAAATGATCACATCACAGATAACACAGCAGAAGAACAACATATGAAATATTGGATATACTAGGATTTCCGTGTTTTAAATTAAGCCTGTATAAAACACGGATTCCACGGTCATGATGAATAGCCAATCCCACAACCCTAGACCCCTACGAGAGCGACAAGCAACCCTACCAATTCTATGGTTAGGAGACCCGGTCTCGACTCCTCGAGATGGTCTCCTACTGGACCCTAGAACCCGGTTACTTGTGCTCCCCGCCTTAGGTCTATCCTAATGCGGAAAAATAAATAATATACAATGGTGACATCATCCTCAGCCCGGAAGTGCCCCAATAAAAGAATATTACATACAATGAATTTTACATGAATGAAAATAAAAACCCTCATCTCACATAAAACCCCCGGCTATTCAATCGCGATGATCCAATATAACATATCACAGCAACACATAACATCACATGTCATCAATGTAAGTAAATATGCGTATCCCAATTGTCGTTGACATATAGCACCGAAACCGGCGATACATAACATGTTACACTTACGGTCGCAGAAAAGAAAGTGAAAAACTATAACAGTTGGAATCCGCAACCACCTTAGACATCGCATGCCTAACCAAATGAATTCCTTAGATATCACATGCCTAACAATTATAAACCCCACATTTTAGTCTCGATCTCGAAAACACTTTTCAATATCAAGTCGGGCAATTCAACAAGATTCCCGACAACCTGATCGAATACTCGTCGGAAACTTTAGTAGACGGCCGCACCCCGATGTTGTCGACTAAGTACACTAAGGCGGAAAACCGCTGCCGCGAGCACCCGAACGGATGCTTTTGGCGACGGGTTCTCCTACAGTCACTTGGTCGGGGCTATGGGGCGAGGCTATCTATTAAGTTTACCCGGCGAGTATCCGCGTACGCTACGTGATTGCGACGGACTTTTGATCACATCAAAATCCCGTGGCAACCGTTCAATTGAGACTAAACTGCTAGATTTATAACATTCAAATTAGTTATCTCATAACTACATGTGGATTCCAAATATTGTATCCCATCACATAATATCCGGACCAAGTTAAACTCTTCGATCGATTCATCTAAGTCCCGCAATTTCCCGACAGCTCAACACTTGAGCACAATTTTAATAATACCCAGAAGATGCCACAGTACCTATGAACCAGCCGTAGAAGGGTCAAACCAACGCCTCACATGTGAAACGCCAAACTACCACAAACCCTAAGGTTCAAGTGGTGGTTTTTACGGCCACATAATCGAGTTAAGGTTTACGTTCTTCTAGAGGGTCCAAAAAATCACTTGCATGTTTTTCCGAATACGTTAAACTTGGAAAAATGGGTTTTTGACATTCGATCGAACTTTTTAACATTGTCTAGACAATATGTGAAATACCCGAAACAATGTTAAATCTACGAATACGAAACACTCCGATTTGATTATAGTTTAAAATCACATCACATGAAAAATTAGCAAAAATAAACAACACCTGAAACATCAAAACCAAGCCACTGGAACACTGACAAAATTTCAAGGGAGGGCGCTCGGTTTTGGCCGATATGGGGGGGTGCTCGGCCCAAATTTTTCCAAATGCCCTCAAATTTTGTCTGTGTTCATGATATATCATATACATCACTCTGTACTTGTTTAAAAACTTTTTTGACAACTTTTTGAAATCGACAGCAAGCAGGTTTTGACGATGCAGATTTTGGAGTTGTTTCGGTTTCATGATCTTAACAAAATCCGTAATTATTTCTAGTATGGCTCTGATACCACTGTAGGGTTACCTACGGCGGCAGCAATGTTTCGGGAGGCATCGTCAATGCCAAATTAAAATTTTGCCGATTTAGATAACCCTAAACTAGATCGTCTACTAGAAATATACGGAATAAACTATGCAAACACTTTGCAATATATAAAGAGAGAGGGAATACAACCTTTGTAGACCGGTCCTTCACTTCAATAGCTCCGTGTAGATGTCCCCTTCGCTGCGATCTCAAGCTCCGGACTCTAGAGAGGCTCCGTAGAAGAAACAAACGTGCTTGCATTGAAGACTTCGAGGCCAAAGATGATCTACGTCGGGGAGACACTAACTCAAGCTATTCCTTCACTTGGTCAAGAACTTTGTGAAGAGAACACCCTATACTACATGGCAAGTAGTAGAGGATGATGAAGTAGGAAGTGGGCTCACTTTAGAATTGGTTTTCTCACACTTTTTCTCATTCCACCATTAGAGCTAGTGAGCTTTTGAGGAGGAGGAAGAAGAAGAAGCTAGAACTCTTGTGAATAATTCATCCAAATGAAAACTTATCTAAATCAATTATTCACCCATGGTTGAGTTAAGCCATCATGCTTAACTCATGTAGAGAATTAACCAAAGTATGAGGTTAAGGGTTGGATTAACTAATATCCTAAGGAATGACAAAAGAGTTGACTTTGTCAATGTTTCATACAAGCTTCTACAAGCTTGATAACTTTGAGTAAAGTCTCCTCTCTTTTGTTATTCTTAAGGAAATAAGCAAACCCTAATTTAACCTAAACTTGATATAAGTCTCATACACTCATCTTGTATGTATTATCAAGCATGATACAAACATGTACACTTGCATATATCACATATAAACAATGTGCACAAACTAGTGAGAAAATAAATCTTAAGTGAGCAAATACTAGTTAATGTAATGTAATATATCAAATATATAATTATACATTAAATTATTAAATCAACTCTTGATTTAATAATCTGGCTATAACCGCCTAATATCAAAAGTAACAACTTATCGAATCAACACTTGATCCGATGACCCGGCTATATCGCATATAACCGACCAATGTCAGGAATCGCGAGAATAGAATACGGTATCTCATATCGTATCAATCTCGGTCCCGCACATATTGTTGGAGATAGTGCCCTCAGAGTCAATTATTGGATCACAGGCACGTGATTGTAATGATTGAGGGAGGACCTGTCCCAGTAGGACAGTCTTACTCGAGATGATAGTATGCTATCTGGTTTATCTTTATCATCGTGTACTGCTTTAGGTGACCTGACATGTCGCTATTACATGTTGATAGAGCCCCTAGGATTCTTGCTTGACCACCAGCAGTATGAGGGTGATCATATAAGTGGGAGCTGGGGTCTATAAGCACATCCTTAAAAGGTCCCTAGTCGTCGGAGTTTCGAGACAGGGCATCGATACTCCAGAGTAGACTAGTGTATACAGTCGAGACCCCGACGAGGGGCGGTGGCCGGTCTCACAAGCCACTAGTGTCAGTTGGTTCACCTAAGATGTATACAGGTGCTCATTGGGTTATGAGTACACCGGACAGGACTCGCCGGGAACATGCTAGTTGGTCTTATACCTGATGTCAGATAGCAGTTCCCTGGTGACATGTGTACAGGTTAGTTCATCGACCTGAGGATCGTCATTTGTCTCGTGTGAGTTCCCACTGTACTTTGATTACTACCCTACCACGCTCAAAGGAGACGTGCAAACAGGTTTTAGTTGGGTACAGTCCCGAGCCACATGGAGGCAGTGAGCGGATCTTCAGGGGTTCGTCTCTCCCGGTATTGGGGGTGAGGTCGCGCTGTGTCTAGGAGAGCCATTACACGAAGCCCTCGGCCGAGGAAGGAGATTTACTGGTAGGTATTCCAGTAGTATCTCAGGGTGTTCTGGGCTACACTCCGACACGACTTGTACCGCTTTTGGGGGTCTGACTTTTACCAACCCCCTAGGCCCGCCATGCGATGCTCATAGACGAACGGACCGGACTGTACGGATATTGTCACTGACAGGCTCAGTAGGGTGTCAGGATGAGTTCGCTCATCGACATCCCTTTTGGTCAATACCTGGTGGCCCGTTACGTATTGGCTTATACCTCTGACGTGCTAGTGGTTAAATCCACAACCAAGGTGTTGACGAGTCTTTAGAGTCTCCCACATTCAGTTACTCAGCTTTCGGGCAAAACGCTGTAGAGGCCGTATGGAGATATGGCAGGGTCCGATCAGATACGTGCGGTATTGCACGGATCAGGATCGGACGGTTAGTACTAGAGGCCGTATGGATATATGGCAAGGTTCGATCAGATACGTGCGGTATTGCACGGATCAGGATCGAACGGATTTTACTAGCCGGCTTTGGTTTAAGCCGGATTCTAGTATAGTACAGTATAGATTTTGTCTCATTGCATTTGTATTTCGGTTGGAATACAAATACGGGTGTGTATACACAGTATCGGGGTTTTCCTGTAATTTATTACGGGGCCAGTTTTCTGGAGTTGCCAGTTTGCTTTCCGTTTTGGCCAATTTCCTTTGTATCGTTCATTGGCCGAAGTTTGGTGGAGGAGGGCTTATTGGCATTTGTGCAAATAAGCATTTGTGGAGGGGGTCTTTGCATATTATTGTATCATAATTATTCCTCCACCATTTGACTTATTCATTTCATCATGGCTTGACTTTTGTAGGAATTGATTGTTGATGATGATGAAGGGTGAGGGTGTTGAGTGTTGGTGTTTCTTGGTGATCATTTTTCCATATGATAACCATTCCTCTCTCTCTTGCATGATTATGGTGTGGCTCGCCCCATTTTTGATTCATTCTCATTCTCCCAAAAGCTATGGCCGGCCAAGTGATGGGGGGGGGGCTGTCCAAATTCTTGTTGTGAGGATTTTTGTATCTTTGGCTTTGTAAAATCCCTACAACTCCATCTCCAAAAGCTTATCTCATTATTCCTCCACCAAAGGCAACTCCATAACCCCAAATGAGACTTATAGATCTTCACTATATTCTACAGCAGATCTTGGGCACGTCGACTCGCCAGCTTCTTGCCCGAGTTGCCTCGGTATAGAGGCGGGAGCCCGTAAAAGAAGCCGGCGACGTGGTGCCCTTCCGGCGACGAGGTGGAGACCGGAGATTCCGCGGGAGATCGGGACGACGGCGAGAAGACCGGAGGACTCGGATCACTCGGTATATCTCTCTTTCCCATCCTGTAGTTAGCTAGAACTAGTTAATGGCCCGATCCGGGTTTTAGTGCACGGTGGTGCTGGTTCAAGAAAATTAAAGTTAACCATCGCTTCCGCATTTGGCCTCCGGATGGAGGCCGGGGCACCGCCGTGCACTTACAGTGGTATCAGAGCCTCGCCATTAACATAGTCTAGCTTTGTCTAATGTGTTTTACATTTCCGATCGAGCAAAAATTCCAAAATCCTCATTTTCAATAGCAACAGTTTTCTGTCGAAATTTTTTTGTCTCTAAAAATTTTTCAGGTTGTATAAAACTGGTGTACTGGAAGTCCTAAGAGTTCTGGGGAAATTCGAGACATTGATCTTTCAGGGAGAGTGCGGAACCGCGGCCAAACCCCACTTGGCGCCGCGGTTCCGCCGCAGTTTAGAGGGATCAATGCTTCAAATTTTTCCAGTGGGCTTCTGGGGTGAAAATAGGGTTTCTGGAATATTATTTTTGGGCCCAGAATTTCTTGATGTGCTACAGTAGTACTTGGGGACCCACTTGTTAAAATTTGATTGATCGGATATTTTAAACACAATAGTTCATAGTATTTACATTATATCTGCGACCGTGAATGTCACTTGATCGGTAAATCCTGTCCAATTGCTATAGCCCGGTTAGACGGATTTGCGAACGTGACTTTCACGTTGATGTTCTGTGATTTTGCTGTGATGTTGCGGATCGGTCGTGGGGATGCCTGGTTGCAATGCTAGTACAGTTTTGTTGTATTATGTACATTTGATATTGCGGGGCGAGCGTCCGACATGTGGACTGCCGTCACTGCCTGTTTGTATTATTATTTTGGGGCACGGCCAGGTTGCGGTCGATGTACCCGTTGTATGTATATTTTACTTTCTGTACTAGGATTGCCCCGCGAAGGGGTGCACGGATAGCCGGTTTCTAGAGGGCAACGAGCCTGCATCTCATGGCATTGAGACGGAGGGGACTTCACTCTAGAATTGGCGGGCTATTCGCCGCACTCGAAGGGGGTACAGGTTGACCCAGGAGGGGTGCCCAAGTTACCGGATTCCGTGAAGTGCTGGGTGGTCCATTCACGTTGCTGAAGGGGGCTGCCTCGCTTCAGGTTTTGGCGGGTGACTTGCCACGCCCGTAGGGGTCTAGGATTTCATTGCACAGGCTATCCACACGACCAGGGGAACGTCGGGTTTCAGTAGTGGCTCTGTGAAACCCGGGGATCCCAGATATCTGTATTGTTCTGTGATGCTGTACATTTCTGTGATGTTGCATTTTATCACGCCTTGAGCGAATATAATATATTGGTATATATATTAGTAGATGTTGTATATGTTTTGCATCCGCGCTAGTCCAGTCCCCGCTCTGTCGTTAGTTAGCTAACCTAACGGGTAATGACGGGTCCCAGTGGCGAATGCGGATGGCATATACGTACATCAGTATATTTTCGTTCTTTGTGGTGTGATCAATTGATGGGACTGCGTTGATTCGGATCAATGCAAGTTAAAAACAAACCTAATCTGATGTTGTTGGAACGCTTTTCAAAAAGATGTTATTGCAAGGACGTTCACTTTTGTTTTGCATCGTGGTATTCAGTTGGAATATCCTGCTCCTCAGTCGACGAGGCAAGGGCCGAGATCCCTTAACCGGGAGTGACCCCTTGGACAAAAAGTTTGCGTCAGGGCATTAACTTCACTATAGCCGATTACTTTTGCTTTGCATCGTGGTATTCAGATGGAATATCCTGCACCTCATTTTATGGGGAAAGAGCCGAGATCTCTTCACCGGGAGTGACCTCTTTAGCAACGGTTTTTGTCACTATATTTCAAAAAGCTATCCGGTTCCTTCAACGATATCAAGTTCTTTACGTTAAAGGTTTTCTCCAGAAACCATTCGTAGCCCTCCGTCGTTTCAGACGGGTAGCACGTAGTATTCATGCTATGTTTGTTGGCCTTCGTCAAGGCATAGTGTATGGTAGCTGCTTGTTGCCTTTCTGCAGCATAGATAGATGCGTTGGTTTAAGACAGTCGTATAGCCTTGTTGGCCTTCGTCAAGGGCTTGTGTGGGTGGGTTCAAATCAACCTGGAGAATGACGGGTAGAACTTGACATGTGACTTATGATTTGTTGGCCTTCGTCAAGGTCATAAGAGCATAGGGCAAAAATCACATCGGGAGTTTCAAAAGAACTGAAACTTGCCAGATATGCGCATACCTTCTAGAGTGTGATGATGTGAGCGGATTCCGTCACGTTATCATGCGATGATAGTTGGATCCCGATTCCTACTGATGAGTTGGTTTACTCCTCGGGTGATCCCGACTAATTCTTCTTTCAGGTTTAGAGGAGAATTTGAGGTACAGTGGGAGGTTTCCAGATTAGATAAATTGGTAACCATTCTGATCTAGGTTAGAGTGCACGCTGAGTGTTTCTTTTCTCTCTCTCTGGCAGCGACCATTGACCCGACCCTAAGACTATGACTCAGTGACCAAAATTAACCGAACCTTCTTAAACACTGGCTTTTGGATTGTCAGAGTTGCAAACCTCATTGCCACTCCTGCTTTTACCCTTTTCTCCAGGACACCCCGTATTACTACGAACGTCCACTTACATTGGACAAAACCATCGTATGGTTATATACGAACTCGAAAGAATTTATTCAAGGATGGTTTCAGGTTCTGGAGAAAACGGATAGGATTATTCAGTTGTCTTTTCCTTTCACCTTCTCTCAAGTTGCGAGTACTCCTTAGTTTAGGAAATAGTACACCTATTACACAAATTGGATAGTCTTCTTTCAAACCATAGGCTGGTGCCGACCGGTAGGGAATGAAGAAAACCAATTAGCCTAACGATGGTGTACATAAGGTATTAAGTTAAGACAAAGCAAGGGATTAGTAAGAGGGCAAAGTAAATTGCAACTGATATTCACGACCAAACCAAGTATTTCATTACCACTCCCACTTCACCTTTGTATTTCTCCAGGACACTCCGTATCACTACGAAGATCCACAGTTTATTGGATAATCCATCGTATGGTTATATACGAACTCGAAAGGAACTTGTTCCAGTTCGGGGATGGATTCTGGTTCAGGAGAAATAGGAATAAGTTTTATTCAGGTGTCTTTTATCTTCACCTTCTCTCGCATTGCGATTGTTCCTAGGATTGGGACAGTACACCCATTATGCTTATTGGATAGTCTTCTTCCAAACCATAGGCTGGTGCCGAACGGTAGGGAAGGAAGAAAACCATTTGGCCTAAGGGGTGTGCAGAAGGTAATGACTAAAGACAAATAAAGGGATTTGGAGAGGTGGCAAAGAGATATACGGTTACAGTTGTGAATCTGGATAATGGAAGAGGCATTACTAGGAATACCGGGATACCCTATCGAAACATTTCAATGTTTCAGTTTCACTGTGTGCTGTTAAAGGAAAACCGATTTCCCGATTAGATACTTACTCCAGGGTATGTATTTACCAGGTATGATTCTCACATCTGTATGGTTTTACAGATGATGAGTGGGAGTAAGTTATTGGGAATTAGGTGATCATCCTCATTATATCGGGATTCGTTGTAATCAGTGATATTTGAGGAAATCACCTGGGTTGTTTGCCAGACGGCAAATATTTGGTTTTGAATATCCGCTGTTGTGCACCAATTTTAAATTGATATATCTGTACGTCTATTTTCATAGAGTGAGATATACCTTTTTGAAATTATGTCTATGACATTTACCTATATCAGTGGATGGTTAGGTAAGGAGCATTAAACAGCGGTGTAATTCTTCTTAACCTTAAGTACAGTTTTAAACCTACGACACATAGTGAATGAGTTATTAGACTCAAGGGACTCATACAGAGTATTGTATGTTGTCCAGGGTCCATCAGGACAGAGGGGTTGGTTCTCGTACTATATTCGGTTTACTTATGACTTCTCTAGTTTTTAGACAAGTGTTTCATAGAAACACAAGGTCCGAATTTTGAGAAGTTATAGGTATTTGAATAAAGTAGAGAACCAGGTATTGCAAGTATCGGGATTCTTCAAAGTGATCGAAGATGTAGATACTTGTCAATGGTATTCAGTTGATAGTAATGGTTAAGAGAACTTGCTTCTCTTTCAGGTTACTCATATTTGGAAGCATTCCTAAGTTGAGTAACGCTGATCGGCCTCCTTCCATTTAGTTGACATGCACTGGGGACAGCTGCATGATTTGAATCTGGTTCAATTAAATCAGTGCCTCTGGTTCTATATTGGATATAGAACAGTGCGTATCTTAACGATGATAAGGTACGGGGAGTTGTCCGGATTATGCTTAAAACCAGACTCTGGATAACTCAAGGCAAGTTTCTGTAATGGCTGTTTGTGGGTTGACCCAGGCTATGACGAGGGTTGACTTTCTACCATCTGGAAGATCAATAGTGATATTGTTCTTGACTCGCCACAGTTTTATTAAAAATGGATTTTTTCAGAAAAACAGTAGTGGGAGTATGGTAGAACTGGAAGTGATTCCAGAACCTCAAACGATTACTGAAGATTTGATAAGGAACCTAAAGATTCAATCTGGATTGACATTCCATTGGCCACTCCGCAGATTTGGTGGGTAACTTCAGGCACCCGAGAGATACTCCGGTAGCCTCAAGGACGGTGATAGGAAAGTTCTTGTTTACCCAGACTTGCCATTGCTGTTGTTCCAGACTGTGAGACCCGGAAGGAGGATGAGTATAGCGTCGTTCTAAACTTGCTTTAGAAGTGTACGTTTATATGACTTTGCCAGAGGGTTGTCGTAGTCAGTGGGAGCAGCGGAAGCATTGGTGGACAGGTAGCTTATGTCTATTTATAGACTAAAGCAGATGTAGCGGAGAAAGATCATCAATTTCTGGTATGACAGTCATAGGTTTGACTTCATCAGAATAGGGGATGGATCTGTTGAGAAGGTAGTAGGGTGTGATGTCATGGTATTTGGATGACATACACAGAGTAGGAAGTGATATTCCTATACTACGATCGGTTATACTTTGGTCGTTACACAGTATTTTCTCCACATGGGATTTGGACATTATATCAGACATACTGGTTACTGGATCTATTGTTTTAGATCTAGATTTGGGTGGTTTCCCAATCTGGGTACTTAGACAGCATTCTAAGAGTATTTAAAATGGACGACTCCTGGCACGGTAGTATACCTGCAGGTAATGGAGTCACCCTCTCTAAAGGTGTCTTATAGACTAAAGGGGAGAGGGATGTGCATGATTGGCAGATCACTTGCTTAGGCAATTGAGTCAATCATGAGATGTCAAGTACAACACCAGATGTTGTTCTTGCACTAGATGCAATAAGTTGACATTGATCCAATCCTGGAGAAACAGTCGGAAGCAGTTTTAGAACATAAGTGGATGTTCTAGGGATATGATAACGACAGCCTGATTCGGGAGACAGTTATCATTCCAGGCTTCCAAGGTGACCTGGACGACAAGGAGGTTGTCAGAGTTATAGTTTTTCCCTCTGACGAGGGGCAGTATTTTGGACAGGTGATCCAGGCAGATACTGAGGGAGGCATGGCTCAGGATACTGATTAAGTTCAGTTGACGATACAGTCTAAGAAGTTTGGATTTGGAGTTCATTTATGAGCTAGGTCCCATCAGACATCCGGACATTCTAAGACAGGTATTGCTAATTTCAGGAGATGGCTTTCTCCGCGAACTTGAGATATAGAGAGACATAGAAAGAAACATCAAAGCGGATCCACTCACTAAGGCTATTCCTCGAACGCAATAGTTTCGCAAACGAGTTTTGTGAGACTGACTAGTAGAGGAGTTGGGTGTTCGGTATCACACGGGCTGTGAGTATGCGACATCGCAATAATTAGCCTTGAGTGCAAGTGGGAGATTGTTGGAGATAGTGCCCTCAGAGTCAATTATTGGATCACAGGCACGTGATTGCAATGATTGAGGGAGGACCTGTCCCAGTAGGACAGTCTTACTCGAGATGATAGTATGCTATCTGGTTTATCTTTATCATCGTGTACTGCTTTAGGTGACCTGACATGTCGCTATTACACGTTGATAGAGCCCCTAGGATTCTTGCTTGACCACCAGCAGTATGAGGGCGATCATATAAGTGGGAGCTGGGGTCTATAAGCACATCCTTAAACGGTCCCTAGTCGTGGGAGTTTCGAGACAGGGCATCGATACTCCAGAGTAGACTAGTGTATACAGTCGAGACCCCGATGAGGGGCGGTGGCCGGTCTTTCTTCAAACCTCACCGGCGTTGCCTTTCTGTGAAGAAACCCTTGAGTGAGTGAGAGGTCTCACAAGCCACTGGTGTCAGTTGGTTCACCTAAGATGTATACAGGTGCTCATTGGGTTATGAGTACACCGGACAGGACTCGCCGGGAACATGCTAGTTGGTCTTATACCTGATGTTAGATAGCAGTTCCCTGGTGACATGTGTACAGGTTAGTTCATCGACCTGAGGATCATCATTTGTCTCGTGTGAGTTCCCACTGTACTTTGATTACTACCCTACCACGCTCAAAGGAGACGTGCAAACAGGTTTTAGTTGGGTACAGTCCCGAGCCACATGGAGGCAGTGAGCGGATCTTCAGGGGTTCGTCTCTCCCGGTATTGGGGGTGAGGTCGCGCTGTGTCTAGGAGAGCCATTACACGAAGCCCTCGGCCGAGGCAGGAGATTTACTGGTAGGTATTCCAGTAGTATCTCAGGGTGTTCTGTGCTACACTCCGACACGACTTGTACCGCTTTTGGGGGTCTGACTTTTACCAACCCCCTAGGCCCGCCATGCGATGCTCATAGACGAACAGACCGGACTGTACGGATATTGTCACTGACAGGCTCAGTAGGGTGTCAGGATGAGTTCGCTCATCGACGTCCCTTTTGGTCAATACCTGGTGGCCCGTTACGTATTGGCTTATACCTCTGACGTGCTAGTGGTTAAATCCACAACCAAGGTGTTAACGAGTCTTTAGAGTCCCCCACATTCAGTTACTCAGCTTTCGGGCAAAACGCTATAGAGACCGTATGGAGATATGGCAGGGTCCGATCAGATACGTGCGGTATTGCACGGATCAGGATCGGACGGTTAGTACTAGAGGCCATATGGATATATGGCAGGGTTCGATCAGATACGTGCGGTATTGCACGGATCAGGATCGAACGGATTTTACTAGCCGGCTTTGGTTTAAGCCGGATTCTAGTATAGTACAGTGTAGATTTTGTCTCATTGCATTTGTATTTCGGTTGGAATACAAATACGGGTGTGTATACACAATATCGGGGTTTTCCTGTAATTTATTACGGGACCAGTTTTCTGGAGTTGCCAGTTTGCTTTCCGTTTCGGCCAATTTCCTTTGTATCGTTCATTGGCCGAAGTTTGGTGGAGGAGGGCTTATTTGCATTTGTGCAAATAAGCATTTGTGGAGGGGGTCTTTGCATATTATTGTATCATGATTATTCCTCCACCATTTGACTTATTCATTTCATCATGGCTTGACTTTTGTAGGACTTGATTGTTGATGATGATGAAGGGTGAGGGTGTTGAGTGTTGGTGTTTCTTGGTGATCATTTTTCCATATGATAACCATTCCTCTCTCTCTTGCATGATTATGGTGTGGCTCGCCCCATTTTTGATTCATTCTCATTCTCCCAAAAGCCATGGCCGGCCAAGTGATGGGGGGGCTGTCCAAATTCTTGTTGTGAGGATTTTTGTATCTTTGGCTTTGTAAAATCCCTACAACTCCATCTCCAAAAGCTTATCTCATTATTCCTCTACCAAAGGCAACTCCATAACCCCAAATGAGACATATAGATCTTCACTATATTCTACAGCAGATCTTGGGCACGTCGACTCGCCAGCTTCGTGCCCGAGTTGCCTCGGTATAGAGGCGGGAGCTCGTAAAAGAAGCCGGCGACGTGGTGCCCTTCCGGCGACGAGGTGGAGACCAGAGATTCCGCGGGAGATCGGGACGACGGCGAGAAGACCGGAGGACTCGGATCACTCTGTATATCTCTCTTTCCCATCTTATAGTTAGCTAGAACTAGTTAATGGCCCGATCCGGGTTTTAGTGCGCGGTGGTGCCGGTTCAAGAAAATTAAAGTTAACCATCGCTTCCGCATTTGGCCTCGGGATTGAGGCCAGGGCACCGCCGTGCACTTACACATATCACATATGTGCTCCTACTCCGTTTCGCTTGAGCCAGGAAACCCCTGTGTAGGACTCTAAAGACTTGTCAATACGCCGGCAGTAGATGATGATCATATCAAACACCCACAAGCCGCAAGCGGTATGCTAAACGTAACGGCCACCCGGGTATTGAGCGATCAGAAGATCAACAAGCAAGCCTGCTCTCACTCCTGCGAATCCACTCAGTAACACTACCGTACAGTCCGATCTCTTCGTCTGATATGTCGCATATCTCGTCTAGGGGTGGTAAACGTCAGACCCCATTAACTCGATAAGTCGTGTCGATTTTGTTGGAGATAGTGCCCTCAGAGTCAATTATTGGATCACAGGCACGTGATTGCAATGATTGAGGGAGGACCTATCCCAGTAGGACAGTCTTACTCGAGATGATAGTTTGCTATCTGCTTTACCTTTATCATCGTGTACTGCTTCAGGTGACCTTATAGGTCGCTATTACACGCTGATAGAGCCCCTAGGATTCTTGCTTGACTGCCAGCAGTATGATGGCGATCATATACGTGAGAGCTGGTGGTCTATAAGCACATCCTTAAAAGGTCCCTAATCGCTGGAGTTTCGAGACAGGGCATCGATTCTCTAGAGTAGATACCCCGACGAGGGGCGGTGGCCGGTCTCACAAGCCACTGGTGTCAGTTGGTTCACCTAAGATGTATACAGGTGCTCATTGGGTTATGAGTACACTAGACAGGACTCGCCGGGAACATGCTAGTTGGTCTTATACCTGACGTCAGATAGCAGTTCCCTGGTGACATGTGTACAGGTTAGTTCATCGACCTGGGGATCGTCATTCGTCTCGTGTGAGTTCCCACTGTACTTTGATTACTACCCTACCACGGCTCAAAGGAGTCGTGCAAATAGGTTTTAGTTGGGTACAGTCCCGAGCCACATGGAGGCAGTGAGCGGATCTGCAGGGGTTTGTCTCTCCCGGTATTGGGGGTGAAGTCGCGCTGTGTCTAGGAGAGCCATTACACAAAGCCCTCGGCCGAGGTAGGAGATTTACTGGTAGGTATTCCAGTAGTATCTCAGGGTGTTCTGGGCTACACTCCGACACGACTTGTACCGCTTTTGGGGGTCTGACTTTTTCCAACCCCCTAGGCCCGACATGCGATACTCATAGACGAACGGACCGGACTGTACGGATATTGTCACTGACAGGCTCAGTAGGGTGTCAGGATGAGTTCGCTCATCGACGTCCCTTTTGGTCAATAGCTGGTGGCCCGTCACGTATTGGCTTATACCTCTGACGTGCTAGTGGTTAAATCCACAGCCATAGTATTGACGAGTCTTTAGAGTCCACCACACTTACAGTTACTCAAGCTTTCGGGTGAAACGCTGTAGAGGCCGTATGGAGATATGGCAGGGTCCGATCAGATACGTGCGGTATTGCACGGATCAGGATCGGACGGTTTGTACTAGTAGCCGTATGGATATATGGCAGGGTTCGATCAGATACGTACGGTATTGCACGGATCAGGATCGAACGGATATTACTAGCCGGCTTTGGTTTAAGCCGGATCCTAGTTTAGTACAGTGTAGATCTTGTCTCATTGCATTTGTATCCGGTCGGAATACAGATACGGGTGTGTATGCACAGTGTCGGGGTTTTCCTGTAATTTATTACGGGACCAGTTTTCTGGAGTTGCCAGTTTGCATTCCGTTCCGGCCGGTTTTCCTTTGTTCTTTCCCGGCCGGACCTTTTGATGGAGGGTGTTATTTGCAAGTTTGCAAATAACACTTTGTGGAGGGGTTTCATGCAAATGGTTTGATTATGAAAGCATCTTTTTATTCCTTTCTTTTCTATCATCATTTCTTGCATAAAGGTGATTAGGATTGATTTGTGTTTGGATGTGAGGTTTGCTTTTGATATGGTCACCTCTTGCTTTTCCTACACTCACCTCCCTCTTGTATTTGTTTCCTATCCCTCCACCATTCTCACTTGGACAAGGCCGGCCACTCTTTGGAGAGAGGAGAGAAAAATGAGAGAGTTCTCATTTTGTGAGGGTGTGGGGAAAAATTATCATTCATATCATTTTTCCATTGCCACAAAAATCCCTAAGTCCATATCTTGTTGATTCCTCCATCAAGGCAACTTCATAAACCCCATGAGGCAAAGTGATTCTACACTACTTCTACAGCAAATCTTGGGCGCGTCGGCCAGCCAACTTCGCGCCCGAGTTGCCTCGGTATTGAGGTGGGAGCCCGTAAAAGATGCAGACGATGTGGTGCCCTTCCGGCAAGGAGGCGACGACCGGAGTTTCCGCGGGAGATCGGGACGATGACGAGAAGACCGGAGGACTCGGATCACTCGGTATATCTCTCACCCTTTCTCTTGATTGCTAGTATCGGTTAATGGTTTCGATCCGGGTATATTGTCCGCGGTAGCGCCAGTTTGAAAGTTAAGAAAAATTTTGATTCCGCATTTTGGCCTCGGACAGACGGCCGGGGCGCTGCCGTGGCGCAACATGGTATCAGAGCCACGCCATTAACCTAGTCTAGCTTGCTCTAGTATGTTTAAAGACCCGATCGAACCAAAATCCCAAAAACCGTATTTTCCTTCACATCAGTTTCTGTCGATTTTTTTTGGTGTCCAAAAATTTTTCAGGTTATTGCAGAATGATGTACAGAGAATCCCAAGAACACTGGAAAAATTTGGTAACCCAATTCTTCCGTACGACCGCGGAACCGCGGCCTTAACCCCTCTTTGGCCGCGGTTCCGCCGCAGGAAGTTGGGATCACTTCGCCATATTTTTACAGTGGGCTTATGGGCTGAAAATAAGGGTTTTGGTATATTTTGTTTGGGCCCAGATTTTCTGCAAGTGCTACAGTAATGCTTTGGGGCCCACTTGGTATATTTTGTTCGATCGGATATTTTAAACTTGCTAGTTCACAGTATTTACATTATATCTGCGCCCGTGAATGTCACTCGATCGGTAAATCCTGTCTAACTGCTATAGCCCGGTTAGACGGATTTGCGAACGTGACATTCACGTTGATGTTCTGTGTTTATGCTGTATTATTGCGGATCGGTCGTGGGGGATAGCCTAGATGCAATGCTAGTACAGTTTTGTTTTATATGTACATTTGATATTGCGGGGCGAGCGTCCGACATGTGGACTGCCGTCACTGCCTGTTTGTATTATTCTTTTGGGGCACGGCCTGGTTGCGGTCGATGTACCCGTTGTATGTATATTTTACTTTCTGTACTAGGATTACCCCGTGGAGGAGTGCACGGATAGCCGGGTTCTAGAAGGCAACGGGCCCGCATCTCATGGCATTGAGACGGAGGGCGCTTCACTCTAGGATTGGCGGGCTATTCGCCGCACTCGTAGGGGGTACAGGTTGACCCAGGAGGGGTGCCCAAGTTACCGGATTCCGTGAAGTGCTGGGTGGTCCATTCACATTGCTGAAGGGGGCTGCCTCGCTTCAGGTTTTGGCGGGTAACTTGCCGCGCCCGTAGGGGTCTAGGATTTCATTACACAGGCTATCCACACGACCAGGGGAACGTCGGGTTTCAGCAGCGGCTCTGTGAAACCCGGGGCTTCCAGATATCTGTATTGTTCTGTGATACTGTATATTTCTGTGTTGTTGCACTTTATCACGCCTTGAGCGAAATATAATATATTGGTATATATATTAGTAGATGTTGTATATGTTTTGCATCCGCGCTAGTCCAGTCCCCGCTCTGTCGTTGGTTAGCTAACCTAACGGGTAATGACGGGACCCAGTGGCGAATGCGGATGGCATATACGTACATCAGTATATTTTCGTTCTTTGTGGTGTGATCAATTGATGGGACTGCGTTGATTCGGATCAATGCAAGCTAAACAAACCTATTCTGATGTTGTTGGAACATTTTTTCAAAAGGCTGTTATTGGAAGGACGTTCACTTTTGTTTTGCATCGTGGTATTCATTTGGAATATCCTGCTCCTCAGTCAACGAGGCAAGGGCCGAGATCCCTTCACCGGGAGTGACCCCTTGGACAGAAGTTTGCGTCAGGGCAATAACTTCACTATAGCCTATTGCCTTTTGCTTTGCATCGTGGTATTCATTTGGAATATCCTGCTCCTCATTCTACGGGGAAAGAGCCGAGATCCCTTCACCGGGAGTGACCTCTTTAGCAAAGGTTTTCGTCACTATATTTTTTATAAAAGGCTATGCAGTTCCTTCAACGATATCAAGTTCTTTACGTTAAAGGTTTTTTGGCAAAAACCAGCCGTAGCCCTCCGTCATTTCCTACAGGTATTATTTAGTATTCGTGCTGCGTTTGTTGACCTAGTCAAGACGTAGTGTTCGGTAGCAGAGTGGTACTTGTTTGTTGCATAAGTGGGATTGGTTAAGACAGTCGTGCGGCCTTGTTGACCTAGTCAAGGGCACGTACGGGTGGGTTTAATGCAATCCAGAATAATGACGGGTTGAACTTGACTGGCGGTTTATGGTTAGTCAAGGTCATAAACCGCTTGGGGTAAAAATCACATCGGGAGTTTCAAAAGAACTGAAACTTGCCAGACATGCGCATACCTTCTGGAGTGTGGTGACGTGAGTGGATTCCGTCACGTTATCATGCGATGATAGTTGGATCCCGATTCCCACTGATGAGTTGGTTTACTCCTCGGGTGACCCCGACTAATTCTTCTTTCAGGTTTGGGGAAGAATTTGAGGTTACAGTGGGAGGTTTCCAGATTAGATAAAGTGATAACCATTCTGATCTAGGTTAGAGTGCACGCTGAGTGTTTCTTTTCTCTCTCTCTCTCTGGCAGCGACCATTGACCCGACCCTAAGACTATGACTCAGTGACCAAGTTGACCGAACCTTCTTAACACTGGCTTTTGGATTGTCAAAGTTGCAGACCTCATTGCCACTCCTACTTTTACCTTTTTTTTCCAGGACACCCCGTATTACTACGAATGTCTACTTCCATTGGACAAAACCATCGTATGGTTATATACGAACTCGAAGGAATTCGAGGATGGTTTCCGGTTCTGGAGAAAACGAATAGGACTATTCAGTTGTCTTTTCCTTTCACCTTCTCCCTGGATGCGGGTACTCCTTGGTTTAGGAGATAGTACACCTATTATGCAAATTGGATAGTCTTCTTCCAAATCTTAGGCTGGTGCCGAATGGTGGGGAAGGAAGAAAACCAATTAGCATAACGATGGTGTACAGAAGGTATTAAGTTAAGACAAAGAAAGGGATTAGTAAGAGGGCAAAGTAAATTGCGACTGCTATTCACGACCAAACCAAGTACTTCTTCGCCAATCCTAAATCACCTTTGTATTTCTCCAGGACACTCCGTATCACTACGAAGATCCACAGTTTATTGGATACTCCATCGTATGGTTATATACGAACTCGAAAGGAACTTGTTCCAGTTCGGGGATGGATTCTGGTTCAGGAGAAATAGGAATAAGGTTTATTCGGTTGTCTCTTATCTTCACCATCTCTCGCATTGCGAGTGCTGCTAGGATTAGGACAGTACACCCATTATGCTTATTGGATAGTCTTCTTCCAAACCATAGGCTGGTGCCGAACGGTAGGGAAGGAAGAAAACCATTTGGCCTAAAGGGGTGTGCAGAAGGTAATGACTAAAGACATATAAAGGGATTTGGACAGATGGCAAAGAGATATACGGTTACAGTTGTGAATCTGGAAAATGGTAGAGGCATTACTAGGAATACCAGGATACCCCATCGAAACATTTCAATGTTTCAGTTCAACTGTGTACTGTTAAAAGAAAACTGATTTCCCGATTAGACACTTGCTCCAGGGTATGTATTTACCAGGTTGGATTCTCACATCTGTATGGTTTTACAGATGATGAGTGGGAGTAAGTTATTAGGAATCAGGTGACCATCCTCATTATATCGGGATTCGTTGTAATTGGTGATATTTGAAGAAGCCACCTGGGTTGTTTGCCGGTCGGCAAATATTTGGTTTTGAATATCCGTTGCTATGCACCAATTTCAAATTGATATATCTGTACGTCTATTTTTATAGAGTGAGATGTGCCTTTTTGAAATTATGTCTATGACATTTACCTATATCAGTGGATGGTTAGGTAAGGAGTATTGAACAGCGGTGTAATTCTTCTTAACCATAAGTACAGTTTTCAACCTACGACACACGGTGAATGAGTCGCTAGACTCAGGGGACTTATACAGAGTATTGTATATTGTCCAGTGTGCATTAGGACAGAGGGGTTGGTCCTCGTACTATATTCAGTTTACTTATACCTTCTCTAGTTCTTAAACAAGTGTTTCGTAGAAACACAGGGTCTAAGTTTTGAGAAGTTATAGGTATAAGAATAGAGTAGAGAACCAGGTGTTGCAAGTATCAGGATTCTTCAAGCTAATCGAAGATGTAGATACTTGTTTATGGTATTCAGTTGATAGTAATGAGAACTTGCTTCTCTTTCAGGTTACTCATAATTGGAAGTACTCCTAAGTTGAGTAACGCTGATCGGCCTCTCTTCTATTTAGTTGACATGCACTGGAGACAGCTGCATGATTTGAATTTGGTTCAATTAAATCAGTGCCTCTGTTCCTATATTGGATATAGAACAGTTCGTATCTTAATAATGTTAAGGTACGGGGAGTTGTCTGGCCTATGCTTAAAACGAGACTCTGGATAACTCAAGGCATGTTTCTGTAATGGCTGTTTGTGGGTTGACCCAGGCTATGACGAGGGTTGACTTTCTACCATCTGGCAGATCAATAGAAATATTGTTCTAGACTCGCCACAGTTTTATTAAAAATGGATTTTTTCAGAAAACAGTAGCGGGAGTATGGTAGAACTGGAAGTGATTCCAGAACCACAAACGATTACGGAAGATTTGATAGGAACCTAGAGATTCAATCTGATTTGACATTCCATTAGCCACTCCGCAGATACGGTGGGTAACTTCAGGCACCCGAGAGGTACTCCGGTAGCCTCAAGGACGGTGACAAGGAAGTTCTTGTTTACCCACACTTGCCATTGCTGTTGTTCCAGACTGTGAGACCCGGCGAGAGGATGAGTATAGCGTCGTTCTGAACTCGCTTCAGAAGTGTACGTCTATATGACTCTATCAGAGGGTTGTCGTAGTCAGTGGGAGCAGCGGAAGCATTGGTGGACAGGAAGCTTATGTCTATTTATAGACTAAAGCAAATATAGCGGAGATAGATCATCTATTTCTGACGTGACAGTCATGGGTTTGACTTCATCAGAATAAGAGATGGATGTGTTGAGAAGGTAGTAGGGTGTGATGTCATGGTATTTGGATGACATACACGGAGTAGGAAAAGAAACTCCTATACTACGATCGGTTATACTTTGGTCGTCACACAGTGGTTTCTCCACACAGGACTTAGATATTATATCAGACATTCTGGTTACTAGATCTATGGTTTTAAATCTAGATTTGGGTGGTTTCCTAATCTGGGTACCTTGACAGCATTCTATGAGCATTTAGAATGGACGACTCCTGGCACGGTAGTACACCTGCAGGTAATGAAGTCACCCTCTCTAAAGGTGTCTTACAGACTAAAGGGGAGAGGGATACGCATGATTGACAGATCATTTGCTTAGGCAATTGAGTCAATCATGAGATGTCAAGTACCACACCAGATGTTGTTCTTGCAGTAGATGCAATAAGTTGATATTAATCCAATCCTGGAGAAACAATCGGAAGCAGTTTTAGGACATAAGTGCGTGTTCTAGGGATGTGATAACGACAGCCTCTTTTAGGAGACGGTTATCATTCCAGGCTTCCAAGGTGACATGGACGGCAGAGTGGCTGTCAGAGTTATAGTTTCTCCTTCTGACGAGGGGCAGTATTTTGGACAGGTGGTCCAAGGAAATACTGAGGGAGGCATGGCGCTGGGTACTGATTAAGTTCAGTTATCGACACAGTCTAAGAAGTTTGGATTTGGAGTTCATTTATGAGCTAGGTCCCATCAGGTATCCAGACATACTCTAAGACAGGTATTGCTCATTTCGGGAGATGGCTTTCTTTTCGAACTTGAGATATAGAGAGACATAGAAAGAAACATCACAGCGGATCCACTCACTGAGGCTATTCCTTGAACGCAATAATTTCGCAAACGAGCTTTGTGAGACTGACCAGTAGAGGAGTTGGGTGTTTGGTATCATACGGGCTGTGAGTATGCGACATCGCAATAATTAGCCTTGAGTGCAAGTGGGAGATTGTTGGAGATAGTGCCCTCAGAGTCAATTATTGGATCACAGGCACGTGATTGCAATGATTAAGGGAGGACCTATCCCGGTAGGACAGTCTTACTCGAGATGATAGTTTGCTATCTGGTTTACCTTTATCATCGTGTACTGCTTCAGGTGACCTTATAGGTCGCTATTACACGCTGATAGAGCCCCTAGGATTCTTGCTTGACTGCCAGCAGTATGATGGCGATCATATACGTAAGAGCTGGTGGTCTATAAGCACATCCTTAAAAGGTCCCTAGTCGTGGGAGTTTCAAGACAGGGCATCGATTCTCCAGAGTAGACTAGTGTATACAGTCGAGACCCCGACGAGGGGCGGTGGCCTGTCTCACAAGCAACTGGTGTCAGGTGGTTCACCTAAGATGTATACTGGTGCTCATTGGGTTATGAGTACACCGGACAGGACTCGCCGGGAACATGCTAGTTGGTCTTATACCTGACGTCAGATAGCAGTTCCCTGGTGACATGTGTACAGGTTAGTTCATCGACCTGGGGATCGTCATTTGTCTCGTGTGAGTTCCCACTGTACTTTGATTACTACCCTACCACGGCTCAAAGGAGTCGTGCAAACAGGTTTTAGTTGGGTACAGTCCCGAGCCACATGGAGGCAGTGAGCGGATCTGCAGGGGTTCGTCTCTCCCGGTATTGGGGGTGAAGTCGATCTGTGTCTAGGAGAGCCATTACATAAAGCCCTCGGCCGAGGCAGGAGATTTACTGGTAGGTATTCCAATAGTATCTCAGGGTGTTCTGGGCTACACTCCAACACGACTTGTACCGCTTTTGGGGGTCTGACTTTTACCAACCCCCTAGGCCCGACATGCGATACTCATAGACGAACGGACCGGACTGTACGGATATTGTCGCTGACAGGCTCAGTAGGGTGTCAGGATGAGTTCGCTCATCGACGTCCCTTTTGGTCAATAGCTGGTGGCCCGTCACGTATTGGCTTATACCTCTGACGTGCTAGTGGTTAAATCCACAGCCATAGTATTGACGAGTCTTTAGAGTCCACCACACTTACAGTTACTCAAGCTTTCGGGCGAAACGCTGTAGAGGCCGTATGGAGATATGGCAGGGTCCGATCAGATACGTGCGGTATTGCACGGATCAGGATCGGACGGTTTATACTAGTAGCCGTATGGATATATGGCAGGGTTCGATCAGATACGTGCGGTATTGCACGGATCAGGATCGAACGGATATTTCTAGCCGGCTTTGGTTTAAGCTGGATCCTAGTTTTGTACAGTGTAGATCTTGTCTCATTGCATTTGTATCCGGTCGGAATACAGATGCGGGTGTGTATGCACAGTGTCGGGGTTTTCCTGTAATTTATTACGGGACCAGTTTTCTGGAGTTGCCAGTTTGCATTCCGTTCCGGCCGGTTTTCCTTTGTTCTTTCCCGGCCGGACCTTTTGATGGAGGGTGTTATTTGCAAGTTTGCAAATAACACTTTGTGGAGGGGTTTCATGCAAATGGTTTGATTATGAAAGCATCTTTTTATTCCTTTCTTTTCTATCATCATTTCTTGCATAAAGGTGATTAGGATTGATTTGTGTTTGGATGTGAGGTTTGCTTTTGATATGGTCACCTCTTGCTTTTCCTACACTCACCTCCCTCTTGTATTTGTTTCCTATCCCTCCACCATTCTCACTTGGACAAGGCCGGCCACTCTTTGGAGAGAGGAGAGAAAAATGAGAGAGTTCTCATTTTGTGAGGGTGTGGGGAAAAATTATCATTCATATCATTTTTCCATTGCCACAAAAATCCCTAAGTCCATATCTTGTTGATTCCTCCATCAAGGCAACTTCACAAACCCCATGAGGCAAAGTGATTCTACACTACTTCTACAGCAAATCTTGAGCGCGTCGGCCAGCCAACTTCGCGCCCTAGTTGCCTCGGTATTGAGGTGGGAGCCCGTAAAAGATGCAGACGATGTGGTGCCCTTCCGGCAAGGAGGCGACGACCGGAGTTTCCGCGGGAGATCGGGACGATGACGAGAAGACCGGAGGACTCGGATCACTCGGTATATCTCTCACCCTTTCTCTTGATTGCTAGTATCGGTTAATGGTTTCGATCTGGGTATATTGTCCGCGGTAGCGCCAGTTTGAAAGTTAAGAAAAATTTTGATTCCGCATTTTGGCCTCGGACAGACGGCCGGGGCGCTGCCGTGGCGCAACAGATTTGAGGCTCATAACGGGTCGAGAAACTACTGATAACACTTACCAGTATATCTCTGAAGCTGCCTTGGCCAAGGACTTCCTGTTATAGCCAATCGAGCACAGCGCAACATCAACTCCCTATACCGAGAGAGACAAAACCCCTCCTATTCCTCATTACCTCCATGTGATTCGGGACTGTACCCAAAAGCCACTGTTTTGCACGCCCTCTTGGACGTGGTATGATGGAAATCAAAGCACAGTTGGAATCACACAAGACTCTATGACAATCTCGGGTCTACAGACTAACCTGTACCAGTGTCACCAGAGAACTACCATCTGACGATAGGTATAATACCATCTGGGAGTTCTCGGCGAGTCCGTCCAGTGTACCTAGTCTCCACTGAGCACCTGTAACTGTCTCTGATGTCAAACACCAATGGATATGGGATCATCCATCGCCCATCTGTATGGGTCGAGAAGTTATACGCTAGTCTACTCTGGTATATCGATGCCCTATCTCGATACACCTACGACTAGGAATATTTGAAGGATGTACTTAGCGACTACACTGTCCCCACTAGTATGATCTGCATCATAGTCCTGGTAGTCAAGTACTCATCCTATGGGCTTTATCAACATGTAACATAGAGACAATCAGAGTACATGTTAAGATAAAGTGCAGCCAGATAGCATACTATCATGTCGAGCAAGAAAGTCCTCCATATATATGTCCTAGCATCCACTACAATATACATCGTATGTACAGTAATGGCCTCTAGGGTATACATATTACTAACACTTTATTTATAGATGAGGAAAGTTGTCTCAGGGAGCGAACTAGTTTCTGCTCTCGTGGGATCTACATTGGCTGCGGAGACTTCTTCTATATTGTGGTAGGAGAACTTTGTCTGGCCCTTCACAACAACTTGAAGCTGTTCCCAGTTGGAACAACAACATTCACCACTGTGGTTGAAACTGGACCATGCGGAGAACTGCCCCCAGCTCATTTTGTATGATGCCGATATCGACGTTGACCGTTTCTTACGGCCGAGATTTGATTAGCCGCAGGATTTTGCCAAGCCTGCCCCCTGTTTCCTTTAAGAGCTTAAATATTTTCCCCCCTGCGTCGACCTTGGTCCCTGGCAGGTGCCAGTTGTTTGAGAACTGATTCCATTTACAGCTTGGGGAACCAGCCTGTGGAAGACAGACTTCCACTGGGCTTCCTCCATTGGCATTGAGGCACCGAGGGTGGGAGGTGGGTGCATCGCCCAAAATGAAGCCCGTTGATTTCTTGAAGAGCCGGATTGCAAAGATTTGAGGCTGCAAGTGACCTATACTTGACTCTACCGGACATGACAGAGCCTGAATTGCTAGGGTGGGAGCAAACACCATTCTTCATAGAGATGAAATGCCGGCTTCAGTATCCACTCCCCTAAGGGCAACCAAAAACATACACACCGCGATTATCTGATCGCGGGAAAAACACGACACACGAAGTGTGGAGTGGAAAAAGGAAAAGGTCCCACCGGGCGTGCCAGAATTTGTTTACCGCCGGAAAACGCGACCGGGACGTTGGGACGTCGGGCCTGAATTCCGAGGGTAGATGCTAATTGGTGCTATCCGTCCACCTCTCCGAAGATGCCAAGTTGATTTATGGCACCATGTATCGAAGGTTTAAACGGATGCGGCCGATGTAGCAGACTTCGTCAGATTCCCCCTCGTTGTGGGATTTTTGATTGTGGGGACGCTCTTCCCTGCAGGCGAAAGCCCCTGCAGTTAATTAAGCTACCGCATCGCGGTAACCACTTTCTCCTGCTCCAGATGGACACTTCATGTCGTGGGTGTTTGTTTTGTTTTTGGTTGCCCATGGATTGTATACGGAGACTAATTTATATTGTCGCCCGTAGGACGTGGATTAGTCCAAATCCGTATTTTCTTAGATTTGGGTTTGGGGGGGTTGGTTTAAGGATACGTTAGTCTCATTTGAGACTAAGATCAACTTAAACGTTTTTTAAGGATACGTTAGTCTAATTTTAGACTAAGATCAACTTAACGGGATCGTTTAGATCCAACACGAGAGCAATTGGCTCTATTATTTAGTTTAGAGACATTGCGGTCGATTAGTTTAAGGACATTACGGTCCATCGTTAGTTTAAAGACATCGCGGTCAAGGTTAAGGACATCATAGTCTGTGGGTTTAAGGACCCCACAGTCCGATGTTAGTTTAAAGACATCACGGTCGAGGTTAAGGACATCATAGTCCATGGGCTTAAGGACCCCACAGTCCGATGTTAGTTTTAAGACATCACGGTCGAGGTTAAGGACATCATAGTCCATGGGCTTAAGGACCCCACAGTCTGATGTTAGTTTTAAGACATCACGGTCGAGGTTAAGGACATCATAGTCCATGGGCTTAAGGACCCCACAGTCCGATGTTAGTTTTAAGAAATCACGGTCGAGGTTAAGGACATCATAGTCCGTGAGTTTAAGGACCCCACAGTCCGTAGTAATGTGTGGTTGTCGGGACCTGTCACCTCACTGACGACGTTGAAGGATTACAACGACAGATATCAGAGGAGTAACGAGATGTACCCTCGAAACAGTGTGAATTGTTTGAGTGATCTGTATCCCAGTTTGGGACTAAGATCTGTTGAATATTTATGAGCAGATGTGTTCAGTTCAATATAAGTTGAGGACTTATGGCCATAATTGGGCTAAGTCCAATTAAAAATGTTTAACATTTTTATTTTGTTCTGGCTATTAAGCCTTTATTTGGGCTTAGCCCGTTTAATAATGCTAGGCATTGGGCTCTGACATTTTTTTCTTGATCATAACAAATTGTGTTCTGACAATGTGCCACGTGGCGCGCCAGACGCTTTGCGCCAGTTAAAGAGCGCATTGCACTTCTGTCAGGTAGCGCACACGAAGAGGACATGTGTCGCGCTTAACGCTAAGCGCTAGTTCATTAGCGCATTGCGCTTTTAATTTATGAGCGCTTTGCGCTAGTCTGTTGACGAGCCAATGAGTGACACGTGGCGTGCTTGGCGCTGAGCGCCAGCCCATGAGCGCAGTACGCTGTTTCAGAAGCGCAAAGCGCAGATTGTGTCTTTGGTTGACACGTGGCAGCTTTTGGCGCTGAGCGCCGGTCCAATAAGCGCAAGAGCGCAATTCATTAGTGCAAGGCACTTTCTAAATAGCGCAAAGTGCATTTGATCAGATTTAGGATCAAAAAACAAATTTATGTTTTTCTTAAGGGAGGCTTTGCCTCAAGATTCAAGAACAAAAGTCTTGTTTTATAAAAGGGCTCTGTCTTTATAGATCAAAGATCTGTGAATGAAGTAAAATACTTCTTTTATTATTTTATGATTAGATCTTTTGATCTTTTTTTTTTATCAAAAACCTTGGTGTTTTTTCAGATCTATGATCTTTTTTAGAAGATGGTTCTTCTTTTTACGAGATGGTTTCATCTCTGTTATTCAAGAACATAGTTCTTTACCTTGAAAATGAAGAAAAATCTTCTTTTTTTTCCTAAGAGCTTGCTCTTCAAAGTTTTGCAGAGGGTTTTTCTCTCTCTTCTTCTGTGTCTCCACCTTCTGTATCTTCTATCCCCTCTCCTAGACTTGAAGTCTAGGGGCCTTTATATATGGCCAATTGATTTGTTGAATCAGTTTTAAGAGATCTTTCTCTGATTGATTTAGGAATATTTCCCACCGTTGGATCTTTGATCCTAAGGCTTCTGTTTTACAGAAGATAATCTTCTTGTTTTAATAAGATTGAAAAATCTTTCCATAACAGAATTTTAGTTCTGATTAATTAATAATTTATTATTATTAGATCTTTTGTTCTGACGGTGGGGAATTTTTAATTCCAGCGCTGGCGCACCTTGCGCCAGTACGCCCGTGCTTGACACGTGGCGCGCAGCGCAGAGCGCAGCGCAATTGTGCTAGCGCGCCCATGTTTGACACGTGGCGCGCAGTGCAGAGCGCAGCACAACAGCGCTAGCGCACCTGTGTTTGACACGTGGCGCGCAGCGCGCAGAATCTGAAGCGTTGCTTCAATTTAAATTTTGAATTTTGAAACAGAGCTTTGCTCTGATTGGGGGTGTGCTGCCTAGGGCGCAGCGCACCTGGCGCCAGCGCGTCTGTGCTTGACACGTGGCGCGCAGCGTACAGGATCTGAAGCGTTGCTTCAATTTTTAACTGTTGGCTTTGAAGCATTTGTTACATTCTTTGCATGTGGATTTTTTCCTTGTATTATATTTTATTATTATTATATTTATTTTATTGTTATTATTTTATAAGGGAGTGGGTTTTGAGCCAAAATTTTAGCGGGAACAACAGGTAGTTTCTTGTGTTACGACTACGCGCGATACGTTATCCGAAACGGTACGTGCAATTCGTGCTGGTTTTGCTCTTGGGTTGGTTTCGTCGTGTCGCTACGCACGTTAGCCACTAAACGAACACTTGGGAGTAGGTTTGGAGTTGGTGTGTCGGAAAAACGTAGTTTGTACGTGTTTTTGATCGTTTGCTAATAAACACTTGTGTTATCGTTTTGTTGTTTTAGGTTCGCAGGCGGGGACTTCGGACGCTGCGAAGAAGAGGAAACAGGTGGTTGGCTTTACTTAGCCAGGACGGTTGGTGAGTAGATTTTAACATCTACAGGGGAATCGCCCGCATGGCGTTATGCGTCTGGGCTAGAAATGACTTGACTTTGTTGCATATTCTATTTCATATATAGAGTTGCGCATGCACCCTGTTGCTTAGTTACTTATTGTGCTTGGACTAGTATCCTTAAGACACTGCACATATTATTGACGGCTCATGTTGCACGAGCACTGATTGTATGCCACACACACCGTCAATAATTGCCATGTTATGCACAACACACATACCTATATGATATTGTTTGGTTAGGGACATTGAGACATTGATTCATATTTCATTATGCATATGATATATAGCATACCTGTATACCTACATGCTTACATATATGCCTTGACATGCTTACATGCTAGTTACCTGTATACCTATAGGGTATTGTACCATTAGCGATAGGTACATACACACATAATGACATAGCTACGTGTATACCTTGCATACATACTTCACTTATACCGGGAGGGTATATTACATCATTACTGATAGGTAGATACCTATACCTTACTATACCTCTATGTTTACACATATATCTGGTTATAACTACATGTTCACCTTTATTTGATGTTATATTGGACTTGGAGAATTAGGAACCGCATGATTTATATTTTAACTGGTTGCAGTTAAATAGCGGATTTTCCTTTATACGCTCGCATTTCAGTTTCATGTTGCGTATATTATATTCATGGATTTTCGCATTGAGATATGGATTTTTCATGTTGTTTTCTAGATTTGGGGACCGTAGTAGTTTCATGAAATTATGCATTATTTGAAAAACCCGGTTTCCCTTGATATGATATTTCAGCACCCACCATGAGTTTTATTGGTTCTGATATGTATACCCCACGCGAGGAAAGGAAGGGTCCGTGTGTGGGTCCATGGTGGGAGCTGGAGGTACCCCGAGGCAAGAATCTCACTGAGGAGATGAGTTAGTGGGGGAACCATACCTACCGGTGACAGTACCTATGACTCGGCGGTTATCGTGGGGATACCGACGGGAGTCATGTACGTATTGATACGTCGAAAGGCGAGGGTCAGAGCTAGGCACTCGAGCTTTAGGTATAGCGTATGATACGTACATATCAGGGGGTCAGTCGTGGTGACAGCACCCGATAGTCAGTATTTCGGTGTCGATGCTTGACACTTGTTTCATGATATTTTGGGTGTCGATGTTAGACACCCACCTTATATGAAACTTACTTGATACTGATATTGTACACACAGGATATGTGGGATATACTGATATTGTACACACAGGATATGTGGGATATACTAATATTGTACACACAGGATATGTGGGATATACTGATATAGCACATACAGGATATGTGAGATCTACTTGATGTTGTACATTCGGGATGTATGAGATTTACTTGATGTTGTACATCAAGGATATATGAGACTTACGTGATATGAGAGCCAATTTGGGGGCTGATTTGTGGAAATTGGGACTTGGATTGTCTTATTGGATTTTGGTTCTACCATGAGGTTAGGATTTCCGTGGAAATGACATGTTTTATTCCATACTCAACATTTATTGTTTATGCACTGTTTCATGTATTAGTAGTACCTGATAGAGTACCTTCCATGACTGTTGCATTTACATACTTTATTTTATATGCATTTCTTCATGTATTAGTAGTACCTTACATGATTGTTGCATATACATTGTCATATTACTGCTTCATGTATTAGTTGTACCTGCTAGTGTACCTTTCATGACTGTGGCATTACATATGACCATTCATTGCTATTAGATGCCTATGTTAGATTCACGTTGTACGTGCATACTCGCGATTACCTGCTTATGTTATTTACTATTCATGAGTTGGCAACTCACCCCCGTTGTGCCACAGTGTTTTGCAGGTGTTCCTCAGGATAGTCAGAGGCAGGGATATTTCCATCCATCGTGTCAACTTTTGCTGCGGATACCGCTTCGCCTGACAGTGTGCAGTTTTGCTTAGGTAGGTTTTGCGGTTATCCGATGTTGCTTGTTGTATATTCGTTGTATCATGTACTCTCCATCTACCATTATCTTGTATGACTTAGAGACTTGGTGTGAGGACGATATTGTATATTATTTTGTGACTTGGAGGTTTTTATGCAGTTTTATTTATATCGTCTCTTTCTTCGCTACGACATCGTATATCTGTTGTGGTAGTTGTTTTCCGCTGTTGGGCGTGGATTTTGCTCCCGTTCGGGATGCTTTTACTTATATTATGTTGTACCCATTTTTGGGGGCTTGTTTTACAAAGGAGGTGCTGTTAAAATTTTAAAGGAAGAAAAGTGGGACTTTAAAGAATTTGGTTTGAGATTTCAAAAGTTTTAGCAATGTTATTATTTCTTACTACTTTTGATGGTTTAGATTGCTGGGTTTTCGGCTTACTTAAATTGCGTTACGTCTGTAGACGTTGCGTAGTTTAAGGGCCATTGTTCAGTTGATAAAACTGCACATTTGTTATTACATTTTTCCTACCATTTTCATATTAAAAAAGAACTTTATTATAATATATCATACATATGAGGGTTTATGTGTAAAAATACTATTTTCCATGTGTTGATATATTATAATTAGCATTTGGTAGAAAAATGTATGCAAATAAATTCTTTGACCTAATCCTAGTAGAGCAAAGTCTACTTAATCTTATTTGAGTTGTTGTGCAGAATATTTCCAAGTTGTGCAGAATTTTCCAAGACTAGAATCAAGCAAATCAAGTTGTTGAAAAAGACTTGCCTAATTAAGAATCAAAACTTGATGACCAAGTCTGGCAGCAACCACGAGAAGATTTCTAAATTCTTAAGGTTCCAGATATCGACACATGTCACAGGGAGCAAGACCTAAAAGTTTGATCAATTGATCTCGACCATTGGCCGCGGATCCGCGGCCAAAACACCACTTGGGCCGCGGATCCGCTGCAGATATAGTGAGTTGGGAGTTGAGGATTTTTGGGGAAAATCTTTTCTATATTTTACCAAGTTTTCAAGCAAAAGATTCTGGCTTTGCACTATAAAAAGGCACCGAGAGCCTCTTGGAAAATTTATCAAGCCGAAGAGATCACGAAGCCCCAGACGCTCACGTATCCAGGCTGATCATCAACTGTTCGTCTACCTCCTTAGGAAAGATCGAGAAGCAACTAGTTTTGTAATCATTTTCTACGGAATAAAGTGTAGATTGTTCAAGTTGATTAATAAAGGTAGTTATTTTATTTAATTCTTTTGCATTTTACATTATGTTTTCCCTCTCTGTCTTTTCATCTTCTTCTCCCAACATGCGCGAGTAATTCTCCGCTTGTTAGGGTTCGTAGGATTAGGGTAGGCTAATGGACGATAAAGATCCCTAAACCCTTTTTAAGTCCTATAAAGTTTATGAACTTTATCAACAGAATCATTAACATCCTAATCGGGCGTGCTAGCAATTCTTTGCTAGTTCCGACCGCGATTAGAGATTAGATTAATGATTGTTTTGGTAAAGGCTAGATATGAACGGAGTTCCGTGTCGAGATAAGGGTTAAGAGTGGGATTCCTTTTCCCTCCAGAAACCCTAATCTACACGCATCACCGTCTTTCTAGTTTTAAATCTATTAATGGATAAAAATGGTAACTTTTAATTAATCGTCCATAACTACTAAATCCTAACGAACCCTACAAGCCTTCTTATTATATTATCTAAATCTCTAAAATAATCTAGATCTATATTTTTGCATTCTTGCTTAATGTAGATCTAGAAACTTTTCACAAAATTCTTATTTCCTCCTCTCTTTCAACACATCTAAAGTAAGAGTAAAAGGTTCCACGTTTCCCAAAGGACGACTCGTAATCATCTCGGTCAAGCTACACGCGACACCGTTATTGATTGCGGTTAACTACAAACACACTTTTTCGTACCAATCAAATGGCGCCGTTGCCGGGGATACGTGCATAATTTTTTTATTCTTACTATTTGTGTTGAATTCTTAGACGATTTATATCATTATTAAAACAAAACCGCAAATTGCATATTTAACGATTTGTGTGTGAATTTTGCGAGGGAATCTGGAGTCACGGACTTGAGGAAACAGGAGATCTAGGGTTTTACACTTCTCTGGTATCTTTCTTAACTCCTTCTCTCTCCTCTCAAATCCAATAAAATCTATTTTCTCCAGGATTCTTTGCAAAATATCGCCGCTCAAAAATCTTTTTACAAAGTTTTGTTTTGCGGTTTGTTTTTGCATATTTTAATACGGATTTTTAAGGGGCAAGAACAAATCCAGATTAGGTGGGGATTTCATCACCCTTTCCTAAGCCCCACAAATTACAAACCGAGCATATAGATCAACCCTTCATTAATTTAAAAAATATCTAGACCAGACTCTAAGGACTGTCGCGCTCAATAAGGACAGAGGAAGGTCGTGGGTAATCTATCGTTTATCCGCATTACTTTTGTAGTGCCTAGGCAAGTGTGTCAAAGGCTAGTGGTTTTTAATTAGGCCCACTACTGTGGTTCCTTCCCACTTACCTGGCACTTACCTAGCTACAAGGGTAGTACGGAGGCGGTAGAGGATTGATCATGTGGCTTGTCCTTTGGAAGTCTAGGAGCGGTCTAGAGACTGGACCTAGGTAACCATAGTTCTAGGGTTGTGCATTTTTGTTTGATTTGTCTAAATCCGTCATTTTTCAAAACAAACCAATTACTTTCTCTCCTTTTTACCCCTTCCCCTTTCTTCTCTTCTTATAATGGGTGACCTAAACAGAAAAACACTTGCCGATCTTTGCTGTCCATAACCAGATATCTCTTGTTTTCGTAATCCCTTCGGTATACCGTCCGGCTCTTCCATGTCCTTAAGAGATCATATAGAACAAGAAGGAAGAAACAGTTGGCCACCTCAGTCTAGGTCTTATCAACCGTATCCTAATCCGACACCTGTTTCAGTTCATACCCAGAGTGAGGAAGCCCCTAGACGAATGTCCATTGCTGAGCACATAGCTAGGCCTAGAGGCCAAAGTTTCAACCCGGACCAATATCAACCATCACCACCACTGTCCAGAGAAGAGTTTGATATGCGGTTTGTGCCATATAAGATTTCTGTTGAAAATAGCCAACCAACCAACCCATATCAATATTCTTCTTTGTAAGTCCATGCTACCTCTCCCGGTATTTTCGGGCATGCGGAATTTGGTGAAAAACAATTTTCTAGAGGTGGTAACATAGACTCAAAACCGGATCTTGGTTAAACATCTAACTAACAACCTAACTAGGAGTTGTTAATTACTCGGTTAGGGGGTTATACCTTTCTTTCTTGAACTCCTTCGTCTTCAAGCCTCGATGGTTGTCCGGATCGGCTTAACCCCGTCGTCTCCTTGCACCGAAGATCGATCCACCTGAAAGCTTCTACCTTTGGCTTCTTCTTCGGTCTTTGAAGAAACTAGTTCACTTGGTTTGCTAAACCTTATGAACTAGAGTGAGTAGAGAAGAGTGTATTAGGATTTTCTCTATGGTTCTTGGTTCTCAACACATGAGACAAGTGAACCATAGGCTAAAGAGAGGGAGAGCAAGAGGAAGAAGATGAGAGCTCAAGAACACAAGAGAGAGAATGAAAATGATAGAATGAGCAAGACTTTTCTCACTTGGCTCTCATAATCCAAAACCATCATCACAAAAATAGTAATCAAGTATTGTGTAAATGGTTCAAGTCAAAATGGCTATATCATTTCATGCACTCATATTGCACAAGAGAACAAGCAAGAAAAAAGTCTTTGCCATGAAATGATAGCCATTGTCATCATGATGGTCAACTTGTCCAACCTAGTCAACCCGTCAACAAAGTCAACAAGTCAACAAAGTCAACCCCTCAACAACCATGTCACCGCAATACTTAATTAATATTATTGTTAATTACATATCATATTCTCATTAGGGTTGAGCAAAAAGTCAATAGTCAACAGTCAACGGTCAACAACCCTAATGAGAATCCTCTACCTCTGTCTCTCCGTCAACTGTGCATACACACCCGCATTCGCGTTCGGAGGAACACGAATACATACTGGATAAAACCAATCCCAAAACGTACACTAGGATCTGGCTTAAACCAAAGCCCGCTAGTGTTAACTGTCCGGACACTGTACGTGCACAAGTGCATGAATGTGAGCGGACCCTGTCGCAAACCATGCGACCTCTACTCTTTTGCCTAAAGGCGAATAGCTTTCTGTGTGGGACTCTAAAGACTCGACATTATGCTGGCAGTGGGTTTAACCACAGACCGCAAGCGGCACTAGCTGTGCGTAACGGTCCCCAGGTAGATGCCGACAAGAAGACTGACAAGGTGAAACCCATATGAACTCCAACTGAGCCTGAATGTGACAATCTCCGTACTGTCCGGTCTGTTCATCTGATACATCGCATGGCGGGCCTAGGGGGGCGGTAAACGTCAGTCCCCTAATAGCGGTACAAGTCGTGTCGGAGTGAAGCCCAATACACCCTGAGATAACACTGGAAGCCTACCAGTATATCTCGCTTGCCCTGGCCAGGGACTATACGTGTAATAGCTCTCCTAGACACAGCGTGATGTCAACCCTCAATACCGGGAGAGACGAATCCTGTCTAACCGTCACTGCCTCCAAGTGCTTCGGGACTGCACCCAACTACTACCTGTTTGCATGACTTCTTTGAGCCGTGGTAGGGTAGTAATCAAAGTACAGTGGGAACATACTGGAGGCGAAGTGACAGTGTCATGTCAGCGGACTAAGCTGTACTCATGTCACCTGGGAACTGATAACTGACGATAGGTATAATACCAACTGGTCAGTTCCCGACGAGTCCTGTCCAGTGTACTCGTAACCTAACGAGCACCCGCATACTATCTCCAGTACGACGTACTGATGGCTGTGGGACAGACCATCTCCCACTCTGGGATGAGAAGCACATGCGCTAGTCTACTCTGGAGTATCGATGCCCTGTCTCGATAGTCCTGCGACTAGGGACCTGCATAAGGATGTGCTTATAGATTACCCAGCCCCCACTAGTGTGACTGCCATCACAATGCTGGTAATCAAGCAAAGATCCTAAGGGCTCCACTAATGTGTATAGGTGATATACTAAAATAAACACATGTACACATTGAAGTAGAAACAAACCAAGTAGCATACTACTATTTTGAGCAAGATTGTATATACAAGGTGAATATCCCAAGCTTCCATTAAGTAATATACAAACTAGTATGATACAGTAATGGCCTCTAGGGCATATACACTAACAGTCTCCCACTTGCACTAAGGCCATGTACTGGCGTATCGAAGACCTATCATCTTGATCAGCCGCTCGAACTGAGTCTGGGGCAAGGCCTTGGTGAATGGATCTGCAGTGTTATCTTCTGAAGCGACCCTCCGAACCTAGATCTCCTGGCGATCCACGATCTCCCTGATCAGGTGATACCGCCTCAAGATGTGTCTGGATCTCTGATGGGACCTGGGTTCCTTCGCTAAAGCTATAGCCCCGTTGTTGTCGCAATACAGAGGTATTGGATCAACAATGGACGGAACCACCTGAAGTTCTTTCAAGAACTTTCTCATCCAGACAGCTTCTTTTGCGGCATCAGATGCAGCGATGTATTCCGCTTCCATCGTCGAGTCTGCAACGGTTTCCTGTTTGGAACTCTTCCAACACACCGCCCCTCCATTGAGGGTAAAGACAAAACCCAACATGGACTTGGAATCATCCTTGTCACTCTGGAAGCTGGAGTCAGCAAAGGCCTCGATCTGGAGGTCTTTTCCGCCATACACCAAGAACATCTCCTTAGTCCTTCTCAGGTACTTGAGAATGTTCTTTACCGCTATCCAGTGTTTCTCCCCAGGGTTTGACTGATACCGGCTTACCACACTCAGTGCATAAGCTACATCCGGTCTGGTACACAACATCGCATATATTATAGAGCCTACCGCAGAAGCGTAGGGTATAATAGACATGCGATCCCTCTCCAAATCAGTCTTGGGAGACATCTCTTTAGAGAGGGTGATCCCGTGACAAGCCGGTAGGTTACCGCGCTTGGAATCTTCCATACTGAATCTCTTCAGTATGGTGTCGATGTACCTGGACTGTGAAAGTCCTAATATCCTCTTGGATCTATCACGATGGATCGGGATCCCCAGGATGTATGAGGCATCACCCAGGTCTTTCATGGAGAACCTGTGTGATAAGAACCCCTTGACAGATTGTAGCATAGGAATGTCATTTCCTATTAAGAGAATGCCATCCACGTATAAAACGAGGAATACTACAGTTCTTGCTACAAATCTAATATAGATGCATGGTTCATCTGGATTTTTGATAAAGCCAAATTCCTTGACCGTCTCATCAAAACAGATGTTCCAACTCCGCGATGCCTGCTTTAGTCCATAGATGGACTTAAGAAACTTGCACACCTTTCCGCTGCTCCCACTCTGAATGAAACCCTCTGGCTGGTCCATATAGACACACTCCTCTAAATTTCCATTTAGAAAAGTGGTCTTTACGTCCATCTGCCAAATCTCATAATCGTGGAAGGCAGCAATGGCAAGTAGGATCCGAATGGATTTAAGCATAATTACTGGAGAAAAGGTTTCGTCATAGTCCAAACCAGGTCTTTGACGAAAACCCTTTGCAACCAGTCTAGCTTTATAGGTCTCAACCTGTCCATCTACACCAATCTTCCTTTTGAAGATCCATTTGCATCCTACGGGTTTTACCCCGTCTGGAGCAATGTCCAACGTCCATACTTTGTTGGTGTACATGGACTCCATTTCGGTCCGCATTGCATCCAGCCATTTTACCGAGTCAACGCTCTGAACGGCCTGCTGGAAGCTAGTAGGCTCATCATAATCTATGATGCAATCCTCTCTATCCCCGTCTATGAGAAAACCGTAGTATCTCTCGGGCGGATGGGACTGCCCACTACTCCTGCGGAGCGGCGTAGGAATGTCCTGTTCTTTTGAACCCTCTGGTTCCACTAAGCTTTCAGTAATAGTCTGTGGTTCTGGAATTTCTTCCAGTTCTACTGCGCTCCCACTAATTTCCTTTTCTAAGAACTGGTGTTCTAGAAAGTGGGCATGACGAGAAACAAAAACCTTTTGTTCCCCTTCGCAGTAGAAGAAATATCCCTTGGAGTTCTTTGGATATCCCACAAACTTGCACTGTACTGAGCGTGCCTCGAGCTTGTCCGCATGCGGCTTTTTGACATAAGCTGGACTTCCCCATGTCTTAATGTGATTAAGATAGGGTCTCTTCCCACACCACATCTCATATGGTGTAGTAGGCACAGTCTTAGTTGGAACTCGGTTCAAAAGGTATGCTGCTGATTCTAGCGCATACCTCCAGAATGATCGCGGTAACTCAGCGTTACTCATCATGGACCGTACCATATCCAATAGGGTTCGGTTCCGTCTCTCCGATACACCGTTATGTTGCGGAGTGTATGGAGGAGTAAGCTGAGAGAGAATTCCGTTCTCATTTAAATAGTCCAGGAACTCGGCACTCAAGTATTCACCACCTCGATCCGATCTTAGGATCTTGATACTTTTGCCGGTTTGTTATTCTACTTCATTCTTATATTCCTGGAATTTTCCAAAGGCTTCGGACTTATGTTTCATTAAGAAGACATAACCGTACCTTGAAAAGTCATCCGTAAAAGTAATGAAGTAAGAATAACCGCTTCGTGCAAGTGTAGATATTGGACCGCACACGTCGCTGTGTACGAGTCCCAAGAGCTCGTTCGCTCTTACTCTGTGTCCAGTGAACGGAGTTTTTGTCATCTTTCCTTTGAGACAGGATTGACAAGTGGCATACGATTGATATTCGAACGCATTCAAATATCCTTCTGTATGTAACTTCGTCAACCTTCTCTCATTGATGTGACCCAGTCTACAATGCCACAAGAAAGTCTGATTTATTTCCGGAGACTTTTTTTTGTGTGTATTCTGGACATTGAAAATCTGTGGTTGGTTTAATACGTATATACCATTGCTCAATGTACCTGACCCAATCAGAACATGATTAAGGTGAATGTTTACAACATTGCTTACAAACGCAAATTCATAACCTTCTTTAGAAACCAAAGATACAGAAATGATATTACAAGTTGCGTTGGGTACAAAAAAGCAATTACGCAAAACCAAAACATGTCCATCTGACATTCCCAGGTGATAGTCCCCCATGGCCTTAGCATCCATGCTAGCTCCATTTGCAACATTGAGGGTCATGTCACCTGCCTTCAAAACCCTACGGTTTCTCAACGCCTGCAAAGAATTACAGATATGAGATCCTGATCCGGTATCCAATACCCAGGAAGTAGATTTTATTGAAAGACAGTTTTCAATAACATACACACCTGAAGCTGAAGCCGCAACCTGCTTCAGATCCTGTGTTCTGGCCTTCCAAGCCCTGCAATCATTCTTCCAGTGTCCCTTCTTATGACAATAGAAGCATTCTTCCTTATCCACAAGCTTTCCCACTTTCTTTGTTGCTTTTGCCTTTCCCTTCGTATCCACTTTACTAACACCGCCCCTTGGTTTGGCGGGGGCTTTCTTCTTCTTTCCCTTGGCTTTCGCCTTGGACCTAGAAGAGAAAGATCCTCCTACAAACAAAGTGGATGTTTCCCTACCTTTCTGTAGGGTGCCCTCTGCGCTCCTCAGCATGTTGAGGAGTTCTGAAAGTTCAACTTCCTTTTCTTGTAAGTTGAAGTTCAGGATAAACTGGGCGTAAGTGGAAAGAAGGGACTGGAGAATCAAGTCCGTATAGAGCTCATTCTCCAACGTGGTCCCAAGGTCCGCGAGCTCTTCTATGTAGCCAATCATCTTAAGCACGTGTTCCGCTACCGATGATCCGATGGCCAACCTTGCCGAAAATAACTTCTTCGACACTTCGTATCTTGCGATACGAGACTGCTCTCCATACAGTTCTTTTGTATGGAGAAATATGGATTCGAGGTCCATATTCTCATGCCTCCTCTGATGTTCGTTGTCCATAGAGGCAAGCACGAGGCACTTGGCCTTCGCGCAATCTAGTTCCCAGGTCTTACGGATTTCCTTATCCGCGACGCTGGTTTTGGGACCTGGGACAGGAGGAGCTTTGGTGGTAAGAAGATACCCCAGCTTGTCGTAAGTGATTACCATCTTGACATTCCTGAGCCAATCTTTGTAGTTTGGCCCTGTCAGTATGTTTTTATCTAGAAGTAACTTAAGTCCAGTCATGTCGATTGGTCGCTGCAATTAGGAGAGAGAAGAAACACTCAGCATGATGCTCTTGCAAGTTTAGAATGGTTTTTAGTTTGTCTAAACAGGATGGCTCCCACTGTTTCTCGAATCCCTCCTCAAACCAAAAAGGAAGAATTAGTCAGGATCAATCTCACCGTACAATACTTGCTTAACCGTTCAGCCAGGCCAGTGTCGGTACTTCGAGGGAGGTTTTCCAACGCTTTCGCGAAGTTCCTTAATTAAATAACCTCTTTTCCCTGGGGGCGTAGCCCCGCTAACACCTTTCTAGACACCTACTTGGTTTATTGCATTGATCGTTAAGTGAGAAATTTCCCGAGGAGTAGCATATACTCACAGTAGGATCGGGATCCAAATATCATCGCGTGACAAAACTGAAGGAATCCTACCAGAATCATCACACTCCAAATGGTATGCAACACTAGCAAGTTTCAGTTCTTTTGAAACTCCCGATGTGGATTTTTGCCCCATGCTCTTATGACCTTGACTTTGGCCAAAATATCATAAGTCACATGTCAAGTTCTACCCGTCATTCTCCAGGTTAATTTGGATCCACCCGTACCTACCCTTGACTTTGGCCAAAATGGCAGTACGACTGTCCCAAACCAACGCATCTATCTATGCTACACATGAATACCCAATAGCTACCAATCACTATGCCTTGACTTTGGCCAACATACATAGCTTGAATACTATTGACCATTCATGTGAAACGACAGAGGGCTACGAATGGTTTTGGCAAAACCGTGAACGTAGTGAACTTGATATAATCGATGGAACGAGATAGCTTTTAAAAAGAGTGGCTCAAGCTCCGCATTTAAAAGTTGGTTTTGAAAAGAACCGAGTGGTTTTTCGAAAGTGTTCCAACGACTTTTACTTGGTTTATTTTTCTTGCATTAGTTCTTTTAATGCGTGATATTCTTGCATTAGTTCTTTTAATGCGTCCCATCATTTAATCCTACCATTGCAGAAAACAACCAAAATATGACGTACGCTTATGCCATTCGCATTCGCCACGGGGCCACGTCATTACCCGTTAGGTTACTTAACTAACGACAGAGCGGGGGCTGGGCTAGCGCGGCTGTAAAACATAAGCAACGTCTAAATAATATCATATATAGATATATTGCAATGATAGCCATTTCAGATCACAGATGAACACATTGGATATACTAGGAACCCGCAATTCGTACGAGCCTGTAACGAAAAGCAGATTACACGGTCGCGGTGAATAGCCAATACCCCACCCAAGACCCCTACGGGTGCGGCAAACTACCCGCCAAGTACCCGAAGCGAAGTAACCTCCCTCAACTCCGTGAGTAGGCCACTCGGCACTTCGGCATACCCGGTAGTTTATGCACCCCCTTCATGGGTCTATCCTAGGAGCAAAAACAGTAAAAAGAAATTATACAATGACGGCTACAACCCCGACCCGGTTGTGCGGCCATACAAATAATTATTATATCAATTTACAAATTTACATGAATTGAAAGAAAAGAAAACTCTCGTCTCACAACCCCCGGCTATTCACCCGCGACAATCCAATGAATTCATATACACAAACCAATAACATTACAGATCACAGATTTGTATAACTCCCACTAATCGACATATAGCGATTAGCAGACGTTCAATACAAATATCACATCACAGAAAAACCTGTCAGCTTAAGTCTTTTAGAAGCTCGATCAAAAATACGGATTTTCAGGCCCCAAACACAAAATTTTCGTTTTGGAAAATCTGGGCAGAAAATACATATTCCAAAAATCCCAAAACAACCCCATAAAAACACTGCACAAAATTTGGACCTCGGCCGAGTCAACTCGGCCGCGGAACCGCGGCGCTTTGACCGGTTCGTGGGACCAAATTTCGTGGGTGTTTAATAAAAACCCTGAGCCGATTTTTAAGATGAAATTTATCAATTTTACAGAACTTTAAAAATCGATAGCAACTTTGAATTTCGGGTTTATTTCGGGACTTTTTCTCCGATCGAATTTCTAGCTACTTTGCTAACATGTTAGATAGAGTTTAACCAGGCTCTGATACCACTGTAAGTCCATGCTACCTCTCCCGGTACTTTCGGGCATGCGGAATTTGGTGAAAAACAATTTTCTAGAGGCGGTAACATGGACTCAAAACCGGATCTTGGTTAAACATCTAACTAACAACCTAACTAGGAGTTGTTAACTACTCGGTTAGGGGGCTATACCTTTCTTTCTTGAACTCCTTCGTCTTCAAGCCTCGATGGTTGTCCGGATCGGCTTCACCCCGTCGTCTCCTTGCGCCGAAGATCGATCCCCCTGAAAGCTTCTACCTTTGGCTTCTTCTTCGGTCTTTGAAGAAACTAGTTCACTTGGTTTGCTAAACCTTATGAACTAGAGTGAGTAGAGAAGAGTGTATTGGGATTTTCTCTATGGTTCTTGGTTCTCAACACATGAGATAAGTGAACCATAGACTAAAGAGAGGGAGAGCAAGAGAAAGAAGATGAGAGCTCAAGAACACAAGAGAGAGAATGAAAATGATAGAATGAGCAAGACTTTTCTCACTTGGCTCTCATAATCCAAAACCATCATCACAAAAATAGTAATCAAGTATTGTGTAAATGGTTCAAGTCAAAATGGCTATATCATTTCATGCACTCATATTGCACAAGAGAACAAGCAAGAAAAAAGTCTTTTCCATGAAATGATAGCCATTGTCATCATGATGGTCAACTAGTCCAACCTAGTCAACCGGTCAACAAAGTCAACAAGTCAACAAAGTCAACCCCCCAACAACCATGTCACCACAATACTTAATTAATATTATTGTTAATTACATATCATATTCTCATTTGGGTTGAGCAAAAAGTCAATAGTCAACAGTCAACGGTCAACAACCCTAATGAGAATTCTCTGCCTCTGTCTCTCCGTCAACTGTGCATACACACCCGCATTCGCGTTCCGAGGAACACGAATACATACCGGATAAAACCAATCCCAAAATGTACACTAGGATCTGGCTTAAACCAAAGCCCGCTAGTGTTAACTGTCCGGACACTGTACGTGCACAAGTGCACGGATGTGACCGGACCCTGTTGCAAAACCATGCGACCTCTACTCTTTTGCCTAAAGGCGAATAGCTTTCTGTGTGGGACTCTAAAGACTCGACACTACGCTGGCAGTGGGTTTAACCACAGACCGCAAGCGGCACTAGCTGTACGTAACGGTCCCCAGGTAGATGCCGATAAGAAGACTGACGAGGTGAAACCCATCTGAACTCCTACTGAGCCTGAATGTGACAATCTCCGTACAGTCCGGTCTGTTCGTCTGATACATCGCATGGCGGGCCTAGGGGGGCGGTAAACATCAGTCCCCTAATAGCGGTACAAGTCATGTCGGAGTGAAGCCCAATACACCCTGAGATAACACTGGAAGCCTACCAGTATATCTCGCTTGCCCTGGCCAGATACTATACGTGTAATGGCTCTCCTAGACACAGCGCGATGTCAACCCTCAATACCGGGAGAGACGAATCCTGTCTAACCGTCACTGCCTCCAAGTGCTTCGGGACTGCACCCAACTACTACCTGTTTGCACGACTCCTTTGAGCCGTGGTAGGGTAGTAATCAAAGTACAGTGGGAACACACTCGAGGCGAAGTGACAGTGTCATGTCAGCGGACTAAGCTGTACTCATGTCACCTGGGAACTGATAACTGACGATAGGTATAATACCAACCGGTCAGTTCCCGACGAGTCCTGTCCAGTGTACTCGTAACCTAACGAGCACCCGCATACTATCTCCAGTACGACGTACTGATGGCTGTGGGACAGACCATCTCCCACTCTGGGATGAGAAGCGCATGCGCTAGTCTACTCCGGAGTATCGATGCCCTGTCTCGATAGTCCTGCGACTAGGGACTTGCATAAGGATGTGCTTATAGATTACCCAGCCCCCACTAGTGTGACTGCCATCACAACGCTGGTAATCAAGCAAAGATCCTAAAGGCTCCACTAATGTGTATTGGTGATATACTAAAATAAACACATGTACACATTGAAGTAGAAACAAACCAAGTAGCATACTACTATTTTGAGCAAGATTGTATATACAAGGTGAATATCCCAAGCTTCCATTAAGTAATATACAAACTAGTATGATACAGTAATGGCCTCTAGGGCATATACACTAACATTCTTATCATAATATTAATGCTACTCCTACCCAAGTTCCGCAACCATTCTATTCCTATCAATCCAATCCGACTTTTCCACCTTCTCTAGACAGTTCTTCTAACTAGTCATTTGGGAGTTTTAATTATCCACAAGAATTTCAATCTTATACTGAAACTCCTTATCAACCCAAGAATAGTCTGGAGCAGACATTAGAAAAATTTATGGAACTGTCGAACCAAATTATGAAGGATTTGGGTAGTAAGACAGAACTGTACACCCTTCCAAATCAAACCTCCCCATTCCAAACTGAAATCCACAACTCCAGTTTCATAGATTCATCAAGTACACCAAATAGAATGATTGATAAGTTGTGTGACTTTGTAGTGCTTGATTTACCCGACTGTGAAGGGTCCATTTCAAGTGAAACCATACCCAACCCTTGTGATCTCTACACCTCCACTTTTGAAGCAAAACTGATTGAAAACCATACTTTTGATGAGGTGTTTGAGAATTTTAACCTTCACTTGAATGAGGTGATTGACGTTGGGGATACATTAATTGATGAACCCGAAATTTTGGATGATTTTGTCCCACCAATTCATCAAATCCTTTCACTTCCTTGTGGTCATCATCTTGAGCCTTTAATTCTTCCCGAACCCCAAATATGTCTTAAAGTTGATGATAATGGTATACCCGAAGATCAGACCGAAATACAGCCTCCATCTTCCATATCTGGTTCAGCAACACTCAACACACCATTTTGTTTACCCATTTCACCTTCTACTTTCTCCGGTTCTTCTTCTGTTCCTATAGTTTCAGTGAGTTTTGATGAATCACAATCCGTTAATTCAAGTTCAATAATACCAGAAATTCAACTTGATTTGGATATTTTTGAAAATGAGGTAGATGATTTTTTCGAGTCCTCTACCTCAATGATTTTTTATGAATCAAGTAGAATAAATTCTGGCACAAAACTCTTTGACAGCAAAATGTTCAATCACACCATCGATAAAAGTTTTGAAGAACTTTTTGCTGACGAACTTGAATTTTTAAACAATATGGATTTTGTGATTGATCAATCTCCACCTATAGAGGTTGAACCGTCACCATTCCTTCTTCCTAATCAATCACATCCATCCTCATTCTTTCTTTTCTCTAATTTCAAACCCTTTCCAGACCACCTCTTATCCCTTCCCCACTTTTTCTTGACTCGATACAACACATTCTTCCACCAACCTATACGATATACTGATAAAATCTTTGAATGGTTGGTGTTAACTTTTGGTCTTTGTAAAGTCTTACTTTGACCAAATGACTCACCCCCTCTTAAAATGCTTCGTATTGTCTGAGGGGGGGTATATTTTTGGCTCTTGATCATAACTTTTGTCCTCAAATTTGTGAGCCAAAAATAAGTTTGGGGGAGAATTTTCACTTTCATATATTTTTGCCCCCATTAATAATTTCCCTCCAAGCTTACAGGTTTTTGTGATCCAGCAGATAGCAACAGTGAGGACACTGTTGAAAACAAGTTTGGGGGAGGTTTGTGCTTATTTACACATCAATTTGCATCATATTTTGCATAAGCACAACATTTTCAAAAAAATTTCTTTTATAACAAAAGAGTCGAAAGTGAAAAATTACATCCAAAAGATAGGAATGGTTTAAGAAAACCAAGAAAATTAAAAGTTTTCTTAAACGAACTGGTAATAAGTAGTTATGAGCTGTTGTCCCAAGGGTTAGTAAGATGAAGGAAGTCACTAATCTAAGGATAAAAATAAGTATGAAAAATAATTTCTATTCTGGAAGCCAAACATTTGAATGTTGATACCCTACTATATGCACTTACACACGTCTTAAAACTCGGGATATTAGAGGATACCTTGAAATGCTCTTGTTTAAAAGCCAAAGTATGAAGGAAATGAAAAAATGAAGAAAATATAAAAATGGTGAAAAGAAAAAAATGAACACTGGTTTTGTATCGCCAAGGCAGCAATAAAAAAAATATAGCGAGGGTGCCTCTTCACCTAGTGCCCTAAGGCCAACTGGTCTGGGAATCACTGCTAAGCCTTAGGTGGTGCAAGACGAGGAAAATATTATCACCTAATCAGCAAGCACTTAAGTAATCGGTCGGTTAGTACCTCAAGAAGTATTATCGGCCGCATAAAAATGTGTGAGCAAATCTAAATATTCATCAAGTTAAAAAGTTCTGAGGTAGATGGACAAGAGTATGATAGCTTGAATTGAATTCTCCGAGTGTAGGGATGTCCATTTCACACACGTAGGGGTATATGATCGATGTTTGGATGAAAGATAGGAATGAAGAATAAAGACGATGTTTTATTGAGGGATGATGTGATTTCTAACATTTTTTTCATGACTATTAAGATAGGGCTCATGACAACTGAAAATCTAGTATAGTTGGAAACTCTTATTTTCAAAGTCTTTCTTTTATGGTTCTTATCTTTATATGTAAATTTCACCATCTCTCTTTTGTTATAGGATTTTGTGGGTGTAATCCGCTAAAAACCCTCAGGAGACAACACTCCTCCTACTAGGGACACCTAGAGGTTTAACGACTTGTTGCACATGCTCAGTGCAATCGTGTCTGCCTACGAAAGTGTGCTTAGTTTTCTCCTTTCTTTTTTCTCCTTCTCTTGAATAAACTAGTTTGCTCGGGACGATCAACGATAAGTTTGGGGGTATTTGTTCAGTTGATAAAACTGCACATTTGTTATTACATTTTTCCTACCATTTTCATATTAAAAAAGGACTTTATTATAATATATCATACAAATGAGGGTTTATGTGTAAAAATACTATTTTCCATGTGTTGATATATTATAATTAGTATTTGGTAGAAAAATGTATGCAAACAAATTCTTTGACCTAATCCTAGTAGAACAAAGTCTACTAAATCTTATTTGAGTTGTTGTGCAGAATATTTCCAAGTTGTGCAGAATTTTCCAAGACTAGAATCAAGCAAATCAAGTTGTTGAAAAAGACTTGCCTAATTAAGAATCAAAACTTGAAGACCAAGTCTGGCAGCAACCACGAGAAGATTTCCAAATTCTTAAGGTTCCAGATATCGACACATGTCACAGGGAGCAAGACCTAAAAGTTTGATCAATTGATCTTGACCATTGGCCGCGGATCCGCCGCAGATATAGTGAGTTGGGAGTTGAGGATTTTTGGGGAAAATCTTTTCTATATTTTACCAAGTTTTCAAGCAAAAGATTCTGGCTTTGCACTATAAAAAGGCACCGAGAGCCTCTTGAAAAATTTAGCAAGCCGAAGAGATCACGAAGTCCCAGACGCTCAAGCATCCAGGCTGATCATCAACTGTTCGTCTACCTCCTTAGGAAAGATCGAGAAGCAACTAGTTTGTAATCATTTTCTACGGAATAAAGTGTAGATTGTTCAAGTTGATTAATAAAGATAGTTATTTTATTTAATTCTTTTGAATTTTACATTATGTTTTCCCTCTCTGTCTTTTCATCTTCTTCTCCCAACATGCGCGAGTAATTCTCCGCTTGTTAGGGTTCGTAGGATTAGGGTAGGCTAATGGATGATGAACATCCCTAAACCCTTTTTAAGTCCTATAAAGTTTATGAACTTTATCAAAAGAATCATTAACATCCTAATCGGGCGTGCTAACAATTCTTTGCTAGTTCCGACCGCGATTAGAGATTAGATTAATGGTTATTTTGGTAAAGGCTAGATATGAACGGAGTTCCGTGTCGAGATAAGGGTTAAGAGTGGGATTCCTTTTCCCTCAACCCTAATCTACACGCATCACCGTCGTTCTAGTTTTAAATCTATTAATGGATAAAAAGGGTAACTTTTAATTAATCGTCCATAACTACTAAATCCTAACGAACCCTACAAACCCTCTTATTATATTATCTGCATCTCTAAAATAATCTAGATCTATATTTTTGCATTCTTGCTTAACGTAGATCTAGAAACTTTTCACAAAATTCTTATTTCCTCCTCTCTTTTTCAACACATCTAAAGTAAGAGTAAAAGGTTCAACGTTTCCCTGAGAAAGACCCGTACTCATCTCGGTCTAGCTACACGCGACACCGTTATTGATTGCGGTTAAACTACAAACACACTTTTTCACATCAATCAGCCATCACGTGCCATTTTCGGGTCGTGACAATACTTTCTTGAAATAATACCACGGTTCTCAAATCCAGAAATATCATGAAAACAGCATATCTCAATGCGTGTAATCATAAAGCATGATGTATGAGACATATGACAGAAATGTAAGCATATCAGTATATCATGCAACATGGAACAGTAATAGGCACATATCAAGGGAAAACCGCTCTTTTAAATGAATCCAGTTTTAAAATATATCCCGCGGTTCCCAATTTCTCCAAAGTCAAATGAAACATCGTATAAAGGTGTATATGTAACAATAGCAAGTAAATTATGCAAGGAGTCATATCACGATGCAGCAATTCTACTGTGTAGTGACATGGCGATTATCGATGATGAAAGTGTATGAGCCGGCCAATCTGTGTAAGTGTAACATACGCATCATCGATAATGGTGTAGGTGTACTAGCACAGGTATATGTAATGCAATGAGAGTGACATGTGCGTAGTATAAAATAAATCGTATGTGAAATGCTGACAGGTATACGTATCTACAATATATCCGAGTCGGTGAATTTAACGATCGCCATCCAGCCTCACAACATCACGTACGGTGTAATCCATCGTACGACATCCTCTAGTCAAGGGTATGGATCAGTCATCATAAAACTCATCACGTACGGTAAACCATCGTACGGCGGCATTAAACCATTAGGGATCCTATCATCCTATATGGCAATGAGGGTACGGACCTAATGTCTCGTACGGAATATCACTCGTGATTCACAACAATATCTATCTATATACCTATATCCCAGGTCACATCTGTATCAATCTCATATCAGGGGACCGGCAAGGTATCCATTATCATATATCGACTCGCATTCTTATACCGACATATCAATCATGTCACCATATCACATTGTATATTCCTTTCATCACATTAAGACGTCTTGCATATATATTCTATATTGTAGATCTCATGTTATGCTACTCTAAATTTCATACTTATTCTAGGGCAACTACATATCTATAAGTCGTGATTCACATTCACTTTTCATATCCTTATATATTAATTTGAGACATCATTTTCTAGCATATCATGTCAAAGAGTCCAATCCCTAGGTTTTTCATCTCATATCCCGATATATATATATATATATATATATATATATATATATATATATATATATATAGTCAATCATTCATATCATCTCTAACTATCTTTTATTCATATCATCTCTAACTATCTTAATAACCATCTCCATAGTTTTCTAATATAGGTTTTCTTAACCATATTCTATATATCGGTTTCCATCAAATTTGCGGGGGTGCTATACGCCATCCACCCGACTTCCCCCGTAGATATAAATCTACTCACCTTAATCCTTGCTTGCCCAAGTCGATGACACCATACTCCGTCGTCTCGGAATCCACGCGAAGGTACCTGCAATAAATACATAGTCGCAAATGCTATTAACATCTAGTTCTGAAATCCAATACGGCACGCGGTGCGCTCATAGGTTAGAACCTATAGCCTACGCATGCAAAACCAACCAATTATCCCTTGTCGTTGATGTACAAACATCCAACGACCAAATACAATATCAAATACCAAATCCCAAGTTTACAAATCACGAATACCAAATTCAGCAACGAAGGAAATCACTCACATATTTCACCCTAGGCCAAACTAGGGAATTTTGCATATAAGGTTGCTCTATTTATAACATAACCAAGCTATGGTCTAAGATTCATCACATTTCACCACAACATGGCCGCAATTTGCGGCCAAATCAAATAAATCTGCGGCCAGATTATGGGCTATTGGGCTCGGGTTTCAGGTGGTGTTTCTAGGTTGCCTGCTCGTCTCACAGTGAAGGGAACTTATTTTATGGAGGTCTCAGGTCATCCCAGATTCCTATATACCATCAAAATCCGTCACAAATCCAACGTCGGGAAATTCTAAGTTCGTTTTTTGGTTCTAATCTTAGGTCTAGGCTAGTAAAAACAACACGCAATTCTTGTAACAGCCTCTACACATCACCAATTCCACACAATTACCCAAACCCTTCTCTAGAATTTTCCATACATCACATAACTTAACCAAATCAACTTCTAACTAAACTAGGATACAAAGAAACTTAAAACTAACTAAATAAAAGGAATTATACCTCATTTGGGCAACTCAAGAAAAACCCTAGAAGTCCAAAATCTCCAAAATCCAACTTTGATGGGTCCAAAGTGATGAGGGTGAGGTGGGGATCATTTTTAATGAAAGGGGTTTAGGGTTTTGATGAAGATTTTGAGATGATTTCATGGGGTAGAGGTGGAGGGAGATGAGGAGGAAGAAGATGAAGAAAATAATGGGGAGGAACTGATGGTGGCTGCCCTCTCTCTCTTCTTATTCTAACTCTTTTCCTTACCCTCACTATCTCTTATTCTCACCCTCTCAATAAAACCTTTTTCTCTTTTTCTTTTCTTTTTAAAACTCAACCAACATAATACTCCAAAAACAACACAAGAACACAACATGTAACCAAAATACAACATGACATGGTGCACTAGCTATGGAAAACTGTAGAAACACGGATTTGGCCTAATTGCGATTAGCAGTGCACTAATCGGGTTTTTATTTAAACTGCATATAATAAATTTTAAAAATTCCAAATCCGATAAATATATTTTTTAATGAATAAATCATTTAAATCTCCAATTATTTCACAATTATTGGTATATATTTATACCATTTTACGAAAACCCCAATTTCGCAAATCGGGTAGTTTTCACGAAATATATTATTTTAATATTAAATTCCAAAAATAATATTTTATATTTTCTGAAATATTACAATCTTCCCCACTTAAATAAATTTGGTCCCCGAATTTAAATTTAAACCTCCAATTACTAAAACATTTCAATAATCATCGCAAATCAACGGGGTTCCGAAATCATGGAAGATATAGAAATGCCACAGCGCATCGCGCGCGCTTGAAAACGAATATGAAACTCAAAATCGAACTCCGTCAAGCGTCACGCAAATATTCGGATTTGCACGCATATTATTGGAGTTACAAAGGAGATACAGATCTCGAAACCCACTACTGAAATCCAATATGGACTAGTCAAATACTATAATATGTATATAGTGCGCATCCTTGAAAAAATCTCCAAAAACTGAATAAAATACATGCAAAATCTTTTCTGAAACGTTGTGTGATGCGCAACTTACGGCACAAGTGACGGACGCTCATTTGTAAGGTAATAAATATACGTTCATATATTTTTTGCTCAATATACGTTCCGCCATTTCAAAAATATCCCAAAAAGGTTTTCCTTTATAAACGTTCGTATCGCTCTCGGACGCATAGGAAATAGCAAGACTATAGCTCCTTTTTGAAAACCTCTTGTTAAACTTTTAATGCATGCAAAGTACTCAGGCACAGTCCTCAGATTAGTCTTGTTCGGCTACTACAGAAAATAGTGCCCCACATGAAAACAAAATGCTCAAGAGAAAAATCAACCCCAAAAGGCGTATTCAATAATCACGTACGTCTGGTGCGCACGGAAAACAAATCCAAATACAAGTGCCACAATATGCACAAAAGCAACTAAGTGCAACGGGTGTGCACAAAAGCATCTGTCAACTGCAGCGGGTGTGCATGACAACAACATCAAATGCACCTAGAGTGCATGAAAACCTCAATCCAGTGCAACTAACATGCACGGATGAAAATCCCAATCGAGTGCATCCGGTGTGCATAAAATCACATCTCATATCATGCGCCCAACATGCGCGAAAATACAAATCAAGTGCATCCGTCATGCACAAATGAAATCTAAATCAAGGGCATCCAACATGCACGAATAAAATATAAGTGAAGTGCATCCAACATGCACGAATAAAATCTAAGTCAAGTGCATCCAACATGCACGAATAAAATCACATTCAAGTGCATCCGATGCGCACAAAATCCAATACCAAGGGCTTAACACGCGCAAAAATCCAATACCAAACGCGTCAGGTCCGTAAAAAGCATCTAGTGCAGTAACATGCACGAAAATGAACGTCAAGTGCAAACACGCACAAAAACACAAATCTGGTAACACAAATGCTCAAATACATAAATTGGGTGCAACCAATGTACGAAGTATAAGTCTAGTGCAACCAATGTACGAAATACCTACCTGGTGCAACAAACGCATGAAATCCAAATCTAGTGCAACAAATGCATAAAATACAAATCTGGTGCAACAAATGCACAAAATACAAATCTGGTAACACAAATGCTCAAATACATAAATCGGGTGAACCAATGTACGGAGTATAAGTCTAGTGCAACCAATGCACGAAATACCCACCTAGTGCAACAGACACATGAAATGCAAATCTAGTGCAACAAATGCATGAAATACGAATCTGGTGCAACAAATGCACAAAATATAAATCTGGTAGCACAAATGCTCAAATACATAAATCGGGTGCAACCAATGTACGGAGTATAAGTCTAGTGCAACCAATGCACGAAATACCCACCTGGTGCAACAAACGCATGAAATGCAAATCTAGTGCAACAAATGCACGAAATACGAATCTGGTGCAACAAATGCACAAAATACAAATCTGGTGCATCCAGTGCATGAAATACACCGGTGCAACAATGCACGAAAACTCATCAATAACTCAAATGCGTATAAAAACTAAACCGAGTGGACCAAGGTGTATAAAAATCATAATCGTGTGCAACTGCGTGCACAAAAATACGTATCAATGCAATGCAAGCATATGTGAGTTATACCGAGTGCAAGAATCCAACCGAGTGCGTACCACACGTACAAAATCAAATTGACCGTATGAAATCCACGAAATCATAAACGCGTGCTACCAAGGCACAAAATGAATATCAAGTGCAATAGATATGCACAAATCGCAAATCAACACAACGGTGTATAAAAAATATATATATCAAGTGCATTGACCATGCACAAAATGTAAATACCCAGTAAGTGCAGCCATGGTGCACGAAATCGATATCATGAAACTCAATCATCAAAACTCAAAATCCCAGCGATATAAGCGTGATACTCGGATCACAAACGCAAATCGCAACAAATGACATTGAGGTACACCTCCTACAATGTCGAAAAATGTCGGTGCGCCCAAAACTGGCAAAGCAAGAACATCCGCTTGCCTCCTGCTCACGGTCTGGCGTCCTCTGTCTCTGGGTCCTCATTTCTCTGTGGATTACCAATCTCGCAATCCATCGGCCCATTGGCTCAGTCAGGTGTGCTAATGGAAACGATTCCGCTTTGACACTCCTCTGGTCATCTCTCGGCCAATTAGCATGATCACTCATAAAACAGCACGTCACTGGCGTCGGCCTCTGGTCCTCTGAATACACGTCACACACCTGATCCTCGGTGCGTATTTTAGTGCAGCAGTGTCCTGGAAGGAACCTGCTCTATGTCTGTTCCGATCTTGCCTATGCCGAACTATACGGAGGCCGGTACTCTTGCATAATCTTTTCTCGCTTTCTGGACATCTGCGTTCTCAGCACCACATCTTCCCGGGAACTGGTCGTATCTCACGCCTCGGAATAGATATCAGATCTGTAATCTCAACGGGGAGTAACAACAGCTCGTCAGCATCTCGCACGAACCTCTTATTCCACTCGTCTTTATAATCCTCCGCTTCGACGTCACTTCATGCTATCTGCGTACTGAAAATGCTCTCGGCTACAGCCAATTCCGGAATCTCTCACATGGACTCGAAATCACGAACTCGGTATCTTCATCACTCTATAGAAGATCTCTAGCCGAACACGTCCTCGGGAACTCGTCCATACCATCGGAGGAATACTCAATACTCGTCCGTTCTCGATCAACTCACGACGCATCTGGGTGAGGTCCTCTATCTGAAGCTGGTCCACTTTCTGATCTCCTATTGGATCATCCGAAAAACAACGTCATCTCATCAAAATCCCGTAGCAACCGAGCAACTGAGACTAAACTGCTAGGCTTATAAAACTCAAATTAGTCTTCTGTGGATTCCAAGTGTTGTATCCTATCACTTGATATCCGGACGACATTAAACTTTTCGATCGATTTGACAAAGTCCCATAATTCCCTGAGAGCTCAACACTTGACCACAGTTTAATAATATCCAGGACATGCAACAGTACCTATGGACCAGCAGTAGAAGGGCAAACCCAAGCCTCATAAATGGCGCCGCGGAACTGCCGCAAACCCTAAGGTTCAAAAGCAGTTCCATGGTCATTATGTCGAGTTAGGGTTTCATTCTTCTAGAGGGTCCACAGAATTACTTGCAGGTTCCTCTGAATACCTTAAGCTTGGAAAAATGGGTTTCTGACATTCGTTCGAACTTTTTAACTTTGCCTAGACAACATGTGAATACCCTTCGTCTCTCAACTCGGGGTAGACTAGCTATCATCTGTCGCATCTTTGCCTGAAAGCTCCAGCGATCTCATCTCGTAAGCTCGGAAAGCGGCATCACATCAATCTCAGCCATAGCTGGGTCATCTGTCTGCAAGGTAGACGACATCACAATCTCTAAGTAGGCTGTACATCAACAGTCCTCTCACAACTGGCGGCCTCTAACAATAGCCTGATCATCAGGTGCAAAACCGAACACTTGCCTCAAATAAAAGGTCACAACACCAATACAAAATCGAGACGTTCCCGTGTCACTAGAAAAAACGATGGTCAGTCCCCGTCCACGACAAGTTCACCCTGACCATATCACTAGCAGCAGCTCAATCTGCGCTCAAACCATGGTGACAGGAACCTCAATCAAGTATCAATGAAAATAGATGAAAGGAATGAGAGGAAACAATAGATCCTGAATGGATACATGATCATAAGGAGCAACAGAATCAATGATAGTATGATCATGGAAACGAATAGAATCAAGGATCTCAAATGGATGTATGATCAAGAGAACGAAGAGAATCACAGATCTCAAAGTATGTACATCCTAAGGTTTCTTAAGTGGAGTTTCGTATCGTAAATATGCCGCGGAACATACATACGGTACGTCACTCTACTCAAGCTACCTACTCCATCAATCAGGGTCAACCTATGAAACGAAAGTTTGAGTCTAATACCCCCCCCCCCGTTCAAGTCTAAGTTCCGTAAGGTCAAGCCTAGATTCCGAAATAATTTACGCCCCAGACTCCACATAGTCAAATCTAAACTCGAACAAAGGTTAAACCTAGCGCTCTGATACCAACTTTGTCACGACCCAAAATTTAGCTCGTGACTGGCACTTGAATCATATGAAGTCTATAGGACCCTATCTAATTCAAGTAAGCCGAAACCCAGAAATCTAAACCGTTTAAAGAAATAAAAGAGGTGAAGTTTTGAAATAAGGTATAATGAAAACAAACGGTTTATTAAATTCATAGAAAAGGGAACATGAAAAATGCAAGTTTATTTTACTAGTTGAAAAAACATGTTTCGTCTTTTAAAAAAATTTGGGCAGCACCTCCTTTGTATATTTTGATCCAAAACCACAAATACATGATAATATAAAAGGCATCCCCAAGCGGGAGCTAGCTCTTCGCCAAACGGTGGATTCACAACCACACAAGTAATAAAACAAGTATATGACGCCCAACGGCGAAGATCAACCCAAAAGATAATGAATAAAGCAAGACATCAACCCAATAAGCCAACATAAAACCCATTGCTCAAATCTCACAACTACAAGTCTCACTAAGTCTTACTATTTATACAAATACTAGTTTTGATTGATGGAGTTGACTAGATACAATATGAATAATAAATACAAGAGGGGTACGATCAAACATATACCACCTACCAAAGCAAATCACCCGTAAGCAACTGTGTGCCTGCGATGCCGCTACAGATCCATGCAGTCAACCTGCAAGAACTGTGGCACAACGGGGGTGAGTTGCCAACTCGTGAGTAGGAAACATCAACAGGTAGAAATCGAATAAACAACGATTCCTAGGTCAACTATATCATAAAGGTGATACTATGATATCTAGGGTGACCGTAACTACATGTGTGCCAACAATATACTCAAAGCCTATATGCAAGTGGATATCATCCAACCATATAATCAATTCCTGTATGCATGTGGATCTCATTCACGTGTCAACCAATGACACAACAATATCATGCATGTAAATATCATAAAAGCATATGCATGAAAGTATGAGAATAGAAATCAACATGTGTCCCTCGCGACACATCAAAATCATGGGACCTGAGTGTCTAGCATCGACACTCGAAACATCATGAAACCCGTGTCCAGCATCGACACGTAAATCCTCATATCTCGACCCCGTCCGCGGGATCGGCCCGCGGGCTCCGGCAGAACGGGTCGTCCCATATCCATCTCATTACTCTGGTCGGTATCCTCCGGATAACCACCAAGTTCAAATACTATCACCGGTAGGTAGTAGTCCCTCCGCTGGGCTCACCGTCTATCTATACGAGTCTTCTTACCCCGGGGTACCATACCGGTTCCACCATGCACCCGCAGACGGTGCCTACCGCTCCTCGAATCAGGTATACTCACACAAGCACTCAAAACCGAGAAAACTCATGGTGGACGGACTGAAATATCATATCAAGAGAAACTGGGTTTTCAAAACAATGCATACTTTCTTGAAATAATACCACGGTTCTCAAATCCAGAAATCCCATGAAAACAGTATATCTCAATGCGTATAATCATAAAGCATGATGTATGCGACATATGACAGAAATGTAAGCATATCCGTATATCATGCAACATGAAACAGTAATATGCACATATCAAGGGAAAACTGCTCTTTTAAATGAATCCAGTTTTAAAATATATCTTGCGGTTCCTAATTTCTCCAAAGTCAAATGCAACATCGTATAAAGGTGTATATGTAACTGTAGCAAGTAAATTATGCAAGGAGTCATATCATGATGCAACAATTCTACTGTGTAGTGATATGGCAATTATCGATGATGAAAGTGTGTGAGCCGGCCAATCTGTGTAAGTGTAACATACGCATCATCGATAATGGTGTAGGTGTACTAGCACAGGTATATGTAATGCAATGAGAGTGACATGAGCGTAGCATAAAATAAATCGTATGTCAAATGCTGACAGGTATACGTATCTACAATATATCCGAGTCGGTGAATTTAACGATCGCCATCCAGCCTCACAACATCACGTACGGTGTAATCCATCGTACGGCATATTCTAGTCAAGGGTATGGAACAGTCATCATAAAACTCATCACGTACGGTAAACCATCGTACGGCGGCATTAAACCATTAGGGATCTTATCATCCTATATGGAAATGAGGGTACAGACATAATGTCTCGTACGACATATCACTCGTGATTCACAACAATATCTATCTATATACCTATATCCCAAGTCACATCTGTATCAATCTCATATCAGGGGACCGGCAAGGTATCCATTATCATATATCGACTCTCATCCGTATACCGACATATCAATCAGGTCACCATATCACATTGTATATTCCTTTCATCACATTAAGCCGTCTTGTATATATATTCTATCTTGTAGATCTCATGTCATGCTACTCTAAATTTCATACTTATTCTAGGGCAACTACATATCTATAGGTCTTGATTCACATTCACATTTCATATCCTTATATATTAATTCGAGACATCATTTTCTAGCATATCATGTCAAAGAGTCCAATCCCTAGGTTTTTCATCTCATATCCCGATATATATATAGTCAACAATCATATCATCTCTAACTATCTTTTATTCCTATCATCTCTAACTATCTTTTATTCCTATCATCTCTAACTATCTTAACAACCATCTCCATAGTTTTCTAATATAGGTTTTCTTAACCATATTCTATATATCGGTTTCCATCAAATTTGCGGGGTTTCTATACGCCATCCACCCGACTTCCCCCGTAGATATAAATCTACTCACCTTAATCCTTGCTTGCCGAAGTCGATGACGCCATGCTCCGTCATCTCGGAATCCATGCAAAGGTGCCTACAAAAAATACATAGTCGCAAATGCTATTAAAATCAAGTTCCGAAATCCAATACGGCACGCGGTGGGCTCATAGGTTAGAATCTATAGCCTACGCATGCAAAACCAACCAATTATCCCTTGTCGTTGATGTACAAATATCCAACGACCAAATACAATATCAAATACCAAATCCCAAGTTTACAAATCACGAATACCAAATTCAGCAACGAAGGAAATCACTCCCAGATTTCACCCTAGGCCAAACTAGGGAATTTTGCATATAGGGTTGCTCTAAATATAACATAACCAAGCTATGATCCAAGATTCATCACATTTCACCACAACTTGGCCGCAATTTGCGGCCAAATCAAATAAATCTGAGGCCAGATTATGGGCCATTGGGCTCGGGTTTCAGGTGGTGTTTCTAGGTTGCCTGCTCGTCTTACAGTGAAGGGAACTTATTTTATGGATATCTCAGGTCATCCCAGATTCATATATAACTTCAAAATCTGTCACAAATCCGACGTCGGGAAATTCTAAGTTCGTTTTTTGGTTCTAATCTTAGGTCTAGGCCAGTAAAAACACCACTCAAGTCTTGTAACAGCCTCTACACATCACCAATTCCACGCAATTACCCAAACCCTTCTCTAGAATTTTCCATACATCACATAACTTAACCAAATCAACTTCTAACTAAACTAGGATACAAAGAAACTTAAAACTAACTAAATGAAAGGAATTATACCTCATTTGGGCAACTCAAGAAAAACCCTAGAAGTCCAAAGTCTCCAAAATCCAATTTTGATGGGTCCAAAATGATGAGGGTGAGGTGGGAATCATTTTTAATGTAAGGGGTTTAGGATTTTGATGAAGATTTTGAGATGATTTCATGGGGTAGAGGTGGAGGGAGATGAGGAGGAAGAAGATGAAGAAAATAATGGGGAGGAACTAATGGTGGTTGCCCCCCCTCTCTCTTATTCTAACTCTTTTCCTTACCCTCACTCTCTCTTATTCTCACCCTCTCAATAAAACCCTTTTCTCCTTTTCTTTTCCTTTTAAAACTCAACCCACATAATACTCCAAAAGCAACACAAGAACACAACATGTAACCAAAATACCACATGACATGGTGCACTAGCCATGGAAAACTGTACAAATACGGATTTGGCCTAATCGCGATTAGCAGTGCACTAATCGAATTTTTATTTAAAATGCATATAATAAATTTTAAAAATGCGAAATCCGATAAATATATTTTTAAATGAATAAATCATTTTAATCTCCAATTATTTCACAATTATTGGTATATATTTATAACATTTTACGAAAACCCCAATTTCGCAAATCGGGTAGTTTTCGCGAAATATATTATTTTAATATTAAATTCCAAAAATAATATTTTATATTTTATGAAATGTTACAATCTTCCCCCCCATAATAAATTCGGTCCCCGAATTTAAATTTAAACCCCTAAATACTAAAACATTTCAATAATCAGCGCAAATCAGCGGGGTTCCGAAATCATGGAAGATATAGAAAGCGCATCGCGCGCGCTTGAAAATGAATATGAAACTCAAAATCGAACTCCGTCAAGCGTCACGTAAATCATTGGATTTGCACGCATATCATCGGAGTTACAAAGGAGATACAGATCTCGAAACCCACTACTGAAATCCAATATGCACTAGTCAAATACTATAATATGTATATAGTGTGCATCCTTGAAAAATCTCCAAAAACTGAATAAAATACATGCAAAATCTTTTCTGAATCGCCGTGTGATGCTCAACTCACGGCATAAGTGATGGACGCTCATTTTTAAAGTAATAAATATACGTTCATATATGTTTTTCTCAATATACGTTCCGCCGTTTCAAAAATATCCCAAAAAGGTTTTCCTTTATAAACGTTCGTGTAGCTCACGGTCGCATAGGAAATAGCGAGGCTATAGCTCCTTTTTGAAAACCGCTTGTTAAACTTTTAATACATGCAAAGTACTCAGGCACTGTCCTCAGATTAGTCCTGTTCGGCTACAACTAAAAATAGTGCCCAACATGAAAACAAAATGCTCAAGAGCAAAATCAGCCCCAAAAGGCGTATTCAATAATCACGTGCGTCTGGTGGGCACGGAAATCAAATCCAAATACAAGTGCCACAATATGCACAAAAGCAACTAAGTGCAACGGTTCTGCACAAAAGCATATGTCAACTGCAGCGGGTGTGCATGACAACAACATCAAATGCACCTAGAGTGCATGAAAATCTCAAGCCAGTGCAACTAACATGCACGAATGAAAATCCCAATCGATTGCATCCGGTGTGCACAAAATCACATCTCATATCATGCGTCCAACATGCGCGAAAATACAAATCAAGTGCATCCGTCATGTTGGGTTTCCCTTGCACCTAGTCAAGGGTTTGGTAGCATCACTCATGCCACATTAAAATTTAGAGAAGTGCAAAGCAAACAAACCATGAATCTTTACTAGAATATTTAGGGTAACAACCAATTGTATCACATACAAAGAAGATTCTATCACTAAGTGTAGAGATTACAACCTTTGTAGTCTCTTTTTAGTGACTCCTTGGACCTTTGAGAGTTTGGAACGGATCGCTAGCAACCTTCCTTGTCCACGATGATCCACCCGAAGTTCCTTTGCCCAAAGCTCCTTGCTTTTCTTGTTCCATGGAAGAAGTGTAGCAAACACCCTATACAAATGGGCTAGATGTGTGTAGAATGATGATGTGGTTTGTATTCTCTAATCAAAACCCTTTCTTTTTTACTAACTCACTCAAATGAAAACTCAAGAGAGAGAGGAAGAAGAAGATAATGGCAAAGCTTGAGCTCCAAAGCTTTTGTGATGAATAATAAAACATCATAAGATGAGAATGAAATAATCAATATTAAATCATTCTCTCCTCAAACCATGGTTAGATAATATCTAGATATTTTTGATTGAGTTTAAAAGCCAAAAGAGAATTAACTCATGGTTAAAAGTTAGGTCAAGAATGTTCAAAAAGTCAAATGAAGATAAACATTAACCATGAGTGAATAATCTTTAATTTTAACTCAAAAATAAATAAATAAATATATATATATATATATATATATATATTAACAACCATGTGAGTCTTGTATTGCCATCATATAATGTATCATCAACTATGATACACATCTATGTATGTATGTATGTGTCAATTCACATCAACATGTGCATACATGCATACATACATCTTCAACAAAGAAAAGGGTTTAAACAAAGAATTAAACTAAAAGTCAAATGTTAAATCAACACTTGATTTAACAAACCGATCATATCACATACGACCTGACCAATAGAAAAATGCCCGATTAACATACGGTATCACATACTCGCATTCAATCGGGTCCCGCGCATATCTCATATGCACACCACATCGTTTTGCCTGAGCTAGGAAACTCCTGTGTGGGACTCTAAGACTCGTCAATACGCCGGCAGTAGATAATGATCATATCAAACACATACAAGCCACAAGCGGTCAGCTAAACGTAACGGCCACCCGGGTATTGAGCGATCAGAAGAAAACCAGCGAAGCTGTCAAAACTCCTGTCGAGCCAATCAGTAACACTACTCGTACAGTCCGGTTACTTCGTCTAATATGTCGCATATCCAGTCTAGGGGTGGTAAACGTCAGACCCCAGTAACCGATAAGTCGTGTCTATGTGAGGCTCATAACGAGTCGAGAAACTACTGATAACACTTACCATTAGATCTCCATATCATCCCTGGCCAGGGACTTCCAGTTATAGCCAATCGAACACAGAGCAACATCAACCCCCAATACCGGGAGAGACGAAACCCCTCCTATCGCTCATTGCCTCCATGTGATTCGGGACTGTACCCAAAAACCACCGTTTTACACGTTCTCTTGAACGTGGTAAGGTGGAAATCAAAGCACGGTGGAAATAAAAGCACGGTGGAAATAAAAGCACGGTGGGAATCACACAAGACTCTATAACGATCTTGGGTCTACAGACTAACCTGTATCAGTGTCACCAGAGAACTGCTATCTTACGATAGGTATAATACCATCTAGGAGTTCTCGGCGAGTCCGTTCAGTGTACCCAGTCTCTACTGAGCACCCGTACACCATCTTTGATGTCAAACACCGATGGATATGGGATCATCCATCGCCCATCATATGGGTCAAGATGCGTATATGCTAGTCTACTCTGGTGTATCGATGCCCTGTCTCGATACACCCTCGGCTAGGAACAGTTATAGGATGTACTCTTGGACTACCCTGGCCCCACTAGTATGATCTGCATCATAGTCCTAGTAGTCGAGTACATATCCTAAGGGCTATATCAACATGTAAGAGCAAGACAGTAAACCAATACAAGTCAACATGTTTAAACAAAGCGAAACCAGATAGCATACTATCATATCGAGCAAGAAAGCCCTCTCTATATATATCCAAGCATCCACTATAATATACATCATATGTACAACAATGGCCTCTAGGGCATATATACAACTAACAATCTCCCACTTGCACTAAGGCCAGCTATTGTAGTATCTCATACCCAACATCCCGAAAAGTCTCTCAAATTATATCTTGGGTATGGCCTTCATGAGTGGATCCGTAGTGTTGTCCTTCGTGTCAACTCTCCTGACCTCGATCTCGCGGCGATCAACTATCTTCCGGATCAGGTGATACCGCCTCAGAATATGTCTGGACTTCATATGGGACCTGGGTTCCTTGGACAAAGCCACAGCTCCATTATTATCGCAATACAAAGGTATTGGATTCTCAATGGATGGAACCACACCAAGTTCAGCGATGAACTTATTCATCCAGACAGCCTCTTTGGCAGCATCGTTGGCAGCGATGTATTCAGCCTCCATCGTCAAGTCTGCCACGGTTTCTTGCTTGGAACTCTTCTAACAAACAGCCCCTCCATTCAGGGTAAAGACAAGTCCCGAGTGCGACTTAGAGTCGTCCTTATAACTTTGGAAGCTTGAATCGGTAAAGGACTCCACCTGTAGTTCTCCGTTACCATACACAAGAACATCTCCTTAGTCCTTCTCAAGTATTTGAGAATGTTCTTCACAGCTGTCCGGTGACTCTCTCCTGGATCTGCTTGATACCTACTCACTACACTTAGTGAGTATGCTATATCGGGTCTGGTACATAGCATCGCGTACATGATAGAGCCTACTTCCGAAGCATAGGGTATCTCTTGCATGCGAGCTCTCTCCAAATCAGTCTTAGGAGACATCTCTTTGGAGAGAGTGAGTCCAGAGATCGTGGGTTGGTTCCCACGCTTGGATTCTTCCATACTAAACCTCTTTAGTATGGTGTCAATGTACCTGGATTGGGACAATCCCAGTATCCGTTTAGATCTATCTCTATAGATCTTAATTCCCAAAATGCAGGAGGCTTCACCTAGATCTTTTATTGAGAATCTATGTGATAAGAAGAGCTTGACCGAGTGCAGCATAGGAACATCATTTCCTATCAAGAGTATCTTATCCACGTACAATACGAGGAAGATAACCCTACTCTCTGCAACCTTCTTGTAGATACAAGGTTCATCTACGTTCTTGATGAAGTCAAACTCTTTGACTACTACATCAAAACAGATGTTCCAACACCGCGATGCCTGCTTTAACCCATAGATGGATTTAAGCAGCTTGCACACATTTCCGCTGCTCCCACTATCTACGAAGCCCTCTGGCAGAGTCATATACACACACTCCTCTAAATCACCATTTAGAAAGGCGGTCTTAACATCCATCTGCCAGATTTCGTAGTCATGGTATGCAGCAATAGAAAGAAGGATCCAGATGGACTTAAGAATAGCCACTGGAGAAAAGGTTTCGTCATAATCCACACCTGGTCATTGACGAAAACCCTTTGCAACAAGTCTAGCCTTGAAAGTCTCAACTTTTCCATCTACACCAAGTTTCTTCTTAAAGATCCATTTGCTCCCAATGGGTTTTACCCCTTCAGGAGCAACTTCCAAAGTCCATACTTTGTTGGTGTACATGGATTCCATCTCAGATCGCATTGCATCCAGCCATTTCACAGAGTTTCCACTTGTGATGGCCTGCTCGAAGCTAGTCGGGTCATCATCTTCCATGATGCAATCCTCGCTCCCACCATCTATGAGAAAACCGTAGTATCTCTCAGGTGGATGAGGAACCCTACTAGATCGGCGGAGAGGCTGGGGTTCGTCGGGTACTACTGAATCCTCCGGTTCCAGTAAATCATCAGTTGTAGTTTATGGTGCTGGAACTTCCACTAATTTCTTTAACAAGAAATTCCTTTTCTAAAAAGGTGGCATGTTGAGCAACAAACACCTTGTGTTGTTCACCGTGGTAGAATAGATATCCATACGAATTGCTTGGATATCCCACAAACTTGCAAAGAATTGATCTTGCCTTGAGCTTGTCCGGATTTTTCTTTTTAACATAGGCCGGACAACCCCTTATCTTAACTCGTTTAAGAGATGGTCTCTTCCCAATCCATATCTCATATGGAGTGGTAGGCACCGATTTGGTTGGAACCCTATTTAATAGGTATATGGTTTTCTCAAGCGCATACCCCCAAAAGGAAATAGGCAACTCAGCAGTGCTCATCATAGAGCGCACCATATCTAATAGGGTGCGATTCCTCCGCTCTGATACACCGTTGTGCTGTAGTGTATAAGGAGGAGTAAGCTGATAGAGAATCCCATTCTCTTTTAGATAGTCCAGGAACTCATTGCTCAAGTATTCTCTGAAAGAGTTTCTACAGCACCACTACTAGGGTTTGGTAGCATCACACATGCCATATAAAATTTTTATAGGGTGCTAGAGAAACTAACCTAAGGATCATACTAGAAAAGCTAGGGTAACACAAAATTTTAACACAATCACAAGTAGAATAAAGCCTAGGCTTAGGGAATACAACCTTTGTAGCTCCCTACGCTGGACTTCTTGGCAACTTGAGGGTTGAAAGAAGCTTGCTTGAGATCCTCCAAGTCCACGACGATCCACCCGGAGTCTTCTTTGTCCAAGCTAGAAGCTCCACTTGATCAAGAGAAGAAGTAGAACTCAACACTCTAAACTAATGGGCAAGAGTAGTGAAGAATGGTGATGTGGTTTGTTTTCTCACTTCAAAACCCTAACTTGATCACTCTTTTGCTCACAAATGAAAGCTAGAGAGCAAAAGAGAGGAGGAAGAAGATGATGGCTAATGAGAGCTCAAGAGATAATGATAAAAGATAAGATAAGAATGAGAAAAGAAAATATATATATTTTCTTCTTCTCACTCTTAACTCAAGTTAATAAATATCTAGATATTTTCTTTTGGATGCATAATGGCCATGGAAATTAACTCAAGGTTAATACAAAGGTTAGTGGGTGAATAAAATAATCAAGCATGATAATAATTTCCATTTCCATTTTCTTTTCCAAAAAGAAATATCCATATATTTATAAATGGTGTGAGTCTTATATTGCCACCATCCACTATATCAATAACCATGATAAAATTATGTATGCATGTACGTGTGAATGCACATCCATATGTGCATCAATGAGAATAATTGCATACATGCATGCATACAACAAAAGACAAGAAGGTTTTAAAGTGAAAAAGCAAATGGTTAATGATAAATCAACACTTGATTTAGCAAACCGGTCATATCACATACGACCTGACCAATAGCAAACCTCCCGATTAATATACGGTATCTCATACGCGCATTTAATCGGGTCCCCGCGCATATCTCATATGCACACCACATCGTTTCGCCTGAACTAGGTAACTCCATTGTGGGACTCTAAGACTCGTCAATACGCCGGCAGTGGGTGATGATCATATCAAGCACCCCCAAGCCGTAAGAGGTCAGCTAAACGTAACGGCTACCCGGGTATTGAGCGATCAGAAGAAAACAAGCGAACCTGTCACAACTCCCGTCGAGCCAACCGGCAACACTACCGCACAGTCCGGTCTCTTCGTCAGATATGCTGCATATCGAGTCTAGGGATGGTAACGTCGACCCTAATAACTCAATAAGTCATGCCGATGAATGGTCTATAACAGATCGAGAAACTACTGATAACACTTATCGGTAAATCTCAACAGCTCTGGCCATGGACTTACTGATATAGCCAATCGAGCACAACACGGCATCAACTCCCAATACCGGGAGAGACGAAACCCCTCCTATCGCTCATTTTCTTCATGTGTCTCGGGACTGTACCCAAAAGCCACCTGTTTGCACGACTCAATAGAGCCGTGGTAGGTTGGTAATCAAAGTACAGTGGAAGAACACACAAGACTCTATGACGATCTCGGGTCTACATACTAACCTGTACCAGTGTCACCTGAGAACTGCTATCCGACGATAGATATAATACCATATAGAAGTTATCGGCGAGTCCGTCTAGTGTACCCAGTCACCACTGAGCACCCGTATACGATCTTGATGTCAAACATCGATGGATGTGGGAACATCCATCGCCCATCATATGGGTCTAGTATCATATATGCTAGTCTACTCTGGTATATTGATGCCCTATCTCGATACACCTACGACTAGGGACATTTCAGGATATGGTTATAAACTACAGACGTCCTACTAGTATGATCTCCATCATAATCACAGTAGTCAAGGTAATATCCTCAGGGCTTTATCAACATGTGTAAATGAATAAAAGCATAATCAAGTCAACATATCAGATAAAGAAGAACCAGATAGGATACTATCATGTCGAGCAAGAATGTACACTGAATATATATATATACATGTATAAATACATCCACTATCATATAATGGCCTATAGGGCATACATATATCCAATAATCTCCCACTTTCCCTAAGGTCAGTTATTGGCGTATCTCATACCCAACATCACAAAAAGTCGCTCATGTTGCGGCTGAGGGAGGGCCTTGGTGAGTGGATCCGCGGTATTATTCTTTGTGTCTACTCTCCTAATCTCGATGTCGCGGCGATCTACAATCTTCCGGATCAAATTAAAACGCCTCAGGATGTGTCTGGACCGCTGATGGGACCTGGGCTCCTTGGCTAACGCCATAGCCCCATTATTATCACAATACAATGGTATTGGATCAATAATGGTTGGAACTACTCCTAGCTCCGAGACGAACTTCCTCATCCAGACGGCTTCCTTAGCGGCATCATTCGCAGCAATTTACTCAGCCTCCATCGTAGAGTTTACAACGGTATCCTGTTTGAAACTCTTCCAACTCACCGCCCCTCCATTGAGGGTAAATACAAAGCCAGAGATAGATTTGATGTCGTCCTTATCACTCTGGAAGCTCGAATCGGTAAAGGCATCCATTTGGAGATCTCCATTACCATACACCAAGAACAATTCTTTTGTCCTTCGCAAGTACTTAAGAATGTTCTTCACAGCTATCCAGTGATTCTCCCCTGGGTTGGATTGATACCTACTTATTACACTAAGTGCATAAGCTACATCTGGGCGTGTACATAACATCGCATACATTATGGATCCTACTGCCGAAGCATAGGGTATAATGCTCATGCGAACTCTCTCTTCATCGGTCTTTGGGCAAGAGTCCTTAGAGAGAGTGACCCCATGGCAAGCGGGTAAGGCACCCCGCTTGGAGTCTTCCACACTAAACCATTTTAGGATGGTGTTAATGTACCTGGTTTGGGACAATCCCAATAACCTCTTGGATCTATCTCTATAGATCCGAATGCCCAGAATGTATGTGGCATCACCCAGGTCCTTCATGGAGAACCTTAGTGATAAGAAAGATTTGACCGACTGTAGCATAGGAATGTCATTTCCTATCAGAAGAATGTCATCCACGTACAATACGAGGAATGTGACAGCTCTCCCTACAGCCTTCTTATAAACACAAGGTTCATCTGGATTTTTGATGAAATCAAACTCTTTGATAACATCATCGAAACAGATGTTCCAACTCTGTGATGCCTGCTTTAATCCATAAATGGATTTAAGAAATCTACATGCTTTCCCGCTGCTCCCACTGTCGATGAAGCCTTCTGGCTGATCCATATAAACGCATTCTTCTAAATCTCCATTTAGAAATGCTGTTTTAACGTCCATCTGCCAGATTTCATAGTCGTAGTGAGCAACAATAGCAAGTAGGATCCGAATGGATTTAAGCATGGCTACGGGAGAAAAAGTTTCGTCATAGTCCAAACCTGGTCTTTGACGAAAACCCTTCGCCACAAGTCTTGCCTTATAGGTCTCTACCTGCCCATCTACACCAATCTTTCTTTTAAAGATCCATTTGCACCCCACAGGTTTTACCCTAGGGGTACAACGTCCAAAGTCCATACTTTGTTGGTTTACATAGACTCCATTTCGGATCTCATGGCATCCAGCCACTTCACAGAGTCTCCACTCGTGATAGCTTACTGAAAACTGGTAGGATCATCATCATCCATGATGCAGTCTTCTCTATCTGTAACAACTCCATTTTTAATGTACAAAGATTTTTATTTAAATTCAATGTATACTTGGAGTATTTATTGTTGCTGATATCTCTTTTAGTATTTATTTCACTCCATAATTACAAGAAGGAGCTTGTAGCTCATTGGTAATACCTTGCACTGCTGAACCAAGCCACCAGAGTTCAAATCCCCTGCCACACATTATTTTTAATATTATTTTGTTTTTGATTTTTTAGAATACCAACCGTTACACGTGCGTTTCTCACAAATTTACTTCTACACATAAAAAGTTGATGCACCATAAATCCCCCCAGGAGACCCCCCACCCCCCGAGCCTCTGACTCGGCCCGACTCGGCCGAGTTGGCCGGCGGACCGGCCGACTCGGTCCGGCACCGCCAGCCGGACTTGGCCGGACGGCCGAGTCGTCAACATCGAAGTTGAGCATCTTGACTTGGTCAACCCCCCTACACACACTAAATTTCTAGATCGGTTATAGAGAGCACATTAAACCTCTTTTACTCCAAATTTTAATGATTTTTATATAATTTTTACATTTTTTAATTAAAAACCCTAACCCTATAAATACACCCCCTACCCCTTACCCTCTCATCCTAAATTTCTGAGTCCACTCTCCCAAAATTCCAAGAGAACTTTGGTACGTTGGAAACGAGTGAAAGGCGAAGCGCTGACGAAATCGACGACGAATTTCCAGTGATCGTGCTAGGAGCTCTCAACGACGATTCGACACAACGGCAAACCCTCTACTTCCCTCTCACTCTCTAGTGTTGTCCAAACCCGTAAGTCCCCCTCTTCTATCTTTCTCTTCTTCCATAAAAATACGAATTTACAAACCCGACGGAATTGGAACAAATCCGATTTCCGATTCGGTCTTCTATAAAATCTCACTTATCACCAATTCCATAATGCTTAAACATCATTATGTTGACTATTAATCATTTAACAAACAATTTGAACAAGTTTTATCATATGAAATGATAACGTTTCCATTTATCGTTTTTTTTAACTTAAATACCACAACTATTCGTTTTCACATTTAACCCCTTAACATTGCTATACCTTAAAGTAGATCACGAGGTAATGACCTACCTCCTCACACACTCATATGTAAACATAACACGCTATCTTGAAAACTTAGAATACGATAAAACAAGATTTTACATTCAAATACCATTTTCTTAATAAAACCTTTTCTAAAAGTTTTAGGTTTGCTACACTTTTAAAACAAATATCTTTTAATAGGAAAATACGATAAGTTGTGGACATCGATCGTTTATCTAAACCTGACTTTATGGTGTCTAGGCTAGGCAATGTTAGTGTATATGCCCTAGGGGCCATTATTGTATCATACTAGTTTGTATATTACTTAATGGAAGCTTGGGATATTCACATGTATATAACAGTCTTGCTAAACATTGTAGTATGCTACTTGGTTTTTCTATCTTAATATGTGAGTATACGTATTGATAGAGCTCTTAGGATCTTGCTTGACTACCAGTGTTGTGATGGCAGTCACATTAGTGGGGGTTGGGTAGTCTACAAGCACATCCTTATTCAGGTCCCTAGTCGTAGGATTATTGAGACAGGGCATCGATACTCCGGAGTAGACTAGTGTGTACGCTTCTCATCCCAGTTGGGGAGATGGTCTGTCCCACAGCCGTCAGTACGTCGTACTGGAGATAGTATGCAGGTGCTCGTTAGGTTACGGGTACACTGGACAGGACTCACAGGGAACTGTTGGTTGGTTTTATACCAGTCGATAGTGAACAGTTCCTAGGTGACATGAGTACAGCTTAGTCCGCAGACTTGACACTGCTACTTCGCCTCGAGTGTGTCCCACTGTTCTTAGATTGCTACCCTACCACGGCTCAAAGGAGTCGTGCAAACAGGTAGCAGTTGGGTGCAGTCCCGAGCACTTGGAGGCAGTGGCGGTTAGACAGGATTCGTCTCTCCCGGTATTGGGGGTTGATATCGCGCTGTGTAAGAGAGCCATTACGCAAAGTCCCTAGCCAGGGCAAGCGAGATTTGCTGGTAGATTCCAGTAGTTTCTCAGGGTGTAATGGGCTTCGCTCTGACACATCTTATACCGCTATTAGGGGATTGACGCTTGCCGCCCCCTAGGCCCGATATACGATAGTCTTAGATGAACAGACCGGACTGTACGGAGATTGTCACAGCAGGCTCAGTAGGAGTTCGGATGGGTTTCTGTTAGTTATATGTATGTCCTAGAGGCCATTACTGTACATTGAATGTATATTGTAGTGGATGCTGGGATATATATAGGTAGGACTCTCTTGCTCGACATGATAGTACGCTATCTGGTTGCTCTTTATCTTAACATATATACTTTCTGTCTCTCTGTTACATGTTGATAAAGCCCTTAGGATGTGTACTCGACTTCCAGGACTATGATGAAGATCATACTAGTGGGGCCTGGGTAGTCCATGAGTACATCCTTTAATGTTCTTAGTCGTGGGAATATCGAGACGGGGCATCGATATTCCAAAGTAGACTAGCGTATATCCTCTTGACCCATGTGATGGGCGATGGATGATCCCATATCCATTGGTGTTTGACATCAGAGATGGTATCCGGGTGCTCAGTGGTGACTGGGTACACTGAACGGACTCGCCGAGAACTCGCAGATGGTATTATACCTCACGTCAGATGGAAGTTCTCTGGTGACATTGGTACAGCTTAGTCTGTTGACCCGAGATCGTCATAGAGTCTTGTGTGTCTCCCACTGTGCTTTGATTTCCACCCTACCACGGCTCTACTGAGTCGTGTAAACAGGTGGTTTTTGGGTACAGTCCCGATTCACATGGAGGCAATGAGCGATAGGAGGGGATTCGTCTCTCCCGGTATTGGGGGTTGATGTTGCGCTATGCTCGACTGGCCATAACTGGAAATCCCTGGCCAGGGTTGCAGTGATATACTGGTAAGAGTTATCAGTAGTTTCATGATTGTTATGGACCTTACGTCGGCATGACTTATCAAGCTACTGAGGTCTGACGTTTACCACCCCTAGGCGAGATATGCGACATATCAGATGAACAGACCGGACTGTACGGTAAGTGTTGCTGGTTGGATTCACTGGAGTGTGAGCGGGATTGCTCGTTGATCTTCTGATCGCTCAATACCCGGGTGCCCGTTACGTTTAGCAGACCGCTTGCGGCTTGTGGGTGTTTGATATGATCATCACCTGCTGCCGGCGTATTGACGAGTATTTAGAGTCCTACACAGAGGTTTCCTGGCTCAAGCGAAACGAAATAGGAGCGCATATGAGATATGTGCGGGACCGAGAGTAATATCAGTATGTGATACTTAATTCTATTCTCGCGATTTGTATCATCGGACGGTTATATAAGATATAGCCGGGTTACCGAATCAAGTGTTGATTCGATACATTGATACACTTGATATTAGTCGGTTATATGCGATATGACCGGATCATTAAATCAAGTGTTGATTTAATGATTTAATGTATAATTATATATTAGATATATTACTTTACATTAACTAGTATTTGTTCACTTAAGATTGATTTTCTCACTTGATGTGCACAAGTAGTATATGTGATATATTTTTGTGCACTTGGTTGTATCATGTTTGATGATACATGCAAACTTGGGTATATGTTTGATTTAAACCATGTTTAGGTTAATGGTTAGGGTTTTGTTATCTTTTCTTAATTTATTATTTTATTTATTTATTTTTGGGCAAGAAACAAAATGGTGGCTTCTTTTGTTTTTTTACTTGAAGCTTCATGAAGCTTTGACCATTTTGTTTCTTTCCTTAACCTAACCATTCACCTAAACCCTACTTTAGTCTCTACACTAGTTACACTCACCCATGGTTGCTAAAATGATAACCATCACTTGATTTTCTATTATTCATAATTCACTTTCTTTTCTTTCTTCTTTTTCTTCTTTATGAAGAGAAGAAACCATTACTAGAAATTTCCAAGTGATGATTCCAAGTGAGAAATCCAAATCCAAAGTGAACCCACTTTCTATTTCTTCATCCTCTACCACTTGCCATGTAGTAGAGTGTGTTATCTTCATAAGTTTCATGACCTAGTGAAGGTGGAGCTTGAGTTTGAGTCGCCTCGACGTAGATCATCTTCGGCATCGAAGTCAACGACCTAGCCCGCCCATTTCTCCGATGAAATCGACGCAAGGGTCCAGGATTCCGATGATCACAGCGGAGGGACGTCAACACGGAGCTAGAGAAGTGGAGGACCGGATCTCCAAAGGTTGTAGTCCCTTTCATTTAGCAATAAAGTTGTTTACTTGCTTGTTTCGCCTTTACCTCGAGTAACGATCTAGTTTAGGGTTCTTTGGCACATAGAAAATTTTGATTTTGGCATGGTTGATCAGTTGTGGAACCTCATGGGTGTGCCTAGGAACCCTACTGTGGTAACAGAGCCTAGCTAGAGCTTTAGGCGATGTATAGACGATGTTAGAAGTCCGATCGAATCCGGAACCCTAGTTTAAAACCCTTCTCTGTACATTTTTTCAAAACTGGGTTTTTTCCAATTTAAAAATATGCAGAAAAATGAGCAGGAAATTCTAAGAAAAACTGCAGAAAACGATAACCTAAGTCTACAGTATTGCCGCGGAACCGCGGCGTTGACCCACTTGTTGCGGCGGTTCCGCGGCCGTCTGTGATGATTAGGCTGTGCATTTCCTGCAGTTATCTCTGTAGGTGTTTCTTGTGTCTTCTGGATACTTTTAATTTATACTCAAGAGTTGAGTTTTCAGGGTTGTATTGGGGACTCGGTGTTTCGATCGGGAAGTCTAATTTCGTCTATGTGTTTTTCCGGGTAATTTTAGAATATGTTAAAAAGTTCGACCGGATATAAATACCCACTTTTTCCCCTGCCGGGAAATTTCCAATTGTTGGATTTTTCCGTAGTTTAATGACGTTCTAAGTAGTGCAAGTAACGCGATAGTCCCTCTAGAAGACAACAAACCTTAACTCGATTATGTGACCGTCTTGAACTGCCCTTTGAACCTTAGGGTTTGGGGCAGTACGGCGTGCCACATGTGAGGCATTGGCTTGACCCTTCTACGGCTGGACCGTTGGTACTGAGGCATGAAATGGATGTTTTTGAACTTATTTCATGTGTTGAGCTGTTTCGGGAAAACTTGGGTGTTTGATTGTTCGATCGGAAAGTTTAACATTTTCTATTTATCTGGAATGTGATACAATATTTGGAATCCACAAGTAGTTATGAGATAACTGAATGAATGTTATAAATCTAGCACTTTAGTCTCACTTGATTGGTTGCCACGGAATTTTGATGTGATCAAAAGTCCGTCGCAATCACATAGCGTACACGGATACTCGCCGGGTAAACTTAATAGACAGCCACACACCATAGCCCCGACCAAGTAACTGTAGGAGAACCCCGTCACCGAAAGCATCCGTTCGGGTGCTCGCGGCAGCGGTGTTCCGCCTTGGTGCACTTCGTCGACGGCATCGGGGGTGCGGCCGTCTACTAAAGTTTCCGACGAGCATTCGATCTGGATTTCGGGAATCTTTTTGAATTGCCCGACTTAATATTGAAAAGAGTTTTCGATAAAGAGACTGAAATGCGGGGTTTATAAATGTTAGGCATGCGATGTCTAAGAAGGTTGCGGATTCCAACTGTTGTAGTTTTACTCTTTCTTTTCTGTGACCGTAAGTGTGGTATGTAGTTTTATTGCCGATTGTCGTTGCTATACGTCGACGAAAATCAGTGTATGCATACTTACTTACGTTGATGACATGTGATGTTATGTGTTGCTGGATATGTTATATTGGATCGTCGTGTTTGAATAGCCGGGGTTTTTTTATGTGAGATGAGTGTTTTTCATTTTCATTCATGTAAAAACTTGTATGTAATATTCTTTTATTGGGGCACTTCCAGGTTGCGGAAGATGTCACCGTTGATGTATATTATTTATTTTTCCGCATTAGGATAGACCCAAGGAGGGGAGCACAAGTAACCGGGTTCTAGGGTCCACAGGGAGACCATCTCGAGGAGTCGAGTCCGGGTCTCCTAACCCTAGAATTGGTAGGGTTGCTTGCCGCTCTCATAAGGGTCTAGGGGTGTGGTATTGGCTATTCATCGCGACCGTGGAATCCGAGTTTTATTTAGGCTCAAAATAAAACACGGACGTCCTAGTATATCCAATATTTCATATGATATTTTCTGCTGTGTTATCTGTGATGTGATCATGTGATATGTTCAAATAGATACTGTATATACAATATATGATATATTATATAGACGTTGCTTATGTTTTACACCCGCGCTAGCCCTGCCCCGCTCTGCCGTTAGTTACCTAACCTAACGGTGCAGACGGGACATCGAGACGAATGCGGATGGCATAAGCGTACGTTGTATTTATCTGTGATGTTTAGGTGGACTTAATTGATGGGACATTCATTAATGAGATTAATGAAAGAAAATAAACCTAAAAGATGTTGTGGAATCGAATTTCAAAATAAAACAGGTAGCTACAGTTCTTACTTTGCATCGCGGTGTTCCTTATAGAACATCCTGCACCTTATTCGATAGGGAAAGGGCCGAGATCCCTTCACCGGGAGTGACCCCTTTAGCAATAACTGGCAGATGCTACAACCCTCGGTTTGTCTTTTGATTGCTTCTATAGTTTCTGCTTTGCACAGCGGTATATATGATATATCCTGCACCTTATTCGATGAGGAAAGGGCCGACGATCCCTTCACCAGGAGTGACCCCTTTAGAAAAACTAGAAAAGCCTAAAAAACACTCCATTTAAAAACCATTTGATTCCGCAACGAGATCAAGTTCAAAGCGTTAAAGGTTTTCATAAAAACCATCCGCAACCTTCCGTCATTTTAGGAAGTAGAGTACTTAGTATTCGTGCTACGTTTGTTGACCATAGCCGAGGCGTAGTGTACGGTAGCTAAGTGATGTCTTCCTACACAGCATATGATGCGATTAGTTAGGACACTCATGTGGCTTTGTTGACCTTAACCAAGGGTCATGTGGGTGGGTCTAATTAATCACGAAATGATGGGTAGAACTTGACTAGTGCTTATGATTTGTTGACCTTAGCCAAGGTCATAGGTGCTAGGGGTAAAAACCATTATCGGGAGTTTCAAGTGTTGAAATTTGTAATGAGATTGCATACCTTCTATATAATAGTTGGATCCCGATACCCACTGCGAGTAATTGTTACTCCTGGGAGAGTTTTGCACTTTACAATTAGCCGATCAAGTAGGTGTCTAGAAAGGTGTCAACGGGGTTACGCCTCTGGGAAAACGAGGTTTACTGTAATTAGGTCCGTGCGAAAGCACGGGGAACCTCCCTCAAAGTACCGACACTGGCCTGGCTGAAAGATTGGCGAACTTATAGAGTGTAATTAATCCCGGCTAGTCTTTCCTTTTAAGGTTTGAAAGAAGATTTGATAAAAACAGTGGGAGCCATCCTGATTAGATAAAATAAATAACCAATCTAATCTTGCAAGAATGCACGCAGAGTGTTTTCTTCTCTCTCTCTCTCCAGGTAGCGACCATATCACGCCTTAATCAAGATAATAATATGGATGCATTGACCGAACCTGCTTCTTATACTGAGCTGGGGAACGTTGGTCCCGCTCCAACTTATAATTGTTATAAGACCGAGCAGGAAATAGGGGAATACCAGAATTCCTATGCCGCCCAAACGAAGAAAGTGCATATGATGCATCTCCTTCGGGTGTGTTCATTATAAAGAACTGTTTCTCAGTATCCTCTGCATCTTGGGTATTTGATACCGGATCAGGATCCCAGATATGTAATCCGTTACATTTGCTACAGAAAGGTAGAGAACTGAGAACGAGTGATAAGTTTCATGAGACAGAAAACGGGGCAAGTGTTGCAGCCAAGTCTGTTGGTCACTGTCACCCTGTATTACCAATGCATTGATTCTGAAAGAATGTTATTAGATACCGAACCTGATATACAAAATCATATCAGTCTCTTTATTAGTAAAGAAATGATAAAATTTTGTATTGTTGGATAATGTTTTGAACATTTCCTATTTCAAAAGTTGATCGGTTCAGGCACGTTATCTAAAATCATTGACATTCTAAATCAAACTACAGTTCCTAGTATACAGAACACACACAAGAGGAAGAGTTCAGAAATGAACGGATCTTTCTTGAGGTATTATAGACTAGGTCATATCAATGTGACCCGACTAGCTTAAGTTACATTTAAGATGCATATTTAAATCAGTTTGAATTTACATCTTGTGAAACTTCCCAGTCATGTCACAGAGATAGGATGACCATAGCTCTGTTTACTGGAAACAGAGAAAGAGTTAGTGAACTCTTGGGATGATACATGTTGATGTATGTAGATCCCCTGTCTACACATGCCAAGACCGGTTCTTTGTATTTCATTACATTCTCTGATAATCTCTCAAGATTCAGACATATGTTCCTGTGGAAACACAAGTCTGAACCTTTTGAGATATTCACAGAATATAAGTTAGAAATAGAGAACCAAAAACCGGGTATAAGAATTATGTCCTATAATAAGATCAGGGAGGAGAATACTTGTGCATAGAATTCTTGGACTATTCTAAAGGAGAATGAGATTCTCTCTCGGTGTTACTCCTCTGAATACACCACAGCACAACGGTGTATCGGGGCGGAGCAATCGCACCATATTAGATATGGTGTGCTCTATGATGAGTACTACTGAGTTGCCTATTTCCTTTTGGGGGAAATGCACTTGAGAAGCTGCATACCTATTGAATTGGGTTCGAATCAAATCAGTGCCTACCATTCCATATAAGATATGGTATGGGAAGAGCCTATCTCTTAAGTAAGTTAAGATTTGAGATTGTCCGGCCTATGTCAAAAGAAAAATCCGGATAAGATCGAGGCAAGGTCAGTTCTGTAGAACTGGAAAAGTTCCAGCTATACAAACTACAGCTAATGATTTGACAGAACCAAAGGATTCAATAGTCCCCGATGAACCTCAGCCTCTCCGCCGATCTAGTAGGGTTCCTCATCCGCCTGAGAGATACTTCGGTTTCTCGATGACAGTGGGAGCGAGGAATGCATCATGAGATGATGACCTAACTAGTTTCGAGCAGGCCATCGAGAGTGGGGACTCTGTAAGAATGGCTGGATGCTTAGCGATCTGAGATGGAATCCATGTACACCAACAAAGTATGGACTTTGGTTGCTATATCTGAAGGGTTAAATCCCTATCAGGAGCAAGTATATCTTGAGAAGATTACTTGGTGTAGATGGAAAAGTTGAGACTTTCAAAGCTAGACTTGTTAAAGGTTTTTGTCATCGACCAGGCGTGGATAATGATGAAACCTTTTCCAGTACCTATGATTAAGTCCATCCGGACCCTACTTTCCATTGCTATATCCCATGACTACGATATCTGGTGGTTGGGTGCCATGACTGCTTTTCTAAATAATGATTTAGAAGAGAACGTCTATAAGAACACAGCCAGAGGGCTTCGTAAAAAGTGGGAGCAGCGGAAACGTGTGCAAGTTTCTTTACAGAATAAAGCAGGCATCGCGGAGTTGGAACGTCTGTTTTGATGTGGTAGTCAAAGTGTTTGATTTCATCAAAATGGTAGATGAACCTTGTATATACAAAACGATAGTAGAGAGTAAGGTGATCATCCTCGTATTGTACGTGGACAACATACTCTTGATAGGAAAAGAGTTCCCTATACTACACACGGTCAATCTCCTCTTATCATAAGGATTCTCTAATAGGATAAAGGTGATACCTCCTAAATCCTGGGATTTGGATCTATGAGATAGATCTAAATGGATGTTAGGCTTCTCACTAGGTTTGGTGAGTTGGTATCAATCGATCCTGGGTAGAATCACTGGAAAGGTTCCAGGGTGATAAGGACGACTGAGTGTCAGTCGCAGGCATTGTCTTTACCCTCAGTAAAGGGATGGTATGTTGGAAGAGTTCCAAGCTAGATACCATGACAAACTAGACGATAAAGGCTGGTAACATCGCTATTAAAGATACTACCAAAGAGGCAGTTTGGGTGTATATTGGTTCACGAGATGAACTAGGTTCCTACCATTGTGTGACAATGGAAGTGTGGCTTTGGCCGAGGAACCCTGGTCCCATCAGTGACCCAGACATATTCTGAGGCAGCATCACCTAATCATGGAGATAGTTGATCTCCAGGGTGATCAAGGTTAGGAGAGTAGACTCAGAGGACAACACGGCGGATCCACTCACAAAGGCTTTTTCCCAGAGAGAGACTTATATGGGATGGTTGAGTATTAGATACTGCAACCACTGCTACAGATGGCCCTAGTGCAAGTGGGAGATTGTTAGTTATATGTATGCCCTAGAGGCCATTACTGTACATTGAATGTATATTGTAGTGGATGCTGGGACATATATAGGTAGGACTTTCTTGCTCGACATGATAGTACGCTATCTGGTTGCACTTTACCTTAACATGTATACTTTCTGTCTCTCTGTTACATGTTGATAAAGCTCTTAGGATATGTACTCGACTTCCAGGACTATGATGAAGATCATACTAGTGGGGCCTGGGTAGTCCATGAGTATATCTTTCAATGTTCCTAATTGTGGGAATATCGAGACGGGGCATCGATATTCCAGAGTAGACTAGCGTATATCCTCTCGACCCATGTGATGGGCAATGGATGATCCCATATCCATTGGTGTTTGACATCAGAGATGGTATGCGGGTGCTCAGTGGTGACTGGGTAACTGAACGGACTCGCCGAGAACTCCCAGATGGTATTATACCTCACGTCAGATGGCAGTTCTCTGGTGACACTGGTACAGCTTAGTCTGTTGACCCGAGATCGTCATAGAGTCTTGTGTGTCTCCCACTGTGCTTTGATTTCCACCCTACCACGGCTCTACTGAGTCGTGCAAACAGGTGGTTTTTGGGTACAGTCCCGATTCACATGGAGGCAATGAGCGATAGGAGGGGATTCGTCTCTCCCGGTATTGGGGGTTGATGTTGCGCTATGCTCAACTGGCCATAACTGGAAATGCCTGGCCAGGTTGCAGTGATATACTGGTAAGAGTTATCAGTAGTTTCACGATTGTTATGGACCTTACGTCGGCATGACTTATCAAGCTACTGGGGTCTGACGTTTACCACCCCTAGGCGAGATATGCGACATATCTGATGAACAGACCGGACTGTACAGTAAGTGTTGCTGGTTGGATTCACAGGAGAGTGAGCGGGCTTGCTCGTTGATCCTCTGATCGCTCAATACCCGGGTGGCCGTTACGTTTAGCAGACCGCTTGCGGCTTATGGGTGTTTGATATGATCATCACCTGCTGCCGGCGTATTGACGAGTCTTTAGAGTCCTACACAGAGGTTTCCTGGCTCAAGCGAAACGAAATGGGAGCGCATATGAGATATGTACGGGACCGAGAATAATATCAGTATGTGATACTGAATTCTATTCTTGCGATTTGTATCATCGGACGGTTATATAAGATATAGCCGGGTTACCGAATCAAGTGTTGATTCGATACATTGATACACTTGATATTAGTCGGTTATATGCGATATGACCGGATCATTAAATCAAGTGTTTATTTAATGATTTAATGTATAATTATATATTAGATATATTACTTTACATTAACTAGTATTTGTTCACTTAAGAATGATTTTCTCACTTGATGTGCACAAGTAGTATATGTGATATATTTTTGTGCACTTGATTGTATCATGTTTGATGATACATGCAAACTTGGGTGTATGTTTGATTTAAATCATGTTTAGGTTAATGGTTAGGGTTTTGTTATCTTTTCTTAATTATTTATTTTATTTATTTATTTTTGGGCAAGAAACAAAATGGTGGCTTCTTTTGTTTTTTTTACTTGAAGCTTCATGAAGCTTTGACCATTTTGTTTCTTTCCTTAACCTAACCATTCACCTAAACCCTAGTTTAGTCTTTACACTAGTTACACTCACCCATGGTTGCTAAAATGATAACCATCACTTGATTTTCTATTATTCATAATTCACTTTCTTTTCTTTCTTCTTCTTGTTCTTTATGAAGAGAAGAAACCATTGCTAGAAATTTCCAAGTGATGATTCCAAGTGAGAAATCCAAATCCAAAGTGAACCCACTTCCTATTTCTTCATCCTCTACCACTTGCCAAGTAGTAGAGTGTGTTATCTTCATAAGTTTCATGACCTAGTGAAGGTGGAGCTTGAGTTTGAGTCGCCTCGACGTAGATCATCTTCGGCATCGAAGTCATCGACCTAGCTCGCCCATTTCTCCGATGAAATCGTCGCAAGGGTCCGGGAATCCGATGATCGCAGCGGAGGGACGTCAACACGGAGCTAGAGAAGTGGAGGACTGGATCTACAAAGGTTGTAGTCCCTTTCATTTAGCAATAAAGTTGTTTACATGCTTGTTTCGCCTTTACCTCTAGTAACGATCTAGTTTAGGGTTCTTTGGCACATAGAAAATTTTGATTTTGGCATGGTTAATCAGTTGTGGAACCTCATAGGTGTGCCTAGGAACCCTACAGTTTCCTCATCGGCCTTCTTATCGACATCTACCTGGGGACCGTTACGTACAGCTAGTGCCGCTTGCGGTCTGTGGTTAAACCCACTGCCAGCGTAGTAGTCGAGTCTCTAGATTCCCACACAGAGAGTTTCCCTACTCCAGGCGAAACGATATAGAGGTCCTATGGTTTTACGACAAGGGTTCGGATGCATACGTGTGTTTACGCACGTACGACATCCGGACAGTTTTTACTAGTCGGCTTTGGTTTAAGCCAGTTTCTAGTATCCAGTTATTGGATTTATACAGTCTAAAGTTTTTCCGTGTTTTCACGGATAGGAAGGGCGTTCTCGTAATTGCGCGAGAAGCTTCTAGAAGATGGTGACTTGGGGGTTAAGGTGGCATATGCATTAAATGAGATTATTGAGTCATTTGAGTGATTCATCCAAGTCATTAATGCATCATAAATGCTTAATGACTCATGGAGATGAATCACCCTCTTATATTCATTAAGCATGATGATTAATCATTCATTTTCTTTTGTTGGATAAATCATAATGCTTGATATATATTATGATAGCTCATTTTCTCATCTCATTCTCTTGCTCACTTTCTTTCTCCTCAAGCTCTCTCTCTTCAAACCCTAATCCTCCCCTCTCATGTGTTGAGTACAAGGATTAGATTAGACTACTTAATCCTTAATCATTCTCTATATCACCTAGGTTGCTTAGATTAGCGATTTAAGAAACCTAGTTACCTCAAGTTAGAGGTGAAGCTTGTAGTAAAGCTCTCGGGTGGATCTTCTACTACATAGAGAAGGCCGGAGAGGACGTGGAGAACGACAAGACGAAGGACTCGGATCTTTAGGTATAATCACTTATCATAGTAGTTAACTCTTCTATGGTTTCTTGTTAGTTATTGTTTATGCAAAGATTCTCGGTTAGTCGATGTTTACGCCTAAAACAAGATCGTTTTTCATTATTCTGCCTCCCCGCAAGTCGTGGGGTATTGTACATCGACTTACAGTGGTATCAGAGCCTCGATAAACAGTAATTAACTCATTAGCAAAGTCGTAAGTATTTCGAACGCAAAAAGAACCAGAAAGATCATCGTTTTAACACAGTTTCTGTTGAATTTAAAACAGGCCCTAAAAATTTTTCAGGGACCTGCAGAATATCAAGCATGAAATTATAGGGCTACTGAAGAAATTTGGACTCCCAACTCGGCTAACTTACCGCGGAACCACGGCCGAGTTAGGGCCGAGTCGGCCCAAAATTTTCCAGTAACCCCTTTGTGTTAACAGTGATATTTCTGGATATTTTATTTTCTGCTAAGATCTCAGGTGCACAGAGAAGTTTTGCAGTAGAATCTAAAGTGTTTTTCTCGATCGAAATTTTACGATGTTTGCTAATACGATTATATCTGTGATTGTATAATGTGTTCGTAAACCTCCCCTAACTGCTAGTATGTCGGTTGGCAGGGGGTTGCATATTTCTGTAATGGTTTTTACTGTTTGTGGTTGTGAACTGTATTGGACTGTTGTGATGATTAGCGGGGGTTTGAGATGGGTTGTTATATTCATTCATTCGATGTAATTGTAATATGTTGTAATATTATTTTGCGGGGCGCATCCAGGTTGCGGTTGTAGCCATCGTTGTATTATTTCATTTTACTGTTTTTGCTCCTAGGATAGACCCAAGATAGGGTGCAAAAACTACCGGGTACTTTGAAGTGTTTAGTGGCCTACTCACTTTGTTGAGGGAGACCGCTTCACTTCGGGTATTTGGCGGGTAGTTTGCCGTACCTGTAGGGGTTTAGGGTGGGGTAATGGCTATTCATCACAACTGTGTAATCCGTCTTTTGTTACAGGCTCTAAACAAACGCGGATTGCTTGCAAATCCAATAAAGTTCATATGAGATCTGGAATGCCTATTATTGCGTCTGACGAATGTACAATATCTATATATGATAGCTATTTAGACGTCACTTATGTTTTACACCCGCGCTAGCCCAGCCCCCGCTCTGCCGTTAGTTAAGTAACCTAACGGGTGATGACGGGACCCCGTGGCGAATGCGGATGGCATAAGAGGACGTTGTATTTTCGTTGTTTTCTGCAATGATAGGTTAACGATGGGACGCATTATTTATAATGCAAAGAAAATAAACCAAAAAGTTGAATCGTTGGAACAATTTAAAAGAAACCAATCAGTTATTTTAAAACAGATGATATTTTTTAATTGCGGAGCTTTAACCACTCCTTTTAAAAAGCTATCAGGTTCCTTCGGTCATATCAAGTTCACTACGTTCACGGTTTCGCCAAAACCATTCGTAGCTCTCCGTCATTTCATTTGGGTATTCAGTAGTATTCAAGCTATGCATTTTGGCCAAAGTCAAGGCATAGTGTTTGGTAGCTGCTGGGTTTTCATTTGTTGCATAAGATAGATGAGTTGGTTTGGGACAGTCGTATTATCATTTGACCAAAGTCAGGGGTATATACGGATGGTTTCAAATTGATAAGATAATGACGGGTAGAACTTGACATGCGACTTATGACATTTTGACCAAAGCCAAGGTCATAAGAGCATGGGGCAAAAACTTATATCGGGAATTTCTAAAGAAACTGAAATTTGCAAAGAGTTGCATACCATTTGGAGTTTGATGAATGTTGGTAGGATTCCTTCAACAATATCATACGATGATATTTGGATCCCGATCCTACTGTGAGTATATGCTACACATCAGGATATTCATCACTTAACGATCAATGCTATAAACCATGTAGGTGTCGAGAAAAGTGTCAGCGGGGTTACGGCCCCAGAGAAAAGAGGTTATTTAATTAAGGAACTTCGCGAAAGCGTTGGAAAACCTCCCTCGAAGTACCGATACCAGCCTGGCTGAACGGTTAAGCAAGTATTGTACAGTGAGAATAGTCCTGGCTAATTCTTCTTTTATGGTTTGAGGAAGGATTCGAGAAACAGTGGGAGCCATCCAGTTTAGATAAATTAAAAACCACTCTAAACTTGCAAGAGCATCATGCTAAAGAGTTTTCTTCTCTCTCTCCTAATTGCAGCGACCCTGAAAATGACTGGACTTAAGTTACTTTTAGAGAAAAATATACTGACAGGGCCAAACTATAAAGATTGGCTACGGAATGTCAAAATGTCTTTGACCTATGACAAATTGGGGTACGTCCTCACCGCTAAGGCACCTGCAGTCCCTGGTCCCAAATCCAGTAATGCGGATAAGAAAATCCGCAAAACCTGGGATTTCGATTGCGCGAAAGCCAAGTGCATCATGCTTGCCTCGATGAACAATGAACATCATAGGAGGCACGAGGATATGGAACTATATGCCATATTTCTCCATACAAAGGAGCTTTATGGAGAGCAATCTCGTATAGCAAGATACGAGACCTCTAAGAACTTGTTTCGAGCGAGGTTGGCTGTCGGGTCATCGGTAGGAGAACATGTCCTAAAGATGATCGGCTATATAGAAGAGCTCGCAGACCTTGGGACGACTTTGGATAATGAGCTCTATACAGACCTTATTCTCCAGTCCCTTCCTTCCACCTACGCCCAGTTTATCCTGAACTTCAACATTCAAAGAAAAGAAGTTGAACTTCCGGAACTCCTGAACATGTTAAGGAGTGCAGAGGGCACCTTGCAGAAGGCAAGGGAAACACCCGCTATGTTTGTTAGCGGTGCTTCTTCTTCCGGGTCCAAGGCTAGGGCCAAAGGAAGGAAAAAGAAGGCCGCCCCCAGACCTAGAGGAGGTGTAAGTAAGGTGGGAGGGAAGGGAAAGAAAAAGTTTGCGGTACCGGTAGTGGTCCAGGATGAGTGCTTCCATTGTCACAGGAAAGGGCACTGGAAAAAGGATTGCAAGGTGTGGAACGCCAAGAACCAGGAACCGAAGCAAGCTGTGGCTTCAACTTCAGGTGTGTTTGTAATTGAGAATTGTCTGTCAATCAACTCTACTTCCTGGGTATTGGATACCGGATCAGGATCTCATATTTGCAATTCATTGCAGGCACTGAGAAACCGTAGAGTGCTGAAGGAAGGTGATATGACCCTGATGGTTGCTAACGGAGCTAGCGTGGGAGCTGTGTCCGTAGGGGATTATCACCTGGGATTGACGAGTGGACACATTTTGGTTTTACATAACTATTTTTGTGTACCCAGCTTAACGTGTAATATCATATCTGTTTCCTTGTTATCAAATAATGGTTATGATTTCACGTTTGGAAGTGGTGTTGTTAACATCCACCTTAATCATAGTTTGATTGGGTCCGGTACACTGGAAAACGGTATATATGTGTTAAACCAACTCCAAATTTTCAATGTCCAGAACACACTAAAAAGAAAGTCTCCATATTTAAATAAAGCTTTCTTATGGCATTGTAGACTGGGTCACATCAATGAGAGAAGGTTGACTAAGTTGCATAGAGAAGGATATTTGGACTCGTTCGAATATCAAACTTTTGACACTTGTCAATCTTGTCTCAAAGGAAAGATGACAAAGACTCCATTTACTGGACATGGAGTAAGAGCGAGCGAGCTCTTAGGACTCACACACAGCGATGTATGTGGTCCAATGTCTACACATGCAAGAGGTGGTTTTTCCTACTTCATTAGTTTCACGGATGATTACTCAAGGTACGGATTCATTTATCTGATGAAACATAAATCTGAGGCTTTTGAGAAATTCCAATAGTATAAGAATGAAGTAGAAAACCAAACCGGCAAAAGTATCAAGACACTAAGATCTGATCGAGATGGTGAATACTTGAGTGCTGAGTTCCTAGGTTACCTAAAAGAGAAAGGAATTCTCTCTCAGCTTACTCCTCCATACACTCCACAGCATAACGGTGTATCGGAGAGACGGAATCGAACCCTATTGGATATGGTACGTTCCATGATGAGTAATGCTGAGTTACCGCGATCTTTTTAGGGTTATGCGCTAGATTCAGCGGCATATCTTCTGAACAAGGCTCCTACCAAAACTGTGCCTACCACCCTATTTCAGATGTGGAGTGGGAAGAAACCCCATCTTCATCATATGAAGATTTGGGGATGTCCAGCTTTTGTTAAAAAACAGCATGTGGACAAGCTCGAGGCACGATCAATAAAATGTAAGTTTGTAGGATTGTAAGTCCACGTTGCCCACCCCGGTACTTGCGGGGAGGCGGAAAACGGAATAAAAATCAAATTTTTATCAACTTAGCAACATGGACTAGACAAAGAAGGATCTTTGCTAAACAAAAACAAGCTAAAGCTAACTAGAAACTAGCTAAGTGCTAGAAAGGTTATACCTTGGGCTTTATGTCCTTCTCTCCTTGCTCCTTGGAGTGGTGGAAGGAGGTCACCTTAGTCGTCTTCTCACGTTGAAGAAAGATCCACCCGAAAGCCTCGACCTTTGGCTTCAACTCCAAGCTAGAAGTAACTAGGGTGCAAGAAGTGCTAATCCTTGAACCCTAGATGAGAGTAGAGATTATCAAGAAAGGGTTTTTCTCAAGCTCAAGTGTTTCTCAACACATGAGAGGGGAGAGCTTGAGGGAGAGGAAGAACAAGAGAGAGAAAGTAAATGATAGAATGAGAATAAAATAAACCATTCTCACATATATGTGTGTATTATTTTAATTAGATATTTAGTAAGATAATTGTCATAGCATAATCAAGACATGACCATTATCATTTCATTTTTAATGCAAATTGCAAGGATCAAAAGGTATCTTCCAAATGAAATGATGATGGTCAAAGTGTCAACCAAGGTCAACAAGTCAAGAAGGTCAAATGGTCAACAACCATAACCATGCACAATTATTAAACTAATATCAATTATCCGTAATACACACATAAGCATTAGGGTTAATAAAATGACAATAGTCATTAACCCTAATCAAAGTCCTCTCCCTCTGTCTCAAGCAACTGTGCATACGCACCCGTATTCGTGATCCGAGGAACACGAATACAATGAGAAAAACCAATCCCAAATCATATACTAGGATCCGGCTTAAACCATAGCCCGCTAGTATAAGCTGTCCGGACAGCAAACGTGCACAAGTGCGCGGATGTGAACGAACCCTGTCGCAAAACCATGCGACCTCTACTCATTTTGCCTAAAGGCGAATAGCTCTCTGTGTGGGACTCTAAAGACTCGACACAACGCTGGCAGTGGGTTTAACCACAGACCGCAAGCGGCACTAGCTGTACGTAACGGTCCCCAGGTAGATATCGATAAGAAGACTGACGAGGTGAACCCCATCTGAACTCCTACTGAGCCTGTATGTGACAATCTCCGTACAATCCGGTCTGTTCGTCTGATACATCGCATGGCGGCCTTGGGGGGCGGTGAACATCAGTACCCTAATAGCGGTACAAGTCGTGTCGGAGTGTAGCCCAGAACACCTTGAGATAACACTGGAAACCTACCAGTATATCTCGCTTGCCCTGGCCAGGGACTACTCGTGTAATGGCTCTCCTGGACACAGCGCGATGTCAACCCCCAATACCGGGAGAGACGAATCCTGTCTAACCATCACTGCCTCCAAGTGCTTCGGGACTGCACCCAAAAACTACCTGTTTGCACGACTCCTTTGAGCCGTGGTAGGGTAGTAATCAAAGTGCAGTGGGAACACACTTGAGGCGAAGTGACAGTGTCAAGTCAGCGGACTAAGCTGTACTCATGTCACCTGGGAACTGATAACTGACGATAGGTATAATACCAACCAACAGTTCCCGACGAGTCCTGTCCAGTGTACTCGTAACCTAACGAGCACCCGCATACTATCTCAAGTACGACGTACTGACGGCTATGGGACAGACCGTCTCCCACACTGGGATGAGAAGCGCATACGCTAGTCTACTCCGGAGTATCGATGCCCTGTCTCGATAGTCCAATGACTAGGGACCTATATAAGGATGTGCTTATAGATCACCCAGCTCCCACGAGTGTGAGCGCCATCACAACGCTGGTAATCAAGCAAAGATCCTAAGGGCTCTACTAATATGTATATCAGCGATATGCTAAAAGAAACACATGCACATATTAAAGCAGAGACAAACCAAGTAGCATACTACCATTTCGAGCAAGATTGTATATACAACTGTGAATATCCCAAGCTTCCATTAAGTAATATACAAACTAGTATGATACAGTAATGGCCTCTTGAGCATATACACTAACAATCTCCCACTTGCACTAAGGCCATGTACTGGCGTATCGAAGACCAATCATCTCGATCAGCCGCTCGAACTGAGTCTGGGGCAAGGCCTTGGTGAATGGATCTGCTGTGTTATCTTCTGAAGCAACCCTCCGAACCTCGATTTCCTGGCGATCCACGATCTCCCTGATCAGGTGATACCGCCTCAAGATGTGTCTGGATTTCTGATGGGACCTGGGTTCCTTCGCTAAAGCTATAGCCCCGTTGTTGTCGCAATACAGAGGTATTGGGTCAACAATGGACGGAACCACCTGAAGTTTTCTCAAGAACTTCCTTATCCAGACAGCTTCTTTTGCGGCATCAGATGCAGCGATGTATTCCGCTTCCATATTCGAGTCAGCAACGGTTTCCTGTTTGGAGCTCTTCCAACACACCGCCCCTCCATTGAGGGTAAAGACAAAACCCGACATGGACTTGGAATCATCCTTGTCACTCTGGAAGCTGGAGTCAGCAAAGGCCTCAATCTGGAGGTCTTTTCCGCCATACACCAAGAACATCTCCTTAGTCCTTCTCAGGTACTTGAGAATGTTCTTTACTGCTATCCAATGTTTCTCCCCAGGGTTTGACTGATACCTGCTTACCACACTCAGTGCATAAGCCACATCCGGTCTGGTACACAACATCGCATACATTATAGAGCCTACCGCAGAAGCGTAGGGTATAGTAGACATGCGATCCCTCTCCAAATCAGTCTTGGGAGACATCTCTTTGGAGAGGGTGATCCCGTGACAAGCCGGTAGATTACCGCGCTTGGAATCTTCCATACTGAATCTCTTCAGTATGGCGTCGATGTACCTGGACTGCGAAAGTCCTAATATCCTCTTGGATCTGTCACGGTAGATCCGGATACCCAGAATGTATGAGGCATCACCCAGGTCTTTCATGGAGAACCTGTTTGACAAGAACCCCTTGACAGATTGTAGCATAGGAATGTCATTTCCTATTAAGAGAATGTCATCCACGTATAAAACGAGGAATACTACAGTTCTCGCTACAAATCTACAATAGTTGCATGGTTCATCTGGATTTTTGATAAAGCCAAATTCCTTGACCGTCTCATCAAAACAGATGTTCCAACTCCGCGATGCCTGCTTTAGTCCATAAATGGACTTAAGCAACTTGCACACCTTTCCGCTGCTCCCACTCTGAATGAAACTCTCTGGCTGATCCATATAGACACACTCCTCTAAATGTCCATTTAGAAAAGCTGTCTTTACGTCCATCTGCCAAATCTCATAATCGTGGAAGGCAGCAATGGCAAGAAGGATCCGAATGGATTTCAGCATAGCTACTGGAGAAAAAGTTTCGTCATAGTCCAAACCAGGTCGCTGACGAAAACCCTTTGCAACCAGTCTAGCTTTATAGGTCTCAACCTGTCCATCTACACCAATCTTCCTTTTGAAGATCCACTTGCATCCTACAGGTTTTACCCCATCTGGAGCAATGTCCAATGTCCATACTTTGTTGGTGTACATGGACTCCATTTCGGTCCGCATTGCATCCAGCCATTTTACCGAGTCGACGCTCTGAATGGCTTGCTGGAAGCTAGTAGGCTCATCATAATCTATGATGCAATCCTCTCTATCCCCGTCAATGAGAAAACCGTAGTATCTCTCGGGCGGATGAGACTGCCTACTGCTCCTGCGGAGTGGCGTGGGAATGTCCTGATCTTTCGAACCCTCTGGTTCTACTAAGCTTTCAGTAATAGCTCGTGGTTCTGGAATTTCTTCCAGTTCTATTGCGCTCCCACTTAATTCTTTTTCTATGAACTGGTGTTCTAGAAAGTGGGCATGGCGAGAAACAAACACCTTTTGTTCCTCTTCGCAATAGAAGAAATATCCCTTAGAGTTCTTTGGATATCCCACAAACTTGCACTGTACTGAGCGTGCCTCGAGCTTGTCCGCATGCTGCTGAGAGAGAATTCCATTCTCTTTTAAGTAACCCAGGAACTCGGCACTCAAGTATTCACCACCTCGATCAGATCTCAGTGCCTTGATACTTTTGCCTGTTTGTTTTTCTACTTCATTCTTATATTCCTGGAATTTTTCAAAAGCCTCGGATTTATGTTTCATTAAGAAGACATAACCATACCTTGAAAAGTCATCCGTAAAAGTAATGAAGTAAGAATAACCGCTTCGTGCATGTGTAGACATTGGACCACACACGTCGCTGTGTACGAGTCCTAAGAGCTCGCTCGCTCTTACTCCGTGTCCAGTGAACGGAGTCTTTGTCATCTTTCCTCTGAGACAGGATTGACAAGTTGCATACGATTGATATTCGAACGGATCCAAATATCCTTCTGTATGTAACTTAGTCAACCTTCTCTCATTGATGTGACCCATTCTACAATGCCATAAGAAAGTTTTATTGATTTCTGGAGACTTTCTTTTGTGTGTATTCTGGACATTGAAAATCTGTGGTTGGTTTAATACGTATATACCGTTGTTCAATGTACCTGACCCAATCAAAACTTGATTAAGGTGAATGTTCACTACATTACTTACAAATGCAAATTCATAACCTTCTTTAGATAATAAAGATACAGAAATGATATTACAGGTTGCATTTGGTACATAATAACAACTACGTAAAACCAAAAAGTGTCCATCGGACAATCCCAGGTGATAGTCCCCCACGGCCTCAGCATCCATGCTAGCACCGTTTGCAACTCTGAGGGTCATGTCACCTGCCTTCAAAACTCTACGCTTTCTCAACGCCTGCAAAGAATTACAGATATGAGATCCTGATCCGGTATCCAATACCCAGGATGTAGAGTTTATTGATAGACAGTTTTCAATAACATACACACCTGAAGCTGAAGCCGCAACTCGCTTCAAATCCTGTGTTCTGGCCTTCCAAGCCTTGCAATCCTGTTTCCAGTGACCACTTTTGTGACAATAGAAGCATTCTTCCTTCCCCACCAGCTTTCCCGCTATCTTTGTTGCTTTTCCTTTTCCCTTCGTATCCACTTTACCGACACCGCCTCTTGGTTTGGCGGGGGCTTTCTTCTTCTTACCCTTGGCTTTCGCCCTGGATCTAGAAGAGGAAGATCCTCCTACAAACAAAGTGGATGTCTCCCTACCCTTCTGTAGGGTGCCCTCAGCACTCCTCAACATGTTCAGAAGTTCGGAAAGTTCAACCTCCTTTCCTTGCATGTTGAAGTTAAGAATAAACTGGGCGTAAGTGGAAGGAAGGGAATGGAGAATCAAATCAGTATAGAGTTCATTCTCCAACGTGGTCCCAAGGTCCGCGAGCTCCTCTATATAGCCAATCATCTTAAGCACGTGTTCCGCTACCGATGATCCAACGGCCAACCTTGCCGAAAACAACTTCTTCGACACTTCGTATATTGCGATACGAGACTGCTCTCCTTACAGTTCTTTTGTATGAAGAAATATGGACTCTAGGTCCATATTCTCGTGCCTCCTCTGATGTTCGTTGTCCATCGGGGCTAGTACGAGGCATCTGGCCTTCGCACAATCTATTTCCCAGTAGATTTCCCTATCTACGACACTGGTTTTGGGACCTGGGACAGGTGGAGCTTTGGTGGTAAGGACATACCCCAACTTGTCATAAGTGATTGCCATCTTGACATTCCTGAGCCAATCTTTATAGTTTGGCCCTGTCAATATGTTTTTATCTAGTAATAACTTAAGTCCGGTCATGTTGAATGGTCGCTGCAATTAGGAGAGAGAAAAGAAACACTTTAGCATGATGCTCTTGCAAGTTTAGAGTGGTTTTTAGTTTGTCTAAACTGGATGGCTCCCACTGTCTCTCGAATCCCTTCTCAAACCGTAAAGAAAGGATTAGTCAGGATCAATCTCACCGTACAATACTTGCTTAACCGTTCAGCCAGGCCAGTGTTGGTATTTCGAGGGAGGTTTTCCAACGCTTTCGCGAAGTTCCTTAATTAAGTAACCTCTTTTCCCTGTGGGCGTAGCCCCGCTAACACCTTTCTAGACACCTACTAAGTTTATAGCATTGATCGTTAAGTGAGAGTTTTCCCGAGGAGTAGCATATACTCACAGTAGGATCGGGATCCAAATATCATCGCATGATAAAACCGAAGGAATCCTACCAGAATTATCACACTCCAAATGGTATGCAGCGCTAGCAAGTTTCAGTACTTATGAAACTCCCGATGTGGATTTCTACCCCATGCTCTTATGACCTTGACTTTGGCCAAAATATCATAAGTCACATGTCAAGTTCTACCCGTCATTCTCCTGGTTAATTTGGACCCACCAGTACCTACCCTTGACTTTGGCCAAAACGGCAGCACGACTGTCCCAAACCAATGCATCTATCTATGCTGCACATGAATACCCAATAGCTACCAATCACTATGCCTTGACTTTGGCCAAAATACATAGCTTGAATACTTTTTGACCATTCATGTGGAATGACGGAGGGCTACGAATGGTTTTGGCGAAACCGTGAATGTAGTGAACTTGATATAATCGATGGAACGAGATAGCTTTTAAAAGGAGTGGTTCAAGCTCCGCGTTTAAAAGTTTAGTTTTGAAAAGAACCGAGTGGTTTTCAAAGTGTTCCAATCGACTTTTACTTGGTTTATTTTCTTGCATTAGTTCTTTTAATGCGTCCCATCATTTAATCCTACCATTGCAGAAAACAACCAAAATATGACGTATGCTTATGCCATTCGCATTTGCCACGGGGCCCCGTCATCACCCGTTAGGTTACTTAACTAACGACAGAGCGGGGGCTGGGCTAGCGCAGCTGTAAAACATAAGCAACGCCTAAATAGTTATCATATATAAATATATAGCAATGATAGACATTACAGATCACAGATGAATACATTGGATATACTAGGAATCCGCAATCCGTTCGAGCCTGCAACGAAAAGCGGATTACACGGTCGCGGTGAATAGCCAATACCCCACCCAAGACCCCTACGGGTGCGGCAAACTACCCGCTAAGTACCCGAAGCGAAGCAACCTCCCTCACCACCGTGAGTAGGCCACTCGGCACTTCGAGATACCCGGTAGTTTGTGCACCCCTTCCATGGGTCTATCCTAGGAGAAAAAACAGTAAAAAGAATTATACAATGACGGCTACAACCCCGACCCGGTTGTGCGGCCAAACAAATAATAATATTACATCAATTTATATATTACAATGAATGAAAGAAAAAGCAACACTCATCTCACATCCACCCCGGCTATTCATCCGCGACAATCCAACCCATTCATATACACATACCATCATCAATCACAGATCACAGATATGTATAACCCCGACTAATCGACATATAGCAATTAGCCGACGTTCAATACATATAAACATCACAGATATAACCTTTTAGTCAAAGTGTATTGAAGTTCGGAAAAAAAAACGGATTTATAGGCCCCCAAAAACAAATTTCTATTCTGGAAAACCTGGGCACATATAAACCATCTTAAAAATCCTAAAACCAAGCCAGAAATACACTGCACCAAACTCGACCCAGTGAAGAGCCAAGACGGCCGCGGTTGCGCGGCAATAGCTTGCTATTGCCGCGGAACCGCGGCTCTTTGGTCGAATCACTGGATCATTTTTGGTGGCTTTCTTCAAAAAACCCTGAGATGATTTTTGGAGTATAATTTATTTTATTTTGAACAGAAAAAAATTTAACAGAAACTTAGGGTTTTGAAAACTCGGTTTTTCGATTTTTCCGATTCGAACTTCGATACACTTTACTACCTAGCAAGTTTATGTTTAGTTAGGCTCTGATACCACTGTAAGTCCACGTTGCCCACCCCGGTACTTGCGAGGAGGCGGAAAACGGAATAAAAATCAAATTTTTATCAACTTAGAAAACATGGACTAGACAAAGAAGGATCTTTGCTAAACAAAAACAAGCTAAAGCTAACTAGAAACTAGCTAAGTGCTAGAAAGGTTATACCTTGGGCTTTATGTCCTTCTCTCCTTGCTCCTTGGAGTGGTGGAAGGAGGTCACCTTAGTCGTCTTCTCACGTCGAAGAAAGATCCACCCGAAAGCCTCGACCTTTGGCTTCAACTCCAAGCTAGAAGTAACTAGGGTGCAAGAAGTGCTAATCCTTGAACCCTAGATGAGAGTAGAGATTATCAAGAAAGGGTTTTTCTCAAGCTCAAGTGTTTCTCAACACATGAGAGGGGAGAGCTTGAGGGAGAGGAAGAACAAGAGAGAGAAAGTAAATGATAGAATGAGAATAAAATAAACCATTCTCACATATATGTGTGTATTATTTTAATTAGATAATTAGTAAGATAATTGTCATAGCATAATCAAGACATGACCATTATCATTTCATTTTTAATGCAAATTGCAAGGATCAAAAAGCATCTTCCAAATGAAATGATGATGGTCAAAGTGTCAACCAAGGTCAACAAGTCAAGAAGGTCAAATGGTCAACAACCATAACCATGCACAATTATTAAACTAATATCAATTATCCATAATACACACATAAGCATTAGGGTTAATAAAATGACAATAGTCATTAACCCTAATCAAAGTCCTCTCCCTCTGTCTCAAGCAACTGTGCATACGCACCCGTATTCGTGATCCGAGGAACACGAATACAATGAGAAAAACCAATCCCAAATCATATACTAGGATCCGGCTTAAACTAAAGCCTGCTAGTATAAGCTGTCCGGACACCAAACGTGCACAAGTGCGCGGATGTGAATGAACCCTGTCGCAAAACCATGCGACCTCTACTCATTTTGCCTAAAGGCGAATAGCTCTCTGTGTGGGACTCTAAAGACTCGACACTACGCTGGCAGTGGGTTTAACTACAGACCGCAAGCGGCACTAGCTGTACATAACGGTCCCCAGGTAGATGTCGATAAGAAGACTGACGAGGTGAACCCCATCTGAACTCCTACTGAGCCTGTATGTGACAATCTCCGTACAGTCCGGTCTGTTCGTCTGATACATCGCATGGCGGGCCTAGGGGGGCGGTGAACGTCAGTCCCCTAATAGCGGTACAAGTCGTGTCGGAGTGTAGCCCAGAACACCCTGAGATAACACTGGAAACCTACCAGTATATCTCGCTTGCCCTGGCCAGGGACTACTCGTGTAATGGCTCTCCTGGACACAGCGCGATGTCAACCCCCAATACCGGGAGAGACGAATCCTGTCTAACCGTCACTGCCTCCAAGTGCTTCGGGACTGCATCCAAAAACTACATGTTTGCACGACTCCTTTGAGCCGTGGTAGGGTAGTAATCAAAGTGCAGTGGGAACACACTTGAGGCGAAGTGACAGTGTCAAGTCAGCGGACTAAGCTGTACTCATGTCACCTGGGAACTGATAACTGACGATAGGTATAATACCAACCAACAGTTCCCGACGAGTCCTATCCAGTGTACTCGTAACCTAACGAGCACCCGCATACTATCTCAAGTACGACGTACTGACGGCTGTGGGACAGACCGTCTCCCATACTGGGATGAGAAGCGCATACGCTAGTCTACTCCGGAGTATCGATGTCCTGTCTCGATAGTCCAACGACTAGGGACCTGTATAAGGATGTGCTTATAGATCACCCAGCTCCTACGAGTGTGAGCGCCATCACAACGCTGGTAATCAAGCAAAGATCCTAAGGGCTCTACTAATATGTATATCAGCGATATGCTAGAAGAAACACATGCACATATTAAAGCAGAGACAAACCAAGTAGCATACTACCATTTCGAGCAAGATTGTATATACAACTGTGAATATCCCAAGCTTCCATTAAGTAATATACAAACTAGTATGATACAGTAATGGCCTCTAGGGCATATACACTAACAAGGATATCCAAAGAACTCCAAGGGATATTATATCTATTACGCAGAGGAACAAAAGGTTTTTGTTTCTCGTAATGCCCATTTTCTAGAACAGCAGTTTTTAGAAAAGGAAATAAGTGGGAGCGAAATAGAACTGGAAGAAATTCCAGAACCACAAACTAATACTGAAAGTTTGGTAGAACAAGTAGTTCAAGAAGAACAGGACATTCCCGCACCTCTCCGTAGGAGTAGTAGGCCGTCTCATCCGCCTGAGTGATACTACGGTTTTCTCATAGATGGGGATAGAGAGGATTGCATCATAGATGATGATGAACCTACTGGCTTCCAGCAGGCCATCCAGAGCGGCGACTCGGTACGATGGCTAGATGCAATGTGGACCGAAATGTAGTCCATGTACACCAACAAAGTATGGACTTTGGACTTTGCTCCAGATGGGGTAAAACCCATAGGATGCAAATGGATCTTCAAGAAAAAGATTGGTGTAAATGGACAGGTGGAAACCTATAAGGCTAGACTTGTTGCAAAGGGTTTTCGTCAAAGACCTGGTTTGGAATATGAGGAAACTTTTTCTCCAGTGGCTATGCTCAAATCCATTCGGGTCCTTCTAGCTATTGCTGCCTTCCATGATTATGAAATCTGGCAGATGGACGTAAAGACGGCTTTCCTGAATGGTAATTTAGAAGAGTGCGTCTATATGGATCTGCCAGAGGGTTTCAATCAGAGTGGGAGCAGCAGGAAATTATACAAGTTGCTTAAGTCCATTTATGGACTGAAGCAGGCATCGCGGAGTTGGAACATCTATTTTGATGAAACAGTCAAAGAATACGACTTTATCAAAAATCCAGATGAACCGTGCATATATAATAAAGTTGTAGCAAGAACTGTCGTATTCCTCGTCTTGTACGTGGATGACATTCTATTGATAGGAAATGACATTCCTATGCTACAATCTGTCAAAGGATTCTTGTCACACAGGTTGTCCATGAAAGACCTGGGTGATGCCTCTTACATTCTGGGGATCTGGATCTATCGTGATAGATCCAAGAGGATATTGGGAATTTCGCAGTCCAGGTATATCGACACTGTACTGAAAAGATTCAGTATGGAAGATTCTAAGCGCGGTAATCTACCGATTGTCATGGAATCACCCTATCCAAAGAGATGTCTCCCAAGACCTATTTGCAAAGGGAACGCATGTCTGTTATACCCTAAGCTTCTGCGGTAGGCTCTATAATGTATGCGATGTTGTGCACCAGACTAGATGTAGCTTACGCACTAAGCGTGGTAAGCCGGTATCAGTCAGACCCAGGGGAGAAGCACTGGATAGCAGTAAAGAACATTCTCAAGTACCTGAGGAAGACTAAGGAGATGTTCTTGGTTTACGGCGGAAAAGACCTCAGGATGGAGGCCTATGCTGATTCCGGCTTCCAAAGTGATAAGGACGATTCCAAGTCCATGTCAGGTTATGTATTTACCCTCAATGGAGGGGCGGTGTGTTGGAAGAGTTCCAAGCAGGACACCGTTGCTGACTCGATGATGGAAGCGGAGTATATTGCTGCTTGCGATGCCGCAAATGAAGCGGTCTGGATGAAGAAGTTCCTAACAGAACTTCAGGTGGTTCCTAGCATTGTTGATCCAATACCTCTGTATTGCGACAACAATGGAGCTATAGCTTTAGCGAAGGAACCAAGGTCCCATCAGAAGTCCAGACACATCTTAAGGCGGTATCACCTGATCAGGGAGATCATTGATCGTCAGGAGATCGAGGTTCGAAGAGTTGCTACTGAAGAGAACATTGCTGATCCATTCACAAAGGCCCTACCTCAGATTCAGTTCGAGAGGCTACTCGAGATAATCGGTCTTCGATATGCCAGTACATGGCCCTAGTGCAAGTGGGAGATTGTTAGTGTATATGCCCTAGGGGCCATTATTGTATCATACTAGTTTGTATATTACTTAATGGAAGTTTGGGATATTCACATGTATATAACAGTCTTGCTAAACATGGTAGTATGCTACTTGGTTTTTTTTATCTTAATATGTGAGTATACGTATTGATAGAGCTCTTAGGATCTTGCTTGACTACCTGCGTTGTGATGCCAGTCACACCAGTGGGGGCTGGGTAGTCTACAAGCACATCCTTATTCAGGTCCCTAGTCGTAGGATTATCGAGACAGGGCATCGATACTCCGGAGTAGACTAGTGTGTATGCTTCTCATCCCAGTTGGGGAGATGGTCTATCCTACAGCCGTCAGTACGTCGTACTAGAGATAGTATGCAGGTGCTCGTTAGGTTACGGGTACACCGGACAGGACTCACAGGGAACTGTTGGTTGGTTTTATACCAGTCGTCAGTGAACAGTTCCCAGGTGACATGAGTACAGCTTAGTCCGCAGACTTGACACTGCTACTTCACCTCGAGTGTGTCCCACTGTTCTTAGATTGCTACCCTGCCACGGCTCAAAGGAGTCGTGCAAACAGGTAGCAGTTGGGTGCAGTCCCGAGCACTTGGAGGTAGTGGCGGTTAGACATGATTCGTCTCTCCCGGTATTGGGGGTTGATATCGTGCTGTGTCAGAGAGCCATTATGCAAAGTCCCTGGCAAGGGCAAGCGAGATTTTCTAGTAGGTTCCAGTAGTTTCTCAGGGTGTAATGGGCTTCGCTCCGACACGACTTATACCGCTATTAGGGGACTGACGCTTGCCGCCCCCTAGGCCCGATATGCGATAGTCTTAGACGAACAGACCGGACTGTACGGAGATTGTCACAGCAGGCTCAGTAGGAGTTCGGATGGGTTTCCTCATCGGCCTTCTTATCGACATCTACCTGGGGACCGTTACGTACAGCTAGTGCCGCTTACGGTCTGTGGTTAAACCCACTGCCAGCGTAGTAGTCGAGTCTCTAGAGTCCCACACAGAGAGTTTCCCTACTCCAGGTGAAACGATATAGAGGTCGTATGGTTTTACGATAAGGGTTCGGACGCATACGTGTGTTTACGCACGTACGACATCCGGACAGTTTTTACTAGTCGGCTTTGGTTTAAGCCAGTTTCTAGTATCCGGTTTTTGGATTTATACAGTCTAAAGTTTTTCTGTGTTTTCACGGATAGGAGGGGCGTTCTCGTAATTGCGCGAGAAGCTTCTAGAAGATGGTGACTTAGGGGTTAAGGTGGCATATGCATTAAATGAGATTAGTGAGTCATTTGAGTGATTCATCCAAGTCATTAATGCATCATAAATGCTTAATGACTCATGAAGATGAATCACCCTCTTATATTTATTAAGCATGATGATTAATCATTCATTTTCTTTTGTTGGATAAATCATAATGCTTGATATATATTATGATCGCTCATTTTCTCATCTCATTCTCTTGCTCACTTTCTCTCTCCTCAAGTTCTCTCTCTTCAAACCCTAATCCTCCCCTCTCATGTGTTGAGTACAAGGATTAGATTAGACTACTTAATCCTTAACCATTCTCTATATTACCTAGGTTGCTTAGATTAGCGATTTAAGAAACCTAGTTACCTCAAGTTAGAGGTGAAGCTTGTAGTAAAGCTCTCGGGTGGATCTGTTAGTGTATATGCCCTAGAGGCCATTACTGTATCATACTAGTTTGTATATTACTTAATGGATGCTTGGGATATTCACCTTGTATATACAATCTTGCTCAAAATAGTAGTATGCTACTTGGTTTGTTTCTACTTCAATGTGTACTTGTGTTTATTTCAGTATATCACTTATACGCATTAGTGGAGCCCTTAGGATCTTTGCTTGATTACCAGCGTTGTGATGGCAGTCACACTAGTGGGGGCTGGGTAATCTATAAGCACATCCTTATACAGGTCCCTAGTCGCAGGACTATCGAGACAGGGCATCGATACTCCGGAGTAGACTAGCGTATGCGCTTCTCATCCCAGTGTGGGAGATGGTCTGTCCCACAGCCATCAGTACGTCGTACTGGAGATAGTATACGGGTGCTCGTTGGGTTACGAGTACACTGGACAGGACTCGTCGGGAACTGACAGGTTGGTATTATACCTATCGTCAGTTATCAGTTCCCAGGTGACATGAGTACAGCTTAGTCCGCTGACTTGACACTGGCACTTCGCCTCAAGTGTGTTCCCACTGCACTTTGATCACTACCCTACCACGGCTCAAAGGAGTCGTGCAAACAGGTGGTGGTTGGGTGCAGTCCCGAAGCACTTGGAGGCAGTGACGGTTAGACAGGATTCGTCTCTCCCGGTATTGGGGGTTGACATCGCGCTGTGTCTAGGAGAGCCATTACACGAGTAGTCCCTGGCCAGGGCAAACGAGATATACTGGTAGGTTTCCAGTGTTATCTCAGGGTGTTTTGGGCTTCGCTCCGGCACGACTTGTACCGCTATTGGGGGACTGACGATTACCACCCCCTAGGCCCGCCATGCGATGTATCAGACGAACAGACCGGACTGTACGGAGACTGTCACATTCAGACTCAGTAGGAGTTCAGATGGGGTTTCACCTCGTCAGCCTTCTTGTCGGCATCTACCTGGGGACCGTTACGCACAGCTAGTGCCGCTTGCGGTCTGTGGTTAAACCCACTGCCAGCGTAGTGTCGAGTCTTTAGAGTCCCACACAGAGGGTATTCGCCTCTGGGCAAAACAGAGTAGAGGTCGCATGGTTTTGCGACAGGGTTCGTTCTCATCCGCGCACTTGTGCACGTTTGGAGTCCGGACGGATTATACTGGCAGGCTCTGGTTTGAGCCAGATACTGGTATATATATTTGGGGTTGCTTTTATATCTTGGTATTCTTGTTCCTCGGAACGAGAATGCAGGTGTGTATGCACAGTTGCTTGAGGCGGAGGATGAGGTTTTTCATTAGGGTTTCGGAACGGGTGCGTATGCACAGTTGACAGTTATCTTTTTCCAAACCCTAATGGATTTATGGATTATCTATTTATAATAGTAATTAAATGAGAATTTTGTTATGGTTGATTTTGTTGACTTGTTGACCATGGTTGACTTGTTGACCATGGTTGAAAGTTGACCACCATCATGCTTCAAAAGTCTTCCTTGATTTATGCTTACATTTTTAAATGAAGCATGGTTGTGGTCATTCCAAATTGCCATCAACTATTCTCATTTTCAATTATTATTATTAGATAATTCTTTTCTTTTGCATTATGGTTGCAAGAAAGAAAAAATATAGCTCATTCTATCATTTCTCATTCTCTCTCCTCTCTTCATCTTCTTCTTCCTCTAGCAAAGAGAAACCTTCTCATGAGTTGAGAATCCTTCTCTTTAAAAAGAAAAGCAAACCCTAGTCACTCTCTACTCACTCTAGGATCAAAGGATTAGCAAGCCGGAAATTCTAGTTCACTCCAAGTCCGAGAAAGAGCCCAAGGTCGAACCCTCGAGGTGGATCCATCTTCGACGGAAGAAGGCGACAAAAGAGAACCATCAACCTCTACTAGATTTCAAGAAGAAGGAGTTCAAGTTTAGGTATAACCATCTCTATCCGAGTAGCTAAATCTCTTTAGCTTAGTTTGCTAGTTTTAGTTTAGGTAACGATCCCGACCTAGTTTAGTCCATGTTGCCTCTTGCGATAAAAATTTGTTTTTTATACCGTTTCCGCCTCCCCGTAAGAACCGGGGGTCGCAATATGGACTTACAGTGGTATCAGAGCCTAACTAAACTTAAACTAGCTTGGTAGTGAAGTGTAACGAAGTTCGGAACCGAAAAATCGCAAAACCGGAAAATCAAAACCCTAACTTTCTGTTGAAATTTTTTCTGCTCAAAATGAAAAACTTTATACTTGTAAAATTGTCTCAGGGTTTTCTAAGAACACACAAGAAAAACGATAGCATGTTTCATCAAAACCGCCGCCCTTCCGCGGCCTGAGCTACTCATCTGGCCGCGGAACCGCCGCAAGTTGGTGTCATCTTTGCATCGTTTTTCGTGCAGTGTTCTTCTGTGTTGGTTTTGGGATTTTTAAGATATATTATATGCACCCAGATTTTCCAGAACTGAAATTCACTTTTGGGGTCCTATAATTCCGTATTTTTTTTCCGAACTTCACTGCACTTTGGCTATGTTGGTTATATCTGTGATGTTTGCATGTATTGAACGTCGGCTAATCGCTATAAGACGATTAGTCGGGGTTATACATGATCTGTAATGTGCTGGAATGTGTATATAAATATGTTGGATTGTCGCGGGTGAATAGCCGGGGGTTGTGAGACGAGAGTTTTCTTTTCTTGCAATTCATTGTAAATGTAAATTGATGTAATTATATTATTTGTTTGGCCGCACAACCGGGTCGGGGTTGTAGCCGTCATTGTATAATTCTTTTTACTGTTTTTGCTCCTAGGATAGACCCATGGAGGGGTGCACAAACTACCGAGGACTTGGCGGGTAGTTTGCCGCACCCGTAGGGGTCTTGGGTGGGGTTTTGGCTATTCACCGCGACCGTGTTATCTGTTTTTGTTACAGGCTCGTACAAATTACAGATTGCTAGTATATCCAATGTATTTATCTGTGATCTGAAATGTCTATCATTGCTTTCTATTTAGGCGTTGCTTATGTTTTACAGACGCGCTAGCCCAGCCCCCGCTCTGTCGTTAGTTAAGTAACCTAACGGGTAATGACGGGGCCCCGTGGCGAATGCGAATGGCATAAGCGTACGTCATATTTTGGTTGTTTTCTGCAATGGTAGGATTAAATGATGGGACGCATTAAAAGTACTAATGCAAGAATATCACGCATTAAAAGAACTAATGCAAGATAATAAACCAAGTTTAAGTCGATGGAACACTTTCGAAAAACCACTCGGTTCTTTTCAAAACTAACTTTTAAATGCGGAGCTTGAGCCACTCCTTCTAAAAGCTATCTCGTTCCATCGATTATATCAAGTTCACTACGTTCACGGTTTCGCCAAAACCATCCGTAGCCCTCCATCATTTCAGTTAAATATTCGGTAGTATTCAAGCTATGTATTTTGACCTCACGCCAAGGCATAGTGATTGGTAGCTGCCGGATATTTATCTGTTGCATAGATAGAATGCGTTGGTTTGAGACAGTCGTACTGCCATTTTGGCCTACGTCAAGGGTATGTACGGGTGGATTCAAATTAACCTGGATAATGATGGGACGAACTTGACATGTGACTTATGACATTTTGACCTCACGCCAAGGTCATAAGAGCATGGGGCAAAAATCCACATCGGGAGTTTCATAAGTACTGAAACTTGCTAGATTTGCATACCATTTGGAGTGTGATGATTATGGTAGGATTCCTTCATTTTCGTCACGCGATGATATTTGGATCCCGATCCTACTGTGAGTATATGCTACTCCTCGGGAAATTTCTCACTTAACGATCAATGCTATAAACCTAGTAGGTGCCTAGAAAGGTGTTAGCGGGGTTACGCCCCCAGGGAAAAGAGGTTCTTTAATTAAGGAACTTCGCGAAAGCGTTGGAAAACCTCCCTCGAAGTACCGACACTGGCCTGGCTGAACGGTTAAGCAAGTATTGTACGGTGGGATTGATCCTGACTAATTCTTCCTTTATGGTTTGAGGAGGGATTCGAGAAACAGTGGGAGCCATCCTGTTTAGACAAACTAAAAACCACTCTAAACTTGCAAGAGCATCATGCTGAGTGTTTCTTCTTCTCTCTCCTAATTGCAGCGACCAATCAACATGACTGGACTTAAGTTACTCCTAGATAAAAACAAACTGACAGGGCCAAACTACAAAGATTGGCTCAGGAATGTCAAGATAGCAATCACTTATGACAAGCTGGGGTATCTTCTTACCACCAAAGCTCCCCCTGTCCCTGGTCCAACTTCCAGTGTCGCGGATAAGGAAATCCGCAAGACTTGGGAGATTGATAGCGCGAAGGCCAAGTGCCTCCTGCTTGCCTCGATGGACAACGAACATCAGAGGAGGCATGAGAATATGGACATGGAGTCCATATTGCTCCATACAAAAGAACTGTATGGAGAGCAATCACGTATCGCAAGATACGAAGCGTCGAAAAAGTTGTTTTCGACAAAGATGGCCGTCGGATCATCAGTAGCCGAGCACGTGCTAAAGATGATCGGCTACATTGAGGAGCTCGCTGACCTAGGGATCACATTGGAGAGTGAACTATATACGGATATAGTTCTCCAGTCCCTTCCTTCCACTTACGCCCAGTTTATACTGAACTTCAACCTACAAGAAAAAGAGGTTGAACTATCAGAGCTCCTCAACATGCTGAGGAGCGCAGAGGGCACCCTACAGAAAAGTAGGGATACATCCACTTTGTTTGTAGGAGGATCATCTTCTTCTAGGTCCAAGGCGAAAGCCAAGGGAAAGAAGAAGAAGGCCCCCGCCAAACCAAGGGGCGGTGTTAGTAAAGTGGATATGAAGGGAAAAGGTAAAGCAACAAAGATAGCGGGGAAGCTTGTGGATAAGGAAGAATGCTTCTTTTGTCATAAGAAAGGACACTGGAAGAATGATTGCAGGGCCTGGAAGGCCAGAACACAGGAATTGAAGCAGGTTGCAGCTTCAGCTTCAGGTGTGTATGTTATTGAAAACTGTCTTTCAATAAACTCTACTTCCTGGGTATTGGATACCGGATCAGGATCTCATATCTGTAATTCTTTGCAGGCGTTGAGAAACCGTAGGGATTTGAAGGCAGGTGACATGACCCTCAGAGTTGCGAACGGAGCTAGCATGGATGCTAAAGCCGTGGGGGACTATCACCTGGGAATGTCAGATGGACATGTTTTGGTTTTGCGTAATTGCTTTTTTGTACCCAACGCAACTTGTAATATCATTTCTGTATCTTTAGTTTCTAAAGAAGGTTATGAATTTGCGTTTGTAAGTAATGTTGTAAACATTCACCTTAATCAAGTATTGATTGGGTCAGGTACTCTGAGTAATGGTATATACGTGTTAAACCAACCACAGATTTTCAACATCCAGAATACACACAAAAGAAAGTCTCCAGAAATAAATCAGACTTTCTTATGGCATTGTAGATTGGGTCACATCAATGAGAGAAGGTTGACGAAGTTACATACAGAAGGGTATTTGAATGCGTTCGAATATCAATCGTATGCCACTTGTCAATCCTGTCTCAAGGGAAAGATGACAAAGACTCCGTTTACTGGACATGGAGTAAGAGCGAGCGAGCTCTTGGGACTCGTACACAGTGACGTGTGCGGTCCAATGTCTACACATGCCCGAAGCGGACATTCTTACTTCATTACTTTTACGGATGACTTCTCAAGGTACGGTTATGTCTTCTTAATGAAACATAAGTCCGAGGCCTTTGGAAAATTCCAGGAGTATAAGAATGAAGTAGAGAAACAGACCGGCAAAAGTATTAAGATTCTAAGATCGGATCGAGGTGGAGAATACTTAAGTGCCGAATTCCTGGACTATTTAAAAGAGAACGGAATTCTCTCTCAGCTTACTCCTCCTTACACCCCGCAACATAACGGTGTATCGGAGAGACGGAACCGCACCCTATTGGATATGGTGCGGTCCATGATGAGTAACGCTGAGTTACCGCGATCATTCTGGGGGTATGCGCTAGAATCAGCTGCGTACGTTTTGAACCGAGTTCCGACTAAGACTGTGCCTTCCACACCATATGAAATGTGGAGTGGGAAGAAACCCTATCTTCAATATCTGAAGGTCTGGGGATGTCCGGCTTTTGTCAAAAAGCAGCATGCGGACAAGCTCGAGGCACGCTCAGTACTGTGCAAGTTTGTGGGATACCCAAAGAACACCAGGGGGTATCTTTTCTACTACGCAGAGGAACAAAAAGTCCTTGTTTCTCGTAATGCCCACTTTCTAGAACACCAGTTCTTAGAAAAGGAGATTAGTGGGAGCGCAGTAGAACTGGAAGAAATTCCAGAACCACAGACTATTACTGAAAGGTTAGTGGAACCAGAGGGTTCAACAGAACAGGACATTCCTACGCCGCTCCGCAGAAGTAGTAGGCAGTCTCATCCGCCCGAGAGATACTACGGTTTTCTCATAGACGGGGATAGAGAGGATTGCATCATAGATTATGATGAGCCTACTAGCTTCCAGCAGGCCGTTCAGAGCGTTGACTCAGTGAAATGGCTGGATGCAATGCGGACCGAAATGGAGTCCATGTACACCAACAAGGTATGGACGTTGGACATTGCTCCAGACGGGGTAAAACCCGTAGGATGCAAGTGGATCTTCAAAAGGAAGATTGGTGTAGATGGACAGGTTGAGACCTATAAAGCTAGGCTGGTAGCAAAGGGTTTTCGTCAAAGACCTGGCTTGGACTACGACGAAACCTTTTCTCCGGTAGCCATGCTGAAATCCATTCGGATCCTTCTTGCCATTGCTGCCTTCCACGATTATGAGATCTGGCAAATGGACGTAAAGACAGCTTTTCTAAATGGAAATTTAGAGGAGTGTGTCTATATGGATCAGCCAGAGGGTTTCATTCAGAGTGGGAGCAGCGGAAAGGTGTGCAAGTTGCTTAAGTCCATCTATGGACTAAAGCAGGCATCGCGGAGTTGGAACATCTGTTTTGATGAGACAGTCAAAGAATTTGGCTTTATCAAAAATCCAGATGAACCATGCATCTATAGTAGATTTGTAGCGAGAACTGTAGTATTCCTCGTTTTATACGTGGATGACATTCTCTTGATAGGAAATGACATTCCTATGCTACAATCTGTCAAGGGGTTCTTGTCACAAAGGTTCTCCATGAAAGACCTGGATGATGCCTCATACATCCTGGGGATCCGGATCCATCGTGATAGATCCAAGAGGATATTGGGACTTTCTCAGTCCAGGTACATCGACACCATAGTGAAAAGATTCAGTATGGAAGATTCCAAGCGCGGTAACCTACCGGCTTGTCACGGGATCACCCTCTCTAAAGAGATGTCTCCCAAGACTGATTTGGAGAGGGATCGCATGTCTATTATACCCTACGCTTCTGCAGTAGGCTCTATAATGTATGCGATGTTGTGTACCAGACCGGATGTAGCTTATGCACTGAGTGTGGTAAGCCGGTATCAGTCTAACCCTGGGGAGAAACACTGGATAGCAGTAAAGAACATTCTCAAGTACCTGAGGAGGACTAAGGAGATGTTCTTGGTGTATGGCGGAAAAGACCTCCAGATCGAGGCCTTTGCTGACTCCAGCTTCCAGAGTGACAAGGATGATTCCAAGTCCATGTCGGGTTTTGTCTTCACCCTCAATGGAGGGGCGGTGTGTTGGAAGAGTTCCAAACAGGAAACCGTTGCAGACTCGACGATGGAAGCGGAATACATCGCTGCATCTGATGCCGCAAAAGAAGCTGTCTGGATGAGGAAGTTCTTGAAAGAACTTCAGGTGGTTCCGTCCATTGTTGACCCAATACCTCTGTATTGCGACAACAACGGGGCTATAGCTTTAGCGAAGGAACCCAGGTCCCATCAGAGATCCAGGCACATCTTGAGGCGGTATCACCTGATCAGGGAGATCGTGGATCGCAAGGAGATCGAGGTTCGGAGGGTTGCTTCAGAAGAGAACACTGCAGATCCATTCACCAAGGCCTTGCCCCAGACTCAGTTCGAGCGGCTGATCGAGATGATAGGTCTTCGATACGCCAGTACATGGCCTTAGTGCAAGTGGGAGATTGTTAGTGTATATGCCCTAGAGGCCATTACTGTATCATACTAGTTTGTATATTACTTAATGGATGCTTGGGATATTCACCTTGTATATACAATCTTGCTCAAAATAGTAGTATGCTACTTAGTTTGTTTCTACTTCAATGTGTACTTGTGTTTATTTCAGTATATCACTTATACGCATTAGTGGAGCCCTTAGGATCTTTGCTTGATTACCAGCGTTGTGATGGCAGTCACACTAGTGGGGGCTGGGTAATCTATAAGCACATCCTTATACAGGTCCCTAGTCGCAGGACTATCGAGACAGGGCATCGATACTCCGGAGTAGACTAGCGTATGCGCTTCTCATCCCAGTGTGGGAGATGGTCTGTCCCACAGCCATCAGTACGTCGTACTGGAGATAGTATACGGGTGCTCGTTGGGTTACGAGTACACTGGACAGGACTCGTCGGGAACTGACAGGTTGGTATTATACCTATCGTCAGTTATCAGTTCCCAGGTGACATGAGTACAGCTTAGTCCGCTGACTTGACACTGGCACTTCGCCTCAAGTGTGTTCCCACTGCACTTTGATCACTACCCTACCACGGCTCAAAGGAGTCGTGCAAACAGGTGGTGGTTGGGTGCAGTCCCGAAGCACTTGGAGGCAGTGACGGTTAGACAGGATTCGTCTCTCCCGGTATTGGGGGTTGACATCGCGCTGTGTCTAGGAGAGCCATTACACGAGTAGTCCCTGGCCAGGGCAAACGAGATATACTGGTAGGTTTCCAGTGTTATCTCAGGGTGTTTTGGGCTTCGCTCCGGCACGACTTGTACCGCTATTGGGGGACTGACGATTACCACCCCCTAGGCCCGCCATGCGATGTATCAGACGAACAGACCGGACTGTACGGAGACTGTCACATTCAGACTCAGTAGGAGTTCAGATGGGGTTTCACCTCGTCAGCCTTCTTGTCGGCATCTACCTGGGGACCGTTACGCACAGCTAGTGCCGCTTGCGGTCTGTGGTTAAACCCACTGCCAGCGTAGTGTCGAGTCTTTAGAGTCCCACACAGAGGGTATTCGCCTCTGGGCAAAACAGAGTAGAGGTCGCATGGTTTTGCGACAGGGTTCGTTCTCATCCGCGCACTTGTGCACGTTTGGAGTCCGGACGGATTATACTGGCAGGCTCTGGTTTGAGCCAGATACTGGTATATATATTTGGGGTTGCTTTTATATCTTGGTATTCTTGTTCCTCGGAACGAGAATGCAGGTGTGTATGCACAGTTGCTTGAGGCGGAGGATGAGGTTTTTCATTAGGGTTTCGGAACGGGTGCGTATGCACAGTTGACAGTTATCTTTTTCCAAACCCTAATGGATTTATGGATTATCTATTTATAATAGTAATTAAATGAGAATTTTGTTATGGTTGATTTTGTTGACTTGTTGACCATGGTTGACTTGTTGACCATGGTTGAAAGTTGACCACCATCATGCTTCAAAAGTCTTCCTTGATTTATGCTTACATTTTTAAATGAAGCATGGTTGTGGTCATTCCAAATTGCCATCAACTATTCTCATTTTCAATTATTATTATTAGATAATTCTTTTCTTTTGCATTATGGTTGCAAGAAAGAAAAAATATAGCTCATTCTATCATTTCTCATTCTCTCTCCTCTCTTCATCTTCTTCTTCCTCTAGCAAAGAGAAACCTTCTCATGAGTTGAGAATCCTTCTCTTTAAAAAGAAAAGCAAACCCTAGTCACTCTCTACTCACTCTAGGATCAAAGGATTAGCAAGCCGGAAATTCTAGTTCACTCCAAGTCCGAGAAAGAGCCCAAGGTCGAACCCTCGAGGTGGATCCATCTTCGACGGAAGAAGGCGACAAAAGAGAACCATCAACCTCTACTAGATTTCAAGAAGAAGGAGTTCAAGTTTAGGTATAACCATCTCTATCCGAGTAGCTAAATCTCTGTAGCTTAGTTTGCTAGTTTTAGTTTAGGTAACGATCCCGACCTAGTTTAGTCCATGTTGCCTCTTGCGATAAAAATTTGTTTTTTATACCGTTTCCGCCTCCCCGTAAGAACCGGGGGTCGCAATATGGACTTACAGGATCTTATACTACATAGAGAAGGCCGGAGAGGACGTGGAGAACGATAAGACGAAGGACTCGGATCTTTAGGTATAATCACTTATCATAGTAGTTAACTCTTCTATGGTTTCTTGTTTGTTATTGTTTATGCATTGATTCTCGGTTTGTCGATGTTTACGCCTAAAACACGATCGTTTTTCATTATTCCGCCTTCCCGTAAGTCGTGGGGTGTTGTACATCGACTTACAGGCAAGTGAGCAAAGGCAACTTTAAAAGGCCCGTCTCACGATTCGTGAGCGGATCCCTCCTTCCTCACTTGTACTTACCTGGCCACAATTGGCGGCGAAGGGACAATTTGAGGCTTCAAACAACTTGTTGTTTAGATCATTTAGTAATAGTCTAGTTGAAATAGAAAACCCTAAAACCTAAAATACGGAAAATCGACTTTTGCAAATAAATACCTTTTACTTTAATAAAACCGTATTCTAAGGATTAGTATTTATAAAACCATTGCAAAGTGCCACTACAACCCACCTTTGGGGAACCCGTTAGGGATGGTACGGTTTATCGTGCACCCTCGGGCTTAGTAGTGTGAGATTCAGACCTCCGCAAGGAGCATTCGGTCTCGAATGATTTAAAATACGACATCTTAAGAAAATGAGACTTTTAAAATATATAATATTTATTGAAATTATTTTTGTATAAATATATGTATATTATCATTAAAAGATCTATTTTTGTTATAATATAAACATTCCACTTTTTTCTAAAAATCACAAGACTAGATTTTACATTAAAACACCATGAATTTCAAATAAATCAATATTGCAGATAAATACCTTTATTTATGGAATTAGGATATTTTCACTGGAAATATCACAAAATAAAATTACACTCATTATAACTATAAAGATGAATAATAAATACCTGGGGTGTATCTTGAAAACTATACAAAAGTATTTTTACATAAAACCCTTCAAGTTTTATAAATTACAATAAGGACCCTAATAAATATAGGACTTCGATTTACATTTCTTCTGTCCGACTCGGGTTTGAGTCTGATCATAATCCGACTTGAATATGATTCAAGTACTATATAAATCTATAATATTCCAACTCAATATGAACACATGAATCCCAGAATCTAGTTATCAATCTATACAACTTGACTGAATCAAACCATGGATATACATCCATTATCCTGTTATTCCATTTACCTGATTATGCAGTTACAATCTGTTTACTGATATCATGGTTTTGGTCAGTCATCCAACTTATACAATACAATACAACAATACAATCAAAACACTACGGGGTTTAAGGGGTAGATTGGTGTGGAAGGTGTTAGAAGTGGCACGAGACGGTAAGATTAAGACACCTAACCTATATTCCGTTGTTGTTGTACCGTGGCTTAACGGTTCCTTGTACATTCCGTTTGCCCTGGTCTCTAGCATACTGAGACCCCCTCGTATACACTGGCATCCTTCTGTACCAAGCTACAAACAACAGCGTAAACACAATATTCTACAATATTATACAACTTTTTAGAAGATACCTCTTATTCTGTCTTTTCTAATTCTTCCTTAGACTTACCGAGCGACCTGTTCGCTGACGACATTCTATTTCTTTCTTCTTTGAATGTCGTCAGGTGTTTTGGACCCGTCAGAGATCGAGCCCACCGTTGAAGACTTGGATCAGTTCCACGAAGACCCCGAGCTCTAGACATTGTACCTTGTTCTATTCAGTATTTTCATTTCCTGTTATGCCATTGTTTAGGCATCGCTTTTATTTCAGATGTATTTACTTTTCATGCATTGTACAAAAGAATGTTATTAATAAAGTTGTTGTTCTTTTATATCTCTTGTTTCTTGTGATTTACCTTTATATTGCTTAGATACGCTTAGCGTATTTACTTCACAGTAAATACGTAGCGGACCTCGTCGCATCCCCTTCGCCGTACACCGGGAAGCGGGGCGTGACACTATCACCATCAATGAGGAAACCGTAGTACCTCTCCGGTGGGCGAGAAGTCCTACCAGACCTACGGAGTGGCCGAGGTTCCTCAGTTTCTGTTGCAACAGCCGGTTCAACCAAGTCATCATTTGTAATTTGTGTTTCTAGAACTTCTTCTAGGTCTACCACACTGCCATCAGTATCATTTGTAAAAAATTCTTTTTCTAAAAAAGTGGCATGCTGAGAAACAAACACTTTTTGTTCCTCCTTATGGTAGAAAAGATATCCATAAGAATTCTTTGGATATCCCACAAAATTACACATGACTGACCGTGTCTCGAGTTTGTCCGGATTCTGCTTTTTAACATAGGCCGGACAACCCCAAATCTTAACTCTTTTAAGAGTTGGTCTCTTTCCATGCCATATCTCATATGGTGTGGTAGACACGGTTTTGGTTGGGACCCTGTTTAGTAGAAACGCTGCAGTCTCCAATGCATGCCCCCAAAATGAGACGGGTAACTCAGCATCACTCATCACGGAACGAACCATATCCAATAGGGTCCGATTCCTACGTTCTGACACACCGTTGTGCTGTGGTGTGTAAGGAGGAGTGAGCTGAGGGAGAATCTCATTCTCTTTTAGGAAGTCTGCAAACTCTGTACTGGGATACTCCCCACCTCGATCTGATCGAAGCATTTTGATGCTCAAGCCGGTTTGTTTTTCTACTTCAAGTTTATATTCAGTGAATTTCTCGAAAGCTTCGGATTTGTGCTTTAATAAAAATACATGACCGAATCTTGAGAAATCATCAGTGAAAGTAATGAAGTATGAAAAACCGCCTCTAGCCTGTGTAGACATTGGCCCGCATACATCACTATGTATGAGACCTAAGAGCTCAGTAGCTCTTTCTCCGTGTCTTGTAGACGTGGTTTTGATCATTTTACCATTGATACAAGACCGGCAAGTTGCATAAGATTTATATTCAAAAGGGTTTAAATATCCATCTTTGTGTAACTTGTTTATTCTTGTTTCGTTAATATGACCAAGTCTATAGTGCCAAAGAAAAGTTTCATTTATTTCTGAAAGTTTTCTTTTATCAGTGTGTTGTATGCTGAAAATTGTGTGTTGATTTAGGACGTATATCCCGTTATTAAGTGTACCATACCCAACCAACATTTGATTCAGGTGAATGTTCATAACATTGTTCTGCAATACAAAATTATATCCTTCGTTGTCTCACAAAGAAACGGATATTATATTACAAAGCATACTAGGCATATAATAACACGGGTTCAAAACCAATATACACCCAGATGGCAACCCCAAGTGATACTCTCCCACTGCAACTGTATGTACATTGGAACCATTTCCAACGCGGAGAGTATGGTCACCTGTCTTCAAAACCTTGCTATTTCTCAGCCCCTGCATGGAATTGCAAATGAGAGAACCTGAACCGGTATCTAATACCCAAGAAGCAGAGTTTATTGAAAAACAGTTTTCTGTCACAAACACACCTGAAGCGGAAGCATCCCCATGCTTCTTCTTGAGATCCAAGTACTCTGTGCAGTTGCGATTCCAGTGTCCTGTTTTGTGGCAGTGATAACAATCCCCTTTCCCCGATTCTCCAGCTTTGAACTTGTCTTTCCCTTTAACCTTTTTGACTCCACCCTTAGGTTTGGTGGGTTTCTTCTTCATCTTTCCCTTGGCCTTAGCCTTTGGGCGAGAAGAGAAAGATTGCCCAACACTCAAAACGGGAGTTTTCACTGATTTCAGTGTGCTCTCTGCACTCCTTAACATATTAAGGAGTTCATGTAGTTCCTTCTCCATGTTGTGCATGTTGAAGTTAACTATAAATTGAGCAAAGGTGGAGGGGAGAGACTGCAGAATAATATCCGTATATTGTTCATTGTCCATTGTCCACCCAAGGTCCTCAAGCTCCTCTATGAGAGCTATCATCTTCAGAACATGGTCTCCTACTATTAGTTGTATGTATGCCCTAGAATCCAGTATTGTACAGATGATGTATATTATATTGGATGCTTGGACATATATAGAGAGGGCTTTCTTGCTCGACATGATAGTTTGCTATCTGGTTGCGCTTTACTTTAACATGTATACTTGTCTCTTTACACTGTCTTATCATTACATATTGGTAAAGCCCTTAGGATGTGTACTTGACTACTTGGACTATGATGTGGATCATACTAGTGGGGACATGGTAGTCCATAAGTACATCCTTCAAGGTCCCTAGTCGTGGGTGTATCGAGACGGGGCATCGATATACCAGTGTAGACTAGCGTATACGCATCTCGACCCATGAGATGGGCGATGGATGATCCCATATCCATTGGTGTTTGACATCAGAGATGGTATACGGGTGCTCAGTGGAGACTGGGTACACTGGACGGACTCGCCGAGAACTCCCAGATGGTATTATACCTTACGTCAGATGGCAGTTCTCTGGTGACACTTGTGCAGGTTAGTCTGTAGACCCGAGATCGTCATAGAGTCTTGTGGGATTCCTACTGTGCTTTGATTTCCACCTTACCACGTCCATGAGGGCATGCAAAATGGTGGTTTTTGGGTACAGTCCCGAGTCACATGGAGGCAATGAGCGATAAGAGGGGTTCGTCTCTCCCGATATTGGGGGTTGATGTTGCGCTGTGCTCGATTGGCTATAACAGGGAAGTCCCTGGCCAGGGCTGATTAGAGATTTACTGGTAAGTGTTACCAGTAGTTTCTCGACCCGTTATGAGCCTCACATCGGCACAACTTATCGGTTATTGGGGTCTGACGTTTACCACCCCTAGACTTGATATGCAACATATCAGACGAGGAGACCGGACTGTATGGGAAGTGTTGCCGGCAGGCTTTCACAGGAGTTGGAGCGGGCTTACTTGCTGATCTTCTGATCGTTCAATACCCGGGTAGCCGTTACGTCCAGCTAGTACCGCTGATGGCTTGTGGGTGCGTGATGTGATCATCACCTACTGCCGGCGTATTGACGAGTCTTTAGAGTCCTACACAGAGGTTTTACTGGCTCAGGCGAAACGAAATAGGAGCACGTATGTGATATGTGCGAGACCGAGAATAAATGCGTGTATGTGATATCGTATTCTATTCTCGCGACTTTTTGTATCGGTCGGTCATATATGATATGACCGGGTTATCGAATTAAGTGTTGATTCGATAAGTCGATACGATGGATGTTAGCCGGTTATATAAGATATGACCGGATTATTAAGTCAAGTGTTAATTTAATAATTAAGTGTATAATTGTATATTAGATATACTAATTTACATTTGCTAACACATGTTCACTTTAGGGTTTTTCTCACATGTACACTACTTTAACATGTATATGATATATGTTAAAATGTGTCATCTTTATGTATCATGGTTGATGATACACATGACTTGTGTGTATGAGACATAAACCATCCTAATTGTTATGATTGGGTTTAATGTTTAAAAGTAATTACAAAATTAGTGGGAAATTGGAAAATGAATGAAGCTTGTGGAAGCTTGTGGATGCATTGACTAAAGTCCACTAGATTTGTTTTTACTTTGGACTTTAACCTAACCATCACACACTTAGCTATGGTTATGGCTCTACAAGGGTTAGTATATGATACTCACTCACCATGGTTAGCTTTCTCACTTAATCATTATCCTCATTTCCTTTCTTTTGTCCATCATCTTCTTCTTCATTGAGCAAGAGAAAAAGCAAGTTAGGGTTTGATCCAAAGTGATAATCCTTGTGAGAAACAAAATTCTAAAGAGAACCCACTTCCTATTTCTCCATCCTCTACTAGACTAACCCTTTAGTATAGGGTGTTTGCTTCACTAATTCTCAAGTTAGTGAAGTAGGAGCTTGAGTCGGAATTCCCTCGACGTAGATCATCTTCGGCCTCGGAGACTTCAAGCAAGGTCGCATCCTTCGCGTCGTGAAGCCATGCAAGAGCCTAGGATAACCTTGGTCGCAGCGAAGGGACTTCAACAAGGAGCAAATGAAGTGGAGGACCGATCTACAAAGGTTGTATATCGCGTTCCCTTTAGTGTAAAGTTGTTTACTTGCCATTAGTTTCGCCTAAACTCTAGTTAACGATCTTGCTTAGGGTTGTGCGGCACATAAAATTTTAATTTTGGCATGGTCGATGCCTTGTAGAGCCTTGTTAGTGTGCCTAGTAACCCTACACCTACTGATGTGCCAGGGGCCATTCGCATCTGAAACAGTTTCCTTGATGCTTCATATCGTAATACGCGATATTGCTCTCCATACAACTCCTTTGTATGGAGGAATATGGCGTGGACGTCCATATTCTCGTGCTGCTTTTGATGTGTGTTATCCATCGATGCAAGCGTGAGGTATTTGGCCGTGGCACAGTCAGCGTCCCATGTGTTGCGGACTTTAATATCCGCAACTGAGAATTTAGGACCTGGGACGGGCGGGGCTAGAGCCGTGAGGACATATGATACCTTATCATAAGTCAAGGCAATGTTAAGGTTCCTCAGCCAGTCTTTATAATTGGTCCCATTCAGTGTAACACCTGAGTTTGTGTTTAGTGGTAAGTGTGTCTTAATGTGGGGTTTTTGGTAAAAAGTTTACCAAAATGGATTATAAATATTTTATCTGGTTTTATGGATATTTTATCGGAATTTTATCTGGACTGCACACACTTATGCATGTTAACTTGGGTTAAGTCTAGGGTTACCATGTTTAGATGAGCATGGTGGGTTAACCATTTGGTTAAGATAATTGGGGTTAATTAAGGGTCTTTAGTCTTGTTTAAGGGTGATTAGAGTGGGGTTGACTTGTGGCTAGAGAGAGTGAGCCATGAAGGTTGTCATGCTAGCATCTATTGAGAGAGAGAGGGGTGGCTATAGGTTGTGTCACAATCCAATTTCATTTCAAAACTTTTGCATCTCACATCTCTCCCTCTCACTCACTCTCACTCACATCTCTCACACACCACCACACCATCATAAAATTCACTTCACCCCACACCACAACACCCTACATCAGCTACAAAATAGCCCCCCTACATTTGCTGCTACTACAGCCATAGCAACTACCTCAGCCCCAACAAAAGCAACAGCCACATCAACTGCTGCAACAGCAGCTGATGTAACACATCAGCCCACCATCAGCACAACATCAGCCCTAAATTGTTCAACACCAGCTGCAACCCCATCATAACAACACCACCAACTAACACAAAAACAACAACAGCCTTAGCAGTTGCAGCTGCAACAGCAACAAAAGGATAGTTTGCAAGCAGCAGTAGCAGCTAAACCAACAGCAACAAGAACAGCCTCCACACCCTCATATACTACAACCTCACACTTCACCTCACCCAACATCATAAACACACCAACACAACAACAACCACGGCAGCAGCAAAAGCTTCTGCTGCAACAAAACTGCATCAGCTCACAGCAGCAGCAACACCAGGAGAACTGCAGCAGCAACAACACTTGAAGCTGCTACAGGGCACAACAGCAGCAGCACCCTACTCCTCTTTCTTCCCTTCTCCTTCATCCTAGGACCCCTTGAGGCATAATCTCGCAACCCAACTCCTATCTTGCTAAGTTATAGTTGTTTAGCCGAAAATTGGGTGTTTTTAAGTAGATTAGTGCTAGTTTAGGAGAATTTGGGTGAGATTTGGCCAAGATATGGTTTTGAATGTTAGAGTAGCCTTATTAGGGATATGTGAGACCAGTTAACCCAAGATTGTTCCAGATTTCACCCAATACCAGAGTTATTCGACTTGGCGTATTTTAGCAATTTTGTTGACTTTCTAGCCTTTCCGGAATCTGCTACAACCCGAGATACCCTAAAATAATATTGACTTGGCAGTGAGGTATGCAGGCAGATAGAAACCAACACCCAAAGCCCCAGCACCTGGACCCAATTCCTGGCCGCAGATAAATCCAATCTGGCCGCAAATTGCGGCCAGAGCATGGGTTCTGGGCTCCATTTTTCTTCTGTAGCTTGTTACCTTGTAAACTTGACCCTGGGTATGTCTAGTTTTGACTGATTCCAACCAGGGTAGAATCTGGGTTGATTCTCTTGAGTTGGCGCATGATTTACGACTTGTTTTCGTATGCATTTTGGTATTCGATGATTCGTTTCTGTCGGGTGGTGTTTGAATGCCAACGGCAGAGGGATATTGGCTGTGTTTGCACGCGAGGCCACATGTTTTTACCTATGGGCGTAGCATGCACCATTTTGCTTTTCGACATGGTTTCATGTGTTTTAGCGTGTGATATCCTTGTAGGTACCCCATGTGGCGTCAAAGCGTTGGAGATGCAAATGGCGATATCGGCACCGGCACGCATAAAGCTAGGTGGGTAGATTTATATCTACGGGGAGAAGTCGGGTGGATGGCGTATAGCACCCCCGCAGTTCGTAGTGATGTATACGGATACGTATACACACTAACAATCATTATATGTTGTTTGGGATTAATTATTGATGTTTAGGATGGATATTGGTGTGTTGGATTGGTGAAAGGTTACGGAACCCTAGGGTAGTGGGTGCACTACACATACATATACACACATACATACTTGCATACATCCTTATTTCTTATGTGGTTATGGGATTCTATATAAATATGTGTTCACGTTGGTATGGGACTATGTGTTTACATACGGATTTGAGGATGATACTTGGGTTGGAGATGAGTCGATGATATTTGATCCGAGATTGTGATATCGGTGATACGGTAAAATTCATATTTGAGATACGTCTTGATGCTTTAGCGGATTTTGGGATGATGATGACATAGGAATAGTGATATACATATAAAATGATCGACATATTATTATGATACGAGATAGGATATGATATGATATGATAGGACAAGATATTTATGATAGGCCGCCTTGGGCGTTGTATACTCCTTGAGATGATATGTGCTGATGATATCGATTCATACGAGACTGTTGATCAGTAGTCAGATCAAGATGATAGTGATGATGTTAGCTTTGTACTAGACGTAGGTCAGTACCCAGATTATGATATTTGATATAGAGAATACCAGATGAGTGATATGACGAATGTGATATTGACCCGTACCCAGATTTGGGGATGCCGTACGACGGATTTACGTACGAGCTGTAATTTGATGTTTGATCCGCACTCTTGACTTGGGAATAACCGATTATAGAGATATGGTATCGGATGTGATATTATCGAGGCGGGATCACCGACTATATATATGTAAGTCCACGGTAGCGCCCCGGCCGTCTGACAGACGCCAAATGCGGAACAAAAACTTTTTACAACTGGCGCTATCGCGTACTATAACCCGGATCTGCCATTAAAGCTAAACTAACAAACTACAAAGTGGGTAGAAGAGTTATACCAAACTATCAGAGTCCTTCGGTCTTCAACCATCATCCCACGCTTGTTGCGGCTGCTCCGATCTCCTCGATCTCCAGTCTTGTCGTCCAGGTGGCACCACGTCGACGGATCTTTAAACGGGCTACCGCCTCTGAACCGAGGCAACTCGATCGTCAAGTTTGCTAAAAGAGACGACCAAGATGTTGTAGAGAATGAGTAGAACACTTTGTCTTGTTACGTCCAAGGCTATGGACGAACGGTTAATGAAGTTGCCTTTTGGATCAGATGAAAATAAGAGAATGAACTTATGAAATTTCCATGAGGCAAATTTCATATACTTTTTCAAATCAACAACCATATCATTTCCTCAAGGGGGCCGGCCATATAAGTAGAGGTGGGGGGTGAGTGTAGGAAGAGGGATGTTGAGAATAAGATCAATGAAGAGGATGAGTCACTTAACACCTTGTATGAATGCATTTAATGAAAACTATAAATCATAACCCTTAGTCATCATATCATTAAATGAACATTTAAAGCACTAATGACTCACTAGCCTAGTCACCATCTAGAAGCTTCCACACTCATCTCAAGAAAAGATAAATCCATCTTTAACCGAATGTTAAAAGACGGGCGATATAAAACTGGAAACTGGGAACTTTCAAAAGTGATCCTGAAACGAATTTCAGGATAACCCCGTATTAGTATAAATATACCCGCATTTGTATTACGACCGAATACAAATGCAACTGAGACAAAGATATTATATCTACACAGCATAATACTCCGATCCGGCTTAAACCAAAACCGACCAGTATTATCTGCCCGAAAAACGACACGTGCGAAAACGCACGTGCATTTTCCGAACCTTGCCATAAACCCATATGGCCTTTACAACGTTTCGCCCGAACTTGGGAAAGTGTCTGTGGGGGACACTAATGACTCATCAACACACTGGCACTGGGTATAACAACTAGCACGTCAGAGGTACGAGCTGTACGTAACGTTTGCCTATGTATTGATTGGAAGGGAAGCTGACGAGCGAACTCATCCCTAAACCCTACTGAGCCTAACAGTGACAATATACATACAGTCCGGTCCGTTCGTCTATGAGTATCGCATATCGGGCCTAGGGGGCTGGTAACGTCAGACCCCAATAGCGGTATAAGTCGTGTCAGAGAGTGGCCCCAGAACACCCTGAGATACTACTGGAATATCTACCAGTAAATCTCCTGCCTCGGCCGAGGGCTTGTGTAATGGCTCTCCTAGACACAGCGCGATCTCACCCCCAATACCGGGAGAGACGAATCCCCTGCCGATCCGCTCACTTGCCTCCAATGTGGCTCGGGACTGTACCCAACTAAAACCTGTTTGCACAACTCCTTTGAGCGTGGTAGGGTAGTAATCTAAGCACAGTGGGAACTCACATGAGACAAATGATGATCTCAGGTCGATGAACTAATCTGTACACATGTCACCAGGGAACTGCTATCTGACGATATGTATAATACCAACTAGCATGTTCCCAGCGAGTCCTGTCCGGTGTACTCATAACCCAATGAGCACCTGTATACATCTTAGGTGATCCTACTGACACCAATGGCTTGTGAGACCGGCCATCACCCTTCGTCGGGGTCTCGACTGTATACACTAGTCTACTCTGGAGTATCGATGCCCTGTCTCGAAACTCCCACGACTAGGGACACTTTAAGGATGTGCTTACAGACCCCAGCTCCCACGTATATGATCGCCATCATACTGCTGGTAGTCAAGCAAGAATCCTATGGGCTCTATCAATATGCAATAGCGAACTAAAGCATGTATACGATGATAAAGACAAACCAGATAGCATACTATCATCTCGAGCAAGACTGTTATATCGGTATAGGTCCTGCCTCAATCATTGCAATCACGTACCTGCGATCCAATAATTGACTTTGAGGGCACTATCTCCAACAATCTCCCACTTGCACTCAAGGCTAATTATTGCGATGCCGCATACTCACAGCCCGTGTGATACCGAACACCCAACTCCTCTACTAATCAGTTTCACAAAGCAGGTTTGTAAAACTCTTGTGTTCGAGAAATAGCCTCAGTGAGTGGATCCGCCCTGATGTTTCTTTCTATGTCTCTCTTAATCTCAAGTTCGCAGAGAAAGCCATCTCCCGAATTGAGCAATACCTATCTTTGAATATGTCTGGATATCTGATAGGACCTAGTTCATAAATGAACTCCAAATCTAAACTTCTTAGACTGCATCGATAACTGAACCTAATCAGTATCCAACACCATGCCTCCCACAGTATGCTATTGGACCACCTGTTCATAATACTGTCCCTCGTCAGAGGGAAAATTATAACTCTGACAATCACTCTGTCATCCATGTCACCTTGGAAGCCTGGAATGATAATCATCTCCCGAAGGAGGCTGCCGTCATCAAATCCGTAGAACATGCACTCATGTTCTAGAACTGCTTTCTTATGTTTCTTCAGGATTGGATTAATATATACTTATCACACCTAGTGCAAAAACAACATCTGGTGTGGTACTTGACATTCATGATTGACTCAATTTCCTAAGCAAGTGATCTGCCAATCATGCACATCCCTCTCCCCTTTAGTTTCTAAGACACCTTTAGAGAGGGTGACTCCATTACCTGCAGGTACACCACCATGTCAGGAGTCATCTATTCTAAATACCATTAGAATACTGTCAAAGTACCCTGATTGGGAAACTACCCAAATCTAGATCTAAAACCATAGATCTAGTAACCAGAATGTCTGATATTAAATCCATATCCTTTGTGGAGAAACAACTGTGTGACGACCAAAGTACAACCGATTGTAGTATAGGAATTTTACTTCCTACTCTGTGTATGTCATCCAAATACCAGGACATCACACCTTACTACCTCCTTAACAGATCCATCCCCTATTCTGATGAAGTCAAACCCATGACTGTCACATCAAAAATAGATGATCTATCTCCGCTATATCTGCTCAAGTCTATAAATAGACATAAGCTGCTTGCCCACTATGCTTCCGCTACTCTCACTGACTACGACAACCCTCTGGCAGAATAATATCTACGTACACTTCTAAAGCTAGTTTAGAACGACGTTATACTTATCCTCCTGCCGGGTTTCATAGTCTGGAACAACAGTAGTGTCAAGTTTGGGTTAACAAGAACCTCCCTGTCACCGTCCTTGAGGCTACCGGAGTACCTCTCGGGTGTCTGAGGTTACCCACCATATCTGCAGGGTGGCTGATGGAATGTCAAACCTGATTGAATATATAGGTCCTATTAAATTTTCCGTAATCGTTTGCGGTTCTGGAATCACTTCCAGTTCTACCATACTCCCACTACTGTTTTCTGAAAAATTCCATTTTAATAAAACTGTGGCGAGTCAAGAACAATATCACTATTGATTTTCCAGATGGTAGAAATGTCAACCTTCGTCAAAGCCAGGGTCAACCCACAAACAACCATTACAGAAACGTGTCTTGAGTTATCCAGTGTCTGGTTTTAAGCATAAGCTGGACAATTCCCCTTACCTTAACATCGTTAAGATATGAACCATTCTATATACAATATAGAAATAGAGGCACTAATTTAATTGGAACCAGATTCAAATCATGCAGCTGTTTCCGGTGCATATCAACTTAATGGAGAGAGGCTAATCAGCATTACTCAACTTAGGAATCCATCCAATTATGAGTAACCTGAAAGAGAAACAAGTTTCTCAAAACCATTACTATCAACTGAATACTAATCACAAGAATCTACATCTTCGATCTCTTTGAAGAATCCCGATACTTGTGACACCTGGTTCTTTACTTTATTCTTATACCCACAACTTCTCAAAACTTAGACTTTGTATTTCTACGAAACACTTGTCTAAAAACTAGAGAAGTCACAATTAAATAGAACATAGTACGAGGACCAACCTCTTTGTCGTATTGGACATTGGACAACATACAATACTCTGCGTAAGTCCTCTGAGTTTGAATAACTCAAAACCTGTGCGTCGTAGGTTGAAAACTGTACCCAGGGGATTTCCTCAAATATCACCAATTACAACGAATTCCGATATAATGAGGATGATCTCCTAATTCCCAATAACTTACTCCCACTCATCATCTGTAAAACCATACAGATATGAGAATGAAACCTGATAAATATATACCCTGGAGTAAGTATGTAATCGGGAAATCAGTTTACAATTAACAATGCACAGTGAAACTGAAACATGAAAATGTTTCGTAGGGGTTTCCTGGTATTCCTAGTAATGCCTCTTCCATAATTCAATTCATGACTTTAATCGTATATTTCCTTTGCCATCTCTCCAAATCCCTTTATTTGTCTTTATTCATTACCTTCTGTACACCATCGTTAGACTAAATGGTTTTCTTCCTTCCCTACCGTTCGGCACCAGCCTATGGTTTGGAAGAAGACTATCCAGTAAGCATAATAGGTGTACCCTCCTCAACCTAGGAGTACTCGTATCTTGAGAGAAGGTGATGATAAAAGACAACTGAATAATACCTTATTCTATTTCTCCCGAACTGGGGAAAAAAAGCAAAGGTGATAAAGGAGTGGCGATGAAGTATGCGGTTTGGTCGTGAATGATAACAGTCGCAATTTACTTTGCCCTCTTTCTAATCCCTTTATTTTGTCTTTAGTTATTACCTTTTGCATACCCTACTTAGGCTAATTGGTTTTCTTCATTCCCTACCTTTTGGCACCTGACTATGGTTTGGAATAAGACTATCCAATAAGCGTATTAGGTGTACTCTCCTAAACCCAGGAGCCCTCGCAACCTGAGAGAAGGTGATAATAAAAAACAACTGAATAATCCAATTCTATTTCTCCTGAACCTGGATCCATCCTCGAATAAGTCCCTTCGAGTTTGTATATAACCATACGATGGATCTATCCAATGGAAGTGGATGTCCGTAGTAATACGGGGTGTTCTGAGAAATACAAAGGGTAAAAGAAGGAGCGGCAATGACTTATGCAACTCTAGACAATCCAAAAGCCAGTATTTTAAGAAGGTTCGGTCAACTTAGTCACTGAGTCATAGTCTAGGGTCGGTCAAAGGTCGCTGCCAAAGAGAGAGAGAAGAAACACTCTGCGTGCACTCTAACCTAGATCAGAATGGTTATCAATTTATCTAATTAGGAAACCTCTCACTGTAATCTCAAATTCTCCTCCAAACCTGAAAGAAGAATTAGTCGGGATCACCCGAAGAGTATACCAACTCATCAGTGAGAATCGGGATCCAACTATCATCGCATGATAACTTGATGGAAGCCACTCAAGTTATCACACTCCATAAGGTATGCGCATACTTGGCAAGTTTCAGTTTCTTTAGAAACTCCCGATGTTATTTTTGCCTCATGCTCTTATGACCTTGACTTTGGCCAACAAATCATAAGTCACATGTCAAGTTCTACCCGTCATTATCCAGGTTAATTTGAACCCACCCGCACATGCCCTTGACTTTGGCCAACAAGGCAGAACGACTGTCCCAAACCAACACATCTATCTATGCTGCAGATGAATGTTCAGTAGCTACCAAACACTATGCCTTCACTTTGGCCAACAAACATAACTTGAATACTACTGACAATCCATGAGAAATGACGGAGGGCTACGGCTAATTTTTGGCGAAAAACCTTTTACGTAATGAACTTGATCTTGTTGAAGGAACCTGATAGCTTTTTATAAAAATATAGTGGCGAAAAACCTTTGCTAAAGAGGTCACTCCGGGTGAAGGGATCTCGGCTCTTTCCTCGTGGAATGAGGTGCAGGATATTCCAACTGAATACCGCGATGCAAACCAACTTGTAATCGACTATATCGAAGTTATTACCCTGACATAAACTTCTGCCCAAGGGGTCACTCCCGGTGAAGGGATCTCGGCCCTTGCCTCGTCGAATGAGGTGCAGGATATTCTAACTGAATATCACTATGCATAGTAAAAGGAAACATCTTTGTAATAACACTTTTTAAATTGGTTCCAACAACATCAAATATAGGTTTGTTTTATCTTGCATTGATAAGAATCAACGCAGTCCCATCAATCAATCACACCAGAAAAGAACGAAAATATAATGTACGTATATGCCATCCGCATTCGACACTGGGTCCCGTCATCACCCGTTAGGTTACTTAACTAACGACAGAGCGGGGGCTGGACTAGCACGGGTGTAAAACATATACAACATCTAATAGTATATATACCAATATACAATAATCGCTCCAGGCGTGATAATATGCAACATTACAGAAAAGTAATAAGCATCACAGAACAATACAGATAATCTGGGATCCCCGGGTTTCACAGAGCCGCTGCTGAAACCTGACGTTCCCTTGGTCGTGTGGATAGCCTGTGCAATGAAACCTAGACCCCTACGGGTGCGGAAAGTTACCCGCCAAAACCTGAAGCGAGGTAGTCCCCACAGCATAGTGAATGGAACACCCGGCACTTCATGAAATCCGGTAAATTGAGCACCCCTCCTTGGGTCAACCTGTACCCCCTAAGAGTGCGGCGAATAGTCTGCCAATTCTAGAGTAAGGTCCCTTTACCTCTCAAAGCCATGAGATACGGACCTGTTGCCCTCCAGAACCCGGCTATCCGTGCACTCCTTCCCGGGATAAAGCTAGTATAGAAATAAAAATATGTACAACGGGTACATCGACCTCAACCTGGTCATGCCCCAAAAGAATATTATGCAAACAGGTAGTGACGGCAGTCCACATGTTGGACGCTCGCCCCGCAATATCAAATGTACAAATAAATCCAAACTGCACTATCATTGCACCCTGCTATCCACCATGACAAATCCGCAACATCACAGCACAACACAGAACATCAACGCGAATGTCACGTTCGCAAACCCGTCTAAAAGAACTATAGCAATCAGACGCGGTTTACCGATCAAATTGTTGGAGATAGTGCCCTCAGAGTCAATTATTGGATCACAGGCACGTGATTGCAATGATTGAGGGAGGACCTATCCCGGTAGGACAGTCTTACTCGAGATGATAGTATGCTATCTGGTTTATCTTTATCATCGTGTACTGCTTTAGGTGACCTGACATGTCCCTATTACACGTTGATAGAGCCCCTAGGATTCTTGCTTCACTGCCAGCAGTATGATGGCGATCATATACGTGGGAGCTGGTAGTCTATAAACACATCCTTAAAAGGTCCCTAGTCGTAGGAGTTTCGAGACAGGGCATCGATACTCCATTAGTAGACTAGTGTATACAGTCGAGACCCCGACGAGGGGCGGTGGCCGGTCTCACAAGCCACTGGTGTCAGTTGGTTCACCTAAGATGTATACAGGTGCTCATTGGGTTATGAGTACACCGGACAGGACTCGCCGGGAACCTGCTAGTTGGTCTTATACCAGACGTCAGATGGCAGTTCCCTGGTGACATATGTACAGGTTAGTTCATCGACCTGAGGATCGTCATTTGTCTCGTGTGAGTTCCCACTGTGCTTTGATTACTACCCTACCACGGCTCAAAGGAGTCGTGCAAACAGGTTTTAGTTGGGTACAGTCCCGAGCCACATGGAGGCAGTGAGCGGATCTTCAGGGGTTCGTCTCTCCCGGTATTGGGGGTGAGGTCGCGCTGTGTCTAGGAGAGCCATTACGCAAAGCCCTCGGCCGAGGCAGGAGATTTACTGGTAGGTATTCCAGTAGTATCTCAGGGCGTTCTGGGCTACACTCCGATGCGACTTGTACCGCTTTTGGGGGTCTGACTTTTACCAACCCTCTAGGCCCGACATGCGATGCTCATAGATGAACGGACCGGACTGTACGGATATTGTCACTGACAGGCTCAGTTGGGTGTCGGGGTGAGCTTCCTCATCGACGTCCCTTTTGGTCAATAGCTGGTGGCCCGTCACGTATTGGCTTATACCTCTGACGTGCCAGTGGTTAAATCCACAGCCATAGTATTGACGAGTCTTTAGAGTCCACCACATTTTCAGTTACTCAAGCTTTCGGGCGAAACGCTGTAGAGGCCGTATGGAGATAAGGCAGGGTCCGATCAGATACGTGCGGTATTGCACGGATCAGGATCGGACAGTTTTGTACTAGTGGCCGTATGGATATATATGGCAGGGTTCGATCAGATACGTGCGGTATTGCACGGATCAGGATCGAACGGGTTTTTACTAGCCGGCTTTGGTTTAAGCCGGTACTAGTTTAGTACAGTGTAGATTTTGTCTCATTGCATTTGTATCCGGTCGGAATACAGATGCGGGTGTGTATGCACAGTATTGGGGTTTTCCTGTAATTTATTACGGGACCAGTTTTCTGGAGTTGCCAGTTTGTATTCCGTTCCGGCCGGTTTTCCTTTGTTCTTTCCCGGCCGGACTTTTTCCGATGGAGGGGGTAATTTGCAGTTTTGCAAATTACTTTTGTGGAGGGGGTTTCTTGCAAAAGTATTGATTATGATAGCTTTCATTTCTTTTGCTCCATGCTTTTGAATTGAGAGATTTGAAAGGTTATGGAGTGAATAGGAGAATAAGCATGGTTGATGTTTTCTTGTCTAGGATGTGGTCACCTCTTGTTCTCTCCTACACTCACCTCCCTTCTTGCTTCATATATTGTTTTTCCTCCACCATCATTCTCACTTGATGATAAGTTTTTTTTTATGAGAGGAAAAAGAAAGAGAGAAGAAGAAGAAGAGAGAGCTTCCTTCTTGAGAGTTTCATTTCTTGATCTCATTCTTGCTAGAAAAATGAAAGCACCATTTTTCTTAACCCCATTCCTCCATCATGGCAACAACAAACCCCAAATGAGACTAGCATGATCTACTACACATTCTACAGCATATCTTGAGCATGTCAAGTTGCCGGCTTCATGCTCGAGTTGCCTCGGTATTGAGGCGGGAGCCCGTAAAAGACGCAGGCGATGTGGTGCCCTTTCCGGCGAGGAGGCGACGATGTGGAGGCAAGACTTTCCGCGGGAGATCGGGACGATGACGAGAAGACCGAAGGACTCAGATCACTCGGTATACTTCTCACCCTATCTCTTGATTGCTAGCGTTAGGTTAATGGTTACGATCCGGGTTTTCTTTGTCCGCGGTAGCGCCGGTTTCCGAGTAAGGAAAAATTTTGATTCCGCAATTTGGCCTCGAGTAAGACGGCCGGGGCGCTGCCGTGGCGCAACACAAATGACATTCCCGGTCGGAGATATAATGTAAATACTGCATACTAACAAATTTAAAATTTTGATCGACCAAATTTCCCGAAGTGGGCCCCAAGTACATCTGCTGTACAGTAACAAAATCTGGGCCCAAAATATATATACCAAAAACCATAATTTCCAAAAATAATCTCTCTGGAAAAAATTGGTGCACTGTTCCCACAAAAGAGCCGCGGTTCCGCGGTCAAACCCTAGGTTTGACCGCGGATCCGCGGTGGTCTTGTGGGATCACATGCCCAAATTTCTCCACAATTCGTAGAAAAGCCTGCTTAGTATTCTGTGATATGTAAAATAATTTTTGGACACTGTTTAAAATCGACAGAAACTCAGAACTTGGAATTTGCGGTTTTCAAAAATCCATTCGATCGATACTTTAAACACGTTAGCACAAGTTAGTATAGCTTAATGGTGAGGCTCTGATACCACTGTAAGTCCACAGTAGCCCCCCGGCCGTCTGGCAGACGCCAAATGCGGAACAAAAACTTTTTACAACTGGCGCTATCGCGTACTATAACCCGGATCTGCCATTAAAGCTAAACTAACAAACTACAAAGTGGGTAGAAGAGTTATACCGAACGATCCGAGTCCTTTGGTCTTCAACCATCATCCCACGCTTGTTGCGGCTGCTCCGATCTCCTCGATCTCCAGTCTTGTCGTCCAGATGGCACCATGTCGACGGATCTTTAAACGGGCTCCCGCCTCTGAACCAAGGCAACTCGATCGTCAAGTTTGCTAAAAGAGACGACCAAGATGTTGTAGAGAATGAGTAGAACACTTTGTCTTATTACGTCCAAGGCTATGGACGAACGGTTAATGAAGTTGCCTTTTGGATCGGATGAAAATGAGAGAATGAACTTATGAAATTTCCATGAGAGGATGAGTCACTTAACACCTTGTATGAATGCATTTAATGAAAACTATGAATCATAACCCTTAGTCATCATATCATTAAAAGAACATTTAAAGCACTAATGACTCACTAGCCTAGTCACCATCCTAGTCACCATCTAGAAGCTTCCACACTCATCTCAAGAAAAGATAAATCCGTTTTTAACTGAATGTTAAAAGACGGGCGATAGAAAACTGGAAACTGGCGACTTTCAAAAGTGATCCTGAAACGAATTTCAGGATAACCCCGTATTAGTATAAACATACCCGCATTTGTATTACGACCGAATAAAAATGCAACTGAGACAAAGATATTATATCTACACAGCATAATACTCTGATCCGGCTTAAACCAAAGCCGACCAGTATTATCTGCCCGAAAAAACGACACGTGCGAAAACGCACATCCATTTTCCGAACCATGCCATAAACCCATATGGCCCCTACAACGTTTCGTCCGAACTTGGGAAAGTGTCTGTACGGGACTCTAATGACTCATCAACACACTGGCACTGGGTATAACCACTAGCACGTCAGAGGTACGAGCTGTACGTAACGTTTGCCTATGTATTGATTGGAAGGGAATCTGACGAGCGAACTCATCCATAAACCCTACTGAGCCTAACAGTGACAATATACATACAGTCCGGTCCGTTCGTCTATGAGTATCGCATATCAGGCCTAGGGGGCTGGTAACGTCAGACCCCAATAGCGGTATAAGTCGTGTCAGAGAGTGGCCCAGAACACCCTGAGATACTGCTGGAATATCTACCAGTAAATCTCCTGCCTCGGCCGAGGGCTTTGTGTAATGGCTTTCCTGGACACAGCGCGATCTCACCCCTGATACCGGGAGAGACGAATCCCCTGCTGATCCGCTCACTTGCCTCCAATGTAGCTCGGGACTGTACCCAACTAAAACCTGTTTGCACAACTCCTTTGAGCGTGGTGGGGTAGTAATCTAAGCACAGTGGAAACTCACATGAGACAAATGACGATCTCAGGTCGATGAACTAACCTGTACACATGTCACCACGGAACTGCTATCTGACGATATGTATAATACCAACTTGCATGTTCCCGGCGAGGCCTGTCCGGTGTACTCATAACCCAATGAGCACCTGTATACATCTTAGGTGATCCTACTGACACCAATGGCTTGTGAGACCGGCCATCGCCCCTCGTCGGGGTCTCGACTGTATACACTAGTCTACTCTGGAGTATCGATGCCCTGTCTCGAAACTCCCACGACTAGGGACACTTTAAGGATGTGCTTACAGACCCCAGCTCCCACGTATATGATCGTCATCATACTGCTGGTAGTCAAGCAAGAATCCTATGGGCTCTATCAATATGCAATAGCGAACTAAAGCATGTATACGATGATAAAGGCAAACCATATAGCATACTATCATCTCGAGCAAGACTGTTATATCGGTATAGGTCCTGCCTCAATCATTGCAATCACATACCTGCGATCCAATAATTGACTTTGAGGGCACTATCTCCAACAATATATTTATATGTATCGACTCAGAGGTTAGGCGGTTGCCCTTACCTACTGTTAGCTTTAGCTCAGCCTTATAGTAGTGTGGCTATATGACTCTTATGACATTAGATGCGGTTTAGCTATCATTGTGTTTGGTATTCAGCTCCCGCAAATTATTATTATTGCTCCGCATCGCATACTTATTGTGTTTCATATTCTATTGTTGATATCATGCTGTTAGGACACCAGCACCATTACCGATGATGCGTATGTACCACGTACACTTACTTGCCGGTTCACACACATCTTCATCGGTAATTGCCATGTCACAACACAGTAGTATTATTGCTGCAGGATATGACCCTTGTATGTGCATACTATTATTCCATGTTGCATGATATACTGTTATACTTGCACTTCATTGATATGTCACATACATCATGTTTTCTGATTATGCGCATTGAGATATGTTGTTTCTATAATATTTCTGGATTTGGGAACCGTGGGTATTTCAAAGAGATTATGTAATTGTTTTAAAAACCCGGTTACCCTTGATATGATATTTCAGTGCGTCCACCATGTGTTTTCTCGGTGATAAGAGCGACATGTGAAACCCGATTCGAGGAGGCGGATGAGGCCGATTACGGGTACATGGTGGGCCCGGTGTGATACCCCTGGGCAAGAAGATCACAGGAGATGGCGTTGAGCCTGGAAGAGGAGCACTACTGACCGGTGATTTTACATGATGCGTCGGATATCCGGAGGATACCGTCGTGGTCTTGAGATTGATGGTAGGGGCCGGTCTGGATTGACGGTGCCCTAGATAGTGAGACTTATCAGAGAAATTGAGATATTGAGATTGAGGCTATGTTTTGTGCCGATGCTGGGCACAGATTTCATGATGCTTTCCATGACTTTGACTATATCCTCATATTTACATGCATGATGCTTATTGTCATTGGGTGACATGTGGACGGGATCCACCTATATACAGACATGGATCGCATACAGACTCTGATTACATTGATCATACTTTTCATGCATTCATACATCATCCATATGATATATTGCCACCTGATGCACTGACACGGGCACATGGGATTACATTTGGGTTAGATAGTTACCCTGGCCATTGTTATAAGTTGCTGGTTATATATTTGAGGATTATATATTATGATCGTATGACCTAGGATTGCGTCATACATGCGATTTTCTGTTCGTAGATGTTTTTCTATTCACGAGTTGGCAACTCACCCCCGTTGTTCCCCAGTTTCTTGCAGGTGTTGCCGTACGGGTTTCATTATGGCTTGCGGCACTGCTTCTTTCGGGTGACTTGCTAGTAGGTGGGTTTATTTGTATCGTACCCATCACTATACATTGTATATTATATTTCAGTTGTATCTAGAAGTTCCATCAACCAAACATGTACTTATTTGAGATAGAGACCAGTGATGTTTATTCTTTCGACCATAAAGTCGCATGTTATATTTCTCTGGGTTTCATGCTGTTGAGTTCCCTTTTCTGTTGTGATCCTCGCCTTTAGGCATTGTATATTATGTTGCAAACTGGTTGATTTACATATGGTTTTTCCTTCACTCCACTACTTTTCTTGGTTTGGATTTCTGGGCTTGGCTTACTTAGAGTACGTACGCCTCGAGACGTTCGTAGCCTAAGGCCGGTCATGTTCCGTACTTTCGGGTCATGACAAAGTTGGTATCAGAGCGTTAGGTTTTACCTTCAGTGCGTAGGATGACCCTTGGTTGATGGAATAGGTGACTAAAGTAGAGTGGCGTACCGTGGGTATGTTCGGCGGCATATTTACGACACGCCACTCCACTTAAGAAGCCTTAGGATGTAAATTTCTTGTTCAGTATTATATCCCTACCTGATCTAGCCTCATCGGTACCAGTTATGGTTTTTGCTGCCACGATTACGGGCAGGGAGAGCTACGGCTAGAGTTGCGGTCAGCATGAGCTCGTCACGAACGAGGACTGACCAGGGCGTGATTCTAGCGACACACGATTGTAGAGATGTGTTTTTTTACTGTGTTTTCGCACCACGAGCGTGGATAGATCGCTGTATGAGATTACTCGGACGTGCGGATTGGCACCAGAGGATTGAGCCACTGATAGAGACCAGCCAGATTTTGATGACCGTTGATGTATGGCTTATTCATGATGACTGAGGCACTGTTCAGTGTGCAGACGAGTGAGCCAGTTATTGCTGCGAACGACGAGATATCGCCTCAGATGTTGGAGCTATTGCAATATGAGTGTACTAGGAGATGATAGAAGATCGCTAGTCCCCGAGGATGAATGACTAGGACGCGTGGTTTGTTCGCTACCCCGATGCGAGGTCATCAGATAGATTGATTCCAGCTGAGACGACTTCACACGGAGATGTTGAGAGTCGACAGAGACGATCAAATGTCAGCAACCTATTATTCCAAGTTTAAAGTATTCGGAAAGACATGCAGGCAATTCTATGGTCCCTCTAGAAGAATGAAACCCTAACTCGACTTAAGGACCGTGTGAAAGCCCTTGAACCTTAGGGTTTGCGGCAGTTCTGCGGCGCCATTAGTGAGGCTTGTGTTTGCCCTTCCACGGCTGGACCACCGATGCTGTGGTACGTACTCGATACTATTATACTGTACCCAAGATGTTGAGCTCTTGAGGGATTATGAGGTCTTGACAAATCGATCGGATGGCTCAACTTAATTCGGATGTTAGGTGGTGAGATGCATTTCTTGGGAGACTCCAGATACGAGGATAACCGTTGGAGCTCAGTCCATGCAGCCACGACGAGACGAGTACGAAGCAGTCGACATTAAAGAAAAGTGGAGTAAGAGGTTCGTACAAGATCTGGATATGATGACGTTCCACTCCGCCGACACCAGAGATGCGATACGAATGCCGAGGCATTGTACTTAGATTACCTTCCAGAAGGAGTCGCGGTGAGTATGCAGCCGTTCCGGAACAACCAACAAGCGTAGTAAAGGACGATGACTTCCGGACAGTTAGGCAGAGATGAGACTTGGAAGAGACCTTGAGTGGGATTCCTTCCAGGGCGCTGCTGCAATGATATTTGCACCCAGGATCAGATGTGTCGCGTGCATTCAGAGAGCCAGAGGCCGACGCCGGTAACATGTTGCTTCATGAGTGGTCGCAATGATTGACCGAGAGATGACCAGAGAAGTGCCAAGACGGAATCGTCCCCGTTAGCACGTCTGACAGGGCCGATGAGCCTATGGATCGTGAGATTGGTAATCCACAGAGAAGACTTGGACCCAGGAGTGGTCATGTTATGCACACCAGCAGGCCAGAGTTCAGGATCGTCGACGAGGCATGCTATGAGTGATCACGACAGTTGGCCAGAGATTCTTAAAGGATGTGCTCGAGTGGGACTATTCCGCCATACTCGATTTCGATGTTTGGGCGATTTATTCGCATGACTGATTTGATGATCAGGGGATATGGTGATTTGGGACTAGACTGTGCGTACCAGATGCCGAGGGACTGTGGCGTGAGATTCTTGAGGTGGCACATCGATCGGTGTACAGTGTTCATCCGGGTTCCACCAAGATGTACCATGATAGGAGAGATGTTACTGGTGAGACGGAATGAAGAGAGACATCGCAGATTTCGTGTCGAGATGCCTAACTTGTCAGCAAGTCAAGGCCGAGCACCAGAAACCAGCAGGTGAACTACAGCCGTTACCCATTCTGGAGTGGAAATGGGAACAGATTTCGATGGATTTCGTTGTGGGTCTACCCAGGACTAAGCAAGGGTATGACTCTATTTGGGTGATCGTGGATCGTTTGACGAAAGCGGCTCACTTCCTGCCAGTGAAGACGACTTTCGGATTGCTCACTATGCCCAGATTTACATCGACGAGAGTGTACGACTGCATGGAGTCCCGACGTGTATCGTGTCCGACAGAGGCACCCAGTCTACTGGCCGACTATGGCAGAGGCTTCAGGAGGCATTGGGCACACGCTTGAGTTTCAGCAAAGCATTTCATCCGCAGACCGACGGACAGTCAGAGCGGACTATTCAGACTCTCGAGGACATGCTCCGAGCATGCATTTTAGACTTTGGTGGTAGCTGGGATCATCATTTACCCTTGGTGGAGTTCACCTACAACAACAGCTTCCAGGACACTATTCAGATGGCACCTTTCGAGGCCTTGTAATAGGAGGAGATGCAGACCGCCCGTCTATTGGACAGAGCTCAGCGAAAGCAGTATTTTAGGGCCACAGATCGTACAGGAGACGACCGAGAAGATACAGCTGATTCGAGACAGGGTGAGGACAGCTCAGAGCGGGCAAAAATCGTATGCTGACAAACGCCGCCGCAGATTGGAGTTCGCAGTTGGCGATCACGTTTTTCTGAAGATCTCTCCAATGAAGGGAGTGATGAGGTTTAGATGGAAGGGGGAAGCTTGGCCCCAGATTTGTGGGTCCCTTCGAGATCCTCGAGCATGTCAGCGCAGTAGCATATCGTTTGGCTCTTCCACCCAACTTTTCAGATGTTCACCCCATCTTCCACGTGTAAATGCTTCGTAGATACCTACATGACCCTTCGCACATGATTCAGCATCAGACCATTCATCCTGAGCGCAATCTTACATTCACCGAACAGCCAGTCGTGATATTGGACCGACAAGTGAAGAAACTTAGACCGAAGGTCTTGCCATCAGTAAGGATGATTTGGCGTAGCTAGAATGGTGAAGAGGTCACTTGGGAAGCCAAGGGCGAGATGCGGGAGAAGTTCCCTCATCTTTTTGAAGGTATGCGCTGCTTTATATTTTAAAATTCGTGGACGAATTTTCTTAAGGGGGGAAGACTGTAACACCTGAGTTTGTGTTTAGTGGTAAGTGTGTCTTAATGTGGGGTTTTTGGTAAAAAGTTTACCAAAATGGCTTTTAAATATTTTATCTGGTGTTATGGATATTTTATCGGAATTTTATCTGGACTGCACACACTTGTGCATGTTAACTTGGGTTAAGTCTAGGGTTACCATGTTTAGATGAGCATGATGGGTTAACCATTTGGTTAAGATAATTAGGGTTAATTAAGGGTCTTTAGTCTTGTTTAAGGGTGATTAGAGTGGGGTTGACTTGTGGATAGAGAGAGTGAGCCATGAAGGTTGTCATGCTAGCATCTATTGAGAGAGAGAGAGAGGTGGCTATAGGTTGTGTCACAATCCCTTTTCATTTCAAAACTTTTGCATCTCACATCTCTCCCTCTCACTCACTCACACTCACATCTTTCACACACCACCACACCATCATAAACTTCACTTCACCCCACACCACAACACCCTACATCAGGCACAAAACAGCCCCCCTACATCTGCTGCTACTACAGCCATAGCAACTACCTCAGCCCCAACAAAAGCAACAGCCACATCAACTGCTGCAACAGCAGCTGATGTAACACATCAGCCCACCATCAGCACAACATCAGCCCCAAATTGTTCAACACCAGCTGCAACCCCATCATAACAACACCACCAACCAACACAAAAACAACAACAGCCTCAGCAGTTGCAGCTGCAACAGCAACAAAAGGATAGTTTGCAAGCAGCAGTAGCAGCTAAACCAACAGCAACAAGAACAGCCTCCACACCCTCATATACTACAACCTCACACTTCACCTCACACAACATCATAAACACACCAACACAACAACAACCACGGCAGCAGCAAAAGCTTCTGCTGCAACAAAACTGCATCAGCTCACAGCAGCAGCAACACCAGGAGAACTGCAGCAGCAACAACACTTGAAGCTGCTACAGAGCACTTCAGCAGCACCACCCCACCTCCTCTTTCTTCCCTTCTCCTTCATCCTAGGACCCCTTGAGGTATAATCTCGCAACCCAACTCCTATCTTGCTAAGTTATAGTTGTTTAGCTGAAAATTGGGTGGTATTAAGTAGATTAGTGCTAGTTTAGGAGAATTTGAGTGAGATTTGGCCAAGAGATGGTTTTGAATATTAGAGTAGCCTTATTAGGGGTATATGAGACCAGTTAACCCAAGATTGTTCCAGATTTCACCGAATACCAGAGTTATTCGACTTGGCGTATTTTAGCAATTTTGTCGACTTTCTAGCCTTTCTGGAATCTGCTACAACCCGAGATACCCTAAAATAATATTGACTTGGCAGTGAGGTATGCAGGCAGATAGAAACCAACACCCAAAGCCCCAGCCCCTGGACCCAATTCCTGGCCGCAGATAAATCCCATATGGCCGCAAATTGCGGCCAGAGCATGGTGTAGGGTGTTTTTCGTCACCCCATTGAGATGGGAATACGCGCGCGCTTGTCAAGCGTATACTACAGATTCTCCCTTCCTAAGGTAGGCCGTAGTTTTTTGATTGTGGGGATCCGAATCTCCGGCGAATCTTCCGAATTTGGGGATAACATAGCCACTAGGGAATTCCACTAGATCATACTGAGCAGGATATGGTCTCCCACTACTGCTGATATCTTTTTGCACTTCGGCTTCGGCCACCAATGTTTTGACTTTGCTGGCAACCAAATCCATGATTTGATCTTGAGTTAGCGGGCTACTGTCATCGGTAGACAAGACATTTCCCGAGATAGGATGCGACTGATTTTCATGTAGTTTGTCCACTTTTAGATTTGAGGGAATAGGCGTCGACTGCTTTGGGACACCACTTCCCGGTTCACGAGCAGAGCCCTCCGCTTGATTGGGCCCTCAACCTGAACCTCCTCCGGAGCAGCTGAGAGGCAAGTTGGGACATGAGCTATAGGACGACATTTGTCAAGTCGTCAATTTTTAAGTAGAGCTTGGCCATCTCCTTGTCTTTGTTTCTGAGCTGCTTTCGGACCTCTTGAAGCAGCTTTTGCTCCGCGGTTCTGGGGCGGAAAGTCGGCTCTTCTTCGCTTTCCGAGCCCGACTCCTCATGGACTGAAGGGTCTTTCTGCCCATCATCCTCATCGAGAGGGTCTTCATCACCCAGCAGAGGCAGCTGTTCTTGGGAAGCGGCCACCACATTCAAGCCAGATTGGATTTGGGATGTAGTGGCCCCGTCCTTGCTCTTGCTGTGCGTGCCCACCATGTAGACAGTGTGGACCTCATATCCAGTCGTCTCTTTCTCATTGGCGGGGAGCTTAGAGAAGACACCCGATCGAGCAGTGGTCAAGGACACCGCTGGAGCTTGCTCGGGACGCGTTGTAGCTTTGTTGGTGTTGATGGCCTTGCCCCCAGCTGGGGCCAAGGAAAGTCGTTCAGACATCGACTTGCGTTTGGGTTGGGGCGTCCTTGAGATCACCACATTTGGTCTCTTTCCTTTCGAGACCGGTCTGTCTGCCACCGGGGCTTGAGGAGCTGGGATGGCGCCAACTGGCATGAACATGATAGAGCCGAATGGTAGCAGCGGCTCCTCCCATTGTCGCCCGAGACTGGCTGGAAGGACCGTCCCAGAGTCTATCCTCATCGTGTAGGAGACGGGAGCTGAGTTCATCATCGAAGACATCGTCGGAAGGTGATTGCTTGAAAATATGCATGAAAAAGCATTATTTTTAGTATAAATACAGGTATGTATATTGATTGAGTTCGCATGAACGCTTAACCCGAAATATGGGAGGAGAGATTGGTCCCACCGGGCGTGCCAGAATCTGTAGGGTGTTTTTCGTCACCCCATTGAGATGGGAATACGCGCGCGCTTGTCAGGCATAGACTACAGATTCCCCCTGCCAAGGGTAGGCCGGGGTTTATTGATTGTGGGGATCCGAATCTCCGGCAGCCGCGGACTAAACTGCCGTTAATTACCCATCTCCTTTGGGGCGAGGGAACCTCCGATTAACGGGTTAAACTGGTCAAGCGAACTCAATGTGCAGTGTACGTGTGTTTTGTTTTGGAGGGGGGTTTAAATATATCGGGAGCCACGCAGATTTTTTACGGGGGTCCCGCTACCCGGATAGCGGGCTGGGGGTCAAGGGGTCTAGCAGCCCCCTTGCGGGGTGCGGGGCAGCGCCCCGTTAGAAATTTTTTCAAATAGGGACAGTGTCGTGGAGTATGTGTGTATGCACATATGTATACATATGTATATATATGTATATATGTATATATATATAAAAGAAAGAGGGGGAAAAGGCATCCAAAGGATGCGTGGGGCCAGCACCTTGAGCGCTGTGCGCCCAGGTGCTGTGCGCTCAGGCGCTAGCGTGCCACGTGTCGGCACGTGGGCACTCTGCGCTTGAGCGCAGGGCGCTGTAGCGCAAGTGCAACACGTGTCGGCACGTGGGCGCTTTGCGCTTCAGTGCCTGACGCTCGAGCACAAGTGCGCCACGTGTCGGCACAGGGGCGACTTGCGCTTGAGCGCTAGGCGCCTAAGCGCAAATGCGCCGCGTGTCGGCACGGGGGCGACTTGCGCCAGAGCACTGTGCGCTTGAGCACAAGCACGCCACGTGTCGGCACTGGGGCGACTTGCACTCGAGCGCTTGCGCTTGAGCGCAAGCGCGCCACGTGTCGGCACTGGGGCGACTTGCGCTAGAGCGCTTGCGCTTGAGCGCAAGCGCGCCACGTGTCGGCACATGGGCACTTTGCGCTCGAGCGCAGGGCGCTGTTGGGAAAGCGCGCCATGTGTCAGCACGTGGGCGCTCTGCGCTTAAGCGCTGAGCGCTTGAGAGCAAGCGCGCCACGTGTCAGCACGTAGGCGCTCTACGCTTGAGCACTGAGCGCTTGAGCGCAAGCGCGCCACGTGTTGGCACGTGGGCGCTCTGCGCTTGAGCGCTGGCGAGGAAAAGTGGGTTTTAGCCTAAAAAGATTCTCGGAGAAGAAATCAGAGTGGAGTTGGACTCCTAAGTGTGTTTTTGGGGTTAATGGATGTAAGTCCATGCTACCTCTCCCGGTACTTTCGGGCATGCGGAATTTGATGAAAAACAATTTTCTAGAGGCGGTAACATGGACACAAAACCGGATCTTTGTTAAACATCTAACTAACAACCTAACTAGGAGTTGTTAACTACTCGGTTAGGGGGTTATACCTTTCTTTCTTGAACTCCTTCGTCTTCAAACCTCGATGGTTGTCCGGATCGGCTTCACCCCGTCGTCTCCTTGCACCGAAGATCGATCCACCTGAAAGCTTCTACCTTTGGCTTCTTCTTTGAGCTTTGAAGAAGCTAGTTCACTCGGTTTGCTAAACCTTGTGAACTAGAGTGAGTAGAGGAGAGTGTGTTGGGATTTTCCTCTATGGTTCTTGGTTCTCAACCCATGAGACAAGTGAACCATAGACTAAAGAGAGGGAGAGCAAGAGGAAGAAGATGAGAGCTCAAGAATACAAGAGAGAGAAAGGAAATGAAAGAATGAGCAAGACTTTTCTCTCTTGGCTCTCATAATCCAAAACCATCATAACCAATAACAGCAATCAAGTATTAGTGATGGTTTAAGATACAATAGCCATATCATTTCATGCACTCATTTTGCACAAGAGAACAAGCAAGCAAAAGTCTTTGCCATGAAATGATAGCCATTGTCATCATGATGGTCAACTAGTCCAACCTAGTCAACCGGTCAACAAAGTCAACAAGTCAACAAAGTCAACCCCTCAACAACCATGTCACTATAATACTTAATTAATATTATTGTTAATTACATATCATATTCTCATTAGGGTTGAGCAAAAAGTCAATAGTCAACGGTTAACAACCCTAATGAGAATCCTCTGTCTCTGTCTCTCCGTCAACTGTACATACACACCCGCATCCGTGTTCCGAGGAACAGGAATACATACTGGATAAAACCAATCCCAAAACGTACACTAGGATCTGGCTTAAACCAAAAGCCCGCTAGTGTTAACTGTCCGGACACTGTACGTGCATAAGTGTACGGATGCGACCGAACCCTGTCGCAAAACCATGCGACCTCTACTCTTTTGCCTAAAGGAGAATAGCTTTCTGTGTGGGACTCTAAAGACTCGACACTACGCTGGCAGTGGGTTTAACCACAGGCCGCAAGCGGCACTAGCTGTGCGTAACGGTCCCCAGGTAGATGCCGACAAGAAGACTGACGAGGTGAAACCCATCTGAACTCCTACTGAGCCTGAATGTGACAGTATCCGTACATTCCGGTCTGTTCGTCTGATACATCGCATGGCGGGCCTAGGGGGGCGGTAAACGTCAGTCCCCTAATAGCGGTACAAGTCGTGTCGGAGTGAAGCCCAAAACACCCTGAGATAGCACTGGAAGCCTACCAGTATATCTCGCTTGCCCTGGCCAGGGACTACTCGTGTAATGGCTCTCTTAGACACAGTGCGATGTCAACCCCCAATACCGGGAGAGACGAATCCTGTCTAACCGTCACTGCCTCCAAGTGCTTCGGGACTGCACCCAACTACTACCTGTTTGCACGACTCCTTTGAGCCGTGGTAGGATAGTAATCAAAGTACAGTGGGAACACACTCGAGGCGAAGTAACAGTGTCAAGTCATCGGACTAAGCTGTACTCATGTCACCTGGGAACTGATAACTGACGATAGGTATAATACCAACCGGTCAGTTCTCGACGAGTCCTGTCCTGTGTACTCGTAACCTAACGAGCACCCGTATACTATCTCCAGTACGACGTACTGATGGCTGTGGGACAGACCACCTCCCACTCTGGGATGAGAAGCGCATACGCTAGTCTACTCCGGAGTATCGATGCCCTGTCTCGATAGTCCTGCGACTAGGGACCTGCATAAAGATGTGCTTATAGATTACCCAGCCTCCACTAGTGTGACTGCCATCACAACGCTGGTAATCAAGCAAAGATCCTAAGGGCTCCACTAATGTGTATAGGTGATATACTAAAATAAACATATGTACACATTGAAGTAGAAACAAACCAAGTAGCATACTACTATTTTGAGCAAGATTGTATATACAAGGTGAATATCCCAAGCTTCCATTAAGTAATATACAAACTAGTATGATACAGTAATGGCCTCTAGGGCATATACACTAACAATCTCTCACTTGCCTAAGGCCATGTACTGGCGTATCGAAGACCTATCATCTCGATCAGCCGCTCGAACTGAGTCTGGGGCAAGGCCTTGGTGAATGGATCTGCAGTGTTATCTTCTGAAGCAACCCTCCGAACCTCGATCTCCTGGCGATCCACGATCTCCCTGATCAGGTGATACCGCCTCAAGATGTGTCTGGATCTCTGATGGGACCTGGGTTCCTTCGCGAAAGCTATAGCCCCGTTGTTGTCGCAATACAGAGGTATTAGATCAACAATGGACGGAACCACCTGAAGTTCTTTTAAGAACTTCCTCATCCAGACAGCTTCTTTTGCGGCATCAGATGCAGCGATGTATTCCGCTTCCATCGTCGAGTCTGCAACGGTTTCCTGTTTGGAACTCTTCCAACACACCGCCCCTCCATTGAGGGTAAAGACAAAACCCGATATGGACTTGGAATCATCCTTGTCACTCTAGAAGCTGGAGTCAGCAAAGGCCTCGATCTGGAGGTCTTTTCCTCCATACACCAAGAACATATCCTTAGTCCTTCTCAGGTACTTGAGAATGTTCTTTACCGCTATCCAGTGTTTCTCCCCAGGGTTTGACTGATACCGGCTTACCACACTCAGTGCATAAGCTACATCCGGTCTGGTACACAACATCGCATACATTATAGAGCCTACCGCAGAAGCGTAGGGTATAATAGACATGCGATCCCTCTCCAAATCAGTCTTGGGAGACATCTCTTTAGAGAGGGTGATCCCGTGACAAGCCGGTAGGTTACCGCGCTTGGAATCTTCCATACTGAATCTTTTCAGTATGGTGTCGATGTACCTAGACTGTGAAAGTCCTAATATCCTCTTGGATCTATCACGATGCATCCGGATCCCCAGGATGTATGAGGCATCACCCAGGTCTTTCATGGAGAACCTGTGTGATAAGAACCCCTTGACAGATTGTAGGATAGGAATGTCATTTCCTATTAAAAGAATTTCATCCACGTATAAAACGAGGAATACTACAGTTCTCGCTACAAATCTACTATAGATGCATGGTTCATCTGGATTTTTGATAAAGCCAAATTCCTTGACCGTCTCATCAAAACAGATGTTCCAACTCCGCGATGCCTGCTTTAGTCCGTAAATGGACTTAAGCAACTTGCACACCTTTCCGCTGCTCCCACTCTGAATGAAACCCTCTGGCTGGTCCATATAGACACACTCCTCTAAATTTCCATTTAGAAAAGCGGTCTTTACGTCCATCTGCCAAATCTCATAATTGTGGAAGGCAGCAATGGCATGAAGGATCCGAATGGATTTCAGCATAGCTACTGGAGAAAAGGTCTCGTCATAGTCCAAACCAGGTCTTTGACGAAAACCCTTTGCAACCAGTCTAGCTTTATAGGTCTCAACCTGTCCATCTACACCAATCTTCCTTTTGAAGATCCACTTGCATCCTATGGGTTTTACCCCGTCTGGAGCAATGTCCAACGTCCATACTTTGTTGGTGTACATGGACTCCATTTCGGTCCGCATTGCATCCAGCCATTTTACCGAGTCAACGCTCTGAACGGCCTGCTGGAAGCTAGTAGGCTCATCATAATCTATGATGCAATCCTCTCTATCCCCGTCTATGAGAAAACCGTAGTATCTCTCGGGCGGATGAGACTGCCTACTACTCCTGCGGAGCGGCGTTGGAATGTCCTGTTCTTTTGAACCCTCTGGTTCCACTAAGCTTTTAGTAATAGCTCGTGGTTCTGGAATTTCTTCCAGTTCTACTGTGCTCCCACTTATCTGGTTTTCCAAAAACTCAGTTTCCAAGAAGTAGGCATGACGAGAAACAAAAACCTTTTGTTCCTCTTCGCAGTAGAAGAAATATCTCTTGGAGTTCTTTGGATATCCCACAAACTTACACTGTACTGAGCGTGCCTCGAGCTTGTCCGCATGCTGCTTTTTAACAAAAGCTAGACTTCCCCATGTCTTAATGTGATTAAGATAGAGTCTCTTCCCACACCACATCTCATATGGTGTAGTAGGCACAGTCTTAGTGGGAACTCGGTTCAAAAGGTATGCAGCTGATTCTAGCGCATACCCCCAGAATGATCGCGGTAACTCAGCGTTACTCATCATGGACCGTACCATATCCAATAGGGTTCGGTTCCGTCTCTCCGATACACCGTTATGTTGCGGAGTGTATGGAGGAGTAAGCTGAGAGAGAATTCCGTTCTCTTTTAAATAGTCCAGGAACTCGGCACTCAAGTATTCACCACCTCGATCCGATCTTAGAATCTTGATACTTTTGCCGGTTTGTTTTTCTACTTCATTCTTATATTCCTGGAATTTTCCAAAGTCTTCGGACTTATGTTTCATTAAGAAGACATAACCGTACCTTGAAAAGTCATCCGTAAAAGTAATGAAGTAAGAATAACCGCTTTGCGCATGTGTAGACATTGGACCGCACACGTCGTTGTGTACGAGTCCCAAGAGCTCGCTCGCTCTTACTCCGTGTCCAGTGAACGGAGTCTTTGTCATCTTTCCTTTGAGACCGTATTGACAAGTTGCATACGATTGATATTCGAACGGATTCAAATATCCTTCTGTATGTAACTTCATCAACCTTCTCTCATTGATGTGACCCAGTCTACAATGCCATAAGAAAGTCTGATTGATTTCTGGAGACTTTCTTTTGTGTGTATTCTGGACATTGAAAATCTGTGGTTGGTTTAATACGTATATACCATTGCTCAATGTACCTGACCCAATCAGAACTTGATTAAGGTGAATGTTTACAACATTGCTTACAAACGCAAATTCATAACCTTCTTTAGAAACCTAAGATACAGAAATGATATTACAAGTTGCGTTGGGTACAAAAAAGCAATTACGCAAAACCAAAACATGTCCATCTGACATTCCCAGGTGATAGTCCCCCACGGCCTTAGCATCCATGCTAGCTCCGTTTGCAACTTTGAGGGTTATGTCACCTGCCTTCAAAACCCTACGGTTTCTCAACGCCTGCAAAGAATTACAGATATGAGATCCTGATCCGGTATCCAATACCAAGGAAGTAGAGTTTATTGAAAGACAGTTTTCAAGAACATACACATCTGAAGCTGAAGCCGCAATCTGCTTCAGATCCTGTGTTTTGGCCTTCTAAGCCCTGCAATCATTTTTCCAGTGTCCCTTCTTATGACAATAGAAGCATTCTTCCTTATCCACAAGCTTTCCCACTTTCTTTGTTGCTTTTGCCTTTCCCTTCGTATCCACTTTACTAACACCGCCCCTTGGTTTGGCGGGGGCTTTCTTCTTCTTTCCCTTGGCTTTCGCCTTGGACCTAGAAGAGGAAGATCCTCCTACAAACAAAGTGGATGTTTCCCTACCTTTCTGTAGGGTGCCCTCTGCGCTCCTCAGCATGTTGAGGAGTTCTGAAAGTTCAACTTCCTTTTCTTGTAAGTTGAAGTTCAGGATAAACTGGGCGTAAGTGGAAGGAAGGGACTGGAGAATCAAGTCCGTATAGAGCTCATTCTCCAACGTGGTCCCAAGGTCCGCGAGCTCTTCTATGTAGCCAATCATCTTAAGCACGTGTTCCGCTACCGATGATCCGATGGCCAACCTTGCCGAAAATAACTTCTTCGACACTTCGTATCTTGTGATACGAGACTGCTCTCCATACAGTTCTTTTGTATGGAGAAATATGGATTCGAGGTCCATATTCTCGTACCTCCTCTGATGTTCGTTGTCCATAGAGGCAAGCACGAGGCACCTGGCCTTCGCGCAATCAATCTCCCAAGTCTTACGGATTTCCTTATCCGCGACGCTGGAGGTGGGACCTAGGACAGGGGGAGCTTTGGTGGTAAGAAGATACCCCAGCTTGTCGTAAGTGTTTGCCATTTTGACATTCCTGAGCCAATCTTTGTAGTTTGGCCCTGTCAGTATGTTTTTATCTAGAAGTAACTTAAGTCCAGTCATGTCGATTGGTCGCTGCAATTAGGAGAGAGAGAAGAAACACTCAGCATGATGCTCTTGCAAGTTTAGAATGGTTTTTAGTTTGTCTAAACAGGATGGCTCCTACTGTTTCTCGAATCCCTCCTCAAACCAAAAAGGAAGAATTAGTCAGGATCAATCTCACCGTACAATACTTGCTTAACCGTTCAGCCAGGCTAGTGTCGGTACTTCGAGGGAGGTTTTCCAACGCTTTCGCGAAGTTCCTTAATTTAAGAACCTCTTTTCCCTGGGGTCGTAGCCCCGCTAACACCTTTCTAGACACCTACTGGGTTTATAGCATTGATCGTTAAGTGAGAAATTTCCCGAGGAGTAGCATATACTCACAGTAGGATCGGGATCCAAATATCATTGCGTGACGAAACTGAAGGAATCCTACCAGAATCATCACACTCCAAATGGTATACAACACTAGCAAGTTTCAGTTCTTTTGAAACTCCCGATGTGGATTTTTGCCCCATGCTCTTATGACCTTGACTTTGGCCAACAAATCATAAGTCACATGTCAAGTTCTACCCGTCGTTCTCCAGATTAATTTGAATCCACCCGCACCTACCCTTGACTTTGGCCAACAAGGCAGTACGACTGTTCCAAATCAACGCATCTATCTATGCTGCAAATGAATACCCAATAGCTACCAATCACTATGCCTTGACTTTGGCCAACAAACATAGCTTGAATACTATTGATTATTCATGTGAAACGATGGAGGGCTACGAATGGTTTTGGCAAAACCGTGAACGTAGTGAACTTGATATAATCGATGGAACGAGATAGCTTTTAAAAGGAGTGGCTCAAGCTCCGCATTTAAAAGTTGGTTTTGAAAAGAACCGTGTGGTTTTTCGAAAGTGTTCCAACGAATTTTACTTGGTTTATTTTTCTTGCATTAGTTCTTTTAATGCGTGATATTCTTGCATTAGTTCTTTTAATGCGTCCCATCATTTAATCCTACCATTGCAGAAAACAACCAAAATATGACGTACGCTTATGCCATTCGCATTCGCCACGGGGCCCCGTCATTACCCGTTAGGTTACTTAACTAACGACAGAGCGGGGGCTGGGCTAGCACGGCTGTAAAACATAAGCAACGCCTAAATAATATCATATATAGATATATTGCAATGATAGCCATTTCAGATCACAGATGAACACATTGGATATATTAGGAATCCGCAATTCGTACGAGCCTGTAACGAAAAGCAGATTACACGGTCGCGGTGAATAGCCAATACCCCACCCAAGACCCCTACGGGTGCGGCAAACTACCCGCCAAGTACCCTAAGCGAAGCAACCTCCCTCAACTCCGTGAGTAGGCCACTCGGCACTTCGGCGTACCCGGTAGTTTGTGCACCCCCTCCATGGGTCTATCCTAGGAGCAAAAAACAGTAAAAAGAAATTATACAATGACGGCTACAACCCCGACCCGGTTGTGCGGCCATACAAATAATTATTACATCAATTTACAAATTTACATGAATTGAAAGAAAAGAAAACTCTCGTCTCACAACCCCCGGCTATTCACCCGCGACAATCCAATGAATTCATATACACATTCCAATGACATTACAGATCACAGATTTGTATAACCCCTGCTAATCGACATATAGCGATTAGCAGACGTTCAATACAAATATCACATCACAGATAAAAACCCGTCAGCTTAAGTCTTTAGAAACTCGATCAAAATACGGTTTTTAAAGCCCCAAAAACAAAATTTTCTTTCTGGAAAATCTGGGCTGAAAAAACATATACCAAAATTCCTAAAATACCCCATAGAACAAACTGCAGTGAAGACGATCCAGAGAGGAGCTCAATCGGCCGCGGAACCGCGGCAATAGCAAGCTATTGCCGCGTTTCCGCGGTGGTTTGGTGAGATCTCTGGGCCGTTTTTCTACAGTAGACTATAAAAACCCTGAGTCGATTTTTAAAGCATGATTTATTACTTTTACAGTACTTTGAAAATCGACAGCAAGATTGATTTTTGGTGTATTTCGTGACTTTTTCTTTGATCGATCTTCTAGTTACTTTGCTAACATGTTAGATAGAGTTTAACTAGGCTCTGATACCACTGTAAGTCCATGCTACCTCTCCCGGTACTTTCGGGCATGCGGAATTGGATGAAAAACAATTTTCTAGAGGCGGTAACATGGACTCAAAACCGAATCTTTGTTAAACATCTAACTAACAATCTAACTAGGAGTTTTTAATTACTCGGTTAGGGGGTTATACCTTTCTTTCTTGAACTCCTTCGTCTTCAAACCTCGATGGTTGTCCGGATCGGCTTCATCCCGTTGTCTCCTTACGCCGAAGATCGATCCACCTGAAAGCTTCTACCTTTGGCTTTTTCTTCGATCTTTGAAGAAACTAGTTCACTTGGTTTACTAAACCTTGTGAACTAGAGTGAGTAGAGGAGAGTGTGTTGGGATTTTCCTCTATGGTTCTTGGTTCTCAACCCATAAGTCAAGTGAACCATAGACTAAAGAGAGGGAGAGCAAGAGGAAGAAGATGAGAGCTCAAGAACACAAGAGAGAGAAAGGAAATGAAAGAATGAGCAAGACTTTTCTCTCTTGGCTCTCATAATCCAAAACCATCATAACCAATAATAGCAATCAAGTATTAGTGATGGTTTAAGATACAATAGCCATATCATTTCATACACTCATTTTGCACAAGAGAACAAGCAAGCAAAAGTCTTTGCCATGAAATGATAACCATTGTCATCATGATGGTCAACTAGTCCAACCTAGTCAACCGGTCAACAAAGTCAACAAGTCAACAAAGTCAACCCCTCAACAACCATGTCACTATAATACTTAATTAATATTATTGTTAATTACATATCATATTCTCATTAGGGTTGAGCAAAAAGTCAATAGTCAACGGTCAACGGTCAACAACCCTAATGAGAATCCTCTGCCTCTGTCTCTCCGTCAACTGTGCATACACACCCGCATCCACGTTCCGAGGAACAAGAATACATACTGGATAAAACCAATCCCAAAACGTTCACTAGGATCTGGCTTAAACAAAAAGCCCTCTAGTGTTAACTGTCCAGACACTGTACGTGCATAAGTGCACGGATGTGACCGAACCCTGTCGCAAAACCATGCGACCTGTCGCAAAACCATGCGACCTCTACTCTTTTGCCTAATGGTGAATATCTTTCTGTGTGGGACTCTAAAGACTCGACACTACGCTGGCAGTGGGTTTAACCACAGACCGCAAGCGGCACTAGCTGTGCGTAACGGTCCCCAGGTAGATGCCGACAAGAAGACTGACGAGGTGAAACCCATCTGAACTCCTACCGAGCCTGAATGTGACAGTCTCCGTACAGTCCGGTCTGTTCGTCTGATACATCGCATTGCAGGCCTAGGGTGGCGATAAACGTCAGTCCCCTAATAGCGGTACAAGTCGTGTCGGAGTGAAGCCCAAAACACCCTGAGATAGCACTAGAAGCCTACCAGTATATCTCGCTTGCCCTGGCCAGGGACTACTCGTGTAATGGCTCTCCTAGACACAGCGCGTTGTCAACCCCCAATACCGGGAGAGACGAATCCTGTCTAACCGTCACTGCCTCCAATTGCTTCGGGACTGCACCCAACAACTACCTGTTTGCACGACTCCTTTGAGCCGTGGTAGGGTAGTAATCAAAGTACAGTGGGAACACACTCGAGGCAAAGTGACAGTGTCAAGTCAGCGGACTAAGCTGTACTCATGTCACCTGGGAACTGATAACTGACGATAGGTATAATACCAATCGGTTAGTTCCCGACAAGTCCTGTCCAGTGTACTCGTAACCTAACGAGCACCCATATACTATCTCCAGTACGACGTACTGATGGCTGTGGGACAGACCACCTCCCACTCTGGGATGAGAAGCACATACGCTAGTCTACTCCGGAGTATCGATGCCCTGTCTCGATAGTCCTGCGACTAGGGACCTGCATAAGGATGTGCTTATAGATTACCCAGCCCCCACTAGTGTGACTGCCATCACAACGCTGGTAATCAAGCAAAGATCATAAGGGCTCCACTAATATGTATAGGTGATATACTAAAATAAACACATGTACACATTGAAGTAGAAACAAACCAAGTAGCATACTACTATTTTGAGCAAGATTGTATATACAAGGTGAATATCCCAAGCTTCCATTAAGTAATATACAAACTAGTATGATACAGTAATGGCCTCTAGGGCATATACACTAACAATGGAAGGGGTTCTTCTTCTTCCTCCTCTGTTAGCTGGATCTTGAAGATCAAGAGATGTGAGATCTCAAAATCTCTCGTTTTGAGATCTGATGACAGATCCAAGTTCCCCTTTGTGGGTTTCGTGGTGAAAAACTATTTTGTTTTTGAGAAGGAAGAGTAAAACTCTTGATTTAATTCAAAAGAAAGAAGAAGATTTGAGACCTTCAGAAAAGAGAAAGAGATACAAACCCTAGGTTTTTTTGTGAGAATGAAAAGTGTATACTTTATTCATCATCATGTTGCCTTATATAGGCTTACATATTTACATATAGCCCATTGGGCTTTACAAAAATGGCATTTTAGCCATCCCATGGCTCATGTGCCATTTCATTTTTGCACATAAGCCATGGGCTTACAAAATATTGACTTTATGCCCATTTTGTTTACATTCATGCAAAAACAATTACATAAAAACTATTTATTACATGATTTTGTTGTTGGCATGGAGAGGCTGGCTGCGGGCTCGACTTGGACATGGGCCCGCCTGACCTGGGCTTGGGCCCACCTGGCTTGGGGCTGACTTTGATTTTGACTTGGTCAACCGGGGTGTAAATTTTTACCCCAACACATGGGTTCTGGGCTCCATTTTTCTTCTGCAGGTTGTTACCCTGTAATTTGACCCTGGTATGTCTAGTTTTGACTGATTCCAACCAGGGTAGAATCTGGGTTGATTCTCTTGAGTTGGCGCATGATTTACGACTTGTTTTCGTATGGATTTTGGTATTCGATGATTCATTTCTGTCGGGTGGCGTTTGCACGCCAACGACAGAGGGATATTGGCTGTGTTTGCACGTGAGGCCACATGTTTTTACCTATGGGCGTAGCATGCACCATTCTGGTTTTCGACATGGTTTTCATGTGTTTTAGCGTGTGATATCCTTGTAGGTACCCCACATGGCGTCAAAGCGTTGGAGATGCAAATGGCGATATCGGCACCGGCACGCATAAAGCTAGGCGAGTAGATTTATATCTACGGGGAGAAGTCGGGTGGATGGCGTATAGCACCCCCGCAGTTCGTAGTGATGTATACGGATACGTATACACACCAACAATCATTATATGTTGTTTGGGATTAATTATTGATGTTTAGGATGGATATTGGTGTGTTGGATTGGTGAAAGGTTACGGAACCCTAGGGTAGTGGGTGAACTACACATACATACTTGCATACATCCTTATTTCTTATGTGTTTATGGAATTCTATATAGATATGTGTTCACGTGGTTATGGGACTATGTGTTCACATACGGATTTGAGGATGATACTTGGGTTGGAGATGAGTCGATGATATTTGATCCGAGATTGTGATATCAATGATACGGTAAAATTCATATTTGAGATACGCCTTGATGCTTTAGCGGATTTTGGGATGATGATGCCATAGGAATAGTGATATATATATAAAATGATCGACATGTGATTGTGATACGAGATAGGATATGATATGATATGATAGGACAATATATTTATGATAGGCCGCCTTGGGCGTTGTATACTCCTTGAGATGATATGTGCTGATGATATCGATTCATACGAGACTGTTGATCAGTAGTCAGATCATGATGATAGTGATGATGTTAGCTTTGTACTAGACGTAGGTCAGTACCCAGATTATGATATTTGATATAGAGAATACCAGATGAGTGATATGACGAATGTGATATTGACCCATACCCAGATTTGGGGATGTCGTACGACGGATTTACGTACGAGCTGTAATTTGATGTTTGATCCGCACTCTTGACTTGGGAATAACCGATTATAAAGATATGGTATCGGATGTGATATTATCGAGGCGGGATCACCGACTATATATATTTATATATATCGACTCAGAGGTTAGGCGGTTGCCCTTACCTACTGTTAGCTTTAGCTCAGCCTTATAGTGGTGTACCTATATGACTCTTATGACATTAGATGCAGTTTAGCTATCATTGAGTTTGGTATTCAGCTCTCGCATATTATTATTATTGCTCCGCATCGTATACTTATTGTGATTCATATTCTATTGTTGATATCATGCTGTTAGGACACCAGCACCATTACCGATGATGCGTATGTACCACGTACACTTACTTGCCAGTTCACACACATCTTCATCGGTAATTGCCATGTCACTACACAGTAGTATTATTGCTACAGGATATGACCCTTGTATGTGCATACTATTATTCCATGTTGCATGATATACTGTTATACTTTCACTTCATTGATATGTCACATACATCATGTTTTCTAATTATGCGCATTGAGATATGTTGTTTCTATGATATTTCTGGATTTGGGAACCATGGGTATTTCAAAGAGATTATGTAATTGTTTTAAAAACACGGTTACCCTTGATATGATATTTCAGTGCGTCCACCATGTGTTTTCTCGGTGATGATGTTGGAGATAGTGCCCTCAAAGTCAATTATTGGATCGCAGGTACGTGATTGCAATGATTGAGGCAGGACCTATACCGATATGACAGTCTTACTCAAGATGATAGTATGCTATCTGGTTTGTCTTTATCATCGTATATATGCTTTAGTTCACTATTGCATGATGATAGAGCCCATAGGATTCTTGCTTGACTACCAGCAGTATGATGGCGATCATATACGTGGGAGCTGGGGTCTGTAAGCACATCCTTAAAAATGTCCCTAGTCGTGGGAGTTTCGAGACAGGGCATCGATACTCCAGAGTAGACTAGTATATACAGTCGAGACCCCGGCGAGGGGCGGTGGCCGGTCTCACAAGCCACTGGTATCAGTTTGATCACCTAAGATGTATACAGGTGCTCATTGGGTTATGAGTACACCGGACAGGACTCGCCGGGAATCTGCTAGTTGGTATTATACATATCGTCAGATAGCAATTCCCTAGTGACATGTGTACAGGTTAGTTAATCGACTTGAGGTCGTCATTTGTCTCGTGTAAGTTCCCACTGTGCTTTGATTTCTACCCTACCACGGCTCAAAGGAGTCGTGCAAATAGGTCTTTTTTGGGTACAGTCCCGAGCCACTTTGGAGGCAAGTGAGCGGATCGTCGGGGATTCGTCTCTCCCGGTATTGGGGGTTGATGTCACGCAGTGCATGGATGGCCGTCACTAGAAACCCTTGGCCGAGGTAGTGGAGAATTACTGATTTGGATCAGTAGTTTCTCAGGTGGTGATGGGTTTCATGCCGACACGATTTATCGCGTTATTAGGGGTCTGAATTTATCCACCCCCCTAGACTCGATATGCTATACTCTTTAGACGAATGGACCGGACTGTATATACATTGTCACTGTCAGGCTCAGTAGGGTTTATAGATGAGTTCGCTCGTCAGCTTCCCTTCCAATCAATACATAGGCAAAACGTTACGTGCAGCTTTTACCTCTGACGTGCTAGAGGTTATACCCAGTGCTAGTGTATTGATGAGTCATTAGAGTCCCCCACAGACACTTTCCCAAGTTCGGGAGAAACGTTGTAGAGGCCGTATGGTGTTATGGCAAGGTTCGGAAAAAGCACGTGCGTTTTCGCACGTGTCGTTTTTCGGGCAGATAATACTGGTAGGCTTTGGTTTAAGCCGGAACCCAGTATTATACTGTGTAGATATAATATCTTTATCTCAGTTGCATTTGTATTCGGTCGTAATACAAATGCGGGTAAGTTTATACTGATACGGGGTTATCCTGAAATTCGTTTCAGGATCACTTTTGGAAGTTGCCAGTTTCCAGTTTTCTATCAGCCGTCTTTTAACATTCGGTTAAAGACGGATTTATCTTTTCTTGGATGAGTGTGGAATATTCTAGAAGCATCTAGAAGGTGGTGACAAGGCTTATGACTCACTTGTTCATTATTGGTTGCTTTCTTTGTGTTCACACTATGTGTTCACACTTTGTGTTCACACTAGATATTTTGCTTATTGTCACCTCCTAGCTCCTACACTCACCTCCCTCCTCTCCTATAAATGGCCGGCCTCCCCCCTCTCATAGATGAGGGTTGTTGTTCACTAGAAAAAGATTATGATAGATTCGGGTTCACGAAAAATAGATAGCCTCTTTCTTATTTCACCCGATCCAAAAGGCAACTTCCATAACCGTTCGTCCGTGACCTTGGACGTAACGAGACAAAGTGTTCTACTCATTCTCTACTTCATCTTGGTCGTCTCTTTTAGCAAACTTGACGATCGAGTTGCCTCGGTTCAGAGGCGGGAGCCCGTTTAAAGATCCGTCGACGTGGTGCCACCTGGACGACAAGATTGGAGATTCAGGAGATCGGAGCAGCCGCAACAGCATGGGATGATGGTTAAAGACCGAAGGACTCGGATCATTCGGTATAACGTTTCTACCCCTTTGTTGTTTGTTAGTTTAACTTTAATGGCAGATCCGGGTTACGGTACACGATAGCGCCAGTTTCATTAAAAGTTTTTGTTCCGCATTTGGCGTCTGTTAGACGGCCGGGGCGCTACCGTAGACTTACAGTGGTATCAGAGCCTCACCATTAAGCTATACTAACATGTGCTAACGCGTTTAAAACATCGATTGAACGGATTTTCAAAAACCGCAAAATTCTGTGTTCTGAGTTTCTGTTGATTTTAAACAGTGTCTAAAAATAATTCTACATATCACAGAAAATTCAGCAGGGTTTTCTAAGCTCACCGTCAAAATTTGGTCACGTGATCTCACAAGACCGCCGCGGAATCGCGGTCAAACCTAAGGTTTGACCGTGCTTCCGTGGCCATTCTGTGAGATCAGTGCACCAAATTTGCACAGTGGCTTTTTTACTGGAAATTGGGGGTTTTGGTACATTTCTTTTGGGCCCAGTTTTGGTTACTGTACAACAGATGATTGTGGGGCCCACTTCGGGAAATTTAGTCGATCGAAATTTTAAACTTGTTAGTTTACAGTACTTTCATTATATCTCCGACCGGGAATGTCATTTGATCGGTAAACCGTGTCTGATTGCTATAGTTCTTTTAGACGGGTTTGCGAACGTGACATTCGCGTTGATGTTCTGTGTTGTGCTGTAATGTTGCGGATATGTCGTGGTGGATAGCAGGGTGCAATGGTAGTGCTGTTTGGATTTATTTGTACATTTGATATTGCGGGGCGAGCGTCCAACATGTGGACTGCCGTTACTGCCTGTTTGTATAATATTCTTTTGGGGCACGACCGGGTCGAGGTCGATGTACCCGTTGTACATATTTTTATTTCTGTACTAGGTTTATCCCGTGAAGGAGTGCACGGATAGCCCGGTTCTGGAGGGCAACGGGTCCGTATCTCATGGCTTTGAGAGGCAGAGGGACATCACTCTAGAATTGGCAGACTATTCGCCGCACTCGTAGGGTATAGTTTGACCCAAGGAGGGGTGCTCAATTTACCGGATTCCGTGAAGTGCCGGGTGTTCCATCCACTATGCTGTGGGGACTACCTCGCTTCAGGTTTTGGCGGGTAACTTGCCGCACCCGTAGGGGTCTAGGTTTCATTGCACAGGCTATCCACATGACCAGGGGAACGTCAGGTTTCAGCAGCGGCTCTGTGAAACCCGGGGATCCCAGATTATCTGTTTTGTTCTGTGATGCTTATTACTTTTCTGTAATGTTGCATATTATCACGCCTGGAGCGATTATTGTATATTGGTATATATACTATTAGATGTTGTATATGTTTTACACCCGCGCTAGTCTAGCCCCCGCTCTGCCGTTAGTTAAGTAACCTAACGGGTGATGACGGGACCCAGTGACGAATACGGATGGCATATACGTACATTTTTATTTTCGTTCTTTTCTGGTGTCATTGATTGATGGGACTGCATTGATTCTTATCAATGCAAGGATAAAACAAACCTATATTTGATGTTGTTGGAACAAATTTTAAAAGGTTGTTTTGCATAGTGATATTCAGTTGGAATATCCTGCACCTCATTCGACGAGGCAAGGGCCGATATCCCTTCACCGGGAAAAACCCCTTGGGCAGAAGTTTACGTCAAGGTAGTAACTTTAATATAGTCGATTACAAGTTGCTTTGCATCGCGGTATTCAGATGGAATATCCTGCACCTAATTCCACGAGGAAAGAGCCGAGATACCTTCACCGGGAGTGACCTCTTTAACAAAACGTTTTCGTCACTATATTTTATAAAAAGCTATCAGGTTCCTTCAGCGATATCAAGTTCATTACGTTAAAGGTTTTTCGCCAAAAACCAGCCGTAGCCCTCCGTCATTTCTTATGGGTGGTCAGTTGTATTCAAGCTATGTTTGTTGACTAAAGTCAAGGCATAGTGTTTGGTAGTTGCTGGGTATTCGTATGTTGCATTGATAGATGTGTTGGTTTGGGACAGTCGTATTACCTTGTTGACTAAAGTCAAGGGTATGTACGGGTGGGTTCAAATCAACCTGGACAATGACGGGTAGAACTTGACATGTGACTTATGATTTGTTGACTAAAGTCAACGTCATAAGAGCATGAGGCAAAAATCACATCGGGAGTTTCAAACATAAAGCAAACTTGCCAGATATGCGCATACCTTCTGGAGTGTGATAACTTGAGTGGCTTCCATCAAGTTATCATGCGATGATAGTTGGAATCCGATTCCCACTGATGAGTTAGTTTACTCTTCGGGTGATCCCGACTAATTCTTCTTTCTGGTTTGGAGGAGAATTTGAGATAACAGTAGGAAGTTTCCTGATTAGATAAAGTGATAACCATTCTGATCTAGATTAGAGTGCACGCAGAGTGTTTCTTTTCTCTCTCTCTTTGGCAGCGACCTTTGACCGACCCTAGACTATGACTCAGTAACCAAGTTGACCGAACCTTCTTAAAATACTGGCCTTTGGATTGTCTGGGTTGCATAAGTCATTGCCGCTCCTTCTTTTACCCTTTGTATTTCTCAGAACACCCCGTATTACTACGGACATCCACTTCCATTGGATAGATCCATCGTATGGTTATATACGAACTCGGAGGGACTTCTTCGAGGATGGATCCAGGTTCAGGAGAAATAGAATTGGTTTATTCAGTTGTCTTTTATTATCACCTTCACTCAGGTTGCGAGGGCTCCTTAGTCTAGGAGAGTACACCTATTACGCTTATTGGATAGTCTTATTCCAAACCATAGGCTGGTGCCGAAAGGTAGGGAATGAAGAAAACCAATTAGCCTAAGTAGGGTGTACAGAAGGTAATATGTAAAGACAAAAATGAAGGGATTAGAAAGAGGGCAAAGTAAATTGCGACTGTTATCATTCACGACCAAACCACGTACTTCATCGCCACTCCTATTTCACCTTTGCCTTTTTCCCCAGTTCGGGAGAAATAGAATAAGGTTTTATTCAGTTGTCTTTTATCATCACCTTCTCTCAAGTTACGAGTACTCCTAGGATTAGGAGAGTATACCTATTATGCTTACTGGATAGTCTTCTTCCAAACCATAGGCTGGTGCCGAACGGTAGGGAAGGAAGAAAACCATTTAACCTAACGATGATGTACAGAAGGTAACGACTAAAGACAAATAAAGGGATTTGGAGAGATGGCAAAGAAATATACGGTTATAGTCATGAATTTGATTATGGAAGAGGCATTACTAGGAATACCAGGATACCCCTACGAAACATTTTCATGTTTCAGTTTCACTGTGCATTGTTAAAGGAAAACTGATTTCCCGATTAGATACTTACTCCAGGGTATGTATTTACCAGGTATTATTCTCACATCCGTATGGTTTTACAGATGATGAGTGGGAGTAAGTTATTAGGAATAAGGTGATCATCCTCATTTTATCGGAATTCGTTGTAATTGGTGATATTTGAGGAAGTCGCCTGGGTACAGTTTTCAACCTACGATGCACAGGTATTGAGTTATTTGAACTCAGCGGACTTATACATAGTATTGTATGTTATCCAGTGTCCGTCAGGACAAAGGGGTAGATCCTTGTACTATGTTCTGTTTACTTATGACTTCTCTAATTTTTAGACAAGTGTTTCGCAGAAATACAATGTCTATGTTTTGAGAAGTTATGGGTATAAGAATAAAGTGGAGAACCAGGTATCGCAAGTATCGGGATTCTTCAAAGAGATTGAAAATATAGATTCTTTTGATTGGTATTCAGTTGATAGTAATGGTTTTGAGAAACTTGTTTCTTTTTCAGGTTACTCATAATTGGATGGATTCCTAAGTTGAGTAATGCTGATTAGCCTTTCTCTATTAAGTTGATATGCACTGGAGACAGTTGCATGATTTGAATTTGGTTCCAATTAAATTAGTGCCTCTATTTTCTATATTGTATATAGATTGGTTCATATCTTAACGTTGTTAAGATACGGGGAGTTGTCCAACTTATGCTTAAAACCAGACACTGGATAACTCAAGGCACTTTTCTGTAATGGCAGTTTGTGGGTTGACCCTGGCTTTGACGAGGGTTGACATCTCTACCATCTGGAAGATCAATAGTGATATTGTTCTTGACTCACCAAAGTTTTAGTAAAATGGATTTTTTCAGAAAACAGTAGTGGGAGTATGGTAGAACTGGAAGTGATTCCAGAACCACAAACGATTACGGAAAATTTAATAGGACCTATATATTCAATCAGGTTTGACATTCCATTAGCCACTCCGCAGATATGGTGGGTAACCTCAGACACCCGAGAGGTACTCAGGTAGCCTCAAGGACGGTGACAGGGAGGTTCTTGTTTACCCAAACTTGACACTACTGTTGTTCCAGACTATGAGATCCGGCAAGAGGATAAGTATAACGTCGTTCTAAACTAGCTTTAGAAGTGTACGTAGATATTATTCTGCCAGAGGGTTGTCGTAGTCAATGGGAGCAGCGGAAGTATAGTGGACAAGTAGCTTATGTCTATTTATAGACTTCAGCAGATATAGCGGAGATTAGATCATCTAATTTGATGAGACAGTCATGGTTTTGACTTCATCAGAATAAGGGATGGATCTGTTGACAAGGTAGTAGGGTGTGATGTCCTGGTATTTGGATAACATACACAGAGTAGGAAGTAAAATTCCAATACTTCAATCGGTCGTACTTTGGTTGTCACACAGTTGTTTCTTCAGAAAGGATATGGATGTAATATCAGACATTCTGGTTACTAGATCTAGATTTGGGTAGTTTCCCAATATTGGTACTTTGACAATATTCTAATAGTATTTTAGAATAGATGACTCCTGGCATGATGGTATACCTGCAGGTGATGGAGTCACCCTCTCTAAAGGTGTCTTAGAGACTAAAGGAGAGAGGGATGTGCATGATTGGCAGATCACTTGCTTAGGCAATTGAGTCAATCATGAGATGTCTAGTACCACACCAGATGTTTTTGCACTAGATGCGATAAGTTTATATTAATCCAATCCTGAAGAAAAATAAGGAAGCAGTTTTAGAACATAAGTGCTTGTTCTACGGATTTGATGACGGCAGCCTCCTTCGGGAGACAGTTATCATTCCAGGCTTCCAAGGTGACATGGATGACAGAGTGATTGTCACAGTTATAGTTTTCCCTCTGACAAGGGACAGTATTATGGACAGGTGGTCCAAGAGGATACTGTGGGAGGCATGGTGCTGGATACTGATTAGGTTCAGTTATCGATACAGTCTAAGAAGTTTGGATTTGGAGTTCATTTATGAACTAGGTCCCATCAGATATTCAGACATATTCTAAGACAGGTATTACTCGATTCGGGAGATGGCTTTCTCCGCGAATTTGAGATTAAGAGAGACATAGAAAGAAACATGATCCACTCACTAAGGCTATTTCTCGAACACAAGAGTTTTACAAACTAGCTTTGTGAAACTGATTAGTAGAGGAGTTGGATGTTCGGTATCACACGGGCTGTGAGTATGCGACATCGCAATAATTAGCCTTGAGTACAAGTGGGAGATTGTTGGAGATAGTGCCCTCAAAGTCAATTATTGGATCGCAGGTACGTGATTGCAATGATTGAGGCAGGACCTATACCGATATGACAGTCTTACTCAAGATGATAGTATGCTATCTGGTTTGTCTTTATCATCGTATATATGCTTTAGTTCACTATTGGATGATGATAGAGCCCATAGGATTCTTGCTTGACTACCAGCAGTATGATGGCGATCATATACGTGGGAGCTGGGGTCTGTAAGCACATCCTTAAAAATGTCCCTAGTCGTGGGAGTTTCGAGACAGGGCATCGATACTCCAGAGTAGACTAGTGTATACAGTCGAGACCCCGGCGAAGGGCGGTGGCCGGTCTCACAATCCACTGGTGTCAGTTTGATCACCTAAGATGTATACAGGTGCTCATTGGGTTATAAGTACACCGGACAGGACTCGCCGGGAATCTGCTAGTTGGTATTATACATATCGTCAGATAGCAATTCCCTAGTGACATGTGTACAGGTTAGTTAATCGACCTGAGGTCGTCATTTGTCTCGTGTGAGTTCCCATTGTGCTTTGATTTCTACCCTAGCACGGCTCAAAGGAGTCGTGCAAACAGGTATTTTTTGGGTACAGTCCCGAGCCACTTTGGAGGCAAGTGAGCGGATCGTCGGGGATTCGCCTCTCCCGGTATTAGGGGTTGATGTCGCGCAGTGCACGGATGGCCATCACTAGAAACCCTCGGCCGAGGTAGTGGAGAATTACTGATTTGGTTCAGTAGTTTCTCAGGTGGTGATGGGTTTCATGCCGACACAATTTATCGCGTTATTAGGGGTCTGACTTTATCCACCCCCCTAGACTCGATATGCGATACTCTTTAGACGAATGGACCGGACTGTATATACATTGTCACTGTCAGGCTCAGTAGGGTTTATAGATGAGTTCGCTCGTCAGCTTCCCTTCCAATCAATACATAGGCAAAATGTTACGTGCAGCTTGTACCTCTGACGTGCTAGAGGTTATACCCAGTGCCAGTGTATTGATGAGTCATTAGAGTCCCCCACAGACACTTTCCCAAGTTCGGGAGAAACGTTGTAGAGGCCGTATAGTGTTATGGTAAGGTTCGGAAAAAGCACGTGCGTTTTCGCACGTGTCGTTTTTCGGGCAGATAATACTGGTAGGCTTTGGTTTAAGCCGGAACCCAGTATTATACTGTGTAGATATAATATCTTTCTCTCAGTTGCATTTGTATTCGGTCGTAATACAAATGCGGGTATGTTTATACTGATACGGGGTTATCCTGAAATTCGTTTCAGGATCACTTTTGGAAGTTGCTAGTTTCCAGTTTTCTATCAGCCGTCTTTTAACATTCGGTTAAAGACGGATTTATCTTTTCTTTGATGAGTGTGGAAGATTCTAGAAGCATCTAGAAGGTGGTGACAAGGCTTATGACTCACTTGTTCATTATTGGTTGCTTTCTTTGTGTTCACACTATGTGTTCACACTTTGTGTTCACACTAGATATTTTGCTTATTGTCACCTCCTAGCTCCTACACTCACCTCCCTCCTCTCCTATAAATGGCCGGCCTCCCCCCTCTCATAGATGAGGGTTGTTGTTCACTAGAAAAAGATTATGATAGATTCGGGTTCACGAAAAATAGATAGCCTCTTTCTCATTTCACCCGATCCAAAAGGCAACTTCCATAACCGTTCGTCCGTGACCTTGGACGTAACGAGACAAAGTGTTCTACTCATTCTCTACTTCATCTTGGTCGTCTCTTTTAGCAAACTTGACGATCGAGTTGCCTCGGTTCAGAGGCGGGAGCCCGTTTAAAGATCCGTCGACGTGGTGCCACCTGGACGACAAGATTGGAGATTCAGGAGATCGGAGCAGCCGCAACAAGCGTGGGATGACGGTTAAAGACCGAAGACTCGGATCATTCGGTATAACGTTTCTACCCCTTTGTAGTTTGTTAGTTTAGCTTTAATGGCAGATCCGGGTTACGGTACACGATAGCGCCAGTTTCATTAAAAGTTTTTGTTCTGCATTTGGCGTCTGTTAGACGGCCGGGACGCTACCGTGGACTTACAGATGAGAGCGACATGTGAAACCCGATTCGAGGAGGCGGATGAGGCCGATTACGGGTACATGGTGGGCCCGGTGCGATACCCTGGGGCAAGAAGAACGCAGGAGATGGCGTTGAGCCTGGCAGAGGAGCACTACCGACCGGTGATTTTACCCGACGCGTCGGATATCCGGAGGATACCGTCGTGGTCTTGAGATTGATGGTAGGGGCCGGTCTGGATTGACGGCGCCCTAGATAGTGAGACTTATCAGAGACATTGAAATATTGAGATTGAGGCTATGTTTTGTGCCGATGCTGGGCATAGATTTCATGATGCTTTCCATGACTTTGACTATATCCTCATATTTACATACATGATGCTTATTGTCATTGGGTGACACGTGGACGGGATCCACCTATATACAGACATTGATCACATACAGACTCTGATTACATTGATCATACTTTTCATGCATTCATACATCATCCATATGATATATTGCCACCTGATGCACTGACACGGGCACATGAGATTAGATTTGGGTTAGATAGTTACCCTAGCCATTGTTATAGGTTGCTGGTTATATATTTGAGGATTATATATTATGATCGTATGACCTAGGATTGCGTCATACATGCGATTTTCTGTTCGTAGATGTTTTTCTATTCACGAGTTGGCAACTCACCCCCGTTATGCCCCAGTTTCTTGCAGGTGTTGCCGTACGGGTTTCATTACGGCTTGCGGCACTGCTTCTTTCGGGTGACTTGCTAGTAGGGGGTTTATTTGTATCGTACCCATCACTAAACATTGTATATTATATTTCAGTTGTATCTAGAAGTTCCATCAACCAAATATGTACTTATTTGAGATAGAGACCAGTGATGTTTATTTTTTCGACCATAGAGTCGCACGTTATATTTCTCTGGGTTTCATGCTGTTGAGTTCCCTTTTCTGTTTTGATCCTCGCCTTTAGGCATTGTATATTATGTTGCAAACTGGTTGATTTACATATGGTTTTTCCTTCACTCCACTACTTTTCTTGGTTTGGATTTCTGGGCTCGGCTTACTTAGAGTACGTACGCCTCGAGACGTTCGTAGCCACAGTGCCGGTCATGTTCCGTACTTTCGGATCATGACATTCTGTTTATTTTTATCTAGTAGAACCTTGAGTCCTGTCATTGGTATCTGCCATTAAGAGAGAGAAAAGAATACACTCAGCGAAAGCTCTTGCAAAGATCCGATTGGTTATTATCTTATCTAATCGATGTCTCCCACTTCTTTAATCAAGTTTTTCTTTCAAACCTTAAAAAGAAAACTAGCCAGGAATAATTACAGTCTGCAACTTAGCTAACCGTTCAGCCAGGCCAGTGTCGGTACTTGAGGGAGGTTCCCCGTGCTTTCGCACAGACCTAATTAATATAAATCTCATCTTCCCAGAGGCGTAGCCCCGTTAACACCTTTCTAGACACCTGTAGAGTGTTTTTCGTCACCCCATTGAGATGGGAATACGCGCACGCTTGTCAGGCGCATTACAGATTCCCCCGGCCTAAGGTAGGCCGGGGTTTAATGATTGTGGGGATCCGAATCTCCGGCAGCCGCGAACTAAGCTGCCGTTAATTACCCCTCGCATTTGGAGCGAAGGAACCTCCGATTGACGGGTTAAACTGGTCATGCGAACTCAATATGCAGTGTGTTGGTGTGTGTGTATTTTTTTTGTTTTATTCCACTTGTAAAAAGAGATATATAAATATATATATATATATATATATATATTTTCTATATATAAAAACAAAAATAAATAAGTAAATAAATATTTGGAGAATTTTTTTTTAATTTATTATTATTTTTTTAATTTTAAAATATTATTTATAATTTAATTTTATTTATTTAATATTTATTTAATATTTTTTTAAATAAAAAAAGGGATTAAATAAAGAAAAGAAGAAAAGAAAATAATTATGATTTTTTTTATTTTTAAATATTATTTATAATTTATTTAATATTTATTTATTTTTATTTTAAATAAAAAAAAAGGAGGAAGAAAGAAGAAAAGAGAATTTTTTGTTTTTTTAAAAAGTGGGGTCACATGCTAACATGTGACCCCACATATGAGGGGGGTCACATGCTAGCATGTGACATGGAGGGTCACATGTTAGCATGTGACCCCTCATGTGCATGTGACCCCTCACATGTTAAGGGGGAGTCACATGCTCAGCATGTGAGAGGGCCGTCACATGCTTAGCATGTGACCCATCACATGCTTAGCATGTGACCCATCACATGCTTTGCATGTGACCCACGTCACATGTTAAACATGTGATGGGGCTGCACATGCTTAGCATGTGACCCCGTCACATGCTTTGCATGTGACACCCATCACATGCTTAGCATGTGACCACCAGTTTTTTTTTATAACAACAACGTGGAGTTCAACTCCAAAAGAATTTTATATGGCTAAAAAAAATATAATGTGGAGTTAAACTCCCCAAAAAAAAGGGATTTTTATTGTGGAGTTAAACTCCAAAAAAATTTCTGTAGTGGAGTTAAACTCCAAAAGAATTTTATTTGTGGAGTTGGACTCCAAAAGAATTTTATTTGTGGAGTTGAACTCCAAAAGATTTCTGTGGTGGAGTTAAACTCCAAGAGAATTTTATTTGTGGAGTTGAACTCCAAAAGAATTTTATTTGTGGAGTTGAACTCCAACAGATTTTCTCCTTTCTCCTTTGAGAAGAAACCCAAAATGGGTTCTCTTGAAACTCCAAGATCTAGATCTTGGATGATAAAAAAAAGACCCATTTTCTTCTCTTGATGGAGTTTTGGGAGACGGGTTTATGGTAAAACTTTATTTAGTTTTTAAAAAAAAGAGAGCTAAGCTCTTGATTTATTTTGAAAATGAAAAGGAAGAGAAAGAACTTGAAGAAGAGAGAGTGAAGGCACAAACCCTAGTTTTTTGAGAAAATGAAAAAGTGTATGCTTTATTCATCATCATATTGTCTTTTATAGGCTTGCATATTTACATATAACCCCTTGGGCTTTGCAAAATGGCGTTTTGCCTATCCCATGGCTCATGTGCCATTTGTTTTTGCACATAAGCCATGGGCATACAAAAATTTGGCTTTATACCCATTTTGTTTACATTCATGCATAAAAAATTATTTATTACATGATTTCATTTTGGCATGGGGAGGGCCGGCCGCTTCATGTTCGGACTCGACCGGGGCATGGGCCCACTTGACCTGGGGTTGGGCCCACCTAACTTGGGGTTGACCTTGACTTTGACTCGGTCAACAGGGGTGTAAATTTTTACCCCAACAAATTGCCCCCCATCAATAAATGCACACAGCATATGTGGGTCGTGTGCATAAAATTGATGGATCTTCTTTCACGTGGAGGCGACTTGCTTTGGTTCCCACTTTTTGGGATGCACTGCCCTTTTTACGACATGGACGGTCGACGCTCTGATCCGAAGCGATTTGGTAGACGTGTCCCCGGCACGAAGTGCCGCTGGTCGACGTTTCCCCGAGGCTGAGTGTCTGCTGTAGGACGTTTCCCCGAGACGGAGTGCCTGTGGTAGGACGTTTACCCGAGACGGAGTGCCTGTTGTAGGACGTATCCCCGAGACGGAGTGCCTGTGGGAGGACGTATCCCCGAGACGGAGTGCCTGGTGCAGGACGTATCCTCGAGACGGAGTGCCTGCTGCAGGACGTATCCCCGAGACGGAGTGCCTGCTGCAGGACGTATCCCCGAGACGGAGTGCCTGCTGCAGGACGTTTCCCCGAGACGGAGTGCCTGCTGCAGGACGTTTCCCCGAGACGGAGTGCCTGCTGCAGGACGTTTCCCCGAGACGGAGTGCCTGTGGTAGGACGTTTCCCCGAGACGGAGTGCCTGTGGTTAGACGTATCCCCGAGACGGAGTGCATGTGGTAGGACGTTTCCCCGAGACGGAGTGCCTGTGGTACGACGTTACCCCGAGACGGAGTGCCTGCTGTAGGACGTTTCCCCGAGACGGAGTGCCTATGGTAGGACGTTTCCCCGAGACGGAGTGCCTGTGGTAGGATGTATCCCCGAGACGGAGTGCCTGTTGTAGGACGTATCCCCGAGACGGAGTGCCTGTGGTAGGACGTTTCCCCGAAACGGAGTGCCTGTTGTAGGACGTATCCCCGAGACGGAGTGCCTGTGGTAGGACGTTTCCCCGAGACGGAGTGCCTGTGGTTGGACGTTTCCCCGAGACGGAGTGCCTGTGGTTGGACGTTTCCCCGAGACGGAGTGCCTGTTGTAGGACGTATCCCCGAGACGGAGTGCCTGTGGTAGGACGTTTCCCCGAGACGGAGTGTCAGCTTGACGTTTCCCCGAGACGGAGTGTCAGCTTGACGTTTCCCCGAGACGGAGTGTCAGCTTGACGTTTCCCCGAGACGGAGTGTCTGTTGTCCGACGCAGAGGTCGATGTTGGAATTGGTTGGTTGGATTTGTTTGATTTGAGTCGACATCAGCATCGCGATACTGGAATATGGTACCAGGAGCGAATCATCGTCTGCCATGAGAGGATTTGGGATTGGTTTTGTTTTGGCATCTGCATTGCTGCACTGGAATAATGCCAGGAGCAACTCATCATTTGCCCGAGAGGATTTGGGAATTGGTTTTTGTTTGGCATCAGCATCGCTGCACTAGAATATGGTACCGGGAGCGAATCATCATTTGCGTTTGCTTATTAGGAAACGATGGCTTAGGAGACAGGTTTTAGGTCCCTATCACCTAAGACATTTCAATTTTGTGAGCCGTAAGGGTCTCACAAAGCATTTTCTCCCTATGGGTCGTAAGGATCCCGTAAGTGTATTTTCTCCTTAGGAGTCGTGGGGACTCCCAAGTGTGTTGCTCCTTTGTGAGTCGTAAGGATCTCACGCGGGAATTTTCTCCTCACAAAGTCGAGAGGACTTTGCCAGTGCATTTTATCTCTTTTTTACGAGTTTGCGCCCTTTCGGGTTTTCACAAACTCGCCGGCAGTCCTGCTGTTTTTACTCACGGAGCCCTTTTGGGTTTTCATCTGTGCCCATTTTGCTTGTGGACATACCTTCTTTTTTTCTTCTTCTCTTTTTTTTTCTTTTTTTTTTTTGAATCTTCCCTGCCGGTGGGACTTTGAATGTGGTCTCACTGGTAGGACTTGGGAGAGATTGGGATCGTTTTATGCCCGTGGATTGTATACGGTTTTGCAGGATGTATGATCCAGACCGTAGAGCCAAAAACATTTCAGGACTTTGTTGGCGTCTGCATCGCTGCACTGGAATATGGTACCAGGAGCGACTCATCATTCGCCGTTGGGGTATGGGAGTTTGGAATTTGGTTGGCGTCTGCATCGCCGCACTGGAATATGGTACCAGGAGCGACTCATCATTCGCCTTTTGGGGTATGGGGTTTGGAATTTGGTTGCCGTCTGCATCGCCGCACTGGAATATGGTACCAGGAGCGACTCATCATTCGCCGCTTAGGAATTTGAGTTTGGAATTTGGTTGGCGTCTGCATCGCTGCATTGGAATATGGTACCAGGAGCGACTCATCATTCGCCACTTGGGGATTTGGATTTGGAATTTGGTTGGCTTCTGCATCGCTGCACTGGAATATGGTACCAGGAGCGACTCATCATTCGCCACTTGGGGACTGGGGAGAGATGGCTTAGGAGACAGGTTTAGATCCCTATCTCCTAAGGCTTTTCAATTTTATGGGCCGTGAGGGTCCCATAAAGGTATTTTCTCCCTGCGAGTCGTAAGGATCCCACAGGTGTATGTTCTCCTTAGGAGTCGTGAGGACTCCTAAGTGTGCTTTTCCTTTGTGAGTCGTAAGGATCCCATAAAGGTTTGTTCTCCTCATGTATGGTGAGGACACATGAGTGGGTCTTCTCAATGGAGCATAATTCCAAAGGCGGAGACCAGCCGCGTAACTGGTGATTGTGGTGGGGCATGGGTATGAAGAGAATTATTTGAGCCCGTGGATTGTATACGGTAGTCAATTTGGGGACTAACCGTAGGGCCGGGAGAGTTTTAGAAATTTGAATTTTTGTTGGCGTCTGCATCGCTATACTGGAATATGGTACCAGGAGCGACTCATCATTCGCCGTTTTTTTTATACCGCGATTGCTCTATCATTTCAGCTTTTCTTATCGCGAAGGTCGCGATTGCCCTATCATTTCGGCTATTTATTCGCGGTTGCCCCATCATTTCGGCTTTATTTTCATTTTCATTTTTACTCGCTGATTTTTATTGCGAGTTGCCCCATCATTTCGGCTTTTCTTTATTTTTCTTTTATTTAGACATTTTTTTATTTACATTTTTTTTACATTCCCAGTTTAACGACTTAGAGGTCGACTGTTCCCAGTTTAATGACGTGGTGGTCGATTATTCCCAGTTTAATGACATGGGGGTCGATTGTTCCCAGTTTAATGACGTGGCGGTCGATTGTTCCCAGTTTAAAGACGTGGCGGTCGATTGTTCCCAGTATAACGACGTAGTGGTCATCTGTTTCCAGTTTAACGACTTGGAGGTCATCTGTTTCCAGTTTAACGACTTGGAGGTCATCTGTTTCCAGTTTAACGATGTAGAGGTCATCTGTCTCTAGTTTAACGACGTAGAGGTCATCCGTTTCCAGTTTAAAGACGTAGAGGTCATATGTTTCCAGTTTAACGACTTGGAGGTCATCTGTTTCCAGTTTAACGACGTGGAGGTCATCTGTTTCCAGTTTAACGACGTGGTGGTCTTCTGTTTCCAGTTTAACGACGTAGTGGTCTATCTGTTTCGAGTTTAATGACGTAGAGGTCATCTGTTTCCAGTTTAAAGACTTAGAGGTCTACTGTTTCCAGTTTAACGACGTAGTGGTCATCTATCTCCAGTTTAATGACGTGGAGGTCATTTGTTTCCAGTTTAACGACGTGGAGGTCATCTGTTTCCAGTTTAACGACGTGGAGGTCATCTGTTTCCAGTTTAAAGACTTAGAGGTCATCTGTTTCCAGTTTAAAGACTTAAAGGTCATCTGTTTCCAGTTTAAAGACTTAGAGGTCTACTGTTTCCAGTTTAACGATGTAGTGGTCATCTGTTTCCAGTTCAACGACGTAGTGGTCTATCTGTTTCCAGTTCAATGACGTAGAAGTCATCTGTTTCCAGTTTAAAGACTTAGAGGTCTACTGTTTCCACTTTAACGACGTAGTGGTCATCTGTTTCCAGTTTAACGACGTGGAGGTCATCTGTTTCCAGTTTAACGACGTGGAGGTCATCTGTTTCCAGTTTAAAGACTTAGAGGTCATCTGTTTCCAGTTTAACGACGTAGAGGTCATCTGGCGAGGAGCTCAGAGAAGATACCTGATTGAGTAGCTGTAAGGGGCACCGCTGGAGTTTGCCTGAGATGCCTTATTACTTTGTCAGTGTTGATGGCCTTGCCCCCAGCTGGGGCCAAGAAAAATCGTTCAAATACCGACTTGCAACGAATATGGCAATCGGAAATTGTTAACCCTGCAAATAGAAACATTATTTTAGTATAGGTAATCGATATGTATATTGATTGAGTTCGCATGAACATTTAACCTGAAATATGGGAGGAGAGATGGTCCCACCGGGCGTGCCAGAATCTGTAGAGTGTTTTTCGTCACCCCATTGAGATGGGAATACGCGCGCGCTTGTCAGGCGCATTACAGATTCCCCCGGCCTAGGGTAGGCCGGGGTTTAATGATTGTGGGGATCCGAATCTCCGGCAGCCGCGAACTAAACAGCCGTTAATTACCCCTCGCATTTGGAGCGAAGGAACCTCCGATTGACGGGTTAAACTGGTCATGCGAACTCAATATGCAGTGTGTTGGTGTGTGTGTATTTTTTTTGTTTTATTCCACTTGTAAAAAGAGATATATAAATATATATATATTTTCTATATATAAAAACAAAAATAAATAAGTAAATAAATATTTGGAGATTTTTTTTTTAATTTATTATTATTTTTTTAATTTTAAAATATTATTTATAATTTTATTTTATTTATTTAATATTTATTAAAAATTTTTAAATAAAAAAAGGGATTAAATAAAGAAAAGAAAATAATTATGATTTTTTTTATTTTTAAATATTATTTATAATTTATTTTTATTTATTTAATATTTATTTATTTTTATTTTAAATAAAAAAAAAGAGGAAGAAAGAAGAAAAGAGAATTTTGGTTTTTTTTTTTAAAAAAGTGGGGTCAGATGTTAGCATGTGACCCCTCATATGAGGGGGGTCACATGCTAGCATGTGACATGGAGGGTCACATGTTAGCATGTGACCCCTCATATGAGTGGGGGGTCACATGCTAGCATATGACCCCTCGCATGCTAAGGGGGAGTCACATGCTCAGCATGTGACTCGTCACATGCTCAGCATGTGAGAAGCCCGTCACATGCTCAGCATGTGACCCGTCACATGCTTAGCATGTGAGAGGGCCGTTACATGCTTAGCATGTGACCCATCACATGCTTTGCATGTGACGCCCGTCACATGCTTTGCATGTGACCCACGTCACATGTTAAACATATGATGGGGCTGCACATGCTTAGCATGTGACCCCGTCACATGCTTAGCATGTGACGCCCGTCACATGCTTAGCATGTGACGCCCGTCACATGCAAAGCATGTGACGCCCGTCACCTTTTTTTTTAAACAACAACGTGGAGTTCAACTCCAAAAGAATTTTATATGGCTAAAAAAAATATAATGTGGAGTTAAACTCCCCAAAAAAAAAGGGATTTTTATTGTGGAGTTAAACTCCAAAAGAATTTCTGTAGTGGAGTTAAACTCCAAAAGAATTTTATTTGTGGAGTTGGACTCCAAAAGAATTTTATTTGTGGAGTTGAACTCCAAAAGATTTCTGTGGTGGAGTTAAACTCCAAAAGAATTTTATTTGTGGAGTTGAACTCCAAAAGAATTTTATTTGTGGAGTTGAACTCCAACAGATTTTCTCCTTTCTCCTTTGAGAAGAAACCCAAAATGGGTTCTCTTGAAACTCCACGATCTAGATCTTGGATGATAAAAAAAGAGCCCCCTTTTCTTCTCTTGATGGAGTTTTGGGAGATGAGTTTATGGTAAAACTTTATTTAATTTTAAAAAAAAGAGAGCTAAGCTCTTGGTTTATTTTGAAAATGAAAAGGAAGAGAAAGAACTTGAAGAAGAGAGAGTGAAGGCACAAACCCTAGTTTTTTGAGAAAATGAAAAAGTGTATGCTTGATTCATCATCATGTTGCCTTTTATAGGCTTACATATTTACATATAGCCCCTTGAGCTTTGCAAAAATGCGTTTTGCCTATCCCATGGCTCATGTGCCATTTGTTTTTGCACATAAGCCATGGGCTTACAAAAATTTGGCTTTATGCCCATTTTGTTTACATTCATGCATAAAAAATTACATAAAAAATTATTTATTACATGATTTCATTTTGGCATGGGGGAGGGCCGGCCACTTCTTGTTCGGACTCGACCGGGGCATGGGCCCACCTGACCTGGGCTTGGGCCCACCTAACTTGGGGGTTGACCTTGACTTTGACTCGGTCAACATGGGTGTAAATTTTTACCCCAACAACACCTAATAGGTTAACTAATTGCAAACTGCAAAACTCTCCTGGGAGCAACTATTGCCCACAGTGGGATTGGGATCCAACCATCATATGGAAGGTATGCAATCTCTTGCAAATTTCAACTATTGAAACTCCCGATGTGGTTTTTACCCCTAGCACTCATGACCTTGGTTATGGTCAACAAATCACAAGCACTAGTCAAGTTCAACCCGTGATTTCTTGATTAATTAGACCAGTTCACATGACCCTTGGCTAAGGTCAACAAAGTCACATGCCCGTCCTAATTAATCTGCATCATATGCATTGTAGGAAGACATCACTTCGCTACCGTACACTACGCCTTGGCTAAGGTCAACAAACATAGCACGAATACTAAGTACTCTACTTCCTAAAATGACCGAGGGTTGCAGATGATTTTTAAGAAAATCTTTAACGCTTTGAACTTGATATCGTCGTAGAATCAAATGGTTTTCAAAAGGAGTGGCTTAAGCTCCGCAAGTTTGAAATGTATCTTTTTCATAAAAAGCCGAGTGGTTTTCAAATCCGATTATACAACATCTTTTTAGGTTTATTTTCTTTACATTGATCATATTAATGTAGTCCCATCATTTAAGTCCTTAATCCAATCACAGAAAAGAAACGAAAATACAACATACGCTTATGCCATCCGCATTCGTCGTAATGTTCCGTTATGCACCGTTAGGTTACTTAACTAACGGCATACCGGGACGGGACTAGCGCGGGTGTAAAACATAAGCAACGTCTATTATATATCTCATATATAATATAGCATTCGTCTCAGATATATTAAGCGATCACATCACAGAATATAGGCAGCAGAAACACAGATATGATAATATACGATATGTTAGGACGTCCGTATTTAGTATTTAGCCAACAATAGAAAATACGGATTCCACAGTCGTGATGAATAGCCAATCCCACACCCAAGACCTCTACGAGAGCGGCAAGCGACCCTACCAATTCTAGAGTTAGGAGACCCGGTCTCGACTCCTCGAGATGGTCTCCCACTGGACTCTAGAACCCGGTCACTTGTGCTCTCCACCTTGGGTCTATCCTAATGCGGAAAAGTAAATAATATACAACAATGGTGACATCATCCTCATCCCGGAAGTGCCCCAAATAAAAGAATATTACATTACAAATGAATTTTACATGAATGAAAAGTAAAACTCTCATCTTACATAAAACCCCCGGCTATTCGATCACAACAATCTAATACATCACAATACAGCAACACATAACATCACATGTCATCAACGTAAGCAAGTGTGCGTATCCCAATTGCCGTTGACATATAGCAACGAAACCGGCGATACTCATACTACGCTTACGGTCGCAGAAACAAGTATCACATACTACTAGGCGATGCTAAACCCTTCGATCGAATTAACGAACACCCATATTCCCTAGCAAGCTCAACACTTGAACGCCACTAAACAATACCCAAAATCTATGCCACAGTATTAAATGGACCAACCGTAGAAGGGAAGACCCAAGCCTTATTTGTGGCGCCACTAACTACGACATACCCTAAGGTTCAGTCGTAGTTTGGTGGTCATATCTCGAGTTAGGGTTACTTTCTTCTATAGGGTCCATAGGAATACCTGCATTAGTTATCGAGTATGTTCAACCTAGAAAAAACGAGTGTTTGATAATTCGTTCGACCTGTTTAACGTCGCCAAAGTTACCAATGCAACGCTATAAAAATACGAATACGAACTATTCCGCAAAGAGCCCAATACCAAACTTACATCACATGCAATTTTGGACTACATAAACAAAACCAGAAACCCCAAAACATAATGTACAGAACACTGGAGCAAAACGAGAAGGAGAGGAGCACAGTGGGTCGGCGACGCCGGAAATTTTGGCTTGGTCGCCGGCCCTATCCGAGCCCCCCTTTCGTATTGCACCTATGTTCTTACATCATTCTAAATGCCACTCTGCAGTTGTTTAAATAATTTTCAGGTCACTTTTTAAAAATTTTACAGAGAGCATTTTCAAGGGTCTATAATTTCGTATTTTGCGGAAGTTTTCGTTTTCGTATTGTCGTAACATCGTCTAGGCTTCTAGTTAGGCTCTGATACCATGAAGGAGTTTCTACAGCACCACTACTAGGGTTTGGTAGCATCACACATGCCATATAAAAATTTTATAGGGTGCTAGAGAAACTAACCTAAGGATCATACTAGAAAAGCTAGGGTAACATAAAATTTTAACACAATCACAAGTAGAATAAAGGCTAGGCTTAGGGAATACAACCTTTGTAGCTCCCTACGTTAGACTCCTTGGCCACTTGAGGGTTGAAAGAAGCTTGCTTGAGATCCTCCAAGTCCACGACGATCCACCCGGAGTCCTCTTTGTCCAAGCTAGAAGCTCCACTTGATCAAGAGAAGAAGTAGAACTCAACACTCTAAACTAATGGGCAAGATTAGTGTAGAATGGTGATGTGGTTTGTTTTCTCACTTCAAAACCCTAACTTGATCACTCTTTTGCTCACAAATGAAAGCTAGAGAGCAAGAGAGAGGAGGAAGAAGATGATGGCTAATGAGAGCTCAAGAGATAATGATAAAAGATAAGATAAGAATGAGAAAAGAAAATATATATATATATTCTTCTTCTCACTCTTAACTTAAGTTAATAAATATCTATATATTTTCTTTTGGATGCATAATGGCCATGGAAATTAACTCAAGGTTAATACAAAGGTTAGTGGGTGAATAAAATAATCAAGCATGATAATAATTTCCATTTCCATTTTCTTTTCCAAAAAGAAATATCCATATATTTATAAATGGTGTGAGTCTTATATTGCCACCATCCACTATATCAACAACCATGATAGAATTATGTATGCATGTATGTGTGAATGCACATCCATATGTGCATCAATGAGAATTCATGCATACATGCATGCATACAACAAAAGACAAGGGTTTAAAGTGAAAAAGCTAATGGTTAATGATAAATCAACACTTGATTTAGCAAACCGGTCATATCACATATGACCTGACCAATAGCAAACCGCTCGATTAATATACGGTATCTCATACGCGCATTTAATCGGTTCCCCGCACATATCTCATATGCGCACCACATCGTTTCGCCTGGACTAGGTAACTCTATTGTGGGACTCTAAGACTCGTCAATACGCCGGCAGTGGGTGATGATCAAATCAAGCACCCCCAAGCCGCAAGAGGTCAGCTAAACGTAACGGCCACCCGGGTATTGAGCGATCAGAAGAAAACAAGCGAACCTGTCACAACTCCCGTCGAGCCAACCGGCAACACTACCGTACAGTCCGGTCTCTTCGTCAGATATGTTGCATATCGAGTCTAGGGATGGTAACGTCGACCCTAATAACTCAATAAGCCGTGCCGATGAATGGTCTATAACAGATTGAGAAACTACTGATAACACTTATCGGTAAATCTCAACAGCCCTGGCCAGGGACTTACTGATATAGCCAATCGAGCACAACACGGCATCAACTCCCAATACCGGGAGAGACGAAACCCCTCCTATCGCTCATTGTCTTCGTGTGTCTCGGGACTGTACCCAAAAGCCACCTGTTTGCATGACTCAGTAGAGCCGTGGTAGGGTGGTAATCAAAGTACAGTGGGAGAACACACAAGACTTTATGACGATCTCGGGTCTACAGACTAATCTGTACCAGTGTCACCTGAGAACTTCTATCCGATGATAGATATAATACCATATAGGAGTTCTCGGCGAGTCCGTCCAGTGTGCCCAGTCACCACTGAGCACCCGTATACGATCTTGATGTCAAACACCAATGGATGTGGGAACATCCATCGCCCATCATATGGGTCTAGTATCATATACGCTAGTCTACTCTGCTATATCGATGCCCCATCTCGATACACCTACGACTAGGGACATTTCAGGATATGCTTATAAACTACAGACGTCCCACTAGTATGATCTCCATCATAATCACAGTAGTCAAGCTAATATCCTCAGGGCTTTATCAATATGTGTAAATGAATAAAAGCATGATCAAGTCAACATGTCAGATAAAGAAGAACCAGATAGCATACTATCATGTCGAGCAAGAATGTACACTGAATATATATATACATGTATAAATACATCCACTATCATATAATGGCCTCTAGGGCATACATATATCCAGCATTCTCCTCCTCGATCAGATCGTAGGATTTTAATACTTTTACCCGTTTGGTTCTCTACTTCGTTCTTATATTCTCTGAATTTCTCAAAAGCTTCAGACTTGTGTTTCAACAGGAACACATGTCCGTATCTTGAGAGATCGTCAGTGAATGTAATGAAGTATTAAGAACCGTTCCTGGCATGTGTACACATGGGACCACATACATCACTATGTATCAGCCCTAAGAGTTCAGTAACTCTTTCTCCGTGTCCACTAAACGGAGTTTTGGTTATCTTGCCTTTGAGACATGACTGGAAAGTACCATAAGATGAAAATTCGAACGGATTCAAATATCCATTCTTATGTAACTTAACTAGTCGTGTCGCATTGATATGACCTAGTCTACAATACCACAAGAAGGATTTGTTCATTTCTGAACTCTTCCTCTTGTGTGTGTTTTGCACATTAAGTAATGTAGTTTGATTGAGAACGTATATGCCATTATTTAACGAGCCTGATCCAATCAACTTTTGATTCAGAAAGATATTCATAACATTATCCTGTACTTCAAAATTATATCCCTTTTTACTCAATAAAGAAACTGATATAAGATTGCATATCAGGGTCGGAATGTAATAGCATTCGTTCAGAATCAATGTATTACCATTTGGTAATACAAGGTGATATTCGCCAACTGCTATGGCTGCAACATTTGCACCATTCCCTACTTTTACGGAATGATCACCCTCTCCCATTTCCCTACCTTTTTGTAGCCCATGTAATATATTACATATATGGGATCCCGATCCGGTATCTAATACCCAGGACGTAGAGTGAATTGAGAAACAGTTCTCGATAACTAACACACCTGAAGAAGATGCATCATCATGTGTAACATTTCAGAAAAATAAAATATTATTTTTGGGAAATTTTTATAATTTAATATTAATTTTAATGAATATTTTAATATTTCGGTATAATTAAATACCGATAAATTGGGGAGGGAATTTTGAAAATTTTAGAAATTACTAAAAGAGGGTGTTTTATGTGAATTATGCAAATTTTAAGTTTTTATGATTAATTATATGCTAATTTAGTGCTAATCGCGATTAAAAATCGCTAATCGGATTTTTAGCATATTTGTGCAAAACATGCACCATATCTTTTTTTCACTTGTTACATATTCTTATGGCTTTCATGCATGTTTTATTTCATGGTTGATGATTTATTAGAGAGGGGAAAAGAATAGAAAAAGAAAAGGAAAAGGAATATAATATTGGGTATGGGTGAGAGAGAGAAAGGTGAGGGTGTGTTGACTTAGCCATTCCTCTTCATTCTTCACTCATTTCTCTCCCTCTCCCTCATATTGCTGCTGCTGCTGCCCCCCCTCTCTCCCTCTTCACAAAATCCCCCAAAACACCATGGAAATCAACTCAAAACCCTATCCCCATTTCACAAAAATGATGTACAAGCTCAAGGGAAACACATTGGACCAAGAAAGGAAAGGTTTTGGACACTTGGGGCAACTCAAGAATTTTCTTGAGTTGCCAAATGAGGTATTTTCTGAACCACTAGCTTAGTTTTCCTATTGCTTTCACATCCATGTTAACTTTAAACCGATATAGTGATGTTTAGTGAGGGTATGAAAATTCTAGTTAGGGTTATTGGAAATTGAGAGTTGTGGTGGGCAATTAAGCTCAGAAGAGGACATACAAACCCCATAGTGCTAGGATTAAGACTCAAACCAGAGACTTGAAACCCGGAATACGGATTTAGAAAAGCCGATATCGGAAAAACTGTGATTCTGTTAAGGTTAAATGGAATCTGCTATCACTCCGAGACTCTGAAAATTATTTTGCATGGACAGTGATACATGCAGGCACCTAGGAAGCTACCACCAAAACCCTAGCCCCTAACTCCCAACAATGGCCACAAATTTAATCCCTTTGGCCGCAATTTGCGGCCAGACCTGGGCCAATATGCCTCGTATTGGTTCTGTATCCCCATCTCCAGTAAATTAGACCCCTGGCATGTCCAAAATTATCCAATTTGACCTAGGGTAGAATCTGGAGCCTTTTTCCTAAGTTGCTGTTTTGATTCGGAGTTCGTTTTGCGTATTTTGAATTCTGGATTTCTAGTATTGTGTTCTACCTCGATCTTTTAACGTTTGTACGGCGATATCGAGGATTGTTTAATGGTTTTGAAAGCGTAGTCTATAGGTTCTAACCTATAGGCCTTAGCCCGTCGTTTGGTTTTCTCGATGTGATTTTAAGATGCATTTGCGATTGTGTTATCTTGTAGGTACCTTCACGAGGGCTTCTTATGACGAAGAAGATGAAGGCGACATCGACACTGACATGCAAGATGCAATGTGAGTAGATTATATCTACAGAGGAAGTCAGGTGGATGGCGTATAGCACCCCCGCAGTTCGATGTTTAGTATAGTATATATGTAATATTTATGATAGCTTATTGTGTGTCATGGATATTTGAGATGAGATTAGGTGTACTATGGTTAAATTAGGGCGTAGAAGTAAACTAGTATAGTTCCTAGTTGCGAACCCTAGAATAGGCTTACACCCACACGCACACACATGCATATTTGTTATACATATACCTAGATGACGAGGATAGTGGATGAATTTGGAGATGAGTCGATGATATTGGGCAGAGTGCTATGAGATCGGTGATATATTTGCAGGGTTCCTAGGCACACTAGTGAGGTCTTCCAAGCCATCAACCATGGCAATTTCAAAAATTATGGTGCCTACAAACCCTAAAGTACGGATCGTTTGCTAGATATCTAGGCGAACAAGAACTAGTTAACAGTTAACTAAAGAGATACGGAAATTACAACCTTTGTAGATCCGGATATCCACCTCCACGGCTCCGCAATGAGGTCATCTCCGCTGTCCAAATCAAATCCGGGCTCTAGAGTCGACTTCGTCGGAGAATGGGCAAGCTAGGTCGTCGATGTCCATGCCGAAGATGATCTACGTCGAGGCATCGATGAATCAAGCTCCACCTTCACCAAACCCTAAAATCTTGTGAAGGAAACACACTCTACTACTTGGCAAGAGGTAGAGGATGAAGAAATAGGAATTGGGTTAACTTTAGAATTGGATTTCTCACTCATATCCAACAATCACCATTGATGGACTTTTCTTTTCTTCACTTGAAGAATGAAGAAGAAGAAGAAAGATATTATGATAAGTTAATAGAAAATGAAAAGAAAATGAATTCTTATCATAATTCTAACCATGGTCAAGTGTAGAGAATGAATCATGGTTAGTGAGAATGGTTAGGGTTAAGGTTGAGATAAGTATGGTTGACTTTATCAAATCTTCATGAAGTTTCAACTAAACTCCAAATCTAGCAACCATTCTTTTCTCTTTTCTTTTATTCATTTATCAAAAATAAAAAGATAATTAAATAAGATAAATGAATAATGAATAATAAACCCTAACCATTTCATTAACCAAGGTTTAATCTTTACACTTGAACCCTAGCTTGACTTGCATCATCAAACATGATACAATCAAGTGCACAAAAACATATCGCATATGCAATGCGCACGAACCAAGTGAGAAAATCCGTCTAAAGTGAACCGATACTAGTTAATGTAAAGTAATATATCAAATATATAATTATACATTAAATCATTAAATCAACACTTGATTCAATGATCCGGTCATGCGCACATAACCGACTGGTATCTAATATATCGGCTTATCGAATCAACGCTTGAATCGATAACTAGGTTATATCGCATACAACCATTCGATATATATATCGCGAGAATAGAATACGGTATCACATACACGCATTATTCTCGGTCCCGCACATATCTCATATGCGCTCCTATTTCGTTTTGCTTGAGCCAGGAAACCTCTGTGTAGGACTCTAAAGACTCGTCAATACGCCGGCAGCAGATGATGATCATATCAAGCATCCACAAGCCGCAAGCGGTCTGCTAAACGTAACGGCCACCCGGGTATTGAGCGATCTGAAGATCGACGAGCAAGCCCGCTCACACTCCAGTGAATCCGACCAGTAACACTACCGTACAGTCCGGTCTGATCGTCTGATATGTCGCATATCTCGCCTAGGGGTGGTAAACGTCAGACCCCAGTAGCTCAATAAGTCGTGTCGATGTGAGGTCTATAACTGTTCGAGAAACTACTGGTAACACTTACCAGTAAATCTCAGCAACCCTGGCCAGGGATTTCCTGTTATAGCCAATCGAACACAGCGCAACATCAACTCCCATATACCGGGAGAGACGAATCCCCTCCTATCGCTCATTGCCTCCATGTGACTCGGGACTGTACCCAAAAACCACCGTTTTGCACGCCCTCTTGGACGTGGTAAGATGGAAATCAAAGCACAGTGGGAACCACACAAGACTCTATGACGATCTCGGGTCAACAGACTACTCTGTACCAGTGTCACCAGAGAACTGCCATCTGACGTGAGGTATAATACCATCTGGGAGTTCTCGGCGAGTCCGTCCAGTGTACCCAGTCTCTACTGAGCACCCGTATATCTCCTCTGATGTCAAACACCGATGGATATGGGATCATCCATCGCCCATCTGTATGGGTCGAGAAGGTACACGCTAGTCTACTCTGGTATATCGATGCCCCGTCTCGATACACCCTCGACTAGGGACTGTGAAGGATGTACTTATGGACTACCATGTCCCCACTAGTATGATCCGCATCATAGTCCAGGTAGTCAAGTACAGATCCTAAGGGCTTTACCAACATGTAACAGAGAGACAATCAGTATACACGTTAAGGTAAAGTTCAACCAGATAGCATACTATCATGTCGAGCAAGAAAGTCCTCCCTATATATGTCCCAGCATCCACTACAATATACATCCTATGTATAGTAATGGCCTCTAGGGCATACATATAACTAACAATCTCCCACTTGCACTAGGGCCATCTGTAGCAGTGGTTTGAAGTATCTCATACTCAACCATCCCATAAAAGTCTCTCTCTGGGAACAGGCCTTTGTGAGTGGATCCGCTGTGTTGTCTTCTGAGTCTACTCTCCAAACCTCGATCACCCTGGAGATCAACTATCTCCATGATCAGGCGATGCTGCCTTAGAATATGTCTGGATCACTGATGGGACCGACGTTCCTTGGGATAAGCCACAACTCCATTGTCACACAATGGGAGGAACATAGTTCATCTCATGAACCATTATACATCCAAACAGCCTCTTTGGTAGCATCTTAAGTAGCGATGTATCCAGCCTTTATCGTCTAGTATGTCACGGTATCTAGTTTGGAACTCTTCCAACATACCGTCCCTCTACTGAGGGTAAAGACAATGCCTGCGACTGACACTCAGTCGTCTTTATCACCCTGGAACACTTCCAGTGATTCTCCTCAGGATCGGTTGATACCGTCTCACTACAACTAGTGAGAATCCTAACATCCAATTAAATCTATCTCATAGATCCAAAATCCAGGATTTAGGAGGTATCATTTTGATCCTATATAGAGAATCATTGTGATAAGCGGAGATTGATCGAGCATAGCATAAGAAACTCTTTTCTTATCAAGAGTATGTCATCCACGTACTCTACGAGGATCATCACCATACTCCCTACTACCTTTTTGTTTATACAAGGTTCATCTACTATTTTGATGATGTCAAACTCTTTGACTACTTCATCAAAACAGACGTTCCAACTCCGCGATGCCTGCTTTATCCTATAAAGCATCTTGCACACGTTTCCGCTGCTCCCACTGTCTACGAAGCCCTCTGGCTGTGTACTTACAGACGCACTCTTCTAAATCATTATTTAGAAAAGCAGTCAAGACACCCAACCACCAGATATCGCAGTCATGGTATGTAGCCGTGACAAGTAGGATCTGGATGGACTTAAGCATAGCTACTTGAAAAGGTTTCATCATGATCCATGCCTGGTCGATGACGAAAAGCTTTAACAAGTCTAGCTTTGAAAGTCTCAACTTTTCCATCTACACCAAGTAATCTTCTCAAGATATACTTGCTCCTGATGGGGATTTAACCCTTCAGATATAGCAACCAAAGTCCATACTTTGTTGGCGTATAAGGATTCCATCTCAGATCGCTAAACATCCAGCCATTCTTACAGAGTCTTACTCCTGATGGCCAGCTCGAAACTAGTTGGGTCATCATCTCATGATGCAATCCTCGCTCCCACTGTCATAGAGAAACAGAAGTATCTCTCAGGTGGGTGAGGAACCCTACTAGATCGGCGGAGAGGCTGAGGTTCGTTGGTAACTATTGAATTCTTTGGTTTTATCAAATCATCTGCTGTATTTAGTATAGCTGGAACCTTTCCAGTTCTACATAACAGTCCTTGCCTCGAGCTTGTCCGGATTTTGTTTTTAGACATAGGCCGGGCAACTCCAAATCTTAACTGGCTTAAGACATGGGCTCTTCCCTTTCCATATCTCATATGGAGTGGTAGGCAACTGATTTGATTCGAACCCTATTCAATAGGTATGCAACTTCATAAGTGCATAACTCCCAGAAGGAAAAAGGTAACTCAGTAGTACTCATCATAGAGCACACCATATCAAATAGGGTGTATCTGCTCCGCCCCGATATACCATCGTGCTATGGTGTATACGGAGGAGTAATGCTGAGAGAGAATCTCATTCTCCTTTAGAATAGTCCAGTATTTCCGTGCTCAAGTATTCTCCTCCTTGATCTCATCATAGGACATAATACTTATACCCGTATTCTGGTTCTCTACTTCTAACTTATATTCCGTGAATATCTCAAAAGGTTCGGACTTGTGTTTCAACAGGAACATATGTCTGAATCTTGAGAGATTATCAGAGAATATAATGAAGTACAAAGAACCAGTCCTGGCATTTGTAGACAGGGGACCTACGTACATCAACATGTATCATCCCAAGAGTTTACCAACTCTTTCTCTGTTTCAGTAAACGGAGCTATGGTCATCTTATCTTTGTGACATGACTGGCGAGTTTCAGAAGATGTAAATTCAAACTGATTTAAATATACATCTATATGTAACTCTAGCCAGTCGGGTCGCATTGATCTGACCTAGTCTACAATACCTCAAGAAGAATTCGTTCATTTCTGAACTATTCCTCTCGTGTGTGTTCTGTATACTAAGAACTGTAGTTTGATTTAGAACATCAATGCTTTTAGACAACGTGCCTGAACCGATCAACTTTTGATATAGGAAATGTTCAAAACATTATCCAACAATACAAAATTATATCCTTTCTTTTCAGATAAAGAGACTGATATGATTTTGTATATCAGGTTCGGTATCTAACAACATTCGTTCAGAATCAATGTATTGTAATACAGGGTGACAGTGACCGACAGACCTGGCTGCAACTCTTGCCCCGTTTTCTGCCTCATGAAACTTATCACCCGTTCTCAGTTCTCTACCTCTCTGTAGCCCTATGTAACAAATTACATATCTGGGATCCTGATCTGACATCACATACCCAGGACGTAAAGGATACTGAGAAACAGTTCTGTATAACGAACACACCCGAAGGTGATGCATCAGCATGCACTCTCTTCGTTTGGGCGGCACGGGAAATCTGGTATTCCCCAAATTCCTGCTCTGTCTTATAACAATTATAAGTTGGAGCGGGACCAACGTTCCCCAGCTCAGTATAACAAGTGGGTTCGGTCAATATTCCGTATTATTATCTTGATTAAGGCGTGATATGGTCGCTACCAGGAGAGAGAGAGAAGAAAACACTCAGCGTGCGCTCTGTCAAGAATAGATTGGTTATTATTTTATCTAATCAGGATGGCTCCCACTGCTTTTTATCAAATCTTCCTTCAAACCCTAAAAGGAAAGACTAGCCGGGATTAATTATACACTACAAGTTCGCCAATCTTTCAGCCAGGCCAGTGTCGGTACTTTGAGGGAGGTCCCCCGTGCTTTCGCACGAACCTAATTACTGTAAACCTCGTTTTCCCAGAGGCGTAACCCCGTTGACACCTTTCTAGACACCTACTTGATCGGCTAATTGTAATGTATAAAACTCTCCCAGGAGTAACACTTACTCGCAGCGGGTATCGGGATCCAACTATCTCATAGAAGGTATGCAATCTCATTGCAAATTTCAACACTTGAAATTCCCGATAATGTTTTGCCCCGAACGATCTATGACCTTGACAAGGTCAACAAACCATAGACCGCAAGTCAAGTTCTACCCGTCATTTCTTGATTGAATCAAACCCACCCGCACGACCCTTGACAAGGTCAACAAGGCCGCACGACTACCCTAACCCAATCTGCATCATATGCATAAGCAGATAAATACTGGTTAGCTACCGCACACTGCGCCTTGACAAGGTCAACAAACGCAGCACGAATACTAAACAGGATTTATCTGAAATGACGGAGGGCTACGACAGGTTTTTCTGAAAACCTATTGCGTAATGAACTTGATATCGTTGTAGGATCGAATGAATTTTGAAATGGAGTGTTTTTGAGGCCTTTCTTGTTTTTGCTAAAGGAGTCACTCCCGGTGAAGGGATCGTCGGTCCTTTCCTCGTCGAATGAGGTGCGGGATATATCATATATATCACTGTGCAAAGCAAAAACACTTAAAAGCAATCAAAAGACAAACCGAGGGTGTAGCATCTGCCAGTTATTGCTAAAGGAGTCACTCCCGGTGAAGGGATCTCGGTCCTTTCCTCGTCGAATGAGGTGCGGGATATATCATATATATCGCTGTGCAAAGCAAGAACTGTAGCTACCTGTTTTATTTTGAAATTCGATTCTACAACATCTTAGGTTTCTTTTAATTCATTAATCATATTAATGAAGTCCCATCATTTAAGTACCTAAACATCACAGATAGATATGACGTACACTTATGCCATCCGCATTCGCCTCGATGTCCCCTCGTGCACCGTTAGGTTAGGTAACTAACGGCAGAGCAGGGCAGGGCTAGCGTGGGTGTAAAACATAAGTAACGTCTATATAATATATCATATATACTATATACTATATCCATCACAGAAACATCACATGATCTCATCACAGATATCGCAGCAGAAGAATCATATGAAATATTGGATATACTAGGACGTCCGTGTTTTCAATACGAGCCAGTATAAAACACGGATTCCACGGTCGTGATGAAAAGCCAAACCCACACCCCTAGACCCCTACGAGAGCGGCAAGCAACCCTGCCAATTCTGGAGTTAGGAGACCCGGACTCGACTCCTCGAGTTGGTCTCCCACTGGACTCCAGAACCCGGTTACTTGTGCCCTCCTCCTTGGGTCTATCCTAGTGCGGAAAAGTAAATAATATACAACAGGTGACAACTCCCGCAACCTGGAAGCGCCCCAATAAAAGAATATTACATACAAGTTTTTACATGAATGAAAATGAAAAACACTCATCTCACATAAAAACCCCCGGCTATTCAAACACGACGATCCAATATAACATATCCAGCAACACATAACATCTCATGTCATCAACGTAAGTAAATATATCCATCCCAATTGTCGTTGACATATAGCAACGAAACCGGCGATATCACATATTACACTTACGGTCACAGAAAAGAAAGTGTAAAACTACAACAGTTGGAATCCGCAACCTCCTCAGACATCGCATGCCTGACCAAATGAATTACTTAGACATCGCATGCCTAACAATTATAAACCCCGCATTTTAGTCTCAAAATCGAAAACACTTTTCAATATCTAGTCGGGGAATTCAACAGGATTCCCGACAGTCTGATCGAATACTCGTCGCAAACTTCAGTAGACGGCTGCACCCCCGATACCGTCGACGAAGTGCACCAAGGCGGAACACCGCTACCGCGAGCACCCGTACGGATGCTTTCGGCGACGGGGTTCTCCTACAGTCACTTGGTCGGGGCTATGGAGTGAAGCTGTCTATTAAGTTTACCCGGCGAGTATCCGCGTACGCTACGTGATTGCAACGGACTTTTGATCACATCAAAATTCCGTGGCAACCGATCAAGTGAGACTAAACTGCTATGTTTATAACATTCATTTAGTTATCATATAACTCATTGTGAATTCCAATTATTGTATCCCATTCCAGATAAACAGAAAATGTTAAACTTTCCGATCGAACAATCGAACACCCAAGTTTTCCCGAAACAGATCAACACATGAAACAAGTCTAACAACATTCCGTTCGTGCCTCAGTACCAACGATCCAGCCGTAGAAGGGTCAAGCCAACGCCTCACATGTGGCACGCCGTACTGCCCCAAACCCGAAGGTTCAAAGGGCAGTTCAAGACGGTCACATAATCGAGTTAAGGTTTGTGTCTTCTAGAGGGACCATCGTGTTACTTGCACTACTTAGAACGTCGTTAAACTACGGAAAAATCCAACACTTGGAAATTTCCCGACAGGGGAAAATTTGGGTATTTATATCCGGTCGAACTTTTTAACATATTCTAAGATTTATCCGGAAAGCCACACAGACAAAATTTGATATCCCGATCGAAATACCGAATCCCCAAATCAACTTAGAAAAATTCAACTCTTGAAAAAATATTAAAAATACCCAGGAAGACCAACACTGGAAACTAGGAGTTACTGTGCAAAAATCGTCTCACAAAACGACAAAACCGCCGCGCTTGCGCCGCACAAGCTAGGCTCGTGCCGCGTAAGCGCGGCGCTTTAAGGGAATTAGGGTTACGAATTGCACAGTTATTCTTAGATTTTCCTGCATGTTTTTCTGGATATTTTTAATACTGAAAAATCCCTGTTTTTAAAATTTGTACAGAGAGCAATATTGGTTCGGGGCTTCGGGTTCGTTCGGACTTCAATTTCCGTCTGGACTTCGCCTAAGGCTCTAGCTAGGCTCTGATACCACTGCAGGGTTCCTAGGCACACTAGTGAGGTCTTCCAAGCCATCAACCATGGCAATTTCAAAAATTATGGTGCCTACAAACCCTAAAGTACGGATCGTTTGCTAGATATCTAGGCGAACAAGAACTAGTTAACAGTTAACTAAAGAGATACGGAAATTACAACCTTTGTAGATCCGGATATCCACCTCCACGGCTCCACAACGAGGTCATCTCCGCTGTCCAAATCAAATCCGGGCTCTAGAGTCGACTTCGTCGGAGAATGGGCAAGCTAGGTCGTCGATGTCCATGCCGAAGATGATCTACGTCGAGGCATCGATGAATCAAGCTCCACCTTCACCAAACCCTAAAATCTTGTGAAGGAAACACACTCTACTACTTGGCAAGAGGTAGAGGATGAAGAAATAGGAATTGGGTTAACTTTAGAATTGGATTTCTCACTCATATCCAACAATCACCATTGATGGACTTTTCTTTTCTTCACTTGAAGAATGAAGAAGAAGAAGAAAGATATTATGATAAGTTAATAGAAAATGAAAAGAAAATGAATTCTTATCATAATTCTAACCATGGTCAAGTGTAGAGAATGAATCATGGTTAGTGAGAATGGTTAGGGTTAAGGTTGAGATAAGTATGGTTGACTTTATCAAATCTTCATGAAGTTTCAACTAAACTCCAAATCTAGCAACCATTCTTTTCTCTTTTCTTTTATTCATTTATCAAAAATAAAAAGATAATTAAATAAGATAAATGAATAATGAATAATAAACCCTAACCATTTCATTAACCAAGGTTTAATCTTTACACTTGAACCCTAGCTTGACTTGCATCATCAAACATGATACAATCAAGTGCACAAAAACATATCGCATATGCAATGCGCACGAACCAAGTGAGAAAATCCGTCTAAAGTGAACCGATACTAGTTAATGTAAAGTAATATATCAAATATATAATTATACATTAAATCATTAAATCAACACTTGATTCAATGATCCGGTCATGCGCACATAACCGACTGGTATCTAATATATCGGCTTATCGAATCAACGCTTGAATCGATAACTAGGTTATATCGCATACAACCATTCGATATATATATCGCGAGAATAGAATACGGTATCACATACACGCATTATTCTCGGTCCCGCACATATCTCATATGCGCTCCTATTTCGTTTTGCTTGAGCCAGGAAACCTCTGTGTAGGACTCTAAAGACTCGTCAATACGCCGGCAGCAGATGATGATCATATCAAGCATCCACAAGCCGCAAGCGGTCTGCTAAACGTAACGGCCACCCGGGTATTGAGCGATCTGAAGATCGACGAGCAAGCCCGCTCACACTCCAGTGAATCCGACCAGTAACACTACCGTACAGTCCGGTCTGATCGTCTGATATGTCGCATATCTCGCCTAGGGGTGGTAAACGTCAGACCCCAGTAGCTCAATAAGTCGTGTCGATGTGAGGTCTATAACTGTTCGAGAAACTACTGGTAACACTTACCAGTAAATCTCAGCAACCCTGGCCAGGGATTTCCTGTTATAGCCAATCGAACACAGCGCAACATCAACTCCCATATACCGGGAGAGACGAATCCCCTCCTATCGCTCATTGCCTCCATGTGACTCGGGACTGTACCCAAAAACCACCGTTTTGCACGCCCTCTTGGACGTGGTAAGATGGAAATCAAAGCACAGTGGGAACCACACAAGACTCTATGACGATCTCGGGTCAACAGACTACTCTGTACCAGTGTCACCAGAGAACTGCCATCTGACGTGAGGTATAATACCATCTGGGAGTTCTCGGCGAGTCCGTCCAGTGTACCCAGTCTCTACTGAGCACCCGTATATCTCCTCTGATGTCAAACACCGATGGATATGGGATCATCCATCGCCCATCTGTATGGGTCGAGAAGGTACACGCTAGTCTACTCTGGTATATCGATGCCCCGTCTCGATACACCCTCGACTAGGGACTGTGAAGGATGTACTTATGGACTACCATGTCCCCACTAGTATGATCCGCATCATAGTCCAGGTAGTCAAGTACAGATCCTAAGGGCTTTACCAACATGTAACAGAGAGACAATCAGTATACACGTTAAGGTAAAGTTCAACCAGATAGCATACTATCATGTCGAGCAAGAAAGTCCTCCCTATATATGTCCCAGCATCCACTACAATATACATCCTATGTATAGTAATGGCCTCTAGGGCATACATATAACTAACAATATTCTGATTCGTATTTGGGATACGACATGTGACTTTAGCGGGCCTTCGAACGTGTGTTTCACACACGCATTTATATTTATATAGATGGTGTCGATTTGTACTAGACTTAGATCAGTACCCCAGATCATGTCATATGATGATAATGATACCTGATATTTGATTAGAGGAATATGATATTGACCCGTACCCAGCTTTTGGGATGCCGTACGATGATTTACCGTACGAGCTTCATATTGATGATAGATCCGCACTCATGACTCGAGGATGTCATATGATATTGTATCGTACGCGGTACCTTTGAGGCGGGATCACCGACTATTATACTTATGTATATATATATCGACTCAGATTTAGGTGGTTTCCATACCCCTCCTGATTGACTTGTTAGTTAGAGATGTAGTTTTGCTAGTAGATGTTAGGCTAGGTTGATGTCATACCTATTTCAAAAACTAACGAATCGGGAGTATTTTCAAGATAGGCAAAGGGATTCTACGGATATTTTCAAAGGACGCATCTTTTCTTAAAAACACCGTAGCCCTTATTTTACTAAAAACCCCCGATTCGTCTTATTTCAAATGGCAAACTGTATGACCTTTTTTATGTTGATGCAGATGCGTCACTGTTGCATTTATCAGTCGATTTCTGCATACTCTTATTATTCGCATCGCATTGCATGCGCAAATGGTTATTGTTATATTAAACTCATGCTGTTAGGACACCAGCACCATTATCGATGATGCATATGTTCCACGTACACCTGCTTGCCGGCTCACACACTTCATCATCGATAATTGCCAAGTCACTACACTGTAGGACTGTTGCATTCAGGATATGTCCCCTTGCTTGACATACTGAAATGCTTACATTCTTTTATATGTCGCATACATCATTCTTTATGATTATACGCATTAAGATATGTTGTTTCCATGATATTTCTGGATTTGGGAACCGTAGGTATTTCAAAAGAGAGTATGTATTGTTTTAAAAACCCGATTACCCTTGATATGATATTTCAGTATGTCCACCATGCGTTTTCTCGGTTCTGAAATGTGTTCTTGAAACCCGATTTGAGGAGTTGGATGATCTGTTTGTGGGTTCATGGTGGACCTGGTATGGTTCCCCGGGGCGAGAAATGTTTTTCGTGGAGCAGACGATGAGCCTAGCAGGGTGGCTAGTACCTACCGGTGATAGTATTTGGGCTCGGCGGATATCCGGAGGATACCGACCGGAGTTGAGAGATGATGTGGACCGATCAGGACTGACGGAGCCCATATATATGAGGATTTACGTGCCGATGCCAGGCACAGTTTTCATGATGTTTTCGAGTGTCGATGCTAGACACTCAGGTTCCATGATTTTGATATGTTGCGAGCGACACATGTTGATTTACATCTTCATACTTCCATGCAAATGTTTCTGATATTTACATGCATGATGCTTATTGTCATTGGGTGACACGTGGACGATTTTCACATCATATATTGACATTGATGATATTGCTCACATAGTTGGATGATATCCACATACTCATAGACTTTCCGATATAGTTGACATTAATTACATTGATCATACCTCCTACTTATGATATATTGCTACCTGAGGCACTGACACGAGCTTTTGGTACTACACTTATGTATAGATGTTTACCCTAGCCACCTTATCATGCTTCAGACTTATTCATATTGAGAATATATTATAACTGATCGTATTGACCTAGGATTATGTCATGCATACGATTTCTACTCTGCGATGTTTTCTGTTCACGAGTTGGCAACTCACCCCCGTTGTGCCACAGTTCTTGCAGGTTTTGCCGTACAGGTTTCATTGCGGCTTTTCTGGCACACTGCTCCCTTTCTGGGTGATTGCATTGGTAGGTGGGTTCACTCGCATCGTGACCACCCTTGTATTTATTTTATTCAGTTGTATCTAGAAATTCCATCAACCAAACTTGTATATTGTTTCAGACTTAGAAAAGCAGTTATGTATTATTTCGACCTTAGAGTCACGCGTTGTAGTATTATGGTTTTCATACTGATTTTGAGTTTCCTTCGAGTTTTAATTCTCGCCCTTCGGCGTTGTATATTATTTTGCTTGCGTGGTTGTGACCGTCGATTGACGAAGAGCTAGCTCCCACTTGGGGATGCCTTTTATCATTGTGCATATATTATTCTTGTTGTACCCCGTTCGGGGCCAGTATTTACAAAGGAAACTCTGCCGAAATTTTCAGAAAAAGACTATAGATTTTTTTTTAAAATGCCTATTCGGCTTACTCATTTAAAAACCTTGTTTCTAAACATGTTTTCCTTACTTCTTAAAAACTAGCTTTCTTTATTTACTCCTTAAAATGGTTTTAAATTTTTGGGCTTTTGGCTTACTTGAATTAGATGGGGTCTTATAGGCTTCATATGATTCAAGTGCCAGTCACGTGCTATTTCGGGTCGTGACATCATGATTATTCTTCGTTTGGGCGGCGTGAGAATCCAGATATTCTCCTATTCCCTGCTCGGACTTATAACAATTATAAGTTGGAGTGGGACCAACGTTCCCCTGCCCAGTATAATAAGCGGGTTCAGTCAATACATCCATATTATTATCTTGATTAAGATCTGACATGGTCGCTACCTGGAGTGAAAGAGAGAAGAAAACACTTTAACGTATGCTCTTGCAAGATTAGATTGGTTATTATCTTATCTAATCAGGATGGCTCCCACTGTTTTCATTAAATCTTCCTTCAAACCCTAAAAGGTAAGACTAGCTGGGATTAATTACACCTTACAAGTTCGCCAATCTTTCGGCCAGGCCAGTGTTGGTACTTTGAGGGAGGTTCCCCGTGCTTTCGTACGGACCTAATTAAAATAAATCTCATTTTCCCATAGGCATAACCTCGTTAACACCTTTCTAGACACCTACTTTATCGGCTAATTGTCATTTGTAAAACTCTCTCAGGAGTAACTTTTACTCGCAGTGGGTATCGGGATCCAACTATCTCATAGAAGGTATGCAATCTCATTGCAAATTTCAACACTTGAAATTCCCGATAATACTTTTGCCCCTAGCAACTCATGACCTTGGCTATAGTCAACAAATCATAAGCGCTAGCTAAGTTCAACCCGTCATTTCCCGATTGAATTAAACCCACCCGTACGACCCTTGGCTAAGTTCAACATAGTCGTACGACTACCCTAACTCAATCACATCTCATGTTTTAGCAGATAAATACTAATTAGCTACCGTACACTACGCCTTGGCTAAGGTCAACAAACGCAGCATGAATACTGACTAGTCTCTATCTGAAAAGACGGAGGTTCAGAAAACCATGAGCGTAATGAACTTGATATCGTTGTAGAAACAAGTGATTTTGAAAAAGGAGTGTTTCTGAGGCTTTTACTAGTTTCGCTAAAGAGGTCACTCCCGGTGAAGGGATCTCAGCTCTTTCTATAAGGTTACTAGGCACTCTCACAAGGGTCTATAAGGCATCAACCATGCCCGATTTAAAATTTAGACGTGCCGAACAACCCTAACTAAGATCTTTAAATTAGAGATTAGGCGAAACAAAGCATGTTAAACACTTTAACACTAAGAGTTTGGGATTACAACCTTTGTAGTCTGATCCTTCACTTCTAAAGCTCCGTGGTGAGGTCCCTTCGCTGCGATCATCATGTACCCGGACTCTAGAGATGCTCCACGAAGAGAATGATGCAAACTTTCTTCCGATCTTCGATAACAAAGATGATCTACCTTGAAGTTTCATTAACACAAACTCTCACTTACTAATGAAGTGAACACCCTAATCTAATTGGCAAGAATAGATTAGGATGATGAAGTAGGAATTTATCTCTCATTTGTTTTCTTAATCTCACTCAAAATCATCACTAATGAAAAAACTAGAAAGCTTTTCCATTGATAAAAGAGAAGGAAGAAGAAGAACCATTTCTTTTGTGATGAATAATGAATCCATGTGATGTTAGAAATGCAACCATGGGTTTAGTATGATAACTTAACCCATGTAGAGAATCAACCATGGTGAAGGGTTGGGTTGAGTTAATAAATATCATACAAAAATATCTTTACAAAATATCTTTGCAAAAACAAAAGAAAAAGCTTCTAGAAGCTTCAAGAAAAATTAACCCAAATCAAACCTTAATCATGTTTAATCTCCACTTATCATGTTGCATTAATAACCCTAACATGTTACAATATTATATATCACATATACAATATTTATTGTAACAAAATAAAATAATACAATTAACATATATCGCATATATATCAATGTATTACCCGAGTGAGAAAAAGAATCTTTTTGTGAGCTTATACTAGTTAATGTAATTTAATATATCAAATATATAATTATACATTAAATTATCGAATCAACACTTGATCCGATAATCCGGCTATTTCACAAATAACCGACTAATATAATCTGTATCATTTCATTGAATCAACACTTGATCCGATAATCCGGCTATATCTCATATACCCGGCCGATATCACATATCGTGAGAATCTAATACGGTATCACATACACGTATTGTTCTCGGTCCTGCACATATCATATATGTGCTCCTACTCCATTTTGCCTGAGCCAAGAAACCTCTGTGTAGGACTCTAAAGAATCGCCAATACGCCGACAGTAGGTGATGATCATATCAAACACCCACAAGCTGTAAGCGGTGAGCTAAATGTAACAGCCACCCAGGTATTAAGAGATCAGAAGATCAACAAGCAAACCTGTACATTCTCCTGCGAATCCAATCAGTAACACTCCCGTACAGTCCGGTCTCTTCGTCTGATATATCGCATATCTCGCCTAGAGGTGGTAAACGTCAGACCCCAGTAGCTTGATAAGTCGTGTCGATATAAGGTCTATAACAGTTCGAGAAACTACTGATAACACTTACCAGTAAATCTCAGCAACTCTGGCCAGGGATTTCCAGTTATAGCCAATCGAACATAGCGCGACATCAACTCCCTATACCGGGAGAAACGAATCCCCTCCTATCGCTCATTGCCTCCATATGATTCGGGACTGTACCTAAAAGACACATTTTTGCATGCCCTCTTGGACGTGGTATGATGGAAATCAAAGCAAAGTGGTAATAACACAAGGCTCTATGACAATCTCGGGTCTACAGACTAACCTGTACCAGTGTCACCAGAGAACTACCATCTGACGTGAGGTATAATATCATCTAGGAGTTCTCGGCGAGTCCGTCCAGTGTACCCAGTCTCTACTGAGCACCCGTATACCTTCTCTGATGTCAAACACCAATGTATTTGGGATCATCCATCGCCCATCATATGGGTTAAGAAGCGCATACGCTAGTCTACACTGGAGTATCGATGCCCTGTCTCGGTACTCCCATGACTAGGAACATTTGAAGGATGTACTTGACGACTACACTGTCCCCACTAGTATGATCCACATCATAGTCCTTGTAGTCAAGTACTCATCCTAAGGGCTTTATCAACATGTAACAAAGAGACAATCAGAGTACACGTTAAGATAAAGGGCAACCAGATAGCATACTATCATGTCGAGCAAGAAAGTCCTCCCTATATATGTCCAAGCATCCACTACAATATACATCGTATGTACAGTAATGGCCTCTAGGGAATACACATAACTAACAATCTCCCACTTTCACTAGGGCCATCTGTTGTTGTTGGAGATAGTGCCCTCAGAGTCAATTATTGGATCACAGGCACGTGATTGCAATGATTGAGGGAGGACCTATACCGATAGGACAATCTTACTCAAGATGATAGTATGCTATCTGGTTTATCTTTATCATCGTGTACTGCTTTAGGTGACCTTACAGGTCACTATTGCACGTTGATAGATCCCCTAGGATTATTGCTTGACTGCCAGCAGTATGAGAGTGATCATATACGTGGGTGCTGGGGTCTATAAGCACATCCTTAAAAGGTTCCTAGTCGTGGGAGTTTCGAGACAGGGCATCGATACTCAAGAGTAGACTAGTGTATACAGTCGAGACCCCGACGAGGGGTGGTGGCCGGTCTCATAAGCCACTGGTGTCATTTGGTTCACCTAAAATGTATACAGGTGCTCATTGGGTTATGAGTACACCGGACAGGACTCGCCGGGAACATGCTAGTTGGTCTTATACCTGACGTTAGATAGCAGTTCCCTGGTGACATGTGTACAAGTTAGTTCATCGACCTGAGATCGTCTTTTGTCTCGTGTGAGTTCCCACGGTGCTTTGATTACTACCCTACCACGCTTAAAGGAGACGTGCAAACAGGTTTTAGTTGGGTACAGTCCCGAGCCACATGGAGGCAGTGAGCGGATCTGCAGAGGTTCGTCTCTCCCGGTATTGGGGGTGAGGTCGCGCTGTGTCTAGGAGAGCCATTACACGAAGTCCATGGCTAAGGCAGGAGATTTACCGGTAGGTATTCCAGTAATATCTCAGGGTGTTATGGGCTACACTCCGACACGACTTGTACTGCTTTTGGGGGTCTGACTTTTACCAACCCCCTAGGCCCGCCATGCGATGCTCATAGATGAACGGACCGGACTGTACGGATATTGTCACTGACAGGCACAGTAGGGTGTCAGGATGAGCTCGCTCATCGACGTCCCTTTTGGTCAATACCTGGTAGCTCGTCACGTATGGCTAATACCTCTGACGTGCTAGTGGTTAAATCCACAGCCAAAGTATTGACGAGTCTTTAGAGTCCCCCACAGACTGTTTTCTCAAGTTTCGGGCGAAACGCTGTAGAGGCCATATGGAGATATGGCAGGGTTAGATCAGATATGTGCGGTATTGCATGGACCATGATCGGACGGATAATACTAGCGGGCTTTGGTTTAAGCCGGATCCTAGTATTGTACAGTGTAGATTTTGTCTCTTTGCATTTGTATTCAGTGGGAATACAAATGCGGACATGTATATGCAGTCGCGGGGTTTTCCTATAATTTATTACGGGATCAGTTTACTGAAGTTGCCAGTTTGCATTCCGTTCCGGCCAGTTTTCCTTTGTTCCTTCGCGGCCGGATTTTTCTGATGGAGGGGCTAATTTGCATATTTGCAAATTAGCAGTTTTGGAGGGTTTATTTGTGATATGAGGCATTATGATAACAATAGCATCTTTGCTTTTCTTCTTTCATGATGGCTAGCATTAAATGAGATTAGAGTTGATCTTGATATGGATATGACATTTATTCCTCATTATCTTCACATAGCTTATGGTTACCATTTGCTATCCCTACACTCACCTCCCTTGTGTTTATCCCCCCATTCATTTTTGGCCGGCCACTTCTAGGAGGGAGAGAGAGAGGTTCATTTTTTGGGTGGTGGCAAAATGTTCATTTGATATCATTTTTAGATTACACCAAAAATCCTAAGCTCATTTCCATTCTTCACCTCCATCAAAGTGGCAACTTCATACCCCACGAGACAAAGCTACTACACTTCATCTACAGTATTTCTTGGGCACGTCGGCTTGCCAACTTCGTGCGCGAGTTGCCTCGGTCCAGAGGTGGGAGCCCGTAAAAGAACCCGGCGATGTGATGCCCGTTCTGACGAAGAGCTGAAGACCGGAGATTCCGCGAGGAGATCGGAGTGGAGGCCGAAGACCGAAGGACACGGATCGCTCGGTATAGCTTCCTACTCCTTTTCTAGTTTGCTAGCATTAGGTTAATGGCCCGATCCGGGATTTTAGTGCGCGGTGGTGCCGGTTTCTAGTTATTAGAATAGTTTCGTTTCCGCATTCCGGCGTCGGATTGACGGCCGGGGCGCCGCCGTGCACTTACAGTTGTGATATCACATACCCAACAATTAGCTGTGGTTGAAGTATCTCATATTCAACCATCCCATAAAAGTCTCTACTGGGAAAAAGGCCTTTGTGAGTGGATCCGCGCTGTTGTCCTCTGTGTCTACTCTTCTAACCTCGATCTCCCTGGAGATCAACCATCTCCATGATCAGGCGATACTGCCTAAGAATTATATCTGGATTTCTGATAGGACGGGGGTTCCTAGGCCGAAGCCATAACTCCATTGTCACACAATGGTTGGAACGAAGTTCATCTCATGAACTTATATATATCCAGAATGCCTCTTTGGTAGCATCCTTGGTAGTGATTTATCCTGCCTTTATCGTCTAGTATGTCACGGTATCTAGCTTGGAACTCTTCTAACATACCGTCCCTCCACTGAGGGTAAACACAATACCTATGACTGACATTCAGTCTACCTTACCACCCTGGAACTATTCCAGCGATTCTCCCCAGGATCGATTGATACCATCTCACTACACCTAGTGAGAATCCTAACATCCAATTAGATCTATCTCATAGATCCAAAACCCATGATTTAGGAGGTATCGCTTTGATCCTATATGGAGAATCCTTGTGATAAGCAGAGATTGACCGAGTGTAGCATAGGAAACTCCTTCCCTATCAAGAGTATGTCATCCATGTACTCTACGAGGATCACCACCATACTCCCTACTACCTTTTTGTATATACTAGGTTCATCTACCATTTTGATGAAGTCAAACTCTTTGACTACCACATCAAAACAGACGTTCCAACTCCGCGATGCCTGATTTATCACATAAAACATCTTGCACACGTTTCCGCTGATCCCACTGTCTATGAAGCCCTCTGGCTGTGTACTTATAGACGCTCTCTTCCAAATCATCATTTAAAAAAGCAGTCATGACACCCAACCACCAGATATCGTAGTCATGGTATGTAGTAGTAGAAAGTAGGATCTGGATGGACTTAAGCATAGCTTTGAAAGTCTCAACTTTTCGATGTACACTAAGTAATCTTCTCAAGATATACTTGCTCCTGATGGAGATTTAACCCTTCAGATAAAGCAACCAAAGTCCATACTTTGTTGGTGTATAAGGATTCCATCTCAGATCGCAAAGCATCCAGCCATTCTTATAGAGTCCCCACTCCTGATGACCAGCTCGAAACTAGTTGGGTCATCATCTCATGATGCAATCCTCGCTCCTACTGTCATAGAGAAATCGAATTATCTCTCAGGTGGGTGAGGAACCCTACTAGATCGGCGGAGAGGCTGAGGTTCGTTGGAAACTATTGAATCCTTCGGGTTTACCAAATCATCAGCTGCAGTTTGTATAGCTGGAACTCTTTCCAGTTCTACCTCATGACCACTAATTTCTTCACAAGAAATTCCCTTTCACAAAGGTGGCATGATGAGAAATAAAACATCTTTTGTTCCTCGGTTTGGTAGAAGATATTCCCTTGCGAATGCTTGGGATATCCAACAAACTTTCACATAACTGACTTTGCCTCGAGCTTGTCCGGATTATGCTTTTAGAGATAGGCTGGACAACCACAAATCTTAACAAACTTAAGATATGGGCTCTTCCCATTCTATATCACATATGAAGTGGTAGGCAACTGATTTGATTGGAGCCCTATTCAATAGGTATGCAGCTTCTCAAGTGCATAACTCCCAAAAGGAAATAGGAAACTCAGTAGTACTCATCATAGAGCACACCATATCAAATAGGGTGTGTTTGCTCCGCCTTGATACATCGACGTGCTGTGGTGCATACGGAGGAGTAATGCTGAGAGAGAATCTCATTCTCCTTTAGAAAAGTCCAGGAATTCCGTGCTTAAGTGTTCTCCTCCTTGATCTCATCAAAGGACATAATACTTATACCCGTTTTTGGTTCTCTATTTCTAACTCATATTCATTGAATTTCTCAAAAGGTTCAGACTTGTGTTTCAACAGGAACATATGTCCGAATCTTGAGAGATAAACAGTGAATGTAATGAAGTATAAAGAACCGATCTTGGCATTTGTAGACAGGGGACCTTACATACATCATCATGTATCAATCCCAAGAGTTCACTAACTCTTTCTCTGTTTCCAATAAACAGAGCTATGGTCATCTTATCTTTGTGACATGACCGGCAAGTTTCACAAGATGTAAATTCAAACTAATTTAAATATGCATCTAAATGTAACTTCAGCTAGTCGGGTCGCATTGATATGACCTAGTCTACAATACCTCAAGAAGGATTCGTTCATTTCTGAACTCTTCCTCTTATGTGTGTTCTATATACTAAGAACTGTGGTTTGATTTAGAACGTCTATGCTTTTAGATAACGTGCTTGAACCGATCAACTCTTGATATAGGAAATGTTCAAAACATTATCCAACAATACAAAATTATATCCTTCTTTACTAATAAAGAGACTGATATGATGTTGTATATCAGGTTCGGTATCTAATAACATTCGTTCGGAATCAATATATTTATTAATACAGGGTGATAACTACCAACAGACTTGGCTGCAACACTTGCACCGTTTCTATCTCATAAAACTTATCACCCGTTCTCAGTTCTCTACCTATCTGTAGCCCATGTAACAAATTACATATGTGGAATCCTGATCCGGTATCTCATACCCAGGACGTAAAGGATACTGAGAAACAGTTCTCTGTAATGAACACACCCGAAGATGATGCATCAGCATGCACTTTCTTCGTTTGGGCGGCACGGAAATTCTGGTAATCCCCTATTTCCTGCTCGGTCTTATAACAATTATAAGTTGTAGCGGGACCAACGTTCCTTAGCACAGTATAACAAGCGGGTTCGGTCAATACATCCGTATTATTATCTTGATTAAGTTGTGACATAGTCGCAACCAGGAGAGAGAGAGAAGAAAACACTCAGCGTATGCTCTTGCAAGATTAGATTGGTTATTAATATATATCTAATCAGGATGTCTCCCACTGTTTTAGTCATATCTTCCTTCAAACCCTAAAAGGAAAGACTAGCCGGGATTAATTACACCCTACAAGTTCGCCAATCTTTCAGCCAGGCCAGTGCCGGTACTTTGAAGGAGGTTCCCGGTGCTTTCGCACGGACCTAATTAAAATAAACCTCATTTTCCCTAGGGCGTAACCCCATTAACACCTTTCTAGACACCTACTTGATCGGCTAATTGTAATGTGTAAAACTCTCCCAGGAGTAACTCTTACTCGCAGCGGGTATTGGGATCCAACTATCTCATAGAGGGTATGCAATCTCATTGCAAATTTCAACTCTTGAAATTCCCAATAATATTTTACCCCTAGCATCCTATGACCTTGACGGAGGCCAAACTACCCATAGTCCGCTAGTCAAGTTCAACCCGTCATTTCCTGATTGAATTAAACCCACCCGCATGACCCTTGATGGAGGCCAAACTACGCCGTACGAATACCCTAATCCAATCGCATCGTATGCTAGCAGATAAGCACTAGTTAGCTACCGTACACTACGCCTTGACGGAGGCCAAACTACCGCAGCACGAATACTAAGTAGTACTTATCTGAAATGACAGAGGGCTACGACAGGTTTTTAAGAAAACCCTTTGCGTAATGAACTTGATATCGTTGTAGAATCAAGTGATTTTAAATGGAGTGTTTTTAGGCCTTTTCTAGCTTTGCTAAAAAGGTCACTCCCGGTGAAGGGATCTCGGCTCTTTCCTCATCGAATAAGGTGCAGGATATTTCACAAATATCACTATGCAAAGCAAAAACTATAGAAGCAATCAAAAGACAAACCGAGATTGTAGCATCTGCTAGTTTCGCTAAAGAGGTCACTCCCGGTGAAGGGATCTTGGCTCTTTCCTTATCAAATAAGGTGCTGGATGTTCTACAAGGAACACCGCTATGCAAAGCAAGAACTAGAGCTACCAGTTTTTAAACAAGTTTCTACAACATCATTAGGTTTCTTTTATTTCATTAATCTCATTAATGAAGTCCCATTTTATTATGCTTCACAAGCATCACATTTGAAATGAAATCTACAATATAACATATATCTCATATATATAATATAAACATTTGTCTCAGGCAGTAATATGATCTCATCACAGAACATTGCAGCAGAAGAACATATATGAAATATTTGATATACTAGGAGGTCCGTGTTTTTAATACGAGCCTGTATAAAACACGGATTCCACGGTCGCGATGAATAGCCAAACCCACATCCCTAGATCCCTACGAGAGCGGCAAGCAACACTGCCAATTCTAGGGTTAGGAGACCCGGTCTCGACTCCTCGAGATGGTCTCCCACTGGACCCTAGAACCCAGTTACTTGTGCTCTCCGCCTTGAGTCTACCTGATGCGGAAAAGTAAATAATATACAATGGTGACATCATCCTCAGCCCGTAAGTGCCCCAATAAAAGAATATTACATACAAATGAATTTTACATGAATGAAAAAGAAAAACTCTCATCTCACATAAAAAACCCCGGCTATTCAGAATACGACGATCCAATATAACATATCACAGCAACACATAATATCTCATATCATCAACGTAAGCAAGTATGCGTATCCCGATTGTCGTTGATGTATAGCAACGAAGCCGGCGATACACCACATACTACGCTTACGGTCACAGAAAAGAAAGTGTAAAACTACAACAGTTGGAATCCGCAACCACCTTAGACATCGCATGCCTAACCAAATGAATTCCTTAGACATCGCATGCCTAACAATTATAAACCCCGCATTTTAGTCTCGATCTCGAAAACACTTTTCAATATCTAGTCGGGCAATTCAACAAGATTCCCGACATCCTGATCGAATGCTTGTCGCAAACTTTACTAGACGGCCGCACCCCCGGATGCCGTCGACGAAGTGCACTAAGACGGAACACCGCTGCCGCGAGCACCCGAACGGATGCTTTTGGCGACGGGGTTCTCCTACAGTCACTTGGTCGGGGCTATGGGGCGTGGCTATCTATTAAGTTTACCCGGTGAGTATCCGCGTGCACTACGTGATTGCGACGGACTTTTGATCGCATCAAAATCCCGTGGCAACCGATCATCTAAGACTAAAGTGCTAGATTTATAACATTCAAATTAGTTATCTCATAACTACTTGTGGATTCCAAATATAGTATCACATTCTAGATAACTAGACAATGTTAAACTTTCCGATCGAATAAACAAACACCCAAGATTTCCCAAATAGCTCAACACTTGAGCGGAGTTCAAAAAGTATCCATCACATGCTACAGTACCGATGGTCCAGCCGTAGAAGGGTCAAAACAACGCCTCACATGTGGCAACGCCGTACTGCCCCAAACCCTAAGGTTTCGAGGCAGTTCAGACGGTCACATAATCGAGTTAAGGTTTGTGTTTTTCTAGAGGGTCCACCGCGTTACTTGCACGACTAAGAACGTTCTTAAACTACGGAAAAATCCAACACTTGGAAAAAAAATCGGCAGGGGAAAAAGTGAGTTATTGATATCCGTTCGAACTTTTTAACACGTTCTAAAATACCCGAAAAAAACTTAAAATAAGTTAAACTTTCCGATCGAAACAACGAATACCAATACAACCCAAAAAACTCAACACTTGAGTAGAATAAAAATTCCCGGAACAATCAAGAAATCTGTACGGACATTACTGTGTAAAATACAAACCCTAATGTTACTGTATGGCCGCGGAACTACCGCACAAGCAAGGGTATTGCCGCGGTTCCGCGGCGCAATAGTGGTATTTTGGGTTCGTTTTGCACAGTAATCCATCAAATCACCTGCTGAATTTTCTGAGTATTTTTAATATGAAAAATGTCAACTTTTGAAAATTTTTCCAGAAACTAGGGTTTTACGGGTATTCGGAGTTCGATCAGACTTTAATCTTTGTCAAGACTTCGCCTAAAACTCTAGCTTGGCTCTGATACCACTGTAGGGTTACTAGGCACTCTCACAAGGGTCTATAAGGCATCAACCATGCTGGATTTAAAATTTAGACGTGCCGAACAACCCAAACCAAGATCTTTAAACTAGAGATTAGGCGAAATAATGCATGTTAAACACTTTAACGCTAAGAGTTTGGGATTACAACCTTTGTAGTCCGGTCCTTCACTTCTAAAGCTCCGTGTTGAAGTCTCTTCGCTGCGATCATCATGTACCCGGACTCTAGAGAGGCTCCACGAAGAGAATGATGCAAACTTGCTTCCGATCTTCGATAACAAAGATGATCTACCTTGAAGGTCATTAACACAAGCTCTCACTTACTAATGAAGTGAACACCCTAATCTAATTGGCAAGAATAGATTAGGATGATGAAGTAGGAATTTAGCTCTCATTTGTTTTCTTAATCTCACTCAAAATCATCACTAATGAAAAAACCAGAAAGCTTTTCCATTGAAAAAAGAGAAGGAAGAAGAAGAACCATTTCTTTTGTGATGAATAATGAATCCATGTGAGGTTAGAAATGCAACCATGGGTTAAGTATGATAACTTAACCCATGTAGAGAATCAACTATGGTGAAGGGTTGGGTTGGGTTAATAAATATCATACAAAAATATCTTTACAAAATATCTTTGCAAAAACAAAAAAAAAAGCTTCTAGAAAAATTAACCCAAATCTAACCTTAATCATGTTTAATCTCCACTTATCATGTTGCATTAACAAACCTAACATGTTACAATATTATATATCACATATACAATATTTATTGTAACAAAATAAAATAATACAATTAACATATATCGCATATATATCAATGTATTACCCGAGTGAGAAAAAGAATCTTTTTGTGAGCTTATACTAGTTAATGTAATTTAATATATCAAATATATAATTATACATTAAATTGTCAAATCAACACTTGATCCGATAATCCGGCTATTTCACAAATAACCGACTAATATAATCTGTATCATTTCATCGAATCAACACTTGATCCGATGACCCGGGTATATCTCATATACCCGGCCGATATCACATATCGTGAGAGTCTAATATGGTATCATATACACGTATTGTTCTCGGTCCCGCACATATCATATATGTGCTCCTACTCCGTTTTGCCTAAGCCAAGAAACCTCTGTGTAGGACTCTAATGAATCGTCAATACGCCGGCAGTAGGTGATGATCATATCAAACACCCACAAGCTGCAAGCGGTCAGCTAAACGTAACAACCACCCAGGTATTGAGCGATCAGAAGATCAACAAGCAAGCCTGTACATTCTCCTGCGAATCCAATCAGTAACACTCCCGTACACTTTCTTTATCGAATAAGGTGCAGGATATTTCACAAATACCGCTGTGCAAAGCATGAACTATAGAAGCAATCAAAAACAAAACCGAGTGAGTTGTAGCATCTGCTAGTTTCGCTAAAGAGGTCATTCCCGGTGAAGGGATCTCGGCTCTTTCCTTATCGGATAAGGTGCTGGATATTCTACAAGGAATTTCGCTATGCAAAGCAAAACTAGAGCTACCGTTTTTATAAATTTGATTCTACAACATCTTTTAGGTTTCTTTTCTTTCATTAATCTCATTAATGAATCCCATCAATTAAGCTTCCTAAGCATCACAGAAGAAACGAAAATACAACGTACGCTTATGCCATCCGCATTCGCCACTGTGTCCCGTTATGCACCGTTAGGTTACTTAACTAACGGCATAGCAGGGCGGGACTAGCGCGGGTGTAAAACATAAGCAACGTTTATTATATATCATATATAAAATAATAAAGCATTCGTCTCACGTATATAATATGATCACATCACAGTATATCAGCAGCATAAGAATCATATGAAATATTGGATATACTACGAGGCCCGTGTTTTATTTTCATCCTGTATAAAACACGGATTCCATAGTCGCAATGAATAGCCAAACCCACATCCCTAGACCCCTACGAGAGCGGCAAGCAACCCTACCAATTCTAGGGTTAGTAGATCTGGTCTCGACTCCTCGAGATGGCCTCCCATTGTACCCTAGAACCCGGCTACTTGTGCTCCCCTCCTTGGGTCTATCCTAATGCGGAAAAGTAAATTATATACAATGGTGACATCATCCTCAACCCGGAAGTGCCCCAATGAAAGAATATTACATAAAATGAATTTTACATGAATGAAAATAAAAACCCTCATCTCACATAAAACCCCCGACTATTCAAAACACGACGATCCAATATAATATATCACAGCAACACATAATATCTCATATCATCAACGTAAGCAAGTATGCGTATCCTAATTGTCGTTGATGTATAGCAACGAAGCCGGAGATACACCACATACTACACTTACGGTCGCAGAAAAGAAAGTGAAAAACTACAATATTTGGAATCCACAATCATCTTAGACATCATAAACCCGAAATATCACATATTACGGATTTCATGCCTAACTATATGAATTCCACATATTGTATCACATATATCAAATATCAAGACGATGTTTAACGTTTCGATCGAATCAACATACACACACTAATTACCCCGTGAGCTCAACACTTGAGCAAAGTCAAAATACTCAAAAACCATGCCACGGTGTCTATTGACCAGCCGTAGAAGAGGTTAACCAATGCCTCACCTATGACACCACGGAACTATGACAAACCCTAGGGTTCGATCATGGTTCTGGGCAGAGAATCGAGTTAAGGTTATTATATTCTTCTAGAGGGTCCATAGGGATACTTGCACGATTTTACGAATACAATCAACTAGGGAAAATTACAACACTTGGAAATTTCAGCGGGGTACAAAATGTGGTGTTCGAAGTGTAGGGTTCCTAGGCACTCTTACAAGGGTCTATAAGGTATCAACCATGCCCGATTTAAATTTTAGACATGCCGAACAACCCAAAGCTAGGATCTTTGCAAGATAATTAGGGTTTCGGATGCAAGTAAACATCTTTACAATTAAGAGAGAGAGATTACAACCTTTGTAGTCCGCTCCTTCGCTTCATAAGCTCCGAGTAGAAGTCCCTTCGCCGCGATCCATGATCTCCCGGACTCAAGAGAGGCTCCATAACCCGAACGATCCATGCTTGCTTGAAGTCTTCCTTTTCAAAGATGATCTACCTTGAAGTTCCTTTAACTCAAGCTCTTTCTCACTAATGAGGTGAACACCCTAATTTAATTGGCTAGATTAGATGAGGATGATGAAGTAGGATTTATGCTCTCTTTTATTATCAAATTCTCACTCTAATTCATCACAAATCTCAAAGCTAGAAAGCTTTGCAAAGAGGAAGAAGAAGAAGATGAATGAATAATCCTTTTTGTGATGAATAATGAAAAAGATTATATAGTCACGACCCGCAGGGTACGGAACGTGACTGGCACTTAAGTTTACGAAACGTCTAAAGACGTCCGTAAAATAAGTAAGCCAAAGCCCAGAAAACAAAACCAATTAAGCAAAAGAGTGAAGAAAACCCAATCATTTGAAGCAAGTTTATCAAATAAGTCATGTAAAACCCTTTTTAAAAACAATACCAATTTTTCCCGAAAATTTCGGCAGAATCTCCTTTGTAAATACTGGCCCCCAAAATGGGTACAACAAAATATATACATGAATCCAACAAAAAAGGGCATCCCCAAGCGGGAGATAGCTCTTCGCCATAAGGCGGTCACAAATCCCACGCAATGTAAATGACAACAAGCATAATAATCATAAGGAAGCATGAAAAAAAGTAGCATGTCGGCTCAAGTGAGCTCGACCCCAAAATACAGCATAAAATCCACAAACCTCACAGTCTCATCTCTAGGTCAATATACAATAAATCTGGTAGAAACAGTAGATGGAGTACACTAGATACAAAGAATATACAAGGTGGTACAAAATAATAACATAACCCACCTATGAGCAAATCTCGAGCCCAAGCAAAACAGGCAAAAGAACAAGTGCGCCCGCCGCTACTGAACTGACGGAGCGGACCTGCAAAAGACTGTGGCACAACGGGGGTGAGTTGCTAACTCGTGAGTAATAAATAACATCTGCAAAGGCTATCGTATGCATGCACACAAGCATCCTAGCATCTAAAATACAGGTATGACTGGATGCACTAGCAGGTGTGTATATCATATCAGTGTGCTAATATGTATGCAACATGAATATCTGAGGTCTCAATAGGTATATATAAGAAATATTTTATCTCTTTTTGTTTTTGAAACTCTTTTAGAATGCCAGCATAATGTCAATGAATCGACGAAAATCGGTGTCCAGCAACGACACCCAAAAGCTGTCTCAAATCTCATAAATGTATCTCTGGCCTCAGCCGTCCGGCTGACCCATCTCAAATATCAATATCTCATCATCTAGCGGCCACGGTCGGTATCCTCTGGATATCCGCCGTCCCAAACAGTCACCGGTAGGTAATCCGTCCCCTGCCAGGCTCAACGTCATCACCACATTCCTCTTGCCCCGGGGTACCCTACCGGGCCCACCATATACCCGTGCCGGTTCCTCCACTCCTCGACACGGATTTCCAAATCCACAGCAAACTCATGGTGGAAGACACTTACATCACTAGAAAACCGCAATTTTTACATATTTTAAAATATAATAAGTTTAGAAATTTTGCGGTTTTCCCCCCGAAATCCAGCAATATCATAAAATCTCAAGAAATCCTCATAAGTGCATATATCAATGATAATGAATGCGTATGATATCAATAATCAAGTTGCGATGTGTGATTAATGTATTAAGCATGAACAATGAATATGATGAAGTACATGCACATGAATAGCAATCCTACGGTTTCATTTTAAGGAAATAGCACAATTTAAGTATCAATTAGTAAAAGGTTTAAATTAAAGGTTATCTAGTGTGGTGGCATGGCAATTACCAGGGTGTGTGTGTAAACATGAATAGTGCTCGTGCTGCATATAAAACCTGGTAATGGTGCATGTGTCCTACAATTGAGTTTGCGTATATGGATATAACATATTGATCTAATTGCAGCAATTATCATGCCAGTATTATTATTCTAATGTCACAAGTGATTATCCAATTTACTATTTTCCAGTTTACTAAATCTATCGGGCGACTTGCGCCATCCAAACGATCGTCCCCCGTAGATGTTAAATCTACTCACCGGAATCCCTGGCTAGCTGTGTCCAATCACCGCCTTTCCCTTTCGCGCCGCGTCTGACGTTTCCGCGACCGAACCTGGAATTTACATCAGTACCAAATATAAGGTTACACATTCAAGAACGACGCAAAACCCCAACAAAACTAATAAAGTTCGCTAGCTAGGTACAACGTGCACAAGGTGCGCGGACACACGCGAAAATCGCAAAAACTGCCGAAAAACGCCGATTTGGTCGCCCGGCAAAACTAAAACCCGACTACCCAAAAACCGCACTCACGCATCCTAAAAGTCGCAGGACAAGCCATTACAATCATCAAGATATCAAAATTAATCCATCACATAATTTATATAAAAATCTAGTAAGCATTTCAATCCAAAATCGGTGCAAAAATCGCCGATTTGCGACAAAACGTCTACAATCTAGCATACTCACCCAAGCACACTACAAACAATCCACACACACTAATTACAACACATTAACCATGCTCCAAAACCTATATTCCACAACCAAACCCTTTCTTGATTTTTATAAATAGCAATTGCAAATCAAAATCCATACTTGAAAAACTTAATTAACACTAATTTCAAACCCAATTAGCAAGTTCACCCCTTAGATTTAGGTTAGCAAAATACTAGATAACGAATTAGGTTTAATCAATTAAATAATGCTTTCTAAAACTTAATCCACTCACTAAACAAGCTTCACAAACTAATACCAAACATAAACCCTCTCTTGAAAATTTAAAACAACAATTTCACCCTTCTAAAATTAACTAATTTAGCAAAATTGAAAACTATATCAACAAGGTAACTATATAGATTAGTTAATTAACCATTAGATTAACTATAAAACAACTTAATTAAGTATTATGGCTTCAAAACCCTAACTAAAATTTTCAAGCAAAACCTAAGAAACTAGATTAAACTACACTAAATTAACACTAAACCATACAACATAAGAAACTTAAACAAAAGAATTTAACATGATAGAAATTATACCTCTTGATCTATGGATCAAGCAAGGAAATTTTGCTCCAAATGATGGCCTCAACACCAAGATCCAAGCAAGAATGGCTAAGGATAATGATAGCTTAAGGATTTTGTTTGGATTTTTGAATTAAATCATGGATTTTGATGTATTTTCTTGAAGAAATTGAAGAAAATGAAAAGAAAAGAGAGGAAGAAGAGGGTGTACAGGATTTTCGGCCAGAGGAGGAATGGGGGAGGGTGTGGGCAAGTGGGGAAGGTCATGGGTCAAGTCCACAAAGTCAAATGCACCTTACTTTATTCATTTTAATTAAAATAAATCCAAAAAACCCCTTAAATCACTCAAGAAAGAAACTAAAGAAAAGAGATCAGAATTTTCTGGTCTCACACAAGGTGGGGCTGTCCTAGGGCTGAGGAAAAAGAGAGAGAGGTTTTACAAAAGAAATTTTATGCAAAAAGGCCCCCTACAACTCAAAAATTGCAAGTTTTAGCTCAAAATTCAATAAATTCGTTTCATAACATAAAAATTTGTTAAAAATCAAAATAAATTACTAAAAATTTATGTTATCACTAGATTATAATTATCATAATTTTAGAGATTAAAATTAGCCCGGAAAAATTTGTATTTATCGCTTATTTAATGTATTTTCTTACCGGCTTAAAATAATATTAAAAAATTGAAAAATAGGGAAAATTTTTTAAATGACCAAAATTTCATAATTAACTCATTAGCTACTAAAAACAAGTAATTACCTATCCATTTAAGGTATAATTAGCCCTAAACTGCAAAATATCGAGAAAGACGGTTTTCGGAAAAATACCGAAATTTCACCGAATTTCAGGAAAACACCAAAGCGACTTTTCAAGACGCTACAATCTTCCCCCCTTAAAGAAATTCGGTCCCCGAATTTAAAAATATAGCTACGCGTACCTTCGAAGAGATGGGGATATTTCTTCCTCATCTCGCCCTCGGTCTCCCAGGTAACCTCCTCGCTGCTCGGGCTACGCCAAAGGACCTTGACGGTTGGTATAATCTTCGACCTCAACTTCTTCACCTGCCGATCCAGGATGGCCACCGGCTGCTCTGCAAAAGAAAGGTCGCGCTCTAGCTGGACTGTCGGGTGCTGAATCGCATGCGAAGGGTCGTGAAGGTACTTGCGGAGCATCGAAACATGGAAGACGGGGTGAACATCGGGAAAGCTGGGAGGAAGAGCCAAACGATATGCAACTGCGCCGACACGCTCGAGGATCTCGAAGGGACCTACGAATCTAGGGCTAAGCTTCCCCTTTCGCCCAAAACGCATCACGCCCTTCATCGGAGAGACCCTCAGAAAAACATGGTCGCCAACTGCGAACTCTAATCTGCGACGGCGCCTGTCTGCATAGGATTTCTGCCTGCTCTGAGCCGCTCTCATCCGGTCTCGGATCAACTGTATCTTTGCTGTCGTCTCCTCAACAGCCCCAAAATGCTGCTCTCGCTGAGCTCTGTCCAACAAACGGGCGATCTGCATCTCCTCCCATACAATGCCTCGAAAGGTGCCATTTGAATAGTATCCTGGAAGCTGTTGTTGTAGGAGAACTCCACTAGAGGTAAATGACGATCCCAGCTACCACCAAAGTCTAAAACGCACGCTCTGAGCATGTCCTCGAGAGTCTGAATGGTCCGCTCTGACTGTCCGTCTGTCTGCGGATGAAACGCTGTGCTGAAGCTCAAACGAGTGCCCAAAGCCTCCTGAAGTCTCTGCCAAAGTCGGCTGGTGAACTGAGTGCCTCGATCTGACACGATACAAGTCGGTACGCCATGTAGTCGCACGATCTCGTCAATATAGAGCTGAGCATACTGAGCGAAGCTGAAAGTCGTCTTCACCGGAAGGAAGTGAGCCGCTTTCGTCAATCTATCCACGATCACCCAGATGGAGTCGTACCCTCGACTGGTCCTGGGTAGACCCACAACGAAATCCATCGAAATCTGCTCCCATTTCTACTCTGGAATGGGTAACGGCTGTAGCTCTCCTGCGGGCCTCTGGTGCTCGGCCTTGACTTGCTGACAAGTCAGGCATCTCGAAACGAACTCCGCAATGTCCCTCTTCATCCCGTCCCACCAGTAGGTCTCTCTCATATCATGGTACATCTTGGTGGAACCGGGGTGGACACTATACACTGATCGGTGTGCCTCCTCAAGAATGTCGCGCCGCAATCCATCAGCATCTGGTACGCACAGTCTAGATCCATATCGTAAAATCCCCTGATCATCAACCACGAACTCGGAAAATCTGCCCTGTCCCATCTGTGCCATGATCTCTGAGAAACGGTCGTCACTGCGCTGTGCCTCATATATACGGTCAAGAAACTGTGGGCGTGCACGAACATGCGCGAGCTGTCCCCTTGTCTGAGTGAACTCAAACTCAACTCGGCTGTCGCATAACATCTGCCAATCTGCTGACGACTGCCTCTGCACTGCGCGCAAAAAGGATAGACTACCCCCGGGCCTCCTACTCAACGCATCTGCCACCACATTTGCCTTGCCGGGGTGATATAAGATCTCGCAGTCGTAGTCTTTCACCAACTCCATCCAACGACGCTGTCTGAGGTTCAGGTCTCGCTGCTGAAATATGTACTTTGAGCTCTTGTGATCGGTGAATATCTGACACGACTCGCCGTACAGGTAATGTCGCCAAATCTTCAGTGCAAAGACCACTGCAGCCATCTCCAAATCATGAGTGGGGTAGTTCTGTTCATGCTTCTTCAACTGCCGAGAAGCGTAAGCGATCACCCGGCCATGCTGCATCAATACGCATCCTAATCCCACTCGCGAAGCATCACAGTAGACAACAAATCCGCCTGATCCCGAAGGTAAAGATAATACCGGCGCCGTAGTCAAACATGTCCGCAGCTGCTGAAAACTGCGCTCGCACTCCTCCGTCCATACGAAAGGAACTCCCTTCCGGGTCAAACCGGTCAACGGTGCAGCTATACTGGAGAAGTCCTGAACAAAACGCCTGTAGTAGCCCGCCAAGCCTAGAAAACTACGGATCTCAGTCACCGATGTAGGTCGGGGCCACTGCTGAACAGCCTCAATCTTCTTCGGGTCCACACAAATGCCGTCTCTCGTAACCACGTGACCCAAGAATCCGACGCTGTCCAGCCAGAAAGCACACTTGGAGAACTTCGCGAACAGCTGGTGCTCCCTCAGAGTCTGTAACGTAATCCGCAAGTGCTGCTCGTGCTCCTCTCTGCTCCGGGAGTACACCATGATATCGTCGATAAACACGATGATGAACAAGTCAAGATACAGCCTGAATGTACGATTCATCAAATCCATAAATGCTGCTGGGGCGTTGGTGAGTCCGAACGACATCACCAAAAACTCGTAGTGGCCGTAGCGCGTGCGGAAAGCTGTCCTCGGTATATCCTCCTGTCGAACTCGCAGCTGATGGTATCCTGATCGCAAGTCGATCCTCGAAAAATACCCCGCACCCTGAAGCTGGTCGAACAAATCATCAATGCGCGGCAACGGATATCTGTTCCGAACGGTAACTTTGTTCAGCTGGCGGTAGTCGATACATAAGCGCAAACTTCCATCCTTCTTCTTGACAAACAGGACCGGAGCACCCCACGGAGAAACACTCGGTCGAATAAGCCCCTTATCCAACAAATCCTGCAACTGATCCTTCAGCTCTCGAAGCTCTGCCGGGGCCATCCGATAAGGCGGTATAGAAATAGGCCCCGAACCGGGAATCAAATCAATGCAGAACTCAACATCGCGCTCAGGCGGTAGCCCAGGTAGCTCATCAGGGAAAACATCAGGGAACTCACAAACTACCGAGACCCGGTCCAACGGAACCTCTGCAGCTCGAGTATCACAAACAAACGCTAAGAATCCCTGACATCCCTTCCGCAAGAGTTGACCAGCGCGAAGAGAAGAAATTAAGCTGGGAAGGGTGACACTGCGGTCTCCCTGAATAACAAGGACTGGCTCTCCCGGAAAGCTAAATCTGACTGCCTTCTCACGGCAGTCCACCGAAGCATAACAAGTGGCTAGCCAATCCATGCCCAGAAGCACATCAAAGTCCAACATATCGAGGAGTATCAAATCAACTGATGAATCCCCCTCCCCGATACGAACGGAACACAAACGAAATACAAAACGAGCGACAAACGACTCGCCTACCGGAGTAACAACAACAAGCGGCTGATCTAACGACGACGACTCACGGCCCAACATCGGTGCAAAGTGTGTAGATACGTACGAATGTGTGGAACCTGGGTCGAATAATACCCGGGCGTCGAAAGAACAAACTGGCAAGGTACCTGTCACAACGGCATTGGATGCCTGCGCATCCTGCGGTGTCAAAGCAAATACTCGGGCCTGTCCTCCACCGATAGCGGGCTGACCTCGACCTCGGCCTCTGCCTCCTCGTCCTCTCTGAACAGGACCGCCGCGTCCACGGCCTCTCGGTGCACCTAACTGGCGTGGAGCATCGCCTGGGGTAGGAAGTAGGGCTCTCTGAGGAGGGGGTGGTGATGGTGGTAGGGTCACATGCGGAACTGTCGCCGCTCCCTGTCGTCTCACTGGACAGTCTCTGACAAGATGGTGCAGACTCCCGCACCCAAAACATCCTTGCGACGGCTGCTGCCCCTGGGGATAAGAACCATATAACTGTCCCCGCCCAAATCCTCTGCCAGGCCTATCTCTCGGAAAGAATCTGGCGTGCTGCCTCTGAGGCGGTACATCGGTGCGCATCCTCTTCGGCCCAGAAACGGCCGAAGTCCGTGATATGCGTGCCTCCATCCGCAATGCCGTATCCATAGCAGCTGAATAAGTGTCGTAGTGCTGGGCGCCAATGGCAAGATATAGCTGGGCATCAAGTCCCTGTACGAACCTCTTCACCATCTTCTCCTCGGTATCCACCAAATACTGAGCATATCGGGATAACTGTGTAAACTGGATATCATACTCAGACACCGTCATCCCAGGTGTCTTGACTAAGGCCTCGAAGCTGCGAGCTCTGGCGTCACGAACGCTCTCTGGAAGGGAACGGGCTAGAAAGACCGCTGTAAACTCGACCCAAGTCATAGGCGGTAGATCTGTAGCTCGACCTCTCAAGACTGACTCCCACCATGTCTGCGCGAGACCCTCTAGTCGGAAACTCGCAAGCTCTACCCATCGATCATCCGAACATCTCAGCGAACGGCAGATCCTGGCTAAACTGTCAAGGAACGTCTGTGGGTCCTCCGCTGTCTCGGTGCCGGTGAATACTGGAGGTCTCAGCCTCATGAAATCCCGTAGTGAAACCGGAATGGCCACGGTGGTAGTAGTAGGAGCAGGTATCATGGTCGTCTGTGACGTAGTAGGTACGTCATCCGGCCTCGGTGTACGACTGGCTGCAACTAGGGATCCTACCATCTGACGTAGCTCTTGCATGCCTCCCATCATCTGTCGCAACTCCTCCATACCGGTCTCGAGCCTATCCATACGGCCTGGGGAAGGTGGATCGGTCTGTCCCTGCGGCGTAGGCAGACCACCCTGCTCAGTCCTAGTCTCGGACGAGCCAGCTCGAATCTCGTCTCTGGCGGCAGCCCTCTGTGCCCTCGTAGCCTTCGGCGGCATAGTGGCTGTTACAGGAAAACGGATAGTAAGGACAGTGCAATAGGATTATAGGATACACGGAATTGAAGAAGGAAATTTCCAAGCAAGTATCCTAAAGTCACTTAGGCGGAGTACCGTATCGTAAGTATGCCGCGGACATACGCACGCTACGTTACGCTGCTTAAGTCACTTACTCCATCTACCAAGGGTCATCCTACACTCACAAAGGTAAAACCTATCGCTCAGATACCAACTTTGTCACGACCCGCAGGGTACGGAACGTGACTGGCACTTAAGTTTACGAAACGTCTAAAGACGTCCGTAAAATAAGTAAGCCAAAGCCCAGAAAACAAAACCAATTAAGCAAAAGAGTGAAGAAAACCCAATCATTTGAAGCAAGTTTATCAAATAAGTCATGTAAAACCCTTTTTAAAAACAATACCAATTTTTCCCGAAAATTTCGGCAGAATCTCCTTTGTAAATACTGGCCCCCAAAATGGGTACAACAAAATATATACATGAATCCAACAAAAAAGGGCATCCCCAAGCGGGAGCTAGCTCTTCGCCATAAGGCGGTCACAAATCCCACGCAATGTAAATGACAACAAGCATAATAATCATAAGGAATCATGAAAAAAAGTAGCATGTCGGCTCAAGTGAGCTCGACCCCAAAATACAGCATAAAATCCACAAACCTCACAGTCTCATCTCTAGGTCAATATACAATAAATCTGGTAGAAACAGTAGATGGTGTACACTAGATACAAAGAATATACAAGGTGGTACAAAATAATAACATAACCCACCTATGAGCAAATCTCGAGCCCAAGCAAAACAGGAAAAAGAACAAGTGCGCCCGCCGCTACTGAACTGACGGAGCGGACCTGCAAAAGACTGTGGCACAACGGGGGTGAGTTGCCAACTCGTGAGTAATAAATAACATCTGCAAAGGCTATCGTATGCATGCACACAAGCATCCTAGCATCTAAAATACAGGTATGACTGGATGCACTAGCAGGTGTGTATATCATATCAGTGTGCTAATATGTATGCAACATGAATATCTGAGGTCTCAATAGGTATATATAAGAAATATTTTATCTCTTTTTGTTTTTGAAACTCTTTTAGAATGCCAGCATAATGTCAATGAATCGACGAAAATCGGTGTCCAGCAACGACACCCAAAAGCTGTCTCAAATCTCATAAATGTATCTCTGGCCTCAGCCGTCCGGCTGACCCATCTCAAATATCAATATCTCATCATCTAGCGGCCACGGTCGGTATCCTCTGGATATCCGCCGTCCCAAACAGTCACCGGTAGGTAATCCGTCCCCTGCCAGGCTCAACGTCATCACCACATTCCTCTTGCCCCGGGGTACCTTACCGGGCCCACCATGTACCCGTGCCGGTTCCTCCACTCCTCGACACGGATTTCCAAATCCACAGCAAACTCATGGTGGACGACACTTACATCACTAGAAAACCGCAATTTTTACATATTTTAAAATATAATAAGTTTAGAAATTTTGCGGTTTTCCCCCCGAAATCCAGCAATATCATAAAATCTCAAGAAATCCTCATAAGTGCATATATCAATGATAATGAATGCGTATGATATCAATAATCAAGTTGCGATGTGTGATTAATGTATTAAGCATGAACAATGAATATGATGAAGTACATGCACATGAATAGCAATCCTACGGTTTCATTTTAAGGAAATAGCACAATTTAAGTATCAATTAGTAAAAGGTTTAAATTAAAGGTTATCTAGTGTGGTGGCATGGCAATTACCAGGGTGTGTGTGTAAACATGAATAGTGCTCGTGCTGCATATAAAACCTAGTAATGGTGCATGTGTCCTACAATTGAGTTTGCGTATATGGATATAACATATTGATCTAATTGCAGCAATTATCATGCCAGTATTATTATTCTAATGTCACAAGTGATTATCCAATTTACTATTTTCCAGTTTACTAAATCTATCGGGCGACTTGCGCCATCCAAACGATCGTCCCCCGTAGATGTTAAATCTACTCACCGGAATCCCTGGCTAGCTGTGTCCAATCACCGCCTTTCCCTTTCGCGCCGCGTCTGACGTTTCCGCGACCGAACCTGGAATTTACATCAGTACCAAATATAAGGTTACATATTCAAGAACGATGCAAAACCCCAACGAAACTACTAAAGTTCGCTAGCTAGGTACAACGTGCACAAGGTGCGCGGACACACGCGAAAATCGCAAAAACTGCCGAAAAACGCCGATTTGGTCGCCCGGCAAAACTAAAACCCGACTACCCAAAAACCGCACTCACGCATCCTAAAAGTCGCAGGACAAGCCATTACAATCATCAAGATATCAAAATTAATCCATCACATAATTTATATAAAAATCTAGTAAGCATTTCAATCCAAAATCGGTGCAAAAATCGCCGATTTGCGACAAAACGTCTACAATCTAGCATACTCACCCAAGCACACTACAAACAATCCACACACACTAATTACAACACATTAACCATGCTCCAAAACCTATATTCCACAACCAAACCCTTTCTTGATTTTTATAAATAGCAATTGCAAATCAAAATCCATACTTGAAAAACTTAATTAACACTAATTTCAAACCCAATTAGCAAGTTCACCCCTTAGATTTAGGTTAGCAAAATACTAGATAACGAATTAGGTTTAATCAATTAAATAATGCTTTCTAAAACTTAATCCACTCACTAAACAAGCTTCACAAACTAATACCAAACATAAACCCTCTCTTGAAAATTTAAAACAACAATTTCACCCTTCTAAAATTAACTAATTTAGCAAAATTGAAAACTATATCAACAAGGTAACTATATAGATTAGTTAATTAACCATTAGATTAACTATAAAACAACTTAATTAAGTATTATGGCTTCAAAACCCTAACTAAAATTTTCAAGCAAAACCTAAGAAACTAGATTAAACTACACTAAATTAACTCTAAACCATACAACATAAGAAACTTAAACAAAAGAATTTAACATGATAGAAATTATACCTCTTGATCTATGGATCAAGCAAGGAAATTTTGCTCCAAATGATGGCCTCAACACCAAGATCCAAGCAAGAATGGCTAAGGATAATGATAGCTTAAGGATTTTGTTTGGATTTTTGAATTAAATCATGGATTTTGATGTATTTTCTTGAAGAAATTGAAGAAAATGAAAAGAAAAGAGAGGAAGAAGAGGGTGTGCAGGATTTTCGGCCAGAGGAGGAATGGGGGAGGGTTTGGGCAAGTGGGGAAGGTCATGGGTCAAGTCCGCAAAGTCAAATGCACCTTACTTTATTCATTTTAATTAAAATAAATCCAAAAAACCCCTTAAATCACTCAAGAAAGAAACTAAAGAAAAGAGATCAGAATTTTCTGGTCTCACACAAGGTAGGGCTGTCCTAGGGCTGAGGAAAAAGAGAGAGGGTTTTTTCAAAAGAAATTTTATGCAAAAAGGCCCCCTACAACTCAAAAATTGCAAGTTTTAGCTCAAAATTCAATAAATTCGTTTCATAACATAAAAATTTGTTAAAAATCAAAATAAATTACTAAAAATTTATGTTATCACTAGATTATAATTATAATAATTTTAGAGATTAAAATTAGCCCGGAAAAATTTGTATTTATCGCTTATTTAATGTATTTTCTTACCGGCTTAAAATAATATTAAAAAATTGAAAAATAGGGAAAATTTTTTAAATGACCAAAATTTCATAATTAACTCATTAGCTACTAAAAACAAGTAATTACCTATCCATTTAAGGTATAATTAGCCCTAAACTGCAAAATATCGAGAAAGACGGTTTTCGGAAAAATACCGAAATTTCACCGAATTTCAGGAAAACACCAAAACGACTTTTCAAGACGCTACAGATTACAAATGCAACCATGGTCAAAGATGACAAGGCAAACCTTTGTTGAGAGTTAACTAGGGTTAAGGGTGTGGTTTGGGTTTACAAATATCTCACAAAAATATCAACCATAATATCTTTGCAAGAAACAAAAGAAAACCTTCTAGAAGGTTCATGAAAGAACTAACCCAAATCAAACCCTAACCATATTTAATCTCTACTAATCACGTTGCATTAGTAATTATAATATGTTACAAAATTATATATCACATATATACTATATTTTGTAACAAAAAAAAAATAATACAATTAACATATATCGCATATATATCAATGCATTATCTGGTGAGAAAATGAATCAATAAAGTGAGCCAATATCAGATAATGTAATGTAATATATCATATATATAATTATACATTAAATTATAGAATCAACACTTGATCCGACAATCCGGCTATATCGCATATAACCGACTAATATATCATGTACCGATTCATCGATTCAACACTTGATCCGATGACCCGGCACATATCAAAATATCGCGAGAATAGAATACGGTATCTCATATCGTGTTATCCTCGGTCCTGCACATATCACATATGTGCTCCTACTCCATTTTGCCTGAGTCAAGAAACCTCTGTGTAGGACTCTAAAGAATCGTCAATACGCCGGTAGTAGGTGATGATCATATCAAACACCCACAAGATGCAAGCGGTCAGCTAAACGTAACAGCCACCCAGGTATTGAGCGATCATAAGATCAACAAGCAAGCTTGTACATTCTCCTGTGAATCCAAACAGTAACACTCCCGTACAGTCCAGTCTCTTCGTCTGATATGTCGCATATCTAGTCTAGGGGTGGTATACGTCAGACCCTAGTAACCGATAACTCGTGTCGATATGAGGCTCATAACAGGTCGAGAAACTACTGGTAATAACACTTACCAGTAAATCTCTATATCAGCCCTGGCCAGGGACTTCCAGTTATAGCCAATCGAACACAGCACAACATCAACTCCCAATACCGGGAGAGACGAATCCCCTCCTATCGCTCATTGCCTCCATGTGATTCAGGACTGTACCCAAAAGACACCGTTTTGCACGCCCTCTTGGATGTGGTAAGGTGGAAATCAAAGCACAGTAGGAATCACACAAGACTCTATGAGGATCTCGGGTCTACAGACTACCCTGTACCAGTGTCACCGGAGAACTGCCATCTGACGTGAGGTATAATACCATATGGGAGTTCTCGGCGAGTCCGTCCAGTGTACCCAGTCTCCACTGAGCACCCGTACACCATCCTTGATGTTAAACACCGATGGATATGGGATCATCCATCGCCCATCATATGGGTCAAGATGCGTATACGCTAGTCTACTCTGGTGTATCGATGCCCTGTCTCGATACACCCTCAACTAGGAACAGTTATAGGATGTACTCATTGACTACCATAGCCCCATTAATATGATCTCATCATAGTCCCAGTAGTCGAGTACATATCCTAATGGCTTTATCAACATGTGAGAGTAAGACAGTAAACTAATATAAGTCAACATGTTAAGATAAAGTGAAACTAAATAGCATACTATCATGACAAGAAAGAAAGTCCTCTCTATATATATCCAAGCATCCATTATTATATACATCATATGTACAACAATGGCCTCTAGGGCATATATATAACTAACAATCTCCCACTTGCATTAAGGCCAGCTGTTGTAGTATCTAATACCTAGCATCCCGAATAATCTCTCAAACTGTATCTGGGGAATGGCCTTCGTGAGTGGATCCACAGTGTTGTCCTTCGTATGTACTCTCTTGACCTCGATCTCCCAGCGATCAACTATCTCCCTGATCAGGTGATACCGCCTCAGAATATGTCTGGACTTCTGATGGAACCTGGGTTCCTTGGCCAAAGCCACAGCTCCATTGTTATCACAATACAGAGGTATTGGATGCTCAATGGATGGAACCACACCAAGTTCACTAATGAACTTCTTTATCTAGACAGCCTCTTTGGCAGCATCGTTGGCAGTGATGTATTCAGCCTCCATCGTCGAGTCTGCAACGGTATCCTGTTTGGAACTCTTCCAACACATCGCCCCTCCATTGAGGGTAAAGACAAATCCCGAGTGCGACTTAGAGTCGTCCTTATCACTTTGGAAGCTTGAATCGGTAAAGGACTCCACCTGGAGTTCTTTATTACCATACACCAAGAACATCTCTTTAGTTCTTCTTAAGTACTTGAGAATGTTCTTCACAGCTATCCAGTGACTCTCTCCAGGATCTGCTTGATACCTACTCACTACACTTAGTGAGTATGCTACATCGGGTCTGGTACATAGCATCGCGTACATGATAGAGCCTACTGCCGAAGCATAGGGTATCCCTTGCATGCGAGCTCTCTCCAAATCAGTCTTGGGAGACATCTCTTTGGAGAGAGTGAGTCCAGAGATCATGGGTAGGTTCCCGCGCTTGGATTCTTCCATACTAAACCTCTTTAGTATGGTGTCAATGTACCTGGATTGGGACAATCCCAGTATCCGTTTAGATCTATCTCTATAGATCATAATTCCTAAAATGCAGGAGGCATCACCTAGATCTTTCATTGAGAATCTTTGTGACAAGAAGAGCTTGACCGATTGCAGCATAGGAACATCATTTCATATCAAGAGTATGTCATCCACGTACAATATGAGGAAGACAATCTTACTCTCTGCAACCTTCTTATAGATGCAAGGTTCATCTACGTTTTTGATGAAGTCAAACTCTTTGACTACAACATCAAAGCAGATGTTCCAACTCCGCGATGCTTGCTTTAACCCATAGATGGATTTAAGCAGTTTGCACACCTTTCCGCTGTTCCCATTATCTACGAAGCCCTCTGGCTGAGTCATGTACACGCACTCTTCCAAATCACCGTTTAGAAAGGCGGTCTTAACATCCATTTGTCAGATTTCGCAGTCATGGTATGCAGCAATGGCAAGTAAGATCCGGATGGACTTAAGCATAGCCACTGGAGAAAAGGTTTCGTCATAATCCACACCTGGTCGTTGATGAAAACCCTTTGCAACAAGTCTAGCTTTGAAAGTCTCAACTTTTCCATCTACACCAAATTTCTTCTTAAAGATCCACTTGCCCCCAATAGGTTTTACCCCTTCAGGAGCCACTTCAAAAGTCCACACTTTGTTGCTGTACATGGATTCCATCTCAGATCGCATTGCATCCAGCCATTTCACATAGTCACCACTCGTGATGGCCTGCTCGAAGCTAGTCGGGTCATCATCTTCCATGATGCAATCCTCGCTTCCACCATCAACGAGAAAACCGTAGTATCTCTCAGGTGGATAAGAAACCCTGCTAGATCGGTGGAGAGGCTGGGATTCGTCGGGTACTACTGAATCCTTTAGTTCCAATAAATCATCAGTTGTAGTTTGCGGTACTGGAACCTCTTCCAGCTCTACCTCATCGCCACCAATTTCTTTTGCAAGAAATTCCTTTTCTAAAAAGGTGGCATGTTGAGCAACAAACACCTTTTGTTGTTCACTATGATAGAATAGATATCCATACGAATTGCTTGGATATCCTACAAACTTGCAAAGAACTGATCGTGCCTCGAGCTTGTCCGGATTTTGCTTTTTAACATAGGCCGGACAACCCCATATTTTAACTCTTTTAAGAGATGGTCTCTTCCCATTCCATATCTCATATAGAGTGGTAGGCACAGATTTGGTTGGAACTCTATTCAATAGATATATGGCTGTCTTAAGCGCATACCCCCAGAAGGAAATAGGCAACTCAGCAGTGCTCATCATAGAACGCACCATATCTAATAGGGTGCGATTCCTCCGCTCCGATACACCGTTGTGCCGTGGTGTATAAGGAGGAGTAAGCTGAGAGAGAATCCCATTCTCTTTTAGATAGTCCAGAAACTCATTGCTCAAGTATTCTCCTCCTCGATCAGATTGAAGGATCTTAATACTTTTGCCCGTTTGGTTCTCTACTTCGTGCTTATATTCTCTGAATTTCTCAAAAGCTTCAGACCTGCGTTTCATCAGGAACACATGTCCGTATCTTGAGAGATAGTCAGTGAATGTAATGAAGTATGAAGAACCGTTTCTGGCATGTGTAGACATGGGTCCGCATAAATCACTATGTACCAGTCCTAAGAGTTGCATAACTCTTTCTCCGTGTCCACTAAACGGAGTTTTGGTCATTTTTCCTTTGAGACATGAATGGAAAGTATCATAAGATGATAATTCGAACGGATTCAAATATCCATCCTTATGTAACTTAGCTAGCCGTGTCGCGTTGATATGACCAAGTCTACAATACCACAAGAAGGATTCGTTCATTTCTGAACTTTTCCTCTTGTGTGTGTTTTGTATATTAAGAACTGTATTTTGATCGAGAACGTATATGCCATTATGAAACGAGCCTGATCCAATCAACTTTTGATTCAGGAATATGTTCATAACATTATCCTGTACTACAAAATTATATCCTTCTTTACTTAATAAAGAAACTGATATAATGTTGCACATCATGTTCGGTATATAATAGCACTCGTTCAGAATCATTGTATTACTACTTGGTAATACAAGGTGATATTCGCCAACTGCTTTGGCTGCAATACTTGCACCATTCCCTACTTGTACGGAATGATCATCCTTTCCCAGTTCTCTACCTTTACGTAGCTCACGTAACAATTTACATATGTGGGATCCCGATCCGGTATCTAATACCCAGGACGTATGGTGAACTGAGATACAGTTCTCAATAACTAACACACCCGAAGAAGATGCATCAGCATGCTTGCTCTTCGTTTGGGCGGCATGAGAATCCAGATATTCTCATGTTTCATGCTCAGTCTTATAACTCTTATAAGAAAGAACGGGACCAACGATCCCCTGCTCAGTATAATAAGCGGGTTCAGTCAATACATCCATATTATTATCTTGATTAAGGCCTGACATGGTCGCTACCTGGAGAGAGAGAGAGAAGGAAACACTTTAGCGTATGCTCTTGCAAGATTAGATTGGTTATTATCTTATCTAATCAGGATGTTTCCCACTGTTTTTATCAAATCTTCCTTCAAACCCTAAAAGGTAAGATTAGCCGGGATTAATCACACCCTACAATTTCGTCAATCTTTCAGCCAGATCAGTGTTGGTACTTGAGGGAGGTTCCCCGTGCTTTCGCACGGACCTAATTAAAATAAACCTCGTCTTCCCAGAGGCTTAACCTCGTTAACACCTTTCTAGACACCTACTTTATCGGCTAATTGTCCTGTGTAAAATTCTCCCAGGAGTAAATCTTACTCGCAGTGGGTATCGAGATCCAACTATCTCATAGGAGGTATGCAATCTCATTGTAAATTTCAACACTTGAAATTCCCGATAATGGTTTTGCCCCCAGCAACTTATGACCTTGGCTAAGGTCAACAAATCAAAAGTGCTAGCCAAGTTCAACCCGTCATTTCCCGATTGAATTAAACCCACCCGTACGACCCTTGGCTAAGGTCAACAAAGTCGTACGACTACCCTAACTCAATTACATCTCATGTTTTAGCAGATAAATACTAATTAGCTACCGTACACCACGCCTTGGCTAAGGTCAACAAACGCAGCATGAATACTAACTAGTCTATCTGAAATGACGGAGGGCTACGTAGGTTTTTCAGAAAACCATGAGCGTAATGAACTTGATATCGTTGTAGAAACAAGTGATTTTTGAAAAAGGAGTGTTTTTTAGGCTTTTCTAGTTTCTCTAAAGAGGTCACTCCCGGTGAAGGGATCTCGGCTCTTTCCCCATCGAATAAGGTGCATGGTATATGATATATACCGCTATGCAAAAAAAAAAATAATATAAGTTGTCAAAAACTAAACCATGAGTTTGTAGCATCTGCCAGTTTAGCTAAAGAGGTCACTCCCGGTGAAGGGATCTCGGCTCTTTCCTCATCGAATAAGGTGTAAGGTATATCATATATACCGCTGTGCAAAGCAAAACTGTAGCTACCCTTTTTATAAAGTTTTGATTCTACAACGTCTTTTAGGTTTCTTTTCTTTTATTAATCTCATTAATAAAAATCCCATCAATTAATGCTTCCTAAGCATCACAGAAGAAACGAAAGCATAAATATTTATATATCAACATATATATATATATATATATATATATATAGTATTAGCATTCGTCTCAGGCAGTAATATGATCTCATCACAGAACATTGCAGCAGAAGATAACATATGAAATATTGGATATACTAGGACGTCCGTGTTTTATTTCGAGCCTGTATAAAACACGGATTCCACGGTCGCAATGAATAGCCAAACCCACATCCCTAGACCCCTACGAGAGCGGCAAGTGACACTGCCAATTCTAGGGTTAGGAGACCCGGTCTCGACTCCTCGAGATGGCCTCCCACTGGACCCCAGAACCCGGTTACTTATGCTCCCCACCTCGGGTCTACCTATGTAACATTTCAGAAAATATAAAATATTATTTTTGGGAATTTAATATTAAAATAATATATTTCCCGAAAACTGCCGATTTGTGAAATTGTGGTTTTCGAAAAAGAGTATAAATATATACCAATAATTGTGAAATAAATAGAAGTTAAAATGATTTATTCATTTAAATATATATTTAAAGGATTTGGCACTTTTAAAATATATTATATGCAGTTTCGATAAAAACCCAATTAGTGCACTGCTAATCGCGATTAAGCCAAATCCACGTTTTTACAGTTTCCATGGTTAGTGCACCATGACATGTTCATTTTGTTACATGTTTCATTTCATTTGGGCTTTGTATTAGGGTTTATTGGTGGAGAGAAAAGAAAAAAGGAAAAAGAAAAAGTCAAGGGGACATAATGAGTAGTTAGGTGTACTAGTGAGAGAGAGAGAGAGTGTGTGTGTGTGTGAATTATGGTGAGAGAGAGGGGGGCTGCTGCCATTATCAAATCCCCCACCATTTTTCTTCTTCTCTCCTTCATCTCCACAACTCCACAACCCTCCACGAAAATTCCTAGATCCATCTCCTAACAATCCCCAAAACCCTACACACCCTTCAGAAAAGTTAATCCCCTCTTCGACCTCTACACATGGAACCAAGAAAAATTCAGTTTTGATGATCTTGGGGGATTCATGAGTGCTATATGAGGTATAATTTCTTCCCTTTAGATTAGTTTTGTGAGATAGCATATTTAGATGTCGTTTTGTGAAGATTAGTGGACATTGGGAAACCCTAGTGAATGTTTAAGGGTTGGTTAGAATTGGGGGATGCCTAGTAGCTGTTAACTAAACTTAGGTGTTGTTTAGTGACCTATACCAGACGTTAGAAACCCCAAAACACGGAATTAGAAACCCGACATCGGATAAATGCATGATCTGTGAAGGTATTTTGGAATCTGGAGCAACCCGGGGACACTAGAAATTATTTTGGAATTACTGGGAGTCATGAAGGCACCTAGGAAGCTACCACAGAGACCTGAGCCCCTATCTCCAACCCCAGGCCACAGATATATTAATTCTGGCCGCAATTTGCGGCCAGAGTAGGGTGGGATGGTCCTAGATTTGGTCCATGGCTCATTTTGTGCTAAAATAGACCCCTTCTATATGCAGTTTTGGCTAATTGTCATCTGGGGAAAATCTAGGAGCATTTTGGTGTGTTTTAGGCTATGTTTTCCGTATTTTAAAATGCATTTTCTTGATATTTGGATTTGTATTTGGTTGTCGGATGTTTGTACATCGACAACAGGAATTGTTTGTCTGATTTGCACGTTTAGGCCATAGGTTCCAACCTATGAGCATACTGTGCGCTGTATCGGTTTTCTGCTTCGATTTTAATATGTATTGCGATTGGTTATTATTGTAGGTACCCTTGCATGGATTCTGAGGCGAAGAAGCGCGGCGTCATCGATTTCGCAGAACGAAGACCAGGTGAGTAGATCTATATCTACCGGGGAAGTCGGGTGGATGGCGTATAGCACCCCCGCAATTTTTTGATGAAAACCGATTTATAGAGTATTGTTCCCCTCCATAAGACAGCGCGACGGACGTCTTGCCTGAAATTCGGGCCAGATGCTAATTGGTGCTATCCGTCTACCTCTCCGAAAATACCAAGTTGATTTATGGCACCATGTATCGAAGGTTTAAACGGATGCGTCCGATATAGCAGACTTCGTCATATTCCCCCTCGCTTGAGGGGGTTTTGATTGTGGGATGCTCTTCCCTGCAGGCGTAAGCCCCTGCAGTTAATTACGCTACCGCATTGCGGTAACAACTTTCTCCTTCTCCAGATGGTCACTTCGTGTCGTGTTTGTTTGATTTGTGTTTGGTTGCCCATGGATTGTATACGGAGACTGAGTTATGTCGTCATCCGTAGGGCGTGGACTAGTCCAAATCCGTATTATCCTAGATTTGGGTTTAGGGGTTTGGGTTTAAGGATACGTTAGCCTCGTTTGAGACTAAGATCGACTTAAACATTTGTTAAGGATACATTAGTCTAGTTTTTAGACTAAGATCGACTTAACGGGATTGTTTAGATCCGACAAAAGAGCATTTGAGGGCTCTATTGTTCCAGTTTAGGGACATGGTGGTCAATAGGTAGTTTAAGGACATTGCGGTCCAATGTTAGTTTTAAGACATTGCGGTCAAGGTTAAGGACCTCATAGTCCGTGGATTTAAGGACTCCACAGTCCGGCATTAGTTTTAAGAAATCACGGTCAAGGTTAAGGACGTTATAGTCCGTTGTTAGTTTTAAGACATTCCGGTCAAGGTTAAGTACGTCATAGTCCAAGGGTTTCAGGACTCCACATTCCTTCGTTAGTTTTAAGACATCCCGGTCAAGGTTAAGGACCTTATAGTCCATGAGTTTAAGGACCCCACAGTCCGTATCAATGTGTGGTCATCAGGACCCGTCACCTCTTTGAAGACGTTGAGGAATTACAACGCCAAGTATCAAAGGAGTGAAGAGATGTACCCTTAAACCAAGGTAGATCAAGTGATCTGTAGTCCAATTTGGAAACTAAGATCAATTATTATAGTATGAGCCCATTGGCCCAGTTAAGTTTGAATTGAGGACTTATGGCCTTCTTGGGCTAAGTCCAATCATGTTTCATATTGACCCTTTGTTGGTTCATTGAAGGAGAGGCTTTGCCTCTAGAAACTTAGCCAATTGGGCTAAAGCTAGTGTTAAACACTAGAGGCCAACAGTGTTGAACACTGGGAAATAAGATTATCAGATTAGTGTTAAACACTAAAAATTGTGATTCTCGAATCAATGTTAAACACTAATAAATAACAGTGTTAAACACTGGCAAACAAGTTATCGGTTTGGTGTTAAACATTAGCAGAGAAGAGATCACGTGGGAGCACGTGATGGCGTCGAAAAGGTGGGGTCGGATCTGTTGGAGATAGTGCCCTCAGAGTCAATTATTAGGTCACAGGTACGTGATTGTAATGATTGAGGGAGGACCTATCCCGGTAGGACAGTCTTACTCGAGATGATAGTATGCTATCTGGTTTACCTTTATCATCGTGTACTGTTTTAGGTGACCTGACACGTCGCTATTACACGTTGATAGAGCCCCTAGGATTCTTGCTTGACCACCAGCAGTATGAGGGCGATCATATAAGTGGGAGCTGGGGGTCTACAAGCATATCCTTAAAAGGTCCCTAGTCGTGGGAGTTTCGAGACCGGGCATCGATACTCCATTAGTAGACTAGTGTATACAGTCGAGACCCCGACGAGGGGCGGTGGCCGGTCTCACAAGCCACTGGTGTCAGTTGGATCACCTAAGATGTATACAGGTGCTCATTGGGTTATGAGTACACCGGACAGGACTCGCCGGGAACATGCTAGTTGGTCATATACCAGACGTCAGATGGCAGTTCCCTGGTGACATGTGTGCAGGTTAGTTCATCGACCTGGGGATCGTCATTTGTCTCGTGTGAGTTCCCACTGTACTTTGATTACTACCCTACCACGGCTCAAAGGAGTCGTGCAAACAGGTTTTAGTTGGGTACAGTCCCGAGCCACATGGAGGCAGTGAGCGTATCTTCAGGGGTTCGTCTCTCCCGGTATTGGGGGTGAGGTCGTGCTGTGTCTAGGAGAGCCATTACACAAAGTCCTTGGCCAAGGCAAGGAGATTTACTGGTAGGTATTCCAGTAGTATCTCAGGGTGTTCTGGGCTACACTCCGACATGACTTGTACCGCTTTTGGGGGTCTGATTTTTACCAACCCCCTAGGCCTGCCATGCGATACTCATAGACGAACGGACCGGACTGCACGGATATTGTCACTGACAGGCTCAGTTGGGTGTCGGGGTGAGCTTCCTCATCGACGTCCCATTTAGTCAATAGCTGGTGGCCCATCACGTATTGGCTTATACCTCTGACGTGCTAGTGGTTAAATCCACAACCATTGTATTGACGAGTCTTTAGAGTCCGCCACACTTTCAGTTACTCAACTTTCGGGCGAAACGCTGTAGAGGCCGTATGGAGATATGGCAGGGTCCGATCAGATACGTGCGGTATTGCACGGATCAGGATCGGACGGTTTGTACTAGTAGCCGTATAGGTATATGGCAGGGTTCGATCAGATACGTGCGGTATTGCACGGATCAGGATCGAACGGATATTACTAGCCGGCTTTGGTTTAAGCCGGTCCTAGTTTAGTACAGTGTAGATTTTGTCTCTTTGCATTTGTATCCGGACGGAATACAGATGCGGGTGTGTATGCACAGTATCGGGGTTTTCCTGTAATTTATTACGGGACCAGTTTTCTGGAGTTGCCAGTTTGCATTCCGTTCCGGCCGGTTTTCCTTTGTTCTTTCCCGGCCGGACTTTTCCGATGGAGGGGGTAATTTGCAGTTTTGCAAATTACATTTGTGGAGGGGTTTTCTTGCAAAAGGGTTTGATATGATAAGAATCTTTGCTTTTTCAACCATGCTTTTGCTTTATGAGATTTGATTGAATTGGAAAGGGTATGGAGGAAAAAGTATGGTTGATGTTTCTTTGACTTTGGATGTGCTCACCTCTTCCATTGATCCTACACTCACCTCCCTTAGTTGTTTTCCTCCCTCCATTTTCATACAAATGACTTGGCCGGCCACATTAGGAAATGATGATGGTTCATTTCATTTTTGGTGAGGGTGTGGAAAATTATTGATTCATATCATTTTTCATTGCCTCAAAAATCCCCAAGTTCATATCATCTTGATTCCTCCATCATGGCAACACCACCCCAAAAGGAGACTACAATTCTACACTACACTTCCTACAGCGAATCTTGGGCACGTCGAGTAGCCGGCTTCGTGCCCGAGTTGCCTCGGTATTGAGGTGGGAGCCCGTAAAAGTACCCGGCTTCGTGGTGCCCTTTCCGACGAGGAGGAGATGGACGGAGATCCCGCGAGGAGATCGAAGTGGAGATGAAGACCGGAGGACTTGGATCGTCGGTATACATCTTTCCCTTTCTTATTAGTAGCGTAGACTTGTTAATGGTTACGATCCGGAGTTTAGTGCGCGGTGGTGCCGGTTTGCAAAGTCCGCAAAATTTAAGTTTATCACCGTTTCCGCATTCCGGCGTCGGATTGACGGCCGGGGCGCCGCCGTGCACTTACAGTGGTATCAGAGCCTCGCCATTAACTTAGTCTAGCTTTGTGTAATGTGTTTGCATTTCCGATCGATCAAAAAGTTCCAAAACTGCATTTTAGTTCGCATCAGTTTCTGTTGAAAATTTTTGGTCTCGAAAATTTTTTCAGGTTATAAAATATTGATGTACTGGAAAATATAAGAGTTCTGTAAAAATTTGACGAAGTAACTCCACAGTTGGAGCGCGGAACCGCCGCGAAAACCCTATTTGTGCGGCCCTTCCGCCGCGCACTATTCACATCACTTCACCAATTTTTTACAGAGGCCTTCTGGGCTTAAAATATGGGTTTTGGAATATTAAAATTGGGCCCAGGATTTCTGTGAGTGCTACAGTTTTGATTGGGGGCCCACTTGTTAATTGTTTGATCAATCGGAAAATTTTAAACACATTTTTCACAGTATTTACATTATATCTGCGACCGTGAATGTCACTCGATCGGTAAATCCTGTCTAACTGCTATAGCCCGGTTAGACGGATTTGCGAACGTGACTTTCACGTTGATGTTCTATGTATTTGCTGTGTTGTTGCGGATCGGTCGTAGGGATAGCCTGGATGCAATGCTAGTACAGTTGTGGTGGTATTATGTACATTTGATATTGCGGGGCGAGCGTCCGACATGTGGACTGCCGTCACTGCCTGATTGTATTATTATTTTGGGGCACGACCTGGTTGCGGTCGATGTACCCGTTGTATGTATATTTTACTTTCTGTACTAGGATTGCCCCACGGAGGGGTGCACGGATAGCCGGGTTCTGGAGGGCAACAAGCCCGCATCTCATGGCATTGAGACGGAGGGGGCTTCACTCTAGGATTGGCGGGCTATTCGCCGCACTCGTAGGGGGTACAGGTTGACCCAGGAGGGATGCCCAAGTTACCGGATTCCGTGAAGTGCTGGGTGGTCCATTCACGTTGCTGAAGGGGGCTGCCTCGCTTCAGGTTTTGGCGGGTGACTTGCCGCGCCCGTAGGGGTCTAGGATTTCATTGCACAGGCTATCCACACGACCAAGGGAACGTCGGGTTTCAGCGGCTCTGTGAAACCCGGGGATCCCAGATATCTGTATTGTTCTGTGATGCTGTACATTTCTGTGATGTTGCATTTTATTCACGCCTTGAGCGAAATACTATATATTGGTATATATATTAGTAGATGTTGTATATGTTTTTCATCCGCGCTAGTCCAGTCCCCGCTCTGCCGTTAGTTAGCTAACCTAACGGGTGATGACGGGACCCAGTGGCGAATGCGGATGGCATATACGTACGTCAGTATATTTTCGTTCTTTGTGGTGTGATCAATTGATGGGACTGCATTGATTCGGATCAATGCAAGTTAAAAACAAACCTAATCTGATGTTGTTGGAACACTTTTCAAAAAGCTGTTATTGCAAGGACGTTCATTTCTGTTTTGCATCGTGGTATTCATTTGGAATATCCTGCTCCTCAGTCGACGAGGCAAGGGCCGAGATCCCTTCACCGGGAGTGACCCCTTGGACAGAAGTTTGCGTCAGGGCATTAACTTCACTATAGCCGATTACTTTTGCTTTGCACCGTGGTATTCAGTTGGAATATCCTGCACCCCATTCTACGGGGAAAGAGCCGAGATCCCTTCACAGGGAGTGACCTCTTTAGCGAAGGTTTCCGTCACTATATTTTCTATAAAAAAAAAAAAAAAGCTATCCGTTCCTTCAACGATATCAAGTTCACTACGTTAAAGGTTTTCGCCAGAAACCATTCGTAGCCCTCCGTCGTTTCATATGGGTAGTCAATAGTATTCAAGCTGTGTTTGTTGGCCTTAGTCAAGGCACAGTGTTTGGTAGCTGTTGGTTATTCATATGCAGCATAGATAGATGCGTTGGTTTGGGACAGTCGTATAGCCTTGTTGGCCTTAGTCAAGGGCTTGTACGGGTGGGTTCAAATCAACCTGGACAATGACGGGTAGAACTTGACATGTGACTTATGATTTGTTGGCCTTAGTCAAGGTCATAAGAGCATGGGGCAGAAATCACATCGGGAGTTTCAAAAGTACTGAAACTTGTCAGATATGCGCATACCTTCTGGAGTGTGATACCGTGAGCGGATTCCGTCACGTTGTCATGCGATGAGAGTTGGATCCCGATTCCCACTGATGAGTTAGTTTACTCCTCGGGTAACCCCGACTAATTCTTCTTTCAGGTTTGGAGGAGAATTTGAGGTACAGTGGGAGGATTCCAGATTAGATAAATTGGTAACCATTCTGATCTAGGTTAGAGTGCACGCTGAGTGTTTCTTTTCTCTCTCTCTTTGGCAGCGACCATTGACCTGACCCTAAGACTTTGACTCAGTGACCAAATTGACCGAACCTTCTTAAACACTGGCTTTTGGATTGTCAGAGTTGCAAACCTCATTGTCACTCCTACTTTTACCCTTTTCTCCAGGACACCCCGTTTTACTACGAACGTCCACTTCCATTGGACAAAACCATCGTATGGTTAGATACGAACTCGAAAGAATTTATTCGAGGATGGTTTCCGGTTCTGGAGAAAACGGATAGGATTATTCAGTTGTCTTTTCCTTTTACCCTCTCTCAGGTTACGAGTACTCCTTGGTTTAGGGGTAGTACACCTATTACGCAAATTGGATTGTCTTCTTCCAAACCTTAGGCTGGTGCCGACCGGTAGGGAATGAAGAAAACCAATTAGCATAACGATGGTGTGCAGAAGGTATTAAGTTCAGACAAAGCAAGGGATTAGTAAGAGGGCAAAGTAAATTGCAACAGATATTCACGACCAAACCAAATATTTCGTTACCACTCCCACATCACCTTTGTATTTCTCCAGGACACTCCGTATCACTACGAAGATCCACAGTTTATTTGGATACTCCATCGTATGGTTATATACGAACTCGAATGGAACTTGTTCCAGTTCGGGGATGGACTCTGGTTCAGGAGAAATAGGAATAAGGTTTATTCGGTTGTCTTTTATCTTCACCCTCTCTCATTGCGAGTGTTCCTAGGATTGGGACAGTACACCCATTATGCTTATTGGATAGTCTTCTTCCAAACCATAGGCTGGTGCCGAACGGTAGGGAAGGAAGAAAACCATTTGGCCTAAAGGGGTGTGCAGAAGGTAAAGACTAAAGACATATGAAGGGATTTGGAGAGGTGGCAAAGAACTATACGGTTACAGTCGTGAATCTGGAAGAGGCATTACTAGGAATACCAGAATACCCCATCGGAACATTTCAATGTTTCAGTTTCACTGTGTAATGTTAAAGGAAAACTGATTTCCCGATTAGATACTTACTCCAGGGTATGTATTTACCAGGTACGGTTCTCACATCTGTATGGTTTTACAGATGATGAGTGGGAGTAAGTTATTGGGAATTGGGTGATTATCCTCATTATATCGGGATTCGTTGTAGTCGGTGATATTTGAGGAAATCACCTGGGCTGTTTGCCGGTCGGCAAATGTTTGGTTTTGAATATCCGCTATTGTGCACCAATTTCAAATTGATATATCTGTACGTCTATTTTCATAGAGTGAGATATACCTTTTGATATTATGTCGATTACATTTACCTATATCAGTGGATGGTTAGGTAAGGAGCATTAAACAGCGGTGTAATTCTTCTTAACCATAAGTACAGTTTTCAACCTACGACACACAGTGAATGAGTTATCAGACTCAACGGACTTATACAGAGTATTGTATGTTGTCCAGTGTCCATTGGGACAGAGGGGTTGGTCCTCATACTATATTCTGTTTACTTTTAACTTCTCTAGTTCTTAAACATGTGTTTCGTAGAAACACAGGGTCTGAGTTTAGAGGAGTTATAGGTATTTGAATAGAGTGGAGAACCAGGTGTAGCAAGTATCGGGATTCTTCAAAGAGATCGAAGATGTAGATACTTGTGTATGGTATTCAGTTGAAAGTGATGATTAAGAGAACTTGCTTCTTTTTCAGGTTACTCATAATTGGAAGTGTTCCTAAGTTGAGTAACGCTGATCCGCCTCCTTCCATTTAGTTGACATGCGCTGGGGACAGCTGCATGATTTGAATCTGGTTCAATTAAATCTGTGCCTCTGTTTCTATATTGGATATAGAACAGTTCATATCTTAACGATGTTAAGGTACGGGGAGTTGTCCGGTTTATGATTAAAACCAGACACTGGACAACTCAAGGCACGTTTCTGTAATGGCTGTTTGTGGGTTGACCCAGGCTATGACGAGGGTTGACTTTCTACCATCTGGATGAACAATAGCAATATTGTTCTAGACTCGCCACAGTTTTATTAAAAATGGATTTTTTCAGAAAACAGTAGTGGGAGTATGGTAGAACTGGAAGTGATTCCAGAACCACAAACGATTACTGAAGTTTTGATAAGGAACCTAAAGATTCAATCTGGATTGACATTCCATTGGCCACTCCGCAGATAAGGTGGGTAACTTCAGGCACCCGAGAGGTACTCCGGTAGCCTCAAGGACGGTGACAGGGAAGTTCTTGTTTACCCAAAATTACCATTGCTGTTGTTCCAGGTTGCGAGACCCGGCGGGAGGATGAGTATAGCGTCGTTCTAAACTAGCTTTAGAAGTACGTGTATATGACTCTGCCAGAGGGTTGTCGTAGTCAGTGGGAGCAGCGGAAGCATTGGTGGACAGGTAGCTTATGTCTATTTATAGACTGGAGCACCAGTAGCGGAGATAGATCATCTATTTCTGACGTGACAGTCATGGGTTTGACTTCATCAGAAAAGGGGATGGATCTGTTGAGAAGGTAGTAGGGTGTGATGTCCTGGTATCTGGATGACATACACAGAATAGGAAAAGAAACTCCTATACTACAATCGGTTATACTTTGGTCGTCACACATTGTTTTCTCCACAAAGGAAATGGATTGTATATCTGACATACTGGTTACAGGATCTATGGTTTTAGATCTAGATTTGGGTGGTTTCCCAATCAGGGTACTTGACAGCATTCTAAGAGTATTTAGGATGGACGACTCCTGGCACGGTAGTGTACCTGCAGGTAATGGAGTCACCCTCTCCAAAGGTGTCTTACAGACTAAAGGGGAGAGGGACGTGCATGATTGGCAGATCACTTGCTTAGGCAATTGAGTCAATCATGAGATGTCAAGTACCACACCAGATGTTGTTCTTGCACTAGATGCAATAAGTTAACATTAATCCAATCCTGGAGAAACAGTCGGAAGCAGTTTTAGAACATAAGTGGATGTTCTAGGGATATGATAACGACAGCCTCATTTAGGAGACAGTTATCATTCCAGGCTTCCAAGGTGACATGGACGACAAGGAGGTTGTCAGAGTTATAGTTTTCCTTCTGATGAGGGGCAGTATTTTGGACAGGTGGTCCAAGGCAATACTGAGGGAGGCATGGCGCGCAGGATACTGATTAAGTTCAGTTGACGATACAGTCTAAGAAGTTTGGATTTGGAGTTCATTTATGAGCTATGTCCCATCAGACATCCAGACACATTCTAAGACACGTATTGCTCATTTCGGGAGATGGGTTTCTCCGCGAACTTGAGATATAGAGAGACATAGAAAGAAACAACTAAGCGGATCCACTCACTGAGGCTATTCCTCGAACGCAATAGTTTCGCAAACGAGCTTTGTGAGACTGACTAGTAGAGGAGTTGGGTGTTCGGTATCACACGGGCTGTGAGTATGCGACATCGCAATAATTAGCCTTGAGTGCAAGTGGGAGATTGTTGGAGATAGTGCCCTCAGAGTCAATTATTAGGTCACAGGTACGTGATTGTAATGATTGAGGGAGGACCTATCCCGGTAGGACAGTCTTACTCGAGATGATAGTATGCTATCTGGTTTACCTTTATCATCGTGTACTGTTTTAGGTGACCTGACACGTCGCTATTACACGTTGATAGAGCCCCTAGGATTCTTGCTTGACCACCAGCAGTATGAGGGCGATCATATAAGTGGGAGCTGGGGGTCTACAAGCATATCCTTAAAAGGTCCCTAGTCGTGGGAGTTTCGAGACCGGGCATCGATACTCCATTAGTAGACTAGTGTATACAGTCGAGACCCCGACGAGGGGCGGTGGCCGGTCTCACAAGCCACTGGTGTCAGTTGGATCACCTAAGATGTATACAGGTGCTCATTGGGTTATGAGTACACCGGACAGGACTCGCCGGGAACATGCTAGTTGGTCATATACCAGACGTCAGATGGCAGTTCCCTGGTGACATGTGTGCAGGTTAGTTCATCGACCTGGGGATCGTCATTTGTCTCGTGTGAGTTCCCACTGTACTTTGATTACTACCCTACCACGGCTCAAAGGAGTCGTGCAAACAGGTTTTAGTTGGGTACAGTCCCGAGCCACATGGAGGCAGTGAGCGTATCTTCAGGGGTTCGTCTCTCCCGGTATTGGGGGTGAGGTCGTGCTGTGTCTAGGAGAGCCATTACACAAAGTCCTTGGCCAAGGCAAGGAGATTTACTGGTAGGTATTCCAGTAGTATCTCAGGGTGTTCTGGGCTACACTCCGACACGACTTGTACCGCTTTTGGGGGTCTGATTTTTACCAACCCCCTAGGCCCGCCATGCGATACTCATAGACGAACGGACCGGACTGCACGGATATTGTCACTGACAGGCTCAGTTGGGTGTCGGGGTGAGCTTCCTCATCGACGTCCCATTTAGTCAATAGCTGGTGGCCCGTCACGTATTGGCTTATACCTCTGACGTGCTAGTGGTTAAATCCACAACCATTGTATTGACGAGTCTTTAGAGTCCGCCACACTTTCAGTTACTCAACTTTCGGGCGAAACGCTGTAGAGGCCGTATGGAGATATGGCAGGGTCCGATCAGATACGTGCGGTATTGCACGGATCAGGATCGGACGGTTTGTACTAGTAGCCGTATAGGTATATGGCAGGGTTCGATCAGATACGTGCGGTATTGCACGGATCAGGATCGAACGGATATTACTAGCCGGCTTTGGTTTAAGCCGGTCCTAGTTTAGTACAGTGTAGATTTTGTCTCTTTGCATTTGTATCCGGACGGAATACAGATGCGGGTGTGTATGCACAGTATCGGGGTTTTCCTGTAATTTATTACGGGACCAGTTTTCTGGAGTTGCCAGTTTGCATTCCGTTCCGGCCGGTTTTCCTTTGTTCTTTCCCGGCCGGACTTTTCCGATGGAGGGGGTAATTTGCAGTTTTGCAAATTACATTTGTGGAGGGGTTTTCTTGCAAAAGGGTTTGATATGATAAGAATCTTTGCTTTTTCAACCATGCTTTTGCTTTATGAGATTTGATTGAATTGGAAAGGGTATGGAGGAAAAAGTATGGTTGATGTTTCTTTGACTTTAGATGTGCTCACCTCTTCCATTGATCCTACACTCACCTCCCTTAGTTGTTTTCCTCCCTCCATTTTCATACAAATGACTTGGCCGGCCACATTAGGAAATGATGATGGTTCATTTCATTTTTGGTGAGGGTGTGGAAAATTATTGATTCATATCATTTTTCATTGCCTCAAAAATCCCCAAGTTCATATCATCTTGATTCCTCCATCATGGCAACACCACCCCCAAAAGGAGACTACAATTCTACACTACACTTCCTACAGCGAATCTTGGGCACGTCGAGTAGCCGGCTTCGTGCCCGAGTTGCCTCGGTATTGAGGTGGGAGCCCGTAAAAGTACCCGGCTTCGTGGTGCCCTTTCCGACGAGGAGGAGATGGACGGATTTCCCGCGAGGAGATCGGAGTGGAGATGAAGACCGGAGGACTTGGATCGTCGGTATACATCTTTCCCTTTCTTATTAGTAGCGTAGACTTGTTAATGGTTACGATCCGGAGTTTAGTGCGCGGTGGTGCCGGTTTGCAAAGTCCGCAAAATTTAAGTTTATCACCGTTTCCGCATTCCGGCGTCGGATTGACGGCCGGGGCGCCGCCGTGCACTTACAGGATCCCCCTCACTTTGTTATACAGATAAGTGTTTAACACTTTTATTCTGACAGCCATCACGTGTGGGCACGTGATGGGGGCCCACGCTTTGATCTGTTAGAATGTTCATTAGGGGTCACGTGGTAGCACGTGAGAGCGTCCTGCTTCCTCTATTTTGTTCAGTCAAAAGTATTAAATATTTTGAAGTATCACGTGTTGTCACGTGATGGGAATTTGGGTGCTTGTCTGTTAAAGCTTCAGCCAAGGGGTCACGTGTTAACACATGAAAGTGCCCTAGAGCTCTTTATTTGTTTCTTTTGACTTTTCTCTGTGCGCTTCAGGGGTCACGTGGGGCACGTGAGGCATTGCCTTGAAGTTCTTTTCTGTGGATCTTTGCAGGGGTCACGTGGTAGCACGTGACTCTGGTTCTTTGCATGTTTTACAGATTTGTTCATCTTTTAAGAATTAAATTCTTCATAGGGTTAAACCCTAGCAATAAACTTTAGAGGAATTAAATTCCTGTTTTCTTATGAAGAATTATATTCTTAAATAGGGTTAAACCCTAATTTCTTTTCTGTAAAGAATTAAATTCTGGTATAGGGTGAAACCCTAATTCTTTTTTCTTTAAGGGAATTAAATTCCAGTTTGTTTGAGAGAATTAAGTTCTCAATTAGGGTTAAACCCTAGTTCTGTCCATTCTGAAGGAATTAAATTCCTAGGGTTAAACCCTAGTTTTATCTCAAAGGAATTAAATTCCTATAATTCTGTGAGAATTAAATTCTCAAAACTCAGTTCCTCCTCTGTGTTTTAGATCTGCATGGCAGGATCTCAACCCAATGAGAATTAAATTCTCAATTCATGGGGAGATGTGCACTTTGCAGATCCTCAACCAGAGAAAGAACTAAGTTCCTTTTCTTTAAATAAGAGTGAAACTCTTTTGAGAATTAAATTCTCTTTTGAAGCTTCTCTTTTCTTACCTAGGGTTTTTCTTCTGCAGAGAATTAAATTCTTCCTTGTGAATTTTCAAGATTCCAAGGCTCTATATATATCTCTCTCTCTGTCTCTATCAAAAAAAGGTCCTCCTCTTCTTTTCTTGGCTCCTATTTATAAGAGAAGGAAAAGAATCAATCTGTTTAGTAAATCTCTCATTGAAAGATTTGATTTGTTCATTGAGAGATTTGATTTATATTTATCATTAATCTGGGCCTTTAGATTATTAGGTGAATTTTATTCACGATTGGATTTTAAATCCAAAGATATCTCTTTGTTATTCCGGTTAGATTTAGGGGGAAATCTTTCCAAGTCCAAGATTTTTCCATAAATTGGTGATTTTTAATCACCCTTGGATCTTTAATCCAACGGTCCCCATAATCCTTTTCCATTTGGAGAGATTTGAAAGATCTTCCCTCAGAATTTAATTCTGTCAAAGAATAAGGCTTTTAAAGCCGGTCACGTGTAGCCACGTGACCCCTGGTCACGTGTAGGCACGTGACCCCTGGTCACGTGTAGGCACGTGACTCCTGGAATGGGCTTCTCTTCTTCTGCGCTCTGTTCTCTGGCCGCTGCTTTAACCATCACGTGCCAACACGTGACCACTGGTCACGTGTGAGCACGTGATGCCTCTTCTGAAGCTTCTTCTTGACTTTTAATTAGAGAACAAATATGCTCTGTGCCGCTGCTTGACCATCACGTGCCAACATGTGACCACTGGTCACGTGTGAGCACGTTATGCCTCTTCTAAATCTTTTCCTGATTTTTAATCAGGGAACAAATGCCCCCACAGCGTTGTTCTCACATGTCTGCACGTGAGTGCAACGCTGTCACTTTTGTGACCGTCGGATCTGTTTTGGTAGTAGGATAGATGAAGCGTTTTCCATCCCATCCTATAAATGCCCATGTCTTTTCAGAAGTGCCTCCACTTTGCTCATCTTCCTCGTTGCATACTTTTCTTTCTGAGAATTTAATTCTCCTTTCCAGAGCTTAGTTCTCTGTTCCAAAAATTTTCCAGAGTTTAACTCTGTTGACCGATTCCTTTTCCTCAGGTAATCATCTTGAACGAAGAACTTTCATACATAACATTCTCTGGATTTTAAATCCACATCAAGGGTTTCACCCTTTTAACATGAACCCATTTCCTTCAAGTTCATCAACAAAAATAGAAAACCATTTAATCTTTGAACAGTAGATCTCTTAGGGTTCATATGATCTCTAGGGAGATGATGGTGACAGTTCAAGTCCATGGAATTTAACTCCATCCAAAAAAAATGTTTCTGGGAATTTAATTCCCCTTCTCAAAAGGAATTTAATTCCTACGAAGAACTAAATTCTTCCCATGGAGGCTTCTTAGGGTTTTCTTGCCTTGGGTTGTCCTTCTGTAATCAATGAAGAAGAAGCTTGCAATGATGTCTTTTGTGGGAATTTAATTCCCTTGATCCTGTTTGATTTTTTGTAGAGTCCAAGGTGGATTTCTTTTTAGGGGAGTGTGTAGGGTTATTTGAAGTCTCTTGTTTATTTATTTAGAGTATTCCCTTTGTCTTATTATGATTGCTTGGCCTCATTATTAACAAGCCATCAACCTGATTCTGTGGGGCCCATGTGTTTTGTAGCCAATGGTCCTATAAAAAAAAGTCTGTTGTCACTTTCTTCAACTGTCTTCATATATATAGTTATGCTCATATATATATATATATATTGCTGGCTTTGCTTTTGATAGTTTCCTTGATTTGATTTCAGGTGCGATGGCTTCTGTTCCGTGCTTTCCCTTCACTCGCTTGGAGGCCGCTTTTCCTCAATCACCATCCGACGAGGAAGCGATGGCGATGATCCGGGCTCATGACCCGAACTGCACCAGCTTATTTCTATGGGGAACTTGGTACAGTCATATCATCCGGGGTCACCGGAGTTTTCTCTGTGAAGTGCCGACAGAGCCCACTTTCCCGTTCTTGCCGATGGACCCTCCGAGGACGGTTTTCACTGTGGATATGCTAAATTGGACTCCAACGGGACGGCTCGAACCTTCAACAACCGGTATCCCGAACCATCCGGTCCCCGCTATAGATATCCTGGGACGACGCATTTGTCAGGGTGAGGCCCACCCATGGGGACAGATTTATAAGATAGGGCTTACTCCTCGACACCCCACGGGCTTACTCCTCGACACCCCACGGGCTACCTCCTCTGGGCTCGCTACATCCTTGCTACCCATCGTGCGCGGCTGCAGAAGGTTGGGCTTTACCAGTCAATATATGCGTCGCTCTTCCATTATCAATCCCCGCATGTCTGGTGGGTTAAGGCGTTCTTGAATCAATGGAATCTCCCCACCAACACTTTTCATCTGGGGGACAGAGAGGTTTCGATCTCTTTGGGGGAATTTTATGAGATCTCAGGGCTGCCAATTCGAGGGACACTTTATGAGGAGTTGCTTCCCTCTGATGAATACGTCTTTGAACCCGAGCCCACACCGCTTGACGGCTTATCTGCAGAGAACGTCGTCCGCCACAAGCGTCCCAACTTGATCAATGTGCTGGGTATCTTTGATCGATTGTTCATCGAATCTGAGGAGCAGGGCGTTACTTTTAAGAGCTTCATTTCCTGTTTCCTTCGCGAGGGCGTCTTGTCGAAAACAGCTCCGAAGTTTGCAAATATCAAAGACCCCTTTGGGTTTGGTCCGAAGAAGCTGCCGACCAATGAATCGGATCTACCGCAGTACTACATCCCCATAATGTCGCCGATGTCTTTCGAATCCATCGCAGCTCCCGGCATGGATGAGGAGACATTCTTTGTTGGGTTTATCAGTGTCTGGCTCAGCTGGTTTGTCATCCCTATGCATCGCCGCTTTATGAGAGCTTCGGTCATCTATCCGGCTCACCGTATAGCTGAGGGAATGCGGCTGGCCATTGGCATCCCGGCATTAGCGCATCTCTATCACGGGTTGGGCGCTGCAGCTAATACCTCCACCCCTGGCGTAGATGTGGTAAATTTTTCGCTTCACTTCTTTACGTCTTGGATCGAAATGCACATCTTGGGTGCTTTCGCTATGCATCAAAGGCCCGCATTCTACGACGCTTATACCTTTCCGAGGCTTATGCGATTGGTGGATGCTTCTGCCGCTGACCCGACTCAATTCAGGGCTATTCGGGCGTTAATTTCTCCTTATGCTACTGCTAGCGGGTTGGTTTTTAATGATCGGGTCTTATCTTCTTTCGCGGGTTCAGTCCAACCACTTTGGGACCGGTCAAAGGATAACGCGCCCTTTTTGAAGCCCCGGGAGGCCCCGCGCTTATACGCAATTAGACCGGGTTACCTTGTATTCCGTCAGGATAGCGCGGCTCTTTTCATGCAGTACAATCCGCACCGCTTTGTCCGGCACTTTGGTTATGATCAGGGTGTCCCGTTTGAGGCTTTCATAGTCGCGCTGGTTCCTTCGCTCGAGGCCGTTCGAGATGCCGCCCATCATTTTGTGAGGCTGAACACCAGTTCTCATGTCATGATCCCTGATGGTGATTACGTGCCCCAATGCGTGGGGTCGTTCACGGGCTGGTATCTCCATCGAGTCAACCCGATTATTATTGAGGAAAGAAAGGTACTTCTTGGTCATGGTGCCCCTACTCAGGTTCCGGCCACGGGAGCTACGCTGCGACCGCACGCCCCGGTCCGCTTTCCTCTGAGGGATACCGGCACCGCACTTATTCCGGGGGAATCGGGGGTGGATCTTACTCCAACAGCTGGTATGCCCCTGGGTATTCGGTCGCGGGGTAGACGGGCTCCGGTAACAGCGCCACCACCCGATGCAGCACCGCCCTTTACGGCATCGACAATGGCGGTGTCATCCTCAGTTGTGGCACCGGGTGGGGGTGACAGGGATGAGGGTGTTGAGGGTGTTGAGGGCGACGTGGGCCGCCGCTGCACCAAGGCTATACGGGAAAGAAACGGTCGTCTTGTTAGGTCCACGTTACCTCTCCCGGTACTTTTGGGGTTGCGGAAACGGTAAAACAAAAATTTTTCTAGACTTGGTAACATGGACCGTAAAAGCCAGATCTTTGCTAAACAACACACTAGCATCCTAACTAGAGATTTATCTACTCGGTTAGGGGTTATACCTTAACTTGAACTCCTTCTCTTCTTGTTGTTCTTCTCCTTGCTTGCTCCGATGGTTGATCCGGACTTTGGTCACCTCCACGGCCTCCTTGAGTCGAAGACGATCCACCCGAGAGATGTACACCGAGCTCCACCTCGAGCCGAGGTAACTAGGGCAAAGAGATTGCTAGTCTAGAAGCCCTAGGTTGTGTAGAAGTGGTAGAGGGATGGTTTTGTCTTTGTGGGATCTTTATCTCTCAACACATGAGATCAAAAGATGAATCAAGAGGAGGAAGAAGGAGGAGCTAGCAACCATGGAGCATTTCTTTTCTTCTCACTAGAAAAAGGCAAGAGAGAGAATGAGAAAGAAATTGTGAGCTTAAGAAAATGAACCATGGTTCAATAATGCAAAAACAACATCATTACTAATCCCATCAAGATAAAGTTTGATGGCTACATTGAAATGACCATTATCATAATCAAAATAGAAAAAGAAAAAGAAAAGAAGAGTGTAGATCTCTCTTGAAAGTCAATGGTCAACACGGTCAACCGGTCAACAAAGTCAAGAGAGGTCAATGGGGTCAAATGGTCAATGCAATTAGCCATCATAAAATTATCACTAAAATGATTAGTAAATGATGTCTGCGGCTCATAATGGTTTTGACCAAACGAACTGTCAAAGCCCTAATGAGTCCGCCTCAAAATGGTTTTGACCGAATCAACTGTCAAAACCCTAATGAGCCTGCCACATAACGGTTTTGGCCGAACCAACTGCCAAAACCCTGATGAGGTACCTCCTCCTTCATCGCTCCGGAAAACTGTGCATACACACCTGCATCCGCATTCCGTAGAATGCGGATGCACAGAAGACAAAACAAATCCATCCGTGCAATACTAGGATCCGACTTAAACCAAAGCCCAATAGTATTGCCTGCCCGAACACCGCACGCACACAAGTGTACGTAAGTGATCGCAGCCCTGCCGTAAAACCATACGGCCTCTACACGTTTCGCTCAGTGCAGGGAAACTCTCTGTGTGGGACTCTAAAGACTCGACACTACGCTGGCAGTGGGTTTAACCACAGACCGCAAGCGGCACTAGCTGTACGTAACGGTCCCTAGGTAGATGTCGATAAGAAGGCCGATGAGGTGAACCCATCCGAACTCCTACTGAGCCCGTATGTGACAATCTCCGTACAGTCTGGTCTGTTCGTCTGATACATCGTATGGCGGGCCTGGGGGGGCGGTAAACGTCAGTCCCCTAATAGCGGTGCAAGTCGTGTCGGAGTGAAGCCCAGAACACCCTGAGATAACACTGGAAACCTACCAGTATATCTCGCTTGCCCTGGCCAGGGACTACTCGTGTAATGGCTCTCCTAGACACAGCGCGATGTCAACCCCCAATACCGGGAGAGACGAATCCTGTCTAACCGTCACTGCTTCCAAGTGCTTCGGTACTGCTCCCAACTACTACCTGTTTGCACGACTCAGTAGAGCCGTGGTAGGGTAGTAACCAAAGAACAGTGGGAGCACACTCGAGGCGGAGTGACAGTGTCAAGTCAGCGGACTAAGCTGTACTCATGTCACCTGGGAACTGATAACTAACGATAGGTATAATACCAACCATCAGTTCCCGACGAGTCCTGTCCAGTGTACTCGTAACCTAACGAGCACCCGCATACTATCTCAAGTACGGCATACTGACGGCTGTGGGACAGACCGTCTCCCGTGCTGGGATGAGAAGCGCAAACGCTAGTCTACTCCGGAGTATCGATGCCCTGTCTCGATAATCCCACGACTAGGGACGTGTATAAGGATGTGCTTATGGATTACCCAGCCCCCACGAGTGTGATCGCCATCACAACGCCGGTAATCAAGCAAAGATCCTAAGGGCTCTACTAATGCGTATAGGTGATATAATAAAGAAACACACATGTACTCATTAAAGCAGAGACAAACCAAGTAGCATACTACTATATCGAGCAAGATTGTCTGTACAACTGTGAATATCCCAAGCTTCCATCAAGTAATATACATACCAGTATGATACAGTAATGGCCTCTAGGGCATATACACTAACAATCTCCCATTTGCACTAAGGCCATGTACTGACGTATCGAAGACCTATCATCTCGATCAGCCGCTCGAACTGTGTCTGGGGTAAGGCCTTCGTGAATGGATCCGCCGTGTTGTCTTTTTTTTCCACTCTCCGTACCTCGATCTCCTGGCGATCAATGATCTCCCTGATCAGGTGATACCGCCTTAAGATGTGCCTGGACTTCTGATGGGACCTTGGTTCCTTCGCTAAAGCTATAGCCCCATTGTTATCGCAATACAAAGGTATTGGGTCAACAATGGACGGAACCACCTGAAGTTCACTAATGAACTTCTTTATCCAGACCGCCTCTTTTGCGGCATCGCTTGCAGCAATGTATTCAGCCTCCATCGTCGAGTCTGCGACGGTATCCTGTTTGGAACTCCTCCAACAGACCGCCCCTCTGTTGAGGGTAAACACAAAACCCGAGACAGACTTGTTGTCATCTTTGTCACTCTGGAAGCTTGAATCGGTAAAGGACTCGACCCTGAGGTCTCCATTACCGTAAACCAGGAACATCTCCTTAGTCCTTCTCAGGTACTTAAGAATGTTCTTCACTGCTGTCCAGTGGTCCTCACCTGGGTCTGACTGATACCGGCTTACTGCGCTCAGCGCGTAAGCTACATCTGGTCTTGTACATAGCATCGCATACATTATAGATCCTACCACCGAAGCGTAGGGTATAGTGCTCATGCGAACCCTCTCCTCGTCAGTCTTAGGAGACATCTTCTTGGAGAGGGTAATTCCGTGCAATGCAGGTATGTTACCGCGCTTGGAACCCTCCATACTAAATCTCTTTAGTACGGTCTCTATGTACCTGGACTGCGAAAGTCCCAGTAGTCTCTTGGATCTATCTCTATAGATCTTGATCCCCAGAATGTACGAGGCATCACCCAGGTCCTTCATGGAGAACCTTTGTGACAAAAATAGCTTGACCGATTGTAGCATAGGAATGTCATTTCCTATCAAAAGAATGTCGTCCACGTACAAGACTAGGAATACGACAGTTCGTCCTACAATCTTCTTATAGACACAAGGTTCATCTTCGTTCTTGATGAAATCAAATTCCTTGATTGCCTCATCAAAACAGATGTTCCAGCTCCGTGATGCCTGCTTTAATCCATAAATGGATTTAAGCAACTTGCACAACTTCCCGCTGCTCCCACTGTCTACGAAACCTTCTGGCTGATCCATGTAAACGCACTCTTCCAAACAACCGTTTAGGAAAGCCGTTTTAACATCCATCTGCCAGATTTCATAGTCATGGAAGGCAGCAATGGCAAGTAGGATCCGAATGGATTTGAGCATAGCCACCGGAGAAAAAGTTTCGTCATAGTCCAAACCAGGTCTTTGACGAAAACCTTTTGCAACGAGTCTAGCCTTATAAGTTTCCACCTGCCCATCTACACCAAGTTTCCTTTTGTAGATCCATTTGCATCCAACGGGTTTTACCCCAGGTGGAGCAATATCCAAGGTCCACACTTTATTGGCGTACATGGACTCCATTTCGGATTGCATTGCTTCTTGCCACTTATCAGAGTCCCTACTGATAATGGCCTTCCTGAAACTGGTAGGGTCATCTTCTTCCAAGATGCAATCCTCTCGATCCCCGTCTTTGAGAAAACCGTAGTATCTCTCGGGCGGATGAGAAATCCTACCAGATCTGCGGAGTGGCTGAGGTTCGTTTGGGGTTATTGAATTCAGTGGTTCCTCCAAATTTTCAGTTACATTTTGTGGTCGCTGAATTTCTTCCAGTTCTAACGAACTCCCACTAGTTTCTTTTGCAAGAAACTCCCTTTCTAAAAAGGTAGCGTAGCGAGATACAAACACCTTCTGTTCCTCAGTGTGGTAGAACAGATATCCTAGTGAGTCTTTAGGATATCCCACAAATTTACACAGAACTGACCGTGCCTCTAGCTTGTCCGGTTTCTGTGTTTTCACATAGGCCGGACAACCCCATATCTTAAATCGCTTAAGATACGGATTTCTTCCACTCCATATTTCATATGGAGTCTTAGGCACTGATTTGGATGGACGTAATTCAATAGGTATGCCGCTGTCTGAAGCGCATGTCCCCAAAATGAAAGAGGCAACTCAGCACTACTCATCATGGAGCGAACCATATCCAACAGGGTACGATTCCTCCACTCCGATACACCATTGTGCTGTGGTGTATAAGGAGGAGTAAGCTGAGAGAGAATACCATTCTCTTTTAAGTAATCCAGGAATTCCGTGCTTAAGTACTCCCCTCCTCTATCAGACCGGAGGATCTTGATACTTTTTCCAGTCTGGTTCTCTACTTCCATTCTGAATTCCTTGAATTTCTCAAAAGCTTTAGATTTGTGTTTCATAAGATACACATATCCGAATCTAGAGAGATCGTCAGTGAATGTGATGAAGTACGAGAACCCACCCCTTGCATGTATAGACATCGGACCACATACATCACTGTGTATGAGTCCCAAGAGCTCTGCTGCCCTCTCTCCATGTCCGGTGAACGGAGATTTGGTCATCTTCCCTTTGAGACAAGACTGACAAGTTTCATAGGATGAAAACTCGAACGTATTCAAGAGTCCATCTTTATGCAACTTGCTCAGTCTTTTCTCTCCGATATGACCAAGTCTACAATGCCACAAGTAGGATTCATTCGTATCTGAATTCTTCCTCTTGCGTGTGTTTTGTACATTGAGAACTGTATTCTGATTTAGAACGTAGATACCATTACAAAGTGTACCCTCTGCAACCAGTACCTTATGAAGGTAAATGTTCATGATATTTCTATCAAGAACAAAGTTATATCCATCTTTATCGAGTAAAGAAACTGATATGATGTTGCAAACCATGGAGGGTACATAGTAGCAATCGTTCAAAATCATAGTCTTGCCATTTGGCAATACTAGGTGATATTCACCGACGGCTGCCGCATTAACTTGTGCTCCGTTCGCTACTCTGGGCGACATATCACCCGGTGCAACTTTCCTACTTTTTCTCAGTCCCTGTAATAAATTACAGATATGAGATCCTGATCCGGTATCAAGTACCCAGGAGGTAGGGCTGACCGTAAAACAGTTCTCAATTACAAGAACACCTGAAGTAGATGCAAAACCATGCTTCTTCTTCAACTGGGTATCCTGGGAATTCATACAATCCCCTTTCCCTTGCTCATACTTATGACTGTTGTCACAAGTTAGAGCCGAACCAACGTTCCCCAGCCCCGGATCGGTCAAGCGATACATTTTATTATCTTGATTAGGGCGTGAAATGGTTGCTACCTGGAGAGAGAGAAAAGAAACACTCAGCGTGCGCTCTTGCAAGTTTAGATTGGTTTTTAATTTATCTAAACAGGATGGCTCCCACTGTCTCTCAAATCCCTCCTCAAACCATAAAGGAAGAATTAGTCGGGATCAATCTCACCGTACAATACTTGCTTAACCGTTCAGCCAGGCCAGTGTCGGTACTTCGAGGGAGGTTTTCCAACGCTTTCGCGAAGTTCCTTAATTAAGTAACCTCTTTTCCCTTTGGGCGTATCCCCGCTAACACCTTTCTAGACACCTACTTGGTTTATAGCATTGATCGTTAAGCGAGAAAGTTCCCGAGGAGTAGCATATACTCACAGTAGGATCGGGATCCAAATATCATTGTGTGACAAAACTGAAGGAATCCTACCAGAATCATCACACTCCAAATGGTATGCAACACTAGCAAGTTTCAGTACTTTTGAAACACCCGATGTGGTTTTTTCCCTTAGGACCCAAGTGACCTTGACGGAGTCAACAAATCAAAGAGTCCTAGTCAAGTTCAACCCGTCATTATCTAGATTGCATCAAACCCACCCGCATAACCCTTGACGGAGTCAACAAGGTTATACGACTGTCCTAACCAATCCCATATACCGATACAAACAAGCAGCACTCAGCTACCGTACTCTACGCCTTGACGGAGTCAACAAACGCAGCACGAATACTAAGTGTTACTTGTAAGAAATGACGGAGGGCTACGGCTGGGTTTTTGGCATAAACCCGTTAACGTAATGAACTTGATATCGTTGAAGGAACCTAGTAATCTTTTGAAAAATATAGTGGCGAAAACTTTTGCTAAAGAGCTCACTCCCTGTGAAGGGATCTCGACTCTTTCCTCGTCGAATGAGGTGCAGGATATTCCAAACTGAATACCTCGATGCAAAGCAAGAATAATCGACTATAGTGAAGTTATTACCCTGACGCAAACTTTTGTCCAAGGGGTCACTCCCGATGAATGGATCTCGGCCCTTGCCTCGTCGATTGAGGTGCTGGGCATTCATAACCGAATACCTCGATGCAAAACAAAAGTGAACGTCCTTGCAATAACAGCTTTTTGAAAAAATGTTCCAACAACGTCTTTTAGGTTTATTTTCTTGCATTAGTTCTTTTAATGCGTCCCATCATTTAAATCCTACCATTGCAGAAAACAACCAAAATATGACGTACGCTTATGCCATTCGCATTCGCCACGGGGCCCCGTCATCGCCCGTTAGGTTACTTAACTAACGACAGAGCGGGGGCTGGGCTAGCGCTGCTGAAAAACATAAGCAACGCCTAAATAGTTATTATATATAGATATATAGCAATGATAGCCAATCCAGATCACAGATGAACACTTTGGATATACTAGGAACCCGCGATTCGTTCGAGCCTGCAACGAAAAGCGGATTACACGGTCGCGATGAATAGCCAAAACCCCACCCGAGACCCCTACGGGTGCGGCAAACTACCCGCCAAGTACCAGAAGCGAAGCAACCTCCCTCAACACCATGAGTAGGCCACTCGGCACTTCGAGATACCCGGTAGTTTGTGCACCCCTCCATGGGTCTATCCTAGGAGCAAAAACAGTAAAAAGAATTATACAATGACGGCTACAACCCCGACCCGGTTGTGCGGCCATACAAATAATATTACATCAATTTACAAATTTATTACATGAATGAAAGAAAAAGAAACTCTCATCTCACATCCACCCCGGCTATTCATCCGCGACAATCCAACGAGTTCATATACACATACCATCAATAACACAGATCACAGATATGTATAACCCCCACTAATCGACGTATAGCAATTAGTAGACGTTCAATACAATATAACATTACAGATATAACCATTAGCCAAAGTCCACAGAACATCGACCAAAAATACGGATTTTTAAGCCCCAAAAACAAATTTTGCTTTCTGGAAAATCTGGGCAGAAAAGTCATATTGTAAAAATCCCAAAATACCCATCTAAGAAAACTGCAGAAAAGAAAATCGCCAACCGAGTTAAATCGGCCGCGGTTCCGCGGCATAAGCAAGCTTATGCCGCGGAAACGCGGCGCTTTAACCGAGTTAGGTGATCATTTTTCTTCAGTATTCTAACAAAAGCCTGAGCCGATTTTTAGTGTATGATTTTTTAATTTTTTGAACAGATCTAAAAATCGGCAGAAACTTGAAATTCCGGGGTGTTTTGCGGTTTTTCGTCCGGTCGAAATTCTAGATACTTTGCTAACATGCTAGGGTGTGTTTAGTTAAGCTCTGATACCACTGTTAGGTCCACGTTACTTCTCCCGGTACTTTCGGGGTTGCGGAAACGGTAAAACAAAATTTTTTCTAAACTTGGTAACATGGACCGTAAAAGCCGGATCTTTGCTAAACAACGCACTAGCATCCTAACTAGAGATTTATCTACTCGGTTAGTGGTTATACCTTAACTTGAACTCCTTCTCTTCTTGTTGTTCTTCTCCTTGCTTGCTCTGATGGTTGATCCGGACTTTGGTCACCTCCACGGCCTCCTTGAGTCGAAGACGATCCACCCGAGAGATGTACACCGAGCTCCACCTCGAGCCGAGGTAACTAGGGCAAAGAGATTGCAGTCTAAAAGCCCTAGGTTGTGTAGAAGTGGTAGAGGGATGGTTTTGTCTTTGTGGGATCTTTATCTCTCAACACATGAGATCAAAAGATGAATCAAGAGGAGGAAGAAGGAGGAGCTAGCAACCATGGTGCATTTCTTTTCTTCTCACTAGAAAAAGGCAAAAGAGAGAATGAGAAAGAAATTGTGAGCTTAAGAAAATAAACCATGGTTCAATAATGCAAAAACAACATCATTACTAATCCCATCAAGATAAAGTTTGATGGTTACATTGAAATGACCATTATCATAATCAAAATAGAAAAAGAAAAAGAAAAGAAGAGTGTAGATCTCTCTTGAAAGTCAATGGTCAACACGGTCAACCGGTCAACAAAGTCAAGAGAGGTCAATGGGGTCAAATGGTCAATGCAATTAGCCATCATAAAATTATCACTAAAAGGATTAGTAAATGATGTCTGCGGCTCATAATGGTTTTGACCAAACGAACTGTCAAAGCCCTAATGAGTCCGCCTCAAAATGGTTTTGACCGAATCAACTGTCAAAACCCTAATGAGCCTGCCACATAACGGTTTTGGCCGAACCAACTGCCAAACCCTGATGAGGCACCTCCTCCTTCATCGCTCCGGAAAACTGTGCATACACACCTGCATCCGCATTCCGTAGAATGCGGATGCACAGAAGACAAAACAAATCCATCTGTGCAATACTAGGATCCGGCTTAAACCAAAGCCCATTAGTATTGCCTGCCCGAACACCGCACGCACACAAGTGTACGTAAGTGATCGCAGCCCTGCCATAAAACCATACGGCCTCTACACGTTTCGTTCAGTGCAGGGAAACTCTCTGTGTGGGACTCTAAAGACTCGACACTACGCTGGCAGTGGGTTTAACTACAGACCGCAAGCGGCACTAGCTGTACGTAACGGTCCCCAGGTAGATGTCGATAAGAAGGCCGATGAGGTGAACCCATCCGAACTCCTACTGAGCCTGTATGTGACAATCTCCGTACAGTCCGGTCTGTTCGTCTGATACATCGCATGGCGGGCCTAGGGGGGCGGTAAACGTCAGTCCCTTAATAGCGGTACAAGTCGTGTCGGAGCGAAGCCCAGAACACCCTGAGATAACACTGGAAACCTACCAGTATATCTCGCTTGCTCTGGCCAGGGACTACTCGTGTAATGGCTCTCCTAGACACAGCGCGATGTCAACCCCCAATACCGGGAGAGACGAATCCTGTCTAACCGTCACTGCCTCCAAGTGCTTCGGGACTGCTCCCAACTACTACCTGTTTGCACGACTCAGTATAGCCGTGGTAGGGTAGTAACCAAAGAACAGTGGGAACACAGTCGAGGCGAAGTGACAGTGTCAAGTCATCGGACTAAGCTGTACTCATGTCACCTGGAAACTGATAACTGATGATAGGTATAATACCAACCATCAGTTCCCGACGAGTCCTGTCCAGTGTACTCGTAACCTAACGAGCACCCGCATACTATCTCAAGTACGGCGTACTGACGGCTGTGGGACAGACCGTCTCCCGTGCTGGGATGAGAAGCGCATATGCTAGTCTACTCTGGAGTATCGATGCCCTGTCTCGATAATCCCACGACTAGGGACGTGTATAAGGATGTGCTTGTGGATTACCCAGCCCCCACGAGTGTGATCGCCATCACAACGCCGGTAATCAAGCAAAGATCCTAAGGGCTCTACTAATGCGTATAGGTGATATAATAAAGAAAAACACATGTACACATTAAAGCAGAGACAAACCAAGTAGCATACTACTAAATCGAGCAAGATTGTCTGTACAACTGTGAATATCCCAAGCTTCCATCAAGTAATATACATACTAGTATGATACAGTAATGGCCTCTAGAGCATATACACTAACACGTCTTCGGCGGCCGATTCTGGATCTAAGAAGCGGAGCAGGGTGGCCACCAACTTACTTGATTCTTTAATGGAGTCTGGGCCCATACTTCCAGATGAGTCGTTGGTCGTGCAAGAGTCGAACGCTGGTCTTCTCTTCCCGGGCTCGGCTGCCGAGGAGGCCGCACAATTGGCTGAGGCCATAAGGCATTCTAAAGATGAGTCTCAGAACGCAAGGGTTCCGAAGAAACCCTATCCTGCCGTGATCTTCTATGAAGACCCCTCATGGATCCGGCGGCGGTTTATTGGCCCTTTGGAGGAATGGGGAGAACGGGCCCTGAAGCAGGCCGCTTCGGAGGATACTGCGGACGCACTTTCCTTATGGACTGGCGGCCACGAGTCCACCCTCGAACCCCGGCGAGCACGCCTCCTTGAAAAGGAGAACCGGCCTGAAGAAGCCATATTGAAGGCTTCCCTGCGCATTGGTATGTTTTTTTTTATACTTCTTTGCGGTTTTATCCAGATTGTTTATGCTCGTATATATGCATTCTGATTTCTTCTGTGGATTGTGCAGAGTCCTCGGCGATGGGGGAGGTTCCTACGGGCTTGTTGAAGCTAAAGCCCGTTGCCGTTCCCGATGCAGCCTTGCTCAATGTAGAGGGGGCTGACGAGGCTGTTCCTCTTACCATAGAGCCTCCAGTGGCGGTTCCTGATCACGGAGCGCTTGTTCCTTTGGAAGAGGATCCTTTGGGGGTTGCTGTCCCAACGATTCTCCCTACGGGCGGCCCAGAAGCTGGAGGAGAGGTAGCCGGGACTACTCTCCCTTTGCTGGAGTCGGAGATCACGGCGGAGGCCATTGAAGCCGCCATCCCCCCAACTCAGAATGGGAGGAGTGTTGAAGGTAACCTTCAACATTTTAAAGTAGCAATTTTTCTGTCGTCTAAACTCTTTTATTTTCCCAGAACTGCGCGGGCTGGCGGCCTCTATCGCTGATTTGTCTCCCCGGCAATCGTTTCATCGTCTGTTGGAGATGGCAGCTCCGTAGGCGATCTCCCCTCAGCGCATCGTCCTTTCCTCTGGGCAAGGTTAGCGTCGTTCGCCATTTTTTTTATTATAGCATCGTCGCTATTCTGCGAAATAACATTGATGTCTTTTACAGTTTTGGAGGCTGATGATGAGGTCGAGGTCGTTGAAGGGCCAGGGGAACCTTCAGCTCCTACTTGCATGACCGTGGGTAAGTGACATTTCAATATAGTCCCACTTGTTCTTTTGCTTAAGAGTTTTTACTGACATTTTCCAAATCCGAACAACCCTGCCAACCCCCATAGCGCTGGATTCACGCATCGCCATGTCGCCCGGCCCTTATGCTTTGCGAGCCTCGGAGCGCTTGGCCCAGTTAAGCCTTGTCTCCTTATCGTCTTTGATTGAGGAGCTTCGTGTTGGCAGCGTAACCACAGCTGAAGCATTTGCCGCTGAAGCTAACGGTTCTCTTCCTTTTCTTGCCACCTACCATAGAGAAGAGGTAGTGCGAGTCTGGGTGGAGTTCTGTCGGTAGGTGGAGGCTTGCTTGCATGCCCTTGAGTGTTCCCGCCTTTCCTCGGAGGCCGTGGCTTCAAAGGCGGAGTTGCGGGGGCTGATAGCACGGTGCGCGGCAAATATGGCATCATGCGAGAAGAGGCTCGGCCGAAAATTCTCGGAAAGGGAGTTGGCCTATAAGGCATTGAGCGAGCTTCAAACCAGCCTTACAGCCAAGGCCAATAAAGCGTATGAGACTGGCGGGTACTTCAAGAGTCTATCAGAGAGGTGGTGGCTCTTGATAAAGCTGTCATGTTCACTCGCGAAAGGGTCGAGGCTCACAAGGTTGCTGAGAAAGAGCTCGAAGGCCGGCTTGCCTCGTATCAGGCCCAGCAGGCTCAGGCGGAGGCTCGTCTTCTGGCGATCCTGAATCATGAAGCTATGGCCCAGCAAAAGCAGGATGAGCTAGCAAAATTGCTAAATCGACCGCCGGCTTGAAAAACTTGTACCTTTTCCTTTCTTTTTGTACACACTCCTGAATGAGAGTATCTTCCTTTTGTTCTTTCATGAATTGTACTTTGTATTCATTTTGGTTTATGAATAAAGACATATTTTTCTTCTCAATGGTGTGTCTCTTTTTATTGAATGTGTTCTGCGGACAATTTATCTAGGTCTCCTTGCAGGGCAGCGATGGCTTAGGATTCAGGGTTAAGATCTACCTCCTAAGACTTTTGAGCTTTATGAACCGTGAGGGTCTCATAAAGAGTTTTTCTCCCTACAGGTCGAGCGGATCCCGTAGGTGTAAGTTCTTCTTTAGAATCGTGAGGATTCTTAAGCGGGTTTTCCCTTGGGAGTCGTAAGGATCTCACAAGAGAGTTTTCTTCCTTACTGGTCGTGAGGACCCGCAAGTGCTAGGTGCAGTCGCCCTTATCCGTATTTTACGGGGTCAGGGGTTGCTTTGGGATGTTTTTCAAGGTACCGTAGTTTAAATACATCGCGGTCAAGGTTAAGGACATCATAGTCCATGGATTTAAGGACTCCACAGTCCAATGTTAGTTTTAAGACATCACGGTCAAGGTTAAGGACATCATAGTTCGTGGATTTAAGGAATCCACAGTCCAATGTTAGTTTTAAGACATCACGGTCAAGGTTAAGGACCTCATAGTCCGTGGATTTAAGGACTCTACAGTTCGATGTTAGTTTTAAGACATCACGGTCAAGGTTAAGGACCTCATAGTCCGTGGATTTAAGGACTCCACAGTCCAATATTTGTTTTAAGACATCACGGTCAAGGTTAAGGACCTCATAGTCCGTGGATTTAAGGACTCCACAATCCACGAAACATGTGGTTACTGGGACCCGTCACCTCTTTGAGGATGTTGAGGAATTACAACGCCAAATATCAAAGGAGTGAAGTGATGTACCCTTTAACCAAGGTAAAATCCGTCTAGAATCATCATGGTTGATTGTTAGTTTTAAGACATTACGGTCGAGGTTAAGGACATCATAGTCCGTGGATTTTAAGGACTCCACAGTCCGGTGTTTGCTCTGGATGTTTCACATGGGTTCACTGCCGTGCTTGGCGAGGACCAGGCTCCGCTCTGGGCGCTTTCCGCGGGGTCAAAGAGTGATGTTATCCGCGTTCCACGTGACCAGGAATTTTTCTCTAGATGCTTCACACGGGTTCACTGCCGTGTTCGGCGAGGACTAGGCTCCGCTCTGGATGCTTCACACAGGTTCACTGCCGTGCTCTGCGAGGACCAGGATCCGCTCTGGACGTTTTCCACGGGGTCAAAGAGTGACGTTATCCGCGTTCCACGTAACCAGGAATTTTGCACTAGATGCTTCACACGGGTTCACTGTCGTGCTTGGCGAGGACTAGGCTCCGCTTTGGATACTTCACACGGGTTCACTGCCGTGCTCTGCGAGGACCAGGATCCACTCTGGACGTTTTCCACAGGGTCAAAGAGTGACGTTATCCGCGTTCCACATAACCAAGATTTTTTCACTAGATGCTTCACACGGGTTCACTGCCGTGCTTCGCGAGGACTAGGCTATGCTCTGGATGCTTCATACGGGTTCACTGCCATGCTCTGCGAGGACCAGGATCCGCTCTGGACGTTTTCCACGGGGTCAAAGAGTGACGTTATCCGCGTTCCACGTAACCAGGAATTTTTCTCTAGATGCTTCACACGGGTTCACTGCCGTGTTCGGTGAGGACTAGGCTCCGCTCTGGATGCTTCACACGGGTTAACTGCCGTGCTCTGCGAGGACTAGGATCCGCTCTAGACGTTTTCCACGGGGTCAAAGAGTGACGTTATCCGCGTTCCATGTAACAAGGAATTTTGCACTAGATCTATCCGCATTTCACGGAATGAGGGTTTGACTCTTGGTGATCTGTATATCGCCGAGCCATGGAACTGGGAGTTGCCACTGTTCCTCTTTGCTTGATGTTGTGTCCGCTGCAACGAGACGAATGTCGAGATGATCTCTAGGCTATCTGCGACTTATCAAGATTTGGCTTCTTCTCCTGATGAAACCTGGGAGAGGAGGAGTGCGATTCCTTCTTTGTTTGCGCCCCTGAATTGTATACAGGGGTAGATGTAATATCGTCTGTAGGGCGTAAATTTCATTTTTGTTTTATTTCTTTTTCCGCGATGCTCTATCATTTCAGCTTTTATATCGCAAAGGTCGCGATTGCCCCATCATTTCGGCTATTTTTCGCGGTGCCCAATCATTTCGGCAATTTATTTTATTTTTACTCGCTGCTTTTTATTGCGAGTTGCCCAATCATTTCGGCTATTTTTCATGCATACATTTTTACTTGTTGCTTTTTATTGCAAGTTGCCCTATCATTTCGGCTATTCTTACGCATGTGTGGCTCGCTAGCCTTTTTGCTGCAAGCTTGGATTTTAGACACCGAGATTTTGGCATCAGCACCGCTACAACTGGGATGTTGCCATGAGCGAATCATCATTTGCCTCTGTCGATGTTGCACAAAGGTGGCTTAGTAAACAGGGTTAAAGGTCCTGTCGACTAAGGCTTTTGACTTCATGAGCCGTAAGGGTCTCACAAAGGTATTTCTCCCTACAAGTCGTGAGGATCTTGTAGGTGTGTCTTCTCCTTGGGAATCATGAGGATTCCTAAGTGCATGTTCACTTGCAAGTCATAAGGATCTTACAAAAGGGTTTTCTCCTTATAAGTCGAGAGGACTTACAAGGGTTGTTCACCATATGAACATATCCCTAGTCACGGATGGGACTTGGTTAAGGAAATGTTTATTCGCGCCCGTGGATTGTATACAAGGGTCAGTATGAGTCACCTGTAGGGCATAAATTGAAAGTTGTGGGGGTTGCTTAAGCACAGGTTTAGGTCTCTGTGACTTAAGACTTTCAAATCCAATGAGCCGTGTGGGTCGCATAAGAGAGTTCTCCTTACGAGTCGTGAGGATCTCGCAAGTGTAATTTCTCCTTTGGAATCGTGAGGACTCCTAAGTGTGTTGCTCCCTTGTGAGTTGTAAGGATCTCACGCGGGTGGTTTCTCCTTACAGGGTCGTGAGGACCCTGCAAGTGTCCTTTAACGAGGTTGCGCCCTTTCGGGTTTTCACAAACACTCGCCGGTAGCCGTGCTGTTTTTACTCACGGAGCCCTTTCGGGTTTTCATCCGTGCCAATTTCGCTTATGGACATACCGTTTTTTATTTTATTATATTTTTTCCTTTTTTATATATATATTTTTGTATCGGCTTTGAGATGCTGCAATCCGCCGTAGTTTATCGACATCTCGGTCAACAGCTAGTTTTGGGACATAGTGGTCCATTATTGGTTTAAGGACGTTTCGGTCCATTATTAGTTTAAGGACGTTTCGGTCCGTCGTTAGTTTAAGGACATTTCGGTCCGATGTTAGTTTAAGGACGTTTCGGTCCGTCGTTTGTTTAAGGACATTTCGGTCCGTCATTAGTTTAAGGACGTTTCGGTCCGTCGTTAGTTTAAGGACGTTTCAGTCCGTAGTTTAAGGACGTTTCGGTCCGTTGTTAGTTTAGAGACGTTTCGGTGCGTTGTTGAAGAAGGCCGGTTAATACTTATAGAGTTCGGGCTTAGGAAGATAGCGAGCGGACATGGTCGTCGCATCTATCATTGACCTAGGCCTTGATCCGTCAAGCGTAGTATTTCTTCAGGAAGCAGCCATTTATCAGTCTGAAAGGCCTTTCTCCGTGCATGTCCATCAGTAGGTAGGCCCCACCCTGGTAGACCTTGTTTATGATATACGGGCCTTCGTAATTCGGCTCGAATTTCCCTCGTTTGGTACGATTGGGGATCATGGGTCTTTTGACCACTAGCACGAGTTCACCTTGGCGGAATGTCCTCGGCCTGGTCAATCTTTCATATGAGCGCGTCATCTTTGCTTTATAAGCCTCCAGATTTTGCTGCGCTATGAGCCGGGTTTCATCAAGGGCATCAAGCTCCTCAAGCCGAAGGTGAGTGTTTTCTTCGTCTGTCAGCTCGTAATGGACTGCCACTCGTAGAGAGGGTAACTCTATCTCGAGGGGGAGTACTGCTTCTGTACCGAATACCAAGGCGTACGGCATTGTGTTCGTGGCCGTCTTGAACGTAGTCCGGTACGCCTAGAGAGCTTCTTGCAGTCTCTCGTGCCAGTCCTTTTTGTTTCGAGACACCGTCTTCTTCACGATCTTTGTCAAGGTTTTGTTGAAAGCCTCGGCTAGACCGTTAGCTCGGGGATTATAAACTGAGGAATATCTCCAGTCTATGTTGTGTTGCTGCGCGAAGCGACTAATCTTGTGGCTTCTGTAAGCTTGACCGTTATCGGAGATGATCCGTCGCGGAGTTCCAAACCGATAAATGACGTGCGTCTTGAAGAAATGGAGAATATTCTCCATCTTCACCTCCCGTAACGGTACTGCTTCCGCCCACTTGGAGAAGTAATCGGTGGTCGCTAGGATGAAACGATGTCCCCTGGACGATGCCGGTTCAATGGGACCGATTATGTCAGTCCCCCACATTTCGAACGGCCAGCTAGCCACCGTTGGATGGAGTAGATTTGGATGCTGATGGATAAAGTCCCCATGGATTTGGCACGAGTGACATTGCTTCGCATACTCGAGGCAGTCCTGGATCATCGTGGGCCAATAGTATCCCATTCGTTTAATCTTCAACTTCATCTTCGGGCCCGCTTGATGAGAACAACAGAGTCCATCGTGAACTTCCTGAACGACTCTTTTTGCTTCGTCAGGTCCCAGGCATCTCAACCACAGAGATTCAAATGACCTCTTGTACAGAGTATTATTGATGAAGGCGAAAGATAAGGCTCGCTTCATGAGCTGATGTCTTGAGGACGCATCTTCAGGCGTTCGACGAGATTTGAAGTAATCTATAAAGACTTCTATCCAATCCTCAGCCTTTCCCTGGTTATTTATTTGCATAGCCATTTGCTCAGTCTTTCCCTTTTCTTCGGATGATTCCGGAGATATTTCTGCTGGGGCAAGCACCCGACGGCTTTGTACCATGATTCTTACGTCATCGAGATTCTCATCGGCTAGCTCCTTGGCGAGCTTGGCCAACGCGTCCGCCTTGCTATTTTCTGCACGCGGTATGCTTTCCAGAATGTAATAGGTGATTTAGGTCAACAGTCGCTGCACCCTTTCGCCGTACTTTACCAACTCTGGTTTGCACGTCTGGTAGTCGCTATTTACTTGACTGATGACCTGTTGAGAATCTCCATATATGAGGAGGTTTTCAATTCCCATGTCGATGGCGATCTCGAGGCCTGCTATTAAAGCTTCGTATTCGGCTTCATTGTTTGTCCTCGGCTCTGTTAAGGAGAAAGCAAAGCGCATTATCCCTCCTTGTGGAGTTACGAAGATGAGACCCACCCCTGATTTGATTATAGGGGTGCTTTGTTTGCGCTTATTCACGGAAGATGCTCCATCGAAATAAAGCTCCCATCGGATATTACCACCGTCGATCGCATCAAACGCGTGTTCGTCTGGCAGTTCACAATTCAGAGGGGAATCGGCCATATCGGATGCTCAGCGAGGAAGTCGGCAATGGCCTGGCCTTTCACTGCCGTGAGAGGCTGATATGTTATCGAGAACTCCTTCAAGAGCAGGGCCCATTTAGCGAGTCGACCGGTCAGTATGGCCTTCGACATTAAATACTTAAGGGGGTCCACCTTCGATATGAGACGGACTTCATGCGCCAACGCATAGTGCCTGAGCTTGGTTATCGCAAAGATCAAAGCCAAGCAGTGTTTTTCAATGGGGGAATAGTTGCTTTCTGCCCCCAGTAGAACTCGACTTAAGTAGTAGAGTGCTCTTTCTTTCCCTTGATCATTCTCTTGCACCCATAATGCGCCTAAAGAACCTTCGAGGGCGGTTGTATAAAGAATGATGGGCTTTCCCTTGACCGGAGCAGCCAACACAAGCGGGTTCTGCAGGTATTGCTTGATCTCGTCCAGCACGCCTTGGCATTTATGATCCCAGACGAACGGGGTTCCCTTCTTCATCAGGTGACTGTAAGGACGGCACTTGCCTGAAAGGTTGGCTATAAATCACCGTATGTACGCGAGCTTCCCTTAGAGAGACCGCAATTGTTTAAGAGTCCTTGGCGGTGGCATTTCCATGATCGCCTTGATCTTCGACGGATCTATCTCGATACCCCCATGCCGGACGATGAACCCTAGGAATTTGCCTGAGGAAACTCCGAATGCGCACTTGAGAGGGTTCATCTTCAAGTTGTATTGTCGAAGGCGTTGAAATACGGTCTTCAGATGTTCAAGGTGTTCCTCGTATTATCTGCTTTTCACCACGAGGTCGTCGATATAGCATTCGACGATTTCATGTATGAGGTCATCGAAGATTTTCGTCATGGCCCTCTGATAGGTGGCACCGACGTTCTTTAGACCGAAGGGCATCACCTTGTAACATTTCAAAAAAATAAAATATTATTTTTGGGGAATTTTCATAATTTTTAATGAATATTTTAATAGTCGGTATAATTAAATACCGATAAATGGTGAAAATTCCGGAGAAAATTTTAGAAATCCTAAAATAGGCTATTTTGTGGAAATATGTCATTTTAAGTTTTTATGGTTGAGTATATGTTATTTTTGTGTTAATTGCGATTGAAGATTGCTAAACGGATTTTTGGCTTTTGTGCATTGTGCACATAACATTTCCACACCTGTCGCATTTGGTTCATGTTTTGGACTTATGGTGGCTTAGGGTTGAACCATGTTGAGATGACCATGGTGGGTTGACCCATTTGATTAAGTTAATTGGGTTAATTAGTGTTTTGGTTTTGGTTAAGGGTGATTAGGATGGGGTTGACTTGTGGCTAGAGAGAGAGAGGTGGCTATAGGTTGTGTCACAATCCATTTTCATTTCAAATCTTTTCTTTATCTCTCTCACATCTCTCCCCATAACACAACACCACACCATGATACACCAGCTAAGGCAGCATCAGCAGCTGCTACACCACTCAATACAACAGCTCCAATACATAACTTCAGCCCACATTTGCATCAGCAGCTACATCAGCAACAATATTCAGCAGCCCTACACCAGCCCCTAAGACTTTCAGCCCCCCTAGCTGACCTGCACACTCCCATTATCACTTTTCAGTCCCTAATAACTGCAGCCACCAGCCCATCAACACTTTCAGCCACAATAGCTGACCTGCACACTCCCAAACCACACTTTTCAGCCCCCCAATAGCTGACTTCAGCCACAAAACAGCCCTTACACCTACAGCTACATCAGCTGCTGAAAACATGCATCAATTCAACACCTTTTAGCCATAATATCTGACCCATCAGCAATTACTTCAGCCACCAGAACAGCCCCCTACACCTACAGCTATATTAGCTGCTGAAACCATGCATTTCAGCCCATTGTATCAGCAAAACAGCAGCACCATCATTGCATCAGCCTAATTCCTGCCCAACTTCAGCCATAAGGTCAGCAATAGTTGCTACAATACACCACCCTATATCAGCCACAACAACAACCACAATATTAAGCAATAGCCCAACACTTCTGCTGCTGCAATACACACAGAAACACAAAAGAAAAAAGAAATTGCAAGTAGCAGCAGCTGCTGCAGAACCAGCCCAGCAACACCATAAACCCCTGCAGCAACATACAACAACACCACACCACCACAACCTTTCCCACAACACCAAAACCACAATAACAGCAACCAAAACAACAATTCCTGCAGCAGAAGTTTTGCAGTTTCAGCCCAGAACAGCAACTTGAAGCTGCTACAGAGCACTTCAGCAACCCTTCCTCCTCCTTCTCCTTCCCTTCTCCTTCATCCTAGGACCTCTTGAGGTATAATCTTGCAACCCAACTCCTTTCCTATCAAGTTCTGGTTGTTTAGCAGAAATTTAGTATAGTATGTAGATTAGTGCTAGTTTTAGGAAAACTTGAGTGAGATGTGGCCAAGTGATGGTTTTGATGATTAGGGTAACCTTATTAGGTGTGTTTGAGACCAGTTTAACCAAGATTACCCCAGATTTCCTGTATAACACCTGAAAGTTTCGACTTGGCGTATTTTAGTGACTTTGTCGATTTTGTGACCTTTCTGATATCTGCTTCAACCCGAGACCTCCTAAAATAAAATTGACTTGGCAGTAAGCTGTGCAGGCAACCTGGAACCATCCCACAAAACCCTAGCCCCCAACTCCATTTCCTGGCCGCAGTTTTATTCCTTCTGGCCGCAATTTGCGGCCAGAGCTGTAGGGAACCCCCTCGTTTTGCGTGCATGGCTCTTTTACCTGTAAACTTGACCCCTGGTATGTCTAGTTTTGACTGATTCCAGTTAGGATAGAATCTGGGTTGATTTTCATGGGTTGGCGTATGATTTACGACTTGATTTTGTATGGATTTTGGTATTCGATGATTCGTTCTGTTGGGTGGCGTTTGGACGTCAACGACAGTGGATATTGGCTGCGTTTGCACACGAGACCACAGGTTTTTACCTATGGGCGTAGCGTGCACCATTTTGGTTTCCGACATGGTTTTCATGTGTTTTAGCGTATGATATTCTTGTAGGTACTCACGTGGCATCGGAGCGTGGAGATGCACATGGAGACATCGGCACCGGCACACATAAAACAAGGTGAGTAGATTTATATCTACGGGGAGGAGTCGGGTGGATGGCGTATAGCACCCCCGCAGTCCGTGGTGATGTATACGGATGCGTATACACACCTATAATTATTATTTGTTATTTGGGATTAATGGTGATGTTTAGGATGGACATTAGTGTGTTGGATGATTTGTTGTCGCGAACCCTAGGTAGTGGGTGCACTACACATACATGTACACACATACATACTTGCATACATCCTTGTCCATATATGCTTATGGGATTCTATATAGATATGTGTTCACATAGGTATGGGACTACGTGTTCACATACAGACTTGAGGATGAGACATGGGATTGAGATGAGTCGATGATATTTGATCCAAGATTATGATATCGGTGATATGGTAAAATTCGTATTTGGGATACGTCTTGATGCTTTAGCGGATTTTGGGATGATGATGCCATAGGAATAGTGACATATATATGTAAATGATCGACATGTGATTATGATATGAGATAGGATATGATATGATATGGCAAGATATTTATGATAGGCCGCCTTGGGCGTTGTTTACTCCTTGAGATGATATGTGCTGATGATATCGTTTTTGCTAGAGGCTGTCAATCGGAAGCCGGATTATGATTATATTGACGATATATGATGATGATATTGATTTACAAGAGACTGTCGATCAGTAGTCAGATCTTGATTATAGTGATGATGTTAGCATTGTACTAGACATAGGTCAGTACCCAGATTATGATATTTGATAAAATGAATACCAGATGAATGATTTGATGAATGTGATATTGACCCGTACCCAGATTGGGGGATGTCGTACGACGGATTTACGTACGAGCTATAATTTAATGTTTGATCCGCACTCTTGATTTGGGAATAACTGATTATAGAGATATGTGATCGGATGTGATATTATCGAGGCGGGATCACCAACTACATATATATATATATGTATATATATGTATCGACTCAGAGATTAGGCGGTTTCCCTTACCTACGGTTAGCTTTAGCTCAGCCTTATAGTGGTATAGCTATATGATTCTTATGACATTAGATGCAGTTTAGCTATCATTATGTTTAGCATTCAGATCCCGCACATTATTATTATTGTTACTCTGCATCGCATACATATTGTGATTCATATTCCATTATTGATATCATGCTGTTAGGACACCAGCACCATTACCGATGATACGTATGTTCCACATACACTTACTTGCCAGCTCACACACATTTTCATCGGTAATTGCCATGTCACTACACGGTAGTATTATTGCATCAGGATATGACCCTTGTATGTTCATACTATTATTCCATGTTGCATGATATACTGTTATACTTGCATTTTATTTATATGTCACATACATCATGCTTCCTGATTATACGCATTGAGATATGTCGTTTCTATGATATTTCTAGATTTGGGAACCGTGGATATTTCAAAAGGATTATATAATTGTTTTAAAAACGCGGTTACCCTTGATATGATATTTCAGTGCGTCCACCATGTGTTTTCTCGGTGCTGAGAGCGACATGTGAAACCCTAATCGAGGAGGCGGATGAGACCGATTGCGGGTACATGGTGGATCCGGTGCGGTACCCCGGGGCAAGAAGATCGCAGGAGATGGCGTTGAGCCTGGCAGGTGAGCACTACCGACCGGTGATATTACCCGACGTGTCGGATATCCGGAAGATACCGTCGTAGTCATGAGATGGATGGTAGGGGCCGATCTGGACTGACGGCGCCCTGGATTTATGATTGAGATATTGAGATTTGAGATATTGAGGTACAGAGATTGTGATTCAGAGATATCGAGATATTGAGATTATGTTTTGTGCCAATGCTAGGCACTGTTTTATGCTGATTTCATTATGGTACCTCATTTTAAAATACAAAAATCTCACAAATTTATTAAAGCAGTTTTCTTCAGTACATGCATTCTGTTTCATGCATTTATGCATCATTCATATGATACATTGCCACCTGATGCACTGACACGGGCACTTGGGATTACACTTGGGTTAGATTTTTACCCTAGTCTGGTTATAGATTGCTGGTTATATATTTGAAGATTATATTTTCTTGATCGTATGACTTAGGATTGCGTCATACATGCGATTTCTGTTCGTAGATCTTTTTCTACTCACGAGTTGGCAACTCACCCCCGTTGTGCCCCAGTTTCTTACAGGTGTTGCCGTACGGGTTTCATTACGGCTTTGCGGGCACTGTTCCTTTCGGGTGACTTGCTAGTAGGTGGGTTTATTGTATCGTACCCATCATTATACATTGTATATTATATTTCAGTTGTATCTAGAAGTTCCATCAACCAAACATATACTTATTTAAGATCAAGACCAGTGATGTTTATTCTTTCGACCTTAGAGTCGCACGTTATATTTCTCTGGGTTTCTTGCTGTTGAGTTTCCTTTTCTGTTGTGATCCTCGCCTTTAGGCGTTGTATATTATATTGCTAGCTGGTTGACTTATAGTGGTTTTCCTACTCTCTACTACTTTTCTTGGTTTGGATTTCTGGGCTCGGCGTACTTAGAGTGCGTATGCCTTGAGACGTTCGTAGTCTAGGTGCCGGTCATGTTCTATACTTTTGGGACGTGACAAAGTTGGTATCAGAGCGTTAGGTTTTACCTTCGGAGCGTAGGATGACCCTTGGTTGATGGAATAGGTGACTAAAGTAGAGTGACGTACCGTTGGTATGTTCCGCGGCATATTTACGAAACGCCACTCCACTTAAGAAGCCTTAGGATGTATATTTCTTTGTTCAGTATCATATTCATTCCTGATCCAGCCTCATCGGTACCAGTATGGTTTTGCTGCCATGATTACAGGCAGGGAGTGCTACGGCTAGAGTTGTGGTCAGCATGAGCTCGTCACGAACGAGGACTGACCAGTGCGTGATTCCGGCGACAAACGATTGTAGAGATGTGTCTTTTTACTGTGTCTTCACGCCACGGCGTTGGATGGATCGCTGAATGAGATTACTCGGACGTGCAGATCAGCACCAGAGGATTGAGCCACTGACAGAGGCCAGCCAGACTTTGATGACCGTTGATGTGTTGCTTATCCATGATGATTGAGGCACTGTCCAGCGTGCAGACGAGTGAGCCGGTTATTGCTGTGAACGACGGGATATCGCCCCCCGATGTTGGAGCTATTGCAGTATGAGTTATACTAAGAGATGATAGAAGGCCGCTGGTCACCAAGGATGAATGACTAGGACATGTGGATCGTTCGCTACCCCGATGCGAGGACATCAGATAGATTGATTCCAGCTAGAGACGACTTCATGCGGAGACGTTGAGAGTCGACAGAGACGATCGAATGTCAGTAACCTATTATTCCAAGTTTAAAGTATTCGGAAAGACATGCAGGCAATTCTATGGTCCCTCTAGAAGAATGAAACCCTAACTCGACATAATGACCGTGTGAAAGCCTTTGAACCTTAGGGTTTACGGCAGTTCTGCGGCGCCATTAGTGAGGCTTGGGTTTGCCCTTCTACGGCTAGACCACCGATGCCGTGGTATGTACTCGATACTATTATACTATACCCAAGATGTTGAGCTCTTGGGGGATTATGAGGTTTTGACAAATCAATCGGATGGCTCGACTTGATTCGAATGCTAGATGGTGAGATGCATTTCTCGGGAGACTCCAGATACGAGGATAGCCATTGGAGCTCAGTCCATGCAACCACGACGAGACGAGTGCGAAGCAGTCGACATTAGAGAAAAGTGGAGTAAGAGGTTCGTACTAGATCTGGACGAGATGACGTTCCACTCCGCCGACATCAGAGATGCGGTGCGCATGCCGATGCATAGTACTTGGATATACCTTCCAGAAGGAGTCGCAATGAGTATGCAGCCGTTCCGGAGCAAGCAATAGATATAGTAAAGGACGATGATTTCCGGACAATTGGTCGAGATGAGACTTGGAAGAGACCTTGAGCAGGATTCCTTCCAGGGCACTGCTGCAATGATATTTGCACCCAGGATCAGATGGGTCACGTGCATTCTGAGAGCCGGAGGCCGACGCCAGTGACACGCTGCTTTATGAGTGGTCACGATGATTGACCGAGAGATGACCAGAGAAGTGCCAGAACGGAATCGTCCCCGTTAGCACATCTGACAGGGCCGATGAGCCGATGGATCATGAAATTGATAATCCACAGAGAAGATAGGGACCTTTCTGAAATAAGTTGCAAGAAGACCTGGACCCAGGAGTGGTCATGTTACACGCACCAGCAGGCCAGAGTTCATGATCGTCGACGGGATATGCTATGAGTAATCACGACAGTTGGCCAGAGATTCGTGGAGGATGATCTTGGGCGGAACTATTCCGCCATACCTGTTTTCGGTATTTTGGGCGATTTATTCGCATGATTTGATTTTGATGATTGGGTTTCATGACATTTGTTTTCATGCACCATGGTTACACCTGCTGAGTGTTTGCGAGTTTTGCGCAGTTGTTGCACTTGATATTACTTTCGTGCCTTGGTTTCACATGTTTATGATTTCATGGGTTTCATACATTTGAGTTTATTTTATGCGTATGCACGCACACGATTTGGTTTTTGCACTCTGTATAGTTCACATATGCTTGCAGTGCAGTGACATGTATTTTGTGCACTTGGATGCACTGGACTTCGATTTCAACAGTGATGCTCGATATTTGTTTTGTGCACTTTATGCACCTGACTGGATTTTTGCGTGTGTTCGGCGCTTGATATTGGATTTCATGATTTCGTGCATGATGGATGCACCGGATGTGGATTTTCGCACCTGTTGGGCGCAAGATATGAGATGCGATTTGGTGCACACCAGATGCACTAAATCGAGATTTTTCGTGCATGACAGATGCACCTGATTTTGCTGTCAGGCACACACGCTGCCTATGACTGATGTTGTGTGCACACCCGTTGCACCTTGATGTCGTTTTTGTGTACTTGCTTGGCACGTGTATGGATTTTGATTTCCGTGCGCACCGGACGCACAGGGTTTTCATATGCGCTTTTTGGGACGGATTCTTATGGAGCGGTACATTTTTCTGTTGATATGATTTGTTTTCGTACTGAGCAGGACTGGTCAGATGACAGTGCCTGGATATATTCGCATGCATTGATAGGATTCAAAGGGATTTCCAAAAGCGAGCTATAACCTCATTATTTACATACGTGTCCGATATGACACGAGACCTTTAAAATGAGGGAACCCTTCTAAATTTTTTTCAAAACGGCGGATCGTGCATACTAAAAACAAAAGATACATACGTATATGGCTATTTTCTTATAGAGACGTCCGCCACCGTGCAGTGCTATGCGCATTGCACATCGACTTTAAAGAATTTTGGAATGCATTTCCTTCATATATTTACATGTATAGTTCCGATTTCTAGCATATCGGTTTTGCTTTGGATTTGGCATTCGTGTTTTCGCCTTGACTCCGATGATTGCGGGATGCTTGACGGAGTTTTGAATTCGAGTTATCTGCTCGTTACTCATGCGCATGTATTGCACGATGATGCCTTTTATGTATTGATGATTTCGGAGCCCCGTTGATTTGGAACATTTTATTGAAATGTTTTAGAAATTGAGGGTTTAAATTTAAATTCGGGGACCGAATTTCTTTAAGGGGGGAAGACTGTAACATTTCAAAAAAATAAAATATTATTTTTGGGGAATTTTCATAATTTTTAATGAATATTTTAATAGTCGGTATAATTAAATACCGATAAATGGTGAAAATTCCTGAGAAAATTTTAGAAATCCTAAAATAGGGTATTTTGTGGAAATATGTCATTTTAAGTTTTTATGGTTGAGTATATGTTATTTTTGTGTTAATTGGGATTGAAGATCGCTAACAGGATTTTTGGCTTTTGTGCATTGTGCACATAACATTTCCACACCTGTCGCATTTGGTTCATGTTTTGGACTTATGGTGGCTTAGGGTTGAACCATGTTGAGATGACCAAGGTGGGTTGACCTATTTGATTAAGTTAATTGAGTTAATTAGTGTTTTGGTTTTGGTTAAGGGTGATTAGGATGGGGTTGACTTGTGGCTAGAGAGAGAGAGAGGTGGATATAGGTTGTGTCACAATCCCTTTTCATTTCAAATCTTTTCCTTATCTCTCTCACATGTTTCCCCATAACACAACACCACACCATGATACACCAGCTAAGGCAGCATCAGCAGCTGCTACACCACTCAATACAACAGCCCCAGCACATAACTTCAGCCCCCATTTGCATCAGCAGCTACATCAGCAACAATATTCAGCAGCCCTACGCCAGCCCCTAAGACTTTCAGCCCATTGTATCAGCAAAACATACAACATTGCATACCAGAACAGCCTCCTACACCTACAGCTATATTAGCTGCTGAAACCATGCAGTTCAGCCCATTGTATCAGCAAAACAGCAGCACCATCATTGCATCAGCCTAATTCCTGCCCAACTTCAGCCACAAGGTCAGCAATAGTTGCTACAATACACCACCCCATATCAGCCACAACAACAGCCACAATATTAAGCAATAGCCCAACACTTCTGCTGCTGCAATACACACGAAAACACAAAAGAAAAAGGAAATTGCAAGCAGCAGCAGCAGCTGCAGAACCAGCCCAGCAACACCATAAACCCCTGCAGCAACATACAACACTACCACACCACCACAACCTTTCCCACAACACCAAAACCATAATAACAGCAACCAAAACAACAATTCCTGCAGCAGAAGTTTTGCAGTTTCAGCCCAGAACAGCAACTTGAAGCTGCTACAGAGCACTTCAGCGGCCTTTCCTCCTCCTTCTCCTTCCCTTCTCCTTCATCCTAGGACCTCTTAAGGTATAATCTTGCAACCCAACTCCTTTCCTATCAAGTTCTGGTTGTTTAGCAGAAATTTAGTATAGTATGTAGATTAGTGCTAGTTTTAGGAAAACTTGAGTGAGATGTGGCCAAGTGATGGTTTTGATGATTAGGGTAATCTTATTAGGTGTGTTTGAGACCAGTTTAACCAAGATTACCCCAGATTTCCCGTATAACACCTGAAAGTTTCGACTTGGCGTATTTTAGCGACTTTGTCGATTTTGTGACCTTTCTGATATCTGCTTCAACCCGAGACCTCCTAAAATAAAATTGACTTGGCAGTAAGCTGTGCAGGCAACCTGGAACCATCCCATAAAACCCTAGCCCCCAACTCCATTTCCTGGCCGCAGTTTTATTCCTTCTGGCCGCAATTTGCGGCCAGAGCTGTAAGGAACCCCCTCGTTTTGCGTGCACGGCTCTTTTACCTGTAAACTTGACCCCTGGTATGTCTAGTTTTGACTGATTCCAGTTAGGATAGAATCTGGGTTGATTTTCATGGGTTGGCGTATGATTTACGACTTGATTTTGTATGGATTTTGGTATTCGATGATTCGTTCTGTCGGGTGGCGTTTGGACGTCAACGACAGTGGATATTGGCTGCGTTTGCACACGAGGCCACAGGTTTTTACCTATGGGCGTAGCGTGCACCATTTTGGTTTCCGACATGGTTTTCATGTGCTTTAGCGTATGATATTCTTGTAGGTACTCACGTGGCGTCGGAGCGTGGAGATGCAAATGGAGACATCGGCACCGGCACACATAAAACAAGGTGAGTAGATTTATATCTACGGGGAGGAGTCGGGTGGATGGCGTATAGCACCCCCGCAGTCCGTGGTGATGTATACGGATGCGTATACACACCTATAATTATTATTTGTTATTTGGGATTAATGGTGATGTTTAGGATGGACATTAGTGTGTTGGATGATTTGTTGTCGCGAACCCTAGGTAGTGGGTGCACTACACATACATGTACACACATACATACTTGCATACATCCTTGTCCATATGTGCTTATGGGATTCTATATAGATATGTGTTCACATAGGTATGGGACTACGTGTTCACATACAGACTTGAGGATGAGACATGGGATTGAGATGAGTCGATGATATTTGATCCAAGATTATGATATCGGTGATATGGTAAAATTCGTATTTGGGATACGTCTTGATGCTTTAGCGGATTTTAGGATGATGATGCCATAGGAATAGTGACATATATATGTAAATGATCGACATGTGATTATGATATGAGATAGGATATGATATGATATGATATGGCAAGATATTTATGATAGGCCGCCTTGGCGTTGTTTACTCCTTGAGATGATATGTGCCGATGATATCGTTTTTGCTAGAGGCTGTCAATCGGAAGCCGGATTATGATTATATTGACGATATATGATGATGATATTGATTTACACGAGACTGTCGATCAGTAGTCAGATCTTGATTATAGTGATGATGTTAGCATTGTACTAGACATAGGTCAGTACCCAGATTATGATATTTGATAAAATGAATACCAGATGAATGATTTGATGAATGTGATATTGACCCGTACCCAGATTGGGGGATGCCGTACGACGGATTTACCTACGAGCTATAATTTAATGTTTGATCCGCACTCTTGATTTGGAATAACTGATTATAGAGATATGTGATCAGATGTGATATTATCAAGGCGGGATCACCGACTATATATATATATACATATATGTATATATATGTATCGACTCAGAGGTTAGGCGGTTTCCCTTACCTATGGTTAGCTTTAGCTCAGCCTTATAGTGGTATAGCTATATGATTCTTATGATATTAGATGCAGTTTAGCTATCATTATGTTTAGCATTCAGATCCCGCACATTATTATTATTGTTACTCTGCATCGCATACTTATTGTGATTCATATTCCATTATTGATATCATGCTGTTAGGACACCAGCACCATTACCGATGATGTGTATGTTCCACATACACTTACTTGCCAGCCCACACACATCTTCATCGATAATTGCCATGTCACTACACAGTAGTATTATTGCATCAGGATATGACCCTTGTATGTGCATACTATTATTCCATGTTGCATGATATACTGTTATACTTGCATTTCATTTATATGTCACATACATCATGCTTCCTGATTATACGCATTGAGATATGTCGTTTCTATGATATTTCTGGATTTGGGAACCGTGGATATTTCAAAAGGATTATGTAATTGTTTTAAAAACCCGGTTACCCTTGATATGATATTTCAGTGCGTCCACCATGTGTTTTCTCGGTGCTGAGAGCGACATGTGAAACCAGAATCGAGGAGGCGGATGAGACCGATTGCGGGTACATGGTGGACCCGGTGCGGTACCCCGGGGCAAGAAGATCGCAGGAGATGGCGTTGAGCCTGGCTGGGGAGCACTACCGACCGGTGATATTACCCGACGCGTCGGATATCCGGAGGATACCGTCGTAGTCATGAGATGGATGGTAGGGGCCGATCTGGACTGACGGCGCCCTGGATTTATGATTGAGATATTGAGATTTGAGATATTGAGGTACAGAGATTGTGATTCAGAGATATCGAGATATTGAGATTATGTTTTGTGCCAATGCTAGGCACTGTTTTATGCTGATTTCATTATGATACCTCATTTTAAAATACAGAAATCTCACAAATTTATTAAAGCGGTTTTCTTCAGTATATGCATTCTGTTTCATGCATTCATGCATCATTCATATGATACATTGCCACCTGATGCACTGACACGGGCACTTGGGATTACACTTGGGTTAGATTTTTACCCTAGTCTGGTTATAGATTGCTGGTTATATATTTGAAGATTATATTTTCTTGATCGTATGACCTAGGATTGCGTCATACATGCGATTTCTGTTCGTAGATCTTTTTCTACTCACGAGTTGGCAACTCACCCCCGTTATGCCCCAGTTTCTTACAGGTGTTGCCGTACGGGTTTCATTACGGCTTTGCGGGCACTGTTCCTTTCGGGTGACTTGCTAGTAGGTGGGTTTATTGTATCGTACCCATCATTATACATTGTATATTATATTTTAGTTGTATCTAGAAGTTCCATCAACCAAACATGTACTTATTTGAGATCGAGACCAGTGATGTTTATTCTTTCGACCTTAGAGTCGCACGTTATATTTCTCTGGGTTTCTTGCTGTTGAGTTTCCTTTTCTGTTGTGATCCTCGCCTTTAGGTGTTGTATATTATATTGCCAGCTGGTTGACTTATAGTGGTTTTCCTACTCTCTACTACTTTTCTTGGTTTGGATTTCTGGGCTCGGCTTACTTAGAGTACGTACGCCTTGAGACGTTCGTAGTCTAGGTGCCGGTCATGTTCCATAATTTTGGGACGTGACAAAGTAAACAGGGAAGCAGCCTGTGGTCCATAGGCTACACCTCCAGGTGAGGAGGAGCGTCGGTTGCATTTGCAGTTGGAGCAGTTCGAGCAGTTGCCAGCCATTGATCCTTTTGCTTTCTGCAGCAAACGAAACGCCAAATCTTAGTACTTCGAAACCCAAGGGCAACCATTAGCAAACCGCGATTGGTTCGCGAATCACGACACACGAAGTGTGGAGTGGAAAGAGAAAAAGGTCCCACCGGGCGTGCCAGAATCTGTTCCCCTCCGAAAGACGGCGTGACGGACGTCTTGCCTAAAATTCGGGGCAGATGCTAATTGGTGCTATCTGTCTACCTCTCCGAAGATGCCAAGTTGATTTATGGCACCATGTATCGAAGGTTTAAACGGATGCGTCCGATGTAGCAGACTTCGTCAGATTCCCCCTCGCTTGAGGAGTTTTTGATTGTGGGGATGCTCTTCCCTGCAGGCGCAAGCCCCTGCAGTTAATTACGCTACCGCATTGCGGTAACAACTTTCTCCTTCTCCAGATGGTCACTTCGTGTCGTGTGTGTTTGATTTGTGTTTGGTTTCCCGTGGATTTTATATGGAGACTGAGTTATGTCGTTGCCCGTAGGGCGTGGACTAGTCCAAATCCGTATTATCCTAGATTTGGGTTTGGGGGTTTGGGTTTAAGGATACGTTAGCCTCGTTTGAGACTAAGATCGACATAAACGTTTGTTAAGGATACATTAGTCTAGTTTTTAGACTAAGATCGACTTAATGGGATCGTTTAGATCCGACAAAAGAGCATTTGAGGGCTCTATTGTTCCAGTTTAGGGACATGGTGGTCAATAGGTAGTTTAAGGACATTGCGGTCCAATGTTAGTTTTAAGACATTGCGGTCAAGGTTAAGGACCTCATAGTCCGTGGATTTAAGGACTCCACAGTCCGGCATTAGTTTTAAGACATCACGGTCAAGGTTAAGAACGTCATAGTCCGTTGTTAGTTTTAAGACATTCCGGTCAAGGTTAAGGACGTCATAGTCCGAGGGTTTAAGGACTCCACAGTCCGTCGTTAGTTTTAAGACATCCCGGTCAAGGTTAAGGACCTCATAGTCCATGAGTTTAAGGACCCCACAGTCCATATCAATGTGTGGTCATCGGGACCAATCACCTCTTTGAAGACGTTAAGGAATTACAACGCCAAGTATCAAAGGAGTGAAGAGATGTACCCTTAAACCAAGGTAGATCAAGTGATCTGTAGTCCAATTTGGAAACTAAGATCAATTATTATATTATGAGCCCATTGGCCCAGTTAAGTTTGAATTGAGGACTTATGGCCTTCTTGGGCTAAGTCCAATCATGTTTCATATTGACCCTTTGTTGGTTCATTGAAGGAGAGGCTTTGCCTCTAGAAACTTAGCCAATTGGGCTAAAGCTAGTGTTAAACACTAGAGGCCAACAGTGTTGAACACTGGGAAATAAGATTATCAGATTATTGTTAAACACTAAAAATTGTGATTCTCGAATCAGTGTTAAACACTAATAAATAACAGTGTTAAACACTGGAAACCAAGTTATCAGTTTGATGCTAAACATTAGCAGAGAAGAGATCACGTGGGAGCACGTGATGGCATCCAAAAGGTGGGGCCAGATCCCACTCACTTTGTTATACAGATAAGTGTTTAACACTTTTATTCTGACAGCCATCACGTGTGGGCACGTGATGGGGGCCCACGCTTTAATCTGTTAGAATGTTCATTAGGGGTCACGTGGTAGCACGCGAAAGCGCCCTGCTTCCCTCTATTTTGTTCAGTCAAAAGTATTAAATATTTTGAAGTATCACGTGTTGTCACGTGATGGGAATTTGGGTGCCTGTCTGTTAAAGCTGTTAGTGTATATGCCCTAGAGGCCATTACTGTATCATACTAGTTTGTATATTACTTAATAGAAGCTTGGGATATTCACAGTTGTATATACAATCTTGCTCAAAATAGTAGTATGCTACTTGGTTTGTTTCTACTTTAATGTGTACATGTGTTTCTTTTAGCATATTATCTATACACATTAGTAGAGCCCTTAGGATCTTTGCTAGATTACCAGCGTTGTGATGGCAGTCACACTCGTGGGGGCTGGGTAATCTACAAGCACATCCTTATACACGTCCCTAGTCGTGGGATTATCGACACAGGGCATCGATACTCCGGAGTAGACTAGCGTATGCGCTTCTCATCCCAGTGCGGGAGGCGGTCTGTCCCACAGCCCTCAGTACGTCGTACTTGAGATAGTATGCGGGTGCTCGTTAGGCTACGAGTACACTAGACAGGACTCGTTGGGAACTTATTGGTTGGTATTATACCTATCGTCAGTTATCAGTTCCCAGATGATATGAGTACAGCTTAGTCCGCTGACTTGACACTGTCACTTCGCCTCAAGTGTGTTCCCACTGTACTTTGACTACTACCCTACCACGGCTCAAAGGAGTCGTGCAAACAGGTAGTAGTTGGGTGCAGTCCCGAAGCACTTGGAGGCAGTGACGGTTAGACAGGATTCGTCTCTCCCGGTATTGGGGGTTGACAACGCGCTGTGTCTAGGAGAGCCATTAAATGAGTAGTCCCTGGCCAGGGCAAGCGAGATATACTGGTAGGTTTCCAGTGTTATCTCAGGGTGTTCTGGGCTTCACTCCGACACGACTTGTACCTCTATTAGGGGACTGACGTTTACCGCCCCCCTAGGCCCGCCATGCGATGTATCAGACGAACAGACCGGACTGTACGGAGACTGTCACATTCAGGCTCAGTAGGAGTTCAGATGGGGTTCACCTCGTCAGTCTTCTTATCGGCATCTACCTGGGGACCGTTACGTACAGCTAGTGCCGCTTGCGGTCTGTGGTTAAACCCACTGCCAGCGTAGTGTCGAGTCTTTAGAGTCCCACGCAGAGGGCTATTCGCCTTTGGGCAAAATAGAGTAGAGGTCGCATGGTTTTGCGACAAGGTTCGTTCTCATCTGCGCACTTGTGCACGTTTGGAGTCCGGACGGATATTACTAGCGGGCTCTGGTTTGAGCCAGATCCTAGTATATATTTTGGGGTTACTTTTATCTCATAGTATTCATGTTCCTCGGAACACGAATGCGGGTGTGTATGCACAGATGATTGAAGCGGAGGAAGAGGATTTTCGTTAGGGTTTCGGAACGGGTGTGTATGCACAGTTGACAGTCGTCTTTTTCCAAACCCTAATGAATTTGTGAATTATCAATTAATAATATTAATTAAATGAAAATGTGTCATGGTTGGGTTTGTTGACTTGTTGACCAAGGTTGACTTGTTGACCATGGTTGAAACATTGACTATCATATTACACATCAAAGATGCTCTTTGATTCTAGCAAAACCATTTAATGTGAAATGATAATAGTCTTATCAAACCTTCCATCAACTTTTCATTTAGATTAATTTTATTAATTTGATAATTCACTAGATATTGTTATGGTTGTAAAAAACCAATTCATTCTATCATAACCATTCTCTCTCCTCTCTTCTTCCTCCTCCTCCTCTAGTTCAAGGAGATCCATTCTCATGTGTTGAGAAACCTCTCCTTGAGATAAAATACTCTAAACCACTCTCTACTCACTCTAGGGTTGATGGTCTAGCAAGCTAAAGACCTTAGTTCTCTCAAAGTTCGAGAAAGGAGCCCAAGGTTGAACCCTCAGGTGGATCCATCTTTGATGAAAGAAGGCGACGAGGAAAGCACCATCCAACCTCTACAAAGAGTTCAAGAAGAAGGAGTTCAAGTGAGGTATAACATCTTTTCCGAGTAGATAACTCTCTTTAGCTTGGTAGCTAGTTTTGTTTAGAAAATATCCCGACTTTTGTTAGTCCATGTTGCCTAGTGGGCTAAAAATTTGATTTTTATACCGTTTCCGTCTCCCCGCAAGAACCGGGGTTGGCAACGTGGACTTACAGTGGTATCAGAGCCTAACTAAACATAAACTAGCTAGGTTGTAAAGTGTATAGAAGTTCGATCGGAAAAATCGCAAAACTACGACATGCAAAACCCTAAGTTTCTGTTAAAAAATTTTCTGCTCTAAAAATAAAAAGTCATGCTCCAAAAATCATCTCAGGGTTTTGTGAAGAAGCCCACCAAAAACGGTCGAGTGATCCCTTCAAAGCGCGGCGGTTCCGCAGCAAAAGTATACCCATTGCCGCGGAACCGCGGCCGTTTTGACTCGGTTCATGACCGAGTTTGGTGCAGTGTTCTTAGGTTGTGGTTTCGGGATTTTTAAGATGGTTTATTTCAGCCCAGATTTTCCAGAAATGAAATTTGTATTTGGGGGCCTATAAATCCGTATTTTTTGATCGAACTTCACTATACTTTGACTAATCGGTTATATCTGTGATGTTTATATGTATTGAACGTCGGCTAATCGCTATATGTCGATTAGTGGGGGTTATACATATCTGTGATCTGTGTTTGATGATGGTATGTGTATATGAATGCGTTGGATTGTCGCGGGTGAATAGCCGGGGTGGATGTGAGATGAGTGTTTCTTTTTCTTTCATTCATGTAATATGTAAATTGATGTAATATTATTTGTATGGCCGCACAACCGGGTCGGGGTTGTAGCCGTCATTGTATAATTCTTTTTACTGTTTTTGCTCATAGGATAGACCCAAGGAGGGGTGCACAAACTACCGGGTATCTCGAAGTGCCGAATGGCCTACTCACGGAGTTGAGGGAGGTTGCTTCGCTTCGGGTACTTGGCGGGTAGTTTGCCGCACCCGTAGGGGTCTTGGGTGGGGTATTGGCTATTCACCGCGGCCGTGTAATCCGCTTTTCGTTGCAGGATCGAACGGATTGCGGATTCCTAGTATATCCAATGTATTCATCTGTGATCTGTAATTTCTATCATTGCTATATATTTATATATAATAACTATTTAGGCGTTGCTTACGTTTTACAGCCGCGCTAGCCCAGCCCCCGCTCTGTCGTTAGTTAAGTAACCTAACGGGTGATGACGGGGCCCCATGGCGAATGCGAATGGCATAAGCGTACGTCATATTTTGGTTGTTTTCTGCAATGGTAGGATTAATGATGGGACGCATTAAAAGAACTAATGCAAGAAAATAAACCAAGCAAAAGTCGATTGGAACACTTTGAAAACCACTCAGTTCTTTTCAAAACTAAACTTTTAAATGCGGAGCTTGAACCACTCCTTTTAAAAGCTATCTCGTTCCATCGATTATATCAAGTTCACTACGTTCACGGTTTCGCCAAAACCATTCGTAGCCCTCCATCATTTCAGTTAAATATTCGGTAGTATTCAAGCTATGTATTTTGACCTCACGCCAAGGCATAGTGATTGGTAGCTGCCGGATATTTATCTGTTGCATAGATAGAATGCGTTGATTTGAGACAGTCGTACTGCCATTTTGGCCTACGTCAAGGGTAGGTACGGGTGGGTTCAAATTAACCTGGATAATGATGGGTAGAACTTGAAATGTGACTTATGACATTTTGACCTCACGCCAAGGTTATAAGAGCATGGGGCAAAAATCACATCGGGAATTTCATAAGTACTGAAACTTGCTAGAGTTGCATACCATTTGGAGTGTGATGATTCTGGTAGGATTCCTTCAGTTTTGTCACGCGATGATATTTGGATCCCGATCCTACTGTGAGTATATGCTACTCCTCGGGAAATTTCTCACTAAACGATCAATGCTATAAACCTAGTAGGTGTCTAGAAAGGTGTTAGCGGGGCTACGCCCCCAGGGAAAAGAGGTTCTTAAATTAAGGAACTTCGCGAAAGCGTTGGAAAACCTCCCTCGAAGTACCGACACTGGCCTGGCTGAACGGTTAAGCAAGTATTGTACGGTGGGATTGATCCCGACTAATTCTTCCTTTATGGTTTGAGGAGGGATTCGAGAGACAGTGGGAGCCATCCTGTTTAGACAAACTAAAAACCACTCTAAACTTGCAAGAGCATCATGCTGAGTGTTTCTTTTCTCTCTCCTAATTGCAGCGACCATTCAAGATGACCGGACTTAAGTTATTACTAGATAAAAACATACTGACAGGGCCAAACTACAAAGATTGGCTCAGGAATGTCAAGATGGCAATCACTTATGACAAGTTGGGGTATATTCTTACCACCAAAGCTCCCCCAGTCCCAGGTCCCACCTCCAGCGTCGCGGATAAAGAAATCCGTAAGACATGGGAGATCGATTGCGCGAAGGCCAAATGCCTCGTGCTTGCCTCGATGGACAACGAACATCAGAGGAGGCATGAGAATATGGACCTAGAGTCCATATTTCTCCATACAAAAGAACTGTATGGAGAGCAGTCTCGTATCGCAAGATACGAAATGTCGAAGAAGCTATTTTCGGCAAGATTGGCCATCAGATCATCGGTAGCGGAACACGTGCTTAAGATGATTGGCTACATTGAGGAGCTCGCGGACCTTAGGACCACGTTGGAGAATGAACTCTATACGGACTTGATTCTCCAGTCCCTTCCTTCCACTTACGCCCAGTTCATCCTAAACTTCAACATGTAAGGAAAGGAGGTTGAACTTCCCGAGCTTCTGAACATGTTGAGGACTGCTGAGGGCACCCTACAAAAGGGTAGGGAGACATCCACTTTGTTTGTAGGAGGATCTTCCTCTTCTAAGTCCAAGGCGAAAGCCAAGGGAAAGAAGAAGAAAGCCCCCGCCAAACCAAGAAGCGGTGTCAGTAAAGTGGATACGGAGGGAAAGGCAAAAGCAACAAAGATAGCAGGGAAGCTTGTGGGGAAAGAAGAGTGCTTTTACTGTCACAAGAGTGGACACTGGAAAAAGGATTGCAGGTCTTGGAAAGCCAGGACACAGGATCTGAAGCAGGTTGCGGCTTCAGCTTCAGGTGTGTATGTTATTGAAAACTGTCTATCAATAAACTCTACTTCCTGGGTATTGGATACCGGATCAGGATCTCATATCTGTAATTCTTTGCAGGCATTGAGAAAGCGTAGGTTTTTGAAAGCAGGTGACATGACCCTCAGAGTTGCAAACGGAGCTAGCATGGATGCTGAGGCAGTGGGGGACTATCACCTGGGTTTGTCAGATGGATATTTTTTGGTTTTGCGTGGTTGTTATTTTGTACCAAATGCAACTTGTAATATCATTTCTGTATTTTTATTATCTAAAGAAGGTTATGAATTTGCATTTGTAAGTAATGTTGTGAACATTCACCTTAATCAAGTTCTGATTGGGTCAGGTACATTAAGCAACGGTATATACGTATTAAACCAACCACAGATTTTCAACGTCCAGAATACACACAAAAGAAAGTCTCCTGATATCAATCAGGCTTTCTTATGGCATTGTAGACTAGGTCACATCAATGAGAGAAGGTTGACTAAGTTACATACAGAAGGATATTTGGATCCGTTCGAGTATCAATCTTATGCAACTTGTCAATCCTGTCTCAAAGGAAAGATGACAAAGACTCCGTTCACTGGACACGGAGTAAGAGCGAGCGAGCTCTTGGGACTCATACACAGCGACGTGTGCGGTCCAATGTCTACGCATGCACGAAGCGGTTATTCTTACTTCATTACTTTTACGGATGATTTTTCAAGGTTCGGACATGTCTTCTTAATGAAACATAAATCTGAAGCCTTTGAAAAATTCCAGGAATACAAGAATGAAGTAGAAAAACAAACAGGCAAAAGTATCAGGACACTAAGATCTGATCGAGGTGGTGAATACTTGAGTGCCGAGTTCCTGAATTACTTAAAAGAGAATGGAATTCTCTCTCAGCTTACTCCTCCATACACTCCGCAACATAACGGTGTATCGGAGAGACGGAACCGAACCCTATTGGATATGGTAAGGTCCATGATGAGTAACGCTGAGTTACCACGATCATTCTGGGGATATGCGCTAGAATCAGCTGCATACCTTTTGAACCGAGTTCCAACTAAGACTGTGCCTACCACACCATATGAATTATGGAGTGGGAAGAAACCCTATCTTCAATACCTGAAGATTTGGGGATGTCCAGCTTTTATCAAAAAGCAGCATGCGGACAAACTCGAGGCACGCTCAGTACTGTGCAAGTTTGTGGGATACCCAAAGAACACCAGGGGGTATCTTTTCTACCACGCAGAGGAACAAAAGGTATTTGTTTCTCGTAATGCCCACTTTCTAGAACACCAGTTCTTGGAAAAGGAAATTAGTGGGAGCGCAGTAAAACTGGAAGAAATTCCAGAACCACGGACTATTACTGAAAGTTTAGTGGAACCAGAGGGTTCGGAAGAACAGGACATTCCTACGCCGCTCCGCAGGAGTAGTAGGCAGTCTCATCCGCCCGAGAGATACTACGGTTTTCTCATAGACGGGGATAGAGAGGACTGCATCATTGATAGTGATGAGCCTACTAGCTTCCAACAAGCCATTCAGAGCGTTGACTCGGTAAAATGGCTGGATGCAATGCGGACCGAAATGGAGTCTATGTACACCAACAAGGTATGGACGTTGGACATTGCTCCAGATGGGGTAAAACCCGTAGGATGCAAGTGGATCTTCAAAAGGAAGATTGGTGTAGATGGACAGGTTGAGACCTATAAGGCTAGACTTATTACAAAGGGTTTTCGTCAAAGACCTGGTTTGGACTATGACGAAACCTTTTCTCCAGTGGCTTTGCTGAAATCCATTCGGATCCTTCTTGCCATCGCTGCTTTCCACGATTATGAGATTTGGCAGATGGATGTAAAGACCGCTTTTCTAAATGGAAATTTAGAGGAGTGCGTCTATATGGACCAGCCAGAGGGTTTCATTCAGAGTGGGAGCAGCGGAAAGGTGTGTAAGTTGCTTAAGTCCATCTATGGACTAAAGCAGCCATCGCGGAGTTGGAACATCTGTTTTGATGAGACGGTCAAAGAATTTGGCTTTATCAAAAATCCAAATGAACCATGCATCTATAGTAGATTTGTAGCAAGAACTGTTGTATTCCTCATTTTGTACGTGGATGACATTCTGTTGATAAGAAATGACATTCCTATGCTACAATCTGTCAAGGGGTTCTTGTCACACAGGTTCTCTATGAAAGACCTGGGTGATGCCTCTTACATTCTGGGGATCCGGATCTATCGTGATAGATCCAAGAGGATATTAGGACTTTCGCAGTCCAGGTACATCGACACCATACTGAAAAGATTCAGTATGGAAGATTCCAAGCGCGGTAATCTACCGGCTTGTCACGGGATCACCCTCTCCAAAGAAATGTCTCCCAAGACTGATTTGGAAAGGGATCGCATGTCTATTATACCCTTCGCTTCTGCGGTAGGCTCTATAATGTATGCGATGTTGTGTACCAGACCAGATGTGGCTTATGCACTGAGTGTAGTAAGCAAGTATCAGTCAAACCCTGGAGAGAAACACTGGATAGCGGTAAAGAACATTCTCAAGTACCTGAGAAGGACTAAGGAGATGTTCTTGGTGTATGGCAGAAAAGACCTCCAGATCGAGGCCTTTGCTGACTCCAGCTTCCAGAGTGACAAGGATGATTCTAAGTCCATGTCGGGCTTTGTCTTTACCCTCAATGGAGGGGCGGTGTGTTGGAAGAGTTCCAAACAGGAAACCGTTGCAGACTCGACTATGGAAGCGGAATACATCGCTGCATCTGATGCCGCAAAAGAAGCCGTCTGGATGAGAAAGTTCTTGAAAGAACTTTAGGTGGTTCCATCCATTGTTGATCCAATACCTCTGTATTGCGACAACAACGGGGTTATAGCTTTAGCGAAGGAACCCAGGTCCCATCAGAAATCCAGACACATCTTGAGGCGGTATCACCTGATCATGGAGATCGTGGATCGCCAGGAGATCGAGGTTCGGAGGGTTGCTTCAGAAGATAACACTGCAAGTCCATTCACTAAGGCCTTGCCCCAGACTCAGTTCGAGCGGCTGATCGAGATGATAGGTCTTCGATACGCTAGTACATGGCCTTAGTGCAAGTAGGAGATTGGTAGTGTATATGCCCTAGAGGCCATTACTGTATCATACTAGTTTGTATATTACTTAATGGAAGCTTGGGATATTCACAGTTGTATATACAATCTTGCTCAAAATGGTAGTATGCTACTTGGTTTGTTTCTACTTTAATGTGTACATGTGTTTCTTTTAGCATATTATCTATACACATTAGTAGAGCCCTTAGGATCTTTGCTTGATTACCAGCGTTGTGATGGCAGTCACACTCGTGGGGGCTGGGTAATCTACAACCCCATCCTTATACACGTCCCTAGTCGTGGGATTATCGAGACAGGGCATCGATACTCCGGAGTAGACTAGCGTATGTGCTTCTCATCCCAGTGCGGGAGGCGGTCTGTCCCACAGCCGTCAGTACGTCGTACTTGAAATAGTATGCGGGTGCTCGTTAGGCTACGAGTACACTGGACAGGACTCGTTGGAAACTGATTGGTTGGTATTATACCTATAGTCAGTTATCAGTTCCCAGGTGATATGAGTACAACTTAGTCCGCTGACTTGACACTGTCACTTCGCCTCAAGTGTGTTCCCACTGTACTTTGACTATTACCCTACCACGGCTCAAAGGAGTCGTGCAAACAGGTAGTAGTTGGGTGCAGTCCCGAAGCACTTGGTGGCAGTGACGGTTAGACAGGACTCGTCTCTCCCGGATTGGGGGTTGACATCGCGCTGTGTCTAGGAGAGCCATTACACGAGTAGTCCCTGGCCAGGGCAAGCGAGATATACTGGTAGGTTTCCAGTGTTATCTCAGGGTGTTCTGGGCTTCACTCCGACACGACTTGTACCGCTATTAGGGGACTGACGTTTACTGCCCCCTAGGCCCGCCATACGATGTATCAGACGAACAGACCGGACTGTACGGAGACTGTCACATTCAGGCTCAGTAGGAGTTCAGATGGGGTTCACCTCGTCAGTCTTCTTATCGGCATCTACCTGGGGACTGTTACGTACAGCTAGTGCCGCTTGCGGTCTGTGGTTAAACCCACTGCCAGCGTAGTGTCGAGTCTTTAGAGTCCCACGCAGAGGGCTATTCGCCTTTGGGCAAAACAGAGTAGAGGTCGCATGGTTTTGCGACAAGGTTCGTTCTCATCCGCGTACTTATGCACGTTTGGAGTCCGGACGGATATTACTAGCAGGCTCTGGTTTGAGCCAGATCCTAGTATATGTTTTGGGGTTACTTTTATCTCATAGTATTCATGTTCCTCGGAACACGAATGCGGGTGTGTATACACAGATGATTGAGGCGGAGGAAGAGGATTTTCGTTGGGGTTTCGGAACTGGTGTGTATGCACAGTTGACAGTCATCTTTTTCCAAACCCTAATGAATTTGTGAATTATCAATTAATAATATTAATTAAATGAAAATGTGTCATGGTTGGGTTTGTTGACTTGTTGACCAAGGTTGACTTGTTGACCAAGGTTGACTTGTTGACCATGGTTGAAACATTGACTATCATCATTACAAATCAAAGATACTCTTTGATTCTAGCAAAACCATTTAATGTGAAATGATAATAGTCTTATCAAACCTTCCATTAACTTTTCATTTAGATTAATTTTATTAATTTGATAATTCACTAGATATTGTTATGGTTGTAAAAAACCAATTCATTCTATCATAACGATTCTCTCTCCTCTCTTCTTCTTCCTCCTCCTCTAGTTCAAGGAGATCCATTCTCATGTGTTGAGAAACCTCTCCTTGAGATAAAATACTCTAAACCACTCTCTACTCAATCTAAGGTTGAAGTTCTAGCAAGCCAAAGACCTTAGTTCTCTCAAAGTTCGAGAAAGGAGCCCAAGGTTGAACCCTCAGGTTGATCCATCTTTGACGAAAGAAGGCGACGAGGAAAGCACCATCCAACCTCTACAAAGAGTTCAAGAAGAAGGAGTTCAAGTGAGGTATAACATCTTTTCCGAGTAGCTAACTCTCTTTAGCTTGGTAGCTAGTTTTGTTTAGAAAAGATCCCGACTTTTGTTAGTCCATGTTGCCTAGTGCGCTAAAAATTTGATTTTTATACCGTTTCCGTCTCCCCGCAAGAACCGGGGTTGGCAAAGTGGACTTACAATAGCTTCAGCCAAGGGGTCACGTGGTAACACGTGAGAGCGCCCTAGAGCTCTTTATTTGTTTCTTTTGCCTTTTCTCTATGCGCTTCAGGGGTCACGTGGGGCACGTGAGGCATTGCCTTGAAGTTCTTTTCTGTGGATCTTTGCAGGGGTCACGTAGTAGCACGTGACTCTGGTTCTTTGCATGTTTTACAGATTTGTTCATCTTTTAAGAATTAAATTCTTCATAGGGTTAAACCCTAGCAATAAACTTTAGAGGAATTAAATTCCTGTTTTCTTCTGAAGAATTATATTCTTAAATAGGGTTAAACCCTAATTTCTTTTCTGTAAAGAATTAAATTCTGGTATAGGGTGAAACCCTAATTTTTTTTTCTTTAAGGGAATTAAATTCCAGTGAGTTTGAGAGAATTAAGTTCTCAATTAGGGTTAAACCCTAGTTCTGTCCATTCTGAAGGAATTAAATTCCTAGGGTTAAACCCTAATTTTATCTCAAAGGAATTAAATTCCTGTAATTTTGTGAGAATTAAATTCTCAAAACTCAGTTCCTCCTCTGTGTTTTAGATCTGCATGGCAGGATCTCAACCCAATGAGAATTAAATTCTCAATTCATGGGGAGATGTGCACTTTGCAGATCCTCAACCAGAGAAAGAACTAAGTTCCTTTTCTTTATATAGGAGTTAAACTCTTTTGAGAATTAAATTCTCTTTTGAAGCCTCTCTTTTCTTACCTAGGGTTTTTCTTCTGCAGAGAATTAAATTCTTCCTTGTGAATTTTCAAGATTCCAAGGCTCTATATCTCTCTCTCTGTCTCTATAAAAAAAAAAGGTCCTCATCTTCTATTCTTGGCTTCTATTTATAGGAGAAGGAAAAGAATCAATCTGTTTAGTAAATCTCTCATTGAAAGATTTGATTTGTTCATTGAGAGATTTTATTTATATTTATCATTAATCTGGGCCTTTAGATTATTAGGTGAATTTTATTCACCATTGGATTTTAAATCCAAAGATATCTCTTTGTTATTCCGGTTAGATTTAGGGGGAAATCTTTCCAAGTCCAAGATTTTTCCATAAATTGGTGATTTTTAATCACCCTTGGATCTTTAATCCAACGGTCCCCATAATCCTTTTCCATATGGAGAGATTTGAAAGATCTTCCCTCAGAATTTAATTCTGTCAAAGAATAAGGCTTTTAAAGCCGGTCATGTGTGGCCACGTGACCCCTGGTCACGTGTAGGCACGTGACCCCTGATCACGTGTAGGCACGTGACTCCTGGAATGGGCTTCTCTTCTTCTGCGCTCTGTTCTCTGGCCGCTGCTTTAACCATCACGTGCCAACACGTGACCACTGGTCACGTGTGAGCACGTGATGCCTCTTCTGAAGATTCTTCTTGACTTTTAATTAGAGAACAAATATGCTCTGTGCCGCTGCTTGACCATCACGTGCCAACACGTGACCACTGGTCAGGCGTGAGCACGTGATGCCTCTTCTGAATCTTTTCCTGATTTTTAATCAGGGAACAAGCACAGTTAGGGAACATAGATTAGGAAACTAGGGTTAGAATATAGATAGCAATGTAGTCATATTAGAAACTAGAGGATAGTTAAGTGTGATATGCTACTACTTCCCTAGGATGACGTTTAGCGATATTACCGCTTAGGGTTCTGTAGGACTAGATAGTCGATGTAGATGCGTCATCCGAACCATACCTTTTTCTAAACTAAAGAATCGTATGTATCTTTTAAATGTATATCTTGAGAGATGTTACGGATTTTCAAATGATATCTTTTCCTTAAAAACAACGTAACCCCTGTTTTCAAAACTACAATTCACTTCTTTAAAAATCTGATTGTATGGTTCGAGTGTGTTTGTTAGATTAGATACTTATACTTAGTGGAGATAGCATGTTTATGTAAATTTGACATGATATGAGACATAAATGCGATAAAAGAATACAAGGAGAATTTGATGATATGATGAGATGATGATATGATATGATGGTATATGGATGTGAGCCGATCGAAATGATTTATACCCTGCCGGTCCCCTGATATGAGATTATTACAGATGCGACATGGGACATAGGTATATAGGGTTATATATATATATATATATATAGAATGTTGTGAATCATGGATGATAGGTCGTATGTGATATTAGGCCGTACCCTCAATTGTCGTATAGGATGATAGGATCCCATTTAGTATAATGCCGTCGCACGATGATATTCCGTGCGTGATGAGTTTGACTTGATAATTGATCCTTACCCTTGACTAGAGGTTTCCGTACGATGGATTATACCGTACGCGATGTTATTGTGCTAGATGCCGATTGATAGATTCACTGACTCGGACATATGATAGTTACGTATACCTTATAGCTGTTAGTCGATGATTTACCTTTTGCTGCATTCATGATATTATTATTGCATCGCATATACCTGTGATGGTACACCTGCACCATTATCGATGATGCGTATGTTACACGTACACATATTTGTCGGCTCACACACTTCATCATCGATAATTGCCATGTCACTACACAGTAGGGTTGCTGCATCATGACATATACATTGATACACCCATTCTTGTGCACATACACATTGTATATTCATATTTGTGTACACATACATGGTACAACTATACTTGCGCATATACATATTGTACCTACATAGATAACCGGTTTTATTGTAAAATTGGGAACCGCATGCTATACTTTAAAAACTGGAATCATTTCAAAAGAGCGGTTTTCCCCTTAATATGTCATATCACTATTCCATATTGCATGATACACGGATATGCTCGCATTTCTTTTTACATGTCGCATACATCATGCTCTATTATTTTACGCATTGAGATATGCTGTTTTCATGAGATTTCTGGATTTGAGAACCGTGGATATTTCAAAAGAGATTATGTGTTGTTTTAAAAACCCGGTTTCTCTTGATATGATATTTCAGTGCGCCCACCATGTGTTTTCTCGGTGCTAGAGCGATATATGAGAGGGGGCTGACCCGGACATTCGGATGCCCGATATATGAGAGGGGGCTGACCCGGACTGACGGATGCCCGATATATGAGAGGGGGCTGACCCGGACTGACGGATGCCCGATATATGAGGATTTACGTGCCGATGCTGGGCACTGTTTTCATGATGTTTTCGAGTGTCGATGCTAGGCACTCAGGTCCCATGATTTTGATGTGTCGGGAAGGACACCGTTGATATATATATCCTCATACATTCGTGCATGCCCTTTTATGACATTTACGTGCATATAGACATTGATATTATGGTTGGACGGGATCCACCGGTGTAACACTTTGAATTTCCGTTAGAATGTCTTTCGTGATAATTAGTGATCGTACGTGTTATTATATATGTGTGCATAGGATTATTAGTTATTTAGTCGTGTTAGCAAATTGGAAAATTTTCCTTTGTAGTGTAGTGTACACTTGCACACTTAGCCATTTTTGGGACTTAGGGTTTTGGTAGCATGTTAACCATTCTTGTGTTGCATGGTTGCTAACTTTTTCCCCACCCTTTAATCAAAACAAAACCCTTTTTCATAATTCAAAATCCTAATACACAAATGAGCATGGTGTTAGGTAAGAGGTTGACTTTTTTGACCCCGTTTCCTTCTCTTCTCTCTCTCTTCTCCTCACTTCAGAAATTATGGAGATTTCAGCAGAAAAACCCTAGCTTTTCTTCACCTTTCCCTCTCCTTTTCACTTCTCTTTGATCCCTACACAAATCCTACACAAAAACCACTCTTTTCCTTCACAAAACCTTGGGAAAAATGAGTTTTTGGGGTGTTTGGAGGCAAGTCTGCATACTTGAAGGAGGAGTTGGAACTTCTGGTTTTTCTAAGGTCATTTGAAGGTATAAATCTCACTCCTAGCACCCTATCTCCATAACTTGCATGTTTAGCTTCCAAATATCACCTTTTTGTGCAATTTTAGTGCTATTGAAGGGATTTAGTGTTAATATATTAAATTTATGTTGTTGTGGCTTGATTAGCTTGTTAATGAGTTATTAGTGTGGGTTTAGACTTAGGTTTGTTCCAGATTTCAGAAAAATACCCTAAAGTTTGATTTTAGTGCAAAAGTGTGGATTTTAGCTAGAAATAAGGCTCTGTAGGATCTGCTGCTACCCGAGATATTTCAGAGTGAAACTAGAGGTTACTGTAGCATGTATTGGGGGTATAGAGTGCACACACCAAACCTGGGAGCCCAATTCCCTACCCAGGCCACCGAAATAAGCATTCTGGCCGCAATTTGCGGCCAGATGGGGGTGTTTTGGGTTGGGGTTTGGGGTGCTGGTGTCTGCTGCTATGTGAGTTATTTTGGTATATATAGTTTTACAATATCATTTCTGTATCAAAATCTGGAGTAGAATACCTATTTTCCCGTATTTTCAATCTTTCGCGACACGCGTGATACGCGTTTGTGGGTTTTGGGTTTCTGCGTATCGCGACGCGTCGGAGTGGCTTCAGACGCGTAATCACACGTTTTAGCGTATGGCGCACACGCGCGCTTGGTTCACGGCATGAGTTACTAGTTTAGCCTTAATGTTGTGTTTGTGTGACTTCAAGCTTATGTATGATATATTGTGTAATTCTAGGTTCGCAGGCGAGTACGGCGGACGCCGCGCAGAAGGGGAAACAAGTTGTTGCCTATACCTAGAGAGAGACTACGGTGAGTAGATTTCACATCTACGGGGATATCGCCCGCATGGCGTTCTACGTCAGGGCTGATAGGACCTTATAGCTACATTTACATACATTGACGGTGCATGGCTACTATTTACGGCATACTGCATTCCCTGCTATATGGATATAAACTAGAATTGATAGAACACCGCACCATTACTAACGGTCCATGTTGCACGAGCACTATCCTGCATGTTACACACACACCGTTAGTAATTGCCATGACACTCACACTGCATATATCACATCGGATCATTATATTGTAGCTCATCTTTATGTGACTTGACATGATATTCATATTTGATGCACATATCATATCGGATCATTGACTTGCATATTGGTTTGGATTACATGTGATTTCTGGATTTGGGAACCGTGGCTATTTCAAATATGTAATCATTTAAAACCCCGGTTCCCTTGATATGATATTTCGGTGCGTCCACCATGTGTTTCCTCGGTGCTAGAGTGATATATGTGAACCCGAATCGAGGAGCTGGTTGAGGCCGATTACGGGTACATGGTGGACCCGGTATGGTACCCCGGGGCGAGAACCGTTTCACTGTGTAGTAGACGGTGAGCCTGGCAGAGGGACTACTACCTACCGGTGATTGGTTGGACCTCACAGTTATCCGGAGGATACTGATCAGAGTCGATAGATGGATGTGGGGTGATCCGTACTGCCGGGGCCGAGGGCCGATACCGCAGACGGAGCCCGTGGGCTGACCCGGACTGACGGGGCCCGATGGATGAGGATTTGCGTGTCGTTGCTGGACACGAGTATTTATGATATTTGGGTGCCGATGTTGGGCAGTCGGGATTCTTAGAGATTTACAGGATTTGAGGGCCGATGAGAGTTCCGGCGCCTGAGCTATTTTGGGGACCTGGGTGCATTGATGGACACCGATTATATATTCCACGTTGACATTTCCGTGTAGATGTTATATTGCCCATGCTCAGCAGTTTATTATTGTACCTCATCCTGTAGTTATATTACCTGATAGAGCACTTGCATGATTATTGCACATACTGCTTATCACATATTGATATCATCTGTTGGCATATGATAGAGTAGCGCAGTACGTGCATGCTCGCGATTACCTTTATATGTTATCTCTATTCACGAGTTGGCAACTCACCCCCGTTGTGCCACAGTGTTTGCAGGTTGCCCTTCGGAGTAGTTGCGGCAGGCTGCGTTGTGCATCTTTTGACATAGATACCCCCATAGTTGGTGTACTAGCTCTTTTGCTGATAGGTGGGTTTTGTGCGGTATCTGTTTATCTTTCAGTTATGTACATTGTTGTATCTAGTATTCTCCATCTACCATGTATGTATTTGACTTAGAGACAGTGTGAGGACGATGATGTATATTATTTGTATTCTGGTGTCGAGCTCGTTGTGAGCCGACTGTACTTGCAGTTTATCCTATCTGTGATATTCCCACTTATGGATCTTGATCTTCACTACGGCGTCGTATATTGCTATCATGGTGATTGTTTACTTAGATTTCTTATCATGTTAGTAAGTGCTTTCATTTAAAACTTATAACACTCTATACTTTCACTGGTTTGATTTCTGGGTTTTCGGTTCACTTAGTCGCGTTACGCCTATAGACGTTACGTGGTTAAGTGCCGATCATGGGCCAAACTTTGGGTCGTGACAAAGTTGGTATCAGAGCGTAGGTTTTACCTTTCGGAGTGTAGGATGACCCTGGTATGATGGAGTAGGTAGCTGCAGCAGGGTAGCGTATCGTGTGTATGTTCCACGGCATACTCACGACACGGTACTCCGCCTACACGACCTTAGGACTTGTTGAATTAAATTCCTTCTTGAGTATATACATTCTTGCGATTCGATTTCCGTATCCTTATCTAATCCTATTGTTCCTTTCAGCCATTATGCCGCCAAAGACTATGAGGGCGTAGAGAGCGGCCGCGAGGGCCGAGATTCGAGTTGACTCATCCGTGACGAGGACTGATCCGGGTAGTACACCGGTTGTGCCCGAGCAGGCTGTTCCTGCCATGACAGATCAGATTGCTATGTTAGGGGCTGGTGTGCAGGAGATATGCCAGACGATGGGATCCAGTATGCAGGAGATGCGCCAGATGATGGGATCTCTAGTTGAGACACTTCGAGCGCAGCGACCCGAGGTAGTTCCACCCGTTGCAGAGACCGCGGTGGTACCCACAGTGCAGGCAGTTGCACCTGCAACTACAGAGGTTATTACAGTATCGCTGTCAGAGTTTATGAGGCTGAAGCCTCCGGTATTCACAGGCACCGATGTGACCGAGGACCCACAGTCTTTCATTGATAGGATGGCGCGGATATGTCGTTCACTTAGATGCGCAGATGCGAGATGGGTTGAATTCGCGAGCTTTCGCCTGGAAGGTCTTGCGCAGAAATGGTGCGAATCAGTCGAGAAGGGTAGAGCAGCAGGTCTTCCTCCTATGACCTGGACAGAGTTTGTGGCGCTATTCCTTGCCCGTTTTCTTCCCCAGAGTGTTAGGGATGCTAGAGCACGCAGGTTCGAGTCTTTACGCCAGACTCCGGAGATGTCAGTGGCCGAGTACGATATGCTGTTCACCGAGCTATTGATTGGAAGAATTAAAGTTAACCGCAATTAAGACGGTGTCGCTATGCAGCTAGCCGGTTGAGCACGGGTCGATCCACAGGGAGAAGGTTGTATGTCCTTTCTTGTTTTAGACGAGTCAATAAAGAATGAGTATATGTTTGTTCGATTCTAACCTATGTGTATTTATTTGCAAGTATGAAGTTGTTAAGAAAAAGATACGAGATTGTAAGCTAAAGAAATCCGTACTCAAAACCTTTGAGCCGAGTCTTGACCGATTGAAGCTAGAGCAATCGGCAACAACGTGGATTAGGGGATTTAAGCGCGGTATTCGTGGAATACGGCTTATTTACCCTTGTCCTTCCGTTCTTGTCTCTTGCTTTCGCCTCCGGCCAAACCGAACGCAACCGGTCGTGGTTAGGAATCACCATTACCTTGTCAGGGTAGGGTGCCTAACGGAGCGCTTGCGTAACGTTTGGGCGGAGTTCAATGGAAAATAACGGGAAATGGAAATGATCAAAGAAACATTAACTTACAATACCGTATTTATTCTTAACAACAATAGTTACAACCATTCACAAAAAGAACAAAAGAGAGCAAAAGAAAAGAACAAAGAAAAGAAAAGATTACAAGTAATTAAGTGCATGAATTAAAATGCAAGAAAGTAAAGCAAGATAATAATAAGCAAGTAATAAAAAAAGCGATAAAAAGAACAAGAAACTAGAACTCAAGACAAGCATGGGATCAATAGCCAACCCTTAAACTTGCAAGCTCAATCAAGAGGTTGCAAGATCAAGAGAAGGGTAGAGAACGCATGTGAAATGAAGCGCTAATTCCATAAGAAAATACGACCTTTGAGATCAATAACTAACCCTTAACCATTCAAGCTCAATGAAGAGGTTGAATGATCAAGAGAAAGCAAGAATCTCAAGGGAAAGTTAAACAAAAGAGAATGATACAAAAGCCCTCATCTTCATTGATCTTCCACTCAAAAAGCTCTCACTACAATTTTCATGGAGACAAGATGAAGAAGAAGAAGAAAATGACTAAATCCTAAAAAGAAAGAAGAACAAAGAATGACCCTTGGCTTGGCTCAGGTCTGGAGTATTTATAGGCAGGGAGCTGGAAATCTAGGGCAACATTCAGAACCTACATAAAAAGACCCAAATATCCCTGAAAAACGAGCACCTGAGGAGCCAGTACGGCCGCGTTTCCGCGGCCTAAGCAGGCTTATGCTGCGGAAACGCGGCGGTTTAGAGGAGTTGGCTCCTCGGGTTTTGGGTGCTTTCCTGTTCTGGTGTTGTCTGCTATGTGGTATATGATTTTTCTCAGAAACTCTTCACAATTATTCCAGAATTTTAGTAGAACAAAAAGGTGATGTGATGTGGATCTTTTGCCATGATTTCCTCGAGCTCCGCGTAGATTTCTTGGATCTTGTGTTGACCTAGAGCTTTGTGCATGACATGACAATCGATTTGCCATCTTGTCCCTTAAACTGGTATGTGGCAACACACGGATAGAGAGCGGAGACCCGTGTTTTATCAGTTGTTGGCAGTAATCCAGAATTTGTCGTACTTTTCCATGATATTCACTGTTCAGAGCCGAGAACCTGTATTCTGCAGTTATGTCGTAAACACTGATTAAAAGCACCTGCCTCTAAACAAACGAGCGTAAGAATGGGCGGTATAAAATGCAATATTCTGGTATGAACAAATACCCCCAAACTTAACTTTTGCTCGTCCCGAGCAAAACCAATTATTCACAAAAATAAAATCCTAACCGCACTTTCGCAGGGAACGCGATTGCACTGAGCATGTGCAACAAGCCGTTAAACCTCTAGGTGTCCCTAGTAGGAGGAGTGTTGTCTCCTGAGGGTTTTCAACGGATTATACCCACAAAATCCCGTCAAGCTAGTGTCATAAGTTAACATTGGTTCTACTCCTACAGTTTAGTATTTACGTTAGAAATTCTATCATCCTAAGTTAGAAATATCCAACCCTTATTTTTCACACCTCCTATCTATTTAACCTTGGGTCCTATACGTTCCAAAAAAAGTTTAGAAAGATGTTGGTTCTCCTGAGTTTTCCTTCTAAAGTGCGGCCTTAAATCAGGGATTTTTATCAACTTTACAGAAAACACAAGTCTTATTCTTTATTTCTATCTTTTATTCAAACATCGATTGTATACCCCTACGTGTGTGTATATTTGCACCCCTACACTCAAGAATTCAATTCAAGCTATAATACCCTTGCCCTAATACCTAATACTACTTCTTTTCATTAAGGATGGACGGATTTGCTCACACACCTTTCATGCGACTATTAATGCTTCTTGAGGCACTAACGGCCGATTACTGAATGTGTGAGCTTAAAGCGTAAATAGCAGTTTCCAGGTCTTGACTTTATTCTATTTTTCTTTTTCTTTTTCTTTTTCTTTTTCAAGACCGGATATATTTTTCAACATGCTCTTTTGGTGTTTAGCTTTAAATACCGTTTTTTCTTTCATACTAGGCTTTCAGGCAAGAGTATTTCAAGGTATCCTCTACTATCCCAAGTTTCAAGGTGCGTGTAAGTGCAGTTGTAGGGTATATACTTTCTAAATTTGAACTCAAGAAAAGAAACTATTTTTCAGACTTATCCTTCAGTAAAGCTTCAATACTTTCCCTTCATCTTGACTTAACTCAAGAACTGAACTCAAGATTACCTATTTCTCAAAAAAAAAAACTGTAAGGACGTATACTTACCAAAGTTAGACAGAATGAGGGTTATTTTTAGGGTTTTCAATCTCTAAGCCTAGAATTTAGTTATTTCTATCATATCAACTAAACTTTCGGAATAAAGATCTAAGTTACCCTATTAGCTAACTTGACGACAAAGTTTTTATATTTTGGAAAATTTTCGATTTTTGTGGGTTTTTAATATGGTATGCAAATGCAAAATATACAAATGAATGCGAAGGAAGAAAGCTTACCGAGCACACCCCCAAACTTAAACTTGACAGTGCCCTCACTGTCAGGCTACACCAAGAGGGTCAAAATTGTCGGCGCTCCCTAAAAAAAATTATATACACAACAAAAAGGAAAACAAAAAATATGTACAAAAAAGGAGTCCTCCCCAAACTTAAGTAAAATAGTCTTTCCACTGTTAAGCGTTGAAATTCAGGATTAGGGGGGAAAGAGAACAGTATCAAGCTATACAAGGCCTTACACAAACCAAAAGTTAACACCAACCATTCAAAGATTTTATCATGGAGAAGCAGTGGTTGGGGAAAGAAGGTGAAGAGGTAAGAAATGGAGAATACGCGAGACCGTATGGAGATAGAAGCGGGATACGGTCTCGGTATATCAGAAGAAGAGTGGCGGAAGGGAAAAAAAAGTGGAGTACGAACTTGAGGGTGCAAATGGAGTGAATAGATTAGCACAATTTGTGATGAGCGATGTGTAAACAGCGATTGTGCTAATCTATTAACCCGGCGAGAGATTGGGTCAAATCCCTCAAGATTCGTAAGAAACCATGGGTACGCCGAACTTGGTAAACCAGACATACGAAATGAAAGTGAGACGGTTTCTTGCAAGGTCGGAACGATGGAAAGAATGGAGGGAAGTGATCGAGGAGGGGTATCGGTTAAAGGTTCAGGAGGGTGTACACAGTCAATGACAGGGACAGGATGAATGGGAAAATCCGACTCATCAATTAAAACTGGTTCATCCTCAAAACTATCCTCAATATTCTCCTCAAAATTTAGCACATCCATGCACTTCTCTTCAAAATCCAGACGCATATGGGGTTCGGGAAAAACATTTAATGACTCGGGATGATGATTTGAAGAGACAAACTCAGCCAAATCTACGGGTTCATCATCCAAAATATTCCCAGCGTCAATATCCTCAATCAAGTGAAAATCAAAATTCTCTGACACCGCATCAAAAGCATGGATTTCAATCGATTCTGGTTCTAAGATAGAAGTGTAGAGGTCAAAAGGATTGGGTGTGGTTTCACTTGGCAAGGTCCCTTCACAACCGGGTAAATCAAACACTGCAAAGTCGCACAACTCATCAAACATTCTATCTTTAATTGATAATTCAGTTGGGACACTTGATAGACTTTCAACACAGGAGTTGTGGGATTCAATTTGAAATGGGTAGGTTTGATTCGGAAGGGGGTACATCTCACTTTCTCCACTCAAATTCTCAACCTGTCCTACCGCCTCTTCATACATTGAAAAATTTGGAGCTAGTAGGAAACTAGCTACCGGGTCAGTAGGTTGTTTGAGAGCGGCCATGGACGCATTCAAATCCATCATCTGTTGGCTTGATGCTACCCTAAAGTCTTCCAACGACTGTTCCAGACTAGACATGGGTTGTGATGGGGTTTCAGTAAAAGATACGAAGTTGTTTGGATACTGGAAACTCCCAAATGGCAGTTCTGAACCAATGTCTAGGGAAGGTGAAAAAATAGGGTAGGATTGGTAGGAATTGAATGGCTGGACAGGAGCAGGATCAACATTTGGATAGGAAGGTGAATGGAATTGTTGATCCCAAGAATTTTAAGGAGTGAAAGATCGGCTACGGGATTGTTCAATACGTTCAGCGATGGACAAAGGACGACTTGCAAAAGGGGTATCAACATAAGCGGGTGGGGGAGGTTGAAAAGGTTGATACAAAGTGGATTGCGAAGGGCAAGTGTTTGTCCTAGACGCGTCTATCCGATCTTTCAAAGAGATTTTGGGCATGGAGGGATCGTTTGACGTTCAGCCAAAGCAAGAACCGTAAGAAGTAATGTCTGGTTGTGGGTACCAAAGTTCGGCAAGAGTTTTGCGAGGTGGGGTACCCATGATATGAAGAGAGAAAGAAAGAAAGGCAGAGAAAATGAGGGGGAAAAGAATGTGATTTTTTAATTTTTTTTTTTAAAATTTTTTTTAGATATTAACAAAAGAATGAAATATACACACAAAAAAGAATATGGACAAAAACAATCACGACACAAAAATACCACACACCTAATCGTTCTAGGGTTCACCTAGGTCAACTAGACCTGCTCCAGAACTTGATTGTCGAAGTAAAACTGTGTCGAGAAACGGGCTCAAGATACACTGATCACGAGGCCAGGTAAGTGCAGAGATAAGGGGAGGTTTTCCAACGCTTTCGCGAAGTTCCTTAATTAAATAACCCTTTCTCTTTTGGCGGTTTCGCCGTTAACACTTTCCTAGACACCCCGTAAACAATATACCGTTAAGCAAGGTTCTAAACACAATTAACTTCTCCTAGTGAGCGCGAAGTCCTTAAGGCTTAAAGTCTAGTTTCTTTTAAATTTTGTGCGGGTAAACGTTATGCTCAAGTTCGTGATTTGTGGGCCACGGAAAAGGTGATGAAATCCTTTACCGTATACTGTGGGGTTCGCTTGCCCTTAAGTCCATATTAATTGATGCAATGCGCAATTCAATAAAAATTCTATAAAGAATCAAAAAATCGTTTTTTAGTTTAAGCGCGGCACTGCAACAAATACGGGTTAGTCAATTTTTAGCGTTTGTTAGCGAACTTGCAAAGAATCCTGCAAAGAATAGTATATTGGACGCGTCGGATTTGAGAAGAAGGTGTTAGTAAAGTACGTACCGTTAAGTTTTTGGGTTAGGAAACCCCCGTTGAATCAAATCCGGTAAGCTTGAAAAGTTCGCTTGCGCGGGTCAAACTACCCGATCTTTGGCACTGTACTTTACAATCACCTTAGCCTTGAATGTACACTTTGCTCCCCACAATCGCAGTTTGCAAATCTGCAAAAATCTGCACTCTTGCCCACAAAAATGATCAAAAACAACAAAAAGATATTTTTTTTTAAATATATACAAAAAGAATATTAACCCGAATAACAAGAAAGAAAATACGCTACCGTCTCCCCGGCAACGGCGCCATTTGATTGGAAGAATTAAAGTTAACCGCAATCAAGACGGTGTCGCTATACAGCTAGCCGGTTGAGCACGGGTCGATCCACAGGGAGAAGGTTGTATATCCTTTCTTGTTTTAGACGAGTCAATAAAGAATGAGTATATGTTTGTTCGATTCTAACCTATGTGTATTTATTTGCAAGTATGAAGTTGTTAAGAAAAAGATACGAGATTGTAAGCTAAAGAAATCCGTACTCAAAACCTTTGAGCCGAGTCTTGACCGATTGAAGCTAGAGCAATCGGCAACAACGTGGATTAGGGGATTTAAGCGCGGTATTCGTGGAATACGGCTTATTTACCCTTGTCCTTCCATTCTTGTCTCTTGCTTTCGCCTCCGGCCAAACCGAACGCAACCGGTCGTGGTTAGGAATCACCGTTACCTTGTCAGGGTAGGGTGCCTAACGGAGCGCTTGCGTAACGTTTGGGCGGAGTTCAATGGAAAATAACGGGAAAAGGAAATGAGCAAAGAAACATTAACTTACAATACCGTATTTATTCTTAACAACGATAGTTACAACCATTCACAAAATGAACAAAAGAGAGCAAAAGAAAAGAACAAAGAAAAGAAAAGATTACAAGTAATTAAGTGCATGAATTAAAATGCAAGAAAGTAAAGCAAGATAATAATAAGCAAGTAATAAAAAAAGCGATAAAAAGAACAAGAAACTAGAACTCAAGACAAGCATGGGATCAATAGCCAACCCTTAAACTTGCAAGCTCAATCAAGAGGTTGCAAGATCAAGAGAAGGGTAGAGAACGCATGTGAAATGAAGCGCTAATTCCATAAGAAAATACGACCTTTGAGATCAATAACCAACCCTTAACCATTCAAGCTCAATGAAGAGGTTGAATGATCAAGAGAAAGCAAGAATCTCAAGGGAAAGTTAAACAAAAGAGAATGATACAAAAGCCCTCATCTTCATTGATCTTCCACTCAAAAAGCTCTCACTACAATTTTCATGGAGACAAGATGAAGAAGAAGAAGAAAAAGACTAAATCCTAAAAAGAAAGAAGAATAAAGAATGACCCTTGGCTTGGCTCAGGTCTGGAGTATTTATAGGCAGGGAGCTGGAAATCTAGGGCAACATTCAGAACCTACATAAAAAGACCCAAATACCCCTGAAAAACGAGCACCTGAGGAGCCAGTACGACCGCGTTTCCGCGGCCTAAGCAGGCTTATGCCGCGGAAACGCGACGGTTTAGAGGAGATGGCTCCTCGGGTTTTGGGTGCTTTCCTGTTCTGGTGTTGTCTGCTATGTGGTATATGATTTTTCTCAGAAACTCTTCACAATTATTCCAGAATTTTAGTAGAACAAAAAGGTGATGTGATGTGGATCTTTTGCCATGATTTCCTCGAGCTCCGCGTAGATTTCTTGGATCTTGTGTTGACCTAGAGCTTTGTGCATGACATGACAATCGATTTGCCATCTTGTCCCTTAAACTGGAATGTGGCAACACACGGATAGAGAGCGGAGACCCGTGTTTTATCAGTTGTTGGCAGTAATCCAGAATTTGTCGTACTTTTCCATGATATTCACTGTTCAGAGCCGAGAACCTGTATTCTGCAGTTATGTCGTAAACACTGATTAAAAGCACCTGCCTATAAACAAACGAGCGTAAGAATGGGCGGTATAAAATGCAATATTCTGGTATGAACAAATACCCCCAAACTTAACTTTTGCTCGTCCCGAGCAAAACCAATTATTCACAAAAATAAAATCCTAACCGCACTTTCGCAGGGAACGCGATTGCACTGAGCACGTGCAACAAGCCGTTAAACCTCTAGGTGTCCCTAGTAGGAGGAGTGTTGTCTCCTGAGGGTTTTCAGCGGATTACACCCACAAAATCCCGTCAAGCTAGTGTCATAAGTTAACATTGATTCTACTCCTACAGTTTAGTATTTACGTTAGAAATTCTATCATCCTAAGTTAGAAATATCCAACCCTTATTTTTCACACCTCCTATCTATTTAACCTTGGGTCCTATACGTTCCAAAAAAAGTTTAGAAAGATGTTGGTTCTCCTGAGTTTTCCTTCTAAAGTGCGGCCTCAAATCAGGGATTTTTATCAACTTTACAGAAAACACAAGTCTTATTCTTTATTTCTATCTTTTATTCAAACATCGATTGTATACCCCTACGTGTGTGTATATTTGCACCCCTACACTCAAGAATTCAATTCAAGCTATAATACCCTTGCCCTAATACCTAATACTACTTCTTTTCATTAAGGATGGACGGATTTGCTCACACACCTTTCATGCGACTATTAATGCTTCTTGAGGCACTAACGGCCGATTACTGAATGTGTGAGCTTAAAGCGTAAATAGCAGTTTCCAGGTCTTGACTTTATTCTATTTTTCTTTTTCTTTTTCTTTTTCTTTTTCTTTTTCAAGACCGGATATATTTTTCAACATACTCTTTTGGTGTTTAGCTTTAAATACCGTTTTTTCTTTCATTCTAGGCTTTCAGGCAAGAGTATTTCAAGGTATCCTCTACTATCCCAAGTTTCAAGGTGCGTGTAAGTGCAGTTGTAGGGTATATACTTTCTAAATTTGAACTCAAGAAAAGAAACTATTTTTCAGACTTATCCTTCAGTAAAGCTTCAATACTTTCCCTTCATCTTGACTTAACTCAAGAACTGAACTCAAGATTACCTATTTCTCAAAAAAAAAAACTGTAAGGACGTATACTTACCAAAGTTAGACAGAATGAGGGTTATCTTGAGGAGCGCCTTGCTGAGACTTCGGCAGTTCCAGAGCCGAAGAGAGTTCGTGCAGATACGTCAGTGCAGAGACGGCCTTTTCGGCGTCGTGACAGGCACCTTGCAGGTGGCAGAGATTCGAGACGAGGCCGATTGTTTAGCTCCTATCCCCAGGAGGGTCAGCGACCATCATCGGGATGTTACCGTTGCGGGAGTTCTTATCATCGTGTGCGAGATTGTCCGGAGGTACCCCGGAGTGAGGCGGCAGCACCGCATGTTACATTACCACCTTCACCACCCCAGGCGGCATTGCCGATAGTACCTACTGTTACTCCGCGTCAGACGCATGCACAGAGAGGTCGTGGTCGCAGAGGATTTGGTCATAGAGGACGAGGTGACCGAGGCAGAGGACAGCCAGCGGCCGGCAGAGGACAGTTAGTTGCAGGTGGAGGACAGGCGCGAGTTTTTGCTTTGACGCATCAGGACGCGCAGGCGTCCAATGCGGTGGTCTCAGGTATCCTTCCTGTATGTTCGGTTGATGCACACGTGTTATTCGATCCCGGATCCACGCACTCGTACGTATCCACACACTTTGTGCCGAGTTTGGGTAGAGAGTCCGGTTTACTTGACCAGCCGCTTATTGTGACTACTCCTATGGGAGAGTCGTTTGTTGCTAGGCACGTCTTCCGATCCTGTACCGTCCGTATTGGCGAGAGAGAGTTGCCGGTCGATTTGATCCTTCTTGAGATGTTGGGCTTCGACGTTCTTTTGGGCATGGATTGGTTAGCCACGTGCTATGCTTCTGTTGACTGCCGCGAGAAGACAGTTCGATTTTGTTTTCCCGGCGAGTCGGTTGTTGTTGTGTTGGGGGACCGTGGTGCCACCCCTCACAGTGTGATTTCTTCTTTTCGTGCTGGACAGCTTTTGCGGAAGGGATGTCAAGGATTTCTCGCCTATGTTTGCGATACTAGAGCTACAGAGGTTCCGATGGATCAGGTTTCGGTTGTTAGCGAGTTCCCTGATGTGTTCCCTGACGAGCTTCCTGGGCTACCGCCCGAGCGTGATATTTCTTTCTGTATTGACTTGGTTCCTGGCACGGGGTCTATTTCTGTACCGCCTTATCGGATGGCCCCGGCGGAACTTAGAGAATTGAAGGGTCAGTTGCAGGACTTGCTAGATAAGGGACTTATTTGACCCAGTGTTTCTCCTTGGGGTGCTCCAGTCCTGTTTGTCAAGAAGAAGGACGGCAGTATGCATTTGTGTATCGACTACCGCCAGCTGAACAGGGTGACAGTGCTGAACAGGTATCTTTTGCCACGCATCGACGATTTGTTCGACCAGCTTCAGGGGGCAGGATACTTTTCGAGGATCGATTTGCGATCAGGCTACCATCAGCAGCGGGTTCGACAGGAGGACATTCCTAGGACAGCTTTCCGCACACGTTACGGCCATTATGAGTTTTTGGTGATGTCGTTCGGACTCACCAACGAGCCAGCAGCATTTATGGACATGATGAACCGTATTTTCCGGCCGTATCTTGATCTATTCATCATAGTGTTCATTGATGATATCTTGGTGTATTCTCGGAGTAGAGAGGAGCACGAGCAGCGCCTGCGGATTACATTACAGACCTTGAGGAAGCATCAGCTTTTCGCCAAATTTTCAAAGTGTGCTTTCTGGCTAGACAGCGTAGACTTCTTGGGGCACGTGATCACACGAGATGGTATATGTGTCGACCCAAGGAAGATCGAGGCAGTTCGGAGTTGGCCTAGACCCACGTCAGTGACGGAGGTTCGCAGCTTTCTAGGGCTGACAGGCTATTACAGGCGATTTGTGCAGGACTTCTCTCGCATTGCTACACCTTTGACCGGGTTGACCCGGAAGGGAGTTCGCTTCGATTGGACGGAGGAGTGTGAGCACAGTTTCCAGCGGCTACGGGCTCTACTGACTACGACACCAGTGCTATCATTGCCTTCAGGATCAGGCGGATTTGTGGTCTACTGTGATGCGTCACGAGTAGGGCTAGGGTGCGTTTTGATGCAGCATGACAAGGTGATCGCGTATGCTTTGCGGCAATTAAAGAAACATGAACAGAATTACCCTACTCATGATCTGGAGATGGCTGCAGTGGTCTTTGCACTCAAGATCTGGCGACATTATCTGTATGGAGAGTCGTGCCAGATATTCACTGACCACAAGAGCTTAAAGTATATATTTCAGCAGCGAGACCTGAACTTTAGACAGCGCCAATGGATGGAGTTAGTGAAGGACTACGATTGTGAGATCTTGTATCACCCGGGCAGGGCGAATGTAGTGGCGGATGCTTTGAGCAGGAGGCCCGGGGGTAGTCTATCTTGTTTGAGCGCAGTGCAGAGGCAGTCGTCGACAGATTGGCAGATCTTATGCGACAGCCGGGTACAGTTCGAGTTTACGCCGATCGGAGGACAGATTGCGCATGTTCGTGCACGCCCACAGTTGCTTGACCGTATATATGAGGCACAGCACAGTGATGACCGCTATTCAGAGATCAGGACACAGATAGGACATGGCAGATTTTCCGAGTACGTGATCGATGATCACGGGATACTACGATTTGGAGATAGACTGTGCGTACCAGATGCTGAGGGATTGCGGCGCGAAATTCTTGAGGAGGCACATCGGTCGGTATATAGTGTTCATCCCGGTTCCACCAAGATGTACCATGACTTGAGAGATGTTTACTGGTGGGACGGAATGAAGAGAGACATTGCAGATTTTGTGTCGAGATGCCTGACTTGTCAGCAAGTCAAGGCTGAGCACCAGAGGCCCGCGGGAGAGCTACAGCCGTTACCCATTCCGGAGTGGAAATGGAAACAGATCTCTATGGATTTCATTGTGGGTCTACCCAGGACTAGTCGAGGGTATGACTCCATCTGGGTGATCGTGGATCGTTTGACGAAAGCGGCTCACTTCCTACCGGTGAAGACGACTTTCGGGTTTGCTCAGTATGCCCAGATTTACATTGATGAGATTGTACGACTGCACGGAGTTCCGACATGTATCGTGTCCGATAGAGGCACCCAGTTTACCAGCCGACTATGGCAGAGGCTTCAGGAGGCTTTGGGCACTCGCTTGAGTTTCAGCACAGCATTCCATCCGCAGACCGACGGACAGTCAGAGTGGACTATTCAGACTCTCGAGGACATGCTCAGAGCATGCGTATTAGACTTCGGAGGTGGCTGGGATCATCATTTGCCCTTAGTAAAGTTCTCCTACAACAACAGCTACCAGGAGACCATTCAGATGGCACCGTTCGAGGCTCTTTATGGGAGGAGATGCAGATCGCCCACCTGTTGGACGGAGCTCAGTGAGAGCAGTATCTTAGGGCCGCAGATTGTAGAGGAGACGACCGCGAAGATCCAGTTGATTCGCGATAGGATGAGAGCAGCCCAGAGTAGGCAGAGGTCTTATGCGGACCGTCGTCGGCGCAGACTTGAGATTTTTGTTGGTGATCATGTTTTCTTGAGGGTCTCCCCAATGAAAGGCGTGATGAGGTTTGGGAAGAAGGGGAAGCTTAGTCCCAGATATGTAGGCCCCTTCGAGATCCTTGAGCGTATTGGTGCGGTTGCGTATCGATTAGCCCTTCCGCCCAGTTTTCTAGACGTGCACCCCGTATTTCACGTTTCGATGCTCCGCAGATATCTTCATGATCCTTCGCATGCGATTCAGCACCCGACGATCCAGCTTGAGCGCGACCTTTCCTATGCAGAGCAGCCGGTGATGATCTTGGATCGACAAGTGAAGAAATTACGATCGAAAGAAATACCGTCCGTCAAGGTACTTTGGCGTGGCCAGAGCGGCGAGGAGGTCACTTGGGAGACCGAGAGCGAGATGAGGAAGAGGTATCCCCATCTTTTTGAAGGTGCGTATAGTTAGATTTTTAAATTCGGTGACCGAATTTCTTTAAGGGGGGTAGATTGTAACACTTTGAATTTCCGTTAGAATGTCTTTCGTGATAATTAGTGATCGTACGTGTTATTATATATGTGTGCATAGGATTATTAGTTATTTAGTCGTGTTAGCAAATTGGAAATTTTTCCTTTGTAGTGTAGTGTACACTTGCACACTTAGCCATTTTTGGGACTTAGGGTTTTGGTAGCATGTTAACCATTCTTGTGTTGCATGGTTGCTAACTTTTTCCCCACCCTTTAATCAAAACAAAACCCTTTTTCATAATTCAAAATCCTAATAAACAAATGAGCATGGTGTTAGGTAAGAGGTTGACTTTTTTGACCCCATTTCCTTCTCTTCTCTCTCTCTTCTCCTCACTTCAGAAATTATAGAGATTTCAGCAGAAAAACCCTAGCTTTTCTTCACCTTTCCCTCTCCTTTTCACTTCTCTTTGATCTCTACACAAATCCTACACAAAAACCACTCTTTTCCTTCACAAAACCTTAGGAAAAATGAGTTTTTGGGGTGTTTGGAGGCAAGTCTGCATACTTGAAGGAGGAGCTGGAACTTTTGGTTTTTCTAAGGTCATTTGAAGGTATAAATCTCACTCCTAGCACCCTATCTCCATAACTTGCATGTTTAGCTTCCAAATATCACCTTTTTGTGCAATTTTAGTGCTATTGAAGGAATTTAGTGTTAATATACTAAATTTATGTTGTTGTGGCTTGATTAGCTTGTTAATGAGTTATTAGTGTGGGTTTAGACTTAGCTTTGTTTCAGATTTCAGAAAAATACCCTAAAGTTTGATTTTAGTGCAAAAGTGTGGATTTTAGCTAGAAATAAGGCTCTGTAGGATCTGCTGCTACCCGAGATATTTCAGAGTGAAACTAGAGGTTACTGTAGCATGTATGGGGGGTATAGAGTGCACACACCAAACCTGGGAGCCCAATTCCCTACCCAGGCCGCCGAAATAAGCATTCTGGCCGCAATTTGCGGCCAGATGGGGGTGTTTTGGGTTGGGGTTTGGGGTGATGGTGTCTACTGCTATGTGAGTTATTTTGGTATATATAGTTTTACAATATCATTTCTGTATCAAAATCTGGAGTTGAATACCTATTTTCCCGTATTTTCAATCTTTCGCGACACGCGTGATACGCGTTTGTGGGTTTTGGGTTTCTGCGTATCGCGACGCGTCGGAGTGGCTTCAGGCGCGTAATCACACGTTTTAGCGTATCGCGCACACGCGCGCTTGGTTCACGACACGAGTTACTAGTTCAGCCTTAATGTCGTGTTTGTGTGACTTCAAGCTTATGTATGATATATTGTGTAATTCTAGGTTCGCAGGCGAGTACGGCGGACGCCGCGCAGAAGGGGAAACAAGTTGTTGGCTATACCTAGCGAGAGACTACGGTGAGTAGATTTCACATCTACGGGGATATCGCCCGCATGGTGTTCTACGTCAGGGCTGATAGGACCTTATAGCTACATTTACATACATTGACGGTGCATGGCTACTATTTACGGCATACTGCATTCCCTGCTATATGGATATAAACTAGAATTGAAAGAACACCGCACCATTACTAACGGTCCATGTTGCACGAGCACTATCCTGCTTGTTACACACACACCGTTAGTAATTGCCATGACACTCACACTGCATATATCACATCGGATCATTATATTGTAGCTCATCTTTATGTGACTTGACTTGATATTCATATTTGATGCACATATCATATCGGATCATTGACTTGCATATTGGTTTGGATTACATGTGATTTCTGGATTTGGGAACCGTGGCTATTTCAAATATGTAATCATTTAAAAACCCGGTTCCCTTGATATGATATTTCGGTGCGTCCACCATGTGTTTCCTCGGTGCTAGAGTGATATATGTGAACCCGAATCGAGGAGCTGGTTGAGGCTGATTACGGGTATATGGTGGACCCGGTATGGTACCCCGGGGCGAGAACGGTTTCGCTGTGTAGTAGACGGTGAGCCTGGCAGAGGGACTACTACCTACCGGTGATTGGTTAGACCTGACAGTTATCCGGAGGATACTGATCAGAGTCGATAGATGGATGTGGGGTGATCCGTACTGCCGGAGCCGAGGGCCGATACTGCAGACGGAGCCCGTGGGCTGACCCGGACTGACGGGGCCCGATGGATGAGGATTTGTGTGTCGATGCTGGACACGAGTATTTATGATATTTGGATGCCGATGTTGGGCACTCGGGATTCTTAGAGATTTACAGGATTTGGGGGCCGATGAGAGTGCCGGCGCCTGAGCTATTTGGGGGACCTGGGTACATTGATGGACACCGATTATATATTCCACGTTGACATTTCCGTGTAGATGTTATATTGCCCATGCTCAGCAGTTTATTATTGTACCTCATCCTGTAGTTATATTACCTGATAGAGCACTTGCATGATTATTGCACATACTGCTTATCACATATTGATATCATCTGTTGGCATATGATAGAGTAGCGCGGTACGTGCATGCTCGCGATTACCTTTATATGTTATCTCTATTCACGAGTTGGCAACTCACCCCCGTTGTGCCACAGTGTTTGCAGGTTTCCCTTCGGAGTAGTCGCGGCAGGCTGTGTTGTGCATCTTTTGACACAGATACCCCGATAGTTGGTGTACTAGCTCTTTTGCTGATAGGTGGGTTTTGTGCGGTATCTGTTTATCTTTCAGTTATGTACATTGTTGTATCTAGTATTCTCCATCTACCATGTATGTATTTGACTTAGAGACAGTGTGAGGACGATGATGTATATTATTTGTATTCTGGTGTCGAGCTCGTTGTGAGCCGACTGTACTTGCAGTTTATCCTTTCTGTGATGTTCCCACTTATGGATCTTGATCTTCACTACGGCGTTGTATATTGCTATCTTGATGATTGTTTACTTAGATTTCTTATCATGTTAGTAAGTGCTTTCATTTAAAACTTATAACACTCTATACTTTCACTGGTTTGATTTCTGGGTTTTCGGTTCACTTAGTCGCGTTACGCCTGTAGACGTTACGTGGTTAAGTGCCGGTCGCGGGCCAAACTTTGGGTCGTGACAACCGGCATGCATACATACACTGATTACATGGGTGGACGAGATCCACATAAATATAGATAGTGACTAACTTGTTGGCACATATACGACCCGGTCACCCTAGATATCATAGTATTACCTGTATGATATAGTTGACCTAGGAGTCGTTGTTTATTTGATTTCTACTTGTAGATATATTTCTATTAACGAGTTGGCAACTCACCCCATTATGCCACAGTTCTTGCAGGTTGACCGCTTGGATCAGTAGCGGCTTCGCTGGCACACAGTTCCATTCGGGTGTTTTGCATTGGTAGGTGGGACATTGTATCGTACCCACTCTTGTACTATATTTCATATTCTATCTAGTTAACTCCATCAATCAATCAAAAGTTGTAATTGTATAAGGGATGAGACTTAGTGAGACTTGTAGTTGCGAGATTTGAGCGATGGGTTTTATATTCACTTTTGGGGTTATATTTTGCTCATTTCTTTACTCTTTTGTGGTGAACTTCGCCGTTGGGCGTCGTATACTTATTTATACTGTATTGCGTGGTTGTGATCCGCCTTTTGGCGAAGAGCTAGCTCCCGCTTGGGGATGCCATTATTCTTATTATGTATTTGTGGTTTTGGATCAAAATATACAAAGGAGATGCTGCCGAAATTTTAAAAGGGGAAACATGTTTTCAAACTAGTAAATTTCACTTGCATCATTCACATTCCTTTTCTATACTTTAAGAAAACTTGTTTTCATTATACCTTTATTTCAAAACCTCACCTCCCTTATTTTACTAAAAAGGTTTAGATTTCTGGGTTTCAGCTTACTTAAATTTCGTTACGCCTTTAGACGTTGCGTGATTCAAGTGCTGGTCACGAGCTAATATTTCAGGTCGTGACAAAGTTGGTATCAGAGCGCTAGGTTTAACCTTGGTTCGAGTCTATGTTTGACTATGCGGAGTCTAGGACGGGAGTGTATTTCGGAACCTAGGCTTGACCTTACGGAACTTAGACTTGGACGGGGGGTATTACACCCGAACTTTCGTTTCATAGGCTCACCCTGATTGATGGAGTAGGTAGCTTGAGTAGAGTGACGTACCGTACGTATGTTCCGCGGCATATTTACGATATGATACTCCACTTAAGAAACCTTAGGATGTACATATTTTTGGAGACTTATGATTCTCTTCGTATCCCTGATTATACATCCCTTGGAGATCCTCGATTCTATTAGTTTCATGATCATACATTCATTGATGATGTTCCTTCTTATGATCATGTATCCATTCTGGATCTGTCGTTTTCTTTCTTGCCGTTGATCTGCTCTCTTCGATACTCGATTGAGGTTCCTGTCACAATAGTTTGAGCGTAGTTTAAGCTGTTGCTAGTGCTGCGGTCAGGGCGAGCTCGTCTGGTACGAGGGCCGACCATTGTTTTTCTGGTGACATGGGAACGTCTCGAGTTAGTATTTTGTTTTGACCTCTTGTGGAGGCGAGTGCTTAGGTTTGCCCTTCTACGGCTGGTCCAGAGGTGTTGTGGTATGTACCAGATATTTTTAGATTGTGCTCAGGTGTTGAGCCTTCGGGAAATTTTGGGACCTTGTTGACTCAATCGAAAGGTTTGACGTCGTCCGGATATCATGTGATAAGAGATCAGCAAGCTGACCAGCTTTGAATGGAGGACCTCACCCAGATGCGTTGTGAGTTGATCGAGGACGGACGAGTATTGAGTATTCCTACGATGGTTGGGACGAGTTCCCGAGGACATGTTCGGCCAGATATCTTCTACAGAGTACGCGATTTCGAGTCCGTGCGAGAGACTTCGGATTGACCGTGGCCGAGGACAGTTGCAGTGCGCGGAGAAGCATGGCTTGACGTCATAGTGGACGACGATAAAGTCAAGTGGAACCAGAGGTTCGTGCGAGACGCTGACGAGCTGTCATTACTTCCCGTCGAGACTAGAGACCTGATATGCTTACAGAGGCGTTGGGATACGGCCAGTTTCCGAGGAAATGTGTTCGGAACACGCAGAGGTCCAGAAAACGAGGAAGGATTATGTAAGAATACCAGCCTCCGTACAGTTCCGCATAGGCAAGATCGGAAGAGACCCTGAGCAGGATTCTTTCCAGGACACTGCTGCAATGAGATTTGCACCTAGGATCAGATGTGTCACGTGTATTCAGAGAGCCAAAGGCCGACGCCAGCAACGTGCTGCTTTATGAGTGGTCATGGTGATTGACCGAGAGATGACCAGAGAAGTGCTAGAGAGGAATCTTCCCCGTTAGCACACCTGACAGGGCCGATGAGCCGATAGATTGCAAGATTGGTAATCCACAAGAAGATAAGGACCCAGAGACCGAGGATGCTAGACCGTGAACAGGAGGCAAGAGGATGTTCTTGTTCTTCCAGTTTCTAGGCGCACCGATTTACTTCTCGACATTGTAGGAGGTGTACCTCGATGTCCTTTGTTGCGATTTGCGTTTGTGATCTGAGTATCATGCTTATATCGCTTGGATTTGAGTTTTGATGACGGGTTTCTTGATATTGATTTCGTGCACCATGGCTGCACCTACTGAGTATTTACATTTTGCGCATAGCTATCGCACCTGATATGTATTTTATATACACCGTTGTGTTGATTTGAGATTCGTTCCTATCCATTGCTTTTGATGTAGATTTTGCACCTCCGTAGCATGTGTTTATGATTTCATGGATTTCATACTGATGATTTGATTTCCGCACTCGGTATAGCTTATATGTGCTTGCAGTGCATAGATATGTGTTTCGTGCACGCAGTTGCATACGTTTACGATTTTATACACCTTGGTACACCCGGTGTTGCTTTTTATGCGCATTTGAGTTATGGATTTGTATTTGTATTTCGGTGCACATCGGATGCACTGGATTGAGATTTTTGTGCACAATAGATGCACCAGATATTGTTGTCGTGCACACCCGTTGCACTGGACAGATGCTTTCGTGCACACCCGTTGCACCTAGATTTGCTTTGTGCTTATTATGGCACCTGTATTTGGGTTGATTTCCATGCGCACCAAACGTATGTGAGTATTGGATACGCCTTTTGAGGCTGATTTTGCTTTTGAGCACTTTGTTTTCATGTTGGGCACTATATTGTGTAGTAGCCAAACAGGACTGATCCGAGGAGTACCTGAGTACCTTGCATGCATTAAAGTTTACCAAGAAGTTTTTGAAAAAGAGGAGCTATAGTCTCGCTAGTTTCTTAAGTGTTCGTGAGCGACACGAACGTTTATAAAGGAGAAAAAAACTTTTGGGATGTTTTGAAAACGACGGAACGTGTATTTAAGAAAACATATATGGACATATATTATTATCTTAAAATGAGCGTTCGTCAGTTATGCCGGGAGTTACGCATTCCCGCGGCGATTTAGAAAAGATTTTGCATGTGTTTTAGTCAGATTTTGGAGTTTTTCAAAGATGCGTACTATACACGTATTATAGTATTTGACTAGTGTATATTGGATTTTAGTAGTGGATTTCGAGATCTGCATCTCTATTGTAACTCCGAGGATATGCGTGAAAATCCGATGATTTGCGTGACGCTTGACGGAGTTCGGTTTTGAGTTTTGTACTCGTTTTTATGCGTACTTGACGCGTTGTGTTACTTCTGCGTTTTCCATGACTTCGGAGCCCCGTTGTTTTGAGCCGATTTTTGAAACGTTTTAGATGTTGGGGGTTTAAATTTAAATTCGGGGACCGAATTTATTTAAGGGGGGAAGATTGTAACATTTCAGAAAATATAAAATATTATTTTTGGGAATTTAATATTAAAATAATATATTTCCCGAAAACTGCCGATTTGTGAAATTGGGGTTTTCGAAAATGTTAGGTCCACGTTACCTCTCCCGGTACTTTCGGGGTTGCGGAAACGGTAAATCAAAATTTTTTTCTAAACTTTGTAACATGGACCGTAAAAGCCAGATCTTTGCTAAACTAAACTAGCAAACTTGCTAAAGAGAGTTAGCTACTATGAAGATGGTTATACCTAAACTTGAACTCCTTCTCTTCTTGTTGTTGTTCTTCTTTCTTGTTCTTTGTAGAAGCTTGAACGGTTCTCTTCTCGTCGCCTTCTTCCGTCGAAGATGGATCCACCTCGAAGGTTCGACCTTTGGGCTCTTCCTCGATCTTTGAGTGAACTAGGGTTTCCGGCTTGCTAAACCTTGAACCCTAGAGAGAGTAGAGAGTGTCTAGGGGTTGTTTTCTTTTCAAGGTGAAGGAATCTCAACACATGAGAAGGAATCACCTTGAGCTAAAGGAAGAAGAAGATGAAGAGAGGAGAGAGAATGGATATGAAAGAATGAGCTCTCTTTTTCTTTTTGCAACCATATTAAAAAGAAAAAGAATTATCTAAATGATAATAATTCAAAATGAGAATAGTTGATGGCAATTTGGAATGACCACTACCATGCTTCATTTAGTGAAAAGTAAGCATGAATCAAGGATGACTTTTTAAAGCATGATGGTGGTCAACATTCAACCATGGTCAACATGTCAACCATGGTCAACAAGTCAACAAAATCAACCATAACATAATTCTCATTTAATTACTATTATTAATAGATAATTCATAAATCCATTAGGGTTTGGAAAAAGATAACTGTCAACTGTGCATACGCACCCGTTCCGAAACCCTAATGAAATACCTCATCCTCCGCCTCAAGCAACTGTGCATACACACCTGCATTCTCGTTCCGAGGAACAAGAATACCAAGATATAAAAGCAACCCCAAATATATATACCAGTATCTGGCTCAAACCAGAGCCTGCCAGTATAATCCGTCCGGACTCCAAACGTGCACAAGTGCGCGGATGAGAACGAACCCTGTCGCAAAACCATGCGACCTCTACTCTGTTTTTCCCAGAGGCGAATGCCCTCTGTGTGGGACTCTAAAGACTCGACACTACGCTGGCAGTGGGTTTAACCACAGACCGCAAGCGGCACTAGCTGTGCGTAACGGTCCCCAGGTAGATGCCGACAAGAAGGCTGACGAGGTGAAACCCCATCTGAACTCCTACTGAGTCTGAATGTGACATTCTCCGTACAGTCCGGTCTGTTCGTCTGATACATCGCATGGCGGGCCTAGGGGGGCGGTAAACGTCAGTCCCCTAATAGCGGTACAAGTCGTGTCGGAGTGAAGCCCAATACACCCTGAGATAACACTGGAACCTACCAGTACATCTCGCTTGCCCTGGCCAGGGACTACTTGTGTAATGGCTCTCCTAGACACAGCGCGATGTCAACCCCCAATACCGGGAGAGACGAATCCTGTCTAACCGTCACTGCCTCCAAGTGCTTCGGGACTGCTCCCAACTACTACCTGTTTGCACGACTCAGTAGAGCCGTGGTAGAGTAGTAATCAAAGAACAGTGGGAACACACTCGAGGCGAAGTGACAGTGTCAAGTCAGCGGACTAAGCTGTACTCATGTCACCTGGGAACTGATAACTGACGATAGGTATAATACCAACCATCAGTTCCCGACGAGTCCTGTCCAGTGTACTCGTAACCCAACGAGCACCCGCATACTATCTCAAGTACGACGTACTGACGGCTGTGGGACAGACCGTCTCCCGTGCTGGGATGAGAAGCGCATACGCTAGTCTACTCCGGAGCATCGATGCCCTATCTCGATACTCCCACGACCAGGGACGTGTATAAGGATGTGCTTGTAGATTACCCAGCCCCCACGAGTGTGATCGCCATCACAACGCCGGTAATCAAGCAAAGATCCTAAGGGCTCTACTAATGCGTATAGGTGATATAAATAAACACACATGTACACATTAAAGCAGAGACAAACCAAGTAGCATACTACTATATTGAGCAAGATTGTCTGTACAACTGTGAATATCCCAAGCTTCCATCAAGTAATATACATACTAGTATGATACAGTAATGGCCTCTAGGGCATATACACCAACAATCTCCCACTTGCACTAAGGCCATGAACTGGCGTATCGAAGACCTATCATCTCGATCAGCCGCTCGAACTGAGTCTGGGGTAAAGCCTTTGTGAATGGGTCCGCAGTGTTGTCCTTTGTATCCACTCTCCGCACCTCGATCTCCTGTCGATCAATGATCTCCCTGATCAGGTGATACCGCCTTAAGATGTGCCTGGATTTCTGATGGGACCTTGGTTCCTTCGCTAAAGCTATAGCCCCATTGTTATCGCAATACAAAGGTATTGGGTCAACAATGGACGGAACCACCTGAAGTTCACTAATGAACTTCTTAATCCAGACCGCCTCTTTTGCGGCATCGCTTGCAGCAATGTATTCAGCCTCCATCGTCGAGTCTGCGACGGTATCCTGCTTGGAACTCCTCCAACATACCACCCCTCCGTTGAGGGTAAACACAAAACCCGAGACAGACTTGCTGTCATCTTTGTCACTCTGGAAGCTTGAATCGGTAAAGGACTCGACCCTGAGGTCTCCATTACCGTAAACCAGGAACATCTCCTTAGTCCTTCTCAGGTACTTGAGAATGTTCTTCACTGCTATCCAGTGGTCCTCCCCTGGGTCTGACTGATACCGGCTTACCGTGCTCAACGCGTAAGCTACATCTGGTCTTGTACATAGCATCGCATACATTATAGATCCTACCGCCGAAGCGTAGGGTATAGTGCTCATGCGAACCCTCTCCTCGTCAGTCTTAGGAGACATCTTCTTGGAGAGGGTAATTCCGTGCAATGCGGGTATGTTACCGCGCTTGGAACCCTCCATACTAAATCTCTTTAGTACGGTCTCTATGTACCTGGACTGTGAAAGTCCCAATAGTTTCTTGGATCTATCTCTATAGATCTTGATCCCCAGAATGTACGAGGCATCACCCAGGTCCTTCATGGAGAACCTTTGTGACAAAAACAGCTTGACCGATTGTAGCATAGGAACATCATTTCCTATCAAAAGAATGTCGTCCACGTACAAGACTAGGAACACGACAGTTCGTCCTACAATCTTCTTATACACACAGGGTTCATCTTCGTTCTTGATGAAATCAAATTCCTTGATTGCCTCATCAAAACAGATGTTCCAGCTCCGCGATGCCTGCTTTAATCCATAAATGGATTTAAGCAACTTGCACACCTTTCCGCTGCTCCCACTGTCTACGAAACCTTCTGGTTGATCCATGTAAACGCACTCTTCCAAACAACCGTTTAGGAAAGCCGTTTTAACATCCATCTGCCAGATTTCATAGTCATGGAACGCAGCAATGGCAAGTAGGATCCGAATGGATTTGAGCATAGCCACCGGAGAAAAAGTTTCATCATAGTCCAAACCAGGTCTTTGACGAAAACCTTTTGCAACGAGTCTAGCTTTATAGGTTTCCACCTGCCCATCTACACCAAGTTTCCTTTTGTAGATCCATTTGCATCCAACGGGTTTTACCCCAGGTGGAGCAATATCCATGGTCCACACTTTATTGGCGTACATGGACTCCATTTCAGATTGCATTGCTTCCTGCCATTTATCAGAGTCCCTACTGATAATGGCCTGCCTGAAACTGGTAGGGTCATCTTCTTCCAAGATGCAATCCTCTCGATCCCCGTCAATGAGAAAACCGTAGTATCTCTCGGGCGGATGAGAAACCCTACCAGATCTGCGGAGTGGCTGAGGTTCGTCTGGGGTTATTGAATCCTGAGGTTCTGTCAAACTTTCAGTTTCAGTTTGTGGTCGCTGAATTTCTTCCAATTCTACCGTGCTCCCACTAATTTCTTTTGCAAGAAACTCCGTTTCCAAGAAAACGGCATGCTGAGCAAAAAACACCTTCTGTTCCTCGGTGTGGTAGAATAGATATCCATAACCATTCTTTGGATATCCCACAAACTTACATAAAACTGACCGTGCCTCCAGTTTATCCGGTTTATGCTTTTTAACATAAGCCGGACAACCCCATATCTTAGATCTTTTAAGATATGGCCTCTTTCCATTCCATATCTCGAATGGAGTTTTAGGCACAGATTTAGACGGAACATCATTCAATAGATATGCCGCTGTCTGAAGCGCATGTCCCCAAAATGAAAGAGGCAACTCAGCACTACTCATCATGGAGCGAACCATATCCAATAGGGTACGATTCCTCCGCTCCGAAACACCGTTGTGCTGTGGTGTATAAGGAGGAGTAAGCTGAGAGAGAATACCATTCTCTTTTAAGTAATCTAGGAATTCCGTGCTTAAGTACTCCCCTCCCCTGTCAGACCGGAGGATCTTGATACTTTTGCCTGTCTGGTTCTCTACTTCGTTTCTGAATTCCTTGAATTTCTCAAAAGCTTCAGATTTGTGTTTCATCAGATACACATATCCGAACCTAGAGAGATCGTCAGTGAATGTGATGAAGTACGAGAACCCACCCCTTGCATGTATAGACATCGGACCACATACATCACTATGTACGAGTCCCAAGAGCTCTGCTGCTCTTTCTCCATGTCCGGTGAACGGAGATTTGGTCATCTTTCCTTTGAGACAAGACTGACAAGTTCCATAAGATGAAAACTCGAACGCATTCAAGAGTCCATCTTTATGCAACTTACTCAGTCTTTTCTCTCCGATATGACCAAGTCTACAATGCCACAAGTAGGATTCATTTATATCTGAATTCTTCCTCTTGTGTGTGTTTTGTATGTTGAGAACTGTATTCTGATTTAGAACGTAGATACCATTAAACAGTGTACCCTCTGCAACCAGTACCTTATCAAGGTAAATGTTCATGATATTCTTTTCAAGAACAAAGTTATATCCTTCTTTATCAAGTAAAGAAACTGATATGATGTTGCAAACCATGGAGGGTACATAGTAGCAATCGTTCAAAATCATAGTCTTGCCATTTGGCAATACTATGTGATATTCACCGACGGCTGCCGCATTAACTTGTGCTCCGTTCGCTACTCTGAGCGACATATCACCCGGTGCAACTTTCCTACTTTTTCTCAGTCCCTGCAATAAATTACAGATATGAGATCCTGATCCGGTATCAAGTACCCAGGAGGTAGGGCTGACCGTAAAACAGTTCTCAATTACAAGAACACCTGAAGTAGATGCAAAACCATGCTTCTTCTTCAACTGGGTATCCTGGAAATCCATACTTTCCTCTTTCCCATTCTCATACTCATGACTGTTGTCACAAGTTAGAGCTGAACCAACTTTCCCCAGTCCCGAATAAAAATTCGGATCGGTCAAGCGATACATTTTATTATCTTGATTAGGGCGTGAAAAGGTTGCTGCCTGGAGAGAGAGAAAAGAAACACTCAGCGTATGCTCTTGCAAGATTAGATTGGTTTATTAATTTATCTAACCAGGATGTCTCCCACTGTTTCCTCAAATCCTTCTTAAAACCTTTTTTAAAAGAAGAACTAGCCGGGTTTTAATTCACGTCACAATACTTGCTTAACCTTTCAGCCAGGCTAGTGTCGGTACTTCGAGGGAGGTTTTCCAACGCTTTCACGAAGTTCCTTAATTAAAGAACCTCTTTTCCCTGTGGGCGTAACCCCGCTAACACCTTTCTTGACACCTACTAGGTTTATAGCATTGATCGTTAAGTGAAATAATCTCCCGAGAGTAAACCAACTCATCAGTGGGATCGGGATCCAACTGTCATTGTGTGATAACCTAGATGGAATCCACTCTAGTCACCACACTCCAGAAGGTATGCTAAATCTGCAAGTTTCAGTTCTTTTGAAACTCCCGATGTGGTTTTTGCCCCTAACTGTTCATGACCTTGACTAGGTCAACAAGCCACAAACTTTTAGACAAGTTCTACCCGTCATAATCCTGATTGCATTAGACCCACCCGTACGTGCCCTTGACTAGGTCAACAAGGCCGCACGACTGTCCTAACCAATCACATTTGCAATCCACAGGAAAAATATTATTTAGCTACCGTTCACTACGTCTTGACTAGGTCAACAAACGCAGCACGAATACTGAATAATATTAATCCGAAACGACGGAGGGCTACGGCTGGGTTTTTGGCAAAAAACCCATTAACGTAATGAACTTGATATCGTTGAAGGAACCTGATTGCACCCTTTTGAAAATCATAGTGGCGAAAACTTTTGCTAAAGAGGTCACTCCCTGCGAAGGGATCTCGGCTCTTTCCTCGTCGAGTGAGGTGCTGGGTATTCATAAGATGAATACCTCGATGCAAAGCAAGAATAATCGACTATGGTGAAGTTATTACCCTGACGCAAACTTTTGTCCAAGGGGTCACTCCCGGTGAAGGGATCTCGGCCCTTGCCTCGTCGACTGAGGTGTTGGGTATTCATAACCGAATACCTCGATGCAAAACAAAAATGAGCGTCCTTGCAATAACAGCTTTTTGAAAAACTTGTTCCAACAACGTCTTATAGGTTTATTTTCTTGCATTAGTTCTTTTAATGCGTGATATTCTTGCATTAGTTCTTTTAATGCGTCCCATCATTTAATCCTACCATTGCAGAAAACAACCAAAATATGACGTACGCTTATGCCATTCGCATTCGCCACGGGGTCCCGTCATCACTCGTTAGGTTACTTAACTAACGACAGAGCGGGGGCTGGGCTAGCGCGGCTGTAAAACATAAGCAACGCCTAAATAGTAAAGCAATGATAGACATTACAGATCACAGATGAATACATTGGATATACTAGCAATCCGCAATCCTTTCGAGCCTGGAACGAAAAGCGGATAACACGGTCGCGGTGAATAGCCAAATACCCCACCCAAGACCCCTACGGGTGCGGCAAACTACCCGCCAAGTACTCGGTAGTTTGTGCACCCCCTCCATGGGTCTATCCTAGGAGCAAAAACAGTAAAAAGAATTATACAATGACGGCTACAACCCCGACCCGGTTGTGCGGCCAAATAAATAATATTATTACATCAATTTACATTTACAATGAATGAAAGAAAAACAAAAGCTCATCTCACATCCACCCCGGCTATTCACCCGCGACAGTCCAACACATTCATATACACATTCCAATATCAAACACAGATCATGTATAACCCCGACTAATCGTCTTATAGCGATTAGCCGACGTTCAATACATGCAAACATCACAGATATAACCAACATAGCCAAAGTGTAGCGAAGTTCGAAAAAAATACGGAATTATAGGACCCCAAAAATGAATTTCAGTTCTGGAAAATCTGGGCACATATAATATATCTGAAAAATCCCAAAATCCCACCAGAAGAACACTGCACGAAAAACGATGCAGCAAGGAAACCAACCTGCGGCGCTTCCGCGGCACATGCCTACCTCGTGCCGCGGAAGCGCGGCGACTTAAATGAATTACGTCATCGTTTTTCTTCTGTGTTCAAACAAAACCCTGAGACGATTTTACAAGTATAAAGTTTTTCATTTAGAGCAGAAAAAAATTTAACAGAAACTTAGGGTTTTGGTTTTTCCGGTTTTGCGATTTTTCGGTTTCGAACTTCCATACACTTCGCTACCAAGCTAGTTTAAGTTTAGTTAGTCTCTGATACCACTGTTAGGTCCACGTTACCTCTCCCGGTACTTTCGGGGTTGCGGAAACGGTAAATCAAAATTTTTTTCTAAACTTTGTAACATGGACCGTAAAAGCCGGATCTTTGCTAAACTAAACTAGCAAACTTGCTAAAGAGAGTTAGCTACTATGAAGATGGTTATACCTAAACTTGAACTCCTTCTCTTCTTATTGTTGTTCTTCTTTCTTGTTCTTTGTAGAAGCTTGAACGGTTCTCTTCTCGTCGCCTTCTTCCGTCGAAGATGGATCCACCTCGAAGGTTCGACCTTTGGGCTCTTCCTCGATCTTTGAGTGAACTAGGGTTTCCGGCTTGCTAAACCTTGAACCCTGGAGAGAGTAGAGAGTGTCTAGGGGTTGTTTTCTTTTCAAGGTGAAGGAATCTCAACACATGAGAAGGAATCACCTTGAGCTAAAGGAAGAAGAAGATGAAGAGAGGAGAGAGAATGGATATGAAAGAATGAGCTCTCTTTTTCTTTTTGCAACCATATCAAAAAGAAAAAGAATTATCTAAATGATAATAATTCAAAATGAGAATAGTTGATGGCAATTTGGAATGACCACTACCATGCTTCATTTAGTGAAAAGTAAGCATGAATCAAGGATGACTTTTTAAAGCATGATGGTGGTCAACATTCAACCATGGTCAACATGTCAACCATGGTCAACAAGTCAACAAAATCAACCATAACATAATTCTCATTTAATTACTATTATTAATAGATAATTCATAAATCCATTAGGGTTTGAAAAAAGATAACTGTCAACTGTGCATACGCACCCGTTCCGAAACCCTAATGAAATACCTCATCCTCCGCCTCAAGCAACTGTGCATACACACCTGCATTCTCGTTCCGAGGAACAAGAATACCAAGATATAAAAGCAACCCCAAATATATATACCAGTATCTGGCTCAAACCAGAGCCTGCCAGTATAATCCGTCCGGACTCCAAACGTGCACAAGTGCGCGGATGAGAACGAACCCTGTCGCAAAACCATGCGACCTCTACTCTGTTTTGCCCAGAGGCGAATGCCCTCTGTGTGGGACTCTAAAGACTCGACACTACGCTGGCAGTGGGTTTAACCACAGACCGCAAGCGGCACTAGCTGTGCGTAACGGTCCCCAGGTAGATGCCGACAAGAAGGCTGACGAGGTGAAACCCCATCTGAACTCCTACTGAGTCTGAATGTGACATTCTCCGTACAGTCCGGTCTGTTCGTCTGATACATCGCATGGCGGGCCTAGGGGGGCGGTAAACGTCAGTCCCCTAATAGCGGTACAAGTCGTGTCGGAGTGAAGCCCAATACACCCTGAGATAACACTGGAACCTACCAGTACATCTCGCTTGCCCTGGCCAGGGACTACTTGTGTAATGGCTCTCCTAGACACAGCGCGATGTCAACCCCCAATACCGGGAGAGACGAATCCTGTCTAACCGTCACTGCCTCCAAGTGCTTCGGGACTGCTCCCAACTACTACCTGTTTGCACGACTCAGTAGAGCCGTGGTAGAGTAGTAATCAAAGAACAGTGGGAACACACTCGAGGCGAAGTGACAGTGTCAAGTCAGCGGACTAAGCTGTACTCATGTCACCTGGGAACTGATAACTGACGATAGGTATAATACCAACCATCAGTTCCCGACGAGTCCTGTCCAGTGTACTCGTAACCCAACGAGCACCCGCATACTATCTCAAGTACGACGTACTGACGGCTGTGGGACAGACCGTCTCCCGTGCTGGGATGAGAAGCGCATACGCTAGTCTACTCCGGAGCATCGATGCCCTATCTCGATACTCCCACGACCAGGGACGTGTATAAGGATGTGCTTGTAGATTACCCAGCCCCCACGAGTGTGATCGCCATCACAACGCCGGTAATCAAGCAAAGATCCTAAGGGCTCTACTAATGCGTATAGGTGATATAAATAAACACACATGTACACATTAAAGCAGAGACAAACCAAGTAGCATACTACTATATTGAGCAAGATTGTCTGTACAACTGTGAATATCCCAAGCTTCCATCAAGTAATATACATACTAGTATGATACAGTAATGGCCTCTAGGGCATATACACCAACAGAAAAAGGGTATAAATATATACCAATAATTATGAAATAAATAGAAGTTAAAATTATTTATTCATTTAAATATATATTTAACGGATTTAGCACTTTTAAAATTTATTATATGCAGTTTCGATAAAAACCCGATTAGTGCACTACTAATCGCGATTAAGCCAAATCCGCGTTTTTACAGTTTTCATGGTTAGTGCACCATGACATGTTCATTTTGTTACATGTTTCATTTCATTTGGGCTTTGTATTAGGGTTTATTGGTGGATAGAAAAGAAAAAAGGAAAAAGAAAAAGTCAAGGGGACATAATGAGTAGCTAGGTGTACTAGTGAGAGAGAGAGAGAGAGTGTGTGTGAATTATGGTGAGAGGGGGGGGCTGCTGCCATTATCAAATCCCCCACCATTTTTCTTCTTCTCTCCTTCATCTCCACAACTCCACAACCCTCCACAAAAATTCCTAGATCCATCTCCTAACAATCCCCAAAACCCTACACACCCTTCACAAAAGTTAATCCCCTCTTCGACCTCTACACATGGGACCAAGAAAAATTCAGTTTTGATAATCTTGGGGGATTCATGAGTGCTATATGAGGTATAATTTCTTCCCTTTAGATTAGTTTTGTGAAGATTAGTGGACATTGGGAAACCCTAGTGAATGTTTGAGGGTTGGTTAGAATTGGGGGATGCCTAGTAGTTGTTAACTAAACTTAGGTGCTATTTAGTGACCTAGACCAGACCTTAGAAACCCCAAAACACGGAATTAGAAACCCGACATCAGATAAATGTGTGATCTGTGAAGGTATTTTGGAATCTGGAGCAACCCGGGGACACTAGAAATTATTTTGGAATTACTGGGAGTCATGCAGGCACCTAGAAAGCTACCACAGAGACCCGAGCCCCTATCTCCAACCCCAGGCCGCAGATATATTAATTCTGGCCGCAATTTGCGGCCAGAGTAGGGTGGGATGGTCCCAGATTTGGTCCATGGCTCATTTTGTGCTAAAATAGACCCCTTCTATATGCAGTTTTGGCTAATTGTCATCTGGGAAAATCTGGGAGCATTTTGGTGTGTTTTAGGCTATGTTTTCCGTATTTTAAAATGCATTTTCTTGATATTTGGATTTGTATTTGGTTGTCGGATGTTTGTACTTCGACAACAGGAATTGTTTGTCTGATTTACACGTTTAGGCCATAGGTTCCAACCAACCTATGAGCACACCGTGCGTTGTATCGGTTTTCTGCCTCGATTTTAATATGTATTGCGATTGGTTATTATTGTAGGTACCCTCGCATGGATTCTGAGGAGAAGAAGCGCGGCGTCATCGATTTCGGAGAAAGAAGACCAGGTGAGTAGATCTATATCTACCGGGGAAGTCGGGTGGATGTTGGATATATATATATGCCCTAGAGGCCATTATATGATAGTGGATGTATCTGTACATGTATATATATATATTCAGTGTACATTCTTGCTCGACATGATAGTATGCTATCCGGTTCTACTTTATCTGACATGTTGATTTGTTGATGCTTTTATTCATTCATACATGCTGATAAAGCCCTGAGGATATCGGCTTGACTACAGTGATTATGATAGAGATCATACTAGTGGGACATCTGTAGTTTATAACCATATCCTGAAATGTCCCTAGTCGGAGGTGTATCGAGACGGGGCATCAATATACCAGAGTAGACTAGCGTATATGATACTAGACCCATGTGATGGGCGATGGATGTTTCCACATTCATCGATGTTTGACATCAAGATCATATACGGGTGCTCAGTGGTGACTGGGTACACTGGACGGACTCACCGAGAACTCCTATATGGAATTATATCAATCGTCGGATAGCAGTTCTCAGGTGACACTGGTACAGGTTAGTCTGTAGACCCGAGATCGTCATAGAGTCTTGTATGCTCTCCCACTGTACTTTGATTACCACCCTACCACGGCTCAACTGAGTCGTGCAAACAGGTGGCCGTTGGGTACAGTCCCGAGACACACGAAGGCGATGAGCGATAGGAGGGGTTTCGTCTCTCCTGGTATTGGGAGTTGATGCTGTGCTGTGCTCGACTGGTTATATCAGTAAGTCCCTGGCCAGGGCTGCTGAGATTTACTGATAAGTGTTATCAGTAGTTTCTCGATCTGTTATAGACCATTGACTGGCATGACTTATTGAGTTATTGGGGTCGACGTTACCATCCCTAGACTCGATATGCAGCATATCTGACGAAGAAACTGGACTGTACGGTAGTGTTGCAGGTTGGCTCGACGGGAGTTGTAACAGGTTCGCTTGTTTTCTTCTGATCGCTCAATACCCGGGAGGCCGTTACGTTTAGCTGACCGCTTGCGGCTTGGGGTGCTTGATATGATCATCACCCACTGCCGGCGAATTGACGAGTCTTAGAGTCCCACAAAGAAGTTGCCTAGTCCAGGCGAAACGTTGTGGTGCGCGTATGCGATATGTGCATGGACCTGGTTAAAATGCGCGTATGAGATACCGTATATTAATTGGGCGGCTTGCTTTTGGTCGGGTCGTATGTGATATGACCGGGTTGATAAATCAAGTGTTGATTTATCATTTAAACACTAGCTTCTCACTATATCTTGTTTCTTTTTGATGTATGCATGCATGTATGCATTCATTCTTGTTCATGCACATATGGATGTGCATGCACACATGCATACATACATCATTCTATCATGGTTGTTTATACATAGAAAATGGTGGCAATATAAGACTCACACCTTGGTTATTTATATGGATTATTACTTATATTTGTTTTAAAACAAAATGAAAAAGGAAAGGATAATTCATGGTTTGTTTCTAGTCTCTTCTTTGACCTAACCATGCTCACCTACCCTTAACCATGGAATAAACTTTCCCTTCATGTTTTAACTCAAATTAAATAATATCTTCATGATTTAACCATGGTTTGAGATGAGAAGAAATAAATATATATACATATATTTTCTTTTTCTTTTAAAAAGGGGTTCATCTTTTTCTTCTTCTCAAAAAAGGCCATCATCTTCTTCAACCTTGATCTCTTGCTCTCTAGACTTTTCAAGTGAGCAAAATACTCAAAAAGATAGGATTTTGAAGTGAGAAAGAGAACCACAACACCATTCTACACAATTCTAGCCCACTTGTTTAGAGTGTTAGCCTCATTTCATCTTCTTGTTAAAGTGAAGTTGATAGCTTGGACAAAGGAGCTTCGGGTGGATCGTCGTGGACGTTAGAGGAATTCAAGCTAATCATTTTCCAACTCTCAAGTGGCCAAGGAGTCTACTAAAGGGAGCTACAAAGGTTGTACTCTCAAAACCCTAGCCTTTGTAACATATGATGTTGGTTAATGTTTATGAAACCCTAATTTTCTAGGATAGATCCTTTGTATGCTTACTTAGCACCATAAAAATTTGATCTTTGTGACATGTGATGCTTCCAAACCTCTCATAGGGTGCTAGGTAAATCTTACATTGGTATCAGAGCCGACCTAGAACATTAGGCTATACTTTAGCGAAGTACAAACTCCGATCGAACCGAAATACGGAATTACGGGACACTCTCTGGACATTTTTTTAAAATCTGTTATTTTTCAGAATTAAAAATACTTTAAAAATACAGCAGGTAAATATAAGACTAACAGTGAAATTCGGAGCCATGAACAGTACACTTGACCGCGGAACCGCGGCCCAAGCTTGCTTAGGTGGGCCGCGGCTCCGCGGCCGTACAGATAGATCATTTCCTAATTTTTGCACAGTGTTTTTCCCTCCCTGCTTGTATATATTTGAGTATGTTTAATCTGAATCTACTGTTGAATGTTCTGGAGATTGTTTTGAGTTCAATGATTCGATCGGAATTTTAACTTCTTGTCTTTCCGGATAACTAGAAAGTATTGAATTGTTCGAACGAGTGTTGTTTGCTCACTTTTCACGGGGTTTAAATCTTTCGGATACATGTGCAAGTTTTGTGGTGGACCCTCTAGAAGACAACAAACCTTAACTCGATTATGTGACCGTCTTGAACTGCCCTTTGAACCTTAGGGTTTGGGGCAGTACGGCGTGCTACATGTGAGGCGTTGGCTTGACCCTTCTACGGCTGGACCGCTACCACTGTGTTACACTCCGGATTTTCTGAACTCCGCTCAAGTGTTGAGCTTTAGGGAATTTTTGGGTATTTGAACATTTGGTCGAAAACTTTAATACTGTCTATTTATCTGGAATGTGATACAATATGTGGAATTCATATAGTTTAGGCATGAAATACGGAGTATGTGATATTTCACATTTATGATGTCTAAAGAGAATGTGGATTCCAAATATTGTAGTTTTACACTTTCTTTTCTGTGACCGTAAGTTTAGTATGTACGATATCGCCGGTCTCTTTGCTATACATCAACGACAATCGGGGTACGCATACTTACTTACGTTGATGATATATGATATTATGTGTTACTGAGATATGATGTGCAGGATTGTCGCAATCGAATAGCCGGGTTTTTTTTTATGTGAGATGAGAGTTTTATATTTTCATTCATGTAAATTCAAATGTAATGTAATATTCTTTTATTTGGGGCACTTCCGGGTTGAGTTTGCTGTCACCAGTGTTGTATATTATTTACTTTTCCGCATTAGGATAGACCCAAGGAGGGGAGCACAAGTGACCGGGTTCTGGGGTTCAGTGGGAGGCCATCTCGAGGAGTCGAGACCGGATCTCCTAAACTCCAGGATTGGTAGGGTCGCTTGCCGCTCTCGTAGGGGTCTAGGGGTTTGGGCTTGGCTATTCATCGCGACTGTGGAATCCGTATTTTCTATTATTGGCTAAATACTAAATACGGACGTCCTAGAATATCCCACATTATATATATGTTTCTGCTGCCTGTGTTCTGTGATATCTGAGACGAATGATATATTATATATGAGATATATAGTAGACGTTGCTTATGTTTTACACCCGCGCTAGTCCCGTCCCGGTATGCCGTTAGTTAAGTAACCTAACGGTGCATAACGGAACATTGTGGCGAATGCGGATGGCATAAGCGTACGTGTTATTTTCGTTTCTTTTTCTGTGATTGGCTTAAGGACTTAAATGATGGGATTACATTAATATGACTAATGTAAAGAAAATAAACCTAAAAAGATGTTGTAGAATCAGATTTGAAAACCACTCGGCTCTTTATGAAAAAGCTGTATTTCAAAAACTGCGGAGCACAAGCCACTCCTTTTCAAAACCATTTGATTCTACGATGATATCAAGTTCAAAGCATTAAAGATTTTCTTAAAAATCATTCGCAACCCTCCGTCATTTTAGGAAGTAGAGTACTTAGTATTCATGCTACGTTTGTTGACCTTAGCCAAGGCGTAGTGTACGGTAGCTAAGTGATGTCTTCCTACAATGCATATGATGCAGATTAATTAGGACGGGTATATGACTTTGTTGACCTTAGCCAAGGGTCATGTAGACGGGTCTGATTAATCAAGAAATGACGGGCTGAACTTGACTAGTACTTGTGATTTGTTGACCATAGCAAAGGTCATAGGTACTAGGGATAAAAATCATATCGGGAATTTCAAGTGTTGAGATTTGCAATGAGATTGCATACCTTCCATATGATGGTTGGATCCCGATCCCACTGTGGGCAATAGTTGCTCCTAGGAGAGTTTTGCAGTTTACAATTAGCTAACTCATTAGGTGTCTAGAAAGGTGTTAATGGGGCTACGCCTCTGGGAAAACGAGGTTTACTTTAATTAGGTCCGTGCGAAAGCACGGGGAACCTCCCTCAAGTACCGACACTGGCCTGGCTGAACGGTTAGCGAAGTTGTAGACTGTAATTAATCCTGGCTAGTTTTCTTTTTAAGGTTTGAAAGAAAAACTTGATTAAAGCAGTGGGAAACATCGATTAGACAAGATAATAAACCAATCTAATCTATGCAAGAGCTTTCGCTGAGTGTATTCTTTTCTCTCTCTTAATGGCAGATACCAATGACTGGACTCAAGCTTCTACTAGATAAAAACAAACTGAATGGGACCAATTATAAAGACTGGCTGAGGAATCTGAAAATAGCCTTGACTTATGATAAAGTATCAAATGTCCTCACGGCTTCAGCCCCGCCCACCCCAGGTCCAAAATCCTCAGTTGCGGACATTGAAGTCCGCAAGACATAGGACGCTGACTGTGCCACGGCCAAATGCCTCGCGCTTGCATCGATGGACAATACACATCAAAAGCAGCACGAGAATATGGACATTCAAACCATATTCCTCCATACAAAGGAGTTGTATGGAGAGCAATCCCGCGTATTACGATACGAAGCATCAAAGAAATTATTTCAGATGCGAATGGCCCCAGGCACACCGGTAGGAGACCATGTTCTGAAGATGATAGCTCTTATAAAAGAGCTTGAGGACCTAGGATGGACAATGGACAATGAACAATATACGGATATTATTCTGCAGTCCCTCCCCTCCACCTTTGCTCAGTTCATAGTTAACTTCAACATGCACGGCATGGAGAAGGAGCTACCTGAACTCCTTAATATATTAAGGAGTGCAGAGAGCACTATGAAATCAATAAAAACTCCCATTATGACTATTGGGCAATCTTCTTCTTCTCGTCCAAAGGCTAAGGCCAAAGGAAAGAAAAAGAAGAAGCCCACCAATCCTAAGGGTGGAGTTAAAAAGGTGAAGGGAAAGGAAAAGTCCAAAGCTGGAGACTCGGGGAAAGGTGAATGTTTTCATTGCCACAAGACAGGACATTGGAAGCGCAACTGTATAGAGTATTTGAACCTCAAGAAGAAGCATGGGGATGCTTCCGCTTCAGGTGTGTTTGTGAAAGAAAACTGTTTTTCAATAAACTCTGCTTCCTGGGTATTAGATACCAGTTCAGGTTCTCACATTTGCAATTCTATGCAGGGACTGAGAAATAGCAAAGTTTTGAAGACAGGTGACCATACTCTCCGCGTTGGAAATGGTTCCAATGTACATACAGTCGCAGTGGGAGAGTATAACTTGGGGTTGCCATCTGGGTGTATATTGGTTTTGAACCTATGTTATTTTGTACCAAGTATGCTATGTAATATAATATCTTTTTCTTTGTTAGACAATGAAGGATATAATTTTGTATTGCAGAACAATGTTATGAACATTCACCTAAATCAAATGTTGGTTGGGTATGGTACACTTAATAACGGGATATACGTCCTAAATCAACACACAGTTTTCAGTATACAACACACTAAGAAAAGAAAACTTTCAGAATTAAATGAAGCTTTTCTTTGGCACTGTAGACTTGGTCATATTAACGAAACAAGACTAAACAAGTTACACAAAGATGGATATTTAAACCCTTTTGAATATAAATCTTATGCGACTTGCCAGTCTTGTATCAAGGGTAAAATGACCAAAACTCCGTTTACCGGACACGGAGAAAGAGCTACTGAGCTCCTAGGCCTCATACATAGTGATGTATGCGGGCCAATGTCTACACAGGCTAGAGGCGGTTTTTCATACTTCATTACTTTCACTGACGATTTCTCAAGATTCGGTCATGTATTTTTATTAAAGCACAAGTCTGAAGCTTTCGAGAAATTCATTGAATATAAACAAGAAGTAGAAAAACAAACCGGCTTGAGTATCAAGATGCTTCGATCAGATTGAGGTGGGGAATACCTTAGTACAGAATTTGCAAACTTCCTAAAAGAGAATGGGATTCTCTCTCAGCTCACTCCTCCTTACACACCATAGCACAACGGTGTGTCTGAACGACGGAATAGGACCCTGTTAGATATGGTCCGATCCATGATGAGTGATGCTGAGTTACCCATCTCATTTTGGGGGCATGCATTGGAGACTGCAGCGTTTCTACTGAACAGGGTTCCAACCAAAACCGTGTCTACCACACCATATGAGATATGGCATGGGAAGAGACCATCTCTTAAGAGAATTAAGATTTGGGGTTGCCCGGCCTATGTTAAAAAGCAGAATCCGGACAAACTCGAGACACGGTCGGTCATGTGTAACTTTGTGGGATATCCAAAGAACTCATATGGATATCTATTCTACCACAAGGAGGAACAAAAGGTATTTGTTTCTCAGCATGCCACATTCTTGGAAAAAGAGTTTTTCACAGATAAAGATGGTGGCAATGTGGTGGATCTAGAAGAGGTTTTAGAGACATAAACTACAAATAACGACTTGGTTGAACCGGCTATTGAAATAGAAACTGAAGAACCTCAGCCACTCCGTAGATCTGGTAGGACTTCTCGCCCACCGGAGAGGTACTATGGTTTCCTCATTGATGGTGACGGAGAAGACTGCATCATGGATGATGATGATCCTACCAGTTTTCAGCAAGCTATCACGAGTGGAGACTCTGTGAAGTGGCTGGATGCCATGAGATCCGAAATGGAGTCTATGTACACCAACAAAGTATGGACTTTGGACATTGTACCCCCTGGGGTAAAACCAGTGGGATGCAAATAGATCTTTAAAAGAAAGATTGGTGTAGATAGGCAGGTAGAGACCTATAAGGCAAGACTTGTGGCGAAAGGCTTTCGTCAAAGACCAGGTTTGGACTATGACGAAACTTTTTCGCCCGTAGCCATGCTTAAATCCATTCGGATCCTACTTGCTATTGCTGCTCACTACGACTATGAAATCTGGCAGATGGACGTTAAAACAGCATTTCTAAATAGAGATTTAGAAGAATGCGTTTATATGGATCAGCCAGAGGGCTTCATTGACAGTGGGAGCAGTGGGAAAGCATGTAGATTGCTTAAATCCATATATGGGTTAAAGCAGGCATCTCGGAGTTGGAACATATGTTTCGATGATGTTATCAAAAAGTTTGATTTCATCAAAAATCCAGATGAACCTTGTGTTTATAAGAAGGCTGTAGGAAGAGCTGTCACATTCCTCGTATTGTACGTGGATGACATTCTTCTGATAGGAAATGATATTCCTATGCTATAGTCGGTCAAATCTTTCTTATCACTAAGGTTCTCCATGAAGGACCTGGGTGATGCCACATACATCCTGGGCATAAGGATCTATAGGGATAGATCCAAAAAGTTATTGGGATTGTCCCAAACTAGGTACATCAACACCATCCTAAAAAGGTTTGGTATGGAAGACTCCAAGCGGGGTGCCTTACCCGCTTGCCATGGGGTCACTCTCTCCAAGGATTCTTGTCCAAAGACCGATGAAGAGAGAGCTCGCATGAGCATTATACCCTATGCTTCGGCAGTAGGATCTATAATGTATGCGATGTTATGTACACGCCCAGATGTAGTTTATGCACTTAGTGTTGTAAGCAGGTATCAATCCAACCCAGGGGAGAACCACTGGACAGCTGTGAAGAACATTCTTAAGTACTTACGAAGGACTAAAGAATTGTTCTTGGTGTATGGTAATGGAGATCTCCAAATGGAGGCCTTTACCGATTCGAGCTTCCAGAGCGATAAGGACGACAGCAAATCTATCTCAGGGTTTGTATTTACCCTCAATGGATGGGCAGTAAGTTGGAAGAGTTCCGAACAGGATACCGTTGCAGACTCTACGATGGAGGCTGAGTACATTGCTGCAAATGATGCCGCCAAGGAAGCCGTCTAGATTAAGAAGTTCGTCTCGGAGCTAGGAGTAGTTCCAACCATTATTGATCCAATACCTTTGTATTGTGATAATAATGGGGCTATGGCGTTAGCCAAGGAGCCCAGATCCCATCAGCGGTCCAGACACACCCTGAGGCATTTTCATTTGATCCAGGAGATTGTAGATCGCCGTGAGATCGAGATTAAGAGAGTAGACACAAAGAATAACGCCGCGGATCTACTCACCAAGGCCCTCCCTCAGCCGCAGCATGAGCGACTTTTTGAGATGTTCGGTATGAGATACGCCAATAACTGGCCTTAGTGCAAGTGGGAAATTGTTGGATATATGTATGCTCTAGAGGCCATTATATGATAGTGGATGTATCTGTACATGTATATATATATATATTCAGTGTACATTCTTGCTCGACATGATAGTATGCTATCTGGTTCTACTTTATCTGACATGTTGATTTGATCATGCTTTTATTCATTCATACATGCTGATAAAGCCCTGAGGATATCGGCTTGACTACAGTGATTATGATAAAGATCATACTAGTGGGACATCTGTAGTTTATAAGCATATCCTGAAATGTCCCTAGTCGGAGGTGTATCGAGACGGGGCATCAATATACCAGAGTAGACTAGCGTATATGATACTAGACCCATGTGATGGGCGATGGATGTTCCCACATTCATCGATGTTTGACATCAAGATCATATACGGGTGCTCAGTGGTGACTGGGTACACTGGACGGACTCACCGAGAACTCCTATATGGAATTATATCTATTGTCGGATAGCAGTTCTCAGGTGACACTGGTACAGGTTAGTCTGTAGACCCGAGATCATCATAGAATCTTGTGTGCTCTCCCACAGTACTTTGATTACCACCCTACCACGGCTCTACTGAGTCGTGCAAACAGGTGGCCGTTGGGTACAGTCCCGAGACACACGAAGGCGATGAGCGATAGGAGGGGTTTCGTCTCTCCCGGTATTGGGAGTTGATGCTGTGCTGTGCTCGACTGGTTATATCAGTAAGTCCCTGGCCAGGGCTGCTGAGATTTACTGATAAGTGTTATCAGTAGTTTCTCGATCTGTTATAGACCATTCACTGGCATGACTTATTGAGTTATTGGGGTCGACGTTACCATCCCTAGACTCGATATGCAGCATATCTGACGAAGAAACCGGACTATACGGTAGTGTTGCAGGTTGGCTCGACGGGAGTTGTAACAGGTTCGCTTGTTTTCTTCTGATCGCTCAATACCCGGGTGGCCGTTACGTTTAGCAGACCGCTTGCGGCTTGGGGGTGCTTGATATGATCATCACCCACTGCCGGCGTATTGACCAGTCTTAGAGTCCCACAAAGAAGTTGCCCAGTCCAGGCGAAACGTTGTGGTGCGCGTATGCGATATGCGCATGGACCCGGTTAAAATGCGCGTATGAGATACCGTATATTAATTGGGCGGCTTGCTTTTGGTCGGGTCGTATGTGATATGACCGGGTTGATAAATCAAGTGTTGATTTATCATTTAACCACTAGCTTCTCACTATATCTTGTTTCTTTTGGATGTATGCATGCATGTATGCATTCATTCTTATTCATGCACATATGGATGTGCATGCACACATGCATACATACATCATTCTATCATGGTTGTTTATACATAGAAAATGGTGGCAATATAAGACTCACACCTTGGTTATTTATATAGATTATTACTTATATTTGTTTTAAAACAAAATGAAAAAGGAAAGGATAATTCATGGTTTGTTTCTAGTTTCTTCTTTGACCTAACCATGCTCACCTACCCTTAACCATGGATTAAACTTTCCCTTCATGTTTTAACTCAAATTAAATAATATCTTCATGATTTAACCATGGTTTGAGATGAGAAGAAATAAATGTATATACATATATTTTCTTTTTCTTTTAAAAAGGGGTTCATCTTTTTCTTCTTCTCAAAAAAGGCCATCATCTTCTTCAACCTTGATCTCTTGCTCTCTAGACTTTTCAAGTGAGCAAAATACTCAAAAAGATAGGATTTTGAAGTGAGAAAGAGAACCACAACACCATTCTACACAAGTCTAGCCCACTTGTTTAGAGTGTTAGCCTCATTTCATCTTCTTGTTAAAGTGAAGTTGATAGCTTGGACAAAGGAGCTTCGGGTGGATCGTCGTGGACGTTAGAGGACTTCAAGCTAATCATTTTCCAACTCTCAAGTGGCCAAGGAGTCTACTAAAGGGAGCTACAAAGGTTGTACTCTCAAAACCCTAGCCTTTGTAACATATGATGTTGGTTAATGTTTATGAAACCCTAATTTTCTAAGATAGATCTTTTGTATGCTTACTTAGCACCATAAAAATTTGATCTTTGTGACATGTGATGCTTCCAAAGCTCTCATAGGGTGCTAGGTAAACCTTACAGTGGATGGCGTATAGCACCCCGGCAAACTTCTGATGGAAACCGATTTATAGAGTATAGTTAGGGAACCTAGATTAGGAAACTAGGGTTAGAATATAGATAGCAATGTAGTCATATTAGAAACTATAGGATAGTTAAGTGTGATATGCTACTACTACCCTAGGATGACGTTTAGCGATATTATCGCTTAGGGTTCTGTAGGACTAGATAGTCGATGTAGATGCGTCATCCGAACCATACCTTTTTATAAACCAAAGAATCGTATGCATCTTTTAAATGTATATCTTGAGAGATGTTACGGATTTTCAAATGATATCTTTTTTCTTAAAAACACCGTAACCCCTGTTTTCAAAACTACGATTCACTTCTTTAAAAATCTGATTGTATGGTTTGAGTGTGTTTGTTAGATTAGATACATATACTTAGTAGAGATAGCATGTTTATGTAAATATGACATGATATGAGACATAAATGCGATAAAAGAATACAAAGCGAATTTGATGATATGATGAGATGATGATATGATATGATGGTATACTGATGCGAGTCGATCGAAATGATTTATTCCCTGCCGATCCCCTGATATGAGATTATTGCAGATGCGACCTGGGACATAGGTATATAGGGTTATATATATATATATATATATATATATATATATATATATATATATATATAGAATGTTGTGAATGATGGATGATAGGCCGTATGTGATATTAGGCCGTACCCTCAATTGTCGTATAGGATGATAGGATCACTTTTAGTATAATGTCGCCACACGATGATATTCCGTTCGTGATGAGTTTGACTTGATGATTGATCCTTACCCTTGACTAGAGGTTTCCGTACGATGGATTATACCATACGCGAAGTTATTGTGCTAGATGCCGATTGATAGATTCACTGACTCGGACATATGATAGTTACGTATACCTTATAGCTGTTAGCCGATGATTTACCTTGTGCTGCATTCATGATATTATTATTGCATCGCATATACCTGTGATAGTACACCTGCACCATTATCGATGATGCGTATGTTACACGTACACATATTTGCCGGCTCACACACCTCACCATCGATAATTGCCATGTCACTACACAGTAGGGTTGCTGCATCATGACATATACATTGATACACCCATTCTTGTGCACATACACATTGTATATTCATATTTGTGTACACATACATGGTACAACTATACTTGCGCATATACGTATTGTACCTACATAGATAACCGGTTTTATTGTATAATTGGGAACCGCATGCTATACTTTAAAAACTGGAATCATTTCAAAAGAGCGGTTTTCCCCTTAATATGTCATATCACTATTCCATATTGCATGATACACGGATATGCTCGCATTTCTTTTTACATGTCGCATACATCATGCTCTATTATTTTACGCATTGAGATATGTTGTTTTCATGAGATTTCTGGATTTGAGAACCGTGGATATTTCAAAAAAGATTATGTGTTGTTTTAAAAACCTGGTTTCTCTTGATATGATATTTCAGTGCGTCCACCATGTGTTTTCTCGGTGCTAGAGCGATACATGAGAGGGGGCTGACCCGGACTGACGGATGCCCGATATATGAGAGGGGGCTGACCCGGATTGACGGATGCCCGATATATGAGAGGGGGCTGACCCGGACTGACGGATGCCCGATATATGAGAGGGGGCTGACCCGGACTGACAGATGCCCGATATATGAGGATTTACGTGCCGATGCTGGGCACTGTTTTCATGATGTTTTCGAGTGTCAATGCTAGGCACTCAGGTTCCATGATTTTGATGTGTCGGGAAGGACACCGTTGATATATATATCCTCATACTTTCATGCATGCCCTTTTATGACATTTACGTGCATATAGACATTGATATTATGGTTGGACGGGATCCACCAGCATGTATACATACACTGATTACATGGGTGGACGAGATCCACATGCATATAGATAGTGACTACCTTGTTGGCACAAATACGACCCGGTCACCCTAGATATCATAGTATTACCTGTATGATATAGTTGACCTAGGAGTCGTTGTTTATTCGATTTCTACTTGTAGATATATTTCTATTCACGAGTTGGCAACTCACCCCCATTGTGCCACAGTTCTTGCAGGTTGACCGCTTGGATCAGTAGCGGCTTCGTTGGCACACAGTTCCATTCGGGTGTTTTGCATTGGTAGGTGGGACATTGTATCGTACCCACTCTTGTACTATATTTCATATTGTATCTAGTTAACTCCATCCATCAATCAAAAGTTGTAATTGTATAAGGGATGAGACTTAGTGAGACTTGTAGTTGCGAGATTTGAGCGATGGGTTTTATATTCACTTTTGGGGTTATATTTTGCTCATTTCTTTACACTTTTGTGGAGAACTTCGTCGTTGGGCGTCGTATACTTATTTATACTGTATTGCGTGGTTGTGATCCGTCGTTTGGCAAAGAGCAAGCTCCCGCTTGGGGATGCCATTATTCTTACTATGTATTTGTGGTTTTGGATCAAAATATACAAAGGAGGTGCTGCCGAAATTTAAAAGGGGAAACATATTTTCAAACTAGTAAATTTCACTTGCGTCATCACGTTCCTTTTCTATATTTTAAGAAAACTTGTTTTCATTATACCTTTATTTCAAAACCTCACCTCCCTTATTTTACTAAAAAGGTTTAGATTTCTGGGTTTCAACTTACTTGAATTTCGTTACACCTTTAGACGTTGCGTGATTCAAGTGCTGGTCATGAGCTAATATTTCGGTCGTGACAACCTAATGCGGAAAAGTAAATAATATACAATGGTGACATCATCCTCATCCCGGAAGTGCCCTAAATAAAAGAATATTACATACAAATGAATTTTACATGAATGAAATGAAAAACCTCATCTCACATAAAACCCCGCTATTCAGAACACGACGATCCAATATAACATATCGCAGCAACACATAATATCTCATATCATCAACGTAAGCAGGTATGCGTATCCCGGCTGTCGTTGATGTATAGCAACGAAGCCGGCGATACCACACATACTACGCTTTCGTTCACAGAAAAGAAAGTGTAAAACTACAACATTTGGAATCCACAATCACTTTAGACATCGTAAATCCGAAATATCACATACTTCGCATTTCATGCCTAACTATATGAATTCCACATATTGTATCACATTCCAGATAAATAGACAAAGTTAAACTTTCCGATCGAATAATCAAATACCCAAGATTTCCCAAATAACTCAACACTTGAGCGGAGTTCAAACAAATCCCAGAATATGTCACAGCCCCAGTGAACCAGCCGTAGAAGGGTCAAACCAACGGCTCACATGTGGCACGCCAAACCACCACAAACCCTATGGTTCTGTGACAGTTTTGATGGTCACATAATCGAGTTAAGGTTACGTTCTTCTAGAGGGTCCACAGATATGCTTGCATGTTTTTCCGATAGTTTTAAACTCAAGAAAAATTCAAAACTTGAAAGTTTTTCGTGCCGGGAAAAAGTGAGTTAATGATATCCGTTCGAACATTTTAAAACTTTCTAAATTATCCGGAAAACAGAACGAAATTAAACTTTCCGATTGAATCAACGAATTCAAAATAATCCACAGAACACTCAACACTTGAGTAAGATTAAAAATACCCAGAATCATGTACAAGTACCTACGGATATACCCTGAAGACACGTGTCCATAATACCGTAGTTCGGCCGCGGAACCGCAGCGGGAAGTGATCAGTCGAAAATAATGTATTTTTAACACGGCAATTTCCCTATCATTTGCACTCATTTAGAAGTGTTCGGTATTCATATTTCACATATTAGCAAATCGGTCGTTAAATATCAGATTTCATGTGTTAGACTTTTAAACCGGCACTTTAAAGGAAATTGACCACATTTCATGGCATCGCATCATCTCTATATTACGCAACACTTGTCTTGAGAAATTGTGCAGGAAAATCCGGAAGAAAAGCCAAAATTGTCAATTTGCTGATCAAACATTACACCAACTCCAAGTTTTGAGATCTGGTAGCAATCCAAAGAGAGAAATACAATTCAACATATCAAAGAAAGGCCCACAACTCAAGCCCAACAAGCACCAGAAGAACCAAGCCCTGAAGCTTCAAAAGAGCCGCGGAACCGCAGCGGGAGCCGGCTTGCGCCGCGGTTCCGCGGCGGTTTGGTCAGATCAAGCTTCCATTTTCAGTGCAAAATTCATCTCTCAGGGCCCACATTCATTTCTGATATGTCAAATTCCAGAATTCTCGCGAAGCTACTGCCATATCAGCAAAGATCATTAAGCAAGGCTAATCTTAATTAAGCTCCTAACAAACTATTTCTAGAAGCTCCCTCCTAACTAATCACATCTAGAAGCTTCTCCTCTAACTAACTTTTGGAGGGAAATTCAAATCTCCTCAACAAACTTTTGGAGGGAAACTTAAAATTCAAATCCTAGATCTAGGGTTTTGATGGCTATAAATAGGAACCTAGATCTAAGGGTTGAGGCTAATCAATCTTTAGGGAATCAATCTTTAGTTAGTTCAATCTTAGTTCATTAATCCATTCTTTCCCTCTTACATCATCTTCTTCCACAAGTTTAGTGACAAGGCTTGTGCGAAACCCTAACCCTAATTCCAATCCAAATTCAAGATCTTGAGTACCAATCAAGCAAGAAGCCTTCAACCTTTTATGAGCCGAGCCGATCTTCAATCGGGCAAATGATCCAAGCCGATCCGCGACTCATGGAGACGAGCGAAGCCAAATCGACGATTGAGTTCTTCCTCTTGTAGTTCTTGAGCGAATGTAATGAAATTGTTGATATAAATAAAAGGTGAAATTCTTGAATCTTGCTTTCTTTAAATTCTTGCATCATGATTCGATCTCAATTTGTAATTATAGTTCTTGTTGTGATGTTTGAGTAAAACTCCGCTCGTTAAGGAGTCGAGGCGATCAATAGAATGATGATGTAACAAATCTTAAAACGATTTTTAAGTCCTATGAGTTTTGTAAACCCTAGCAAGTTCAAGAATCGATGACCTAGTTTCGTTGCGTTACTTTCTTGATTGTGATCGCTCGAAATTAGGGATCTACGATCGTTTCTTGAATTTACTAGAAGCTAGAATGTGAATGATATCGACGAAGGAACAAGGGATAAGATGAAACCCTAGTTTCAAAAGAAATCCCTAATTCTCGTCGATCATCATCGATCTAGTATCAATTCATCGAAGGATAAGAATACGTAATTGTAAGATTACATCACATCTATAGATCCGATCGAGTCCTACGAGCCTCATTTCGATTCTTGATATTTGGTTTGGAAAAATCAACAAACTATCAATTCTTGATTCTATCTTTTTCTTGTTATTAGATCTAGATTTTTCTAATTCTTGAACTTCAATTCTTTAAATCATGAATTGTTTTGTTTTCCTTTCTTTAAAGTTTCGACTCATCTAATTCAAAAGACGAACTATTACACTGTCCCTGTGGACGATCCGCACTCACTTACAATCTACATCTGACACCGTAGTTGATTGCGGTCAAAAATATTTTTGGTTGTGATTTCTAAATACAATTTTCTCTAAAAACCAAACACACAATCGGAAATCAAATTCAATTAAATGGCGCCGTTGCCGGGGATAGTGCACTAATTGTTCGTATTTTGAAATTTGAGTTGAAAAATTTATTCTATTATAATCTTTAGATCAAAATTCGCGCAAATACTAATACGTGTCGTTGTGATTTGTTGCGAGGAAATCTGGAACTTGTGGAGCTGTGGAAATTTTTTTCTGCAAACTCCAGAGAGCTTTGTAAGTGAACAGGAGCTTGTGCCCAAAATTTTGTGCAGTGATCCCACTACATCACCGCGATTCTGCGGCATTAGCCTGCATACACGGCGGATCCGCCGCAAGTTTACTTCATCACTGCACCAAACTTTCTTTGTATGCTTCTCACTTTCTTATCTCTTACCTCATCTACTCCAATTAACATTTTGTGCAGGGTTCTTTGCAAATAAATCGCAGCGCCGCAAAAGCAAAAATAAATTGTGCGTGTTTTTGATTTTTGGTTGTTTGCATATTAATACGGAAATTAAGGGGCACGACCAAATCCAAATTAGGTGGGGAGTTCATTACCCTTCCTAGGCCCCAAAAATCGCAAAACTTGCATCCGCATTTACCCTAATTAACTAAAAAATATCTAGAGATGACTCTAAGGACCGTCGCGCTCACTTAGGACAAGAGAAGGCCTTGGGTAATTTATTGCTTATCCGCGTTTTCTTGTGGTATCTAAGGCAAGTGTGTCGAAGGCTAGTGGTTATTAATTAGGCCCACTACTTACGTAGTGGAGTACCTTCCCACTTACCTGGCACTTACCTGGCCACAGGGGGACAAAGAGGCAGTGGAGGATTCTATCCTGCGACTTGTCTTTTGGCAGTTAGGAGCGGTCTAGAGCCGGACCTAGGTGACCACTAGATTCTAGGGTTTTGTGTGCTGCATTTGTTGTGTTGCATCATTTTTTCAAAAGTCCGCATCATTTTTCAAAACAAACACCACATTCATCATTTCCCTTAATTATAAATTCACGCTGCCACTTGTACTAACCCTTTTTAGTGCAAAATAGGCTGGACACGGGTTTCTAGTTCCCGTTAAGTCCGCGTTTTCTTGATCGACCCTAAAGTCGGTATTTATACATTTACCCTTTCTTTTACCCACCACCACACCCACATCGATGGATCCACCTCCATCGAACTTCTTTATCACTACTCTGCCGCCGTCCATTGGTGCGCAGAATCCACCTCGCATCTCTCTCCAGGAGAGGTGCTATCCAACACGAAGTCCACTTTCCACCTGTCTTTCCATTCTACCAGCCAACGGGGAAAATTTTCAAATAAAACCCCAATACATCAACCTTCTACCAAAATTTCACGGTCTCGAGTCTTAGGACGCATACGTGTTTATCACGAAATTTGAAAATGTATGCGCAATGATGGGCACTTCACAGCTTTCTGTGGATGCTTTACGTCTTCGTCTTCTCCCATTCACTTTATGCGATATAGCCGAGAAGTGGCTATATAACACTACCGCACATTCCATTTCAAATTGGGACGAATTCGTTAAAGCAATCCTTAAGAAATTCTACCCACATCAAAAGACAGCTCGAGTCCGTAGCGAAATCTATCAATTCACCCAGCTTCCAAATGAAACATTTTCAAAATGTCTTGAACGTTTCAAGGATCTGTTAGTCCAATGTCCACATCGCGGCATCCCGAGATGGGATCTTTGCCGAATCATTTATGAGGACATTAATCCTAACACAAGACAGACCCTTGAATCCATGTGTCAAGGCAACTTCATGACTTAAGATGATGGGGAAGCCTGGAAATTTCTAGAAGATTTCGCAGAAAAATCTTTACAGTGGGAGGGTGTGAGTCAATCGTCTAGGGATGGCAATGATATTTCCATAGGAGTTAGAGCTGACATTTCGGCTATGCAAAAGAAACTTGAGACTATGGAAAACAAATTTTTAGCCGCCCTAAGTCAAATATCAATCTCTAAAACTGTATGTGGCTGCTGTTCTGATCCGTCTCACTTGACGGAAGAATGTCCGTTTCAAGGTCATGAGCATACCAATGCCGCATTTCAAAGACCCAGAAATGATCCATCTTCCTCCACATATGATCAGGGTTGGAGGAATCACCCTAACTTTGCTTGGAACCAATCACAATTTCAAAACACGGTTCCAAACCAAAACAATTTCTAAAGGGTCCCTCCACCACAACAGCAGCCACCACTTCAATTGAGTCAGCATCCCTTTCAAGCACAAAACTTTCAAAATCCGGTCAACACACCTACACCATCTAGTCCTTTGCAGTTGACCGGGACTGATGAATCCTCTTCATTCATAAACTTGCTTCTAACAAATCGCATGCAAGTATCAGCTGAAATAAAGTCTTCTGTCGATAAAATTGAGAAAAACTCTGCGTCCCAAAGCGAGAGTATTAAATCGATGGAGGAAGAAATTGCACTATAAAAAGCCGAAATGAGTGCAAGAGAGAAAGAGAAACTTCCAGCTCAACCTTTTCCCAATCCTGGCTATTCACATCATGTGGATGCAATCACGTTGAGATCTGGAAGAGTGCTTGACACTCACGTTGGGGAAGAGTTTGATGTCACTGATAAATCAATCAATAACACCCCGGCTGAGACCTTTTCTCACACACACCCTTCTAATTCTGACCCCAGTTCTTCTACCCCACCACCTTCTTCCGAGCCTATTCTTCGTTTCCCAAAAGGCTCGCCACTTCAGCCCACCTCTTTTACTCCTCCACGGACGATCCCCACTTCTATTCTGGGATCGGTTCCACACCCACTTCCTTCTCTTATGATGGACCCAGCGCTTATTGCTAAAGCACCTTATCCTAATCGGTTAAGGGCTAACACATCAAGTCCACATATGGAGAAGATCATGAACATGTTTAAGCAAGTTAACATCAACATCCCTCTCCTAGATGCCATCCAACAAGTTCCGTCCTATGCGAAAACTCTTAAGAACTTGTGCACTAGGAAGAGGAAGACTCAAATGCCCAAGAAGATATTCATGGCAAAAACAGTAGACACAGCTTTCCCCCAACAATTACCGAGGAAACGTAAGGACCCTGGCTGTCCTACTATTTCCATTTCTATCGGGGAGAAACACATCAACCGTGCTCTACTAGACCTTGGCGCTAGTGTTAACTTGCTTCCATACTCAGTCTATGAGCAACTAGGTATCGAAGTGTTAAAGCCCTCAAGCATAACTCTCCAGATGGCTGACCGATCAATCACCAAACCTAGGGGTGAACTGGAGGATGTGTTAATAAAAATCGGGGAATTTTCTTCCCTGTGGACTTTATTGTAATTGATACACAGCCTGTAGCGAACCCACGGAATCAAATTCCGGTGATTTTAGGTCGCCCTTTTTTGGTCACTTCCAACGCTATAATCAACTGTCGTAATGGTTCTATGACCCTATCCTTCGGGAATAGGTCAATAGAGCTGAACATTTACAAGTTGGGAAGTGTACCCTCCGAACCTACTGCTCAGGTCTGTTCTGTCGAGTTAATGGATGTCGACAGCAGCGAATTTGGTGATCCTCCTGATACTGATCTTGACTCTTTTCATATGTTATTGTTTGACCCAAGTAAGTATCATACATATACGGACTCTTCCACCGAGATGTCCGGGTCAATAATTAACACGGATTATGAACTGTTTTTAGAGTCTGAAGATCACCCCGCACTTTGTGATGACATTATTCATCGGGGTATGGATGGAACTTTTGAGGAGATCTTCGCTGATGAACTCGCATTTTTAAATTACACGGGTGTTGAGATGAATCATCTCCCAATCAATGAAATTGAACCTCCACCCCTTCTTTTGACTTGTAAAAAGAATGCGAGTAATCCATCACATTCACTGCATCGTCTCTCCAAAACGAGACGCACACACACCCTCTTCCACCACTTGACCTTTCCCCACTTCTTCTTCCACCAACCAGAGCACTGCATTGATAAAATTTTTGAATGGTTGGTGTTAACGTTTGGTCTTTGCAAAGCTTGGCATCGACCACTAATTTTTGACCCCCTCATGTGATTTTCAAAGATTAACATTGCTTAAGTTTGGGGGGTATATTTTTCTGGCTCTTGAAAAGAATTTTTTTACAAAATGATGAGCCAAAAATAAGTTTTGGGAAGTTCTTCACTTAAATATTTTGCCCCCACTAATAAATTCCTCCCAAGCTTATAGGTTTTTCGAGATTTAGCAGATGGCAACAGTGAGGACACTGTTAGAAACAAGTTTGGGGGAGGTTTGTGCTTATTTGCGCATCATTTGCATCATACTTTGCATAAGCACAAAACATTTTTTTTAAAACCTATAAAAATTTTTAAAAAAAATAAAAATATTTTTTAAAAGATAATGAAAGTTTAGATAGTGAAAAATTACATCCATGAGATTAGAAAAATTTAAGAAAACCAAGAAAATTAGAAGTTTTCTTATACGAACTAGTAATAAGTAGTTATGAGCCGTTGTCCCAAGGGTTAGTAAGATAAAGGAAGTCACTAATCTGAGGATAAAAATAAGTCTGAAAAATAGTTTCTATTCTGGAAAGCCAAACATTTTGAACGTTGATACCCTGCTATTCGCACTTACACACGTCTTAAAGCCTGGGATAGTAGAGGATACCTTGAAATGCTCTTGTCTTAAAGCCGATGTATGAAGGAAATAAAAAAAAGTGAATAAAAAATATATAAAGTGGTGAGAAAAATAGACACTGGTTTTGTTATCACCAAGGGCAATAAAAAATATATAGCGAGGGTGCCTCTTCACCTAGTGCCCTAAGACCAACTGGTATGGGAGTCACTGCTATACCTAAGGTGGTGCAAGACGAGGAAAATACACCAAATAAGCAAGCACATGAGTAATCGGTCGGTTAGTGCCTCAAGAAGTATTAACGGTCGCATGAAAGTGTGTGAGCAATTTCATCAAAATATTCATTAATTAAAAAGTACTGAGGCTGATGGGCAAGAGTATGATAGCTTGGATTGAATTCTCCGGGTGTAGGGATGTCCTTTACACACACGCAGGGTGATATGATCGATGTTTTGGAAGAAAGATAGGAATGAAGAATAAGACGATTTTTATTGAGGGAGGACGTGATTTCTAACATCTTTTCATGACCATTAAGATAGGGCTCATGACAACTGAAAAGCTAGCTTAGTTGGAAACCCTAATTTTCAAGGTTTTTTTTTTACAATTCTTGTCTTTAAATGTAATATTCATGATCTTCCATTTATTATTGGATTTTGTGGGTGCAATCCGCTGAAAACCCTCAGGAGACAACACTCCTCCTATTAGGGACACCTAGAGGTTTAAAGGTTTGTTGCACGTGCTCAGTGCAATCGTGTTGCCTACGAAAGTGTGCTAGTTAGTTTTTCTCTTTCTTTATTTTCTCCTTCTCTTTTTAATAAAACAATTCGCTCGAGACGATCGAAATTAAGTTTGGGGGTATTTGATCAGTCGAAAATAATGTATTTTTAACACGGCAATTTCCCTATCATTTGCACTCATTTAGAAGTGTTCGGTATTCATATTTCACATATTAGCAAATCGGTCGTTAAATATCAGATTTCATGTGTTAGACTTTCAAATCGGCACTTTAAAGGAAATTGACCACATTTCATGGCATCGCATCATCTCTATATTACGCAACACTTGTCTTGAGAAATTGTGCAGGAAAATCCGGAAGAAAAGCCAAAATTGTCAATTTGCTGATCAAACATTACACCAACTCCAAGTTTTGAGATCTGGTAGCAATCCAAAGGGAGAAATACAATTCAACATATCAAAAAAAGGCCCACAACTCAAGCCCAACAAACACCAGAAGAACCAAGCCCTGAAGCTTCAAAAGAGCCGCGGAACCGCGGCGGGAGCCGGCTTGCGCCGCGGTTTCGCGGCGGTTTGGTCAGATCAAGCTTCCATTTTCAGTGCAAAATTCATCTCTCAGGGCCCACATTCATTTCTGATATGTCAAATTCCAGAATTCTCGTGAAGCTACTGCCAGATCAGTAAAGATCATTAAGCAAGGCTAATCTTAATTAAGCTCCTAACAAACTATTTCTAGAAGCTCCCTCCTAACTAATCACATCTAGAAGCTTCTCCTCTAACTAACTTTTGGAGGGAAATTCAAATCTCCTCAACAAACTTTTGGAGGGAAACTTAAAATTCAAATCCTAGATTTAGGGTTTTGATGGCTATAAATAGGAACCTAGATCTAAGGGTTGAGGCTAATCAATCTTTAGGGAATCAATCTTTAGTTAGTTCAATCTTAGTTCATTAATCCATTCTTTCCCTCTTACATCATCTTCTTCCACAAGTCTAGTGACAAGGCTTGTGCGAAACCCTAACCCTAATTCCAATCCAAATTCAAGATCTTGAGTACCAATCAAGCAAGAAGCCTTCAACCTTTTATGAGCCGAGCCGATCTTCAATCGGGCAAGTGATCCAAGCCGATCCGCGACACACGGAGACGAGCGAAGCCAAATCGACGATTGAGTTCTTCCTCTTGTAGTTCTTGAGCGAATGTAATGAAATTGTTGATATAAATAAAAGGTGAAATTCTTGAATCTTGCTTTCTTTAAATTCTTGCATCATGATTCGATCTCAATTTGTAATTGTAGTTCTTGTTGTGATGTTTGAGTAAAACTCCGCTCGTTAAGGAGTCGAGGCGATCAATAGAATGATGATGTAACAAATCTTAAAACGATTTTTAAGTCCTATGAGTTTTGTAAACCCTAGCAAGTTCAAGAATCGATGACCTAGTTTCGTTGCGTTACTTTCTTGATTGTGATCGCTCGAAATTAGGGATCTACGATCGTTTCTTGAATTTACTAGAAGCTAGAATGTGAATGATATCGACGAAGGAACAAGGGATAAGATGAAACCCTAGTTTCACAAGAAATCCCTAATTCTCGTCGATCATCATCGATCTAGTATCAATTCATCGAAGGATAAGAATACGTAATTGTAAGATTACATCACATCTATAGATCCGATCGAGTCCTACGAGCCTCATTTCGATTCTTGATATTTGGTTTGGAAAAATCAACAAACTATCAATTCTTGATTCTATCTTTTTCTTGTTATTAGATCTAGATTTTTCTAATTCTTGAACTTCAATTCTTTAAATCATGAATTGTTTTGTTTTCCTTTCTTTAAAGTTTCGACTCATCTAATTCAAAAGACAAACTATTACACTGTCCCTGTGGACGATCCGCACTCACTTACAATCTACATCTGACACCGTAGTTGATTGCGGTCAAAAATATTTTTGGTTGTGATTTCTAAATACAATTTTCTCTAAAAACCAAACATACAATCGGAAATCAAATTCAATCAGGAAGCAGGTTCCTGCCGCGGTTCCGCGGCGACTTGATGGTATTGTGGGCCCGTGTTTCACCATAATCCTTATAATTCCCTGCTGATTTTTTTGAGTATTTTTAATGCAGAAAAAAATCATAATTTTACAAAATTTCCAGAGAGGGGGTCAAGTTCAATGTTTCGGGGTTCGATCGGAGTTTTAACTTCGTATACACGTCGCCTAATGCTCAAGCTAGGCTCTGATACCACTGTAAGGTTCCTAGGCACTCTAACAAGGGTCTATAAGGCATCAACCATGCCTGATTTAAATTTTAGACGTGCCGAACAACCCAAAGCTAGGATCTTTGCTAGATAATTAGGGTTTCATATGCAAATAAATATCTTTACAACTAAGAGAGAGGGATTACAACCTTTGTAGTCCGCTCCTTCGCTTCATAAGCTCCGAGTAGAAGTCCCTTCTGTTAGTGTATATGCCCTAGAGGCCATTACTGTATCATACTAGTTTGTATATTACTTAATGGAAGCTTTGGATATTCACCTTGTATTGACATTCTTGCTCAAAATAGTAGTATGCGACTTGGTTTGTTTCTGCTTTAATGTGTGCATGTGTTTCTTATAGCATATCGCCTTTACACATTAGTAGAGCCCTTAGGATCTTTTCTTGATTACCAGCGTTATGATGGCAGTCGCACTCGTGGGGGCTGGGTAATCCACAAACACATCCTTATGCAGGTCCCTAGTCGTAGGACTATCGAGACAGGGCATCGATACTCCGGAGTAGACTAGCGTATGCGCTTCTCATCCCAGCTTGGGAGACGGTCTGTCCCACAGCCGTCAGTACGTCGTACCTGAGATAGTATGCGGGTGCTCGTTAGGTTACGAGTACACTGGACAGGACTCGTCGGGAACTGTTGGTTGGTATTATATCTATCGTCAGTTATCAGTTCCCAGGTGACATGAGTACAGCTTAGTCCGTTGACTTGACACTGTCACTTCGCCTCGAGTGTGTTCCCACTGTTCTTAGATTGCTACCCTACCACGGCTCAAAGAAGTCATGCAAACAGGTAGCAGTTGGGTGCAGTTCCGAAGCACTTAGAGGCAGTGACGGTTAGACAGGATTCGTCTCTCCCGGTATTGGGGGTTGATATCGCGCTGTGTCTAGGAGAGCCATTACACAAAGTCCCTGGCCAGGGCAAGCGAGATAGACTGGTAGGTTTTCAGTGTTATCTCAGGGTGTTCTGAACTACACTCTGACATGACTTGTACCGCTATTAGGGGACTGACATTTACCGCCCCCCTAAGCCTGCCATGCGATACTCTTAGAAGAACAGACCGGACTGTACGAAGACTGTCACATTCAGGCTCAGTAGGAGTTCAGATGGGTTTACCTCGTCAGTCTTCTTATCGGCATCTACCTGGGGACCGTTACGTACAGCTAGTGCCGCTTGCGGTCTGTGGTTAAACCCACTGCCAGCGTAGTGTCGAGTCTTTAGAGTCCCATACAGAGGGTTATTCGCCTTTAGGCAAAACGAGTAGAGGTCGCATGGTTTTGCTACGGGGTTCGTTCACATCCGCGCACTTGTGCACGTTTGGTGTCCGGAGAGATTATACTAGCGAGCTTTGGTTTAAGCCAGATCCTAGTATATATATTTCGGGATTGGTTTTATCTCATTGTATTCGTGCTTCTCGGAACACGGATACGGGTGTGTATGCACAGTTGACTGAGGCAGAGGCAGAGGATTTTCATTAGGGTTAATGACCGTTGTCTTTTTCTTAACCCTAATGTTTATGTGTGAAATATGATTATTAATATTAGTTAATTATAATTGTGTTATGGTTAGGGTTGTTGACCATTTGACTATGGTTGACTTGTTGACCTATGTTGACATATTGACCATCATCATTTCATATGAAAGATGCTCTTCGATTCTTGCAAAAGTAATTAAAGTGAAATGATAATGGTCATTTCAAGATTAACCATCACAATTATCTTTAGCTAATTTTTTAATTATCATAATTCACACATATTTGTGAGAAGGTTGTCATTATCTTCTCATTCTATCATTCTCATTCTCTCTCATCCTCTTCCTCTCTCTCAAAGCTCTCCCCTCTCATGAGTTGAGAACCATTGAGCTTGAGATAAAACCCTCAAAATTACTCTCTACTCTTTCTAAGGTTCTAGGTTTAGCACACCAAGCACCTTAGTTACTTCTAGTTTGAGGTTGGAGCCAAAGGTAGAGGCCCTCGGGTGGATCTTTCTTCGGCAAGAGAAGGCGACAAGGAGAACCCGTTCATCCCACTCCAAGGAGTAAGAAGAGAAGGACTTCAAGACTTAGGTATAACCCCTTAACCGAGTAGCTAACTCTTTTAGCTTGGTAGTTAGTTTATGTTTAGCAAAGATCCTCCTTTAGTATAGTCCATGTTACCTAGTGTTGTAAAAATCAAATTTTTCATAACGTTTCCGCCTCCCCGTAAGCACCGGGGTAGGCAACATGGACTTACAGTGGTATCAGAGCCTAGCTAAACACAAACTAGCAAGTTAGCAAAGTATCTAGAACTTCGATCGGAAAAAATAGCAAAACACGTTTTCTAAAATTCAAGTTTCTGCCGATTTTTATTTCTGCTCTAAAAATAATAAATCATACACTAAAAATCGGCTCAAGCTTTTCTAAGAACAGGCAAGAAAAACGATCCAGTGAGTCGACCAACTCACCGCGGTTCCGCGACAAGAACTTGCTCCTGCCGCGGATCCGCGGCCGAGTTGACTCGGCTGTGGATTGTTTCTCCTGCAGTTTTCTTCTGCTGGTGTTTTATGATTTTTGAGATGGTTTGTTTCTGCCCAGAATTTCCAGAGAACAAGCTTATTTTTGGGGTGGTTACAAATCTGTATTTTGATCGATTTTCTGTAGACTTTGGCTAATGGGTTATATCTGTGATGTGTTATATGTATTGAACGTCTGCTAATCGCTATACGTCGATTAATGGGGGTTATACATATCTGTGATCTGTAATGTTGATGGTTTGTGTATATGAATTCGTTGGATTGTCGCGGATGAATAGCCGGGGGGTTGTGAGATGAGAGTTTTCTTATTCTTTCAATTCATGTAATATGTAAATTGATGTAATATTATTTATATGGCCGCGCAACCGGGATAGGGTTGTAGCCGTCATTGTATAATTTCTTTTACTGTTTTTTGCTCCTAGGATAGACCCAAGGTGGGGTGCACAAACTACCGGATATCTCGAAGTGCCGAGTGGCCTACTCACGGTGTTGAGGGAGGTTGCTTCGCTTCGGGTACTTGGCGGGTAGTTTGCCGCACCCGTAGGGGTCTAGGGTGGGGTTTGGCTATTCATCGCGACCGTGTAGGCTCGTACGAAATGCGGATTCCTAGTATATCCAATGTGTTCATCTGTGATCTGGAATGGCTATCATTGCATGTGACTAATATGTATATATCTATGTATGATATCTATTTAGGCGTTGCTTATGTTTTGCATCCGTGCTAGTCCATCCCCCGCTCTGTCGTTAGTTAAGTAACCTAACGGGTGATGACGGGACCCCGTGGCGAATGCGGATGGTATAAGCGTACGTCATATTTTCGTTGTTTTCTGCAACGGTAGGATTAATTGATGGGACGCATTAAAATTAATGCAAGAAAAAAAACCAAGTAAAATTCGTTGGAACACTTTCAAAACCACTCGGTTCTTTTCAAAACCAACTTTTAAATGCGGAGCTTGAACCACTCCTTTTGAAAGCTATCTCGTTCCTTCGATTATATCAAGTTCACTACGTTCACGGTATTGCCAAAACCATTCGTAGCCCTCCGTCGTTTCACATGGATGGTCAATAAGTATTCAAGCTATGTTTGTTGGCCAAAGTCAAGGCATAGTGATTGGTAGCTATTGGGTATTCATGTGCAGCATAGATAGATGTGTTGGTTTGGGACAGTCGTACTACCATATTGGCCAAAGTCAAGGGTATGTGCGGGTGGATTCAAATTAACCTAGAGAATGACGGGTAGAACTTGACATGTGACTTATGATTTGTTGGCCAAAGTCAAGGTCATAAGAGCATGGGGCAAAAATCCACATCGGGTGTTTCAAAAGAAACTGAAACCTGCTAGTGCTGCATACCATTTGGAGTGTGATGATTCTGGTAGGATTCCTTCAGTTTTGTCATGCGATGCTATTTGGATCCCGATCCTACTATGAGTATATGCTACTCCTCCGGAACTTTCTCACTTAACGATCAATGCTATAAACCAAGTAGGTGTCTAGAAAGGTGTTAGCGGGGCTACGCCCACGGGGAAAAGAGGTTACTTAATTAAGGAACTTCGCGAAAGCGTTGGAAAACCTCCCTCGAAGTACCGATACTGGCCTGGCTGAACGGTTAAGCAAGAATTGTACGGTGAGATTGATCCCGACTATTTCTTCCTTTATGGTTTGAGGAGGATTCGAGAGTCAGTGGGAGCCATCCTGTTTAGACAAATTAAAAACCACTCTAAACTTGCAAGAGCATCATGCTAAAGTGTTTCTTCTCTCTCTCTCTCCTAATTGCAGTGACCAAATATCATGACTGGACTTAAATTACTTCTAGATAAAAACATACTGACAGGACCAAACTACAAAGATTGGCTCAGGAATGTCAAAATGGCAATCACTTATGACAAGTTGGGGTATCTCCTTATCACCAAAGCTCCCCCTGTCCCAGGTCCCAAAACCAGCGTCGCGGATAGGGAAATCCGTAAGACCTGGGAAATCGACTGCGCGAAGGCCAAGTGCCTCGTGCTTGCCTCTATGGACAATGAACATCAGAGGAGGCACGAGAATATGGACCTCGAATCCATATTTCTCCATACAAAAGAACTGTATGGAGAGCAATCCCGTATCGCCAGATACGAAGTGTCGAAAAAGCTGTTTTCGGCGAGATTGGCCGTCGGATCATCGGTAGCGGAACACGTGCTTAAGATGATTGGCTACATAGAGGAGCTCGCGGACCTTGGGACCACGTTGGAGAATGAGCTCTATACGGACTTGATTCTCCAGTCCCTTCCTTCCACTTACGCCCAGTTCATCCTGAACTTCAACTTGCAAGAAAAGGAAGTTGAACTTTCAGAACTCCTCAACATGCTGAGGAGTGCAGAGGGCACCCTACAGAAAGGTAGGGAAACATCCACTTTGTTTGTAGGAGGATCTTCCTCTTCTAGGTCCAAGGCGAAAGCCAAGGGAAAGAAGAAGAAAACCCCCGCCAAACCAAGGGGCGGTGTTAGTAAAGTGGATACGAAGGGAAAGGCAAAGGCAACAAAGGTAGAGAGAAAGCTTGTGGATAAGGAAGAGTGCTTTTACTGTCACAAGAGTGGACACTGGAAGAAAGATTGCAGGGCTTGGAAGGCCAGAAACCAGGATCTGAAGCAAGTTGCGGCATCAGCTTCAGGTGTGTATGTTATTGAAAATTGTCTATCAATAAACTCTACTTCCTGGGTATTGGATACCGGGTCAGGATCTCATATCTGTAATTCTTTGCAGACATTGAGAAAGCATAGGTTTTTGAAGGCAGGTGATATGACCCTCAAAGTTCCAAACGGAGCTAGCATGGATGCTGAGGCCGTGGGGGACTATCACCTAGGAATGTCAGATGGACATGTTTTGGTTTTACGTAATTTTTATTTTTTACCCAATGCAACTTGTAATATCATTTCTGTATCTTTAATATCTAAAGAAGGTTATGAATTTGCATTTGTAAGTAATGTTGTAAACATTCACCTTAATCATGTTCTGATTGGGTCAGGTACATTAAGCAATGGTATATACGTATTAAACCAACCACAGATTTTCAATGTCCAGAATACACACAAAAGAAAGTCTCCAGAAACAAATCTGGCTTTCTTATGGTATTGTAGACTGGGTCACATCAATGAGAGAAGGTTGACGAAGTTACATACAGAAGGATATTTGGATCCGTTCGAATATCAATCATATGCAACTTGTCAATCCTGTCTCAAAGGAAAGATGACAAAGACTCCGTTCACTGGACACGGAGTAAGAGCGAGAGAGCTCTTGGGACTCGTACACAGCGACGTGTGCGGTCCAATATCTACGCATGCACGAAGCGGTTATTCTTACTTCATTACTTTTACGGATGACTTTTCGAGGTACGGATATGTCTTCTTAATGAAACATAAATCCGAAGCCTTTGGAAAATTCCAGGAATATAAGAATGAAGTAGAAAAACAAACAGGCAAAAGTATCAAGACACTAAGATCTGATCGAGGTGGTGAATACTTGAGTGCCGAATTCCTGGATTTCTTAAAAGAGAATGGAATTCTCTCTCAGCTTACTCCTCCATACACTCCGCAACATAACGGTGTATCGGAGAGACGGAACCGAACCCTATTGGATATGGTACGGTCCATGATGAGTAACGCTGAGTTACCGCGATCATTCTGGGGATATGCGCTAGAATCAGCTGCATACCTTTTGAACCGAGTTCCTACTAAGACTGTGCCTACTACACCATATCAGATGTGGTGTGAAACCCTATCTTAATCACATTAAGACATGGGAATGTCCAGCTTTTGTCAAAAAGCAGCATGCGGACAAACTCGAGGCACGCTCAGTACAGTGCAAGTTTGTGGGATATCCAAAGAACTCCAAGGGATATTTCTTCTATTGCGAAGAGGAACAAAAGGTTTTTGTTTCTCGTCATGCCCACTTCTTGGAAACTGAGTTTTTAGAAAATCAGATAAGTGGGAGCGCAATAGAACTGGAAGAAATTCCTGAACCACGGGCTATTACTGAAAGCTTAGTAGAACCAGAGGGTTCGAAAGATCAGGACATTCCTGCGCCGCTCCGCAGAAGTAGTAGGCAGTCTCATCTGCCCGAGAGATACTACGGTTTTCTTATAGACGGGGATAGAGAGGATTGCATCATTGATAATGATGAGTCGACTAGCTTCCAGCAGGCCATTCAGAGCGTCGACTCGGTAAAATGGCTGGATGCAATGCGGACCGAAATGGAGTCCATGTACACCAACAAAGTATGGACGTTGGACGTTGCTCCAGATGGGGTAAAACCCGTAGGATGCAAGTGGATCTTCAAAAAGAAGATTGGTGTAGTTGGACAGGTTGAGACCTATAAAGCTAGACTTGTTGCAAAGGATTTTCGTCAAAGACCTGGCTTGGACTATGACGAAACCTTTTCTCCAGTGGCTATGCTCAAATCCATTCAGATCCTTCTTGCCATTGCTGCCTTCCACGATTATGAGATCTGGCAGATGGACGTAAAGACCGCTTTTCTAAATGAAAATTTAGAGGAGTGTGTCTATATGGACCAGCCAGAGGGTTTCATTCAGAGTGGGAGCAGCGGAAAGGTGTGCAAGTTGCTTAAGTCCATCTATGGACTAAAGCAGGCATCGCGGAGTTGGAACATCTATTTTGATGAGACGGTCAAACAATTTGGCTTTATCAAAAATTCAGATGAACCATGCATCTATAGTAGATTTGTAGCAAGAACTGTAGTATTCCTCGTTTGATACATGGATGACATTCTCTTGATAGGAAATGACATTCCTATGCTACAATCTGTCAAAGGGTTCTTGTCACACAGGTTCTCCATGAAAGACCTGGGTGATGCCTCTTACATTCTGGGGATCCGGATCTATCGTGACAGATCCAAGAGGATATTAGGACTTTCACAGTCCAGGTACATCGACACCATACTGAAAAGATTCAGTATGGAAGATTCCAAGCGCGGTAATTTACCGGCTTGTCACGGGATCACCCTCTCCAAAGAGATGTCTCCCAAGACTGATTTGGAAAGGGATCGCATGTCTATTATACCCTACGCTTCTGCGGTAGGCTCTATAATGTATGCGATATTGTGTACCAGACCGGATGTAGCTTATGCACTGAGTGTGGTAAGCCGGTATCAGTCAAACCCTGGGGAGAAACACTGGATAGCGGTAAAGAACATTCTCAAGTACCTGAGAAAGACTAAGGAGATGTTCTTGGTGTATGGCGGAAAAGACCTCCAGATCGAGGCCTTTGCTGACTCCAGCTTCCAGAGTGACAAGGATGATTCCAATTCCATGTCGGGTTATGTCTTTACCCTCTATGGAGGGGCGGTGTGTTGGAAGAGTTCCAAATAGGAAACTTCAGGTGGTTCCGTCCATTGTTGATCCAATACCTCTGTATTGCGACAACAACGGGGCTATAGCTTTAGCGAAGGAACCCAGGTCCCATCAGAAGTCCAGACACATCTTGAGGCGGTATCACCTGATCAGGGAGATCGTGGGTCGCCAGGAGATTGAGGTTCGGAGAGTTGCTACGGAAGATAACACTGCTGATCCATTCACGAAGGCATTACCCCAGACTCAGTTCGAGCGGCTGATCGAGATGATAGGTCTTCGATACGCCAGTACATGGCCTTAGTGCAAGTGGGGGATTGTTAGTGTATATGCCCTAGAGGCCATTACTGTATCATACTAGTTTGTATATTACTTAATGGAAGCTTGGGATATTCACTTTGTATTGACATTCTTGCTCAAAATAGTAGTATGCTACTTGGTTTGTTTCTGCTTTAATGTGTGCATGTGTTTCTTATAGCATATCGCCTTTACACATTAGTAGAGCCCTTAGGATCTTTGCTTGATTACCAGCGTTGTGATGGCAGTCGCACTCGTGGGGGCTGGGTAATCCACAAGCACATCCTTATGCAGTCCCTAGTCGTAGGACTATCGGACAGGGCATCGATACTCCGGAGTAGACTAGCGTATACGCTTCTCATCCCAGCTTAGGAGACGGTCTATCCCACAGCCGTCAGTACGTCGTACCTGAGATTGTATGCGGGTGCTCATTAGGTTATGAGTACACTGGACAGGACTCGTCGGGAACTGTTGGTTGGTATTATACTTATCGTCAGTTATAAGTTCCTAGGTGACATGAGTACAGCTTTGTCCGTTGACTTGACACTGTCACTTCGCCCCGAGTGTGTTCCCACTGTTCTTAGATTGCTACCCTACCACGGCTCAAAGGAGTCGTGCAAACGGGTAGCAGTTAGGTGCAGTCCCGAAGCACTTGGAGGCAGTGACGGTTAGACAGGATTCTTCTCTCCCGGTATTGGGGGTTGATATCGCGCTGTGTCTAGGAGAGCCATTACACAAAGTCCCTAGCCAGGGCAAGCGAGTTAGACTGGTAGGTTTCCAGTGTTATCTCAGGGTGTTTTGGGCTACACTCCGACATGACTTGTACCGCTATTAGGGGACTGTCATTTACTGCCCCCTAGGCCCGCCATGCGATACTCTTAGACGAACAGACCGGACTGTACGGAGACTATCACATTCAGGCTCGGTAGGAGTTCAGATGGGTTTACCTCGTCAGTCTTTCTATCGGTATCTACCTGGGGACCGTTACGTATAGCTAGTGCCACTTGCGGTCTGTGGTTAAACCCACTGCCAGCGTAGTGTCGAGTCTTTAGAGTCCCACACAGAGGGTTATTCGCCTTTAGGAAAAATGAGTAGAGGTCGCATGGTTTTGCGACGGGGTTCGTTCACATCCGCGCACTTGTGCACGTTTGGTGTCCGGACAGATTATACTAGCGGGCTTTGGTTTAAGCCAGATCCTAGTATATATATTTCGGGATTGGTTTTATCTCATTGTATTCGTGTTCCACGGAACACGGATACGGGCGTGTATGCACAGTTGACTGAGGCAGAGGCAGAGGATTTTCATTAGGGTTAATGACCATTCTCTTTTTCTTAACCCTAATGTTTATGTGTGAAATATGATTATTAATATTAGTTAATTATAATTGTGTTATGGTTAGGGTTGTTGACCATTTGACTATGGTTGACTTGTTGACCTATGTTGACATATTGACCATCATCATTTCATATGAAAGATACTCTTTGATTCTTGCAAAAGTAATTAATATGAAATGATAATGGTCATTTCAAGATTAACCATCACAATTATCTTTAGCTAATTTTTTAATTATCATGATTCACACATATTTGTGAGAAGGTTGTCATTATCTTCATTCTATTATTCTCATTCTCTCTCATCCTCTTCTTCTCTCTCAAAGCTCTCCCCTCTCATGAGTTGAGAACCATTGAGCTTGAGATAAAACCCTCAAAATTACTCTCTACTCTTTCTAAGGTTCTAGGTTTAGCACACCAAGCACCTTAGTTACTTCTAGTTTGAGGTTGGTGCCAAAGGTAGAGGCCCTCGGGTGGATCTTTCTTCGGCAAGAGAAGGCGACAAGGAGAACCCGTTCATCCCACTCCAAGGAGCAAGAAGAGAAGGACTACAAGACATAGGTATAACCCCTTAACCGAGTAGCTAACTCTTTTAGCGTGGTAGTTAGTTTATGTTTAGCAAAGATCCTCCTTTAGTATAGTCCATGTTGCCTAGTGTTGTAAAAATCGAATTTTTCATAACGTTTCCGCCTCCCCGTAAGCACCGGGGTGGGCAACGTGGACTTACACCTTCGCCGCGATCCATGATCTCCCGGACTCAAGAGAGGCTCCACAACCCGAACGATACATGCTTGCTTGAAGTCTTCCTTTTCAAAGATGATCTACCTTGAAGTTCCTTTAACTCAAGCTCTTTCTCACTAACGAGGTGAACACCCTAATCTAATTGGCTAGATTAGATGAGGATGATGAAGTAGGATTTATGCTCTCTTTTATTATCAAATTCTCACTCTAATTCATCACAAATCTCAAAGCTAGAAAGCTTTGCAAGGAGGAAGAAGAAGAAGATGAATGAATAATCCTTTTTGTGATGAATAATGAAAAAGATTATATGATTACAAATGCAACCATGGTCAAAGATGACAAGGCAAACCTTTGTAGAGAGTTAACTAGGGTTAAGAGTGTGGTTTGGGTTTACAAATATCTCACAAAAATATCAACCATAATATCTTTGCAAGAAACAAAAGAAAACCTTCTAGAAGGTTCATGAAAGAACTAACCCAAATCAAACCCTAACCATGTTTAATCTCTACTAATCACGTTGCATTAGTAATTATAATATGTTATAATATTATATATCACATATAATATATTTTGTAACAAAAGAAAATAATACAATTAACATATATCGGATATATATCAATGTATTATCCGGTGAGATAATGAATCAATAAAGCGAGCCAATATCAGATAATGTAATGTAATATATCATATATATAATTATACATTAAATTATAGAATCAACACTTGATCCGACAATCCGGCTATATCGCATATAACCGACTAATATATCATGTACCGTTTCATCGATTCAACACTTGATCCGATGACCCGGCACATATCAAAATATCGCGAGAATAGAATACGGTATCTCATATTGTGTTATCCTCGGTCCTGCACATATCACATATGTGCTCCTACTCCGTTTTGCCTGAGTCAAGAAACTCTGTGTAGGACTCTAAAGAATCGTCAATACGCCGGCAGTAGGTGATGATCATATCAAACACCCACAAGCTGCAAGCGGTCAGCTAAACGTAACAGTCACCCAGGTATTGAGCGATCAGAAGATCAACAAGCAAGCCTGTACATTCTCCTGTGAATCCAAACAGTAACACTCCCGTACAGTCCGGTCTCTTCATCTGATATGTCGCATATCTATTCTAGGGGTGGTATACGTCAGACCCCAGTAACCGATAAGTCGTGTCGATATGAGGCTCATAACAGGTCGAGAAACTACTGGTAACACTTACAAGTAAATCTCTATATCAGCCCTGGCCAGGGATTTCCAGTTATAGCAAATCGAACACAGCACAACATCAACTCCCTATACCGGGAGAGACGAATCCCCTCCTATCGCTCATTGCCTCCATGTGATTCGGGACTGTACCCAAAAGCCACCTTTTGCGCGCCCTCTTAGATGTGGTAAGGTGGAAATCAAAGCACAGTAGGAATCACACAAGACTCTATGACGATCTCGGGTCTACAGACTACCCTATACCAGTGTCACCGGAGAACTGCCATCTGACGTGAGGTATAATACCATCTGGGAGTTCTCGGCGAGTCCGTCCAGTGTACCCAGTCTCCACTGAGCACCCATACACCATCCTTGATGTCAAACACCGATGGATATGAGATCATTCATCGCCCATCATATGGGTCAAGATGCGTATACGCTAGTCTACTCTGGTGTATCGATGCCCTGTCTCGATACACCCTCAACTAGGAACAGTTATAGGATGTACTCATTGACTACCCTGGCCCCACTAGTATGATCTTATCATGGTCCCAGTAGTCGAGTACATATCCTAAGGGCTTTATCAACATGTGAAAGTAAGACAGTAAACTAATATAAGTCAACATGTTAAGATAAAGTGAAACCAAATAGCATACTATCATGACGAGCAAGAAAGTCCTCTCTATATATATCCAAGCATCCATTATTATATACATCATATGTAAAACAATGGCCTCTAAGGCATATATATAAACTAACACGAAGTTCGTTCGAACTGCTAAACATTGTCAAGGTTACCTTTACAGTGTTAAAATATACGACTACGAAACACTACAAATTAGCCCTTGATCAAAACAATCATCACATGAAAAATTGGGCCACGCAAACAATACATGAAACCCCAAATACAGAAGAACAGAGCACTGGAGAAATACGGGGTGCAAAGGGGGCAGGGGGACGGCCAGGCCGGATCTGGTGGCTTGGTGCTCGGCCAAATTCTGAGCACCAGTCCTCGTATTTCACCCATGTTCGTATAATATCCCATACTATGTTCTGCAGCTGTTTAAAAAATTTTAAAACGACTTTTAAAAAATTTCCAGAGAGCAATATCAAGGGTTTCAAATATTGTATTTCGGAGTCGATTTCGTTTTCGTAATTGTATTAACACCGTGTCTAAAATTATAGCTAGGCTCTGATACCACTATTGGATTTCCCTTGCACCTAGTCTAGGGTTTCGTAGCATCACTCATTCCACATTAAAATTTAGAGAGATGCAAAGCAAACAAACCATGAATTTTTACTAGAATATTTAGGGTAACAACCAATTGTATCACATACAAAGAAGATTCTATCACTAAGTGTAGAGATTACAACCTTTGTAGTCTCCCTTTGGTGACTCCTTGGACCTTTGAGAGTTTGGAACGGATCGCTAGTAACCTTCCTTGTCCACGATGATCCACCCGAAGTCCCTTTGCCCAAAGCTTCTTGCTTTACTTATTCCATGGAAGAAGTGTAGCAAACACCCTACACAAATGGTCTAGATGTGTGTAGAATGATGATGTGGTTTGTATTCTCTAATCAAAACCCTTTCTTTTTTACTAACTCACTCAAATGAAAACTCAAGAGAGAGAGAAAGAAGAAGATAATGGCAAAGCTTGAGCTCCAAAGCTTTTGCGATGAATAATAAAACATCATGAGATGAGAATGAAATAATCAATATTAAATCATTCTCTCCTCAAACCATGGTTAGATAATATCTAGATATTTTTGATTGAGTTTAAAAGCCAAAAGAGAATTAACTCATGGTTAAAATTTAGGCCAAGAATGTTCAAAAAGTCAAATGAAGATAAACATTAACCATGAGTGAATAATCTTTAATTTTAACTTAGAAATGAATATATATATATATATATATATATATATATATATATATATTAACAACCATGTGAGTCTTGCATTGCCATCATATAGTGTATCATCAACCATGATACACATCCATGTATGTATGTATGTGTCCATGCACATCAACATGTGCACACATGCATACATACATCTTCAACAAAAAAAGGGTTTAAACAAAGAATCAAACTAAAAGTCAAATGTTAAATCAATACTTGATTTAATAAACCGGTCATATCACATACGACCTGACCAATAGAAAAACGCCCGATTAACATACGGTATCACATACTCGCATTCAATCGGGTCCCGCGCATATCTCATATGCACACCACATCGTTTTTCCTGAGCTAGGAAACTCCTGTGTGGGACTCTAAGACTCGTCAATACGCCGGCAGTAGGTGATGATCATATCAAACACATACAAGCCGCAAGCTGTCAGCTAAACGTAACGGCCACCCGGGTATTGAGCGATCAGAAGAAAACCAGCGAAGCTGTCAAAACTCCCGTCGAGCCAATCAGTAACACTACCCGTACAGTCCGGTCTCTTCGTCTGATATGTCGCATATCCAGTCTAGGGGTGGTGAACGTCAAACCCCAGTAACCGATAAGTCATGTCGATGTGAGGCTCATAACGGGTCGAGAAACTACTGATAACACTTACCAGTAGATCTTCATATCAGCCTTGGCCAGGGACTTCAAGTTATAGCCAATCGAACACAGCGCAACATCAACCCCCAATACCGGGAGAGATGAAACCCCTCCTATCGCTCATTGCCTCCATGTGATTCGGGACTGTACCCTAAAGCTACCGTTTTGCACGTTCTCTTGAACGTGGTAAGGTGGAAATCAAAGCACAGTGGGAATCACATAAGACTCTATGACGATCTCGGGTCTACAGACTAACCTGTACCAGTGTCACCAGAGAACTGCAATATGACGATAGGTATAATACCATCTAGGAGTTCTCGGCGAGTCCGTTCAGTGTACCCTGTCTCTACTGAGCACCCATACACCATCTTTGATGTCAAACACCGATGGATATGGGATCATCCATCGCCCATCATATGGGTCAAGATGCGTATACGCTAGTCTACTCTGGTGTATCGATGCCCTGTCTCGATACACCCTCGACTAGGAACAGTTATAGGGTGTACTCTTGGACTACCCTGGCCCACTAGTATGATCTGCATCACAGTCCTAGTAGTCGAGTACATATCCTAAGGGCTTTATCAACATGTGAGAGCAAGACAGTAAACCAATACAAGTCAACATGTTTAGACAAAGTGAAACCAGATAGCATACTATCATATCGAGCAAGAAAGTCCTCTCTATATATATCCAAGCATCCACTATTATATACATCATATGTACAACAATGGCCTCTAGGGTATATATACAACTAACACGTCATGCACAAATGAAATCTAAATCAAGGGCATCCAACATGCACGAATAAAAACTAAGTCAAGTGCATCCAACATGCATGAATAAAATCCCATTCAAGTGCATCCGATGCGCACAAAATCCAATATCAAGTGCTTAACACGCGCAAAAATCCAATACCAAGCGCGTCAGGTCCGTAAAAAGCATCTAGTGCAGTAGCATGCACGAAAACGAACGTCAAGTGCAAACGCGCACAAAAACACAAATCTGGTAACACAAATGCTCAAATACATAAATCGAGTGCAACCAATGTACGGAGTATAAGTCTAGTGCAACCAATGCATGAAATACCCACCTGGCGCATGAAATGCAAATCTAGTGCAACAAATGCACGAAATACGAATCTGGTGCAACAAATGCACAAAATACAAATCTGGTAACACAAATGCTCAAATATATAAATCGAGTGCAACCAATGTACGGAGTATAAGTCTAGTGCAAACAATGCACGAAATACCCACCTGGTGAAACAAACGCATGAAATGCAAATCTAGTGCAACAAATGCACGAAATACGAATCTGGTGCAACAAATGCACAAAATACAAATCTGGTAACACAAATGCTCAAATACATAAATCGGGTGAAACCAATGTACGGAGTATAAGTCTAATGCAACCAATGCACGAAATACCCACCTGGTGCAACAAACGCATGAAATGCAAATCTAGTGCAACAAATGCACGAAATACGAATCTGGTGCAACAAATGCACAAAATACAAATCTGGTGCATCCAGTGCACGAAATACAAATCCAGTGCAACGATCCACGAAAACTCATCAATAACTCAAATGCGTATAAAAACTACACCGAGTGTACCAAGGTGTATAAAAATCATAATCGTGTGCAACTGCGTGCACAAAAATACGTATCAATGCACTGCAAGCATAAGTGAGTTATACCGAGTGCAAGAATCCAATCGAGTGTGTACCATACGAACAAAATCAAATTGACCGTATGAAATCCACGAAATCATAAACACGTGCTACCAAGGAACAAAATGAATATCAAGTGCAATAGATATGCACAAATTGCAAATCAACACAACGGTGTATAAAAAATATATATATCAAGTGCAATGACTATGCACAAAATGTAAATACCCAGTAGGTGCAGCCATGGTGCACGAAATCGATATCATGAAACTCAATCATCAAAACTCAAAATCCCAGCGATATAAGCGTGATACTCGGATCACAAACGCAAATCGCAACAAATGAAATTAAGGTACACCTACTACAATATCGAAAAATGCCGGTGCGCCCAAAACTGGCAAAGCAAGAACATCTGCTTGCCTCTTGCTCACGGTCTGGCGTCCTCTGTCTCTGGGTCCTCATTTCTTTGTGGATTACCAATCTCGCAATCCATCGGCCCGTCGGCTCAGTCAGGTGTGCTAACGGAAATGATTCTGCTCTGACACTCCTCTGGTCATCTCTCGGCCAATTAGCATGATCACTCATAAAGCAGCACGTCACTGGAGTCGACCTCTGGTCCTCTGAATACACGTCACACACCTGATCCTCGGTGCGTATCTTAGTGCAGCAGTGTCCTGGAAGGAAACTGCTCAAGGTCTCTTCCGATCTTGCCTATGCTGAACTATACGGAGGCTGGTACTCTTGCATAATCTTTTCTCGCTTTCTGGACATCTGCGTTCTCAGCACAGCATCTTCTCGGGAACTGGTCGTATCTCACACTTCGGTATACATATCAGATCTCCAATCTTAACGGGGAGTAACAACACTCGTCAGCATCTCGCACGAACCTCTTGTTCCACTCGTCTTTATAATCCTCCGTTTCGACGTCACGTCATGCTATCTGCGTACTGCAAATGTTCTCGGCTACAGTCAATTCCGGAATCTCTCACACGGACTCGAAATCGCGAACTCGGTATCTTCATCACTCTGTAGAAGATCTCTAGCCGAACACGTCCTCGGGAACTCGTCCATACAATCGGAGGAATACTCAATACTCGTCCATTCTCGATCAACTCACAACGCATCTGGGTGAGGTCCTCTATCTGAAGCTGGTCCACTTTCTGATCTCCTATTGGATCATCCGACGAACAACGTCATCTCATCAAAATCCCGTGGCAACCGATCAACTGAGACTAAACTGCTAGGCTTATAAAACTCAAATTAGTCTTTTGTGGATTCCAAGTGTTGTATCCTACCACGTGATATCCGGACGACATTAAACTTTTCGATCGATTCGTCAAAGTCCTATAATTCCCTGAGAGCTCAACATTTGAGCACAGTTTAATAATATCCAGGACATGCCACAGTACCTATGGACCAGCCGTAGAAAGGCAAACCCAAGCCTCATAAAAAGCGTCGCGGAACTGTAGGGTTACTAGGCACTCTAACAAGGTTCTACAAGGCATCAACCATGCCCGATTAAAATTTTAGCCGTGCCGAACAACCCTAAACAAGATCTTTGCTAGATTATTAGGGTTTCACATGCAAGTAAATATCATTTACGACTAAGTGAATACGAAATACAACCTTTGTAGATCGTTCATTCACTTCTAAAGCTCCTTGTTGTAGTCCCTGCGCTGCGATCATGGTTCTCCCGGGCTCTCGGACGGCTCCATGAGAAGAGGGCAACGGTTTTGCTTGAAGTCTTCGAGGCCGAAGATGATCTACGTCGAGGGAATACGAACTCAAGCTACCACTTCACCAAAGTGAAGCAAACACCCTATACTAAAGTGCTAGTCTAGTAGAGGATGGTGAAATAGGAAATGGGTTCACTTTAGAATTCCGTTTCTCACATTATTTCTCTCTCTTTATCAAACCCTAGCAAGCATTTGAAGGAGGAAGAAGATGAGCTCAAAAATGAGAGTGAAAATCTAATCAAGAGAGAGAGTGAACAATGGGTGAGTTTATATCATATATTAACTCATGTAGAGACATAACCATGGCTAATTATAGTGGTTAGGTTTATAAATATCCTAAGTAAAACAAAACTAGTGGACTTTGGTCAATGCACTCATAAGCTTCATGAAGCTTCATGCACTTGAACAATTATCAACTAATTTTGTATTTACTTTGTATATTAAAACCCTACCAATATAATTAGTATGGTATAAGTCTTATACACCCATATAAGTTGTATCAACAACCATGATACAAAATGAACACAAATAAATATATATCACATATATATTAAGTTGTGCACAAGTGAGAAAAACAAATGCTTAAGTGAACCAATATTAGTTAATGTAAATTAGTATATCACATATACAATTATACACTAAATTATTAAATCAACACTTGACTTAATAATCCGGTTATATCACATATAACCGACTAACACAAAATGTACCAACTTATCGAATCAACGCTTGATTCGATAACCCGGCTATATCACATATAACCGGCCGATACAATAGTCGCGAGAATAGAATACGGTATCACATACACGCATTATTCTCGGTCCCACACATATCACATATGCGGTCCTATTTCCTTTTGCCTGAGCCAGTAAAACCTCTATGTAGGACTCTAAAGACTCGTCAATACGCCGGCAGCAGGTGATGATCACATCAAGCACCCACAAGCCGTCAGCGGTACTAGCTGGACGTAACGGCTACCCGGGTATTGAGCGATCAGAAGATCAGCAAGCAAGCCCGCTCCAACTCCTGTAAAAGCCTAACGGTAACACTTGCCGTACAGTCCGGTCTCCTCGTCTGATATGTCGCATATCAAGTCTAGCGGTGGTAAACGTCAGACCCCAATAACCGATAAGTCATGCCGATGCGAGACTCATAACGGGTCGAGAAACTACTAGTAACACTTACCAGTAAATCTCTAAACCAGCCCTGGCCAGGGACTTCCCTGTTACGGCCAATCGAGCATAGCGCAACATCAACCCCCAATACCGGGAGAGACGAAACCCCTCCTATCGCTTATTGCCTCCATGTGACTCGGGACTGTACCCAAAAACCACCGTTTTTCATGCCCTCTTGGACGTGGTAAGGTGGAAATCACACAAGACTCTATGACGATCTCGGGTCTACAGACTAACCTGTACCAGTGCCATCTGACGTGAGGTATAATACCATCTGGGAGTTCTCGGCGAGTCCGTCCAGTGTACCCAGTCTCCACTGAGCACCCGTATATCATCTCTGATGTCAAACACCAATGGATATGGGATCATCCATCGTCCATCTATATGGGTCGAGAAGCTATACGCTAGTCTACTCCGGTATATCGATGCCCCGTCTCGATACACCCACGACTAGGGACCTTGAAGGATGTACTTATGGACTACCATGTCCCCACTAGTATGATCCTTATCATAGTCCAGGTAGTCAAGTACACATCTTAAGGGCTTTACCAACATGTAGCAGAGAGACAATCAGTGTACACGTTAAGGTAAAGAGTAACCAGATAGCATACTATCATGTCGAGCAAGAAAGTCCTCCCTATATATGTCCAAGCATCCACTACAATATACATCTCATGTATAGTAATGGCCTCTAGGGCATATATATAACTAACAATCTCCCACTTGCACTAGGGCCATCTGATAACAGTGGTTGAAGTATCTCATACTCAACTATCCCATAAAAGTCTCTCTCTGGGAAAAGGCCTTTGTGAGTGGATCCGCCGTATTGTCCTCTGAGTCTGCTCTCCTGACCTCGATCCCGTGGAGATCAACCATCTCCATGATCAGGTGACACTGCCTTAGAATATGTCTGGATCACTGATGAGACGGGCATTCCTAGGCATAAGCCACAACTCCATTGTCATACAATGGTAGGAACGAAGTTCATCTCATGAGCTAATATACACCCAGACTGCCTCTTTGGTAGCATATTTGGTAGCGATGTATCCAGCCTTTATCGTCTAGTATGCCACGGTATCTAGCTTGGAACTCTTCCAACATATCGTCCCTTTACTGAGGGTAAAGACAATGCCTATGACTAACATTCAGTCGACCTTATCACCTTGGAAGCTATCCAGTGATTCTCCCCAGGATAGATTGATACCATCTCACTACACCTAGTGAGAACCCTAACATCCACTTAGATCTATCTCATAGATCAAAAATCCAGGATTTAGGAGGTATCATCTTTATCCTATATGGAGAATCATTGTGATAAGAGGAGATTGAGCGAGCGTAGCATAGGAAACTCCTTTCCTATCAAGAGTATGTCATTTACGTACAATACGAGGATGACCGCCTTACTCTCTACTACCCTTTTGTATATACAAGGTTCATCTGCCATTTTGATGAAGTCAAACTCTTCGACTTTCACATCAAAATAGATGTTCCAACTCCGCAATGCCTGCTTCATCCCATAAAGCAACTTGCACACGCTTCCGCTGCTCCCACTGTCTACGAAGTCCTCTGGCTGTGTACTTATAGACGCTTTCTTCTAAATCACTATTTAGAACAGCAGCCATGACACCCAACCGCCAGATATCGTAGTCATGGTATGTAGCAATGGCAAGTAGGATCTGGATAGACTTAAGCATGGGCCCCAGAAAAGGCTTCATCATTAGCCACAACTGGTCTATGATGCAAACCTTTAACAAGTCTAGCTTTCAAAGTATCAACTTTTCCATGTACACCAAGTAATCTTCTCAAGGTATACTTGCTCCTAATGGGGTTTTAACCCTTCAGATAAAGCAACCAAAGTCATACTTTGTTGGTGTATATGGATTCCATCTCAGATCGCTTAGCATCTAGCCATCCTTACAGAGTCCCACTCCTGATGGCCTGCTCAAAACTAGTTGGGTCATCATCTCATGATGCAATCCTTGCTCCCACTGTCATGGAGAAACCAAAGTATCTCTCAGGTGGGTGAAGACCCCTATCAGATCGGCGGAGAGGCTGAGGTTCATTGGGAGCTATTGAATCCTCCGGTTCTACCAAATCGTCAGATGCAGTTTGTATAGCTGGAACTCCTTCCAGTTCTACCTCATGACCACAAATTTGTTTCCAAAATAAATTCCTTTTCCTAAAAAAGGTGGCATACCGAGAAATAAAACATCTTTTGTTCCTCGGTGCGGTAGAAGATATTCCATTGCAAATGCTTGGGATATCCAACAAATTTCCACAGAACTGACCTTGCCTCGAGTTTGTCCGTATTTTGCTTTTAGACATGTAGAGTTCCTAGGCACACACAAGAGGTCTCACAAGGAATCAACCATGCCAATTTCAAATTTTAACGGTGCCGAGAAACCCTAATACGGATCGTTGGCTAGATGTTTAGGCGAAAAAGAAACTAGTTAACAACTTAACTAAAGTTTAAACGGAAATACAACCTTTGTAGATCCGGTGCTCCACCTCCATAGCTCCGCAACGAAGTCCCCTCGCTGTCCAAATGAATTCCCGGGCTCTAGCGTCGGCTTCGTCGGAGAAATGGCGAGCTAGGTCGTCGATGTCCATGCCGAAGATGATCTACGTCGAGGCATCGCTAGATCAAGCTCCACCTTCACCAAGTCATGAAAACTTGTGAAGGAAACACACTCTACTACTTGGCAAGAGGTAGAGGATGAAGAAATAGGAAGTGGGTAGACTTTAGAATTGGATTTCTCACTCATTTCCATCAATCACCATTGATGGAGCTTGCTTTCTTCAAGTGAAGAAAGGAAGAAGAAGAAGAATTATGTTATGATAAGTTAATTGAAAAAGAAAAGAATAATCAATCCTTATCATAACATGACCATAGTTAAGTGTAGAGAACTAATCATGGTTTAATGCAATGGTTAGGGTTAAGCTAAAAACAAAATGGTCATCAAGTCAAAGATTCATGAAGCTTCATGAATGAACAAAAGAAATGCCACCATTTTATCATTTCATTTCCTTTTTCCAATAAGAAAAAGATTAATAAATAAATGAATAAAATGAATAAGCAAATAGTAAACCCTAACCATTCCATTAACCAAGGTTTAATTCTATACACTTAATTAAAAAGGCATGTATCATCAAACATGATACAAGCATGTGCACAAAATCATATCGCATATGCAATGCGCACACCCGAGCGAGAAAATCCATTTAAAGTGAACCGATACTAGTTAATGCAAAGTAATATATCAAATATATAATTATGCATTAAATCATTAAATCAACACTTGATTTAACGATCCGGTCATATCGCATATAACCGACTAGTATCATTAGTAACAACTTATCGAATCAACACTTGATCCGATAACCCGGCTATATCGCATATAACCGATCAATGTCACATCACGAGAATCGAATACAGTATCACATACTGGTATTATTCTCGGTCCCGCACATATCTCATATGCGCTCCTATTTCGTTTTGCTTGAGCCAGGAAACCTCTGTGTAGGACTCTAAAGACTCGTCAATACGCCGGCAGCAGATGATGATCATATCAAGCATCCACAAGCCGCAAGCGGTCTGCTAAACGTAACGGCCACCTGGGTATTGAGCGATCAGAAGATCGACGAGCAAGCCCGCTAACACTCCTGTGAATCCAACCAGTAACACTTACCGTACAGTCCGGTCTATCCGTCTGATATGTCGCATATCTCGCCTAGGGGTGGTAAACGTCAGACCCCAATAGCTTGATAAGTCGTTTCGATATGAGGTCTATAACAATTCGAGAAACTACTGGTAACACTTACCAGTAAATCTCAGCAACCCTGGCCAGGGATTTTCTGTTATAGCCAATCGCACACAGCGCAACATCAACTCCTATACCGGGAGAGACGAATCCTCTCCTATCGCTCATTGCCTCCATGTGACTCGGGACTGTACCCAAAAACCACCGTTTTGCACGCCCTCTTAGACGTGGTAAGATGGAAATCAAAGCACAGTGGAAACCACACAAGACTCTATGACGATCTCGGGTCTACAGACTAACCTGTACCAGTGTCACCAGAGAACTGCCATCTGACGTGAGGTATAATACCATCTGGGAGTTCTCGGCGAGTCCGTCCAGTGTACCCAGTCTCCACTGAGCACCCGTATATCATCTCTGATGTCAAACACCAATGGATATGGGATCATCCATCGCCCATCTGTATGGGTCGAGAAGGTACACGCTAGTCTACTCTGGTATATTGATGCCCCGTCTTGATACACCCACGACTAGGGACCTTGAAGGATGTACTTATGGACCACCATGTCCCCACTAGTATGATCCGCATCATAGTCCAGGTAGTCAAGTACACATCCTAAGGGCTTTACCAACATGTAACAGAGAGACAATCATCATACATGTTAAGGTAAAGAGTAACCAGATAGCATACTATCAAGTCGAGCGAGAAAGTCCTCCCTATATATGTCCCAGCATCCACTACCATATACATCCTATGTACAGTAATGGTCTCTAGGGCATACATATAACTAACAATCTCCCACTTGCACTAGGGCCATCTGTTGCAGTGGTTGCAGTATCTCATACTCAACCATCCCATGAAAGTCTCTCTCTGGGAAAAGGCCTTTGTGAGTGGATCCGCTGTGTTGTCCTCTGAGTCTGCTCTCCATACCTCGATCTCCTTGGAGATCAACCATTTCCATGATCAGCTGATACTGCCTTAGAATATGTCTGGATCACTGATGGGACCGGCGTTCCTTGGCATAAGCCACAACTCCATTGTCTCACAATGGTTGGAACGTAGTTCATCTCATGAACCAATATACACCCAAACATCCTCTTTGGTAGCATGTTAAGTAGCGATGTATCCTGCCTTTATCGTCTAGTAGGTCACGGTATCTGGCTTAGAACTCATCCAACATACCGTCCCTTTACTGAGGGTAAAGACAATGCCTGCGACTGACATTCAGTCGTCTTTATCACCCTGGAACCCTTTCTGTGATTCTCCCCAGGATCAACTGATACCATCTCACTACAGCTAGTGAGTATCCTAACATCCATTTAGATCTATCTCATAGATCCAAAGTCCAGGATTTAGTAGGTATCACTTTAATCCTATGTGGAGAATCATTGTGATAAACGGAGATTGATCGAGCGTAGCATAAGAAATTCCTTTCTTATCAAGAGTATGTCATCCACGTACTCTACGAGGATCACCACCATACTCCCTACTACCTTTTTGTTTATACAAGGTTCATCTACCATTTTGATGATGTCAAACTCTTTGACTACTTCATCAAAACAGATGTTCCAACTCCGCGATGCCTGCTTTATCCTATAAAGCATCTTGCACACGTTTCCGCTGCTCCCACTGTCTACGAGGCCCTCTGGCTGTGTACTTATAGACGCCCTCTTCCAAATCATCATTTAGAAAAGCAGTCAAGACACCCAACCACCAGATATCGTAGTCATGGTATGTAGCCGTGGCAAGTAGGATCTGGATGGACTTAAGCATAGACCCTTAGAAAAGGTTTCAACATAATCCACACCTGGTCAATGATGCAAACCTTTAACAAGTCTAGCTTTGAAAGTCTCAACTTTTCCATCTACACCAAGTAATCTTCTCAAGATATACTTGCTCCTGATGGGGATTTAACCCTTCAGATATAGCAACCAAAGTCCATACTTTGTTGGTGTACATGGATTCCATCTCAGATCACTAAGCATCCAGCCATTCTTACAGAGTCTTACTCCTGATGGCCAGCTCGAAACTAGTTGGGTCATCATCTCATGATGCAATCCTCGCTCTCACTGTCATAGAGAAACAGAAGTATCTCTCAGGTGGGTGAGGAACCCTACTAGATCGGCGGAGAGGCTGAGGTTCGTTGGAATCTACTGAATCCTTTTGTTCTATCAAATCATCAGCTGCAGTCTGTATAGCTGGAACATTTCCAGTTCTACATAACAGACCTTGCCTTGAGCTTGTCCGGATTTTGCTTTTAGACAAAGGCTGGACAACCCCAAATCTTAACTAGCTTAAGATATGGGCTCTTCCCTTTCCATATCACATATGAAGTGGTAGGCATCTGATTTGATTCGAACCCTATTCAATAGGTATGCAACTTCTCAAGTGCATAACACCCAATAGGAAAAAGGTAACTCAGTAGTACTCATCATAGAGCACACCATATCATATAGGGTGTGATTGCTCCGCCCCGATATACCATCGTGCTATGGTGTATCCGGAGGAGTAATGCCGAGAGAGAATCTCATTCTCTTTTAGAATAGTCTAGGAATTCCGTGCTCAAGTATTCTCCTCCTTGATCTCATCAAAGGACATAATACTTATACCCGTATTGGTTCTCTACTTCTAACTTATATTCTGTGAATATCTCAAAAGGTTCGGACTTGTGTTTCAACAGGAACATATGTCTGAATCTTGAGAGATTATCAGAGAATGTAATGAAGTACAAAGAACCGGTCTTGGCATGTGTAGACAGGGGACCTTTATACATCAACATGTATCATCCCAAGAGTTCACTAACTCTTTCTCTGTTTCCAATAAACGGAGCTATGATCATCTCATCTCTGTGACATGACTGGCAAGTTTCACAAGATGTAAATTCAAACTAATTTAAATATGCATCTTTATGAAACTCTAGCTAGTCGGGTCGCATTGATATGACCTAGTCTACAATACCTCAAGAAGAATTCGTTCATTTCTGAACTCTTCCTCTTTTGTGTGTTCCGTATACTAAGAACTGTAGTTTGATTTAGAATATTAATGCTTTTAGATAACGTGCCTGAACCGATCAACTTTTGATATAGGAAATGTTCAAAACATTATCCAACAATACAAAATTTTATCATTTCTTTACTAATAAAGAGACTGATATGATTTTGTATATCAGGTTCGGTATCTAACAACATTCGTTCAGAATCAATGTATTGGTAATACAGGGTGACAGTGACCAACAGACTTGGCTGCAACACTTGCCCCGTTTTCTGCCTCATGAAACTTATCACCCGTTCTCAGTTCTCTACCTTTCTGTAGCCCTATGTAACATATTACATATCTGGGATCCTGATCTGGTATCACATACCCAGGATGTAAAGGATACTGAGAAACAGTTCTCTGTAATGAACACACCCGAAAATGATGCATCAGCATGCACTCTCTTCGTTTGGACGGCACGGGAATTCTGGTAATCCCCTATTTCCTGCTCTGTCTTATAACAATTATAAGTTGGAGCGGGACCAACGTTCCCCAGCTCAGTATAACAAGCGGGTTCGGTCAATATTCCGTATTATTATCTTGATTAAGGCGTGATATGGTCGCTACCTGGAGAGAGAGAGAAGAAAACACTCAGCGTGCGCTCTGCAAGAATAGATTGGTTATTTTTTTATCTAATCAAGATGGCTCCCACTGCTTTTTATCAAATCTTCCTTCAAACCCTAAAAGGAAAGACTAGCCGGGATTAATTACACACTACAAGTTCGCTAATCTTTCAGCCAGGCCAGTGTCGGTACTTTGAGGGAGGTCCCCCGTGCTTTCGCACGAACCTAATTAATGTAAACCTCGTTTTCCCAGAGGCGTAACCTCGTTAACACCTTTCTAGACACCTACTTGATCGGCTAATTGTAATGTATAAAACTCTCCCAGGAGTAACTCTTACTCGCAGCGGGTATCGGGATCCAACTATCTCATAGAAGGTATGCAATCTCATTGCAAATTTCAACACTTGAAATTCCCGATAATATTTTGCCCCTAACCTCCTATGACCTTGACAAAGGCCAACAAACCATAGGATGCTAGTCAAGTTCAACCCGTCATTTCTTGATCGAAATAAACCCACCCGCACGGCCCTTGACAAAGGCCAACAAGGTCGCACGACTACCCTAATCCAATCTGCATCATATGCATAAGCAGATAAGCACCAGTTAGCTACCGCACACTACGCCTTGACAAAGGCCAACAAACGCAGCACGAATACTAACTACTACTTATCTGAAATGACGGAGGGCTACGACAGGTTTTTCTGAAAACCCATTGCGTAATGAACTTGATATCGTTGTAGAATCAAATGATTTTGAAATGGAGTGTTTTTGAGGCTTTTCTAGTTTTGCTAAAGGAGTCACTCCCGGTGAAGGGATCGTCGGTCCTTTCCTCGTCGAATGAGGTGCGGGATATATCATATATATCACTATGCAAAGCAGAAACTCTTAAAAGCAATCAAAAGACAAACCGAGTGTGTAGCATCTGCCAGTTATTGCTAAAGGAGTCTCTCCCGGTGAAGGGATCTCGGTCCTTTCCTCATCGAATAAGGTGCAGGATATATCATATATACCGCTGTGCAAAGCAAGAACTGTAGCTACCTGTTTTAATTTGAAATTCGATTCTACAACATCTTAGGTTTCTTTTATTTCATTAATCACATTAATGAAGTCCCATCATTCAAGTACCTAAACATCATAGATAAATACGACGTACACTTATGCCATCCGCATTCGCCTCGATGTCCCCTCATGCACCGTTAGGTTAGGTAACTAACGGCAGAGCGGGGCAAGGCTAGCGCGGGTGTAAAACATATGTAACGTCTATAAAATATATCATATATACTATATACTGTATCTATCACAGAACATCACATGATCACATCACAGATATCGCAGCAGAAGAAACATATGAAATATTGGATATACTAGGACGTCCGTGTTTTCAATACGAGCCAGTATAAAACACGGATTCCACGGTCGTGATGAATAGCCAAACCCACACCCCTAGACCCCTACGAGAGCGGCAAGCAACCCTACCAATTCTGGAGTTAGGAGACCCGGACCCGACTCTTCGAGTTGGTCTCCCACTGGACTCCAGAACCCGGTTACTTGTGCCCTCCTCCTTGGGTCTATCCTAGTGCGGAAAAGTAAATAATATACAAACGGTGACAACTTCCGCAACCTGGAAGTGCCCCAATAAAAGAATATTACATACAAGTTTTTACATGAATGAAAATGAAAAACACTCATCTCACATAAAAAACCCCGGCTATTCAAAGACGACAATCCAATATAACATATCCAGCAACACATAACATCACATGTCATCAACGTAAGTAAACATGCGTATCCCAATTGTCATTGACATATAGCAACGAAACCGGCGATATCACATATTACACTTACGGTCACAGAAAATAAAGTGTAAAACTACAACAGTTGGAATCCGCAACCTGCATAGACATCGCATGCCTAATCATATGAATACCTTAGACATCACATGCCTAACTATTATAAACCCCGCATTTTAGTCTCATTATCGAAAACACTTTTCAATATCAAGTCGGGCAATTCAACAAGATTCCCGACATCATGATCGAATGCTCGTCGCAAACTTCAGTAGACGGCTGCACCCCCGATGCCGTCGATGAAGTGCACCAAGGCGGAACACCGCTGCCGCGAGCACCCGAACGGATGATTTCGGTGACGGGGTTCTCCTACAGTCACTTGGTCGGGGCTATGGAGTGTAGCAGTCTATTAAGTTTACCGGCGAGTATCCGCGTACGCTACGAGATTGCGACGGACTTTTGAACACATCAAAATTCCGTGGCAACCGATCATGTGAGACTAAACTGCTATGTTTATAACATTCATTCAGTTATCTCATAACTGCTTGTGAATTCCAATTATTGTATCACATTCCGAATAAAATAGAAAATGTTAAACTTTCCGATCGAACAATCGAACACCAAAGTTTTCCCGATACAGATCATCACATGAAACAGGTTTTAAAACATTCAGTTCATGCCTCAGTACCAACGGTCCAGCCGTAGAAGGGTCAAGCCAACGCCTCACATGTGGCACGCCGTACTGCCCCAAACCCGAAGGTTCAAAGGGCAGTTCAAGACGGTCACATAATCGAGTTAAGGTTTGTTGTCTTCTAGAGGGACCATCGCGTTACTTGCATTACTAAGAACGTCTTTAAACCTCGGAAAAATCCAACACTTGGAAATTTTCCGTCAGAGGAAACATTGGGTATTTATATCCGGTCGAACTTTTTAACATAATCAAAAATATCCGGAAAGCCACACAGACAAAATCTGATTATCCGATCGAAACTACGAACCCCCAATACACACCAGAAAATTCAACTCTTGAATAAATTTTAAAAATTCCCAGAAAACTCAGCATAATTTATCAGGAATTACTGTGTAAAGATTGAGGGCTGACGTCACCAGATAACCGCGGAACCGCCGCAGAAGCTAGGCTTCTGCCGCGGTTCCGCCGTAATAAATACTGTTCATCGAACAATTTTTGCATCGTAATTCTTATTTTTTGTTGCTGAATTTTTTAGCAATTTTTAAATCTGAAAAAACCCAGATTTTAGAAAAAGTCCAGAGAGCATGTATTGGTTAGGGTTTCAGGATCGTTCGGACTTCAAATTCCGTCTGGACTTCGCCTAAGGCTCTAGCTAGGCTCTGATACCACTGTAGGGTTCCTAGGCACACACAAGAGGTCTCACAAGGCATCAACCATGCCAATTTCAAATTTTAACGGTGCCGAGAAACCCTAATACGGATCGTTGGCTAGATGTTTAGGCGAAAAAGAAACTAGTTAACAACTTAACTAAAGTTTAAACGGAAATACAACCTTTGTAGATCCGGTGCTCCACCTCCATAGCTCCGCAACGAAGTCCCCTCGCTGTCCAAATGAATTCTCGGGCTCTAGCGTCGGCTTCGTCGGAGAAATGGCGAGCTAGGTCATCGATGTCCATGCCGAAGATGATCTACGTCGAGGCATCGCTAGATCAAGCTCCACCTTCACCAAGTCATGAAAACTTGTGAAGGAAACACACTCTACTACTTGGCAAGAGGTAGAGGATGAAGAAATAGGAAGTGGGTAGACTTTAGAATTGGATTTCTCACTCATTTCCATCAATCACCATTGATGGAGCTTGCTTTCTTCAAGTGAAGAAAGGAAGAAGAAGAAGAATTATGTTATGATAAGTTAATTGAAAAAGAAAAGAATAATCAATCCTTATCATAACATGACCATAGTTAAGTGTAGAGAACTAATCATGGTTTAATGCAATGGTTAGGGTTAAGCTAAAAACAAAATGGTCATCAAGACAAAGATTCATGAAGCTTCATGAATGAACAAAAGAAATGCCACCATTTTATCATTTCATTTCCTTTTTCCAATAAGAAAAAGATTAATAAATAAATGAATAAAATGAATAAGCAAATAGTAAACCCTAACCATTCCATTAACCAAGGTTTAATTCTATACACTTAATTAAAAAGGCATGTATCATCAAACATGATACAAGCATGTGCACAAAATCATATCGCATATGCAATGCGCACACCCAAGCGAGAAAATCCATTTAAAGTGAACCGATACTAGTTAATGCAAAGTAATATATCAAATATATAATTATGCATTAAATCATTAAATCAACACTTGATTTAACGATCCGGTCATATCGCATATAACCGACTAGTATCATTAGTAACAACTTATCGAATCAACACTTGATCCGATAACCCGGCTATATCGCATATAACCGATCAATGTCACATCGCGAGAATCGAATACAGTATCACATACTGGTATTATTCTCGGTCCCGCATATATCTCATATGCGCTCCTATTTCGTTTTGCTTGAGCCAGGAAACCTCTGTGTAGGACTCTAAAGACTCGTCAATACGCCGGCAGCAGATGATGATCATATCAAGCATCCACAAGACGCAAGCGGTCTGCTAAACGTAACGGCCACCCGGGTATTGAGCGATCAGAAGATCGACGAGCAAGCCCGCTCACACTCCTGTGAATCCAACCAGTAACACTTACCGTACAGTCCGTTCTGCCCGTCTGATATGTCGCATATCTCGCCTAGGGGTGGTAAACGTCAGACCCCAATAGCTTGATAAGTCGTGTCGATATGAGGTCTATAACAATTCGAGAAACTACTGGTACCACTTACCAGTAAATCTCAGCAACCCTGGCCAGGGATTTCCTGTTATAGCTAATCGCACACAGCGCAACATCAACTCCCTATACCGGGAGAGACGAATCCCCTCCTATCGCTCATTGCCTCCATGTAACTCGGGACTGTACCCAAAAACCACCATTTTGCACGCCCTCTTGGACGTGGTAAGATGGAAATCAAAGCACAGTGGGAACCACACAAGACTCTATGACGATCTCGGGTCTACAGACTAACATGTACCAGTGTCACCAGAGAACTGCCATCTGACGTGAGGTATAATACCATCTTGGAGTTCTCGGCGAGTCTATCCAGTGTACCCAGTCTCCACTGAGCACCCGTATATCATCTCTGATGTCAAACACCAATGGATATGGGATCATCCATCGCCCATCTGTATGGGTCGAGAAGGTACACGCTAGTCTACTCTGGTATATCGATGCCCCGTCTCGATACACCCACGACTAGGGACCTTGAAGGATGTACTTATGGACCACCATGTCCCCACTAGTATGATCCGCATCATAGTCCAGGTAGTCAAGTACACATCTTAAGGGCTTTACCAACATGTAACAGAGAGATAATCATCATACACGTTAAGGTAAAGAGTAACCAGATAGCATACTATCATGTCGAGCGAGAAAGTCCTCCCTATATATGTCCCAGCATCCACTACCATATACATCCTATGTATAGTAATGGCCTCTAGGGCATACATATAACTAACAAGATATAGGCCGGACAACCCCAAATCTTAACTGACTTAAGAGATGGGCTCTTCCCTTACCATATCACATATGGAGTGGTAAGCATCTGATTTGGTTGGAACGCCATTCAATAGGTATGCAGCTTCACAAGTGCATAACCCTCAAAAGGAAATAGGCAACTCAGTAATACTCATCATAGAGCGCACCATATCTCATAGGGTGCAATTGCTCCGCCTCGATACACCGATGTGTTGTGGTGTATGCGGAGGAGTAATACTGAGAGAGAATCTCATTCTCCTTTAGAATAGTCCAGGAATTCCGTGCTCAAGTATTCTCCTCCTGATCTCATCAAAGGACATAATACTTATACCTGTTTTGGTTTTATACTTCTAACTTATATTCATTGAATATCTCAAAAGGTCCAGACTTGTGTTTCAACAGGAACATATGTCTGAATCTTGAGAGATTATCAGTGAATGTAATGAAGTACAAAGAACCAGTCCTGGCATGTGTAGACAGGGGACCTACATACATCATCATGTATCAATCCCAAGAGTTCACTAACTCTTTCTCTGTTTCCAGTAAACGGAGCTATGGTCATCTTATCTTTGTGACATGACTGGCAAGTTTCACAAGATGTAAATTCAAACTGATTTAAATATGCATCTTTATGTAACTTCAGCTAGTCGTGTCGTACTGATATGACCTAGTCCATAATGCCTCAAGAAGGATTCGTTCATTTCTGAACTCTTCCTCTTGTGTGTGTTCCATACGTTAAGAACCGTGGTTTGATTTAGAACGTATATGCTTTTAGATAGCGTGCCTGAACCGATCAACTCTTGATATAGGAAATGTTCAAAACATTATCCAACAATACAAAATTATATCCTTCTTTACTAATAAAGAGACTGATATGATGGTGTATATCAGGTTCAGTATCTAATAACATTCGTTCAGAATCAATGTAATTGCTAATACAGGGTGATAGTTACCAACAGACTTGGCTGCAACACTTGCACCGTTTCTATCTCATGAAACTTATCACCCGTTCTCAGTTCTCTACCTATCTGTAGCCCATGTAACAAATTACATTTGCGGGATCCTGATCTGGTATCTCATACCCAGGACGTAAAGGATACTGAGAAACAGTTCTCTGTAATGAACACACCCGAAGATGATGCATCAACATGCACTTTCTTCGTTTGGGCGGCATGGGAATTCTGGTAATCCCCTATTTCCTGCTCGGTCTTATAACAGTTATAAGTTGGAGCGGGAGCAACGTTTCCCAGCGCAGTATAACAAGCTGGTTCGGTCAATACATCCATATTATTATCTTGATTAAGGCGTGACATGGTCGCTACCTGGAGGGAGAGAGAAGAAAACACTCTGCGTGCGCTCTTGCAAGATTAGATTGGTTATTATTTTATGTAATCAGGATGGCTCCCACTGTTTTTATCAAATCTTCCTTCAAACCCTAAAGGGAAAGACTAACCGGGATTAATTACACCCTACAATTTCGTCAATCTTTCAGCCAGGCCAGTGTCGGTACTTTGAGGGAGGTTCCCCGTGCTTTCGCACGGACCTAATTAAAGTAAACCTCATTTTCCCAGAGGCGTAACCCTGTTGACACCTTTCTAGACACCTACTTGATCGGCTAATTGTCCTGTGTAAAACTCTCCAAGGAGTAACTATTACTCGCAGTGGATATCGGGATCCAACTATCTCATAGAAGGTATGCAATCTCATTGCAAATTTCAACACTTGAAATTCCCGATAATATTTTGCCCCTAACGTGCTATGACCTTTACGTAAGCGAACAAACCATAGCCCGCTAGTCAAGTTCAACTCGTACATTTCTTGACTGAATTAAACCCACCCGCACGACCCTTGACGAAAGCCAACAAAGCTGTACGACTACCCTAATCCAATCGCATCATATGCAGCAGATAAGCAGCATATAGCTACCGCACACTACACCTTGACGAAAGCCAACAAATGCAGCACGAAAACTATATACAACTTATCTGAAATGACGGAGGGCTACGACAGGTTTTTCTGAAAACCTATTGCGTAATGAACTTGATATCGTTGTAGAATCGAGTGAATTTTGAAATGGAGTGATTTTGAGGCTTTTATTAGTTTTGCTAAAGAGGTCACTCCCGGTGAAGGGATCTCGGCTCTTTCCTTATGGAATAAGGTGCAGGATATATCATATATATCGTTATGCAAAGCAAAAACTCCAAAAGCAATCAAAAACAAACCGAGTGTTGTAGCATCTGCCAGTTTTTCTAAAGAGGTCACTCCCGGTGAAGGGATCTCGGCTCTTTCCTTATCGAATAAGGTGCAGGATATATCATATATATCGCTATGCAAAGCAAAAACTGTAGCTACCCTTTTTTGAAAATTTGATTCTACAACATCTTTTAGGTTTCTTTTCTCTCATTAATCACATTAATGAAGTCCCATCATTTAAGTCACCTCAACATCACAGATAAATACGACGTACACTTATGCCATCCGTATTCGCCTCGATGTCCCCTCGTGCACCGTTAGGTTAGGTAACTAACGGCAGAGCGGGGCAGGGCTAGCGCGGGTGTAAAACATAAGTAACGTCTATATAATATATCATATATACTATATACAGTATCTATCACAACATATCAAATGATCACATCACAGATATCGCATCAGAAGAATCATATGAAATAATGGATATACTAGGAGATCCGTGTTTTATTTTGAGCCTCTATAAAACACGGACTCCACGGTCGCGATGAATAGCCAAACCCACATCCCTAGACCCCTACGAGAGCGGCAACCAACCCTACCAATTCTAGAGTTAGGAGACCCGGACTCGACTCCTCGAGTTGGTCTCCCACTGTACCCTAGAACCCGGTTACTTGTGCTCCCCTCCTCGGGTCTACCTAATGAGGAAAAGTAAATAATATACAAATGGTGACATCAACCTCATCCCGGAAGTGCCCCAATAAAAGAATATTACATACATTTAATTTTACATGAATGAAAATAAAAACCCTCATCTCACATAAAATCCCCGGCTATTCAAAAACACGACGATCCAATATAACATATCCAGCAACATATAACATCACATGTCATCAACGTAAGTAAATATGCGCATCCCAATTGTCGTTGACATATAGCAACGAAACCGGCGATTTCACATATTACACTTACGGTCGCAGAAAAGAAAGTGTAAAACTACAACATTTGGAATCCACAATCTCTTTAGACATCGTAAATCCGAAATATCACATACTTCGCATTTCATGCCTAACTTTATGAATTCCACATATTGTATCACATTCCAGATAAATAGACAGTATTAAAATTTCCGATCGAATAATCAAATACCCAAGATTTCCTAAATAGCTCAACACTTGAGCGGAGTTCAAAAATTCCAGAATACGTCACAGTACCAATGGTCCAGCCGTAGAAGGGTCAAGACAACGCCTCATATGTGGTACGCCGTACTGCCCCAAACCCTAAGGTTTAGAGGCGGTTCAGACGGTCACATAATCGAGTTAAGGTTTGTGTTCTTCTAGAGGGTCCATCGCGTTACTTGCACCTTTTTCCGAAAGATTTAAACTCAAGAAAAAATCAACATTTGAAAGTTTTCATGTCGGGAAAAAGTGAGTTAATGATATCCGTTCGAACATTTTAATACTTTCTAAACTATCCGAAAAAGAACGAAATTAAATTTTCCGATCGAATCAACGAATACAAAATAATCCCCAGAACACTCAACTCTTGAGTCAGATTAAAAATACCCAGAAATATACTGAATCACCTACGGATATTACTGTACAAAACACTAACCCTAATTCTACTATTCCGCCGCAAAACCGCCGCGCAAGCAAGGTATTGCCGAGGTTCCGCGGCGCTTTAGTGGAATTAGGATGTCGTGTTTTACAGTAACTCTTAGAATTCCCTGCTGATTTTTTTGAGTATTTTTAATGCAGAAAAAATCACATTTTTACAAAATTTCCAAAGAGGGGTCTATTTCGACGTTTCGGGGTTCGATCGGAGTTTTAACTTCGTAAACACGTCGCCTAATGCTCTAGCTAGGCTCTGATACCACTGTAGGGTTACTAGGCACTCTAACAAGGTTCTACAAGGCATCAATCATGCCCAATTAAAATTTTAGCCGTACCGAACAACCCTAAACAAGATCTTTGCTAGATTATTAGGGTTTCACATGCAAGTAAATATCATTTACGACTAAGTGAATACGAAATACAACCTTTGTAGATCGTTCATTCACTTCTAAAGCTCCTTGTTGTAGTCCCTGCGCTGCGATCATGGTTCTCCCGGGCTCTCGGACGGCTCCATGAGAAGAGGGCAACGGTTTTGCTTGAAGTCTTCGAGGCCGAAGATGATCTACGTCGAGGGAATACGAACTCAAGCTACCACTTCACCAAAGTGAAGAAAACACCCTATACTAAAGTGCTAGTCTAGTAGAGGATGGTGAAATAGGAAATGGGTTCACTTTAGAATTTCTTTTCCTACATTATTTCTCTTTCTTTATCAAACCCTAGCAAGCATTTGAAGGACGAAGAAGATGAGCTCAAAAATGAGAGTGAAAAACTAATCAAGAGAGAGAGTGAACCAAGGGTGAGTTTGTTAGTTATATGTATGCCCTAGAGGCCATTACTATACATAGGATGTATATTGTAGTGGATGCTTGGACATATATAGGGATGACTTTCTTGCTCGATATGATAGTATGGTATCTGGTTACTCTTTACCTTAACGTGCACACTGATTGTCTCTCTGTTACATGTTGGTAAAGCCCTTAGGATGTATACTTGACTACCTGGACTATGATGCGGATCATACTAGTGGGGACATGGTAGTCCATAAGTACATCCTTCAAGGTCCCTAGTCATGGGTGTATCGAGACGGGGCATCGATATACCAGAGTAGACTAGCGTGTAACTTCTCGACCCATATAGATGGGCGATGGATGATCCCATATCCATTGGTGTTTGACATAAGATATGATATACGGGTGCTCAGTGGAGACTGGGTACACTGGACAGACTCGCCGAGAACTCCCAGATGGTATTATACCTTACGTCAGATGGTTGTTCTCTGGTGACACTGGTACAGGTTAGTCTGTAGACCCGAGATCGTCATAGAGTCTTGTGTGATTCCCACTGTGCTTTGATTTCCATCATACCACGTCCAAGAGGGCGTGCAAAAAGGTGGCTTTTGGGTACAGTCCCGAATCACATGGAGGCAATGAGCGATAGGAGGGGTTTCGTCTCTCCCGGTATAGGGAGTTGATGTTGCGCTGTGCTCGATTGGCTATAACAGGAAGTCCTTGGCCAAGGCTGCTTTAGGGATTTACTGGTAAGTGTTACCAGTAGTTTCTCGACCCGTTATGAGCCTCATATCGACACGACTTATCGAGTTATTGGGGTCTGACGTTTACCACCCCTAGGCGAGATATGCAACATATCAGACGAACAGACCGGACTGTACGGTAAGTGTTACTGGTTGGATTCACAGGAGTGTGAGCGGGCTTGCTCGTTGATCTTCTGATCGCTCAATACCCGGGTGGCCATTACGTTTAGCAGACCGCTTGCGGCTTATGGGTGTTTGATATGATCATCACCTACTGTTGGCGTATTGACGAGTCTTTAGAGTCCTACACAGAGGTTTCCTGGATCAAGCGAAACGAAATAGGAGCGCATATGAGATATGTGCGGGACCGAGAATAATACCCGTATGTGATACTGTATTCTATTCTCGCGATTTGTATCATCAGTCGGTTATATGTGATATAGCCGGGTTACCGAATCAAGTGTTGATTCGATATATTGATACACTTGATATTAGTCGGTTATATGCAGTATGACCGGATCATTAAATCAAGTGTTGATTTAATGATTTAATGTATAATTATATATTTGATATATTACTTTACATTAACTAGTATTTGTTCACTTAAGATTGATTTTCTCACTTGATGTGCACAAGTTGTATATGAGATATATTTTTGTGCACTAGTTTGTATCATGTTTGATGATACATGCAAACTTGGGTGTGTGCATGGATTATACCATGTTTAGGTTAAAGGTTTAGTTTTTTATTTAATTTATTTGATTTATGTAAAATAAAATGGTGTCTTACTTTGTCTTTGCTTGAAGCTTCATGAAGCTTTCAAGCATCTTTGACAAAGTCCACCATTTTGTTTTACATAAGATTTTCCTTAACCTAACCTTTAACTTAAACTTGAGTTTAGTCTCTACAAAGGTTAATCTCACCCATGGTTGCAAGATGATAACTTCACTTGATTATTCTTTTCACACAATTCTTTTTCCATTCTTTTCTTCTTCTTCTTCATGAAGAAAAGAAAACCTTGCTAGAAAATTCCAAGTGTTGAAATCAAGTGAGAAATCCAAATCCCAAGTGAACCCACTTCCTATTTATTCATCCTCTACCACTTTCCATGTTGTATAGGGTGTTTTCATCACAAGTTTCATGACCTAGTGAAGATGGAGCTTGAGTTTGAGTCGCCTCGACGTAGATCATCTTCGGCATCGAAGTCAACGACCTAGCCCGATCATTTCTCCGACGAAACCATCGCTAGAGTCAAGGATTCCGATGATCGCAGCGGAGGGACGTCATCACAGAGCTTTAGAAGTGGAGGACCGAATCTACAATGGTTGTAATCCCTTTCACTTACTAGCACAGTAGTTTGCTTGCATAGTTTTCGCCTAATCTCTAGTTAACGATCTTACATAGAGTTGTTAGGCACATAAAAATTTAAATTTGTCATGGTAGATGCCTTCTGGAACCTCTTAAGTGTGCCTAGGAATCCTACAGTGGTATCAGAGCCTAGCTAGAGCTTTAGGCGAAGTGTAGACGAAGTTAGAGATCCGATCGAACCCCGAAACCCCGATCAAAACCCTTCTCTGTACATTTTTTCAAACTGTGGATTTTTGTGAATTAAAAATGCTCAGAAAATTATGCAGGAAAATATAAGAATTACTGTGAAGAACGAACCCCTAACTCAAAAATTTGACCGCGGAACCGCGGCCAAACTAAGGGTTTGGCGGCGGTTCCGCGTCCCAAATTGTGAATTAGTCCCTCAAACTTCACATATTTATTCTTAGGTCCTTTCTTGTCATTTTTTTCTGGGAATTTTTTAATTCCACTCAGGTGTTGAGTTTTCTAGGGTTTTATTGGGGACTCGTTAATTCGATCGGATAATTTAACTTCGTTTATATTTTTCCGGATATTTTAGAAACTGTTAAAAAGTTCGACCGGATATAAATACCCATTTTTTCCCTGCCGGGAAATTTCCAAGTGTTGGATTTTTCCGTAGTTTAAGAACGTTCTAAGTAGTGCAAGTAACGCGATGGACCCTCTAGAAGACAACAAACTTTAACTCGATTATGTGACCGTCTTGAACTGCCCTTTGAACCTTAGGGTTTGGGGCAGTACGGCGTGCCACATATGAGGCGTTGGCTTGACCCTTCTACGGCTGGACCGTTGGTACTGTGGCATGAAGTGGATGTTTTTAAACTTATTTCATGTGTTGAGATTTTCGGGAAAACTTTGGCGTTTGATTATTCGATCGGAAAGTTTAACATTGTCTATTTATCTGAAATGTGATGCAATATTTAGAATCCACAAGTAGTTATGAGATAACTGAATGAATGTTATAAATCTAGCACTTTAGTCTCACTTGATCGGTTGCCACGGAATTTTGATGTGATCAAAAGTCCGTCTCAATCGCGTTGCGTACACGGATACTCGCCGGGTAAACTTAATAGACAGCCACGCTCCATAGCCCCGACCAAGTGACTGTAGGAGAACCCCGTCGCCGAAAGCATCCGTTCGGGTGCTCGCGGCAGCGGTGTTCCGCCTTGGTGCACTTCGTCGACGGCAACCGGGGGTGCGGCCGTCTACTAAAGTTTGCGACGAGCATTCGATCAGGATGTCGGGAATCTTGCTGAATTGCCCGACTTGATATTGAAAAGAGTTTTCGATAATGAGACTAAAATGCGGGGTTTATAATTGTTAGGCATGCGATGTCTAAGGAATTCATTTGGTTAGGCATGCGATGTCTAAAGGGGTTGCGGATTCCAACTGTTGTAGTTTTACACTTTCTTTTCTGTGACCGTAAGTGTAATATGTGATATCGCCGGTTTCGTTGCTATATGTCAAGGACAATTGGGATGCGCACATTTACTTACGTTGATGACATGTGATGTTATGTGTTGCTGGATATGTTATATTGGATCGTCACGTTTTGAATAGCCGGGGGTTTTATGTGAGATGAGAGTTTTTATTTTCATTCATGTAAAATTTATAGTATGTAATATTCTTTTATTGGGGCACTTCCGGGTTGAGGTTGATGTCACCATTTGTATATTATTTACTTTTCCGCACTAGGATAGACCCAAGGAGGAGAGCACAAGTAACCGGGTTCTAGAGTCCAGTGGGAGACCAACTCGAGGAGTCGAGTCCGGGTCTCCTAACTCTAGAATTGATAGGGTTGCTTGCCGCTCTCGTAGGGGTCTAGGGGTGTGGGTTTGGCTATTCATCGCGACCGTGGAATCCGTGTTTTATACAGGATCGTATTGAAAACATGGACGTCCTAGTATATCCAATGTTTCATATGTTTCTTCTGCTGCGATATCTATGATGTGATCATTTGATATGTTGTGATGAATACTGTATATAGTATATATGATATATTATATAGACGTTACTTCTGTTTTACACTCGCGCTAGCCCTGCCCCGCTCTGTCGTTAGTTACCTAACCTAACGGTGCACGAGGGGACATCGAGGCGAATGCGGATGGCATAAGTGTACGTCGTATTTATCTGTGATGTTTAGGTGATTTAAATGATGGGACTTCATTAATATGATTAATGAAAGAAAAGAAACCTAAAAGATGTTGTGGAATCGAATTTTCAAAAACAGGTAGCTACAGTTCTTGCTTTGCATCGTGGTGTTCCTTGTAGAACATCCTGCACCTTATTCGATAAGGAAAGGGCCGAGATCCCTTCACCGGGAGTGACCCCTTTAGCAATAACTGGCAGATGCTACAACCCTCGGTTTGTCTTTTGATTGCTCCTATAGTTCTTGCTTTGCACAGCGGTATATATGATATATCCTGCACCTTATTTAATGAGGAAAGGGCCGACGATCCCTGCACCGGGAGTGACCCCTTTAGCAAAACTAGAAAAGCCTCAAAAACACTCCATTTCAAAATCATTTGATTCTGCAACAATATCAAGTTCATTACGCAATAGGTTTTCAAAAAAAACCTGTCGTAGCCCTCCGTCATTTCAGATAAGTCCTACTTAGTATTCGTGCTACGTTTGTTGACCTCCGTCAAGGCGTAGTGTGCGGTAGCTAACTAGTATTTATCTGCTTATGCATATGATGCAGATTGGATTAGGGTAGTCGTACGACCTTGTTGACCTCCGTCAAGGGTCGTGCGGGTGGGTTTGATTCAATCAAGAAATGACGGGTTGAACTTGTTAGTTATATGTATGCCCTAGAGGCCATTACTGTACATAGGATGTATATTGTAGTGGATGCTGGGACATATATAGGGAGGACTTTCTTGCTCGACATGATAGTATGCTATCTGGTTGAACTTTACCTTAACGTGTATACTGATTGTCTCTTTGTTACATGTTGGTAAAGCCCTTAGGATGTGTGCTTGACTACCTGGACTATGATGCGGATCATACTAGTGGGGACATGGTAGTCCATAAGTACATCCTTCAAAGTCCCTAGTCGAGGGTGTATCGAGACGGGGCATCGATATACCAGAGTAGACTAGCGTATACCTTCTCGACCTATACAGATGGGCGATGGATGATCCCATATCCATCGGTGTTTGACACCAGAGATGATATACGGGTGCTCAGTAGAGACTGGGTATACTGGACGGACTCGCCGAGAACTCCCAGATGGTATTATACCTCACGTCAGATGGCAGTTCTCTGGTGACACTGGTACAGAGTAGTCTGTTGACCCGAGATCGTCATAGAGTCTTGTGTGGTTCCCACTGTGCTTTGATTTCCATCTTACCACGTCCAAGAGGGCGTGCAAAACGGTGGTTTTTGGGTACAGTCCCGAGTCACATGGAGGCAATGAGCGATAGGAGGGGATTCGTCTCTCCCGGTATAGGGGGTTGATGTTGCGCTGTGTTCGATTGGCTATAACAGGAAGTCCCTGGCCAGGGCTGCTCAGAGAATTGCTGGTAAGTGTTACCAGTAGTTTCTCGACCCGTTATGAGCCTCATATCGACACGACTTATCGAGCTATTGGGGTCTGACGTTTACCACCCCTAGGCAAGATATGCGACATATCAGACGATCAGACCGTACTGTACGGTAGTGTTACTGGTTGGATTCACAGGAGTGTGAGCGGGCTTGCTCGTCGATCTTCTGATCGCTCAATACCCGGGTGGCCGTTACGTTTAGCAGACCGCTTGCGGCTTGTGGATGTTTGATATGATCATCATCCGCTGCCGGCGTATTGACGAGTCTTTAGAGTCCTACACAGAGGTTTCCTGGCTCAAGCGAAACGAAATAGGAGCGCATATGAGATATGTGCGGGACCGAGAATAATGCGTGTATGTGATACCGTATTCTATTCTCGCGATGATTGTATCGAAAGGTTGTATGCGATATAACCTAGGTATCGAATCAAGTATTGATTCGATAAGCCGATACATTGAATACTAGTCGGTTGTGTGCGACATGACCGGATCATTGAATCAAGTGTTGATTTAATGATTTAATGCATAATTATATATTTGATATATTACTTTGCACTAACTAGTATTGGTTCACTTTAAACGGATTTTCTCACTTGGTTTGTGCACATTGTATATGTGATATACTTTTGTACACTTGATTATATCATGTTTGATGATACATGTTTAACTATAGTTAAGTGTAATGAATTAAGCCATGGTTAAACTAATGATTAGGGTTTTCTTTTTATTACTTATTTATTTATTTATTTTGAATAGATAAGAAAAGAATGGTTGCTAATTTTGGAGTTTAGTTGAAGCTTCATGAAGCTTTGACTTTGTAACCATTCTTGTCTTCATCTTAAACCCTAACCATTAATCTAACCTTAGTTAATTCTCTACACTTGACCATGGTTCTAATATGATAAGTATTCATTTTCTTTTCCAATTATATTAATCTTATCATATTATTCTTCTTCTTCTTCCATGCTTCAAGTGAAGAAAAGCTTGCCTCCATCAATGGCAAGTGATGAAAAAGAGTGAGAAATCCAAATCTAAAGTCTACCCACTTCCTATTTCTTCATCCTCTACCTCTTGCCAAGTAGTAGAGTGTGTTTTTTTCACAAGTTTCATGACTTGGTGAAGTGAGAGCTTGATCTTGCGATGCTTCGACGTAGATCATCTTCGGCATGGACATCGACGACCTAGCTCGCTTATTCTTCGACGAAGCCGACGCTAGAGCCCGGATTCCTTTTGGACAGCGGAGAGGACTTCGTTGCGGAGCTATGGAGGTGGAGAACCGGATCTACAAAGGTTGTATTTCCGTATCTCTTAGTTAATTGTTAACTAGATTAGTTTTTCGCCTAGACATCTAGCCGACGATCCGTAGTTTAGGGTTTGTAGGCACCGTAAAATTTTAATATGGCATGTTCGATGCCTTGTGAGACCTCCTTGGGGTGCCTAGGAACCCTACAGTGGTATCAGAGCTACTAGGCATTGGATGTCGACCTATGGGGGGTTCTCACTGTGTGACAGTGTGGCGAAGCATAGGCTCTTACCCCCAGGGTGTCCCGAGACCGGAAGGTGTTCCGGCGGGTTGTAGTCCTCGCGAGGGGGCATGCGTAAAAAGTAGCGGCTGAGGGACCCGTTGGTGCCACGGCGACCCCATTGGATGGGGTGGCTGCCTGACCTACAGTGGTATCAGAGCTTAGCTAGAGCCTTAGGCGAAGTCCAGACGGAATTTGAAGTCCGAACGAACCCGAAACACCAAATCAATCTTGCTCTCTGTACTTTTTTGAAACAGTGAGTTTTTCCAAATTAAAAATTGCTAAAAAATTCAGCAGGGAAAACTAAGAATTACGGTGCAAAAAGTTTCTGGTGAACAGTAATTTTCGCGGCGGATCCGCGGCAGAATCATGGCTTCTGCGGCGGATCAGCGGCCCAATGATGACGTCATCCTCCACTATTTGCACAGTAACTCTTATTATTTTATTCTGGATTTTCTGGGAATTTTTAATACTGTTTCCAGAGTTGTATTTTCTGGGATTGTTTTGGGGATTCGGTGTTTCGATCGGGGTATCAAATTTTGTCTATGTGGCTTTCCGGATAAATTTTTAGAATATGTTAAAAAGTTCGACCGGATATAAATACCCAATTTTTCCCCTGTCGGGAAATTTCCAAGTGTTGGATTTTTCCGTAGTTTAACGACGTTCTAAGTAGTGCAAGTAACGCGATGGTCCCTCTAGAAGACAACAAACCTGAACTCGATTATGTGACCGTCTTGAACTGCCCTTTGAACCTTCGGGTTTGGGGCAGTACGGCGTGCCACATGTGAGGCGTTGGCTTGACCCTTCTACGGCTGGACCGTTGGTACTGAGGCATGAACGGAATGTTGTTAGACTTATTTCATGTGTTGATCTGTATCGGGAAAACTTGGGTGTTCGAATATTCAATCGGAAAGTTTAACATTTTCTGTTTATCTGGAATGGGATACAATAATTGGAATTCACAATAGTTATGAGATAACTAAATGAATGTTATAAAATTAGCAGTTTAGTCTCACTTGATCGGTTGCCACGGAATTTTGATGTGATCAAAAGTCCGTCGCAATCACGTAGCGTACGCGGATACTCTCCGATAAACTTAATAGACAGCCTCACTCCATAGCCCCGACCAAGTGACTGTAGGAGAACCCCGTCGCCGAAAGCATCCGTTCGGGTGCTCGCGGTAGCGGTGTTCCTCCTTGGTGCACTTCGTCGACGGTAACGGGGGTGCGGCCGTCTGCTGAAGTTTGCGACGAGCATTCGATCAGGATGTCGGGAATCTTGTTGAATTGCCCGACTTCATATTGAAAAGTGTTTTCGATTTTGAGACTAAAATGCGGGGTTTATAATTGTTAGGCATGCGATGTCTAAGGAATTCATTTGGTCAGGCATGCGATGTCTGAGGTGGTTGCGGATTCCAACTGTTGTAGTTTTACACTTTCTTTTCTGTGACCGTAAGTGTAATATGTGATATCGCCGGTTTCGTTGCTATATGTCAACGACAATTGGGATGGACATATTTACTTACGTTGATGACATGTGATGTTATGTGTTGCTGGATATGTTATATTGGATCGTCGTGTTTGAATAGCCGGGGGTTTTTATGTGAGATGAGTGTTTTTCATTTTCATTCATGTAAAAACTTGTATGTAATATTCTTTTATTGGGGCACTTCCAGGTTGCGGAAGATGTCACCTTTTGTATATTATTTACTTTTCCGCACTAGGATAGACCCAAGGAGGAGGGCACAAGTAACCGGGTTCTGGAGTCCAGTGGGAGACCAACTCGAGGAGTCGAGTCCGGGTCTCCTAACTCCAGAATTGGCAGGGTTGGTTGCCGCTCTCGTAGGGGTCTAGGGGTGTGGGTTTGGCTATTCATAACGACCGTGGAATCCGTGTTTTATACTGGCTCGTATTGAAAACACGGACGTCCTAGTATATCCAATATTTCATATGATTCTTCTGCTGCGATATCTGTGATGTGATCATGAGATGTTCTGTGATAGATACAGTATATAGTATATATGATATATTATATAGACGTTACTTATGTTTTACACCCGCGCTAGCCCTGCCCTGCTCTGCCGTTAGTTACCTAACCTAACGGTGCACGAGGGGACATCGAGGCGAATGCGGATGGCATAAGTGTACGTCATATCTATCTGTGATGTTTAGGTATTTAAATGATGGGACTTCATTAATGTGATTAATGAAATAAAAGAAACCTAAGATGTTGTAGAATCGAATTTCAAAATAAAACAGGTAGCTACAGTTCTTGCTTTGCACAGCGGTATATGAGATATATCCTGCACCTTATTCGATGAGGAAAGGACCGAGATCCCTTCACCGGGAGTGATTCCTTTAGCAATAACTGGCAGATGCTACACACTCGGTTTGTCTTTTGATTGCTTTTAAGTGTTTTTGCTTTGCACAGTGATATATATGATATATCCCGCACCTCATTCGACGAGGAAAGGACCGACGATCCCTTCACCGGGAGTGACTCCTTTAGCAAAACTAGAAAAGCCTCAAAAGCACTCCATTTTTTAAAATCATTTGATTCTACAACGATATAAAGTTCATTACGCAAAAGGTTTTCTTAAAAACCTGACGTAGCCCTTCGTCATTTCAGATAAGTCCTAGTTAGTATTCGTGCTGCGTTTGTTGACTCAGTCAAGGCGTAGTGTGCGGTAGCTGATTAGTGCTTATCTGCAATGCATATGATGCGATTGGATTAGGGTAGTCGTGCGGCCTTGTTGACTCAGTCAAGGGTCGTGCGGGTGGGTTTAATTCAATCGAGAAATGACGGGTTGAACTTTACTTGCGGTCTATGGTTTTTTGACTCAGTCAAGGTCATAGATCGCATGGGGCAAAATATTATCGGGAATTTCAAGTGTTGAAATTTGCAATGAGATTGCATACCTCCTATGAGATAGTTGGATCCCGATACCCGCTGCGAGTAAGAGTTACTCCTGGGAGAGTTTTATACATTACAATTAGCCGATCAAGTAGGTGTCTAGAAAGGTGTTAACGAGGTTACGCCTCTGGGAAAATGAGGTTTACATTAATTAGGTTCGTGCGAAAGCACGGGGGACCTCCCTCAAAGTACCGACACTGGCCTGGCTGAAAGATTGGCGAACTTGTAGTGTGTAATTAATCCCGGCTAGTCTTTCCTTTTAGGGTTTGAAGGAAGATTTGATAAAAAGCAGTGGGAGCCATCCTGATTAGATAAAATAATAACCAATCTATTCTTGACAGAGCGCACGCTGAGTGTTTTCTTCTCTCTCTCTCCAGGTAGCGACCATATCACGCCTTAATCAAGATAATAAAACGGATTATTGACCGAACCCGCTTGTTATACTGAGCTGGGGAACGTTGGTCCCGCTCCAACTTATAATTGTTATAAGACAGAGCAGGAAATTGGGGAATACCAGATTTCCCGTGCCGCCCAAACGAAGAGAGTGCATGATGATGCATCATCTTCGGGTTTGTTCATTATACAGAACTGTTTCTCAGTATCCTTTACGTCCTGGGTATATGATACCGGATCAGGATCCCAGATATGTAATCTGTTACATAGGGCTACAGATAGGTAGAGAACTGAGAACGGGTGATAAGTTTCATGAGGCAGAAAACGGGACAAGAGTTGCAGCCAAGTCTGTTGGTCACTGTCACCCTGTATTACAATACATTGATTCTGAACGAATGTTATTAGATACCGAACCTGATATACCAAATCATATCACTCTCTTTGTTAGAAAAGAAAGGATATAATTTTGTATTGATGGATAATGTTTTGAACATTTCCTATATCAAAAGTTGATCGGTTCAGGCACGTTATCTAAAAGCATTAATGTTCTAAATCAAACTACAGTTTTTTAGTATACGGAACACACACAAGAGGAAGAGTTCAGAAATGAACGAATCCTACTTGAGGCATTGTAGACTAGGTCAGATCAATGTGACCCGACTAGCTAGAGTTACATATAGATGCATATTTAAATCAGTTTGAATTTACATCTTGTGAAACTCGCCAGTCATGTCACAAAGATAAGATGACCACAGCTCTGTTTATTGGAAACAGAGAAAGAGTTAGTAAACTCTTGGGATGATACATGTTGATGTATGTAGGTCCCCTGTCTACACATGCCAGGACTGGTTCTTTTACTTCATTACATTCTCTGATAATCTCTCAAGATTCAGACATACGTTCCTGTTGAAACATAAGTCCGAACCTTTTGAGATATTCACAGAATATAAGTTAGAAGTAGAGAACCAATATGGGTATAAGTATTATGTCCTATGATGAGATCGAGGAGGAGAATACTTGTGCACGGAAATCCTGGACTATTCTAAAGGAGAATGAGATTCTCTCTCGGCATTACTCCTCCGTATACACCATAGCACGATGGTATATCGGGGCGGAGCAATAACACCCTATATGATAAGGTGTGCTCTATGATGAGTACTACTGAGTTACCTATTTCCTTTTTGGGAGTTATGCACTTAAGAAGCTGCATACCTATTGAATAGGGTTCGAATCAAATTAATTGCCTACCATTTCATATGTGATATGGAAAGGGAAGAGCCCATGTCTTAAGCTAGTTAAGATTTGGGGTTGACCGACCTATGTCTGAAAGCAAAATCCGGACAAGCTCGAGGCAAGGACTGTAATATAGAACTGGAAAGGTTCCAGCTATACAAAATACAGCTGATGATTTGATAGAACCAAAGGATTCAGTAGATTCCAACGAACCTCAGCCTCTCCGCCGATCTAGTAGGGTTCCTCACCCACCTGAGAGATACTTCGGTTTCTCTATGACAGTGGGAGCGAGGATTGCATCATGAGATGATGACCCAACTAGCTTCGAGCTGGCCATCAGGAGTGAGACTCTGTAAGAATGGCTGGATGTTTAGTGATCTGAGATGGAATCCTTATACACCAACAAAGTATGGACTTTGGTTGCTATATCTGAAGGGTTAAATCCCCATCAGGAGCAAGTATATCTTGAGAAGATTACTTGGTGTACTTGGAAAGGTTGAGACTTTCAAAGCTAGACTTGTTAAAGGTTTTCGTCATCGACCAGGCATGGACAATGATGAAACCTTCTCAAGTGGCTATGCTTAAGTCCATCCAGATCCTACTTATCACGGCTACATACCATGACTACGATATCTGGTGGTTGGGTGTCATGACTGCTTTTCTAAATGATGTTTCAGAAGAGTACGTCTATAAGTACACAGCCAGAGGGCTTCGTAGACAGTGGGAGCAGCGGAAACGTGTGCAAGATGCTTTATAGGATAAAGCAGGTATCGTGGAGTTGGAACATCTGTTTTGGTGGATTAGTCAAAGAAGTTGACATCATCAAAATGGTAGATGAACCTTGTATAAACAAGAAGGTAGTAGGGAGTATGGTGACGATCCTCGTAGAGTACGTGGATGACATACTCTTGATAGGGAAGGAGTTTCCTATTCTGCGCTCGATCAATCTCCGCTTATCACAATGATTCTCCATATAGGATCAAAGTGATACCTCCTAAATCCTGGGTTTTGGATCTATGAGATAGATCTAATTGGATGTTAGGATTCTCACTAGTTGTAGTGAGATGGTATCAATTGATTCTGGGGAGAATCACTGGAAGGGTTCCAGGGTGATAAAGACGACTGAATGTCAGTCGCAGGCATTGTCTTTACCCTCAGTAAAGGGACGGTATGTTGGAAGAGTTCCAAGCTAGATACCGTGGCAAACTAGACGATAAAGGCAGGATACATCGCTACTTAAGATGCTACCAAAGAGGCAGTCTGGGTGTATATTGGTTCATGAGATGAACTACGTTCCAACCATTGTGAGACAATGGAGTTGTGGCTTATGCCAAGGAACGTCCGTCCCATCAGTGATCCAGACATATTCTAAGGCAGTATCACTTGATCATGGAGATGGTTGATCTCCAGGGAGATCAAGGTTAGGAGAGTAGACTCAGAGGACAACACAGCGGATCCACTCACAAAGGCCTGTTCCCTGAGAGAGACTTTTATGGGATGGTTGAGTATGAGATACTGCAACCACTGCTATCAGATGGCCCTAGTGCAAGTGGGAGATTGTTAGTTATATGTATGCCCTAAAGGCCATTACTGTACATAGGATGTATATTGTAGTGGATGCTGGGACATATATAGGGAGGACTTTCTTGCTCGACATGATAGTATGCTATCTGGTTGAACTTTACCTTAACGTGTATACTGATTGTCTCTCTGTTACATGTTGGTAAAGCCCTTAGGATGTGTGCTTGACTACCTGGACTATGATGCGGATCATACTAGTGGGGACAAGGTAGTCCATAAGTACATCCTTCAAAGTCCCTAGTCGAGGGTGTATCGAGACGGGGCATCGATATACCAGAGTAGACTAGCGTATACCTTCTCGACCCATACAGATGGGCGATGGATGATCCCATATCCATCGGTGTTTGACATCAGAGATGATATACGGGTGCTCAGTAGAGACTGGGTACACTGGACGGACTCGCCGAGAACTCCCAGATGGTATTATACCTCACGTCAGATGGCAGTTCTCTGGTGACACTGGTACAGAGTAGTCTGTTGACCCGAGATCGTCATAGTGTCTTGTGTGGTTCCCACTGTGCTTTGATTTCCATCTTACCACGTCCAAGAGGGCGTGCAAAACGGTGGTTTTTGGGTACAGTCCCGAGTCACATGGAGGCAATGAGCGATAGGAGGGGATTCGTCTCTCCCGGTATAGGGGGTTGATGTTGCGCTGTGTTCGATTGGCTATAACAGGAAGTCCCTGGCCAGGGCTGCTCAGAGAATTGCTGGTAAGTGTTACCAGTAGTTTCTCGACCCGTTATGAGCCTCATATCGACACGACTTATCGAGCTATTGGGGTCTGACGTTTACCACCCCTAGGAAAGATATGCGACATATCAGACGATCAGACCGTACTGTACGGTAGTGTTACTGGTTGGATTCACAGGAGTGTGAGCGGGCTTGCTCGTCGATCTTCTGATCGCTCAATACCCGGGTGGCCGTTACGTTTAGCAGACCGCTTGCGGCTTGTGGATGTTTGATATGATCATCATCCACTGCCGGCGTATTGACGAGTCTTTAGAGTCCTACACAGAGGTTTCCTGGCTTAAGCGAAACGAAATAGGAGCGCATATGAGATATGTGCGGGACCGAGAATAATGCGTGTATGTGATACCGTATTCTATTCTCGCGATGATTGTATCGAAAGGTTGTATGCGATATAACCTAGGTATCGAATCAAGTATTGATTCGATAAGCCGATACATTGAATACTAGTCGGTTGTGTGCGACATGACCGGATCATTGAATCAAGTGTTGATTTAATGATTTAATGCATAATTATATATTTGATATATTACTTTGCACTAACTAGTATTGGTTCACTTTAAACGGATTTTCTCACTTGGTTTGTGCACATTGTATATGTGATATACTTTTGTACACTTGATTGTATCATGTTTGATGATACATGTTTAACTATAGTTAAGTGTAATGAATTAAGCCATGGTTAAACTAATGATTAGGGTTTTCTTTTTATTACTTATTTATTTATTTATTTTGAATAGATAAGAAAAGAATGGTTGCTAATTTTGGAGTTTAGTTGAAGCTTCATGAAGCTTTGACTTTGTAACCATTCTTGTCTTCATCTTAAACCCTAACCATTAATCTAACCTTAGTTAATTCTCTACACTTGACCATGGTTCTAATATGATAAGTATTCATTTTCTTTTCCAATTATATTAATCTTATCATATTATTCTTCTTCTTCTTCCATGCTTCAAGTGAAGAAAAGCTTGCCTCCATCAATGGCAAGTGATGAAAAAGAGTGAGAAATCCAAATCTAAAGTCTACCCACTTCCTATTTCTTCATCCTCTACCTCTTGCCAAGTAGTAGAGTGTGTTTTCTTCACAAGTTTCATGACTTGGTGAAGTGAGAGCTTGATCTTGCGATGCTTCGACGTAGATCATCTTCGGCATGGACATCGACGACCTAGCTTGCTTATTCTTCGATGAAGCCGACGCTAGAGCCCGGATTCCTTTTGGACAGCGGAGAGGACTTCGTTGCGGAGCTATGGAGGTGGAGAACCGGATCTACAAAGGTTGTATTTCCGTATCTCTTAGTTAATTGTTAACTAGATTAGTTTTTCGCCTAGACATCTAGCCGACGATCCGTAGTTTAGGGTTTGTAGGCACCGTAAAATTTTAATATGGCATGTTCGATGCCTTGTGAGACCTCCTTGGGGTGCCTAGGAACCCTACAGAACTTGACTAGTAGCCTATGGTTTGTTGACCTCCGTCAAGATCATAGGATGCTAGGGGCAAAACTATCGGGAATTTCAAGTGTTGCAATTTGCAATGAGATTGCATACCTTCTATGAGATAGTTGGATCCCGATACCCACTGCGAGTAATTGTTACTCCTGGGAAGTTTTACACATTACAAATAGCCGATCAAGTAGGTGTCTAGAAATGTGTCAGCGGGGTTACGCCTCTGGGAAAACGAGGTTTACTTTAATTAGGTCCGTGCGAAAGCACGTGGAACCTCCCTCAAAGTACCGACACTGGCCTGGCTGAAAGATTGGCGAACTTGTAGCGTGTAATTAATCCCGGCTAGTCTTTCCTTTTAGGGTTTGAAGGAAGATTTGATAAAAATAGTGGGAGCCATCCTGATTAGATAAAATAATAACCAATCTGATCTTGCAAGAGCGCACGCAGAGTGTTTTCTTCTCTCTCTCTCTCCAGGTAGCGACCATGTCACGCCTTAATCAAGATAATAATATGGATGTATTGACCGAACCCACTTGTTATACTGAGCTGGGGAACGTTGATCCAGCTCTAACTTATAATTGTTATAAGACCGAGCAGGAATTAGGGGAATACCAGGATTCCCATGCCGCCTAAACGAAGAAAGTGCATGAGATGCATCTCCTTCGGGTGTGTTCATTACAAAGAACTGTTTCTCAGTATCCTCTGCATCCTGGGTATTTGATACCGGATCAAGATCCCAGATATGTAATCAGTTACATAGGGCTACAGAAAGGTAGAGAACTGAGAACGGGTAATAAGTTTCATGAGACAGAAAACGGTGCAAGTGTTGAAGCCAAGTCTGTTGGTCACCGCCACCCTGTATTACCAGAATACATTGATTCTGAACAAATGTTATTAGATACCGAACCTGATATACAAAATCATATCAGTCTCTTTATTTAGATAAAGAAGGATATAATTTTGTGTTGTTGGATAATGTTTTGAATATTTCCTAAATCAAGAGTTGATCGGTTCAGGCGCGTTATCTAAAAGCATTAACGTTCTAAATCAAACTACAGTTCTTAGTATACACAACACACTCAAGAGGAAGAGTTCAGAAATGAACGAATCCTTCTTGAGGCATTGTAGACTAGGTCATATCAAAATGACCCGACTGGCTAAGTTACATTAAGATGCATATTTAAATTAGTTTGAATTTACATCTTGTGAAACTTGCCAGTCATGTCACAAAGATAATATGACCATAGCTCTGTTTATTGGAAACAGAGAAAGAGTTAGTAAACTCTTGGGATTGATACATGCTGATGTATGAAGGTCTCCTGTCTACACATGCCAAGATCGGTTCTTTGTACTTCATTACCTTCTGTGATGATCTCTCAAGATTCAGACATATGTTCCTGTTGAAACACAAGTCCGAAGATTTTGAGATATTCACAGAATATAAGTTAGAAGTAGAGAACCAACAACGGGTATAAGTATTATGTCCTTTGATGTGATCAGGGAGGAGAATACTTGAGCACGGGATTCCTGGACTATTCTAAGAATAAGATTCTCTCTCAGCATTACTCCTCCGTATACACCATAGCACGATGGTATATCGGGGCGGAGCAATAGCACCCTATGTGATATGGTGTGCTCTATGATGAGTACTACTGAGTTTCCTATTTCCTTTTAGGGAGTTATGCACTTATGAAGTTGCATACCTATTGAATAGGGTTCCGATCAAATCAGATGCCTACCATTTCATATGAGATATGGAAAGGGAAGAGCCCATCTCTTAAGTCAGTTAAGATTTGGGGTTGCCCGGCCTATATCTAAAAGGCAAAATCCGGACAAGCTCAAGGCAAAGTCAGTACTGTAGAAGTTTGTTGGATATCCCAAGCATACGCAAGGGAATATCTTCTACCTAACCGAGGAACAAAAGATGTTTTGTTACTCAGCATGCCACCTTTGTGAAAGGGAATTTCTTATGAAGAAATTTGTGGACATGAGGTAAAACTGGAAAGAGTTCCAGCTATACAAACTGCAGCTGATGATTTGGTAGAACCAAAGGATTCAATAGCAACCAACGAACCTCAGCCTCTCCACCGATCTAGTAGGGTTCCTCACCCACCTGAGAGATACTTCGGTTTCTCTATGACAGTGGGAGCAAGGATTGCATCATGAAATGATGACCCAACTAGTTTCGGGTTGGCCATCAGGAGTAGGACTCTGTAAGAATGGCTGGATGCTTATCGATCTGAGATGGAATCCTTATACACCAACAAAGTATGGACTTTGGTTACTTTATCTGAAGGGTTAAATCCCCATCAGGAGCAAGTATATCTTGAGAAGATTACTTGGTGTACATGGAAAAGTTAAGACTTTCAAAGCTAGACTTTGTTAAAGGATTTGCATCATTGACCAGGTATGGATTATAATGAAACCTTTTCTGAGTAACTATGCTTAAATCCATCCAGATCCTACTTGCCACGTCTACATACCATGACTACGATATCTGGCGGTTCGGTGTCATGACTGCTTTTCTAAATGATGTTTTAGAAGAGAGAGTCTATAAGAACACAGTCAGAGGGCTTCGTAGACAGTGGGAGCAGCGGAAACGTGTGCAAGATGTTTTATGCGATAAAGCAGGCATCGCGGAGTTGGAACATCTGTTTTGATGAGTTAGTCAAAGAGTTTGACATCATCAAAATGGTAGATGAACCTTGTATATACAAAAAGGTAGTAGGGAGTATGCTGGTGATCCTCGTAGAGTACGTGGATGACATACTCTTGATAGAGAAGGAGTTTCCTATGCTACGCTCGGTCAATCTCCGCTTATCACAAGGATTCTCTATATAGGATCAAAGTGATACCTACTAAATCCTGGGTTTTGCATCTATGAGATAGATCTAATTGGATTTTAGGATACTCACTAGTTGTAGTGAGTAGGTATCAATCGATCCTGGGGAGAAACACTGGAAAGGTTTCAGGGTGATAAGGATGACTGAATGTCAGTCGCAGGCATTGTCTTTACCCTCAATGGAGGGACGGTATGTTGGAAGAGTTCCAAGCTAGATACCGTGACATACTAGACGATTAAAGGCAAGATACATCGTTACCAAAGATGCTACCAAAGAGGAAGTCTGGGTGTATATTAGTTTATGAGATGAACTTCGTTCTTACCATTGCGAGACAATGGAGTTGTGGCTTATGCCTAGGAACGCCTGTCCCATCAGTGATTCAGACATATTCTGAGGCAGCATCACCTGATCATGGAGATAGTTGATCTTCAGGGGATCGAGGTTCAGAGAGAAGACTCAGAGGAAAACACGGCGGATCCACTCACAAAGGCCTTTTCCCAGAGAGAGACTTTTATGGGATGGTTGAGTATGAGATACTACAACCACTGCTATCAGATGGCCCTAGTGCAAGTGGGAGATTGTTAGTTATATGTATGCCCTAGAGGCCATTACTATACATAGGATGTATATTGTAGTGGATGCTTGGACATATATAGGGATGACTTTCTTGCTCGATATGATAGTATGCTATCTGGTTACTCTTTACCTTAACGTGCACACTGATTGTCTCTCTGTTACATGTTGGTAAAGACCTTAGGATGTGTACTTGACTACCTGGACTATGATGCGGATCATTCTAGTGGGGACATGGTAGTCCATAAGTACATCCTTCAAGGTCCCTAGTCATGGGTGTATCGAGACGGGGCATCGATATACCAGAGTAGACTAGCGTGTAGCTTCTCGACCCATATAGATGGGCGATGGATGATCCCATATCCGTTGGTGTTTGACATCAGAGATGATATACGGGTGCTCAGTAGAGACTGGATACACTGGACGGACTCGCCGAGAACTCCCAGATGGTATTATACCTTACGTCAGATGGCAGTTCTCTGGTGACACTGGTACAGGTTAGTCTGTAGACCCAAGATCGTCATAGAGTCTTGTGTGATTCCCACTATGCTTTAATTTCCATCATACCACGTCCAAGAGGGCGTGCAAAAAGGTGGCTTTTGGATACTGTCCCGAATCACATGGAGGCAATGAGCGATAGGAGGGGTTTCGTCTTTCCCGGTATAGGGAGTTGATGTTGCGCTGTGCTCAATTGGCAATAACAGGAAGTCCTTGGCCAAGGCTGCTTTAGGGATTTACTGGTAAGTGTTACCAGTAGTTTCTCGACCCGTTATGAGCCTCATATCGACATGACTTATCGAGTTATTGGGGTCTGACGTTTACCACCCCTAGGCGAGATATGTGACATATCAGACGAACAGACCGGACTGTACGGTAAGTGTTACTGGTTGGATTCACAGGAGTGTGAGCGGGCTTGCTCGTTGATCTTCTGATCGCTCAATACCCGGGTGGCCGTTACGTTTAGAAGACCGCTTGCGGCTTGTGGGTGTTTGATATGATCATCACCTACTGCCGGCGTATTGACGAGTCTTTAGAGTCCTACACAGAGGTTTCCTGGCTCAAGCGAAACGAAATAGGAGCGCATATGAGATATGTGCGGGACCGAGAATAATACCAGTATGTGATACTGTATTCTATTCTCGCGATTTGTATCATCAGTCGGTTATATGTGATATAGCCGGGTTACCGAATCAAGTGTTGATTCGATATATTGATACACTTGATATTAGTCGGTTATATGCAGTATGACCGGATCATTAAATCAAGTGTTGATTTAATGATTTAATGTATAATTATATATTTGATATATTACTTTACATTAACTAGTATTTGTTCATTTAAGATTGATTTTCTCACTTGATGTGCACAAGTTGTATATGTGATATATTTTTGTGTACTAGTTTGTATCATGTTTGATGATACATGCAAACTTGGGTGTCTGTATGGATTATACCATGTTTAGGTTAAAGGTTTAGTTTTTTATTTAATTTATTTGATTTATGTAAAATAAAATGGTGGCTTACTTTGTCTTTGCTTGAAGCTTCATGAAGCTTTCAAGCATCTTTGACAAAGTCCACCATTTTGTTTTACATAAGATTTTCCTTAACCTAACCTTTAACTTAAACTTGAGTTTAGTCTCTACAAAGGTTAATCTCACCCATGGTTGCAAGATGATAACTTCACTTGATTATTCTTTTCATACAATTCTTTTTCCATTCTTTTCTTCTTCTTCTTCATGAAGAAAAGAAAACCTTGCTAGAAAATTCCAAGTGTTGAAATCAAGTGAGAAATCCAAATCCAAAGTGAACCCACTTCCTATTTCTTCATCCTCTACCACTTGCCATGTTGTATAGGGTGTTTTCTTCACAAGTTTCATGACCCAGTGAAGATGGAGCTTGAGTTTGAGTAGCCTCGACGTAGATCATCTTCGGCATCGAAGTCAACGACCTAGCCCGATCATTTCTCCGACGAAACCATCGCTAGAGTCCGGGATTCCGATGATCGCAGCGGAGGGACGTCATCACGGAGCTTTAGAAGTGGAGGACCGGATCTACAAAGGTTGTAATCCCTTTCACTTACTAGCAAAGTAGTTTGCTTGCATAGTTTTCGCCTAATCTCTAGTTAGCGATCTTACATTGAGTTGTTAGGCACATAAAAATTTGAATTTGGCATGGTAGATGCCTTCTGGAACCTCTTGAGTGTGCCTAGGAACCCTACAGAGTTTATATCATATATTAACTCATGTAGAGACATAACCATGGCTAATTATAGTGGTTAGGTTTATAAATATCCTAAGTAAAACAAAACTAGTGGACTTTGGTCAATGCACTCATAAGCTTCATGAATCTTCATGCACTTGAACAATTATCCACTAATTTTGTATTTACTTTGTATATTAAAACCCTACCAATATAATTATTATGGTATAAATCTTATACACCCATGTAAGTTGTATCAACAACCATGATACAAAATGAACACAAATAAATATATATCACATATATATTAAGTTGTGCACAAGTGAGAAAAACAAATGCTTAAGTGAACCAATGTTAGTTAATGTAAATTAGTATATCACATATACAATTATACACTAAATTATTAAATCAACACTTGACTTAATAATCCGGTTATATCACATATAACCGACTAACACAAAATGTACCAACTTATCGAATCAACGCTTGATTCGATAACCCGGCTATATCACATATAACCGGCCGATACAATAGTCGCGAGAATAAAATACGGTATCACATACACGCATTATTCTCGGTCCCTCACATATCACATATGCGCTCTTATTTCATTTTGCCTGAGCCAGTAAAACCTCTATGTAGGACTCTAAAGACTCGCCAATACGCCGGCAGCAGGTGATGATCATATCAAGCACCCACAAGCCGTCAGCGGTACTAGCTAGACGTAACGGCTATCCGGGTATTGAGCGATCAGAAGATCAGCAAGCAAGCCCGCTCCAACTCCTGCAAAAAGCCTGACAGTGACACTACCGTACAGTCCGGTGTCACGCCCTGAAAGTACAGAACATGACCGGCACTTAAACTACGAAACGTCTCGAGGCGTACGTAATCTAAGTAAGCCGAAAACCCAGAAATCCAAACCAAGAAAAGTAGTAGAGTGAAGGAAAACCAATTTAAAATCAAGTAGTTTTAATAGCATAAGCCGAGTTATGCGGTTTTAAAAACATCAAGTATTTCCTGAAAATTTCGGCAGAGTCTCCTTTGCAAATACTGGCTCCCAAACGGGATACAACATGAATAGTATACGAAATTAATAAAAAGACATCCCCAAGCGGGAGCTAGCTCTTCGTCAATCGACGGTCACAACCACACAAGCAATATAATATACAACGCCAAGGGTGAGGATCAAAACTCAAAAGGAAACTCAAAACAGCAAGAAATCCATAGAAATACAACGCGCGACTCTAAGGTCGAAAGAATAAACATCACTGGTCTCTATCTGAGATAAATACAAGTTTGGTTGATGTAACTTCTAGATACAACTGAATAATAATATACAATGTATAATGATGGGTACGATACAAATAAACCCACCTACTAGCAAGTCACCCGAACGAAACTGTACCCGCAAAGCCGTAAAGAAACCTGTACGGCGAAACCTGCAAGAAACTGGGGCACAACGGGGGTGAATTGCCAACTCGTGAATAGAAGAACATCTACGAATAGAAATCGCATGTATGACGCAATCCTAGGTCATACGATCAATATATATAATTCTCAAATAAAACCAGCAGTCTATAACAATGACTAGGGTAAATATCTAACCCGAGTATAATCTCATGTGCCCGTGTCAGTGCCTCAGGTAGCAATATATCATGAATGAGGTATGAATGCATGAAAACAGATTACATGTAAATGAAGAAATTGTTTTCATAATTTAGTGAGATTTCCTTTTTATTTTTAAAATGAGGTATCATAAATGAAATCAGCTTCAACAGTGTCTAGCATCGACACAAAACATAAATCTCAAAGTCTCGAAACCTCAGGCTCCGGCTATCCGGACTGGCCTGCATCATCAAATCTCAGTACCTCAATATCTCAAAATTTCAATGTCTTAATCTCAATATCCAGGGCGCCGTCAGTCCAGACCGGCCCCTACCATCCATCTCAAGACCACGACGGTATCCTCCGGATATCCGACGCGTCGGGTAATATCACCGGTCGGTAGTGCTCCCCTGCCAGGCTCAACGTCAACAACACGGCCTTCTCGCCCCGGGGTACCGCACCGGGCCCACCATGTACCCGAAACGGATCATCCAACTCCTCGAATCGGGTCTCGAAATCCATCAGCAAACTCATGGTGGACGACTCATACATCATGGGAAAACCGCATCTTTATTTAAAAAGAGAGAAAGCAGTTTATATATGTTTTGCGGTTTTCCTCCAAATCCAGAAAATATCATGGAAATCTGAATCATCAATAGCATGTAAAACCATGAATATAAGCATGAGAATGAATAACAGTATGCATGAAGCGACAAGTAATCACTACAATATCTAAGCTGGCATATAAGGTATGTACACTAATATTATGTCAAACTACTGGCTATCAAGCTAAGTTAAGCAATTATATTTTCTAAGGTGTACGTGACATGGCAATTACCGATGAAGATGTGTGTGAGCCGGCAAGTAGGTGTATGTGGTACATACGCATCATCGGTAATGGTGCTGGTGTCCTAACAGCATAATGTCAACAATGCAATATGAAATAACAATGTAAATATGCGAAGCGGAGCGAGCAACCAAAATGAGCGGGAGCTAAATATTAAACAATGGTGCCATTTGAAATAACACGAATCGCGGGGTTTTGAAAATAGGGGCTACGGTGGTTTTTAAGAAAGGATACGTCTTTTGAAATAACCGTAGATCCCTTGACCTGTCTTTTAAAATACCCACGATCTGCTAGTTTTGAAATAGGTAGGAGTCTAATCTAATCTAACAACTACACTAAACTATACGGCTGAACTAACAAGCTGAACTACAGGTAAGGAAACCGCCTATCATCTGAGTCGATACATATACATACCTGTATATATACAGTCGGTGATCCCGCCTCAATAATATCATATCCGATACCATATCTATAAGCAGGCATCCCAAGTCAAGAGTGTGGATCAATCATCAATATAGCTCGTACGTAAATCCGTCGTACGGCATCCCAAATCTGGGTACGGGCCAATATCACATTCATCATACTATTCACCTGGTATCCTCGTTATCAAATATCATGATCGGGGTACTGATCTACGTCTAGTACAATACAGATACCACCCAAGTATGCATGCACGTGTGTGAAACACTACGTCAAGACCCGTTACAACGTCATGTCGTATCTCAAATACGAACCCTGCTATATCACCGATCTCACGGCCTCAAATCAAATCTCATCGACTCATCTTAAATCCCAAGTACTATCCTCATTATCCATGCATGTGTATATGAATGTACATATGCATAGTCCCATACCCACGCATATATACATATATACACATGCCAATCGGCGCACAAGAAAGTAATGTATGCAAGTCTGTGTGTGCGTATGTGGGTATAACAACTACTCTAGGATTTCGCAACTAACCCAAAGCTAATCCATGAACACCTAATCATAACATGAATAAACATTCTCGTATCATAAAACACCTATATAAACATATATATATGAGCTACACTACGGACTGCGGGGGTGCTATACGCCATCCACCCGACTTCTCCCCGTAGATATAAATCTACTCACCTGGTCCTCGCTAGCCGGTGCCGACGTCGCCACGCGCTTGCTTGTCGTCTCGAAGTCCACATGGGGTACCTACATATCATAACGTACCGTGTCGTATTAATATCCGACTCATGACCCCAAACGACACGTGAATCCCACATAGGTCAAAACCTATGGTTGCTTTCACAAATCAACCCAAAAACCCTCGAAGTCGGCGTACAAACGCCAAACCATCGAGAAAAACCCAAACACACTCATTTGTACAATTACAAGCACTAATTATAATATAAAATAGCTTAAAACTCACAAAAACCTCAAACTCGCTTTAAAAGCTATTTTTCCGAAAATCTAGCAAGCAAAATTAACCGTTTTAGTACAAAACTCGATGTATAAACGAATCTAGCGCCCACAATATTCACTAAATATCTTAATTAAGTCATAAAAACAATTCCCATAATTTAATCTCATTAATTTCCATAAACCTTAAAATTCTAGTTCACAAAATACATAAATTTTAACAATTTTATAGCAAATAAGCACAAACTACAATCTAACTTGGATTTTCATGAACTAAAAGCATTAAACCACTCAATATAATCTTTATAATGACATGAAACCTAAATTTGAATTTTATCTCACAAGAATATAATTATTTTCAAAACCTAGTTTACCATTTATATACTTATCACAATTTAAATCAACAAATATGCAACTAGCAACTTAAATTGGATTTAGCATAACCTAATATGTCAAATACATCACACAACCCTAAACTCACAACACAAACCCCAATTTGAATTCAAACCCAACTCTTGAATTTCAAATCATGCACTTGGAATTAAATGAAAACCTATTTAAACACCTAATTAAGCTAACTTAAAACAATTAACAACAATTTAACACAAAGGTTAGAACTTATACCAAAATAATTTGAAGATCCCACAAGCACACTTAGCCTCCCAAATTGAAATCTAAATCCCTAGATCCATGCTATGGTAGCCAAGGGAAAATGGATAGGAGGTGGATTTTGATTTGTATTTTTGCTTGATTTTTTGTGGATTTTTCAAGCATTTTTGATGAACTTTTTTTTAAAGAGAAGGAGATGAAGAATGAAGGGCTAAAATGGAGGTGGGGGGCTCGGCCAATGCAGCATGAGGAGGAGAGGAGAGAGAGTGAGGTGGGGAAAAGCAAGTGAGGAAAGTTCAAGGTCAACACAAAAGTCAAAGCCCACTATTTCTATCATTTTCTATTCTTTTCTTTTCTTTTCTTTTGAAAAAAGAAGTGATTGGAGAGAGGGAGAGGGGGAGGGCTGTCATGGTGGGGCCGGCCACATGGGGAGAGGGTGAGGTGTGGGTGTGTGGATTAGGAAAAAGATAAATGCTAAACCCCAATTCCCATTAACACTAATTTCACCGAAAAAAGCCTTTTTCTTCGATATTTTCTAAACCGTTTTGGCAAACGATTTCGTTTCAAAAACCACATGATAAAATTTTATTTAATGTTTTATGATGCACAAAATTTGTTTCAACTCATTCCAATTTGTAATTTTCCCTAATTAAATGTATTAGTGACGGCTTAAAATAATAATAAAATAATTTTTTTCAGAAAATTTGAAATTTCACCAGTGGCTCAATAAACACCAAATACTAGCAATTACATAGCCATAATATGTATATTTAATTTTTATAATAAGATATTTGTATTTTGAGTTTTTACAGAAAACCCCCTTATTTTACCGGTTTTTTTTTCGAAATTTCACCGAAACGATTTTCAAAACGTTACAATCTTTCCCCCTTAAGGAAATTCGGTCCCCGAATTTAAATTAAAACTCCCCCCAAATACTAAAATATTTCAGCCAAAACCATCAAATCGCCGGGGCTCCGAAATCATAAATACATAAACGCATCATAGCGCAATGCATGCGCATGAGTAATGAGTAGATAACTCGAAATCAAAACTCCGTCTAGCATCCCGCAATCCTCGGAGTCAAGGTGAAGACACGAATGCCAAATCTCAAGCAAGACCGATATGCTATAAATCGGAACTATACATGTAAATATCAGGAGGAAATGCATGCCAAATCCTTTAAGTTGCTGTGCAATGCACATAACACTGCACAGTGGCGGACGTCTATCATAAGAAAATAACAATATACATATATACCTTTGTTGAAATGTACGTTCCGCCGTTTTGGGAAACAATTTAGAAGGGTTTTCCTTGTTTTAAACGTTTCGCGTCATATCTGACACGTAGGTAAATACTGAGACTATAGCTCGCTTTTTGGAATTCCTTTCAATAGCTATCAATACATGCAAAATACATTCAGGTACTGTCCTCTGACTAGTCCTGCTTAGTATGAAAACACATCGCAATTATCATAAAAAAACGTACTGCTCTATAAGAAATCAATCCCAAAATACGCGTATGAATACTACGTGCGTCTGGTGCGCACGACAATCAAAATCCATATACGTGCCATACAAGTGCACAGAAACAAGATCTAAGTGCATCGGGTGTGCACAAGGCATCTGTCGTAGGCAACGTGTGTGCCTGACAGCGAAATCAGGTGCATCTGACATGCACAAAGAATCTCGATTTAGTGCATCTGGTGTGCACCAAAATCGCACCTCAAAACATGCGCCCAACATGCGCGAAAATCCAAATCAGGTGCATCCATAGCGCACGAAATCATGAAATCCAATATCAAGCGCCGAATATGCGCAAAATCAAATCAGGTGCACAAGGTGCACAAAACAAATATCGAGTATCACAATCGAAATTGAAGTCCAGTGCATCTAAGTGCACAAAAGGCGTATCACTGCACTGCAAACATATATAAACTATACAGAGTGCAGGAACCAAATCGTGTGCGTGCATACGCACAAAATCAACTCAAATGTCTAAAACCGTAAAATCACAAACATGTGAAACCAAAGCACGAAAACGATATCAAGTGCAACACTGTGCAAAGATCGTAAATTCTCAATCATCAAAATCAAATCATGCGAATAAATCACCCAAAACATCGAAATCAATAATGGCGGAATAGTACCGCTCAAGCGCATCTTCTAAGAATTTCGGGCCAACTGTCGCGGTCACTAGTGGGACGTCTCGTCGATGATCATGAACTCTGGCCTGCTGGTGTGCGTAACAATGACCACTCCTGGGTCAAGGTCTTCACTGTGAATTACCAATCTCTCGGTCCATCGGCTCATCGGCCATGTCAGGTGTGCTAACGGGGATGATTCCATTCTGGCACTTCTCTGGTCATCTCTCGGTCAATCATCGCGACCACTCGTAAGACAGCATATCACTGGCGGCGGCCTCTGGCTCTCTGAATATACGTGACACATCTGATCCTGGGTGCAAGTATCATTGCAGCAGTGTCCTAGAAGGAATCCTGCTCACGGTCTCTTCCATGTCTCGTCTCTGCCAACTGTCCGGAAGTCATCGTCATTTCCTATATCTGCATCTTGCTCTGGAACGACTGCATACTCATCGCGACTCCTTCTGGAAGGTAAATTCAAGTACAATGCCTCGGCATGCGTACCGCAACTCTGATGTCGGCTGAGTGGAACGTCGTCTCATCAAGGTCTCGTACAAACCTCTTACTCCACTTTTCTCTAACGTCGACTGTTTCGGACTCGTCTCGTCGTGGCTGTATGGACTGAGCTCCAACGGCTATCCTCGTATCTGGAGTCTCCCAAGAAAGCATCTCACCACCTAGCATCCGATTGAAGTCGAACCATTCGATCGATTCGTCGAAACCTCATAATCCCCCAAGAGCCCAACATCTTGGTACAGTTTAATAGTATCGAGTATATATACCACAGCATCGGTGGTCCAGCCGTAGAAGGGCAAACCCAAGCCTCACTAATGGCGCCGTGGAACTGCCGCAAACCCGAAGGTTCAAATGCTTTCACACGGTCATTATGTCGAGTTAGGGTTTCATTCTTCTAGAGGGACCATAGAATTGCCTGCATGTCTTTCCGAATACTTTAAACTTGGAATAATAGGTTTCCGACATTCGATCGTCTCTGTCGACCCTCACGTCTCTGCGTGAAGTCGTCTCTAGCTGGAATCAATCTATCTGATGACCTCGCATCGGGGTAGCGAACGAACTACATGTCCTAGTCATTCATCCTCGGTGACTAGCGACCTTCTATCATCTCTTAGTACAACTCGTATTGCAATAGCTCCAACATCTGGGGCGATATCTCGTCGTTCGCAGCAATAGCTGGCTCGCTCGTCTGCACGCTGAACAGTGCCTCGACCATCATGAATAAACAATACACCAACGGTCATCAAAATCTGGCTGGCCTCTATCATTGGCTCAATCCTCTAGTGTCGATCAGCACATCTGAGTAACCTCATAAAGGCGATCCGCCAAACGCTCGTGGCGCGGAAACACAGTAAAAAGACACATCTCCGCAATCGTGTGTCGCCGGAATTTCGCCTTGGTCAGTCCTCGTTCATGACGAGCTCGTGCTGACCACAACTCTAGCTGTAGCTCTCCCTGCCCGTAATCGTGGCAGCAAAACCATAACTGGTACTGATGAGGCTAGATCGGAATGAATATAATACTGAGCAAAGAAATGTACATCCTAAGGCTTCTTAAGTGGAGTAGCGTATCGTAAGTATGCCGCGGAACATACCCACGGTACGTCACTCTACTTTAGTCACCTATTCCATCAACCAAGGGTCATCCTACGCTCCGAAGGTAAAACCAAACGCTCTGATACCAACTTTGTCACGCCCCGAAAGTACGGAACATGACCGGCACTTAAACTACGAAACGTCTCGAGGCGTACGTAATCTAAGTAAGCCGATTCGCAGAAATCCAAACCAAGAAAAGTAGTAGAGTGAAGGAAAACCAATTTAAAATCAAGTAGTTTTAATAGCATAAGCCGAGTTATGCGGTTTTAAAAACATCAAGTATTTCCTGAAAATTTCGGCAGAGTCTCCTTTGCAAATACTGGCTCCCAAACGGGATACAACATGAATAGTATACGAAATTAATAAAAAGACATCCCCAAGCGGGAGCTAGCTCTTCGTCAATCGACGGTCACAACCACACAAGCAATATAATATACAACGCCAAGGGCGAGGATCAAAACTCAAAAGGAAACTCAAAACAGCAAGAAATCCATAGAAATACAACGCGCGACTCTAAGGTCGAAAGAATAAACATCACTGGTCTCTATCTGAGATAAATACAAGTTTGGTTGATGTAACTTCTAGATACAACTGAATAATAATATACAATGTATAATGATGGGTACGATACAAATAAACCCACCTACTAGCAAGTCACCCGAACGAAACTGTACCCGCAAAGCCGTAAAGAAACCTGTACGGCAAAACCTGCAAGAAACTGGGGCACAACGGGGGTGAGTTGCCAACTCGTGAATAGAAGAACATCTACGAATAGAAATCGCATGTATGACGCAATCCTAGGTCATACGATCAATATATATAATTCTCAAATAAAACCAGCAGTCTATAAAAATGACTAGGGTAAATATCTAACCCGAGTATAATCTCATGTGCCCGTGTCAGTGCCTCAGGTAGCAATATATCATGAATGAGGTATGAATGCATGAAAACAGATTACATGTAAATGAAGAAATTGTTTTCATAATTTAGTGAGATTTCCTTTGTATTTTTAAAATGAGGTATCATAAATGAAATCAGCTTCAACAGTGTCTAGCATCGACACAAAACATAAATCTCAAAGTCTCGAAACCTCAGGCTCCGGCTATCCGGACTGGCCTGCATCATCAAATCTCAGTACCTCAATATCTCGAAATTTCAATGTCTCAATCTCAATATCTAGAGCGCCGTCAGTCCAGACCGGCCCCTACCATCCATCTCAAGACCACGACGGTATCCTCCGGATATCCGACGCGTCGGGTAATATCACCGGTCGGTAGTGCTCCCCTGCCAGGCTCAACGTCAACAACACGGCCTTCTCGCCCCGGGGTACCGCACCGGGCCCACCATGTACCCGAAACGGTTCATTCAACTCCTCGAATCGGGTCTCGAAATCCATCAGCAAACTCATGGTGGACGACTCATACATCATGGGAAAACCGCATCTTTATTTAAAAAGAGAGAAAGCAGTTTATATATGTTTTGCGGTTTTCCTCCAAATCCAGAAAATATCATGGAAATCTGAATCATCAATAGCATGTAAAACCATGAATATAAGCATGAGAATGAATAACAGTATGCATGAAGCGACAAGTAATCACTACAATATCTAAGCTGGCATATAAGGTATGTACACTAATATTATGTCAAACTACTGGCTATCAAGCTAAGTTAAGCAATTATATTTTCTAAGGTGTACGTGACATGGCAATTACCGATGAAGATGTGTGTGAGCCGGCAAGTAGGTGTATGTGGTACATACGCATCATCGATAATGGTGCTGGTATCCTAACAGCATAATGTCAACAATGCAATATGAAATAACAATGTAAATATGCGATGCGGAGCGAGCAACCAAAATGAGCGGGAGCTAAATATTAAACAATGGTGCCATTTGAAATAACACGAATCGCGGGGTTTTGAAAATAGGGGCTACGGTGGTTTTTAAGAAAGGATACGTCTTTTGAAATAACCGTAAATCCCTTGACCTGTCTTTTAAAATACCCACGATCCGCTAGTTTTGAAATAGGTAGGAGTCTAATCTAATCTAACAACTACACTAAACTATACGGCTGAACTAACAAGCTGAACTACAGGTAAGGAAACCGCCTATCATCTGAGTCGATACATATACATACCTGTATATATACAGTCGGTGATCCCGCCTCAATAATATCATATCCGATACCATATCTATAAGCAGGCATCCCAAGTCAAGCGTGCGGATCAATCATCAATATAGCTCGTACGTAAATCCGTCGTACGGCATCCCAAATCTGGGTACGGGCCAATATCACATTCATCATACTATTCACCTGGTATCCTCGTTATCAAATATCATGATCGGGGTACTGATCTACGTCTAGTACAATACTGATACCACCTAAGTATGCATGCACGTGTGTGAAACACTACGTCAAGACCCGTTACAACGTCATGTCGTATCTTAAATACGAACCCTGCTATATCACCTATCTCACGGCCTCAAATCAAACCTCATCGACTCATCTTAAATCCCAAGTACTATCCTCATTATCCATGCATGTGTATATGAATGTACATATGCACAGTCCCATACCCACGCATATATACATATATACACATGCCAATCGGCGCATAAGAAAGTAATGTATGCAAGTCTGTGTGTGCGTATGTGGGTATAACAACTACTCTAGGGTTTCGCAACTAACCCAAAGCTAATCCATGAACACCTAATCATAACATGAATAAACATTCTCGTATCATAAAACACCTATATAAACATATATATATGAGCTACACTACGGACTGCGGGGGTGCTATACGCCATCCACCCGACTTCTCCCCGTAGATATAAATCTACTCACCTGGTCCTCGCTAGCCGGTGCCGACGTCGCCACGCGCTTTCTTGTCGTCTCGAAGTCCACATGGGGTACCTACATATCATAACGTACCGTGTCGTATTAAAATCCGACTCATGACCCCAAACGACACGTGAATCCCACATAGGTCAAAACCTATGGTTGCTTTCACAAATCAACCCAAAAACCCTCGAAGTCGGCGTACAAACGCCAAACCATCGAGAAAAACCCAAACACACTCATTTTTACAATTACAAGCACTAATTATAATATAAAATAGCTTAAAACTCACAAAAACCTCAAACTCGCTTTAAAAGCTATTTTTCCGAAAATCTAGCAAGCAAAATTAACCGTTTTAGTACAAAACTCGATGTATAAACGAATCTAGCGCCCACAATATTCACTAAATATCTTAATTAAGTCATAAAAACAATTCCCATAATTTAATCTCATTAATTTCCATAAACCTTAAAATTCTAGTTCACAAAATACCTAAATTTTAACAATTTTATAGCAAAAAAGCACAAACTACAATCTAACTTGGATTTTCATGAACTAAAAGCATTAAACCACTCAATATAATCTTTATAATGACATGAAACCTAAATTTGAATTTTATCTCACAAGAATATAATTATTTTCAAAACCTAGTTTACCATTTATATACTTATCACAATTTAAATCAACAAATATGCAACTAGCAACTTAAATTGGATTTAGCATAACCTAATATGTCAAATACATCACACAACCCTAAACTCACAACACAAACCCCAATTTTAATTCAAACCCCACTCTTGAATTTCAAATCATGCACTTGGAATTAAATGAAAACCTATTTAAACACCTAATTAAGCTAACTTAAAACAATTAACAACAATTTAACACAAAGGTTAGAACTTATACCAAAATAATTTGAAAATCCCACAAGCACACTTAGCCTCCCAAATTGTAATCTAAATCCCTAGATCCATGCTATGGTAGCCAAGGAAAAATGGGTAGGAGGTGGATTTTGATTTGGAATTTTGCTTGATTTTTTGTGGATTTTTCAAGCATTTTTGATGAACTTTTTTTTTAAAGAGAAGGAGATGAAGAATGAAGGGCTGAAATGGAGGTGGGGGGCTCGGCCAATGCAGCATGAGGAGGAGAGGAGAGAGAGTGAGGTGGGGAAAAGCAAGTGAGGAAAGTTCAAGGTCAACACAAAAGTCAAAGCCCACTATTTCTATCATTTTCTATTCTTTTCTTTTCTTTTCTTTTGAAAAAAGAAGTGATTGGAGAGAGGGAGAGGGGGAGGGCTGTCATGGTGGGGCCGGCCACATGGGGAGAGGGTGAGGTGTGGGTGTGTGGGTTAGGAAAAAGATAAATACTAAACCCCAATTCCCATTAACACTAATTTCACCGAAAAAAGCCTTTTTCTTCGATATTTTCTAAACCGTTTTGGCAAACGATTTCGTTTCAAAAACCACATGATAAAATTTTATTTAATGTTTTATGATGCACAAAATTTGTTTCAACTCATTCCAATTTGTAATTTTCCCTAATTAAATGTATTAGTGACGGCTTAAAATAATAATAAAATAATTTTTTTCAGAAAATTTGAAATTTCACCAGTGGCTCAATAAACACCAAATACTAGCAATTACATAGCTAGAATATGTATATTTAATTTTTATAATAAGATATTTGTATTTTGAGTTTTTACAGAAAACCCCCTTATTTTACCGTTTTTTTTTTCGAAATTTCACCGAAACGATTTTCAAAACGTTACATCCGGTCTCCTCGTCTGATATGTCGCATATCAAGTCTAGGGGCGGTAAACGTCAAACCCCAATAACCGATAAGTGATGCCGATGCGAGGCTCATAACGGGTCGAGAAACTACTGGTAACACTTACCAGTAAATCTCTAAACCAGCCCTGGCCAGGGACTTCCCTGTTACGGCCAATCGAGCATAGCGCAACATCAACCCCCAATACCGGGAGAGACGAAACCCCTCCTATCGCTCATTGCCTCCATGTGACTCGGGACTGTACCCAAAAACCACCATTTTGCACGCCCTCTTGGACGTGGTAAGGTGGAAATCAAAGCACGGTGGAAATCACACAAGACTCTATGACGATCTCGGGTCTACAGACTAACATGTACCAGTGTCACCAGAGAACTGCCATCTGACGTTAGGTATAATACCATCTGGGAGTTCTCGGCGAGTCCGTCCAATGTACCCAGTCTCCACTGAGCACCCGTATATCATCTCTGATGTCAAACACCGATGGATATGGGATCATCCATCGCCCATCTATATGGGTAGAGAAGCTATACGCTAGTCTACTCTGGTAGATCGATGCCCCGTCTCGATACACCCACGACTAGGGACCTTGAAGGATGTACTTATGGACTACCATGTCCCCACTAGTATGATCCTTATCATAGTCCAGGTAGTCAAGTACACATCCTAAGGGCTTTACCAACATGTAGCAGAGAGACAATCAGTGTACACGTTAAGGTAAAAATTAACCAGATAGCATACTATCATATAGAGCAAGAAAGTCATCCCTATATATGTCCAAGCATCCACTACAATATACATCTCATGTATAGTAATGGCCTCTAGGGCATATATATAACTAACAGGAACTGCCGCAAACCCTAAGATTCAAAAGCGGTTCCATGGTCATTATGTCGAGTTAGGGTTTCATTCTTCTAGAGGGTCCACAGAATTACTTGCAGGTTCCTCCGAATACCTTAAGCTTGGAAAATTGGGTTTCTGACATTCGTTCGAACTTTTTAACTTTGCCTAGACAACATATGAATACGCTTCGTCTCTCAACTCGGGGTAGACTAGCTATCATCTATCGCATCTCTGCCTGAAAGCTCCAGCGATCTCAGCTCGTAAGCTCGAGAAGCGACATCACATCAATCTCAGTCACAGCTGGGTTATCTTTCTGCAAGGTAGACGACATCACAATCACTAAGTAAGCTGTACATCAACATTCCTCTCACAACTGGCAGCCTCTAACAATAGCCCGATCATCAGGTGCAAAACCGAACACTTGCCTCAAACAAAAGGTCACAACACCAATACAAAATCGAGACGTTCCCGTCTCACCAGAAAACACGATGGTCGGCCACGACGAGCTCGCCCTGACCGTATCACTAGCAGTAGCACAATCTGCGCTCAAACCATGGTGACAGGAACCTCAATCAAGTATCGATGAAAATAGATCAAAGGAGTGAGAGGAAACAACAGATCCTAAATGGATACATGATCATAAGGAGGAACGGAATCAATGATAGTATGATCATGGAAACGAATAGAATCAAGGATCTCAAATGGATGTATGATCAAGAGAACGAAGAGAATCACAGATCTCAAAGTATCTACATCCTAAGGTTTCTTAAGTGGAGTATCATATCGTAAATATGCCGCGGAACATACGTACGGTATGTCACTCTACTCAAGCTGCCTACTCCATCAATCAGGGTCAACCTATAAAACGAAAGTTCGGGTCTAATACCCCCCCCCCGTTCAAGTCTAAGTTTCGTAAGGTCAAGCCTATTTTCCGAAATAATTTACGTCTTAGACTACACATAGTCAAACCTAAACTCGAACAAAGGTTAAACCTAGCGCTCTGATACCAACTTTGTCACGACCCGAAATTGAGCTCGTGACTGGTACTTGAATCATATGAAGTCTATAGAACCCCATCTAATTCAAGTAAGCCGAAACCCAGAAATCTAAACCATTTAAAGAAATTAAAAAAATGAAGTTTTGAAATAAGGTATAATGAAAACAAACGTTTTATTAAATGCATAGAAAAGGGAACATGAAAAATGCAAGTTTATTTTACTAGTTGAAAAAATATGTTTTGTCTTTTTAAAAAATTTGGGCAGCACCTCCTTTGTATATTTTGATCCAAAACCACAAATACATGATAATATAAAAGGCATCCCCAAGCGGGAGCTAGCTCTTCGCCAAACGGTGGATTCACAACCACGCAAGTAATAAAACAAGTATACGATGCCCAACGGCGAAGATCAACACAAAAGATAATGAATAAAGCAAGACATCAACCCAATAAGCGAACATAAAACCCATCGCTCAAATCTCGCAACTACAAATCTCACTAAGTCTTACTATTTATACAAATACTAGTTTTGATTGATGGAGTTGACTAGATACAATATGAATAATAAATATAAGAGGGGTACGATCAAACATGTACCACCTACCAAAGCAAATCACATGTAAGCAATTGTGTGCCAGCGATGTCGCTACTGATCCATGCGGTCAACCTACAAGAACTGTGGCACAACGGGGGTGAGTTGCCAACTCGTGAGTAGGAAACATCAACAGGTAGAAATCGAATAAACAACGATTCCTAGGTCAACTATATCATAAAGGTAATACTATGATATCTAGGGTGACCGTAACTACATATGTGCCAACAATATACTCAAAGCCTATATGTAAGTGGATATCATCCAACCATATAATCAATGCATGTATGCATGTGGATCTCATTCACGTGTCAACCAATGACACAACAATATCATGATGTAAATATCATAAAAACATATGCATGAAAGTATGAGGATATAAATCAACGTGTGTCCCTCGCGACACATCAAAATCATGGGACCTGAGTGTCTAGCATCGACACTCGAAACATCATGAAACCCGTGTCCAGCATCGACACGTAAATCCTCATATCTCGACTCCGTCTGTGGGATCGGCCCGCGGGCTCCGGCAGAACGGGTCGGCCCATATCCACCTCATAACTCCGGTCGGTATCCTCCGGATAACCGCTGAGTTCAAATACTATCACCGGTAGGTAGTAGTCCCTCCGCTGGGCTCACCGTCTATCTATACGAGTCTTCTTGTCCCGGGGTACCATACCGGGTCCATAATATACCCGCAGACGGTGCCTACCGCTCATCGAATAGGGTATACTCACACAAGCTCTCAGAACCGAGAAAACTCATAGTGGACGCACTGAAATATCATATCAAGAGAAACCGGGTTTTCAAAACAATGCATACTTTCTTGAAATATACTACGGTTCTCAAATCCAGAAATCTCATGAAAACAGCATATCTCAATGCGTATAATCATAAATCATGATTTATGCGACATATGACAGAAATGTAAGCATATCCGTATATCATGCAACATGGAACAGTAATATGCACATATCAAGGGAAAACCGCTCTTTTAAATGAATCCAGTTTTAAAATATATCATGCGGTTCCCAATTTCTCCAAAGTCAAATGCAACATCGTATAAAGGTGTATATGTAACTATAGCAAGTAAATTATGCAAGGAGTCATATCATGATGCAGCAATTCTACTGTGTAGTGACATGGCGATTATCGATGATGAAAGAGTGTGAGCCGGACAATCTGTGTAAGTGTAACATACGCATCATCGATAATGGTGTAGGTGTACTAGCACAGGTATATGTAATGCAATGAGAGTGACATGAGCATAGCATAAAATAAATCGTATGCGAAATGCTGACAGGTATACGTATCTACAATATATCCGAGTCGGTGAATCTAACGATCGGCATCCTGCCTCACAACATCATGTACGGTGTAATCCATCGTACGGCATCTTCTAGTCAAGGGTATGGATCAGTCATCATAAAACTCATCACGTACGGTAAACCATCGTACGGCGGCATTAAACCATTAGGGATCCTATCATCCTATATGGCAATGAGGGTACGGACCTAATGTCTCGTACGGCATATCACTCGTGATTCACAACAATATCTATCTATATACCTATATCCTAGGTCACATCTGTATCAATCTCATATCAGGGGACCGACAAGGTATCCAGTATCATATATCGACTCACATCCGTATACCGACATATCAATCAAGTCACCATATCACATTGTATATTCCTTTCATCACATTAAGTCGTCTTGCATATATATTCTATCTTGTAGATCTCATGTCATGCTACTCTAAATTTCATACTTATTCTAGGGCAACTACATATCTATAAGTCGTGATTCACATTCACTTTTCATATCCTTATATATTAATTCGAGACATCATTTTCTAGCATATCATGTCAAAGAGTCCAATCCCTAGGTTTTTCTTCTCATATCCCGATATATATATATAGTCAATCATTCATATCATCTCTAACTATCTTTTATTCCTATCGTCTCTAACTATCTTTTATTCCTATCATCTCTAACTATCTTAATAACCATCTCCATAGTTTTCTAATATAGGTTTTCTTAACCATGTTCTATATATCGGTTTTCATCAAATTTGCGGGGGTGCTATACGCCATCCACCCGATTTCCCCCATAGATATAAATCTAGTCACCTTAATCCTTGCTTGCCGAAGTTGATGATGCCATACTCCATCGTCTCGGAATCCACGCGAAGGTACCTATAATAAATACATAGTCGCAAATGCTATTAACATCAAGTTCCGAAATCCAATACGGCACGCGGTGCGCTCATAGGTTAGAACCTATATCCTATGCATGCAAAACCAACCAATTATCCCTTGTCGTTGATGTACAAACATCCAACGACCAAATACAATATCAAATACCAAATCCCAAGTTTATAAATCATGAATACCAAATTCAGCAACGAAGGAAATCACTCCCAGATTTCACCCTAGGCCAAACTAGGGAATTTCGCATATAGGGTTGCTCTAGATATAACATAACCAAGCTATGGTCCAAGATTCATCACATTTCACCACAACTTGGCCGCAATTTGCAGCCAAATCAAATAAATCTGCGGCCAGATTATGGGCTATTGGGCTCGGGTTTCAGGTGGTGTTTCTAGGTTTCCTGCTCGTCTCACAGTGAAGGGAACTTATTTTATGGAGGTCTCAGGTCATCCCAGATTCCTATATACCATCAAAATCTGTCACAAATCCGACGTCGAGAAATTCTAAGGAATTATACCACTTTTGGGCAACTCAAGAAAAAGCCTAGAAGTCCAAAGTCTCCAAAATCTAACTTTGATGGGTCCAAAGTGATGAGGGTGGGGTGGGGATCATTTTTAATGAAAGGGGTTTAGGGTTTTGATGAAAATTTTGAGATGATTTCATGGGGTAGAGGTGGAGGGAGATGAGGAGGCAGAAGATGAAGAAAATATTGGGGAGGAACTAATGGTGGCTGCCCCCTCTCTCTCTCTCTCTCTTCTTATTCTAACTCTTTTCCTTACCCCCACTCTCTCTTATTCTCACCCTCTCAATAAAACCCTTTTTCTCTTTTTCTTTTCTTTTTAAAACCCAACCCACACAATACTCCAAAAACAACACAAGAACACAACATGTAACCAAAATACAACATGACATGGTGCACTAGCCATGAAAAACTGTAGAAACACGGATTTGGCCTAATCGCGATTAGCAGTGCACTAATCGGGTTTTTATTTAAACTGCATATAATAAATTTTAAAAATGCCAAATCCGATAAATATATTTTTTTAATGAATATATCATTTTAATCTCCAATTATTTCATAATTATTGGTATATATTTATACCATTTTACGGAAACCCCAATTTCGCAAATTGGGTAGTTTTCGCGAAATATATTATTTTAATATTAAATTCCAAAAATAATATTTTATATTTTGTGAAATGTTACACTTTTGGACCACCCTGGCCCCAATAGGATGATCTCATCATAATCCTGGTAGTAAAGTACATATCCTAAAGTCTTTACCAACATGTGAGAGAAAGATAGTAAAGAATACCAGTCAACATGTTAAGATAAACAGTAATCAGATAGCATACTATCATGTCGAGCAAGAAAGTCCTCTATATATATGTCCAAGCATCCACTATAATATACATCACATGTACAATAATGGCCTCTAGGGCATACATATTCCTAACAATCTCTCACTTGCACTAAGGCCATATGTTATAGTATCTCATACCCAACATCCCAAAAAGTCTCTCAAACTGCATCTAGGGGAAGGCCTTCGTAAGTAGACCCTCTACGTTGCCCTTTTTTTTGAAAATTTGATTCTACAACATCTTTTGGTTTCTTTCTTTTCATTAATCTCATTAATGAAGTCCCATCAATTAATGTTTCCTAAACATTACAGAAAAGTGAAACGAAAATAAAACGTACACTTATGCTATCCGCATTCGCCACTGGGCCTCGTCATGCACCGTTAGGTTACTTAACTACCGGCAGAGCGGGGGCTGGACTAGAGCGGGTGAAAAACATAAGCAACGTTTATTATATATCATATATATAATAGAACATTCGTCTCACGCAGTTATATGATCAACATCACAGAACCAAGCAGCAGAAGCAACATATGAAATATTGGATATACTAGGATTTCCGTGTTTTAAATTTAGCCAGTAATGTAAAACACGGATTTCACGGTCATGAATAATATCCAAACCCACATCCCTAGACCCCTACGAGAGCGGCAAATAACCCTACCAATTCTAGAGTTAGGAGTTCCAGTCTCAACTCCTTGAGATGGTCTCTCACTGGACTCTAGAACCCGGTTACTTATGCTCCCCACCATGGGTCTATCCTAATGCAGAAAAGTAAATAATATACAACAGTGGTGACATCATCCTAAACCCGGAAGTGCCCCAATAAAAGAATATTACATACAAATTTTATATGAATGAAAATTGAAAAACTCTCATCTCACATAAAACCCCCGGCTATTCAATCACGACGATCCAATAAAGCATATCACCAGCAACACATGATATCACATATCATCAACGTAAGTAAATACGCGTATTCCAAATTCCGTTGACATATAGCAATGAGATTTAGGATACCCCACGTATTACACTTACGGTCTCAGAAAAGAAATGTAAAACTGCAATAATTAGAATCTGAATATCCTTAGACATCATAAACCCGGAATATCTCATATTCCGGATTTTATGCCTAACTCTATAAACCTTGTATTTTAGTCTCAAATTAAAAACTCTTTTCAATATTTTAGTCGGGTAATTCAACAAGAATCCCGACTACCCGATCGAATACGCGTCGGAAACTATAGTAGATGGCCGCACCCCCGATGTCGTCGACCAAGTGCACTTAGGCGAAACACCGTGGCTACGAGCACCCGAGTGGGTGCTATTGGAAATGGGGTTCTCCTACAGTCACTTGGTCGGGGAAATGGGACGAGGCTATCTAGTAAAGTTATTCGGCGATTATTCGCGTACGATACGCGATTGCGACGGAGTTTCGATCGGAATCGAAACTTCATGGCAATCGATCTACCAAGACTAAAACGCTAAATTTATAAACACTAACTAGTTTTCACAAAACCAATTAAATGCGGATCCTCACTACTGCGTCCATATCAAACTAAAACCCAAAACGATGCAATAATTACGATTACGAAACACTTCATATTAGCCCCAATAGAACTATCAACATCACATGCAAACTGGGCTAATCAAACAATACCAGAAACCCCAAAATCAAGCCCAGAGAACGCCAAAAAATTTCGAGCCAAAGAGGAGTTTAAAAAACCGGCGAAACCGAATATTTTGGTAATGTCGCCGGGTCAAATCCGGTGAAGTGGTCTCGAACTTTTTTAGTGTTCTAGTTGTATCACATACAACATTCTGCAGTTGCTAAAATAATTTTTTCAGATCATTTTAAAATCGACAGAAACTAGATTTTTGAGTTTCGTTGTTTAGGAGTTTTTCGGTTTCGTGATTCTAATTACGTCTAATCTTCTAGCTTAGGCTCTGATACCATGAAAGTGTACGCTAGCACCCCACTGGTTTTTACTAGCATCAAGCATGCCAAATTTTAAATTTTTGGGGTGCTAATCTACACTTAACAAGATAGTTAGCTAGGTGATTAGGGTTTAAAGTTTGATATCAATAAACTATGAGAAGTGAAAGAGATTATACCCTTGTAGATCGTGTCCTTCGCTTCTTAAGCTCCGGGTTGAAGTCCACGCGACTCTACTAGGCTCATCTTCGAGTTGAACGAACCTTCTTCATGATCTTCGCGCCATAGACGATCCATCCGAAATTTCTCTATCTCTAGCTACCTCTACACTAAACTCCTTTAGTGTAGGAAACACACCACACTAAATTGCTAGTTTGGTGTGGGATGGTGAAGTAGGGGATATGAAAAGCTCACAAGTTTGTGTTCAAGCTTCATGATTCACATCACATGTGAGGGTTGAAGCTTGAACACTAGTGAGGAGGAAGAAGAAGTAGCTAGAGAGAAACTCAAGAAAAGAGCAAGCATGAAAAATGGCTAAGTCCTCTTTTAGAAATGAAGAATGGCTCATGATCAAAACCCTCACTCATTGAATCATGCCAATTTTACATATAAAATATGAAGCCATACTTCAATAGTAAGTCAAGATGAATAAAAAAATACAAAAGCCATGCTTCATCCCATGCTTCTCATTTTCCACCTCATTTTTCTATTTTCCAAAAATATAAAAATCCATGCCATGCTTATATATATTTATATATATATCATATATACATATTAATACATATAAGAAAATATTTAGTGAGCTAATGATATTAGTTAAGATATAATTATATCAAATATAATATATATAACATTATTAAATCAACACTTGATTTAATAATCCGGTTATATCACATATGACCGACTAATATCATTTATCTGTATATCACATTATCAAATCAATACTTGATTCGATAATCTGGTTATATCACATATAACCTAACTTGATAATAGATAACTGCCAGATTACAATACGATATCATATACTCGTATTTAATCTGACCCACGCACATATCACATATGTGTCCTACTTCGTTTCGCTTGAACCAGGGAACTTCTGTGTGGGACTCTAAAGACTCATCAATACGCCAGCAGTAGGTGATGATCACATCAATCACCTACAAGCCGTCAGCAGTACTAGATGGACGTAACGGCTACCCGGGTATTGAGCAATATGAAGATCAACAAACAAGCTCGTCCATACTCTCAATGAAGCCTATCAGTAATACTACCGTACAGTTTGGTATCTTCGTCTGATATGTCGCATATCATGTCTAGGGGTGGTAAACGTCAGCCCCCAGTAACATGATAAGTCATGCCGATGTCTGGCCTATAACGGTTTGAGAAACTACTGATAACTCTTATTAGTAAATCTCAGCAGCAGCCCTGGCCAGGGACTTCAAGTTATAGCCAATCGAGCATAGCGCAACATCAACCCCCAATACCGGGAGAGACGAAACCCCTCTTATCGCTCATTGCCTCCATATGACTCGGGACTGTACCCAAAATCCACCTGTTTGCACGACTCCTTTAAGCCATAGTAGGGAGGAAATCAAAGCACAGTGGGAGCCACACAAGACTCTATGACGATCTCAGGCCTACAGACTAACCTGTACCGGTGTCACCAAAGGACTGCAATCTGACGATAGGTATACTACCATATAGGAGTCCTCGGCGAGTCCTGTTTGGTGTATCCATTCTCCAATAAGCACCTGTGTACAATCTTTGATGTCACACACCAATGGTTGTGGGATCAACCATCGCCTTCTAAGGGACAAGAAACGTACACACTAGTCTACACTGGAATATCGATGCCCTGGTCTCGATATTCCCACGATTAGGAACTTATTAAAGGATGTACTTGTGGACCACCCTGGCCCCACTAGTATGATCTCATCATAATCCTGGTAGTCAAGTACATATCCTAAGGGCTTTATCAACATGTGAGAGCAAGACAGTAAAGAATACCAGTCAACATGTTAAGATAAAGAGTAACCAGATAGCATACTATTATGTCGAGCAAGAAAGTCCTCTATATATATATATATGTCCAAGAATCCACTATAATATACATCACATGTACAATAATGGCCTCTAGGGCATACATATAACTAACAGCTATACCCTATAGGGTTCCTAGGCACCCTCATGAGGTCTCCCAAGGCATCAACCATGCCAATTTCAAAATTTATGGTGCCGAGAAACCCTAATACGGATCGTTGGCTAGATGTCTAGGCGAAAAAGAAACTAGTTAACACTTAACTACAAGAATACGGAAATACAGCCTTTGTAGATCCGGTCCTCCACCTCCACGGCTCCGTGATGAAGTCATCTCCACTGTCCAAATCATAATCCGGGCTCTAGCGTCGGCTTCATCGGAGAAAGAGCGGGCAAGGTCGTCGGCTTCGTGCCGAAGATGATCTACGTCGAGGCATCGCTAGATCAAGCTCCAACTTCACCAAGTGATGAAACTTGTGAAGAAAACACACTCTACTACTTGGCAAGAGGTAGAGGATGGAGAAATAGGAAGTGGGTTCACTTTAGAATTGGATTTCTCACTCATTTCATCAATCCACCATTGATGAAGTGAAGCTTTCTTCATTGAAGAAGATGAAGAAAAAGAAGATGATCATTATCATAAGTTATTATCAAAAGAATAATAAAAATGGAAACTTATCATAATCTTAACCTTAGTTAGTTGTAGAGAATAAACCATGGTAAGTTATGATGGTTAGGGTTAAGCAAAAGACAAGAATGGTTAACTAAGTCAAAGCTTCATGAAAGTTCATGAACAAACAAAGAAAGCCACCATTATCCTCTTATGCCAATTATTTTATTTCCAAAAAGAATAAATGAAAAAGATAAATAAATGAATAAGGAAAACCAAAACCCTAACCATTTAAACAACCATGGTTTAATTCTTTACACAAACCAAGTAAGTATGCATCATCAAACATGATACAATCATGTGCACAAAACTATATCAAATATACAATGTGCACATCCGAGCGAGAAAATCCATTTAAAGTGAACCGATACTAGTTAATGCAAAGTAATATATCAAATATATAATTATGCATTAAATCATTAAATCAACACTTGATTTAACGATCCGGTCATATCGCATATAGCCGACTAGTATCCTATGCATCGGCTTATCGAATCAATACTTGATTCGATAACTAGGTTATATCGCATATAACCAATCGATACATTTATCGCGAGAATGAAATACGGTATCACATACACGCATGATTCTCGGTCTCGCACATATCTCATATGCGCTCCTATTTCATTTTGCTTGAGCCAGGAAACCTCTGTGTAGGACTCTAAAGACTCGTCAATACGCCGGCAGTAGGTGATGATCATATCAAACACCCACAAGCCGCAAGCGGTCTGCTAAACGTAACGGCCACCCGGGTAATGAGCGATCAGAAGATCGACGAGCAAGACCGCTCACACTCCAGTGAATCCAACCAGTAACACTACCGTACAGTCCGGTCTGATCGTCTGATATGTCGCATATCTCGCCTAGGGGTGGTAAACGTCAGACCCCAATAGCTCGATAAGTCGTGTCGATATGAGGTCTATAACAATTCGAGAAACTACTGGTAACACTTACCAGTAAATCTCAGCAACCCTGGCCAGGGATTTCCTGTTATAGCCAATCGAACACAGCGCAACATCAACTCCCTATACCGGGAGAGACGAATCCCCTCCTATCGCTCATTGCCTTCATGTGATTCGGGACTGTACCCAAAAACCACCGTTTTGCACGCCCTCTTGGACGTGGTAAGATGGAAATCAAAGCACAGTGGGAACCACACAAGACTCTATGACGATCTCGGGTCAATAGACTACTCTGTACCAGTGTCACCTGAGAACTGCCATCTGACGTAAGGTATAATACCATCTGGGAGTTCTCGGCGAGTCCTTCCAGTGTACCCAGTCTCTACTGAGCACCCGTATATCATCTCTGATGTCAAACACCGATGGATATGGGATCATCCATCGCCCATCTGTATGGGTCGAGAAGGTACACGCTAGTCTACTCTGGTATATCGATGCCCCATCTCGATACACCTACGACTAGGGACTTTGAAGGATGTACTTATAGACTACCTGTCCCCACTAGTATGATCCACATCATAGTCCAGGTAGTCAAGTACACATCCTAAGGGCTTTACCAACATGTAACAGAGAGACAATCAGTATACACGTTAAGGTAAAGAGCAACAAGATAGCATACTATCATGTCGAGCAAGAAAGTCCTCCCTATATATGTCCAAGCATCCACTACAATATACATCCTATGTATAGTAATGGCTTCTAGGGCATACATATAACTAACAATCTCCCACTTGCACTAGGGCCATCTGATAGCAGTGGTTGCAGTATCTCATACTCAACCATCCCATAAAAGTCTCTCTCTGGGAACAGGCCTTTGTGAGTGGATCCGCTGTGTTGTCCTCTGAGTCTACTCTCCTAACCTCGATCCCCTAGAGATCAACCATCTCCATGATCAGGTGATACTGCCTTAGAATATGTCTGGATCATTGATGGGACCGGCGTTCCTTGGCATAAGCCACAACTCCATTGTCTCACAATGGTTGGAACGTAGTTCATCTCATGAACCATTATACACCCAAACATCCTCCTTGGTAGCATCTTAAGTAGCGATGTATCCTGCCTTTATCGTCTAGTATGTCACGGTATCTAGCATGGAACTCTTCCAACATACCGTCCCTTTACTTAGGGTAAAGACAATGCCTGTGACTGACATTCAGTCGTCTTTATCACCCTGGAACACTTCCAGTGATTCTTCCCAGGATCAATTGATACCATCTCACTACTACTAGTGAGATTCCTGACATCCAATTAGATCTATCTCATAGATCCAAAATCCAGGATTTAGTTGGTATCACTTTGATCCTATATGGAGAATCTTTGTGATAAGCGGAAATTGATCGAGCGTAACATAGGAAACTCCTTCCCTATCAAGAGTATGTCATCCACGTACTCTACGAGGATCGTCACCATACTCCCTACTACCTTCTTGTTTATACAAGGTTCATCTACCATTTTGATGATGTCAACTTCTTTGACTAATCCATCAAAACAGATGTTCCAACTCCGCGATGCCTGCTTTATCCTATAAAGCATCTTGCACACGTTTCCGCTGCTCCCACTGTCTACGAGGCCATCTGACTGTGTACTTATAGACGCACTCTTCTAAAACATCATTTAGAAAAGCAGTCATGACACCCAACCACCAGAGATCGTAGTCATGGTATGCAGCCGTGGTAAGTAGGATCTGGATGGACTTAAGCATAGCTCCTTAGAAAAAGGTTTCTTCATGATCCACACCTGGTCGATGACGAAAAGCTTTAACAAGTCTAACTTTGAAAGTCTCAACTTTTCCATCTACACCAAGTAATCTTCTCAAGATATACTTGCTCCTGATGGGGATTTAACCCTTCAGATATAGCAACCAAAGTCCATACTTTGTTGGTGTACATGGATTCCATCTCAGATCGCTAAGCATCCAGCCATTCTTACAGAGTCCCACTCCAGATGGCCAGCTCGAAACTAGTTAGGTCATCATCTCATGATTCAATCCTCGCTCCCACTGTCATAGAGAAACAGAAGTATCTCTCAGGTGGGTGAGGAACCCTACTAGATCGGCGGAGAGGCTGAGGTTCGTTGGAATCTACTGAATCCTTTGGTTCTATCAAATCATCAGCTGCAGTTTGTATAGCTGGAACCTTTCTAGTTCTACATTACAGACTTTGCCTCGAGCTTGTCCGGATTGTGCTTTTAGACATAGGCCGGTCAACCCCAAATCTTAACAAGCTTAAGACATGGGCTCTTCCCTTTCCATATCACATATGAAGTGGTAGGCAACTGATTTGATTGGAACCTAATTCAATAGGTATGTGCAGGGTTCCTAGGCACACTAGTGAGGTCTCCCAAGCCATCAACCATGGCAAATTAAAATTTTACAGTGCCTACAAACCCTAAACTACAGATCGTTTGCTAGATTTCTAGGCGAAACATGAACTAGTTAACAATTAACTAAGGGAATACGGAAATACAACCTTTGTAGATCCGGTCCTCCACCTCCACGGCTCCGCAACGAGGTCCTCTCCGCTGTCCAAATCAAATCCGGGCTCTAGGATCGGCTTCGTCGGAGAATGGGCAAGCTAGGTCGTCGATGTCCATGCCGAAGATGATCTACGTCGAGGCATCGATGAATCAAGCTCCACCTTCACCAAACCGTGAAAAGTTGTGAAGGAAACACACTCTACTACTTGGCAAGAGGTAGAGGATGAAGAAATAGGAAGTGGGTAGACTTTAGAATTGGATTTCTCACTCATTTCCAACAATCACCATTGATGGACCTTGCTTTTCTTCACTTGAAGAATGAAGAAGAAGAAGAAAGATATTATGATAAGTTAATAGAAAAAGAAAAGAAAATGAATTCTTATCATAATTCTAACCATGGTCAAGTGTAGAGAATGAATCATGGTTAGTGTGAATGGTTAGGGTTAAGGATGAGATAAGTATGGTTGACTTTATCAAAGCTTCATGAAGCTTCAACTAAACTCCAAATCTAGCAACCATTCTTTTCTCTTTTCTTTTTATTTTCCAAAGTGAATAAACAAATAAATAAATGAATAAAAAAGCAATGGAAAATAAAACCCTAACCATTCTTTTAACCATGGTTTATCCTTTGCACTTAACCAAGTAAACTTGTATCATCAAACATGATACAATCAAGTGCACAAAATCATATCGCATATGTAATGTGCACACCCGAGCGAGAAAATCCATCTTAAGTAAACCGATACTAGTTGATGCAAAGCAATATATCAAATATATAAATATGCATTAAATCATTAAATCAACACTTGATTCAATGATCCGGTCATGCGCACATAACCGACTGGTATCTAATATATCGGCTTATCGAATCAACGCTTGAATCGATAACTAGGTTATATCGCATACAACCATTCGATATATTTATCGCGAGAATAGAATACGGTATCACATACACGCATTATTCTCGGTCCCGCACATATCTCATATGCGCTCCTATTTCGTTTCGCTTGAACCAGGAAACCTCTGTGTAGGACTCTAAAGACTCGTCAATACGCCGGCAGCGGATGATGATCATATCAAACATCCACAAGCCGCAAGCGGTCTGCTAAACGTAACGGCCACCCGGGTATTGAGCGATCTGAAGATCGACGAGCAAGCCCGCTCACACTCCAGTGAATCCGACCAGTAACACTACCGTACAGTCCGGTCTGATCGTCTGATATGTCGCATATCTCGCCTAGGGGTGGTAAACGTCAGACCCCAATAGCTCAATAAGTCGTGTCGATATGAGGTCTATAACTGTTCGAGAAACTACTGGTAACACTTACCAGTAAATCTCAGCAACCCTGGCCAGGGATTTCCTGTTATAGCCAATCGAACACAGCGCAACATCAACCCCCATATACCGGGAGAGACGAATCCCCTCCTATCGCTCATTGCCTCCATGTGACTCGGGACTGTACCCAAAAACCACCGTTTTGCACGCCCTCTTGGACGTGGTAAGATGGAAATCAAAGCACAGTGGGAACCACACAAGACTCTATGACGATCTCGGGTCAACAGACTACTCTGTACCAGTGTCACCAGAGAACTGCCATCTGACGTGAGGTATAATACCATCTGGGAGTTCTCGACGAGTCCGTCCAGTGTACCCAGTCTCTACTGAGCACCCGTATATCATCTCTGATGTCAAACACCAATGGATATGGGATCATCCATCGCCCATCTGTATGGGTCAAGAAGGTATACGCTAGTCTACTCTGGTATATCGATGCCCCGTCTCGATACACCCACGACTAGGGACTTTGAAGGATGTACTTATGGACTACCATGTCCCCACTAGTATGATCCGCATCATAGTCCAGGTAGTCAAGTACAGATCCTAAGGGCTTTACCAACATGTAACAGAGAGACAATCAGCATACACGTTAAGGTAAAGGGTAACCAGATAGCATACTATCATGTCGAGCAAGAAAGTCCTCCCTATATATGTCCCAGCATCCACTACAATATACATCCTATGTATAGTAATGGCCTCTAGGGCATACATATAACTAACAATCTCCCACTTGCACTAGGGCCATCTGTAGCAGTGGTTTGAAGTATCTCATACTCAACCATCCCATAAAAGTCTCTCTCTGGGAACAGGCCTTTGTGAGTGGATCCGCTGTGTTGTCCTCTGAGTCTACTCTCCTAACCTCGATCTCCCTGGAGATCAACCATCTCCATGATCAGGCGATGCTGCCTTAGAATAAGTCTGGATCACTGATGGGACCGGCGTTCCTCGGCATGAGCCACAACTCCATTGTCTCACAATGGTAGGAACGTAGTTCATCTCATGAACCAATATTACACCCAAACAGCTTCTTTGGTAGCATCTTAAGTAGCGATGTATCCTGCCTTTATCGTCTAGTATGTCACGGTATCTAGTTTGGAACTCTTCCAACATACCGTCCCTTTACTGAGGGTAAAGACAATGCCTGCGACTGACATTCAGTCGTCTTTATCACCCTGGAACACTTCCAGTGATTCTCCTCAGGATCGGTTGATACCGTCTCACTACATCTAGTGAGAATTCTAACATCCATTTAGATCTATCTCATTGATCCAAAATCCAGGATTTAGTGGATATCACTTTAATCTTATATGGAGAATCATTGTGATAAGCGGAGATTGATCGAGCGCAGCATAGGAAACTCTTTCCCTATCAAGTGTATGTCATCCACGTACTCTACAAGGATCGTCACCATACTCCCTACTACCTTTTTGTATATACAAGGTTCATCTACCATTTTGATGATGTCAAACTCTTTGACTGCTTCATCAAAACAGATGTTCCAACTCCGCGATGCATGCTTTATCCTATAAAGCATCTTGCACACGTTTCCGCTGCTCCCACTGTCTACGAAGCCCTCTGGCTGTGTACTTATAGACGCTCTTTTCCAAATCATTATTTAGAAAAGCAGTCAAGACACCCAACCACCAGATATCGCAGTCATGGTATGTAGCCGTGACAAGTAGGATCTGGATGGACTTAAGCATAGCTATTGGAAAAGGTTTCATCATTATCCACGCCTGGTCGATGACGAAAACCTTTAACAATTCTAGCTTTGAAAGTCTCAACTTTTCCATGTACACCAAGTAATCTTCTCAAGATTTACTTGCTCCAGATGGGGATTTAACCCTTCAGATATAGCAGCTAAAGTCCATACTTTGCTGGTGTATAAGGATTCCATCTCAGATCGCTAAGCATCCAGCCATTCTTACAGAGTCTTACTCCTGATGGCCAGCTCGAAGCTAGTTGGGTCATCATCTCATGATGTAATCCTCGCTCCCACTATCATAGAGAAACTGAAGTATCTCTCAGGTGGGTGAGGAACCCTACTAGATCGGCGGAGAGGCTGAGGTTCGTTGGAATCTACTGAATCCTTTGGTTCTATCAAAACATCTTCTGTAGTTTGCATAGCTGGAACCTTTCCAGTTCTACACAACTAACCTTGCCTCGAGATTGTCCGGATTTTGCTTTTAGACATAGGCCGGACAACCCCCTATCTTAACTAACTTAAGATATGGGCTCTTCCCTTTCTATATCACATATGAAGTGGTAGGCATTGATTTGATTGGAACCTTATTCAATAGGTATGCAGCTTCTCAAGTGCATAACTCCCAAAAAGGAAACAGGTAACTCAGTAGTACTCATCATAGAGCACACCTTATCATATAGGGTGTGATTGCTCCACCCCGATATACCATCGTGCTATGGTGTATACGGAGGAGTAATGCTGAGAGAGAATCTCATTCTCCTTTAGAATAGTCCAGGATTTCCGTGCTCAAGTATTCTCCTCCTTGATCACATCAAAGGACATAATACTTATACCCATATTTTGGTTCTCTACTTCTAACTTATATTCTGTGAATATCTCAAAAGGTTCGGACTCATGTTTCAGCAGGAACATATGACTGAATCTTGAGAGATTATCAGAGAACGTAATGAAGTATAAAGAACCAGTCCTGGCATGTGTAGACAGGGGACCTACATACATCAACATGTATCATCCCAAGAGTTTACTAACTCTTTCTCTGTTTCCAATAAACAGAGCTGTGGTCATCTTATCTTTGTGACATGACTGGCGAGTTTCACAAGATGTAAATTCAAACTGATTTAAATATGCATCTATATGTAACTCTAGCTAGTCGGGTCACATTGATCTGACCTAGTCTACAATACCTCAAGAAGAATCCGTTCACTTCTGAACTCTTCCTCTTGTGTGTGTTCCATATATTAAGAACTGTAGTTTGATTTAGAACGTCAATGCTTTTAGATAACGTGCCTGAACCGATCAACTTTTGATATAGGAAATGTTCAAAACATTATCCAACAATACAAAATTTTATCATTTCTTTACTGATAAAGAGACTGATATGATTTTGTATATCAGGTTCGGTATCTAATAACATTCGTTCAGAATCAATGTATCGGTAATACAGGGTGACAGTGACCAACAGACTTGGCTGCAACATTTGCCCCGTTTTCTGCCTCATGAAACTTATCACCCGTTCTCAGTTCTCTACCTTTCTGTAGCCCTATGTAACAGATTACATATCTGGGATCCTGATCTGGTATCACATACCCAGGACGTAAAGGATACTGAGAAACAGTTCTGTATAACGAACACACCCGAAGATGATGCATCATATGCACTCTCTTCGTTTGGGCGGCACGGGAATTCTGGTAATCCCCAATTTCCTGCTCTGTCTTATATCAATTATAAGTTGGAGCGGGACCAACATTCCCCAGCTCAGTATAACAAGCGGGTTCGGTCAATAATCCGTATTATTATCTTGATTAAGGCGTGATATGGTCGCTACCAGGAGAGAGAGAGAAGAAAACACTGAGCGTGCGCTCTGTCAAGAATAGATTGGTTATTATTTTATCTAATCAGGATGGCTCCCACTGCTTTTTATCAAATCTTCCTTCAAACCCTAAAAGGAAAGACTAGCCGGGATTAATTACACACTACAAGTTTGCCAATCTTTCAGCCAGGCCAGTGTCGGTACTTTGAGGGAGGTCCCCCGTGCTTTCGCACGAACCTAATTAATGAAAACCTCGTTTTCCCAGAGGCGTAACCTCGTTAACACCTTTCTAGACACCTACTTGATCGGCTAATTGTAATGTGTAAAACTCTCCCAGGAGTAACTCTTACTCGCAGCGGGTATCGGGATCCAACTATCTCATAGAAGGTATGCAATCTCATTGCAAATTTCAACACTTGAAATTCCCGATAATATTTTGCCCCTAACGTGCTATGACCTTGACGAAAGCCAACAAACCATAGCCCGCTAGTCAAGTTCAACCCGTACATTTCTTGATCGAATTAAACCCACCCGCACGACCCTTGACGAAAGCCAACAAAGCCGCACGACTACCCTAATCCAATCGCATCGTATGCTAGCAGATAAGCAGCATATAGCTACCGCACACTGCACCTTGACGAAAGCCAACAAATGCAGCACGAATACTATATACAACTTATCTGAAATGACGGAGGGCTACGACAGGTTTTTCTGAAAACCTATTGCGTAATGAACTTGATATCGTTGAAGGATCGAATGAATTTTGAAATGGAGTGTTTTTGAGGCTTTTCTAGTTTTGCTAAAGGAGTCACTCCCGGTGAAGGGATCGTCGGTCCTTTCCTCGTCGAATGAGGTGCGGGATATATCACATATATCGCTGTGCAAAGCAAAAACTCTTAAAAGCAATCAAAAGACAAACCGAGTGTGTAGCATCTGCCAGTTATTGCTAAAGGAGTCACTCCCGGTGAAGGGATCTCGGTCCTTTCCTCGTCGGATGAGGTGCAGGATATATCACATATACCGCTGTGCAAAGCAACAACTGTAGCTACCTGTTTTATTTTAAAATTCGATTCTACAACATCTTAGGTTTCTTTTATTTCATTAATCACATTAATGAAGTCCCATCATTTAAGTACCTAAACATCACAGATAAATACGACGTATACTTATGCCATCCGCATTCGCCTCGATGTCCCCTCGTGCACCGTTAGGTTAGGTAACTAACGGCAGAGCAGGGCAGGGCTAGCGCGGGTGTAAAACATAAGTAACGTCTATATAATATATCATATATACTATAAATGTATCTATCACAGAACATCACATGATCACATCACAGATATCGCAGCAGAAGAATCATATGAAATATTGGATATACTAGGACGTCCGTGTTTTCAATACGAGCCAGTATAAAACACGGATTCCACGGTCGTGATGAATAGCCAAACCCACACCCCTAGACCACTACGAGAGCGGCAAGCAACCCTACCAATTCTAGAGTTAGGAGACCCGGACTCGACTCCTCGAGTTGGTCTCCCACTGGACTCCAGAACCCGGTTACTTGTGCTCCCCTCCTTGGGTCTATCCTAGTGCAGAAAAGTAAATAATATACAACAGGTGACAACTCCCGCAACCTGGAAGCGCCCCAATAAAAGAATATTACATACAAGTTTTTACATGAAAGAAAAAGAAAAACACTCATCTCACATAAAAACCCCCGGCTATTCAAACACGACGATCCAATATAACATATCCAGCAACACATAACATCACATGTCATCAACGTAAGTAAATATGTCCATCCCAATTGTCGTTGACATATAGCAACGAAACCGTCGATATCACATATTACACTTACGGTCACAGAAAAGAAAGTGTAAAACTACAACAGTTGGAATCCGCAACCACCTCAGACATCGCATGCCTGACAAAATGAATTTCTTAGACATCGCATGCCTAACAATTATAAACCCCGCATTTTAGTCTCAAAATCGAAAACACTTTTCAATATCAAGTCGGGTAATTCAACAAGATTCCCGACATCCTGATCGAATACTCGTCGCAAACTTTAGTAGGCGGCCGCACCCCCAATACCGTCAACGAAGTGCACCAAGGCGTAACACCGCTACCGCGAGCACCCGAACGGATGCTTTCGGCGACGGGGTTCTCCTACAGTCACTTGGTCGGGGCTATGGAGTGAGGCTGTCTATTAAGTTTACCCGGCGAGTATCCGCGTACGCTACGTGATTGCGACGGACTTTTAATCACATCAAAATTCCGTGGCAACCGATCAAGTGAGACTAAATTGCTATGTTTATAACATTCATTCAGTTATCTCATAACTTCTTGTGAATTCCAATTATTGTATCCCATTCCAGATAAACAGAAAATGTTAAACTTTCCGATCGAACAATAGAACACCCAAGTTTTCCCGATACAGATCAACACATGAAATAAGTCTAACAATATTCAGTTCGTACCTCAGTACCAACGGTCCAGCCGTAGAAGGGTCAAGCCAACGCCTCACATGTGGCACGCCGTACTGCCCCAAACCCGAAGGTTCAAAGGGCAGTTCAAGACGGTCACATAATCGAGTTAAGGTTTGTGTCTTCTAGAGGGACCATCGCGTTACTTGCACTACTTAGAACGTCGTCAAACTAAGGAAAAATCCAACACTTGGAAATTTCCCGACAGGGGAAAAATTGGGTATTTATATCCGGTCGAACTTTTTAACATATTCTAAAATTTATCCGGAAAGCCAAACAGACAAAATTTGATACCCCGATCGAAATACCGAATCTCCAAATCAAGTCAGAAAAATTCAACTCTTGAAAAAATATTAAAAATACACAGGAAGACCAACACTGGAAACTAGGAGTTACTGTGCAAACTTCGTCTCACAAAACGACAAAACCGCCGCGCTTGCGCCGCACAAGCCAGGCTCGTGCCGCGGAAGCGCGGCGCTTTAAGGGAATTAGGGTTACGAATTGCACAGTTACTCTTAGATTTTCCTGCATGTTTTTCTGGATATTTTTAATACTGAAAAATCCCTGTTTTTAAAAATTGTACAGAGAGCAATATTGGTTTGGGGTTTCGGATTCGTTCGGGCTTCAATTTCCGTCTGGACTTCGCCTAAGGCTCTAGCTAGGATCCGATACCACTGCAGGGTTCCTAGGCACACTAGTGAGGTCTCCCAAGCCATCAACCATGGCAAATTAAAATTTTACAGTGCCTACAAACCCTAAACTACGGATCGTTTGCTAGATTTCTAGACGAAACATGAACTAGTTAACAATTAACTAAGGGAATACGGAAATACAACCTTTGTAGATCCGGTCCTCCACCTCCACGGCTCCGCAACGAGGTCCTCTCCGCTGTCCAAATCAAATCCGGGCTCTAGGATCGGCTTCGTCGGAGAATGGGCAAGCTAGGTCGTCGATGTCCATGCCGAAGATGATCTACGTCGAGGCATCGATGAATCAAGCTCCACCTTCACCAAACCGTGAAAAGTTGTGAAGGAAACACACTCTACTACTTGGCAAGAGGTAGAGGATGAAGAAATAGGAAGTGGGTAGACTTTAGAATTGGATTTCTCACTCATTTCCAACAATCACCATTGATGGACCTTGTTTTTCTTCACTTGAAGAATGAAGAAGAAGAAGAAAGATATTATGATAAGTTAATAGAAAAAGAAAAGAAAATGAATTCTTATCATAATTCTAACCATGGTCAAGTGTAGAGAATGAATCATGGTTAGTGTGAATGGTTAGGGTTAAGGATGAGATAAGTATGGTTGACTTTATCAAAGCTTCATGGAGCTTCAACTAAACTCCAAATCTAGCAACCATTCTTTTCTCTTTTCTTTTTATTTTCCAAAGTGAATAAACAAATAAATAAATGAATAAAAAAGCAATGGAAAATAAAACCCTAACCATTCTTTTAACCATGGTTTATCCTTTGCACTTAACCAAGTAAACTTGTATCATCAAACATGATACAATCAAGTGCACAAAATCATATCGCATATGTAATGTGCACACCCGAGCGAGAAAATCCATCTTAAGTAAACCGATACTAGTTGATGCAAAGCAATATATCAAATATATAAATATGCATTAAATCATTAAATCAACACTTGATTCAATGATCCGGTCATGCGCACATAACCGACTGGTATCTAATATATCGGCTTATCGAATCAACGCTTGAATCGATAACTAGGTTATATCGCATACAACCATTCGATATATTTATCGCGAGAATAGAATACGGTATCACATACACACATTATTCTCGGTCCCGCACATATCTTATATGCGCTCCTATTTCGTTTCGCTTGAACCAGGAAACCTCTGTGTAGGACTCTAAAGACTCGTCAATACGCCGGCAGCGGATGATGATCATATCAAACATCCACAAGCCGCAAGCGGTCTGCTAAACGTAACGGCCACCCGGGTATTGAGCGATCTGAAGATCGACGAGCAAGCCTGCTCACACTCCAGTGAATCCGACCAGTAACACTACCGTACAGTCCGGTCTGATCGTCTGATATGTCGCATATCTCGCCTAGGGGTGGTAAACGTCAGACCCCAATAGCTCAATAAGTCGTGTCGATATGAGGTCTATAACTGTTCGAGAAACTACTGGTAACACTTACCAGTAAATCTCAGCAACCCTGGCCAGGGATTTCCTGTTATAGCCAATCGAACACAGCGCAACATCAACCCCCATATACCGGGAGAGACGAATCCCCTCCTATCGCTCATTGCCTCCATGTGACTCAGGACTGTACCCAAAAACCACCGTTTTGCATGCCCTCTTGGACGTGGTAAGATGGAAATCAAAGCACAGTGGGAACCACACAAGACTCTATGACGATCTCGGGTCAACAGACTACTCTGTACCAGTGTCACCAGAGAACTGCCATCTGACGTGAGGTATAATACCATCTGGGAGTTCTCGGCGAGTCCGTTCAGTGTACCCAGTCTCTACTGAGCACCCGTATATCATCTCTGATGTCAAACACCAATGGATATGGGATCATCCATCGCCCATCTGTATGGGTCAAGAAGGTATACGCTAGTCTACTCTGGTATATCGATGCCCCGTCTCGATACACCCACGACTAGGGACTTTGAAGGATATACTTATGGACTACCATGTCCCCACTAGTATGATCCGCATCATAGTCCAGGTAGTCAAGTACAGATCCTAAGGGCTTTACCAACATGTAACAGAGAGACAATCAGCATACACGTTAAGGTAAAGGGTAACCAGATAGCATACTATCATGTCGAGCAAGAAAGTCCTCCCTATATATGTCCCAGCATCCACTACAATATACATCCTATGTATAGTAATGGCCTCTAGGGCATACATATAACTAACAGTATGCAGCTTCTTAAGTGCATAACTCCCAAAAGGAAATAGGTAACTCAGTAGTACTCATTATAGAGCACACCTTATCATATAGGGTGAGATTGCTCCGCCCCGATATACCATCGTGCTATGGTGTATTCGGAGGAGTAATGCTGAGAGAGAATCTCATTCTCCTTTAGAATAGTCCAGGAATTCTATGCACAAGTATTCTCCTCCCTGATCACATCAAAAGACATAATACTTATACCCGTATTGGTTCTCTACTTCTAACTTATATTCTGTGAATATCTCAAAAGGTTTGGACTTGTGTTTCAACAGGAACATAGGTCTGAATCTTGAAAGATCATCAGAGAATGTAATGAAGTACAAAGAACCGGTCTTGGCATGTGTAGACAGAGGACCTTTATACATCAACATGTATCATCCCAAGAGTTTACTAACTCTTTCTCTGTTTCCAGTAAACAGAGCTATGGTCATCTTATCTCTGTGACATGACTCGCAAGTTTCATAAGATGAAAATTCAAACTGATTTAAATATGCATCTAAATGTAACTTAGCTAGTCGGGTCGCATTGATATGACCTAGTCTACAATACCTCAAGAAGAATTCGTTCATTTCTGAACTCTTCCTCTTGTGTGTGATCCGTATACTAAGAACTGTAGTTTGATTTAGAACATCAATGCTTTTAGATAACGTGCCTGAACCGATCAACTTTTGATATAGGAAATGTTCAAAACATTATCCAACAATACAAAATTTTATCATTTCTTTAATAATAAAGAGAGTGATATGATTTTGTATATCAGGTTCGGTATCTAATAACATTCGTTCCGAATCAATGTATTTGTAATACAGGGTGACAGTGACCAACAGACTTGGCTGCAACACTTGCCCCGTTTTCTGCCTCATGAAACTTATCACCCGTTCTCAGTTTTCTACCTTTCTGTAGCCCTATGTAACAGATTACATATCTGGGATCCTGATCTGGTATCACATACCCAGGACGTAGAGGATACTGAGAAACAGTTCTGTATAATGAACACACCCGAAGATGATGCATCAGCATGCATTCTCTTCGTTTGGGCGGCACGGGAAATCTGGTACTCCCTTTATTTCCTGCTCTGTCTTATAACAATTATAAGTTGGAGCGGGACCAACGTTCCCCAACTCAGTATAACAAGCGGGTTCAGTCAATATTCCGTAGTATTATCTGATTAAGGCGAGATATGGTCGCTACCTGGAGAGAGAGAGAAGAAAACACTCAGCGTGCGCTCTGTCAAGAATAGATTGGTTATTATTTTATCTAATCAGGATGGCTCCCACTGCTTTTTATCAAATCTTCCTTCAAACCGTAAAAGGAAAGACTAGCCGGGATTAATTACACACTACAAGTTCGCCAATCTTTCAGCCAGGCCAGTGTCGGTACTTTGAGGGAGGTCCCCCGTGCTTTCGCACGAACCTAATTAATGTAAACCTCGTTTTCCCAGAGGCGTAACCCCGTTGACACCTTTCTAGACACCTACTTGATCGGCTAATTGTAATGTATAAAACTCTCCCAGGAGTAACTCTTACTCGCAGCGGGTATCGAGATCCAACTATCTCATAGAAGGTATGCAATCTCATTGCAAATTTCAACACTTGAAATTCCCGTTAATATTTTGCCCCTAACGTGCTATGACCTTGACGAAAGCCAACAAACCATAGCCCGCTAGTCAAGTTCAACCCGTACATTTCTTGATTGAATTAAACCCACCCGCACGACCCTTGACGAAAGATAACAAAGCCGCACGACTACCCTAATCCAATCGCATCGTATGCTGGCAGATAAGAAGCATATAGCTACCGCACACTGCACCTTGACGAAAGCCAACAAATGCAGCACGAATACTATATACAACTTATCTGAAATGACGGAGGGCTACGACAGGTTTTTCTGAAAACCTATTGCGTAATGAACTTGATATCGTTGTAGGATCGAATGAATTTTGAAATGGAGTGTTTTTTAGGCTTTTCTTGTTTTGCTAAAGGAGTCACTCCCGGTGAAGGGATCGTCGGTCCTTTCCTCGTCGAATGAGGTGCGGGATATATCATATATATCACTGTGCAAAGCAAAAACTCTTAAAAGCAATCAAAAGACAAACCGAGTGTGTAGCATCTGCCAGTTATTGCTAAAGGAGTCACTCCCGGTGAAGGGATCTCGGTCCTTCCTTATCGAATAAGGTGCAGGATATATCATATATACCTCTGTGCAAAGCAAGAACTGTAGCTACCTGTTTTATTTTTGAAATTCGATTCTACAACATCTTAGGTTTCTTTTTATTTCATTAATCACATTAATGAAGTCCCATCATTTATATACCTAAACATCACAGATAAATACGACGTACACTTATGCCATCCGCATTCGCCTCGATGTCCCCTCGTGCACCGTTAGGTTAGGTAACTAACGGCAGAGCGGGGCAGGGCTAGCGCGGGTGTAAAACATAAGTAACGCCTATATAATATATCATATATACTATATACTGTATCTATCACAGAACATCACATGATCACATCACAGATATCGCTGCAGAAGAATCATGTGAAATATTGGATATACTAGGACGTCCGTGTTTTCAATACGAGCCAGTATAAAACACGGATTCCACGGTCGTGATGAATAGCCAAACCCACACCCCTAGACCCCTACGAGAACGGCAAGCAACCCTACCAATTCTAGAGTTAGGAGACCCGGACTCGACTCCTCGAGTTGGTCTCCCACTGGACTCCAGAACCCGGTTACTTGTGCTCCCCTCCTTGGGTCTATCCTAGTGCGGAAAAATAAATAATATACAAACGGTGACAACTTCCGCAACCTGGAACTGCCCCAATAAAAGAATATTACATACAAGTTTTTACATGAATGAAAATGAAAAAACACTCATCTCACATAAAAACCCCCGGCTATTCAAACACGACGATCCAATATAACATATCCAGCAACACATAACATCACATGTCATCAACGTAAGTAAATATGTCCATCCCAATTGTCGTTGACATATAGCAACGAAACCGGCGATATCACATATTACACTTACGGTCACAGAAAAGAAAGTGTAAAACTACAACAGTTGGAATCCGCAACCACCTCAGACATCGCATGCCTGAACAAATGAATTTCTTTATACATCGCATGCCTAACAATTATAAACCCCGCATTTTAGTCTCTTTATCGAAAACACTTTTCAATACCAAGTAGGGCAATTCAACAAGATTCCCAAAAAACTGATCGAATGCTCGTCGCAAACTTTAGTAGGCGGCCGCACCCCTGATACCGTCGACGAAGTGCACCAAGGCGGAACACCGCTACCGCGAGCACCCGAACGGATGCTTTCGGCGACGGGGTTCTCCTACAGTCACTTGGTCGGGGCTATGGAGTGAGGCTGTCTATTAAGTTTACCCGGCGAGTATCCGCGTACCCTACGTGATTGCGACGGACTTTTGATCACATCAAAATTCCGTGGCAACCGATCAATTGAGACTAAACTGCTATATTTATAACATTCATTCAGTTATCTCATAACTTTTGTGAATTCCAATTATTGTATCACATTCCAGATAATTAGAAAATGTTAAACTTTCCGATCGAACATTCAAACACCCAAGTTTTCCCGATACTGATCAATACATGAAACAAGTCTAAAAACATTCAGTTCATGCCTCAGTACCAACGGTCCAGCCGTAGAAGGGTCAAGCCAACGCCTCACATGTGGCACGCCGTACTGCCCTAAACCCGAAGGTTCAAAGGGCAGTTCAAGACGGTCACATAATCGAGTTAAGGTTTGTTGTCTTCTAGAGGGTCTATTGCATTACTTGCACTACTTAGAACGTCATTAAACTACGGAAAGATCCAACACTTGGAAATTTCCCGACAGGGGAAAAGTTGGGTATTTATATCCGGTCGAACTTTTTAACATATTCAAAAATTATCCGGAAAACACATAGACAAGTTTAGACAATCCGATCGAATCCATGAAATCCCAAAACAACCCCAGAAAACTCAACTGTATAGTATATATTAAAATTACCCAGAAAACACAGGAATTAATTATAAACATTACTGTGCAAAGAGGAGTCAAAGAGTCAACAGTATGGCCGCGGAACCGCCGCGCCAAGTGGGTTCAGGCCGCGGTTCCGCGGCGTTATGACGGAGTTAGGTCTCCGTTTTTCACAGTAATTCATAAAAAACCCTGATTAATTTTCTGCATATTTTTAATATCGAAAAAACCAGATTTTTAAAAATTGGACAGAGAGCAATTTGGAAATGGGTTTCCGGGTTCGTTCGGACTTCAAACTCCGTCTAGACTTCGCCTAAGGCTCTAGCTAGGCTCTGATACCACTGTAGGGTTCCTAGGCACCCTCATGAGGTCTCCCAAGGCATCAACCATGCCAATTTCAAAATTTATGGTGCCGAGAAACCCTAATACGGATCGTTGGCTAGATGTCTAGGCGAAAAAGAAACTAGTTAACACTTAACTACAAGAATACGGAAATACAACTTTTGTAGATCCGGTCCTCCACCTCCACGGCTCCGTGATGAAGTCATCTCCGCTGTCTAAATCATAATCCGGGCTCTAGCGTCGGCTTCATCGGAGAAAGAGCGGGCAAGGTCATCGGCTTCGTGCCGAAGATGATCTACGTCGAGGCATCGCTAGATCAAGCTCCAACTTCACCAAGTGATGAAACTTGTGAAGAAAACACACTCTACTACTTGGCAAGAGGTAGAGGATGGAGAAATAGGAAGTGGGTTCACTTTAGAATTGGATTTCTCACTCATTTCATCAATCCACCATTGATGAAGTGAAGCTTTCTTCATTGAAGAAGATGAAGAAAAAGAAGATGATCATTATCATAAGTTATTATCAAAAGAATAATAAAAATGGAAACTTATCATAATCTTAACCTTAGTTAGTTGTAGAGAATAGACCATGGTAAGTTATGATGGTTAGGGTTAAGCAAGAGACAAGAATGGTTAACTAAGTCAAAGCTTCATGAAAGTTCATGAACAAACAAAGAAAGCCACCATTATCCTCTTATGCCAATTATTTTATTTCCAAAAAGAATAAATGAAAAAGATAAATAAATGAATAAGGAAAACCAAAACCCTAACCATTTAAACAACCATGGTTTAATTCTTTACACAAACCAAGTAAGTATGCATCATCAAACATGATACAATCATGTGCACAAAACTATATCAAATATACAATGTGCACATCCGAGCGAGAAAATCCATTTAAAGTGAACCGATACTAGTTAATGCAAAGTAATATATCAAATATATAATTATGCATTAAATCATTAAATCAACACTTGATTTAACGATCTGGTCATATCGCATATAGCCGACTAGTATCCTATGCATCGGCTTATCGAATCAATACTTGATTCGATAACTAGGTTATATCGCATATAACCAGTCGATACATTTATCGCGAGAATGAAATACGGTATCACATACACGCATGATTCTCGGTCCCGCACATATCTCATATGCGCTCCTATTTCGTTTCGCTTGAGCCAGGAAACCTCTGTGTAGGACTCTAAAGACTCGTCAATACGCCGGCAGTAGGTGATGATCATATCAAACACCCACAAGCCGCAAGCGGTCTGCTAAACGTAACGGCCACCCGGGTATTGAGCGATCAGAAGATCGACGAGCAAGCCCGCTCACACTCCAGTGAATCCAACCAGTAACACTACCGTACAGTCCGGTCTGATCGTCTGATATGTCGCATATCTCGCCTAGGGGTGGTAAACGTCAGACCCCAATAGCTCGATAAGTCGTGTCGATATGAGGTCTATAACAATTCGAGAAACTACTGGTAACACTTACCAGTAAATCTCAGCAACCCTGGCCAGGGATTTCCTGTTATAGCCAATCGAACACAGCGCAACATCAACTCCCTATACCGGGAGAGACGAATCCCCTCCTATCGCTCATTGCCTTCATGTGATTCGGGACTGTACCCAAAAACCACCGTTTTGCACGCCCTCTTGGACGTGGTAAGATGAAAATCAAAGCACAGTAGGAACCACACAAGACTCTATGACGATCTCGGGTCAACAGACTACTCTGTACCAGTGTCACCTGAGAACTGCCATCTAACGTAAGGTATAATACCATCTGGGAGTTCTCGGCGAGTCCGTCCAGTGTACCCAGTCTCTACTGAGCACCCGTATATCATCTCTGATGTCAAACACCGATGGATATGGGATCATCCATCGCCCATCTGTATGGGTCGAGAAGGTACACGCTAGTCTACTCTGGTATATCGATGCCCCATCTCGATACACCCACGACTAGGGACTTTGAAGGATGTACTTATGGACTACCTGTCCCCACTAGTATGATCCGCATCATAGTCCAGGTAGTCAAGTACACATCCTAAGGGCTTTACCAACATGTAACAGAGAGACAATCAGTATACACGTTAAGGTAAAGAGCAACCAGATAGCATACTATCATGTCGAGCAAGAAAGTCCTCCCTATATATGTCCAAGCATCCACTACAATATACATCCTATGTATAGTAATGGCCTCTAGGGCATACATATAACTAACAATCCCTCATAGTGTAGGGTTCCTAGGCACTCTTGTGAAGGTTCATAAAGCATCAAACATGCCCAAATAAAATTTTAGATGTGCCGAACAACCCAAAGACGGGATCTTTGCTAGATTATTAGGGTTTAACATGCAAGATAACATCTTTAAACCTAAGTGTGAGGGATTACAACCTTTGAAGTCCGCTCCTTCGCTTCACAAGCTCCGAGTAGAAGTCCCTTCGCCGCGATCCATGATCTCCTGGACTCAAGAGAGGCTCCATGACTCGAACGATCCATGCTAGCTTGTATTGTTCCGCTTCTCCGATGATCTACGTCGAAGTTGCTATAACCCAAGCTCTCTCACTCTAATGAGGTGAACACCCTAATCTAATGGGCTAGATTAGATGAGGATGATGGAGTAGTATTTATGCTATCTTTTTAATTCACTTTCTCATAAGAAATCATTACAAAAGGAATTTCTAGTGAGCTCTCTCCAAAAACTCAAGAGAGAAGAAGATGAAAATAATGAGATAATTCCTTTTGTGATGAATAGTAGATAAGAATATATGATTGATATGGAACCATGGTCAAGGATGATAGGCTTAACCTTTGTAGAGAATAAACTAGAGCTAGGGTTTGGTTAGGTTAAGGATAAGAATCAACCATAATATCTTAACCAAGACAAAAAGGAAACCCTTCTAGAATAATCAAGAAAGAGCTAACCCTAATCAAACCCTAATCTCTTTTTATCATCCTTAAACATGTTTCATAATAAATCATATCATGTCACAATAATATATATCACATATATATTATATATTTGCAACAAAAGAAAATAATACAATTAACATATATCGCATATATTTCAATATATTAATCCGGTGAGAAAATGAAATAATAAAGCGAGCCAATATTAGATAATGTAATACAATATCATATATATCATTATACATTAAATCATCGAATCAACACTTGATGCAATCCTCGCTTCCACCATCAATGAGAAAACCGTAGTATCTCTCAGGTGGACGAGAAACCCTACTAGATCGGCGGAGAGGCTGGGGTTCGTCGGGTACTACCGAATCCTCTGGTTCCACTAAATCTTCAGTTACAGTTTGTGTTGCTGGAACTTCTTCCAGTTCTACCTCAGAGCCACTAATCTCTTTTGCAAGAAATTCCTTTTCTAAAAAGGTGGCATGTTGAGTGATAAACACCTTTTGTTGTTCACTGTGGTAGAAAAAATATCTATTTGAATGTTTAGGATATCCCACAAACTTACATAGAACTGACCGTGCCTCGAGTTTGTCTGGATTTTGCCTTTTGACATAGGCCAGACAACCCCATATCTTAACTCGTTTAAGACATGGTCTCTTCCCACTCCATATCTCATATGGTGTGGTAGGTACAGATTTAGTTGGAACTTGATTCAATAGGTATGCTGCTGTCTCAAGCGCATACCCCCAGAAGGAAATAGGTAACTCAGCTGTATTCATCATAGAGCGCACCATATCTAATAGGGTGCGATTCCTCCGCTCCGATACACCGTTGTGCTGTGGTGTATAAGGAGGAGTAAGCTGAGAGAGAATCTCATTCTCTTTTAGATAATCTAGGAACTCATTGCTTAAGTATTCTCCTCCTCGATCAGATCGAAGGATCTTAATACTTTTGCCCGTTTGTTTTTCTACTTCGTGCTTATATTCTCTGAATTTCTCAAAAGCTTCAGAGTTGTGTTTCATCAGGAACATATGTCCGAATCTAGAGAGATTGTCAGTGAATGTAATGAAGTAGGAAGAACCGTTCCTGGCATGCGTAGACATGGGACTGCATACATCACTATGTACCGGTCCTAAGAGTTCAGTAACTCTTTCTCCGTGTCCACTAAACGGAGCTTTGGTCATTTTTCCTTTGAGACATGAATGGCAAGTATCATAAGATGATAATTCGAACGGATTCAAATAACCATCCTTATGTAACTTAGCCAGTCGTGTCGCATTGATATGACCAAGTCTACAGTGCCACAAGAAAGATTCGTTCATTTCTGAACTTTTCCTCTTGTGTGTGTTTTGTATATTGAGGACTGTATTCTGATTTAGAATGAATATGCCATTATGTAACGAGCCTGATGCAATTAACTTTTGATCTAGGAATATGTTCATAACATTATCCTTTACTACAAAATTATATCCTTCTTTACTTAATAAAGAAACTGATATAATGTTGCACATCATGTTCGGTATATAATAGCACTCATTTAGAATCAGTGTATTACGACTTGGCAATATTAGGTGATATTCGCCAACTACTTTGGCTGCAATACTTGCACCGTTCCCTACTTGAACGGAATGATCACCTTTTCCCAGTTCTCTACCTACGTAGCCCATGTAACAATTTACATATATGGGATCCTGATCCGGTATCTAATACCCAGGACGTAGGGTGAATTGAACAACAGTTCTCAATAACTAACACATCTGAAGAAGATGCATCAACATGCATGTTCTTTTGGGCGGCGTGAGAATCCAGATATTCTTCTATTTCCTGTTCAGTCTTATAACTCTTATAAGAAAGAACGGGTCCAACGTTCCCCTGCTCAGTATAATAAGCGGGTTCAGTCAATACATCCATATTATTATCTTGATTATGGCCTAACATGGTCGCTACCTGGAGAGAGAGAGAGAAGAAAACACTTTAGCGTATGCTCTTGCAAGATTAGATTGGTTATTATCTTATCTAATCAGGATATCTTCCACTGTTTTTATCAAATCTTCCTTCAAACCCTAAAAGGTAAGATTAGCCGGGATTAATTACACCCTACAATTTCATCAATCTTTCAGCCAGATCAGTGTCGGTACTTGAGGGAGGTTCCTCGTGCTTTTGCACGGACCTAATTAAAGTAAACCTCGTTTTCCCAGAGGCGTAACCCCGTTAACACTTTTCTAAACACCTACTTGATCGGCTAATTGTATTGTGTAAAACTCTTCCAGGAGTAACACTTACTCGCAGTGGGTATCGGGATCCAACTATCTCATAGGAGGTATGCAATCTCATTGCAAATTTCAACACTTGAAATTCCCGAAAATATTTTTGCCCCTAGTGTGCTATGACCTTGACAGAGGTCAACAAACCATAGTGCGCTAGTCAAGTTCAACCCGTCATTTCTTGATTGAATCAAACCCACTCGCACGACCTTTGACAGAGGTCAACAAGGTTGTACGACTACCCTAATCCAATCACATCACATGCTTTACAGATAATTACTAGTCAGCTACCGCACACTACGCCTTGACAGAGGTCAACAAACGCAACACGAATACTAAATAGTCTTTATCTGAAATGACGGAGGGCTACGACAGGTTTTTCTGAAAACCTATTGCGTAATGAACTTGATATCGTCGTAGAATCAGGTGAAATTTAAAAATGGAGTGTTTTTAAGGCTTTCATTAGTTTTGCTAAAGAGGTCACTCCCGGTGAAGGGATCTCGGCTCTTTCTTTATCGAATAAGGTGCAGGACATATCATATATATCACTATGGAAAGAAAAACTTCAAAAGCAATCAAAAGACAAACCGAGTTTTGTAGCATCTGCCAGTTTCGCTAAAGAGGTCACTCCCGGTGAAGGGATCTCGGCTCTTTCCTCATCGAATAAGGTGCAGGGTATATCATATATACCACTATGCAAAGCAAAACTGTAGCTACCCTTTTTATAAAGTTTTGATTCTACAACATCTTTTAGGTTTCTTTTCTTTTTATTAATCTCATTAATAAAAAAAATACCATCAGCTTATGCTTCCTAAGCATCACAGATAAATACGACGTACACTTATGCCATCCGCATTCGCCTCGATGTCCCCTCGTGCACCGTTAGGTTAGGTAACTAACGACAGAGCAGGGCAGGGCTAGTGCGGGTGTAAAACATAAGTAACGTCTATATAATATTGTAGGGTGTTTTTCGTCACCCTATTGAGATGGGGTACGCGCGTGCTTGTCAGGCGTACTACTGATTCCCCCTGCCTAGGGTAGGCCGGAGTTTAATGATTGTGGGGATCCGAATCTCCGGCAGCCGCGGACTAGGCTGCCGTTAATTACCCCTCGCCTTTGGGGCGAGGGAACCTCCGATTGACGGGTTAAACTGGTCATGCGAACACAATGTGCAGCGTACGTGTGTTGTGTTTTGAAAGGGGGGTTTTGGATATATCGGGAGCCACGCAGAGTTTTTACGGGGGTCCCGCTATCCGGATAGCGGGCTGGGGGTCAAGGGGGCTAGCATCCCCTTGCGGGGTGCGGGGCAGCGCCCCGTTAGAAATTTTTTTCTAACAGGGACAGTGTCGTGGTGTATGTGTGTGTGCACATATGCATGCATATGTGTACATATGTATATATATATATGTATATATATGTATGTATATACATAAGAACAAAAAAGAGGGGGAAAAGGCATCCAAAGGATGCGTGGGGGCAGCACCTTAGGCGCTGTGCACCTAGGTGATGTGCGCTCAGGCGCTAGAGTGCCACGTGTCGACACGGGGGAGACTTGCGCTCGAGCGCTTGCGCTTAAGCGCAAGCGCGCCACGTGTCGGCATGGGAGAGACTTGCGCCTGAGCGCTTGCGCTTGAGCGCAAGCGCGCCACATGTCGGCACGGGGGCGACTTGCGCTCGAGCGCTTGCGCTTGGGCGCAAGCACGCCACTTGTCGGCACCGGGGCGACTTGCGCTCGAGCGCTTGCGCTTGGGCGCAAGCGCGCCACGTGTCGGCACCGGGGCGACTTGCGCTCGGGCGCTTGCGCTTGAGCGCAAGCGCGCCACGTGTCGGCACATGGGCGACTTACGCTCGGGCGCTTGCGCTTGAGCGCAAGCGCGCCACGTGTCGGCACGCGGGCGCTCTGCGCTTGAGCGCCGGCGAGAAAAAGAGGCTTTTAGCCTAAGAAACAGAAGCTATGCTTCAGAAAGGAAATATTTGTTGTATATATATATATATATATATATATATATATATATATATGTTATGGAGTTAAAACTCCTAATGTTTTGAAGCTGATGAAGGGGGTTCTTCTTCTTCCTCCTGTTGTTTGGCCGGATCTTGAAGATCAAGATGTAGGAGATTTTAAAAATCACTCCTTTTTGAGATCTGATGGGAGATCTGAGTTCCCCTTTGTGGGTTTTGTGGTGGAAAACTACTTAGTTTTGGAAGAGAAAGAGTAAAACTCTTGATTTAATTCAAAAGAAATGAAAAGGTTTAGAACCTTGGAGAAGGAGCAGGAGGCACAAAGAACCCTAGGTTTTTTGAGGGGAATGAAAAGTGTTATTTATTCATCATCATGTTGCCTTATATAGGCTTACATATTTACATATAGCCCTTTGGGCTTTACAAAAATGGCATTTTAGCCATCCCATGGCTCATGTGCCGTTTCATTTTTGCACATAAGCCATGGGCTTACAAAATATTGGCTTTATCCCCATTTTGTTTAAATTCATGCATAAACAATTACATAACCATTATTTATTACATGATCTATATTTTGGCATGGAGGAGGCTGGCCGCGGGCTCGACTTGGGCATGGGCCCGCTTGACCTGGGCTTGGGCCCACCTAGTTTGGGGTTGACTTTGATTTTGACTTGGTCAACCGGGGTGTAAATTTTGACTTCAACAAAGTGCCTCCCATCAATAAATGCACACCACATATGTGGGTCGTGTGCATGAAATTGATGGATCTTCTTTCATGTGGAGGCGACTTGCTTTGGTTCCCACTTTTTGGGTTGCACTGCCCTTTTTACGACATGGACGGTCGACGCTCTGATCTGAAGCGATTTGGTAGACGTGTCCTCGGCACGGAGTGTCGCTGGTCAACGTTTCCACGAGGCGGAGTGTCTGTGTTGGATGTTTCCCCGATGCAGAGTGTCGTTTGTTAACGTGTCCCGGCACGGAGTGTCTGCTTGATGTTTCCCCGGCACGGAGTGTCGTTGTTGGATGTTTCCCTGATGCAGAGTGTCTGTATTGGGCGTTTCCCCGATGCAGAGTGTCGCTGGTTGACGTTTCCCAGAGACGGAGTGCCTGTGGTAGGACGTTTCCCCGAGACGGAGTGCCTGTTGTAGGGCGTATCCCCGATACGGAGTGCCTGTTGTAGGACGTTCCCCGAGACGGAGTGCCTGTGGTAGGACGTTTCCCCGAGACGGAGTGCCTGTGGTAGGACGTTTCCCCGATGCAGAGTGTCGTTTGTTAACGTGTCCCGGCACGGAGTATCTGCTTGATGTTTCCCCGGCACGGAGTGTCGTTGTTGGACGTTTCCCTGATGCGGAGTGTCTGTATTGGACGTTTCCCCGATGCAGAGTGTCGCTGGTTGACGTTTCCCCGAGATGGAGTGCCTATGGTAGGACGTTTCCCCGAGACGGAGTGCCTGTTGTAGGGCGTATCCCCGATACGAAGGGCCTGTTGTGGGACGTTTCCCCGAGACGGAGCGCCTGTGGTAGGACGTTTCCCCGAGACGGAGCGCCTGTGGTAGGACGTTTCCCCGAGACGGAGCGCCTGTGGTAGGACGTTTCCCCGAGACGGAGTGCCTGTGGTAGGACGTTTGCCCGAGACGGAGTGCCTGTGGTAGGACGTTTCCCCGAGACGGAGTGCCTGTTGTTGGACGTTTCCCCGAGACGGAGTGCCTGTGGTAGGACGTTTCCCCGATACGGAGTGTCTGCTGTAGGACGTTTCCCCGAGACGGAGCGCCTGTGGTAGGACATTTCCCCGATACGGAGTGCCTGTTGTAGGACGTTTCCCCGAGGCGGAGCGTCTGTTGTTGGACGTTTCCCCGAGACGGAGTGCTTGTGGTAGAACGTTTCCCCGATACGGAGTGCCTGTTGTCGATGTGCCCCCGGCACGGAGTGTCTTCTTGACGTTTCCCCGAGGCGGAGTATCGGCTGGTCGACGTATCCCCGAGACGGAGTGTCTATTGTCTGACGCAGAGGTCGATGTTGGAATTGGTTGGTTTGATTTGTTTGATTTGAGTTGACATCAGCATCGCTATACTGGAATATGGTACCAGGAGCGAATCATCATTTGTCATGAGAGAATTTTGGGATTGGTATTTTTGTCGGCATCTGCATTGCTGCACTGGAGTGATGCCAGGAGCAACTCATCATTTGCCCCGGAAGGATTTGGAAATTGGTGGCTTAGGAGACAGGTTTAGATCCCTATCACCTAAGGCTTTCCAATTTTGTGAGCCGTAAGGGTCTCACAAAGCATTTTCTCCCTACGGGTCGTAAGGATCCCGTAGGTGTGTTTTCTCCTTAGGAGTCGTGAGGGCCCCCAAGTGTGTTGCTCCTTTGTGAGTCGTAAGGATCTCACACGGGAATTTTCTCCTCACAAAGTCGAGAGGACTTTGCAAGTGCATTTCATCTCTTTTTTTTACGAGTTTGAGCCCTTTCGGGTTTTCACAAACTCGCCGGCAGTCCTGCTGTTTTTACTCACGGCATCCTTTCGGGTTTTCATCCGTGCCTATTTTTCTTGTGGACCTACCGTTCTTTTTTTTCTTTTTTTTTGGAGAGATCGGGATTGTTTTACGCCCGTGGATTGTATACGGTTTTGTAGGATGTATAATCCAGACCGTAGGGCCGAAAAAAATTTCAGGACTTTGTTGGCGTCTGCATCGCTGCACTGGAATGTGGTACCAGGAGCGACTCATCATTCGCCGTTGGGGTATGGGAGTTGGAATTTGGTTGGCGTCTGCATCGCTGCACTGGAATGTAGTACCAGCAGCGACTCATCATTCGCCGTTGGGGTATAGGAGTTGGAATTTGGTTGGCGTCTGCATCGCTGTACTGGAATGTAGTACCAGCAGCGACTCATCATTCGCCACTTGGGGATTGGGGAGCGATGGCTTAGGAGACAGGTTTAGATCCCTATCACCTAAGGCTTTTCAATTTTATGAGCCGTGAGGGTCCCATAAAAGCATTTTCTCCCTACGAGTCGTAAGGATCCCACAGGTGTATTTTCTCCTTAGGTGTCGTGAGGACTCCTAAGTGTGTTTTTCCTTTGTGAGTCGTAAGGATCCCACAAAAGTTTGTTCTCCTCATGTATCGTGAGGACACATGAGTGGGTCTTCTCAATGGAGCATAATTCCAAAGGCGGAGACCAGCCGCGTAACTGGTGATTACGGTGGGGCATGGGTATGATGAGAATTATTTGAGCCCGTGGATTGTATACGGTAGTCAATTCGGGGACTGGCCGTAGGGATGGGAGAATTTTGGGAAATTGGATTTTGGTTGGCGTCTGCATCGCTGCACTGAAATATGGTACCAGGAGCGACTCATCATTCGCCGTTTTTTTTTCGTTTTGTTTTTATTTTTGTTTTACCGCGATTGCTCTATCATTTCAGCTTTTCTTATCGCGAAGGTCGCGATTGCCCCATCATTTCGGCTTTTATTCGCGGTTGCCCCATCATTTCGGCTTTATTTTTATTTTTATTTTTACTCGCTGATTTTTATTGCGAGTTACCCCATCATTTAGGCTTTTCTTTATTTTTCTTTTATTTACACATTTTTTGTTTATTTACATTTTTTTTTTACATTTCCAGTTTAACGACTTAGAGGTCGATTATTCCCAGTTTAATGACATGGTGGTCGATTGTTCCTAGAGAAAGGCGGGTGTTTGAGAGAATCAGGTACCTGAAGGACTTCGGTCCCCGTCTGTATGAAATTGGCGGTCGCAGCTTGATTGTTTGTTAACACGCCAGGGGACAATGATATTTCTCCTGCCTTGTATTGTTTCTCGACCCAATCCTTGAAGATGCAATAGTCTTCAATAGTGTGCCCCAACACTCGGTGGTATGGGCAAAAGTTGGGATGATCAGTCTTGTTCGCTCCACTTAGCCTTTTCGGTTCTGGTAGCCGCAGCCCATTCTTCAGAGCATCTTTAAAAATTTTGTGGACCTTGTCCCTTCGGAATGAGTAGACCTTATTTCTTCTTTCCTCCAAAGTTGGCCCTCGAGACTGGTCAGTTTTTACTCTGCCCGTTCTCTGCTTATTTGGAGAATCGGTGATGTTAGAACTTCCGCCTTTTCGGTTGTCGTCCCTCCAAGGTTTCGGTCTATTTGTGAACTGAAGATCCTGAGCAGACTTGGGCTTTGAGCGTTCCAACGTTTGGACCTTTTTGGTCAGCTCTTGGAATGTTTTGAGACCCGCGGTACATAGAAACGGGGCCATCCAGTTGTTGAGATTTCCGACAAGAAGACTGACAGATTGGTCCTGGTCTATCGGCGGTTCGCATTTGACGGAGAGATTACGCCATCGGGTTATAAAATCCGTGCTGCTTTCGTCGCTTTTAGGCTTGGTCCTTACGAGCTCGGCAATGGTAATCTTATCGCTGATGCTCATGAACCTCTGCCGAAACAGAGACTCCATTTGGACAAAAGTTGTGACGGAGCCATCCGGTATGCTCGCGTACCAGTCGAAAGCAGCATCGGTCAGGCTATTAACGAACTGGCGAAGGAGAAGCACATCATTGCCCCCAGTATTCCCGCATGAGGCTTTGAAGTGGGCGATATGCTGATTCGCATTTCCCGTCCCATCGAATCTTTTGAATTTGGGGATGACATAGCCGCTAGGAAATTCTACCAGATCATACTGAGCAGGATATGGTCTCCCACTACTGCTGATCTTTTTTTGCGCTTCGGCTTCGACCACCAATGTTTTGACTTTGCTGGCAACCAAATCCATGATTTGATCTTGAGTTAGCGGGCAACTGTCATCGGTAGCCAAGACATTTCCCGAGATAGGATGCGACTGGTTTTCATGTAGTTCGCCCACTTTTGGATTTGAGGGAATAGGCGTCGGCTGCTTTGGGACACCATTTCCCGGTTCATGAGCAGAGCCCTCCGCTTGATTGGGCGGTTGAGAGGCAAGTCGGGCCGTAAGCTGTAGGACGACATTTGTCAAGTCGTCAATTTTTAAGTAGAACTTGGCCATCTCCTTGTCTTTGTTTCTGAGCTGCTTTCGGAGCTCTTGAAGCAGCTCTTGCTCCGTGGTTCTGGGGCGGAAAGTCGGCTCTTCTTCGCTTTCCGAGCCCGACTCCTCATGGACCGAATGGTCTTTCTTCCCATCATCCTCATCGAGAGGGTCTTCATCACCCAGCAGAGGCGGCTGTTCTTGGGAAGCGGCAACCACATTCAAGCCAGATTGGATTTGGGATGTAGTGGCCCCGTCCTTGCTCTTGCTGCGCTTGCCCACCATGTAGACAGTGTGGACCTCATATCCATTCGTCTCTTTCTCACTGGCGGGGAGCTTAGAGAAGACACCCGATCGAGCAGTGGTCAAGGGCACCGCCGGAGCTTGCTCGAGAGGCCTTGTTGCTTTGTCGGTGTTGATGGCCTTGCCCGCAGCTGGGGCCAAGGAAAGTCGTTCAGACACCGACTTGCGTTTGGGTTGGGGCGCCCTCGAGATCACCACATTTGGTCTCCTGCCTTTCGAGACTGGTTTGTCTGTTGCTAGAGCTTGAGGAGCTGGGATGGCTCCAATTGGTATGAACATAATAGAGCCAAATGGCAGCAGCGGCTCCTCCCATTGTCGCCCGAGACTGGCCGGAAGGACCGTCCTGGAGTCTATCTTCATCATGTAGGAGATAGGAGCCGTGCTGAGAGCTGAGTTCATCTTTGGAGACATCGTTGAGAGGTGATTGCTTGAAAACCTGCATGAAAGAGTATTATTTTAGTATAAATACAAATATGTATATTGATTGAGTTCGCATGAACGTTTAACCCGAAATATGGGAGGAGAGATTGGTCCCACCGGGCGTGCCAGAATCTGTAGGGTGTTTTTCATCACCCCATTGAGATGGGGATACGCGCGCGCTTGTTAGGCGTACTACAGATTCCCCCTGCCTAGGGTAGGCCGGGGTTTAATGTTGTGGGGATCCGAATCTCCGGCAGCCGCGGACTAGGCTGCCGTTAATTACCCCTCGCCTTTGGGGCGAGGGAACCTCCGATTGACGGGTTAAACTGGTCATGCGAACTCAATGTGCAGTGTACGTGTGTTGTGTTTTGAAAGGGGGGTTTTGGATATATCGGAAGCCACGCAGAGTTTTTACGGGGGTCCTGCTACCCGGATAGCGGGCTGGGGGTCAAGGGGGCTAGCAGCCCCCTTACGGGGTGCGGGGCAGCGCCCCGTTAGAAATTTTTTTCTAACAGGGACAGTGTCGTGGTGTATGTGTGTGTGCACATATGCATGCATATGTGTACATATGTATATATATATATGTATATATATGTATGTATATACATAAGAAAAAAAAGAGGGGGAAAAGGCATCCAAAGGATGCGTGGGGGCAGCACCTTGGGCGCTGTGTGCCTAGGTGATGTGCGCTCAGGCGCTAGAGTGCCACGTGTCGACACGGGGGAGACTTACGCTCGAGCGCTTGCGCTTGAGCGCAAGCGCGCCATGTGTCGGCACGGGGGAGACTTGCACCTGAGCGCTTGCGCTTGAGCGCAAGCGCGCCACGTGTCGGCACGGGGGAGACTTGCGCTCGAGCGCTTGCGCTAGGGCGCAAGCACGCCACGTGTCGGCACCGGGGCGACTTGCGCTCGGGCGCTTGCGCTTGGGCGCAAGCGCGCCACGTGTCGGCACCGGGGCGACTTGCGCTCGGGCGCTTGCGCTTGAGCGCAAGCGCGCCACGTGTCGGCACGTGGGCGACTTGCGCTCGGGCGCTTGTGCTTGAGCGCAAACATGCCACGTATCGGCATGCGGGCGCTCTGTGCTTGAGCGCCGGCGAGAAAAAGAGTCTTTTAGCCTAAGAAACAGAAGCTATGCTTCAGAAAGGAAATATTTGTTGTATATATATATATATATATATGTTATGGAGTTAAAACTCCTAATGTTTTGAAGCTGATGAAGGGGGTTCTTCTTCTTCCTCCTGTTGTTTGGCCGGATCTTGAAGATCAAGATGTAGGAGATTTTAAAAATCACTCCTTTTTGAGATCTGATGGGAGATCTGAGTTCCCCTTTGTGGGTTTTGTGGTGGAAAACTACTTAGTTTTGGAAGAGAAAGAGTAAAACTCTTGATTTAATTCAAAAGAAATGAAAAGGTTTAGAACTTTGGAGAAGGAGCAGGAGGCACAAAGAACCCTAGGTTTTTTGAGGGGAATGAAAAGTGTCATTTATTCATCCTCATGTTGCCTTATATAGGCTTACATATTTACATATAGCCCTTTGGGCTTTACAAAAATGGCATTTTAGCCATCCCATGGCTCATGTGCCGTTTCATTTTTGCACATAAGCCATGGGCTTACAAAATATTGGCTTTATGCCCATTTTGTTTACATTCATGCATAAACAATTACATAACAATTATTTATTACATGATCTATATTTTGGCATGGAGGAGGCTGGCCGCGGGCTCGACTTGGGCATGGGCCCGCTTGACCTGGGCTTGGGCCCATCTGGTTTGGGGTTGACTTTGATTTTGACTTGGTCAATCGGGGTGTAAATTTTGACTTCAACAAATATATCATATATACTATATACTGTATCCATCACAACATATCAAATGATCACATCACAGATATCGCAGCAGAAACATAGTTATAATGTGGGATATACTAGGACGTCCGTATTTAGTATTTAGCCAACAATAGAAAATACGGATCCCACAGTCGCAATGAATAGCCAAGCCCACACCCTGGATCCCTACGAGAGCGGCAAGCGACCCTACCAATTCTGGAGTTTAGGAGACCCGGTCTCGACTCCTCGAGATGGCCTCCCACTGAACCCCAGAACCCGGTCACCTGTACTCCCCTCCTTAGGTCCATCCTAATGCGGAAAAGTAAATAATATACAAATGGTGACATCAACCTCGACCCGGAAGTGCCCCAATAAAAAAATATTACATACATTTAAATTTACATGAATGAAAATATAAAACTCTTATCTCACATAAAACCCCCGGCTATTCAATCGCGACAATCCTGCACATCATATCTCAGCAACACATAACATCACATGTCATCAACGTAAGTAAATATGCGCATCCCAATTGTCGTTGACATATAGCAACGAAACCGGCGATATCACATATTACACTTACGGTCACAGAAAAGAAAGTGTAAAACTACAACATTTGGAATCCACAATCTCTTTAGACATCGTAAATCCGAAATATCACATATTTCGCATTTCATGCCTAACATGTATGAATTCCACATATTGTATCACATTCCAGATAAATAGACAGTATTAAACTTTTCGAACAGATAATCAAATACCCAAAATTTCCTAAAGTGCTCAACACTTGAGCGGAGTTTAAATAATCCCAGAATATGTCACAGTACCAGTGATCCAGCCGTAGAAGGGTCAAGCCAACGCCTCACATGTGGCACACCGTACTGCCCCAAATCCGAAGGTTCAAAAGGCAGTTCAAGATGGTCACATAATCGAGTTAAGGTTTGTTGTCTTCTAGAGGGTCCACCGTGTTACTTGCACATTTTTTCGAAAGATTTAAACCCGATAAAAATTCAACACTTGGAAGTTTTTCGTGCCAGGAAAAAGTGAGTTAATGATATCCGTTCGAACATTTTAACAGTTTCTAAATATCCGGAAATAATAACGAATTTAAATTTTCCGATCGAATCTACGATTACAAAATAAACCCCAGAATTCTCAACACTTGAGCCAGATTAAAAATACCCATAAAAATTAAATCACAGAAATAGAAATAACAGTGCAAAAACTGTAGGGTTCCTAGGCACTCTAGTGAGGTCTCCCAAGCCATCGAACATGGCAAATTAAAATTTTACGGTGCCTACAAACCCTAAACTACGGATCGTTTGCTAGAAAACTAGGCGAAAAAGCTAACTAGTTAACACTTAACTACAAGATACGGAAATACAACCTTTGTAGATCCGGTGCTCCACCTCCATAGCTCCGCAACAAGGTCCTCTCCGCTGTCCAAATCAAATCCGGGCTCAAGCGTCGGCTTCGTCGGAGAATGGGCAAGCTAGGTCGTCGATGTCCATGCCGAAGATGATCTACGTCGAGGCATCGCTAAATCAAGCTCCGACTTCACCAAGTCAAGAAACTTGTGAAGAAAACACACTCTACTACTTGGCAAGAGGTAGAGGATGAAGAAATAGGAAGTGGGTAGACTTTAGTTTTGGATTTCTCACTCAAATTCATCAATCACCATTGATGGATTTAAGCTTCTTTCTTGAAGTGAAGAAGAAGAAGAAGAAGATAAGTATTATGATAAGTTGATTTAAATTAGAAAAGAAAATCCAAACTTATCATAATCCAACCATGGTTATGTGTAGAGAGCAAACTATAGTTAGGTTAATGGTTAGGTTAGGTATAAAACAAAAATGGTGGACTTTATTCAAAGCTTCATGAAGCTTCAACAAAGAACAAAAATAGCCACCATTTTCCTTTTACCAAAATGAAATAAACAAATAAATAAATGAATAAAACAAAACCCTAACCATTATTATGTAACCATGGTTTGATCTTTACACAAAAACCCTAGCAAACATGTATCATCAAACATGATACAATCAAGTGCACAAAAGTATATCACATATACAATGTGTACATCCGAGTGAGAAAATCCATTTAAAGTGAACCAATACTAGTTAATGCAAAGTAATATATCAAATATATAATTATACATTAAATCATTAAATCAACACTTGATTCAATGATCCGGTCATGTCGCACACAACCGACTAGTATACAATGTATCGGCTTATTGAATCAACGCTTGAATCGATAACTAGGTTATATCGCATACAACCATTCGATACATTCATCGCGAGAATGGAATACGGTATCACATACACGTATTATTCTCGGTCCCGCACACATCTCATGTGCGCTCCTATTTCGTTTCGCTTGAGCCAGGAAACCTCTGTATAGGACTCTAAAGACTCGTCAATACGCCGGCAGCGGATGATGATCATATCAAACACCCACAAGCCGCAAGCGGTCTGCTAAACGTAACGGCCACCCGGGTATTGAGCGATCTGAAGATCGACGAGCAAGGCCGCTCACACTCCAGTGAATCCGACCAGTAACACTACCGTACAGTCCGGTCTGATCGTCTGATCTGTCGCATATCTCGCCTAGGGGTGGTAAACGTCAGACCCCAATAGCTCGATAAGTCGTGTCGATATGAGGTCTATAACTGTTCAAGAAACTACTGGTAATACTTACCAGTAAATCTCAGCAACCCTGGCCAGGGATTTCCTGTTATAGCCAATCGAACACAGCGCAACATCAACTCCCTATACCGGGAGAGACGAATCCCCTCCTGTCGCTCATTGCCTCCATGTGACTCGGGACTGTACCCAAAAACCACCATTTTGCACGCCCTCTTGGACGTGGTAAGATGGAAATCAAAGCACAGTGGGAACCACACAAGACTCTATGACGATCTCGGGTCAACAGACTACTCTGTACCAGTGTCACCAGAGAACTGCCATCTGACGTGAGGTATAATACCATCTGGGAGTTCTCGGCGAGTCCGTCCAGTGTACCCAGTCTCTACTGAGCACCCGTATATCATCTCTGATGTCAAACACCAATGGATATGGGATCATCCATCGCCCATCTGTATGGGTCGAGAAGGTACACGCTAGTCTACTCTGGTATATCGATGCCCCGTCTCGATACACCCACGACTAGGGACTTTGAAGGATGTACTTATGGACTACCATGTCCCCACTAGTATGATCCGCATCATAGTCCAGGTAGTCAAGTACAGATCCTAAGGGCTTTACCAACATGTAAAAGAGAGACAATCAGCATACACGTTAAGGAAAAGTGTAACCAGATAGCATACTATCATGTCGAGCAAGAAAGTCCTCCCTATATATGTCCCAGCATCCACTACAATATACATCCTATGTACAGTAATGGCCTCTAGGGCATACATATAACTAACAATCTCCCACTTGGACTAGGGCCATCTGTAGCAGTGGTTGCAGTATCTCATACTCAACCATCCCATAAAATTCTCTCTCTGGGAACAGGCCTTTGTGAGTGGAACCGCTGTGTTGTCCTCTGAGTCTACTCTCCAAACCTCGATCACTTTGGAGATCAACCATCTCCATGATCAGGTGATACTGCCTTAGAATATGTCTGGATCACTGATAGGACCGGCGTTCCTTGGCATAAGCCACAACTCCATTGTCTCACAATGGTAGGAACATAGTTCATCTCATGAACCAATATACACCCAAACAGCTTCTAGGGTAGCATCTTAAGCAGCGATGTATCCAGCCTTTATCGTCTAGTATGTCACGGTATCTAGCTTGGAACTCTTCCAACATACCGTCCCTTTACTGAGGGTAAAGACAATGCCTGCGACTGACATTCAGTCGTCCTTATCACCCTGGAACCCTTCCAGTGATTCTCCCCAGGATCGGTTGATACCGTCTCACTACATCTAGTGAGAATTCTAACATCCATTTAGATCTATCTCATAGATCCAAAATCCAGGATTTAGTAGGTATCACTTTGATCCTAAGTGGAGAATCATTGTGATAAGCGGAGATTGATCGAGCGTAGCATAGGAAACTCCTTCCCTATCAAGAGTATGTCATCCACGTACTCTACGAGGATCGTCATCATACTCCCTACTATCTTTTTGTTTATACAAGGTTCATCTACCATTTTGATGATGTCAAACTCTTTGACTAATTCATCAAAACAGATGTTCCAACTCCGCGATGCCTGCTTTATCCTATAAAGCATCTTGCACACGTTTCCGCTGCTCCCACTGTCTACGAAGCCCTCTGGCTGTGTACTTATAGACGCACTCTTCTAAAACTTCATTTAGAAAAGCAGTCATGACACCCAACCACCAGATATCGCAGTCATGGTATGTAGCCGTGGTAAGTAGGATCTGGATGGACTTAAGCATAGCTACTTGAAAAGGTTTCATCATTATTCACACCTGGTCAATGATGCAAACTTATAACAAGTCTAGCTTTGAAAGTCTCAACTTTTCCATCTACACCAAGTAATCTTCTCAAGATTTACTTGCTCCTGATGGGGATTTAACCCTTCAGATATAGCAACCAAAGTCCATACTTTGTTGGCGTATAAGGATTCCATCTCAGATCGCTAAGCATCCAGCCATTCTTACAGAGTCCTACTTCTGATGGCCAGCCCGAAACTAGTTGGGTCATCATCTTATGATGTAATCCTCGCTCCCACTGTCATAGAGAAACCGAAGTATCTCTCAGGTGGGTGAGGAACCCTACTAGATCGGCGGAGAGGCTGAGGTTCGTTGGTCTCTACTGAATCCTTTGGTTTTATCAAATCATCTGCTGTAGTTCGTATAGTTGGAACCTTTCCAGTTCTACATTATAGACCTTGCCTCGAGCTTGTCCGGATTTTGCTTTTAGACACAGGCCGGACAACCCCAAATCTTAACTGACTTAAGACATGGGCTCTTCCCATACCATATCTCATATGGAGTGGTAGGCAACTGATTTGATTCGAACCCTATTCAATAGGTATGCAGCTTCTCAAGTGCATAACTCCCAAAAGGAAATAGGTAACTCAGTAGTACTAATCATAGAGCACACCATATCAAATAGGGTGTATCTGCTCCGCCCCGATATACCATCTTGCAATGGTGTATACGGAGGAGTAATGCTGAGAGAGAATCTCATTCTTCTTTAGAATAATCCAGGATTTTCGTGCTCAAGTATTCTCCTCCTTGATCTCATCAAAGGACATAATACTTTTACCCGTATTTTGGTTCTCTACTTCTTACTTATATTCTGTGAATATCTCAAAAGGTTCGGACTTGTGTTTCAACAGGAACATATGTCTGAATCTTGAGAGATTATCAGAGAATGTAACGAAGTACAAAGAACCAGTCCTGGCATATGTAGACAGGGGACCTTACATACATCAACATGTATCATATCCCAAGAGTTCGCTAACTCTTTCTCTGTTTCCAATAAACGGAGCTATGGTCATCTTATCTTTGTGACATGACCGGCGAGTTTCACAGGATGTAAATTCAAACTGATTTAAATATGCATCTAAATGTAACTCCAGCCAGTCGGGTTACATTGATATGACCTAGTCTACAATGCCTCAAGAAGGATTCGTTCATTTCTGAACTCTTCCTCTTGTGTGTGTTCCGTATACTTAGAACTGTAGTTTAATTTAGAACATCAATGCTTTTAGATAACGTGCCTGAACCGATCAACTTTTGATATAGGAAATGTTCCAAACATTATCCAACAATACAAAATTTTATCGTTTCTTTACTAATAAAGAGACAGATATGATTTTGTATATCAGGTTCGGTATCTAATAACATTCGTTCAGAATCAATGTATTTGTAATACAGGGTGACAGTGACCAACAGACTTGGCTGCAACACTTGCCCCGTTTTCTGTCTCATGAAACTTATCTCCCGTTCTCAGTTCTCTACCTTTCTTTTGCCCTATGTAACTGACTACATATCTGGGATCCTGATCCGGTATCATATACCCAGGACGTAAAGGATACTGAGAAGCAGTTCTGTATAATGAACACACCCGAAGATGATGCATCAGCATGCACTCTCTTCGTTTGGGCGGCACGGGAAATCTGGTATTCCCCAATTTCCTGCTCTGTCTTATAACAATTATAAGTTGGAGCGGGACCAACGTTCCCCAGCTCAGTATAACAAGCGGGTTCGGTCAATAATCCGTATTATTATCTTCATTAAGGCGTGATATGGTCGCTACCAGGAGAGAGAGAGAAGAAAACACTCAGCGTGCGCTCTGTCAAGAATAGATTGGTTATTATTTTATCTAATCAGGATGGCTCCCACTGCTTTTTATCAAATCTTCCTTCAAACCCTAAAAGGAAAGACTAGCCGGGATTAATTACACACTACAAGTTCGCCAATCTTTCAGCCAGGCCAGTGTCGGTACTTTGAGGGAGGTCCCCCGTGCTTTCGCACGAACCTAATTAATGTAAACCTCGTTTTCCCAGAGGCGTAACCTCGTTAACACCTTTCTAGACACCTACTTGATCGGCTAATTATAATGTATAAAACTCTCCCAGGAGTAACACTTACTCGCAGCGGGTATCGGGATCCAACTATCTCATAGAAGGTATGCAATCTCATTGCAAATTTCAACACTTGAAATTCCCGATAACATTTTGCCCCTAGCGTCCTATGACCTTGACGGGGGTCAACAAACCATAGGCTACTAGTCAAGTTCAACCCGTCATTTCTTGATCGAATTAAACCCACCCGCACGACCCTTGACGGAGGTCAACAAGGCCGCACGACTACCCTAACTCAATCTGCATCATATGCTTAAACAGATAAATACTAGTTAGCTACCGCACACTACGCCTTGACGGAGGTCAACAAACGTAGCACGAATACTAAATAGGACTTATCTGAAATGACGGAGGGCTACGACAGGTTTTTCTGAAAACCTATTGCGTAATGAACTTGATATCGTTGTAGGATCGAATGATTTTAAAATGGAGTGTTTTTGATGCTTTTCTAGTTTTGCTAAAGGAGTCACTCCCGGTGAAGGGATCGTCGGTCCTTTCCTCGTCGAATGAGGTACGGGATATATCATATATATCACTGTGCAAAGCAAAAACTCTTAAAAGCAATCAAAAGACAAACCGAGTGTGTAGCATCTGCCAGTTATTGCTAAAGGAGTCACTCCCGGTGAAGGGATCTCGGTCCTTTCCTCATCGAATAAGGTGCAGGATATATCACATATACCGCTGTGCAAAGCAAGAACTGTAGCTACCTATTTTATTTTGAAATTCGATTCTACAACATCTTAGGTTTCTTTTATTTCATTAATCACATTAATGAAGTCCCATCATTTAAGTACCTAATCATCACAGATAAATACGACGTACACTTATGCCATCCGCATTCGCCTCGATGTCCCCTCGTGCACCGTTAGGTTAGGTAACTAACGACAGAGCGGGGCAGGGCTAGCACGGGTGTAAAACATAAGTAACATCTATATAATATATCATATATACTATATACTGTATCTATCACAGAACATCACATGATCACATCACAGATATCGCAGCAGAAGAATCATATGAAATATTGGATATACTAGGACGTCCGTATTTTCAATACGAGCCAGTATAAAACACGGATTCCACGGTCGTGATGAATAGCCAAACCCACACCCCTAGACCCCTACGAGAGCGGCAAGTAACCCTACCAATTCTAGAGTTAGGAGACCCGGACTCGACTCCTCGAGTTGGTCTCCCACTGGACTCCAGAACCCGGTTACTCGTGCTCCCCTCCTTGGGTCTATCCTAGTGCGGAAAAGTAAATAATATACAAAGGGTGACTACTTCCGCAACCTGGAAGCGCCCCAAATAAAAGAATATTACATACAAGTTTTTACATGAATGAAAATGAAAAACACTCATCTCATAAAAAAAAACCCCGGCTATTCAAACACGACGATCCAATATAACATATCCAGCAACACATAACATCACATGTCATCAACGTAAGTAAATATGCGCATCCCAATTGTCGTTGACATATAGCAACGAAACCGGTGATATCACATATTACACTTACGGTCACAGAAAAGAAAGTGTAAAACTACAACAGTTGGAATCCGCAACCACCTCAGACATCGCATGCCTGACCAAATGAATTCCTTAGACATCACATGCCTAACAATTATAAACCCCGCATTTTAGTCTCAAAATCGAAAACACTTTTCAATATCAAGTCGGGCAATTCAACAAGATTCCCGACATCCTGATCGAATGCTCGTCGCAAACTTCAGTAGACGGCTGCACCCCCGATACCGTCGACGAAGTGCACCAAGGCGGAACACCGCTACCGCGAGCACCCTAACGGATGCTTTCGGCGACGGGGTTCTCCTACAGTCACTTGGTCGGGGCTATGGAGTGAGGCTGTCTATTAAGTTTACCCGGCGAGTATCCGCGTACGCTACGTGATTGCGACGGACTTTTGATCACATCAAAATTCCGTGGCAACCGATCAAGTGAGACTAAATTGCTATGTTTATAACATTCATTTAGTTATCTCATAACTACTTGTGAATTCCAATTATTGTATCCCATTCCAGATAAACAGAAAATGTTAAACTTTCCGATCGAATAGTCAAACACCCAAGTTTTCCCAACACAGATCAACACATGAAATAAGTTTAACAACATTCAGTTCGTGCCTCAGTACCAACGGTCCAGCCGTAGAAGGGTCAAGCCAACGCCTCACATGTGGCACGCCGTACTGCCCCAAACCCGAAGGTTCAAAGGGCAGTTCAAGACGGTCACATAATCGAGTTAAGGTTTGTTGTCTTCTAGAGGGACCATCGTGTTACTTGCACTACTTAGAACGTGATTAAACTACAGAAATATCCAACTCTTGGAAATTTCCCGACAGGGGAAAAATTGGGTATTTATATCCGGTCGAACTTTTTAACATATTCAAAAAAATTATCCGGAACGACACATAGACAAAGTTTGACAATCCGATCGAATGTATGAACTCCCAATACAACCCAAAATACTTAACTCTTGATTTCAGATTAAAAATTCCCAGGAAAACCAGCACTGAAAAATAGGAGTTACTGTGCAAAATTCAATGGCAGATAAGACAAAAGGGCCGCGGAATGGCCGCATTAGCATGCTAATGCCGCGGTTCCGCCGCACTTTAGAAAGATCATTAGGTAATTTTTGCATCGTAATTCTTAGATTTACCTGCTGATTTTTCTGCATATTTTTAATTTGCAAAAATCCACATTTTACAAAAATGTCCAGAGAGCATTTTAAAGTCTGGGTTTCGGTTCGATCGGACTTCAAACTCCGTCTACGCTTCGCCTAAGGCTCTAGCTAGGCTCTGATACCACTGTAGGGTTCCTAGGCACTCTAGTGAGGTCTCCCAAGCCATCGAACATGGCAAATTAAAATTTTACGGTGCCTACAAACCCTAAACTACGGATCGTTTGCTAGAAAACTAGGCGAAAAAGCTAACTAGTTAACACTTAACTACAAGATACGGAAATACAACCTTTGTAGATCCGGTGCTCCACCTCCATAGCTCCGCAACAAGGTCCTCTCCGCTGTCCAAATCAAATCCGGGCTCAAGCGTCGGCTTCGTCGGAGAATGGGCAAGCTAGGTCGTCGATGTCCATGCCGAAGATGATCTACGTCGAGGCATCGCTAAATCAAGCTCCGACTTCACCAAGTCAAGAAACTTGTGAAGAAAACACACTCTACTACTTGGCAAGAGGTAGAGGATGAAGAAATAGGAAGTGGGTAGACTTTAGTTTTGGATTTCTCACTCAAATTCATCAATCACCATTGATGGATTTAAGCTTCTTTCTTGAAGTGAAGAAGAAGAAGAAGAAGATAAGTATTATGATAAGTTGATTTAAATTAGAAAAGAAAATCCAAACTTATCATAATCCAACCATGGTTATGTGTAGAGAGCAAACTATAGTTAGGTTAATGGTTACGTTAGGTATAAAACAAAAATGGTGGACTTTATTCAAAGCTTCATGAAGCTTCAACAAAGAACAAAAATAGCCACCATTTTCCTTTTACCAAAATGAAATAAACAAATAAATAAATGAATAAAACAAAACCCTAACCATTATTATGTAACCATGGTTTGATCTTTACACAAAAACCCTAGCAAACATGTATCATCAAACATGATACAATCAAGTGCACAAAAGTATATCACATATACAATGTGTACATCCGAGTGAGAAAATCCATTTAAAGTGAACCAATACTAGTTAATGCAAAGTAATATATCAAATATATAATTATACATTAAATCATTAAATCAACACTTGATTCAATGATCCGGTCATGTCGCACACAACCGACTAGTATACAATGTATCGGCTTATTGAATCAACGCTTGAATCGATAACTAGGTTATATCGCATACAACCATTCGATACATTCATCGCGAGAATGGAATACGGTATCACATACACGTGTTATTCTCGGTCCCGCACACATCTCATGTGCGCTCCTATTTCGTTTCGCTTGAGCCAGGAAACCTCTGTGTAGGACTCTAAAGACTCGTCAATACGCCGGCAGCGGATGATGATCATATCAAACACCCACAAGCCGCAAGCGGTCTGCTAAACGTAACGGCCACCCGGGTATTGAGCGATCTGAAGATCGACGAGCAAGGCCGCTCACACTCCAGTGAATCCGACCAGTAACACTACCGTACAGTCCGGTCTGATCGTCTGATCTGTCGCATATCTCGCCTAGGGGTGGTAAACGTCAGACCCCAATAGCTCGATAAGTCATGTCGATATGAGGTCTATAACTGTTCAAGAAACTACTGGTAATACTTACCAGTAAATCTCAGCAACCCTGGCCAGGGATTTCCTGTTATAGCCAATCGAACACAGTGCAACATCAACTCTCTATACCGGAAGAGACGAATCCCCTCCTATCGCTCATTGCCTCCATGTGACTCGGGACTGTACCCAAAAACCACCATTTTGCACGCCCTCTTGGACGTGGTAAGATGGAAATCAAAGCACAGTGGGAACCACACAAGACTCTATGACGATCTCGGGTCAACAGACTACTCTGTACCAGTGTCACCAGAGAACTGCCATCTGACGTGAGGTATAATACCATCTGGGAGTTCTCGGCGAGTCCGTCCAGTGTACCCAGTCTCTACTGAGCACCCGTATATCATCTCTGATGTCAAACACCAATGGATATGGGATCATCCATCGCCCATCTGTATGGGTCGAGAAGGTACACGCTAGTCTACTCTGGTATATCGATGCCCCGTCTCGATACACCCACGACTAGGGACTTTGAAGGATGTACTTATGGACTACCATGTCCCTACTAGTATGATCCGCATCATAGTCCAGGTAGTCAAGTACAGATCCTAAGGGCTTTACCAACATGTAACAGAGAGACAATCAGCATACACGTTAAGGAAAAGTGTAACCAGATAGCATACTATCATGTCGAGCAAGAAAGTCTTCCCTATATATGTCCCAGCATCCACTACAATATACATCCTATGTACAGTAATGGCCTCTAGGGCATACATATAACTAACAAAAACTAGTCCTTGATTCCTCAATACTGCCGCGGTTCCGTGGCCCAAGCGAGGTACGGCCGCGGTTCTGCGGCGGTTTGTACGGAACATGGGCTCGTTTTCACATAATTTCTTATTTTTCCCTGCTGATATTTTTAGGTATTTTTAATTCAGAAAAATCCCAGATTTAAAAAATTGTCCAGAGAGGGGTTTAGTTTTGTCGGTTCGGGTTCTATCGGAGTTTTAACTTCGTAAACACGTCGCCTAATGCTCTAGCTAGGCTCTGATACCACTGTAGGGTTCCTAGGCACTCTTGTGAAGGTTCATAAAGCATCAAACATGCCCAAATAAAATTTTAGATGTGCCGAACAACCCGTCCTATCGTCATAGTGTTACCAGTAAATCTCTATATCAGCCCTAGCCAGGGACTTCCAGTTATAGCCAATCGAACACAGCACAACATCAACTCTCTATACCGGGAGAGACGAATCCCCTCCTATCGCTTATTGCCTCCATGTGATTCGGGACTGTACCCAAAAGCCACCGTTTTGCATGCCCTCTTGGACGTGGTAAGGTGGAAATCAAAGCACGGTGGGAATCACACAAGACTCTATGACGATCTCGGGTCTACAGACTACCCTGTACCAATGTCACCGGAGAACTGCCATCTGACGTGTGGTATATCACCATCTGGGAGTTCTCGGCGAGTCCGTCCAGTGTACCCAGTCTCCACTGAGCACCCGTACACTATCTCTGATGTCAAACACCGATGGATATGGGATCATCCATCGCCCATCATATGGGTCAAGATGCATATACGCTAGTCTACTCTGGTGTATCGATGCCCTGTCTCGATATACCCTCGACTAGGAACAGTTATAGGATGTACTCATCGACTACCGTGGCCCCACTAGTATGATCTCATCATAGTCCCAGTAGTCGAGTACAGATCCTAAGGGCTTTATCAACATGTGAGAGAAAGACAGTAAACCAATACAAGTCAACATGTTAAGATAAAGTGAAACCAAATACCATACTATCATGACGAGCAAGAAAGTCCTCTCTGTATATATCCAAGCATCCATCATAATATACATCATATGTACAACAATGGCCTCTAGGGCATATACATAACTAACACATAGAACGAGTCATTCACTTCACATGCTCCATGTAGTAGTCCCGCGACTCCACTAGGCTCCACTTAAGGCTTTGGATGAGCTTCCTCCGATGACCTTCATGCCGAAGATAATCTATGCGAAGTCCCTCCAACTCAAGCTACCTCTACACTAAACTCTTTAGCGTAGGAAACACGCTACACTCGATCGCTAGTCAAGTGTAGGATAGTGAAGTAGGGGATGTTTAAAGCTCACAAGTTTGTGTTCAAGCTTCATGGTTCACATCACATGTGAGGGTTGAAGCTCGAACCATGGCAATGAGGAAGATGAAGAAGCTAGAGAGCAAATGGGAGCAACTCAAGAAAATGGCTAAGTGTTGAGAATGAGATTAGAATGAATGGCAACTCTTGACCCCCACTCATTCAAGCATGGAATTTTTGTAATATAAAATTGCAATCATGCTTGAATAGTGAGTCAAGATGAATAAACAAATATAAAGCCCATGCTTGCAACCATGCTCTCATTTTCCACCTCATTCTATTTTTCTCAAAAATAGAAATTCAAGCCATGCTTCATTCTATTTATATATATATATATATATATATATATATATTATGAAGAATAATTAGTGAGCCAATGATATTAGTTAAGATATAATTATATCACATATAATATATATAACATTATTAAATCAACACTTGATTTAATAATCCAGTTATATCACATATGACCGACTAATATCATTTATCTGTATATCACATTATCAAATCAACACTTGATTCGACAATCTGGTTATATCACATATAACCGAACCGATAACAGATAACTGCCAGATTACAATACGGTATCACATACACGTATTTAATCAGGCCCACACACATATTACATATGTGTCCTACTTCGTTTCGCTTGAACCAGGGAACTTCTGTGTGGGACTCTAAAGACTCGTCAATATGCCAGCAGTAGGTGATGATCACATCAGTCACCCACAAGCCGTCAGCGGTACTAGCTAGACGTAACGGCTTCCCGGGTATTGAGCGATATGAAGATCAACAAGCAAGATCGTCCATAGTCTCCATGAACCCTATCAGTAACACTACCGTACAGTCCGGTCTCTTCGTCTGATAAGTCGCATATCATGTCTAGGGTTGGTAAACGTCAAACCCCAGTAACGTGATAAGTCATTCCTGTTTACCGCCGAAAGCCGGGAAAGACAGACGTCTTGCCTGCATTTGGGGGCAGATGCTATTTGGATTTATCCGTCCACCTCTCTGTAGATGCCAAGTTGATTTATGGCATCGTGTATCGGAGGTTTGGACGGATGCGGCCGTTGTAGCAGACTTCGTCAGATTCCCCCTCGTTGTGAGGGGTTTTGATTGTGGGGACGCTCTTTCCTGCAGGCGCAAGCCCCTGCAGTTAATTATGTTACCGCGTCGCGGTAACCACTTTCTCCTGCTCAAGAAGGTCACTTCATGTCTTGTGTGTTTGTGTTTGTTTTGGTTGCCCATGGATTGTATACGGAGACTAATTTATGTTGCCGCCCATAGGGCGTGGATTAGTCCAAATCCGTATATTCTTAGATTTGGGTTTGGTTTGATTTAAGGATCGTTAACTTTGTTTAAGATTAAGATCAACTTAAATGTTTATTGAGAATACGTTAGTCTAATTTTAGATAAAGATCTACTCAACAGGATTTTGGGATCATTCAGACCCAACAAAAGAGCATTTGGGCTCCAATGTTTTAGTTTAAGGACGTTACGGTCCGTTGGTAGTTTAAGGACGTTTCGGTCCATAACTAGTTTAAGGACGTTGCGGTCCATTGGGATATGCTCATCGGTTTGGGAGTATACTAAAGAGTTGTTGGTTGTCGGGACCCTCCACCTCTCTAAAGACGTTGAAGAATTACAACGACATGTATCAGAGGTGTGGAGAGATGTACCCTTGAACCAAATTCCAGATTGAGGGGAGAGATCATGGTGGACCATCTAAGAATCATTAGTCATTTTTGGAAGACTAAGATCAACTTAGGAGATGTGCGATGGGCATCATTCTGGTCAATTAATTTGGGAAGTCATGAGCATAGAGGCTCAGTCTATTTGGAGATCCAAGACGTTTTAATCTCAAGAGGACTTAGTCAATTTTGGGGCTGAAGTTGGCTTCTTATAGTGTTAAACACTAATATATGCTCGATGCTCACGTGCTTTCACGTGAGTCTCTACAGCAGTGTTAAACACAGAAACATGAGGTGCTCACGTGAGGCGCTTGGTGCCAGGCGCCAGGCGTTGGACACTGATTTATGAGTGCTGAGCACTTTATGCTGAATAGCGCCCACGTGAGGGGTACGTGGGGCGCTTGGCGCTGAGCGCCAACCCCTGAGTGCTAAGCACTCTTTATTAAGCGGTGCCCACGTGAGTGGCACGTGAGGCGCTTGGCGCTGAGCGTCAACCACTGAGTGCTAAGCACTCTTTATTGAGTAGCGTCCACGTGAGGGGCACGTGAGGCGCTTGGCGCTAATTTTTCTTCGTTTATTATGTTCTAAAGAGTTCAATTCTCTGTTCTTCTCTGGATCTTCGATCCCCAAGAACAAATTCATCCCCATGAGAATTAAATTCTCATTTGTGGGAGACTTGTCTCATGGATCTCAGATCCAGGGAAAGAACTATGTTCTTTTATGAGGGTTAAACCCTTAGATATGCAGATGAGATACTCTGATCTCTATTACTTTTATTTACCTTGAAGAAAGTTCTTCTTCTTTCTTCTCTCTTAAAGCTTTCTTTTTTTTGCTTGCTTTTCTTTTTGAACTTGAAGTTTATGGGGGGTTCCGCTGTCCAAGACTTGAAGTCTTGGGGCCTTTATATAGTGGATGAAAGTTTGTTGGTTTAGCTAAAGAAATCTCTCATTGAGAGATCCTTAATTGATTTGGGGATTTTATCCACCGTTGGATCTTTGATCCAAGGACTTCTATTTTACAGAAGATATTTTTCTTGTTTTTAAAAAAATTGGGGAAATATTTTCCCATACAGAGCTTATTCTGTAGCTTGATGATTTTTAATCACCATTGGATTTTTAATCCAACGGCGCTCTGTTTACAGAGAATGATCTTTCTCGTTTAGAAAATTTTGAGGAATATTTCCTCAACAGATTTTAATTCTGTATTTTGATGATTCATCATCTCCGTTGGATTTTTAATCCAATGGCAGAGAACTTTTAGTTCTAACGCCGGCGCCCTCATGCGAAGCACGTAAGGCGCTGCCTCAAAGTTTTTAACTCTCGGCGCTGGCGCCCTCGTGCGAGGCACGTGAGGCGCTGCCTCAGAGCTTTTAACTCTCGGCGCTGGCGCCCTCATGCTAGGCACGTGAGGCGCTGCCTCTTTTTAAATTTTAAACAGAGCCTTGTACTTTTATTATTGAGGGGAAACAAATGCCCCCCCACCGTTGCGCTCACGTGGCTCACACGAGAGTGCAGCGGTAGCAGCTTTTCCACCGTTGGCTCTGGCAAGTGTGGCCCGTAGATAGTCCATCTTGACCTCCTTGTAGGGCAGCGATGATGTAATACCCCAGGTATTATCCGGTATACCCATTTATACCAGATAAGCATGAGGACCCACCATAAAAACAATGGGGAATCTTCGGAATATATTCCGAAAGAGGACAGATCTGTACTATAAATGGAATGACACCGCTCTTCAATACAGAGGCGCCTTTTAAGCGAACTGGCACTACAGGAGTTTGAGAACTCCGTAGTTAAGCGTGCTCGGGCCAGGGAAGTCCTGGGATAGGTGACCTCCTGGGAAGTGGCCACTGGTCGGGTCCGGTTCGCTCCGAAGGACAAAATCATGCGGCTTCGGCCAGAGCGGAAAATACTCTCTGTATTGGGGGTGGGGCGTGACAGATGACTTAGGAAACAGGTTCGGATCTGCCGCCTAAGACTTTTCAACTTTATGAGCCGTGAGGGTCTCATAAAGACTTTTCTCCCTATGAGTCAAGAGGATCCCGTAGGTGTATTTTCTCCTTTATGAGTCGTGAGGACTCCTAAGTGCGTTTTCTCTTAAGAGTCGTAAGGATCTCACAAGAGAATTTTCCCCCTTACAAGTCGAGAGGACTCGTAAGTGGTTGTTTCCCTCCTTGTCGATATTCGACTTTAGAGAGTGTGGCCCGTGAATAGTATGAAATAGTCCATCTTAGACCGACTTGCAGGGCCCCAGTACTTAGGAAACGGGTCCTTATCCCCGTTGCCTAAGGCTTTTCCCTACGAGTTGAGAAGTTCTCGCAGGAACATTATTTTCCTCATGAGTCGAGACGAATCGAGAAGTTCTCGCAAGGATGTCCTAACGCCACAGTTAACTCCTGCTAATAGAAGTCCGTTGGGGTCTGTGGTACTAGGGTTTTTTACCCGTCGTATTGTCGCGTTGGCCGATGTATTCCTCGATACGCAATCTTGCTGTTCGAGTAGCCCCGTGACTGTCGTGTCTCTGATCCTTTCGGGGGCTAGACAAGACGTCTTCAAATAATCTTCCAGGTGATACTACCGTCGAAAGAGCAAGCGTTAGGGATATTCCATGTCGCTTTTTACTTGAGGTTAGGCTCAGTTTGGGAGCCCCGATGAGTCATGACCACTCTGCGCTGGAGTGGGATGATCTCCGATAGTCTTTCAGGCCTCATTTGAGTTGCCGTCAAGTCCCTGAAGCTAGGGATCTTCTTTTGCTTCGCTTGTTGACATTGTGTCTGCAATATTGCGATGAATGTCGAGGTTGTCTTTCGGTTGTCTGTGAACCGTCGAGATTTGGATCTAGGGGACTTTTCCATGGGTCCGTTTGTTGATGTCGCGTCTGCATCCTGCTGGAGGGAGGAAGAACACTGTTGTTGATCTCTAGGCTGTAGATGTTGCCATCGAGACTTGGAACTAGGGACTCCGCCATGGCTCCGAGGTAGTCTCTAGGTTGTCTATGAACCGTCGAGATTTGGAACTAGGGGACTCTGCCATCGCTCCGAGGTAGTCTCTAGGTTGTCCGTGAACCGTCGAGATTTAGAACTAGGGGACTTTGCCATGGATCCGTTTGTTGATGTCGCGTCCGCATCCTGCTGGAGGGAGGAAGAACGTTGTTGTTGATCTCTAGGCTGTAGATGTTGCCGTCGAGACTTGGAACTAGGGACTCTGCCATGGCTCCGAGGTGGTCTCTAGGTTGTCTGTGAACCGTCGAGATTTGGATCTAGGGGACTTTGCCATGGCTCCGTTTGTTGATGTCGCGTCTGTATCCTGCTGGAGGGAGGAAGAACGTTGTTGTTGATCTCTAGGCTGTAGATGGACTTGGAACTAGGGACTCTGCCATGGCTCTGAGGTAGTCTCTAGGTTGTCCATGAACCGTCGAGATTTGGAACTATGGGACTTTTCCATGGCTCCGTTTGTTGATGTCGCGTCTGCATCCTACTGGAGGGAGGAAGAACGCTATTGTTGATCTCAAGGCTGTAGATGTTGCCGTCAAGAACTGGAACTAGGGACTCTTCCATGGCTCCAAGGTAGTCTCATGATTGTCCGTGAACCATCAAGATTTGGATTTAGGGGACTTTTCCATGGCTCCGTTTGTTGATGTCGCGTCTGCATCCTGCTGGAGGGAGGAAGAACGCTGTTGTTGATCTCTGGACTGTAGATGTTGCCGTCAAGATCTGTCTTCCTTTTGACGAAGTCCGGTGGAGTAATATGGTTCCCTTTCCGTTTGTGCCCATGGATTGTATACAGGGGTCAATGTGATCTCACCTGTAGGGCAAAAGTTTCATTTTTTTGTTTCTTTCGGTGATGCTCTATCATTTCATCTTTTTATATCGCTAAAGTCGCGATTGCCCAATCATTTCGGCTATCTTTTCGCGGTGCCCAATCATTTCGGCTGTTTTTTCTTTTTACTCACTGCTTTTTATTACGATTTGCCCAATCATTTCGGCTATTTTTCTTTTTCTTTACTCACTGCTTTTTATTGCGGGTTGCCCAATAATTTCGGCTATTTTTATATGCATATATTTTACTGGCTGATTTTTGTTGTGAGTTGCCCTATCATTTCGGCTATTTCATATGCATTTTTGGCTCGCTGATTTTTGCTGCGAGTACGGAACTTGAGATCTGATACCAATCTTAGCATCAGCATCGCTGCGATTGGAATATGGCCAGGAGCGAATCATCACTTGTCGTGAAAGGACTTGGAATTTGATACCAATCTAGGCATCAGCATCGCTACCACTGGGATTGTTGCCAGAAGCGAATCAGCATTTGCCTTTGTCGATTTGAACAAAAGTGGCTTAGCAAACAGGGTTAGGATCCTGTCGACTAAGGCTTTTGACTTCATGAGCCGTAAAGGTCTCATAAAGGTGTTTCTCCCTACGAGTCGTGAGGATCTCGTAGGTGTGTTTTCTCCTTAGGAGTCGTGAGAATTCCTAAGTGACTGTTCTCTTGTAAGTCGTAAGGATCTTACAAGAGTGTTTTCTCCTTATAAGTCGAGAGGACTTACAAGCGTCGTTTACCACATGAGGACATTCCTCGTCGTTGGTGGGACTTGGTGGGGGAAACGTTTATTTGTGCCCTTGGATTGTATACAAGGGTCAATATTGAACCGCTTTTAGGGAAACTTGGGGAGTGTGATGGCTTAAGAACAGGTTCAGATCCCTGTAGCTTAAGGCTTTTGAATCCTACGAGCCATGAGGGTCTCATAGGGGGAATTCTGCTTACGAGTCGTGAGGATCTTGTAGGTGTAATTTCTCCTTAGGAATCGTGGGGATCCCACAGTTTGTTGCTCCCTTTTGTGAGTCATAAGGATCTCACACGGGTGTTTTCTCCTCACAAGGTCGAGAGGACCTTACAAGTGCGCATGATTTTTTTTACGAGTCTGCGCCCTTTCGGGTTTTCACGAACTCGCCAGCAGTCCTGCTGTTTTTACTCACGGAGCCTTTTCAGGTTTTCATCCATTCCCATTTCGCTTGTGGACGTACCGTTTTTTTTACATCACGAGATTGCACCCTTTCAGGTTTTCACAAGCTCGCCGGTAGCCCTGTTGTTTTTACTCACGGCGCCCTTTCGGGTTTTCATCTGTACCCCTTTTGCTTGTGGACATACCGCATTTATTTAAATCCTCCGTTTGCTAATGGCACTTAGTGTCACGACCCAAAATTTAGCACGTCACCGGCACTTAAACCACGTGATGTCAACAGGCGTAACGCAATTTAAGTAAGCCGAAAATCCAGAAATCTAAACTATCAAAAGTAGTAAGTGATAAAAACATTGTTAAAAATATTTGGAAATCTCAAGTAAAAAATATTAAAGCTTAAGTTTATTTTCTTAAAAATTTCGGCAGCACCTCCTTTGTAAAAACTAGCCCCAAAACGGGTACAAACATAAGATATAAGTAAAGCTACATAGGATATAAATAAATCATCCCCAAACGGGAGCAAATCACGCCCAAAGGCGGAAACAACCACCGCAAGCATATATATGACGCTGTAGCGAAGAAATAGACAATATAAAAGAAAAACAGCAATAAGGGGTAAAACTACATAATAAAAGCCGGCTCATACGAGCTCGACACCCAGAGTCACAAAATATACAATATCGTCCCCACAACTCGTCTCTAAGTCAATACATGAAAGTGGTAGATGGAGAGTACTAGATACAATGAGATATATATAATGAACATAAACGAATAACCGCAAACCCACCTACAGCAAAAAGGCTGTAGGTGTATTCGGAGGAATAATGCTGAGAGAGAATCGCATTCTCCTTTAGAATAGTCCAAGAATTCTATGCACAAGTATTCTCCTCCCTGATCACATCAAAGGACATAATACTTATACCCATATTGGTTCTCTACTTCTAGCTTATATTCTCTGAATATCTTAAAAGGTTTGGACTTGTGTTTCAACAGGAACATATGTCTGAATCTTGAGAGATTATCAGAGAATGTAACGAAGTACAAAGAACCGGTCCTGGCATATGTAGACAGGGGACCTTACATACATCAACATGTATCATCCCAAGAGTTTACTAACTCTTTCTCTGCTTCCAATAAACAGGGCTATGGTCATCTTATCTCTGTGACATGACCGGCAAGTTTCATAAGATGTAAATTCAAACTAATTTAAATATGCATCTATATGTAACTTCAGCCAGTCGGGTCGCATTGATATGACCTAGTCTACAATGCCTCAAGAAGGATTCGTTCATTTCTGAACTCTTCCTCTTGTGTGTGTTCTGTATACTAAGAACTGTAGTTTGATTTAGAACATCAATGCTTTTAGATAACGTGCCTGAACCGATCAACTTTTGATATAGGAAATGTTCAAAACATTATCCAACAATACAAAATTTTATCATTCTTTAATAAATAAAGAGACTGATATGATTTTGTATATCAGGCACGGTATCTAACAGCATTTGTTCAGAATTACTGATAATACAGGGTGACAGTGACTAACAGACTTGGCTGCAACACTTGCCCTATTTTCTGTCTCATGAAACTTATCACCCGTTCTCAGTTCTTTACCTATCTGTAGCCCTTGTAACAGATTACATATGCGGGATCCTAATGCGGTATCATATACCCAGGACGTAAAGGACATTGAGAAACAGTTCTCTGTAATGAACACACCCGAAGATGATACATCATATGCACTTTCTTCGTTTGGGCAGCACGGGAAATCTGGTATTCCCCAATTTCCTGCTCTGTCTTATAACAATTATAAGTTGGAGCGGGACCAACGTTCCCCAGCTCAGTATAACAAGCGGGTTCGGTCAATATATCCGTTTTATTATCTTGATTAAGGCGTGATATGGTCTCTACCTGGAGAGAGAGAGAGAAGAAAACACTCTGCGTGCGCTCTTGCAAGATCAGATTGGTGATTATTTTATCTAATCAGGATGGCTCCCACTGTTTTTATCAAATCTTCCTTCAAACCCTAAAAGGAAAGACTAGCCGGGATTAATTACACGCTACAAGTTCGCCAATCTTTCAGCCAGGCCAGTGTCGGTACTTTGAGGGAGGTCCCCCGTGCTTTCGCACGAACCTAATTAATGTAAACCTCGTTTTCCCAGAGGCGTAACCCCGTTGACACCTTTCTAGACACCTACTTGATCGGCTAATTGTAATGTGTAAAACACTCCCAGGAGTAACTCTTACTCGCAGTGGGTATCGGGATCCAACTATCTCATAGAAGGTATGCAATCTCATTGCAAATTTCAACACTTGAAATTCCCGATAATATTTTGCCCCTAGCAGCTATATGACCTTAACATAGTCAACAAATCATAAGTGCTAGTCAAGTTCAACCCGTCATTTCCCGATTGAATTAAACCCACCCGCACGACCCTTAACATAGTCAACAAAATCGCACGACTACCCTAATCCAATCGCATCATATGCTTATACAGATAAGCACTAATTAGCTACCGCACACTACGCCTTAACATAGTCAACAAACGTAGCACGAATACTAACTAGTACTTATCTGAAATGACGGAGGGCTACGACAGGTTTTTCTGAAAACCTATTGCGTAATGAACTTGATATCGTTGTAGAATCAAATGATTTTAAAATGGAGTGTTTTTTAGGCTTTTCTAGTTTTGCTAAAGGGGTCACTCCCGGTGAAGGGATCGTCGGCCCTTTCCTCATCGAATAAGGTGCAGGATATATCAAATATACCGCGATGCAAAGCAAGAACTGTAGTTACCTGTTTTATTTTGAAATTCGATTCCACAACATCTTAGGTTTCTTTTATTTCATTAATCTCATTAATGAAGTCCCATCATTTTGCACCTAAACATCACAAATAAATACGACGTACGCTTATGCCATCCGCATTCGCCTCGATGTCCCCTCATGCACCTTAGGTTAGGTAACTAACGGCAGAGCGGGGCAGGGCTAGCGCGGGTGTAAAACATAAGTAACGTCTATATAATATATCATATATACTATATACAGTATTTATCATAGAACATCAAATGATCACATCACAGATATCGCAGCAGAAGAAACATATGAAATATTGGATATACTAGGACGTCCGTGTTTTCAATACGAGCCAGTATAAAACACGGATTCCACGGTCGCGATGAATAGCCAAACCCACACCCCAAGACCCCTACGAGAGCGGCAAGCAACCCTACCAATTCTAGAGTTAGGAGAACCGGACTCGACTCCTCGAGTTGGTCTCCCACTGGACTCCAGAACCCGGTTACTTGTGCCCTCCTCCTTGGATCTATCCTAGTGTGGAAAAGTAAGTAATATACAAAGGGTGACATCTTCCACAACCTGGAAGTGCCCCAATAAAAGAATATTACATACAAGTTTTTACATGAATGAAAATGAAAAACTCTCATCTCACATAAAACCCCCGGCTATTCAAAACGCGACGATCCAATATAACATATCCAGCAACACATAACATCACATGTCATCAACGTAAGTAAATGTGCGCATCCCAATTGTCGTTGACATATAGCAACGAAACCGGCGATATCACATATTACACTTACGGTCACAGAAAAGAAAGTGTAAAACTACAACAGTTGGAATCCGCAACCTCTTTAGACATCGCATGCCCAATCAAATAAATTCCTTAGACATCGCATGCCTAACAATTATAAACCCCGCATTTTAGACTCAAAATCGAAAACTGTTTTTCAATATCAAGTCGGGCAATTCAACAAGATTCCTAGCATTCTGATCGAATGCTCGTCGCAAACTTTAGTAGACGGTCGCACCCCCGATACCATCGACGAAGTGCACCAAGGCAGAACACCGCTGCCGCGAGCACCCGAACGGATGCTTTCGGCGACGGGGTTCTCCTACAGTCACTTGGTCGGGGCTCTGGGGTGTAGCTGTCTATTAAGTTTACCCGGCGAGTATCCGCGTACGCTACGTGATTGCGACGGACTTTTGATCACATCAAAATTCCGTGGCAACCGATCAAGTGAGACTAAAGTGCTGTGTTTATAACATTCATTCAGTTATCTCATAACTACTTGTGAATTCCAATTATTGTATCACATTCCAGATAAATAGAAAATGTTAAACTTTCCGATCGAACAATCAAACACCCAAGTTTTCCCGAAACAGATCAACACATGATATAAGTTTAAAAATATTCACTTCATGCCTCAGTACCAACGGTCCAGCCGTAGAAGGGTCAAGCCAACGCCTCACATGTGGCACGCCGTACTGCCCCAAACCCTAAGGTTCAAAGGGCAGTTCAAGACGGTCACATAATCGAGTTAAGGTTTGTTGTCTTCTAGAGGGACCATCGCGTTACTTGCACTACTTAGAACGTCATTAAACTACGGAAAGATCCAACACTTGGAAATTTCCCGACAGGGGAAAAATTGGGTATTTTTATCCGGTCGAACTTTTTAACATATTCTAAAATTATCCGGAAAAACACAGACGAAGTTAAACTTCCCGATCGAAACACGGAGTCCCCAATACAACCCAGAATACTCAACTCTTGAGTAGAAAATAAAAATACCCAGAAAATACAGGAATCAAAGTTAGGAATTACTGTGCAAACAGATCTCAAGGAAACGACCGTACGGCCGCGGAACCGCCGCACGAGCCATGCTTGTGCCGCGTTTCCGCGGCGCTTTGAACGATTTAGGGGTCCCGTTTTGTACAGTAATTCTTATAAAAGCCTGCTTATTTTTCTGCATATTTTTAATTCACAAAAATCCCAGTTTTTAAAAAATGTACAGAGAGCATTTTTTGCATTAGGGTTTCGGTTCGATCGGACTTCTAACTCCGTCTACGCATCGCCTAAGGCTCTAGCTTGGCTCTGATACCACTGTCGGGTTCCTAGGCACACTAAGGAGGTTCCACAAGGCATCGACCATGCCAAATTCAAAAATTTCCGGTGCCGAGAAACCCTAACTAGATCGTTAACTTGAGAAAAGGCGAAACTACAAGCTACTAAACTGCTTTAGTACTAAGTGAACGGAAATACAACCTTTGTAGATCCGGTCCTCCACTTCTCTAGATCCGTGTTGACGTCCCCTCGCTGTACCCATCGGATCCCGAACTCTCGCGGTGGTTTCATCGAAGAAATGATCGGGCTAGGTCGTCGACTTTGATGCCGAAGATGATCTACGTCGAGGCAACACAAGATCAAGCTCCCACTTCACCAAGTCGTGAAACTTATGAAGAAAACACCCTATACTACTTGGCAAGTGGTAGAGGATGAAGAAATAGGAAGTGGGTTCACTTTAGAATTGGATTTCTCACTCTTTTTCTCAAATCACCATTGAAGCTAGCAAGCTTCTTTCTTCTTGAAGAAGAAGAAGATGAATATGATTAGAGTTATAGAAAAATAGAAAAAAATTGATTCTTATCATATAGAAACCATGGTTAAGTGTAGAAGATAAACCAAGGTTAGGTGAATGGTTAGGTTTAGCATGAAACAAAAATGGTGGACTTATTCAAAGCTTCATGAAGCTTCAACTAGAAAACAAATCAAGCCACCATTTCCCTTTTTGCCACAAAATGAATTAAAGAAAATAAATAAATGAATAAGTAAATAATTCAAACCCTAACCAATCACTTAAACATGGTTTAAAGTAAACCTACACCCAAACATGCATGTATCATCAAACATGATACAATCAAGTGCACAAAAATATATCACATATACAATGCGCACATCAAGTGAGAAAATCCTTTTAAGTGAACCAATACTAGTTAATGCAAAGTAATATATCAAATATATAATTATGCATTAAATCATTAAATCAACACTTGATTTAACGATCCGGTCATATCACATATAACCGACTAATATCCAATGTATCGACTTATCGAATCAATCCTTGATTCGATAACTAGGTTATATCGCATACAACCAATCGATACATTCATCGCGAGAATAGAATACGGTATCACATACACACATTATTCTTGGTCCCGCACATATCTCATATGCGCTCCTATTTCGTTTTGCTTGAGCCAGGAAACCTCTGTGTAGGACTCTAAAGACTCGTCAATACGCCGGCAGCAGGTGATGATCATATCAAACACCCACAAGCCGCAAGCGGTCTGCTAAACGTAACGGCCACCCGGGTATTGAGCGATCAGAAGATCGACGAGCAAGCCCGCTCACACTCTTGTGAATCCAACCAGTAACACTTACCGTACAGTCCGGTCTGTTCGTCTGATATGTCGCATATCTTGCCTAGGGGCGGTAAACGTCAGACCCCAATAGCTCGATAAGTCATGTCGATATGAGGTCTATAACAATTCGAGAAACTACTGGTAACACTTACCAGTAAATCTCAGCAACCCTGGCCAGGGATTCCGGTTATAGCCAATCGAACACAGCGCAACATCAACTCCCTATACCGGGAGAGATGAATCCCCTCCTATCGCTCATTGCCTCCATGTGATTCGGAACTGTACCCAAAAACCACCGTTTTGCACACCCTCTTGGACGTAGTAAGGTGGAAGTCAAAGCACAGTGGGAACCACACAAGAATCTATGACGATCTCGTGTCTACAGACTAACCTGTACTAGTGTCACCAGAGAACTGCCATCTGACGTAAGGTATAATACCATCTGGGAGTTCTCGGGGAGTCCGTCCAGTGTACCCAGTCTCCACTGAGCACCCGTATATCATCTCTGATGTCAAACACCAATGGATATGGGATCATCCATCGCCCATCTGTATGGGTCGAGAAGTTATACGCTAGTCTACTCTGGTATATCGATGCCCCGTCTCGATATACCCACGACTAAGGACCTTGAAGGATGTACTTATGGACTACCATATCCCCACTTGTATGATCCGCATCATAGTCCAGGTAGTCAAGTACACATCCTAAGGGCTTTACCAACATGTAACAGAGAGACAATCAGTATACACGTTAAGGTAAAGAGTAACCAGATAGCATACTATCATGTCGAGCAAGAAAGTCCTCCCTATATATGTCCCAGCATCCACTACAATATACATCCTATGTACAGTAATGGCCTCTAGGGCATACATATAACTAACACCTGAGTGCCCAACATCGGCACTCGAAAACATCATGAAAACTCGTGTCCAACATCGACACGCAAATCCACATAACTCGGGCTCCGTCAGTCCGGATCGGCCCACGGGCTCCGTTAGTCCGGATCGGCCCATATCCATCTCACGGCTCCGGTCGGTATCCTCCGGATAACCGCCAGTGTAACAACCCTAATTTTCCTATACACTTTTCTATACAATTTTTTTTTAAAAATTTTTTAAAAATCCATAAAGGAGTATTTTACCCTAAGCACAATATATAAATATAAGTAATTATTTTGTTTTTAAATAACTCCATTTTTAGTGTACAAAAAAAATGTTTTAAAACTAAAGTATACTTGGGGTATTTATTATTGCTGTTACCACTTTAAGTAGTTATTTTCCCACAATAATTACAAGAAGGAGCTTGTAGCTCATTGGTAATACCTTGCACTGCTGAACCAAGCCACCAGAGTTCAAATCCCATGCCCTACATTATTTTTGTATTTATTTTGTTTTAATTTGTTTTGGAAGTCAACGGTCAAAAGGCCATAACTCCCAAAATATGTACTGGACAACAAAAAGTAAATATACCAAATTGTACCCCAGAAGAATCCCCGGCTGCTGGAACCCTGACTCGTCCCGACTCGGCGCCGCCGGCCGGTGAATCGGCCGACTCGGTCCGGCGCCGCCGGCCGGTGAATCGGCCGACTCGGTCCGGCGCCACCGGACGGCCGAGTCGCCAACAGAGAAAAGTTGGCTCTTGACCCGGTCCACCCTTCTGCATACTCTAAATGCTTGGATCGGTTACCAATTGCCCAATAAATCCCTTTTACTCCTAGGTTTAATGACTTTTTAATGTTTTTTATATATTTTTATATATATTTTTAATTAAAACCCTAACCCTAGCCTAACCCTATATAAACTCCCCATACACTCTACCTTCTCATCACTTTTTCTAAGTCCACTCTCCCAAAATTCCAAGAGAACTTGGTACGTTAGAAAACGAGCGAAAGGCGAAGCGCTGACGAAATCGACGGCGACTTCCCGGCGATCGTGCTAGGACCTCTCAACGACGATTCGACGTACCGGCAACCCTCTGCCTTCCTCTCACTCTCTAGCGTTGTCCAAACCCATAAGTCCCCCTTTTCTATCTTTCTTTTCTTCCATTAAAATACGACTTTTCAAACCTGACGGAAATCGGAACAAACCGATTTCCGATTCGGTTTTCTATCAAAACTCACTTATCACTAATTCCATAATGCTTAAACATATTCATGTTGACTACTAATCACTTAAAAATTAATTTGAACAAGTTTTCACGCATGAAATGATAGCTTTTGCAATATACCGTATTTTTGCACTTAAATACCACCATGTTTAGTTTATCATATTTAACCCTTTAACATTGCTGTACCTTAAAATAGATCACGAGGTAATGACCTACCTCCACACACACTCATATGCAATCATAACACGCTACCTTGAAAATTTAGAATACGACAAAACAAGATTTTACATTAAAATACCATTTTCTTAATAAAACCTTTTCTAAAAGTTCTAAGTTATATACAATTTTAAAACAATATATTTTAAAAGGAAAATACGATATGTCGTGGAGATCGATCGTTTATCTAAAGCTGACTTTTTGGTGTCTAGGCAAGTGTGTCTAAGACGAGTGGTTACTTAATTAGGACCACTACTTGTAGTGGAGAGCCTCCCACTCACCTGGTACTTATCTGGCCGCAATTGGCTGTGAAGAGGCGATTTGAGGCTTCTAATGACTTATCGTTTAGACCATTTAGAAATAAGTTAGTTGGCTTAGGAAACCCTAGAAGCTAAAATACGGAAATTTACACCCTTTTTCAAATAAATACCTTATTTTTATAAAACCGTTTTCTAAATGACTAATATTTATTAAATCTTTGCAAAGTGCCACTACAACCCACCTTTGGGGAACTCGTTAGGGATAGTACGGTTTATTGTGCACCCTCGGGCTTAGTAGTGCGAGATTCAGACTTCCGCAAGGAGCATTCGGTCTCGAAAGGTTTAAAATACGACATTTAAGAAAAATGAGATTTTTGGGAAATAAAATATTTATTAAAAATTATTCTTGTATAAACATATGTATATTTATCATTTAAACACCTATTTTATTATAAGATAAAGTTTCCACCTTTTCTAAAAATTACAAGATTAAAAGTTACATTAAAATACCATGAATTTCGAATAAATCAATATTACAAATTAATACCTTTATTTATGTACTTAGGATATTTTCACTAGAAATAACACAAAATAAAATCACACTCATTATAACTATAAAGACGAATAATAAATACTTGAGGTGTATCTTGAAAACTATACAAAAGTATTTTTACATAAAACCCCCTCAAGTTTTATAAATTACAATAAGGACCCTAACAAATATAGAACTTCGACTTACATTTCTTTTAGTCTGACTCGGATTTGAGTCTGATTATTTCTGACTTGAATATGATTCAAGTCAATCTATATTCTTTAATATTCCAACTCAATATGAACACATGAATCCCAGAATCCAGTTAACAATCTATACAACTTGACTGAATCAAACCATGGATATTCATCCATTATTCCGTTATTCCATTTACCTGATTATGCAGTTACAATCTGTTCACTGATATCATGGTTTTGGTCAGTCATCTAACTTACACAATACAATACAACAATACAATCAAAACACTACGGGGTTTAAGGGGTAGATTGGTACGGAAGATGTTAAAAGTGGCACGAGACGGTCAGATTTAAGACACCTAACATGAATACAATTGCCGTTGTTCCGGGTTGTATAACGGAGCCTTGTACTCTATTTTCCGTTTGCCCTGGTCTCTAGCATATAGAGACCCCTCTCGTATACACTGGCATTCTTCTGTACCAAGCTACAAACAACAGCGTTAAAACAACATTACAACAAATAGTATACAACTTTAGAAGATACCTCTTATTCTGTCTTTCTAATTCCTCCTTATCTTTGGGACTTACCAAGCGACCTGTTCGCTGACGACATTCTATTTCTTTCTTCTTTGAATGTCGTCAGGTGCTTTGGACCCAGCAGAGACCGAGCCCACCGGTGAAGACTTGGATCAGTTTCACGAAGACCCCGAGCTCTAGACATTGTACGTTGTTCTATTTAGTACTTTCATTTCATGTTATGCCATTGTTTAGGCATCGCTTTTCATTTCAGTTGTATTTACTTTTCATGCATTGTACAAAAGAATGTTATTAATAAAGTTGTTGTTATTTCTATATCTCTTATCTCTTGTGATTTACTTTTATATTGCTTAGAAACGCTTAGCGTATGTACTTCTAAGTATATACGCAGCGGACCTCATCGCGTCCCCTTCGCCGTACACCGGGAAGCGGGCGTGACAGTCAGGTCTAACCAATCACCGGTAGGTAGTAGTCCCTCTTCCTGGCTCATCGTCTACTGCACAACATCCCTTTCTTGCCCCGGGGGTACCATACCGGGTCCACCATGAACCCGCAAACGGATTATCCAGCTCCTCGAATCGGGTTTCTAACACAAGTCTCAGAACCGAGAAAACTCATGGTGGACGCACTGAAATATCATATCAAGAGAAACCGGGTTTTCAAAATAATGCATAATTTCTTGAAAATCCCCATGGTTTTCAAATCCATAAATCACATGAAATCCGTATCTCAATGCGTAAATCCATGAAATATGATATATATGCAACATAAAACCGTAATATGAGCATATCAAGGGAAAACCGCTCTTTTAAATGAATCCAGTTTTTAAATATATCATGCGGTTCCCAATTCCTCCGAAATCAAATGCAACATCATATAAATATGTACATGTAGCTATGTATACACGATGCATTTCATAAGCGCAATAGAACAAGAATCAATGTCTCAATGTCAATAACAATACAATACCACATATATGTATAGGTTGTGCGTGTCATGGCAATTACCGACGGTGTGGGTGTAGCATATAATTTAGTGCTCGTGCAACATGAACCGTCAGTAATGGTGCAGTGTCCACTAGGTACTAAGTCAAGGCACAACAAGTAATGGTATGCAATGATGCTCATGCACAATCAACATATATGCATATAAATATGCGGCTATAATATCATATCTAGCCCTGACGCTTAACGCCATACGGGCGATTTCCCCGTAGATGTTAAATCTACTCACCGATGATCTCGAGCTAAGTAAATCCAACCACCTGCTTTCCATTCTTCGCAGCGTCCGAAGTCCCCGCCTGCAATCCTATTAACACAAAACACAATAATGCATGGATTTAGCAAACTACGCAATAATAAACGAACACAACGCCAATTAACGAATCGATTCCCTTAAGCTATGAAAGGGTTCGCTTAGCGGCTAACGTGTGTGGAGACATCACCAAAACAAACCCACGACAGCAAGCTAACCGAAACACTAAAACTACGTCGGATCAATCGTATCGCACTTTGCCGGAACACCTAAATTTAGCTAAGTGCTCCCAGATTTTACCTACTGTCAAAACCTAAAAATCTAGCAGTACCAAACACCTAGGATAGCACACAGACAGCTACCCACAAAATCACAACCCCCCAAGTCCCCTACAAAACCGAGCTCACCGGATTTTCCCCAAGTGTCGTTGGTTTTCCTAGGTCAGGATGGGTTAGGGTTTCAGGTGAACACTCAGAGCCTCTAGTACAACACTACTACACTGCTAGTTTTTCCAGTAACAATTCGTGGTCGTAGCAAATTACAGAGACTCTAAAATAACACTAAAAATACGATATGTGCTCAAAACTAAACCTTTAGTGTTCTAAACGACAACTACCAAGAAACACAATGTAACGTTTTGAAAACCGTTTCGGTGAAATTTCGAAAAAAAACGGTAAAATAAGGGGGTTTTCTGTAAAAAGTCAAAATGCAAATATTTTTATTATAAAATTAAATATACATATTCTAGCTATGTAATTGCTAGTATTTGGTGTTTATTGAGCCACTGCTGAAATTTCAAATTTTCTGAAATTTTTTCCGAAATTAATTATTTTAATATTATTTTAAGCCGGTAAGAAAATACATTAAATTAGCGATAAATAAAAATTTAAATGGGCTAATTTTAATCTTTAAAATCATGTTAATTAAAATCTAGTTGTAATATAATTTTTTAGTATTTTATTTCAAGTTTTAATTGATTTATTTTATGGAAAACAAAAATATAGTTATTTTGAACTAAAACTTGCAAATATGGTATTGTGGGGGGTCTTTTTGCATAGAATTTTTTTGTAAAGTCTCTCACACTCACCCTCACTCCCCTTGGCCGGCCCCATACTATTGTAGCAGCCCAAGAATTTTATTTCCCTCTATTTGACCTTAAATCATGTGAGAAATGGGTTAAAATAAGGTTTTTATATATAGTAAAGTAGGTGGGGGTATTATGGTAATTTGGGAGGGGCTTTGACTTGGATTCTTTTCCACAACTCCCCCACACCTCTCCCCACTCCCTCCTCAGCCGAAATTCTGCTACAACAGCCCTCATCTTTTTCCCCCATTTTCCATCTCTTTTGCTTCAAAAATTGCCTCAAAATCCATCAAATAAATCCCAAAATCCAAATCCAACTCCTACCCATTTCTCATTAGCCAAACTTACATGGATCTAGGAGCATGGAAGCTACTTTTGGAGGCTAGAATTTGCATGCTAGATCCTTGATCTTGTGAGGTATAAATCAAGACCTTTTGTTAAATTGTTGTTTGAATACCTTAAATCAAGCATTATTAGTTATTAATTTGGGTTTAATTGTATGTTTGGAAAAACTTAGTAAGGGTTTATGAAATTCAAGTTAGGTTTTTGTGTATGTAATTGTGGTTGCAATTGTAGTTCTTCATATTGTGGAATGAAAACCTAATCAAATTTCTAGTTGCAAATTGTTAGTTTGGAATTGTAATATTTAAGCTATATTGCTAGCTAGGTTTTTGTAAACCATGAATTTGATTATGAAAAAAATATAATTAGGTTTTTTTAATGACTTCATTAACATTATTAAGTGTATTTTAATACTTTAGTTCATGAAAATCCAAGCTAGATTGTTGTTTGTGCATTTTTCCTAAAATGGTTGAAATTTGTGTAAAATTGCAAACTAGGTTTTTTGAACGTATATAGTTTGATGAGATTAAATTGTGGTTATAGGTTATATGACTTATTTAAGTTATTTAATAAGTATTATGGCCGCTAGAATTGTTTAAACGTCGAGTTTTGTACTAAAACGGGTAATTTTGCTTGCTAGTTTTTCGGAAAAACGGCTTTTAAAGTGAAATTGGGGTTTTTGTGAATTTTAACATATTTTATATTAAAATTAGTGTTCGTGAATGTGCAAATGAGTGTGTTGGGAGTTTTCTCGATGGTTTGGCATTTGTACGCCGACGTCGAGGGTTTTTGGGTCGATTTGCGAAAGCAACCATAGGTTTTGACCTATGTGGGATTCGTGCGTCGTTTTGGTCATGAGTCGAATTTTAATGCGGTATGGTGCGTTATGATATGTAGGTACCCCATGTGGACTTCGAGACGACAAGCAAGCGCGTGGCGACGTCGGCACCGGCGAACGAGGACCAGGTGAGTAGATTTATATCTACGGGGAGAAGTCGGGTGGATGGCGTATAGCACCCCCGCAGTCCGTGGTGGTGTATACGGATGCGTATACACACCAACAATTTATTATATGTTATTTGGGATTAATAACGATGTTTAGGATGGGTATTGGTGTGTTGGATTATTTTAGTGTTGCGAACCCTAGGGTAGTGTTGCACTACACATACACACATACATACTTGCATACATTCCTATTTATATATGCTCATGGGATTCTTTATAGTTATGTGATCACATGGGTATGGGACTATGTGTTCACATACGGATTTGAGGATGATACTTGGGATTGAGCTGAGTCGATGAGATTTGTTTGTGGTTGTGATATCGGTGATATGGCAGGATTCGTACTTGAGGTACGTCCTGGTGTTATAGCGGATCTTGGGGCGGCGATACGGGTGAATAGTGTTATAAATAAAATGGTCGACATGTGATCGTGATATGAGGCATGATATGCTAGGATATTGATATTAGGCCGTATCGGGCGATGTATACCCCTTGATGATGATATGTGCTGACGATATCGGTTTGTACGAGATTGTCGATCAGTAGTCAGATCATGAGTATATTGAGGATATTAGTATTGTACTAGACATAGGTCAGTACCCTAGACTATGATCTTGGATAAAGAGGATACCAGAGGAATAGTGTGAGGAATATGATATTGACCCGTACCCAGATTTGGGGATGCCGTACGACGGATTTACGTACGAGCTATATCTTGATGATTGATCCGCACTCTTGACTTGGGATGTCTAATTATAGATATGGTATCGGATATGATATTATTGAGGTGGGATCACCGACTAATATATATACAGGTATGTATATGTATCGACTCAGATGTTAGGCGGTTTCCTTACCTGTAGTCTAGCTTGTAGCTTAGCCCTTTAGTTTAGTTAGTTGTTAGATTAGATTCGGTTCCTACCTATTTCAAAGCTTACGAATCGTGAGTATTTTAAAAGACAAGTCAAGGGATTCTACGGATATTTCAAAAAAAAACGTATCTTATCTTAAAAACACCGTAGCCCCTATTTTCAAAACCCCACGATTCGTGTTATTTCAAAAGGCACCATTGTAGGACTTATATTAGGTTAAAGCAGATTAGTTATCGTTGCGTCTAGTATTCAGCCCCCGCTCATTATTGTTGTTTGCTCCGCATCACATGCTTATATTATGCTTCATATTCTACTGTTGATATCTTGTGGTTAGGACACCAGCACCATTACCGATGATGCGTATGTACCACGTACACTTACTTGCCGGCTCACACACATCTTCATCGGTAATTGCCATGTCACGTACACCTTAGAAAATATTATTGCTTGACATAGCCTGTTAGCTAATAGTTTAGACATGATATTAGTGTACTTGCCTTATATGTTAGTTTAGACATTGTAGTTATTACCTGCTACTTCATGCATACTATTATTCATTGTTATGCCGCATTCATGGATTCTCATACATATATTCACTTTTTACGTGCTATTGAGGTTTTGGATTCGGATTTCCATGAGATTTTCTGGATTTGGGGAAAACCGCAAAACATATACAAACTTCTTCTTTCTCTTTTTAAATAAAAAGCGCGGTTTTTCCCATGATGTATGAGTCGTCCACCATGAGTTTGCTGATGGATTTCGAGACCCGATTCGAGGAGTTGGATGAACCGTTTCGGGTACATGGTGGACCCGGTAAGGTACCCCGGGGCAAGAAGCTCGTGGTGATGACGATGAGCCTGGCAGGGGGAGACTACCTACCGGTGATTTTACCCGACGCGTCGGATATCCGGAGGATACCGTCGTGGTCTTGAGATGGATGGTAGGGGCCGGTCTGGACTGACGGCGCCCTAGATACTGTGATTGAGACATTGAGATTTCGAGATATTGAGGTACAGAGACTGTGATACAGAGATATCGAGATATTGGGATTACGTTTTGTGCCGATGCTAGGCACTGTTTTATGCTGATTTCATTATGATACCTCATTTTAAAAATACAAAGGAAATCTCACTAAATTATGAAAACGGTTCTTCATTTACATGTATTCTGTTTTCATGCATTCATACCTCATTCATATGATATATTGCTACTTGAGGCACTGACACGGGCACATGAGATTACACTCGGGTTAGATATTTACCCTAGCCTTGTTATAGGCTACGTGTTATTCATATATTAGAGGATATATTATGATCATAGACCTAGGTTGCGTTATTTATGCGATTTCTGTGCGTAGATATTTTTCTATTCACGAGTTGGCAACTCACCCCCGTTGTGCCCCAGTTTCTTGCAGGTTTGCCGTACAGGTTTCTTTACGGCTTGCGGGCATAGTTTCCTTCGGGTGATTTGCTAGTAGGTGGGTTTACTTGTATCGTACCCCCATTATATAACTTGTATATTATTACTCTGTTGTATCTAGAAGTTCCATCAACCAAACATGTATTTATTTGAGATAGAGACCAGTGATCTTTATTCTTTCGACCTTAGAGTCGCGCGTAGTATTTCTGTGGTTTTCTTGTGGTTTTTGAGTTTCCTTTTGAATTTTGATCCTCGCCCTTGGCGTTGTATATTATATTGCTTGTGTGGTTGTGACCGTCGATTGACGAAGAGCTAGCTCCCGCTTGGGGATGCCTTTTTATATATTTCGTATACTATTCATGTTGTATCCCATTTGGGGGCCAGTATTTACAAAGGAGACTCTGCCGAAATTTTCGGGAAATTTTTGATGTTTTTAAAACCGCCTAATTCGGCTTATGCTATTGAAACTACTTGCTTTAAGTTGGTTTTTCCTGCACTCTACATCTTTCTTGGTTTGGATTTCTGGGTTTTCGGTTTACTTAGATTACGTACGCCTCGAGACGTTCGTTGTTTAAGTGCCGGTCATATTCCGTACTTTCGGGTCGTGACAAAGTTGGTATCAAAGCGTTAGGTTTTACCTTCGGAGCGTAGGATGAGCCTTGGTTGATGGAATAGGTGACTAAAGTAGAGTGACGTACTGTAGGTATGTTCCGCGGCATATTTACGATACGCTAGTCCATTTAAGAAGCCTTAGGATGTACATTTCTTTGCTAAGTATTATATTCATTCCGATCTAGCCTCATCAGTACCAGTTATGGTTTTGCTGCCATGATTACGGGCAGGGAGAGCTACGGCTAGAGTTTTGGTCAGCATGAGCTCGTCAAGAACGAGGACTGACCAGGGCATGATTCCGGCAACACACGATTGCAGAGATGTGTCTTTTCATTGTGTCTTCGCTCCACGAGCGTTTGATGGATCGCTGTATGAGATTACTTGGACGTGCCGATCAGCACTAGAGGATTGACCCACTGACAGAGGCCAGTCAGATTTTGATGACCGTTGGTGTATTGCTTACTCATGATGATTGAGGCACTGTTCAGCGTGCAGACGAGTGAGCCAGTTGTTGCTGCGAGTGACGAGATATCGCCCCATATGTTGGAGTTATTGCGGGACGAGTTGTACTAATAGATGCTAGAAGGTCGCTAGTCACCCGATGATGAATGACTAGGACAGGTGGTTCGTTCGCCTACCCCGATGCGAGGTCATCAGATAGATTGATTCCAGCTAGAGATGACTTCACGCGGAGACGTTGAGAGTCGACAGAGATGATCGAATGTCAGAAACCTATTATTCCAAGTTTAAAGTAGTCGAAAAGACATGCAGGCAATTCTATGGTCCCTCTAGAAGAATGAAACCCTAACTCGACTTAATGACCGTGTGAAAGCCTTGGAACCTTCGGGTTTGCGGCAGTTCTGCGGCGCCATTAGTGAGGCTTGGGTTTGCCCTTCTACGGCTGGACCACCGATGCTGTGGTATGTACTCGATACTATTAAACTGTGCCCAAGATGTTGAGCTCTTGGGGGATTATGAGGTTTTGACGACTCGATCGGATGGCTCGACTTAATTCGGATGCTAGGTGGTGAGATGCATTTCTTGGGAGACTCCAGATACGAGGATAGCCGTTGGAGCTCAGTCCATGCAGCCGCGACGAGACGAGTCCAAAGAAGACGACATTAGAGGAAAGTGGAGTAAGAGGTTCATACGAGATCTTGATGAAACGACGTTCCACTCCGCCGACATCAGAGATGCGATATGCATGCCGAGGCATTGTGCATGGATATACCTTCCAGGCGGAGTCGCGATGAGTATGCAGCCGTTCCCGAACAAGAAACAGATATAGTAAAGGACGATGACTTCCGGACGGTTCGGCAGAGACGAAATTTGGGAGAGATCTCGATAGGACCTTTCTGGAATGAATTACGAGAAGACTAAGACCCAGGAGTGGTCATGTTGCGCACACCGGCAGGCCAGAGTTCAGGATCGTCGACAAGATATGCTATGAGTGACCCTGACAATTGGCCAGAGATTCTTGGAGGATGTTCTTGAGCGGGACTATTCCGCCATACTTGATTTTGGTATTTTGAGCGATATATTCGCATGATTTGGTTTTGATGATTGAGTTTCATGATATCATTTTCATGCGTCATGGTTGCACCTACTGAGTATTTATGATTTCTGCACAGTGTTGCACTTGATATCGTTTTCGTGCCTTGGTTTCTCATGTTTATGATTTTATGGGTTTCATACAGTTGAGTTGATTTTGTGCGCATGTACGCACACGATTTGGTTTTTGCACTCGGTATAGTTCATATATGCTTGCAGTGCAGTGATACGCATTTTGTGCACTTAGATACACTGGACTTTGATTTCGATGGTGATGTTCGATATTTGTTTTGTGCACCTTGTGCACCTGATTTGATTTTGCGCATGTTCAGCACTTGATATTGGATTTTATGATTTCGTGCACGATGGATGCACCTGATTTGGATTTTCGCGCATGTTGGGCGCATGTTTTGAAGTGTGATTTTGGTGCACACCAGATGCACTAAATCGAGATTTTTCGTGCATGTCAGATGCACCTGATTTTGCTGTCAGGCACACATGTTGCCTATGACAGATGTTTCGTGCACACCCGATGCACTTAGATATTGTTTCTGTGCATATGTATGTCAGATGCACCTGATTTTGCTGTCAGGCACACATGTTGCCTATGACAGATGTTTCGTGCACCCCCGATGCACTTAGATGTTGTTTCTGTGCATATGTATGGCACATATTTGGATTTTGATTTCCGTGCGCACAAGACGCACGTAGTATTCATACACGTATTTTGGGGATTGATTTTTCTTATAGAGCAGTACGTTTTTATGATATTGCTATGTGTTTTCGTACTGAGCAAGACTAGTCAGAGGACAGTACCTGAATATATTTTACATGTATAGTTTTGAGTTATATCATATTGGTTTTGCTTTGGATTTGGTATTGATGTCTTCCCCATGACTCCGATGATTGCGGGATGCTTGACGGAGTTCTGATTTGAGTTATATGCTCATTTTTCATGCGCATGCGTTGCGCTACGATTTGTTTTATGAATTTATGATTTCGGAGCCCCGGCGATTTGATGGTTTTGGCTGAAATATTTTAGTATTTGGGGGAAGTTTTAATTTAAATTCGGGGACCGAATTTCTTTAAGGGGGGAAGATTGTAACGTTTTGAAAATCGTTTCGGTGAAATTTCGAAAAAAAAGGTAAAATAAGGGGGTTTCCTGTAAAAAGTCAAAATGCAAATATCTTTATTATAAAATTAAATATACATATTCTAGCTATGTAATTGCTAGTATTTGGTGTTTATTGAGCCACTGCTGAAATTTCAAATTTTCTGAAAATTTTTCCGAAATTAATTATTTTAATATTATTTTAAGCCGGTAAGAAAATACATTAAATTAGCGATAAATACAAATTTAAATGGGCTAATTTTAATCTTTAAAATCATGTTAATTAAAATCTAGTTGTAATATAATTTTTTAGTATTTTATTTCAAGTTTTAATTGATTTATTTTATGGAAAACAAAAATATAGTTATTTTGAACTAAAACTTGCAAATATGGTATTGTGGGGGGTCTTTTTGCATAGAATTTTTTTGTAAAGTCTCTCACACTCACCCTCACTCCCCTTGGCCAGCCCCACACTATTGTAGCAGCCCAAGAATTTTATTTCCCTCTTTTTGACCTTAAATCATGTGAGAAATGGGTTAAAATAAGGTTTTTATATATAGTAAAGTAGGTGGGGGTATTATGGTAATTTGGGAGGGGCTTTGACTTGGATTCTTTTCCACAACTCCCCCACACCTCTCTCCACTCCCTCCTCAGCTGAAATTCTGCTACAACAGCCCCCATCTTTTTCCCCCATTTTCCATCTCTTTTGCTTCAAAAATTGCCTCAAAATCCATCAAATAAATCCCAAAATCCAAATCCAACTCCTACCCATTTCTCATTAGAAAAACTTACATGGATCTAGGAGCATGGAAGCTACTTTTGGAGGCTAGAATTTGCATGCTAGATCCTTGATCTTGTGAGGTATAAATCAAGACCTTTTGTTAAATTGTTGTTTGAATACCTTAAATCAAGCATTATTAGTTATTAATTTGGGTTTAATTGTATGTTTGGAAAAACTTAGTAAGGGTTTATGAAATTCAAGTTAGGTTTTTGTGTATGTAATTGTGGTTGCAATTGTAGTTCTTCATATTGTGAAATGAAAACCTAATCAAATTTCTAGTTGCAAATTGTTAGTTTGGAATTGTAATATTTAAGCTATATTGCTAGCTAGGTTTTTGTAAACCATGAATTTGATTATGAGAAAAATATAATTAGGTTTTTTCATGACTTCATTAACATTATTAAGTGTATTTTAATACTTTAGTTCATGAAAATCCAAGCTAGATTGTTGTTTGTGCATTTTTGCTAAAATGGTTGAAATTTGGGTAAAATTGCAAACTAGGTTTTTTGAACGTATATAGTTTGATGAGATTAAATTGTGGTTATAGGTTATATGACTTATTTAAGTTATTTAATAAGTATTATGGCCGCTAGAATTGTTTAAACGTCGAGTTTTGTACTAAAACGGGTAATTTTGCTTGCTAGTTTGTCGGAAAAACGGCTTTTAAAGTGAAATTGGGGTTTTTGTGAATTTTAACATATTTTATATTAAAATTAGTGTTCGTGAATGTGCAAATGAGTGTGTTGGGAGTTTTCTCGATGGTTTGGCGTTTGTACGCCGACGTCGAGGGTTTTTGGGTCGATTTGCGAAAGCAACCATAGCATTTGACCTATGTGGGATTCGTGCGTCATTTTGGTCATGAGTCGGATTTTAATGCGGTATGGTGCGTTATGATATGTAGGTACCCCATGTGGACTTCAAGACGACAAGCAAGCGCGTGGCGACGTCGGCACCGGCGAACGAGGACCAGGTGAGTAGATTTATATCTACGGGGAGAAGTCGGGTGGATGGCGTATAGCACCCCCGCAGTCCGTGGTGGTGTATACGGATGCGTATACACACCAACAATTTATTATATATTATTTGGGATTAATAACGATGTTTAGGATGGGTATTGGTGTGTTGGATTATTTTAGTGTTGCGAACCCTAGGGTAGTGTTGCACTACACATACACACATACATACTTGCATACATTCCTATTTATATGTGCTCATGGGATTCTTTATAGTTATGTGATCACATGGGTATGGGACTATGTGTTCACATACGGATTTGAGGATGATACTTGGGATTGAGCTGAGTCGATGAGATTTGTTTGTGGTTGTGATATCGGTGATATGGCAGGATTCATACTTGAGGTACGTCCTGGTGTTATAGCGGATCTTGGGGCGGCGATACGGGTGAATAGTGTTATAAATAAAATGGTCGACATGTGATCGTGATATGAGGCATGATATGCTAGGATATTGATATTAGGCCGTATCGGGCGATGTATACCCCTTGATGATGATATGTGCTGACGATATCGGTTTGTACGAGATTGTCCATCAGTAGTCAGATCATGAGTATATTGAGGATATTAGTATTGTACTAGACATAGGTCAGTACCCTAGACTATGATCTTGGATAAAGAGGATACCAGAGGAATAGTGTGAGAAATATGATTTTGACCCGTACCCAGATTTGGGGATGCCGTACGATGGATTTACGTACGAGCTATATCTTGATGATTGATCCGCACTCTTGACTTGGGATGTCTGATTATAGATATGGTATAGGATATGATATTATTGAGGCGGGATCACCGACTAATATATATACAGGTATGTATATGTATCGACTCAGATGTTAGGCGGTTTCCTTACCTGTAGTCTAGCTTGTAGCTTAGCCCTTTAGTTTAGTTAGTTGTTAGATTAGATTCGGTTCCTACCTATTTCAAAGCTTACGAATCGTGCGTATTTTAAAAGACAAGTCAAGGGATTCTACGGATATTTCAAAAAAAACGTATCTTTTCTTAAAATCACCGTAGCCCCTATTTTCAAAACCCCACGATTCGTGTTATTTCAAAAGGCACCATTGTAGGACTTATAGGTAAAAGCAGATTAGTTATCGTTGCGTCTAGTATTCAGCCCCCGCTCATTATTGTTGTTTGCTCCGCATCACATGCTTATATTATGCTTCATATTCTACTGTTGATATCTTGTGGTTAGGACACCAACACCATTACCGATGATGTGTATGTACCACGTACACTTACTTGCCGGCTCACACACATCTTCATCGGTAATTGCCATGTCACGTACACCTTAGAAAATATTATTGCTTGACATAGCCTGTTAGCTAATAGTTTAGACATGATATTAGTGTACTTGCCTTATATGTTAGTTTAGACATTGTAGTTATTACCTGCTACTTCATGCATACTATTATTCATTGTTATGCCGCATTCATGGATTCTCAAACATATATTCACTTTTTACGTGCTATTGAGGTTTTGGATTCGGATTTCCATGAGATTTTCTGGATTTGGGGAAAACCGCAAAACATATACAAACTTCTTCTTTCTCTTTTTAAATAAAAAGCGCGGTTTTTCCCATGATGTATGAGTCGTCCACCATGAGTTTGCTGATGGATTTCGAGACCCGATTCGAGGAGTTGGATGAACCATTTTGGGTACATGGTGGACCCGGTAAGGTACCCCGGGGCAAGAAGCTCGTGGTGATGACGATGAGCCAGGCAGTGGGAGACTACCTACCGGTGATTTTACCCGACGCGTCGGATATCCGGAGGATACCGTCGTGGTCTTGAGATGGATGGTAGGGGCCGGTCTGGACTGACGGCGCCCTAGATATTGTGATTGAGACATTGAGATTTCGAGATATTGAGGTACAGAGACTGTGATACAGAGATATCGAGATATTGGGATTACGTTTTGTGCCGATGCTAGGCACTGTTTTATGCTGATTTCATTATGATACCTCATTTTAAAAATACAAAGGAAATCTCACTAAATTATGAAAACGGTTCTTCATTTACATGTATTCTGTTTTCATGCATTCATACTTCATTCATATGATATATTGCTACTTGAGGCACTGACACGGGCACATGAGATTACATTCGGGTTAGATATTTACCCTAGCCTTGTTATAGGCTACGTGTTATTCATATATTTGAGGATATATTATGATCATTGACCTAGGTTGCGTTATTTATGCGATTTCTGTGCATAGATATTTTTCTATTCACGAGTTGGCAACTCACCCCCGTTGTGCCCCAGTTTCTTGCAGGTTTGCTTTACAGGTTTCTTTACAGCTTGCGGGCATAGTTTCCTTCGGGTGATTTGCTAGTAGGTGGGTTTACTTGTATCGTACCCCCCATTATATAACTTGTATATTATTACTCTGTTGTATCTAGAAGTTCCATCAACCAAACATGTATTTATTTGAGATAGAGACCAGTGATGTTTATTCTTTCGACCTTAGAGTCGCGCGTAGTATTTCTGTGGTTTTCTTGTGGTTTTTGAGTTTCCTTTTGAATTTTGATCCTCGCCCTTGGCGTTGTATATTATATTGCTTGTGTGGTTGTGACCGTCGATTGACGAAGAGCTAGCTCCCGCTTGGGGATGCCTTTTTATAGATTTCATATACTATTCATGTTGTATCCCATTTGGTGGCCAGTATTTACAAAGGAGACTCTGCCGAAATTTTCGGGAAATTTTTGATGTTTTTAAAACCGCCTAATTCGGCTTATGCTATTGAAACTACTTGCTTTAAGTTGGTTTTTCCTGCACTCTACATCTTTCTTGGTTTGGATTTCTGGGTTTTCGGTTTACTTCGATTACGTACGCCTCGAGACTTTCGTAGTTTAAGTGCCGGTCATGTTCCGTACTTTCGGGTCGTGACACACAACATAATAAGCACCTAATTAACAGTTACGGATCGTTACCTATCCATACTTGCTAAAAAATCCTAGCTTTCCATGCTCCAAGTCATCTTAGTGGCTTAACTTAACTTTGTGAAGGGTTTTAGTAAGATTTTGTGAAGATTCTGTTTGGTTTAGTGAGGGTTTGGGTTAGGGTTTTAGTTGGAGGGAAGAGGAAAAAATGAGATGAAGAAAATAATGAGAATGAGAGAGTGTGGGTGATGAAGAGAGTGAGGGTGTGAGAGTGGTGAAGTGAAATGAGGGGGTGAGGTTAGAGATCCATGCCCCTTCTTTCTCTTCATTAAATGCAAGCCATGCTTGCCCCATGCCTCATGATTCCATTGTCAACCCTCTCTCTCCCCCTCTCTCTCTCAAGTCAACCAAATTCAAACCCTTTTTAAAAAAAACACTAAATACCTTAAATAATTTAGATAATTGCATAAAACTTAATGGAATGAGATTAAGGTGCCATGGCTACTTAAGCATGGTTACCCCTAATTAACCCTAGGTTAACATGCACAAGTGTGTGCAAGCCCAAAATAAATAATAATAAAATATTAATAATTTTTTATAAAATATGTGAAAACTATTTTGGTAAACTTTTTACTAAAAATCTGCATTATCGCTTAATTAACACTAATCGCATTCTAAGGTGTTACACTTAGGGGGAATTTCACTACCGGGGCGGTTGTGCAGCCAGCGGGACTTAAGTTGCAATCCTCGCCGCTGGGACCTGTGGACCTAGATTCCACTCTCGCCGTGTTTGAGGCGGCGTATTTAGTTTAAAGACATTGCGGTCCATTGTTAGTTTAAAGACATCTTGGTCCAATGTTAGTTTAAGGACATCTCGGTCCATTGTTAGTTTAGGGACATCTCGGTCCGCAGCTAGTTTAAGGACGTTGTGGTCCGTTGTTAGTTTAGGGACATCTCGGTCCACAGCTAGTTTAAGGATGTTGCGGTCCGTCGGGGTTTTGAGGCGAGGTTTCGCCGGATATTACCTATAGAGTTTGGACTCAGGAAGACAGCGAGCGGACACGAGCGTCGTCATCCATCATTAACCTGAGCCGTGACTTGTCAAGCGTAGTATTTCTTAAGGAATCGACCGTTTATCGGCCGGAAGGGTCTTTCGCTATGCATATCCATGAGCATATAGGCCCCACCTTGGTAGACCTTGTCTATGATATACGGACCTTCATAGTTTGGCTCGAATTTCCCCCATTTGGCACGATTCGGGATCATAGGTCTTTTGACAACTAGCACGAGTTCGCCTTGGCGGAATTCTCTTGGCCTAGTTAGTTTTTCGTATGAGCACGTCATCCTTGCTTTGTAAGCTTCTAGGTTTTGCTGTGCCATGAGACGAGTTTCATCGAGGGCATCGAGCTCCTCAAGCCAAAGATGGGCATTTTCTTCATCCGTCAGCTCATGTCGGACCGCTACTCGTAGAGAGGGTAGCTCTATCTCCAAGGGAAGTACTGCTTCCGTGCCAAATACCAACGCGAATGGCATTTATGTTCTAAATCAATCAGCAGTTCTAAGCATAACAAACACACACAAGAGGAAGAGTTCAGAAATGAACGAATCCTTCTTATGGAATTGTAGACTTGGTCATATAAATGCGACACGGCTAGCTAAGTTGCATAAGGATGGATATTTGAAACCTTTCGAATTTTCATCTTATGACACTTGCCTGTCATGTCTCAAAGGCAAGATGACCAAAACTCCGTTTACAGGACACGGAGAATGAGTTATTGAACTCTTGGGACTGATACATAGCGATGTATGTGGTCCCATGTCTACACATGCCAGGGATGGTTCTTCGTACTTCATTACATTCACTGACGATCTCTCTAGATTCGGATATGTGTTCCTGATGAAACACAAATCAGAAGCTTTTGAGAAATTTAGAGAATATAAACAAGAAGTCGAGAACCAAACCGGGAAAAGTATTAAAGTCCTTCGATCTGATCGAGGAGGTGAATACTTGAGCAATGAATTCCTGGACTTCCTAAAAGAGAATGGGATTCTCTGTCAGCTAACTCCTCCATATACACAACAGCACAACGGTGTATCAGAACGGAGGAACCACACCCTATTAGATATGGTGCGCTCTATGATGAGCATAGCTGAGTTACCTATTTCCTTCTGGGGATATGCACTGGAGACAGCGGCATACCTACTGAATAGGGTTCCTACCAAATCTGTGCCTATCACCCCATATGAGATATGGGAGGGGAAGAGACCATATATTAATTTTATCAAGATATGGGGTTGCCCGGCCTATGTCAAAAGACAAAAACCGGACAAACTCGAGACAAGGTCTGTTTTGTGAAAGTTTGTTGGATATCCCAAGCATTCTCGAGGGTATATCTTCTACCACAGTGAGGAACAAAGGGTGTTTGTTGCTCAACATGCCACTTTTTTAGAAAAGGAATTTCTTGCAAAAGAGATTAGTGGCTCTGAGGTAGAACTGGAAGAGGTTCCAGCAATACAGACTACGACAGAAGATTTGGTTGAACCGGTGGATTCCGTAGTTCCCGATGAACCCCAACCGCTCCGCCGATCTAGTAGGGTTCCTCACCCACCTGAGAGATATTACGGTTTTCTCATGGATGGTGGGAGCGAGGATTGCATCATAGAGGATGATGACCCAACTAGCTTCGAGAAGGCCATCACGAGTGGGGACTCAGTGAAATGGCTGGATGCAATGCGGTCCGAGATGGAATCCATGTACACCAACAAAGTATGGACTTTGGAAGATGCTCCTGAAGGGGTAAAACCCATTGCGAGCAAGTGGATCTTCAAGAAAAAACTTGGTGTGGATGGGAAAGTGGAGACTTTCAAAGCTAGACTTGTTGCAAAGGATTTTTGTCAAAGAACAGGTGTGGACTATGAAGAAACCTTTTCTCCAGTGGCTATGCTTAAATCCATCCAGATCATGCTTGCCATCGCTGCATATCATGACTACGAAATCTGGCAAATGGATGTTAAGACCGCCTTTCTAAACGGTGATTTAGAAAAGAGCGTGTACATGACTCAGCCAGAGGGCTTCGTAGCTAGTGGGAGCAGCGGGAAGATGTGCAAGCTGCTTAAATCCATTTATGGATTAAAGCAAGCATCGCGGAGTTGGAACATCTACTTTGACATCGTTATCAAAGAGTTTGATTTCGTCAAAAACATAGATGAACCTTGTATCTACAAGAAGGTGGCAGAGAGTAAGGTTGTCTTCCTCGTATTGTACATGGACGACATACTCTAGATAGGAAATGACATTCCTATGTTGCAATTGTAGGGTTCCTATGCACACTCATGAGGTTCTACAACTGATCAACCATGCCAAAATCAAATTTTTCATGTGCCAAAGAAACCCTATGCAAGATCGTTAACTAGAGGTAAGGCGAAACATGCAAGCAAACTACTTTGCTATAAAGTGAAAGTGACTACAACCTTTGTAGATCCGGTCCTCCACCTCTCTAGCTCCGTGATGACTTCCTTCCGCTGTGATCATCGGATCCCGGACTCTAGCGATGGTTTTGTCGGAGAAATGATCGGGCTAGGTCGTCGACTTCGATGCCGAAGATGATCTACGTCGAGGCAACTCAAGATCAAGCTCCATCTTCACTTGGTCATAAAACTTGTGAAGATAACACACTCTACTACATGGCAAATGGTAGAGGATGAAGAAATAGGAAGTGGGTTCACTTTGGATTTGGATTTCTCACTTGGAATCATCATTTAGAAATTTCTAGCAATGGTTTCTTCTCTTCATGAAGAAGAAGAAGAAGAAAGAAAATGAATAATGAATTATTTCCAAATAGAAAATCAAGTGATGGTTATCATAATGCAACCATGGGTGAGTTTTACTAGTGTAGAGACTAAACTAGGGTTTAGGTGAATGGTTAGGTTTAGGAAAGAAACAAAATGGTCAAAGCTTCATGAAGCTTCAAGTAAAATACAAAAGAAGCCACCATTTTATTTCTTGCCCAAAAATAATTAAATAAAATAAATAATCAAGAAAAGATAACAAAACCCTAACCATTAACCTAAACATGGTTTAAAGCATACACACACCCAAGTTTGCATGTATCATCAAACATGATACAAACTAGTGCACAAAACTATATCATATATACAATGTGCACATCAAGTGAGAAAATCCATCTTAAGTGAACAAATACTAGTTAATGTAAAATAATATATCAAATATATAATTATACATTAAATCATTAAATCAACACTTGATTTAATGATCCGGTCATATCGCATATAACCGACTAATATCAAGTGTATCAATGTATCGAATCAACACTTGATTCCGTAACCCGGCTATATCATATATAACCGTCCAATGATACAAATCACGAGAATAGAATACAGTATCACATACTGGTATTATTCTCGGTCCCGCACATATCTCATATGCGCTCCTATTTCATTTCGCTTGAGCCAAGAAACCTCTGTGTAAGACTCTAAAGACTCGTCAATACGCCGGCAGCAGGTGATGATCATATCAAACACCCACAAGCCGCAAGCGGTCTGCTAAACGTAACGGCCACCCGGGTATTGAGCGATCAGAAGATCAACGAGCAAGCCCGCTCACACTCCTGTGAATCCAACCAGTAACACTTACCGTACAGTCCGGTCTGTTCGTCTGATATGTCGCATATCTCGCCTAGGGGTGGTAAACGTCAGACCCCAGTAGCTTGATAAGTCATGCCGATGTAAAGTCCATAACATAGCATGAAACTACTGATAACACTTACCAGTAGATCACTGCAACCCTGGCCAGGGATTTCCAGTTATGGCCAGTCGAGCATAGCGCAACATCAACCCCCAATACCGGGAGAGACGAATCCCCTCCTATCGCTCATTGCCTCCATGTGAATCGGGACTGTACCCAAAAACCACCTATTTGCACGACTCAGTAGAGCCGTGGTAGGGTGGAAATCAAAGCACAGTGGGAGACACACAAGACTCTATGACGATCTCGGGTCAACAGATTAAGCTGTACCAGTGTCACCAGAGAACTGCCATCTGACGTGAGGTATAATACCATCTGGGAGTTCTCGGCGAGTCCGTTCAGTGTACCCAGTCTCCACTGAGCACCCGCATACCATCTCTGATGTCAAACACCAATGGATATGGGATCATCCATCGCCCATCTGTATGAGTCGAGAAGGTATACGCTAGTCTACTCTGGTATATCGATGCCCCGTCTCGATATACCCACGACTAGGGACCTTGAAGGATGTACTTATGGACTACCCTGTCCCCACTAGTATGATCTGCATCATAGTCCAGGTAGTCAAGTACACATCCTAGGGGCTTTACCAACATGTAACAGAGAGACACCCAGTATACACGTTAAGGTAAAGTTCAACCAGATAGCATACTATCATTTCGAGCAAGAAAGTCCTCCCTATATATGTCCCAGCATCCACTACAATATACATACAATGTACAGTAATGGCCTCTAGGGCATACATATAACTAACAATCTCCCACTTGCACTAGGGCCATCTGTAGCAGTGGTTGCAGTATCACATACTCAACCATCCCATATAAGTTTCTCTCTAGGAAAAAGCCTTTGTGAGTGGATCCGCCGTGTTGTCCTCTGAGTCTACTCTCCTAACCTCGATCACCCTGGAGATCAACTATCTCCATGATCAGGTGATGCTGCCTTAGAATATGTCTGGATCACTGATGGGACCAGGGTTCATGGGCCAAAGCCACACTTCTATTGTCACACAATGGTAGGAACCTAGTTCATCTCATGAACCAATATACACCCAAACTGCCTCTTTGGTACTATCTTTAATAGCGATGTTACCAGCTTTTATCGTCTATTTTGCCACGGTATCTAGCTTGGAACTCTTCCAACATACCGTCCCTCTACTTAGGGTAAAGACATTGCCTGCGACTGACATTCAATCGTCTTTATCACCCTGGAACTTTTCCAGTGATTCTCCCCAGGATCGATTGATACTATCTTACTACAGCTAGTGAGAATCCTAACATCCATTTAGATCTATCTCATAGATCCAAAAGCCAGGATTTAGGAGGTATCACCTTTATCCTATTGGAGAATCCTTATGATAAGAGGAGATTGACCTTGTGTAGTATAGGAAACTCCTTTTCCTATCAAGAGTATGTTGTCCACGTGCAATACGAGGATAATCACCTTACTCTCTACTACCGTTTTGTATATACAAGGTTCATCTACCATTTTGATGAAGTCAAACACTTCGACTACCACATCAAAACAAACGTTCCAACTCCGCGATGCCTGCTTTATTCTGCAAAGCAACTTGCACACGTTTCCGCTGCTCCCACTGTTTACGAAGCCCTCTGGCTGTGTACTTATAGACGTTCTCTTCCAAATCAGTATTTAGAAAAGCAGTCATGATACCCAACCACCAGATATCGTAGTCATGGTATGTAGCAATGGCAAGTAGGATCCGGATGGACATAAGTATAGCCACTGGAAAAGGTTTCATCATTATCTACACCTGGTCGATGACGAAAACCTTTAACAAGTCTAGCTTTGAAAGTCTCAACCTTTCCATCTACACCAAGTAATCTTCTCAAGATATACTTGCTCCTGATGGGGATTTAACCCTTCAGATATAGCAAACAAAGTCCATACTTTGTTGGTGTACATGGATTCCATCTCATATCGCTAAGCATCCAACCATTCTTACAGAGTCCTTACTCTCGATGGCCTGCTCGAAACTAGTTGGGTCATCATCTCATGATGCAATCCTCGCTCCCACTGTCATCGAGAAACCGAAGTATCTCTCAGTCGGATGAGGAACTCTACTAGATCGGCGGAGAGGCTGAGGTTCGTCGGGGACTACAGAATCCTTTGGTCCTGTCAAATCAGCTGCAGTTTTGTATAGCTGGAACCTTTCCAGTTCTACAGAACTGACCTTGCCTCGATCTTGTCCGGATTTTGCTTTTAGACATAGGCCGGACAACCCCAAATCTTAACAAACTTAAGATATGGGCTCTTCCCTTTCCATATCTCATATGAAGTGGAAGGCAACTGATTTGATCGGAACCTTATTCAATAGGTATGCAACTTCATAAGTGCATAACTCCCAAAAGGAAATAGGTAACTCAGTAGTACTCATCATAGAGCACACCATATCTAATATGGTGCGGTTGCTCCGCCCCGATACACCGTTGTGCTGTGATGTATACGGAGGAGTAATACTGAGAGAGAATCTCATTTTCCTTTAGAATAGTCCAAGAATTCCATGCACAAGTATTCTCCTCCTTGATCTTATCATAGGACATAATACTTATACCCTTATTTTGGTTCTCTACTTCTAACTTATATTCTGTGAATATCTCAAAAGCTTCGGACTTGTGTTTCAACAGGAACATATGTCTGAATCTTGAGAGATTATCAGAGAATGTAATGAAGTACAAAGAACCGGTCTTGGCATGTGTAGACAGGGGACCTTACATACATCATCATGTATCAGTCCCAAGAGTTTACTAACTCTTTTTCTGTTTCCAATAAACAGAGCTATGGTCATCTTATCTTTGTGACATGACTGGCAAGTTTCACAAGATGTAAATTCAAACTGATTTAAATATGCATCTTAAATGTAACTTAAGCTAGTCGGGTCACATTGATATGACCTAGTCTATAATACCTCAAGAAGGATCCGTTCATTTCTGAACTCTTCCTCTTGTGTGTGTTCTGTATACTATGAACTGTAGTTTGATTTAGAATGTCAATGCTTTTAGATAACGTGCCTGAACCGATCAACTTTTGAAATAGGAAATGTTCAAAACATTATCCAACAATACAAAATTTTATCATTTCTTTACTAATAAAGAGACAGATATGATTTTGTATATCAGGTTCGGTATCTAATAACATTCGTTCAGAATCAATGTACTGGTAATACAAGGTGACAGTGACCAACAGACTTGGCTGCAACACTTGCCCCATTTTCTGTCTCATGAAACTTATCACCCGTTCTCAGTTCTCTACCTTTCTGTAGCCCTATGTAACTGATTACATATCTGGGATCCTGATCCGGTATCAGATACCCAGGACGCAGAGGATACTGAGAAACAGTTCTGTGTAACGAACACACCCGAAGAAGATGCATCATATGCACTTTCTTCGTTTGGGCGGCATAGGAATTTTGGTATTCCCCTATTTCCTGCTCTGTCTTATAACAATTATAAGTTGGAGCGGGACCAACGTTCCCCAGCTCAGTATAACAAGCGTGTTCGGTCAATACATCCATATTATTATCTTGATTAAGGCGTGATATGGTCACTACCTGGAGAGAGAGAGAAGAAAACACTCTGCGTGCGCTCTTGCAAGATTAGAATGGTTATTTATTTTATCTAATCAGGATGGCTCCCACTGTTTTCATCAAATCTTCCTTCAAACCTTAAAAGGAAAGACTAGCCGGGATTAATTACACTCTACAAGTTTGCCAATCTTTCAGCCAGGCCAGTGTCGGTACTTTGAGGGAGGTTCCCCGTGCTTTCGCACGGACCTAATTACAGTAAACCTCGTTTTCCCAGAGGCGTAACCCCGTTGACACCTTTCTAGACACCTACTTGATCGGCTAATTGCAAAGTGTAAAACTCTCCCCGGAGTAACAATTACTCACAGTGGGTATCGGGATCCAACTATCATATAGAAGGTATGCAATCTCATTGCAAATTTCAACACTTGAAACTCCCGATAAAGGTTTTTACCCCTAACACTTATGACCTTAACTATGGTCAACAAATCATAAGCACTAGTCAAGTTCTACCCGTCATTTCATGATTAATTAGACCCACCCACATGACCCTTAACTAAGGTCAACAAAGTCACGCGACTGTCCTAACTAATCGCATCATATGCGGTGTAGGAAGACATCACTAAGCTACCGTACACTGTGCCTTGACCATGGTCAACAAACACAGCACGAATACTAAGTACTCTACTTCCTAAAATGACGGAGGGTTGAGGATGGTTTTTGAGAAAACCTTTAACGCTTTGAACTTGATCTCGTTGCGGAATCAAATGGTTTTTAAATGGAATGTTTTTTAGGCTTTTCTAGTTTTGCTAAAGGGGTCACTCTCGGTGAAGGGATCGTCGGCCCTTTCCTCATCGAATAAGGTGCAGGATATATCATATATACCGCTGTGCAAAGTGAAAACTATAGAAGCAATCAAAAGACAAACCGAGGGTTGTAGCATCTGCCAGTTATTGCTAAAGGGGTCACTCCCGGTGAAGGGATCTCGGCCCTTTCCTTATCGAATAAGGTGCAGGATGTTCTACAAGGAACACCGCGATGCAAAGCAAGAACTGTAGCTACCTGTTTTATTTTGAAATTCGATTCCACAACATCTTTTAGGTTTATTTTATTTCATTAATCTCATTAATGAAAGTCCCATCATTTAAGTCCACCTAAACATCACAGTTAAATATAACGTACGCTTATGCCATCCGTATTCGCCTCGATGTCCCGTCTTCACCGTTAGGTTAGGTAACTAACGGCAGAGCGGGGCAGGGCTAGCGCGGGTGTAAAACATAAGCAACGCCTATATAATATATCATATATACTATATACTATATCTATCTGAACATATCACATGATCGCATCACAGATAACGCAGCAGAAAATATCACATGAAATATTGGATATACTAGGACGTCCGTGTTTTTAATACGAGCCAGTATAAAACACGGATTCCACGGTCGTGATGAATAGCCAATCCCACACCCCTAGACCCCTACGAGAGCGGCAAGCAACCCTACCAATTCTGGGGTTAGGAGACCCGGACTCGACTCCTCGAGATGGTCTCCCACTGGACCCTAGAACCCGGTTACTTATGCTCCCCTCCTTGGGTCTATCCTAATGCGGAAAAGTAAATAATATACATCAACGGTGACATCTTCCATAACCTGGAAGTGCCCCAATAAAAGAATATTACATACAAGTTTTTACATGAATGAAATTGAAAAACACTCATCTCACATAAAACCCCCCGGCTATTCAAACACGACGATCCAATATAACATATCCAGCAACACATAACATCACATGTCATCAACGTAAGTAAATATGCCCATCTCAATTGTCGTTGACATATAGCAACGAAACCGGCGATATCACATATTACACTTACGGTCGTAGAAAAGAAAGTGTAAAACTACAACAGTTGGAATCCGCAAACTCTTTAGACATCGCATGCCTAACCAAATGAATTACTTAGACATCGCATGCCTAACATATTATAAACCCCGCATTTTAGTCTCATTATCGAAAACTCTTTTCAATATAAAGTCGGGCAATTCAACAGGATTCCCGGCATCCAGAACGAATGTTCGTCGCAAACTTCAGTAGACGGCTGCACCCCCGATACCGTCGATGAAGTGCACTAAGGCGGAACACCCCTGCCGCGAGCACCCGAACAGATGCTTTTTGGCGACGGGGTTCTCCTACAGTCACTTGGTCGGGGCTATGGGGTGTAGCTGTTAAGTTTACCGGGGAGTATCCGTGTACTCTACGTGATTGCGATGGACTTTTGATCACATCAAAATTCCGTGGTAACCTATCAAGTGAGACTAAAGTGCTATGTTTATAACATTCAATTCAGTTATCTCATAACTCCTTGTGGATTCCAAATATTGTATCACATTCCAGATAAATAGAAAATGTTAAACTTTCCGATCGAACAATCAAACACCCAAGTTTTCCCGAAACAGCTCAACACATGAAATAAGTTTAAAAACATTCACTTCATGCTTCAGTACCAACGGTCCAGCCATAGAAGAGTCAAACCAACGCCTCACATGTGGCACGCCGTACTGCCCTAAACCCTAAGGTTCAAAGGGCAGTTCAAGACGGTCATATAATCGAGTTAAGGTTTGTTGTCTTCTAGAGGGACCATCGCGTTATTTGCACTACTTAGAACGTCATTAAACTACGGAAAAATCCAACAATTGGAAATTTCCCGGCAGGGGGAAAAAGTGGGTATTTATATCCGGTCGAACTTTTTAACATATTCTAAAATTACTCGGAAAAACACACAGACAAAGTTTGACAATCCGATCGAATCTACGAACTCCAAATAGAACCCAGAAAACTCAACCCTTGAGTACAGATTAAAAATTCCCAGAGAACAGAGGAATAAAATAAAGAAATTACTGTGCAAAACATGATGGAAGAAGCGACCGTACGGCCGCGGAACCGCCGCACGAGCCATGCTCATGCCGCGGTTCCGCGGCGCTTTGATCGATTTAGAAGCTCGTTTTGCACAGTAACTCCTAGAAAACCCTGCTTAATTTTCTGGATATTTTTAATTCACAAAATTCCACATTTACAAAAAATGTACAGAGAGGGTTGAAAATTAGGGTTTCGGGTTCGATCGGACTTCTAACATCGTCTATACATCGTCTAAAGCTCTAGCCAGGCTCTGATACCACTGTAGGGTTCCTATGCACACTCATGAGGTTCTACAACTAATCAACCATGCCAAAATCAAATTTTTCATGTGCCAAAGAAACCCTATGCAAGATCGTTAACTAGAGGTAAGGCGAAACATGCAAGCAAACTACTTTGCTATAAAGTGAAAGTGACTACAACCTTTGTAGATCCGGTCCTCCACCTCTCTAGCTCCGTGATGACATCCTTCCGCTACGATCATCGGATCCTGGACTCTAGCGATGGTTTCGTCGGAGAAATGATCGGGCTAGGTCGTCGACTTCGATGCCGAAGATGATCTACGTCGAGGCAACTCAAGATCAAGCTCCATCTTCACTTGGTCATAAAACTTGTGAAGATAACACACTCTACTACATGGCAAGTGGTAGAGGATGAAGAAATAGGAAGTGGGTTCACTTTGGATTTGGATTTCTCACTTGGAATCATCATTTAGAAATTTCTAGCAATGGTTTCTTCTCTTTATGAAGAAGAAGAAGAAGAAAGAAAACGAATAATGAATTATTTCCAAATAGAAAATCAAGTGATGGTTATCATAATGCAACCATGGGTGAGTTTTACTAGTGTAGAGACTAAACTAGGGTTTAGGTGAATGGTTAGGTTAAGGAAAGAAACAAAATGGTCAAAGCTTCATAAAGCTTCAAGTAAAATACAAAAGAAGCCACCATTTTATTTCTTGCCCAAAAATAATTAAATAAAATAAATAATCAAGAAAAGATAACAAAACCCTAACCATTAACCTAAACATGGTTTAAAGCATACACACACCCAAGTTTGCATGTATCATCAAACATGATACAAACTAGTGCACAAAACTATATCATATATACAATGTGCACATCAAGTGAGAAAATCCATCTTATGTGAACAAATACTAGTTAATGTAAAATAATATATCAAATATATAATTATACATTAAATCATTGAATCAAGACTTGATTTAATGATCCGGTCATATCGCATATAACCGACTAATATCAAGTGTATCAATGTATCGAGTCAACACTTGATTCCGTAACCCGGCTATATCATATATAACCGTCCAATGATACAAATCGCGAGAATAGAATACATTATCACATACTGGTATTATTCTCGGTCCCGCACATATCTCATATGCGCTCCTATTTCGTTTCGCTTGAGCCAAGAAACCTCTGTGTAGGACTCTAAAGACTCGTCAATACGCCGGCAGCAGGTGATGATCATATCAAACACCTACAAGCCGCAAGCGGTCTGCTAAACGTAACGGCCACCCTGGTATTGAGCGATCAGAAGATCAACGAGCAAGCCCGCTCACACTCCTGTGAATCCAACCAGTAACACTTACCGTACAGTCCGGTCTGTTCGTCTGATATGTCGCATATCTCGCCTAGGGGTGGTAAACGTCAGACCCCAGTAGCTTGATAAGTCATGCCGATGTAAAGTCCATAACATAGAATGAAACTACTGATAACACTTACCAGTAGATCACTGCAACCCTGGCCAGGGATTTCCAGTTATGGCCAGTCGAGCATCGCGCAACATCAACCCCCAATACCGGGAGAGACGAATCCCCTCATATCGCTCATTACCTCCATGTGAATCGGGACTGTACCCAAAAACCACCTATTTGCACGACTCAGTAGAGCCGTGGTAGGGTGGAAATCAAAGCACAGTGGGAGACACACAAGACTCTATGACGATCTCGGGTCAACAGACTAAGCTGTACCAGTGTCACCAGAGAACTGCCATCTGACGTGAGGTATAATACCATATGGGAGTTCTCGGCGAGTCCGTTCAGTGTACCCAGTCTCCACTGAGCACCCGCATACCATCTCTGATGTCAAACACCAATGGATATGGGATCATCCATCGCCCATCACATGGGTCGAGAAGATATACGCTAGTCTACTCAGGAATATCGATGCCCTGTCTCGATATTCCCACGACTAGGAACATTGAAGGATGTACTCATGGACTACCCAGGCCCCACTAGTATGATCTACATCATAGTCCTGGAAGTCGAGCACACATCCTAAGGGCTTTATCAACATGTAACAGAGAGACAGAAAGTATACATGTTAAGATAAAGAGCAACCAGATAGCATACTTCTAGGGTTCCTAGGCACACTAAGGAGGTCTCACAAGGCATCAACCATGCCAATTACAAATTTTACGGGTGCCGAGAAACCCTAATACGGATCGTCGACTAGAATTTTAGGCGACAAAAGATGCAACTAGCTAACAACTTAACTATAAGAACGGAAATACAACCTTTGTAGATCCGGTTCTCCACCTCCATAGCTCCGCAATGAAGTCTCTTCGCTGTCCAAATGGAATCCCGGGCTCTAGCGTCGGCTTCATCGGAGAAATGGGCGGGCAAGGTCGTCGGCTTCGTGCCGAAGATGATCTACGTCGAGGCATCACAAGATCAAGCTCCAACTTCACAAAGTCATGAAAATTGTGAAGAAAACACCCTATACTACTTGGCAAGAGGTAGAGGATGAAGAAATAGGAGGTGGGTTCACTTTAGAATTGGATTTCTCACTCATTTTCAAGAGTTGCCATTGTTGGTTGCAAGCTTCTTCATGTTGAAGATGAAGAAGAAGAAGATCAAAGAAAAATATGATAAGTTATTTTCAAATAGAAAATTAAAGAATACTTATCATAAACCAACCATGGTCATGTGTAGAGAGCAAACTATAGTTAGGTGAATGGTTAGGTTAGGCATGATACAAAAATGGTGGACTTTTTCAAAGCATCATGATGCAAACAAAGAAAGCCACCATTTTCTCTTTATGCCATTTATATTCCAAAAGGAATAAATAAATAAATAAATGAATAAGAAAAGAAAACCCTAACCATTCATATAACCATGGTTTAATCTTTACACAAACCCAAGTAAACATGTATCATCAAACATGATACAATCAAGTGCACAAAAGTATATCGCATATACAACTTGTGAACTTCAAGTGAGAAAATCCATTTAAAGTGAACCAATACTAGTTAATGCAAAGTAATACATCAAATATATAATTATGCATTAAATCATTAAATCAACACTTGATTTAACGATCCGGTCATATCGCATACAACCGACTAATATCCAATGTATCGGCTTATCGAATCAATCCTTGATTCGATAACTAGGTTATATCGCATACAACCATTCGATACATTCATCGCGAGAATGAAATACGGTATCACATACACGCATTATTCTCGGTCCCGCACATATCTTATATGCGCTCCTATTTCGTTTCGCTTGAGCCAGGAAAGCTCTGTGTAGGACTCTAAAGACTCGTCAATACGCCGGCAGCAGGTGATGATCATATCAAACACCCACAAGCCGCAAGCGGTCTGCTAAATGTAACGGCCACCCGGGTATTGAGCGATCAGAAGATCGACGAGCAAGCCCGCTCACACTCCTGTGAATCCAACCAGTAACACTTACCGTACAGTCCGGTCTCGTCGTCTGATATGTCGCATATCTCGCCTAGGGGTGGTAAACGTCAGACTCCAATAGCTCGATAAGTCGTGTCGATATGAGGTCTATAACTGTTCGAGAAACTACTGGTAACACTTACCAGTAAATCTCAGCAACCCTGGCCAGGGATTTCCGGTTATAGCCAATCGAACACAGCGCAACATCAACCCCCTATACCGGGAGAGACGAATCCCCTCCTATTGCTCATTGCCTCCATGTGATTCGGGACTGTACCCAAAAACCACCGTTTTGCACGCCCTCTTGGACGTGGTAAGGTGGAAATCAAAGAACAGTGGGAACCACACAAGACTCTATGACGATCTCGGGTCAACAGACTACTCTGTACCAGTGCACCAGAGAACTGCCATCTGACGTAAGGTATAATACCATCTGGGAGTTCTCGGCGAGTCCGTCCAGTGTACCCAGTCTCCACTGAGCACTTGTATATCATCTCTGATGTCAAACACCAATGGATATGGGATCATCCATCGCCCATCTGTATGAGTCGAGAAGGTATACGCTAGTCTACTCTGGTATATCGATGCCCCGTCTCGATATACCCACGACTAGGGACCTTGAAGGATGTACTTATGGACTACCCTGTCCCCACTAGTATGATCTGCATCATAGTCCAGGTAGTCAAGTACACATCCTAGGGGCTTTACCAACATGTAACAGAGAGACACCCAGTATACACGTTAAGGTAAAGTTCAACCAGATAGCATACTATCATTTCGAGCAAGAAAGTCCTCCCTATATATGTCCCAGCATCCACTACAATATACATCCAATGTACAGTAATGGCCTCTAGGGCATACATATAACTAACAATCTCCCACTTGCACTAGGGCCATCTGATAGCAGTGGTTATAGTATCTCATACTCAACCATCCCATAAAAATCTCTCTCTGGGAACAGGCCTTTGTGAGTGGATCCGCTGTGTTGTCCTCTGAGTCTACTCTCCTAACCTCGATCTCCTTGGAGATCAACTATCTCCATGATCAGGTGACACTGCCTTAGAATATGTCTGGATCACTGATGGGACCGGCGTTCCTTGGCATAAGCCACAACTCCATTGTCTCACAATGGTTGGAACTTAGTTCATCTCATGAACCAATATGCACCCAAACAGCCTCTTTGGTAGGATCTTAAGTAGCGATGTATCCTGCCTTTATTGTCTAGTATGTCACGGTATCTAGCTTGGAACTCTTCCAACATACCGTCCCTCCACTGAGGGTAAAGACAATGCCTGTGACTGACACTCAGTCGTCTTTATCACCCTGGAACACTTCCAGTGATTCTTCCCAGGATCGATTGATACCATCTCACTACAACTAGTGAGAGTCCTAACATCCAATTAGATCTATCTCATAGATCCAAAACCCAGGATTTAGAAGGTATCACTTTGATCCTATATGGAGAATCATTGTGATGAGCGGAGATTGACCGAGCGTAGCATAGGAAACTCCTTCCCTATCAAGAGCATGTCATCCACGTACTCTACGAGGATGGTCACTATACTCCCTACTACCTTTTTGTTTATACAAGGTTCATCTACCATTTTGATGATGTCAAACTGTTTGACTAATACATCAAAACAGATGTTCCAACTCCGCGATACCTGCTTTATCCTATAAAGCATCTTGTACACGTTTCCGCTGCTCCCACTGTCTACGAAGCCCTCTGGCTGTGTACTTATAGACGTTCTCTTCTAAAACATCATTTAGAAAAGCAGTCATGGCACCCAACCGCCAGATATCGTAGTCATGGTACGTAGCCGTGGCAAGTTGGATCTGGATGGACTTAAGCATAGCTACTTGAAAAGGTTTCATCATTATCCACGCCTGGTTGATGACGAAAACCTTTAACAAGTCTAGCTTTGAAAGTCTCAACTTTTCCATCTACACCAAGTAATCTTATCAAGATATACTTGCTCCTGATGGGAATTTAACCCTTCAGATATAGCAACCAAAGTCCATACTTTGTTGGTGTATAAGGATTCCATCTCAGATCGATAAACATCCCGCCATTCTTACAGAGTCTTACTCTTGATGGCCAGCTCGAAACTAGTTGGGTCATCATCTCATGACGCAATCCTCGTTCCCACTGTCATAGAGCAACCGAAGTATCTCTCAGGTGGGTGAGGAACCCTACTAGATCGGCGGAGAGGCTGAGGTACGTTGGTTTCTATTGAATCCTTCGGTTCTACCAAATCATCTACTGTAGTTTGCATAGCTGGAACATTTCCAGTTCTACATAATAGACCTTGCCTCAAGCTTGTCCGGATTTTGCTTTTAGACATAGGCCGGTCAACCCCAAATCTAAACTAGCTTAAGACATGGGCTTTTCCCATACCATATCTCATATGGAGTGGTAGGCAACTGATTTGATTCGAACCCTATTCAATAGGTACGCAACTTCATAAGTGCATAACTCCCAAAAGGAAATAGGTAACTCGGTAGTACTCATCGCAGAGCACACCATATCAAATAGGGTGTATCTGCTCCGCCCCGATATACCAACGTGCTATGGTGTATTCGGAGGAGTAATGCTGAGAGAGAATCTCATTCTCCTTTAGAATAGACTAGGAATTCCATGCACAAGTATTCTCCTCCCTGATCTCATCATAGGACATAATACTTATACCCGTATTTTGGTTCTCTACTTCTAACTTATATTCTGTGAATATCTCAAAAGGTTCGGACTCATGTTACAACAGGAACATATGACTGAATCTTGAGAGATTATCAGAAAATGTAATGAAGTACAAAGAACCGGTCTTGGCATGTGTAGACAGGGGACCTACATACATCAACATGTATCATCCCAAGAGTTCACTAACTCTTTCTCTGCTTCCAGTAAACAGAGCTATGGTCATTTTATATTTGTGACATGACTGGCAAGTTTCATAAGATGTAAATTCAAACTGATTTAAATATGCATCTAAATGTAACTTCAGCCAGTCGGGTCGCATTGATATGACCTAGTCTACAATGCCTCAAGAAGGAATCGTTCAATTCTGAACTCTTCCTCTTGTGTGTGATCCGTATACTAAGAACTGTAGTTTGATTTAGAACATCAATGCTTTTAGATAACGTGCCTGAACCGATCAACTTTTGATATAGGAAATATTCAAAACATTATCCAACAATACAAAATTTTATCATTTCTTTACTAATAAAGAGAGTGATATGATTTTGTATATCAGGTTCGGTATCTAATAACATTCGTTCAGAATCATTGTATTGGTAATACAGGGTGACAGTGACCGACAGACTTGGCTGCAACACTTGCCCCGTTTTCTGCCTCATGAAACTTATCACCCGTTCTCAGTTTTCTACCTTTCTGTAGCCCTATGTAACAGATTACATATCTGGGATCCTGATCTGGTATCACATACCCAGGACGTAGAGGATACTGAGAAACAGTTCTGTATAATGAACACACCCGAAGATGATGCATCATATGCACTTTCTTCGTTTGGGTGGCACGGGAAATCTGGTATTCCCCAATTTCCTGCTCTGTCTTATAACAATTACAAGTTGGAGCGGGACCAACGTTCCCCAGCTCAGTATAACAAGCGGGTTCGGTCAATAATCCGTATTATTATCTTGATTAAGGCGTGACACGGTCGCTACCTGGAGAGAGAGAGAAGAAAACACTCAGCGTGCGCTCTTTCAAGAATAGATTGGTTATTATTTTATCTAATCAGGATGGCTCCCACTGTTTTTATCAAATCTTCCTTCAAACCCTAAAAGGAAAGACTAGCCGGGATTAATTACACACTACAAGTTCGCCAATCTTTCAGCCAGGCCAGTGTCGGTACTTTGAGGGAGGTCCCCCGTACTTTCGCACGAACCTAATTAATGTAAACCTCATTTTCCCAGAGGCGTAACCCCGTTGACACCTTTCTAGACACCTACTTGATCGGCTAATTGTAATGTGTAAAACTCTCCCAGGAGTAACTCTTACTCGCAGCGGGTATCAGGATCCAACTATCTCATAGAAGGTATGCAATCTCATTGCAAATTTCAACACTTGAAATTCCCGATAATATTTTGCCCCTAACGTGCTATGACCTTGACGAAAGCCAACAAACCATAGCCCGCTAGTCAAGTTCAACCCGTACATTTCTTGATTGAATTAAACCCACCCGCACGACCCTTGACGAAAGCCAACAAAGCCGCACGACTACCCTAATCCAATCGCATCGTATGCTGGCAGATAAGCAGCATATAGCTACCGCACACTGCACCTTGACGAAAGCCAACAAATGCAGCACGAATACTATATACAACTTATCTGAAATGACGGAGGGCTACGACAGGTTTTTCTGAAAACCTATTGCGTAATGAACTTGATATCGTTGTAGAATCAAATGATTTTAAAATGGAGTGCTTTTGAGGCTTTTCTAGTTTCGCTAAAGGAGTCACTCCCGGTGAAGGGATCGTCGGTCCTTTCCTCGTCGAATGAGGTGCGGGATATATCATATATATCACTGTGCAAAGCAAAAACACTTAAAAGGAATCAAAAGACAAACCGAGTGTGTAGCATCTGCCAGTTATTGCTAAAGGAGTCACTCCCGGTGAAGGGATCTCGGTCCTTTCCTTATCGAATAAGGTGCGGGATATATCATATATACCGCTGTGCAAAGCAAGAACTGTAGCTACCTGTTTTTATTTTGAAATTCGATTCTACAGCATCTTAGGTTTCTTTTATTTCATTAATCTCATTAATGAAGTCCCATCATTTAAGTACCTAAACATCACAGATAAATACGACGTACACTTATGCCATCCGCATTCGCCTCGATGTCCCCTCGTGCACCGTTAGGTTAGGTAACTAACGGCAGAGCGGGGCAGGGCTAGCGCGGGTGTAAAACATAAGTAACGCCTATATTGTTAGTTATATGTATGCCCTAGAGGCCATTACTGTACATAGGATGTATATTGTAGTGGATGCTGGGACATATATAGGGAGGACTTTCTTGCTCGACATGATAGTATGCTATCTGGTTACACTTTACCTTAACGTGTATGCTGATTGTCTCTTTGTTACATGTTGGTAAAGCCCTTAGGATCTGTACTTGACTACCTGGACTATGATGCGGATCATACTAGTGGGGACATGGTAGTCCATAAGTACATCCTTCAAAGTCCCTAGTCGTGGGTGTATCGAGACGGGGCATCGATATACCAGAGTAGACTAGCGTGTACCTTCTCGACCCATACAGATGGGCGATGGATGATCCCATATCCATCGGTGTTTGACATCAGAGGAGATATACGGGTGCTCAGTAGAGACTGGGTACACTGGACGGACTCGCCGAGAACTCCCAGATGGTATTATACCTCACGTCAGATGGCAGTTCTCTGGTGACACTGGTACAGAGTAGTCTGTTGACCCGAGATCGTCATAGAGTCTTGTGTGGTTCCCACTGTGCTTTGATTTCCATCTTACCACGTCCAAGAGGGCGTGCAAAACGGTGGTTTTTGGGTACAGTCCCGAGTCACATGGAGGCAATGAGCGATAGGAGGGGATTCGTCTCTCCCGGTATAGGGAGTTGATGTTGCGCTGTGTTCGATTGGCTATAACAGGAAATCCCTGGCCAGGGTTGCTGAGATTTACTGGTAAGTGTTACCAGTAGTTTCTCGAACAGTTATAGACCTCATATCGACACGACTTATTGAGCTATTGGGGTCTGACGTATACCACCCCTAGGCGAGATATGCGACATATCAGACGATCAGACCGGACTGTACGGTAGTGTTACTGGTCGGATTCACTGGAGTGTGAGCGGGCTTGCTCGTCGATCTTCAGATCGCTCAATACCCGGGTGGCCGTTACGTTTAGCAGACCGCTTGCGGCTTGTGGGTGTTTGATATGATCATCATCTGCTGCCGGCGTATTGACGAGTCTTTAGAGTCCTACACAGAGGTTTCCTGGCTCAAGCGAAACGAAATAGGAGCGCATATGAGATATGTGCGGGACCGAGAATAATGCGTGTATGTGATACCGTATTCTATTCTCGCGATAAATATATCGAATGGTTGTATGCGATATAACCTAGTTATCGATTCAAGCGTTGATTCGATAAGCCGATATATTGTATACTAGTCGGTTGTGTGCGACATAACCGGGTCATTGAATCAAATGTTGATTTAATGATTTAATGCATATTTATATATTTGATATATTACTTTGCATTAACTAGTATCGGTTCACTTTAAACGGATTTTCTCACTTGGTTCGTGCGCATTGCATATGCGATATGTTTTTGTGCACTTGATTGTATCATGTTTGATGATACATGTCATGCTAGGGTTCAAGTGTAAAGATTAAACCTTGGTTAATGAAATGGTTAGGGTTTATTATTTGTTATTCATTTATCTTATTTTGTTATCCATTTATTTTTGATAAATGAATAAAAGAAAAGAGAAAAGAATGGTTGCTAGATTTGGAGTTTAGTTGAAGCTTCATGAAGCTTTGATAAAGTCAACCATACTTATCTCATCCTTAACCCTAACCATTCCCACTAACCATGATTCATTCTCTACACTTAACTCTAGTTAAAATTATGATAAGAATTCATTTTCTTTTCATTTTCTAAAAAAAACTTATCATAACTATTTTCCTTCTTCTTCTTCATTCTTCAAGTGAAGAAAAGCAAGGTCCATCAATGGTGATTGTTGGAAATGAGTGAGAAATCCAATTCTAAAGTTAACCCACCTCCTATTTCTTCATCCTCTACCTCTTGCCAAGTAGTATAGTGTGTTTCCTTTACAAGTTTCATGACTTGGTGAAGGTGGAGCTTGATTCATCGATGCTTCGACGTAGATCATCTTCGGCATGGACATCGACGACCTAGCTTGCCCATTCTCCGACGAAGCCGATCCTAGAGCCCGGATTTGATTTGGACAGCGAAGAGGACCTCGTTGCGGAGCCGTGGAGGTGGAGCACCGGATCTACAAAGGTTGTATTTCCGTATCTTTTAGTTAAGTGTTAACTAGTTAGCTTGTTCGCCTAGAAATCTAGTTATCGATCCGTAGTTTAGGGTTTGTAGGCACCGTAAAATTTGAAATTGCCATGGTTGATGGCTTGGGAGACCTCACTTGAATGCCTAGGAACCCTGCAGTGGTATCAGAGCCTAGCTAGAGCCTTAGGCGAAGTCCAGACGGAATTTGAAGTCCGAACGACACAAAACCGAAACCCAAAACAAGCTCTCTGTACAATTTTTAAAATCTGGGATTTTTCAACATTAAAAATATTCATAAAAATCAGCAGGCAATTATAAGAAAGACTGTAAAATTCTGCTGCCTAATTCCAACAGTGCGCCGCGCTTCCGCGGCACGAGCTTGGCTTGTGCGGCGCAAGCGCGGCCATTTTGTCGTTTCTGGCATCCTAATTTCTACAGTAATTCATATAGTGCTGTGCTGGTATTCCTGGGTATTTTTAATATATTTTCAAGAGTTGAATTTTTCTGAGTTGATTTGGGGATTCGGTATTTCGATCGGGGTATCAAATTTTGTCTGTGTGGCTTTCCGGATAAATTTTAGAATATGTTAAAAAGTTCGACCGGATATAAATACCCAATTTTTCCCCTGTCGGGAAATTTCCAAGTGTTGGATTTTTCCGTAGTTTAACGACGTTCTAAGTAGTGCAAGTAACGCGATGGTCCCTCTAGAAGACACAAACCTTAACTCGATTATGTGACCGTCTTGAACTGCCCTTTGAACCTTCGGGTTTGGGGCAGTACGGTGTGCCACATGTGAGGCGTTGGCTTGACCCTTCTACGGCTGGACCGTTGGTACTGAGGTACGAACTGAATGTTGTTAGACTAGTTTCATGTGTTGACCTGTATCGGGAAAACTTGGGTGTTCGAATGTTCGATCGAAAAGTTTAACATTTTCTGTTTATCTGGAATGGGATACAATAATTGGAATTCACAAAAGTTATGAGATAACTAAATGAATGTTATAAACACAGCAGTTTAGTCTCACTTGATTGGTTGCCACGGAATTTTGATGTGATCAAAAGTGTTAGTTGTATGTATGCCCTAGAGGCCAGTATTGTACAGATTATGTATATTATATTGGATGCTTGGACATATATAGAGATGACTTTCTTGCTCGACATGATAGTATGCTATCTGGTTGCCATTTATCTTAACATGTACACTAGTCTCTTTATACTGTCTTATAGTTACATGTTGGTAAAGCCCTTAGGATGTGTACTTGACTACCTGGACTATGATGCAGATTATACTAGTGGGGACATGGTAGTCCATAAGTACCTCCTTCAAGGTCCCTAGTCGTGGGTGTATCGAGACGGGGCATCGATATGCCAGTGTAGACTAGCGTATACGCTTCTCGACCCATGTGATGGGCGATGGATGATCCCATATCCATTGGTGTTTGACATCAGAGATGGTATACGGGTGCTCAGTGGAGACTGGATACACTGGACGGACTCGCCGAGAACTCCCAGATGGTATTATACCTCACGTCAGATGGCAGTTCTCAGGTGACACTTGTACAGGTTAGTCTGTAGACCCGAGATCGTCATGGAGTCTTGTGTGATTCCTACTGTGCTTTGATCTCCACCTTACCACGTCCATGAGGGCGTGCAAAACGGTGGTCTTTGGGTACAGTCCCGAGTCACATGGAGGCAATGAGCGATAGGAGGGGTTTCGTCTCTCCCGGTATTGGGAGTTGATGTTGCGCTGTGCTCGATTGGCCGTAACAGGTAAGTCCCTGGCCAGGGCTGATCAGAGATTTGCTGGTAAGTGTTACCAGTAGTTTCTCGACCCGTTATTGAGCCTCACATCAGCACGACTTATCGGGTTATTGGGGTCTGACGTATACCACCCCTAGACTTGATATGCGACGTATCAGACGAAGAGACTTGACTTTATGGTAAGTGTTACTGGTCGGATTCGCAGGAGTGTGAGCGGGCTAGCTCGTCGATCTTCTGATCGCTCAATACCCGGGTGGCCGTTACGTTTAGCAGACCGCTTGCGGCTTGTGGATGCTTGATATGATCATCATCTGCTACCGGCGTATTGACGAGTCTTTAGAGTCCTACACAGAGGTTTCCTGGTTCAAGCGAAACGAAATAGGAGCGCATATGAGATGTGTGCAGGACCGAGGATAATGCGTGTATGTGATACCGCATTTCATTCTCGCGATATATGTTTCGGATGGTTATATTCGATATGACCTAGTTATCGAATCATTGATTCGATAAATCGATACATTGGGTTCTAGTCGGTTATGTGCGACATGACCGGATCATTGAATCAAATGTTGATTTAATGATTTAATGCATAATTATATATATTTGATATATTGCATTGCATTAACTAGTAATGGTTCACTTTAAACGGATTTTTCTCACAAGATGCACATTGTATATGTGATATACTTTTGTGCACATTTTTGTATCATGTTTGATGATGCATAATCCTATGGTTTAAGTGAATAGAATTAAACCATGGTTATTATGATAATTAGGGTTTTGCATATTTATTCATTTATTTGTTTATTCATTTATTTGGATAAGTTTAAAAAGGAATGGTGGCTTTCTTTGTCCTTTTGTTGAAGCTTCATGAAGCTTTGACTCATGCTTAACCCTAACCCATCCATTAACCATGGTAGATTCTCTACACTTAACCCTAGTAAGAATTATGATAAGTATTCCATTTTCTTTTTATTTTAAAACAACTTATCATAATTCTAGCTCATCTTCTCCTTCTTCTTCAAGTGAGCAACCTTCATGCCATCAATGGCAACTTATGATCTAGTGAGCAAAATCCAAATCTAAAGTGAACCCATCTCCTATTTCTTCACCCTCTACCTCTAGCCAAGTTGTAGAGTGTGTTTTCTTCACAAATTTCATCACTTTGTGAAGTCGGAGCTTGAACTTGCGATGCCTCGACGTAGATCGTCTTTGACACGAAGCCGGCGATCTAGCTCACCCGTTTCTCCGACGAAGCCGACGTTTGAGCCCGGAGCTCGACTAGGACAGCGAGGAGACGTCGTTGCGGAGCCGTGGAGGTGGACATCCGGATCTACAAAGGTTGTATTTCCGTTTAAACTATAGTTAAGTGTTAACTAGCTTTCTATTTCGCCTAGACATCTAGTCTAAGATCCGTAGTCTAGGGTTTCTCGGCACTAAAAATTTTAATTTGGCATGTCCGATGCCTTGTGTGACCTCATTAGGGTGCCTAGGAACCTTACAGTGGTATCAGAGCCTAGCTAGAGCCTTAGGCGAAGTCCAGACGCGATTTGAAGTCCGATCGAACCGAAACCATACCCGGAAAATTGCTCTCTGTCCAATTTTTAAAATCTGGTATTTTTCCACATTAAAAATGTTCAGAAAAATAAGCAGGTGAATATATGAAATACTGTGAAATTCGTGCCCTTAATTCCTTTATATTGCCGCGCTTCCGCGGCACTAGCTAGCCTCGTGCGGCGGTTGCGCGGCGGTACGACCTGTTTGTTCAGTGGTTTTTATACAGTATCTCATAATTATTAATGCTGGATTTTCTGTGCACTTTTAATATTTTTCCAGAGTTGAATATTTCTGAGTTGATTTGGGAATTCGGTCTTTCGATCGGGATATCAAATTTTGTCTGAGTGTTTTTCCAGATAACTGTAGAATATGTTAAAGAGTTCGACCGTATACAAATACCCAGGTTTTCCCCTGCCGGAATAATTCCAAGTGTTGGATTATTGTGTGGTTAAAAGACGTTCTGAGTAGTGCAAGTAACGCGATGGTCCCTCTAGAAGACAACAAACCTTAACTCGATTATGTGACCGTCTTGAACTGCCCTTTGAACCTTCGGGTTTGGGGCAGTACGGCGTGCCACATGTGAGGCGTTGGCTTGACCCTTCTACGGCTGGACCGTTGGTACTGAGGTATGAAGTGAATGTCTTTGAACCTATTTCATGTGTTGATCGGTGTCGGGAAAACTTGGGTGTTCGAGTGTTCGATCGGAAAATTTAATATATTCTATTTATCCGGAATTGGATACAATAATTGGAATTCACAAACAGTTATGTGATAACTGAATGAATGTTATAAATCTAGCAATTTAGTCCCATATGATATTGAAAAGAGTTTTCGATAATGAGACTAAAATGAGGGATTTATATCTGTTAGGCATGCGATGTCTAAAGAGATTGAGGATTCCAATTGTTGTAGTTTTACACTTTCTTTTCTGTGACCGTAAGTGTAGTATGTTCATATCGCCGGTTTCGTTGCTATACGTCAACGACAATTGGGGTATGCATACTTACTTACGTTGATGACATGTGATGTTATGTGTTGCTGGATATGTTATATTGGATCGTCGTATTCGAATAGCCGGGGGTTTTTATGTGAGATGAGTGTTTTTTCATTATCATTCATGTAAAAACTTGTATGTAATATTCTTTTATTCGGGGCACTTCCAGGATGCGGGAGTTGTCACCCTTTGTATATTATTTACTTTTCTGCACTAGGATAGACCCAAGGAGGGGAGCACAAGTAACCGGGTTCTGGGGTCCAGTGGGAGACCAACTCGAGGAGTCGAGTCCGGGTCTCCTAACCCTAGAATTGGCAGGGTTGCTTGCCGCTCTCGTAGGGGTCTAGGTGTGTGGGATTGGCTATTCATCACGACCGTGGAATCCGTGTTTTATACTGGCTCGTATTGAAAACACGGACGTCCTAGTATATCCAATATTTCATATGTTTATTCTGCTGCGATATCTGTGTTGTGATTCTGTGATGGATATAGTACATAGTATATATGATATATTATATAGACGTTACTTATGTTTTACACCCGCGCTAGCCCTGCCCTGCTATGTCGTTAGTTACCTAACCTAACGGTGCACGAGGGGACATCGAGGCGAATGCGGATGGCATAAGTGTACGTCATATCTATCTGTGATGTTTAGGTATTTAAATGATGGGACTTCATTAATGTGATTAATGAAAGATAAGAAACCTAAGATGTTGTAGAATCGAATTTTAAAATAAAACAGGTAGCTACAGTTCTTGCTTTGCACAGCGGTATATATGATATACCCCGCACCTTATTCGATGAGGAAAGGACCGAGATCCCTTCACCGGGAGTGACTCCTTTAGCAATAACTGGCAGATGCTACACACTCGGTTTGCTTTTGACTGCTTTTGCGTTTTTGCTTTGCACAGCGATATATATGATATATCCCGCACCTCATTCGACGAGGAAAGGACCGAGATCCCTTCACCGGGAGTGACTCCTTTAGCAAAACTAGAAAAGCCTCAAAATCACTCCATTTCAAAACATCATTTGATTCTACAACGATATCAAGTTCATTACGCCCATGGTTTTATGAAAACCTGCGTAGCCCTCCGTCATTTCAGATAAATCCTACTTAGTATTCGTGCTACGTTTGTTGACCTCCGTCAAGGCGTAGTGTGCGGTAGCTAACTAGTATTTGTCTGCTTATGCATATGATGCAGATTGGATTAGGGTAGTCGTACGACCTTGTTGACCTCCGTCAAGGGTCGTGCGGGTGGGTTTGATTCAATCAAGAAATGACGGGTTGAACTTGACTTGCACCCTGTGGTTTGTTGACCTCCGTCAAGGTCATAGGATGCTTGGGGCAAAATATTATCGGGAATTTCAAGTGTTGAAATTTGCAATGAGATTGCATACCTTCTATGAGATAGTTGGATCCCGATACCCGCTGCGAGTAAGAGTTACTCCTGGGAGAGTTTTACACATTACAATTAGCCGATCAAGTAGGTGTCTAGAAAGGTGTTAACGAGGTCACGCCTCTGGGAAAACGAGTTTTACAGTAATTAGGTTCGTGCGAAAGCACGGGGGACCTCCCTCAAAGTACCGACACTGGCCTGGCTGAAAGATTGGCGAACTTGTAGTGTGTAATTAATCCCGGCTAGTCTTCCCTTTTAGGGTTTGAAGGAAGATTTGATAAAAAGCAGTGGGAGCCATCCTGATTAGATAAGATAATAACCAATCTGATCTTGCACGAGCTTACGCTAAAGTGTTTTCTTCTCTCTCTCTCCAGGTAGCGACCATTTCATGCCTTAATAAAGATAATAAAATGGATGTATTGACCGAACCCGCATGTTATACTGTGCTGGGGAACGTTGGTTCCGTTCATTCTTATAAGAGTTATAGGAATGAACAGGATATAGGGGAATACCAGGATTCCCATGCCACCCGAATGAAGAAAGTACATGATGATGCATTTTCTTCGGGTGTGTTCGTTACTGAGAACTGTTTCTCCATTTGCTCTACGTCCTGGGTATTAGATACCGGGTCAGGATCCTATATATGTAATCAGTTACATGGGCTTAGGAAAGGTAGAGAACTTGGAGAAGGTGATAAAGACATTAGAGTCGGAAATGGTGCAATTGTTGCAGCTAAGACTGTCGGGGAATATCACCTTGTATTACCAACTGGTAATACATTGGTTCTGAACGAATGCTATTACATGCCGAACCTGATATGCAACATTATATCGGTTTCTTTATTAAGTAAAGAGGGATATAATTTTGTATTACAGGACAATGTTATGAACATTTTCCATAACCAAAAGTTGGTTGGATCAGGCACGTTGTGCAATGGCATTTATGTTCTAAACCAATCAACAGTCCTGAGCATAACCAACACACACAAGAGGAAGAGTTCTGAACTCAACGAATCCTTCTTGTGGCATTGTAGACTGGGTCACATCAATGCGACACGACTAGCTAAGTTCCATAAGGATGGATATTTAAATCCGTTTGAATTTTCATCCTATGACACCTGCCAGTCATGTCTCAAAGGCAAGATGACCAAGACTCCGTTTACGGGACACGGAGAAAGAGTTACCGAACTCTTAGGACTAATACATAGTGATGTATGCGGTCCCATGTCTACACATGCCAGGGATGGTTCTTCGTACTTCATTACATTCACTGACGATCTCTCTAGATTCGGATATGTGTTCCTGATGAAACACAAATCAGAAGCTTTTGAGAAATTTAGAGAATATAAACAAGAAGTCGAGAACCAAACCGGAAAAAGTATTAAAATCCTTCGATCTGATCGAGGAGGTGAATACTTGAGCAATGAATTCCTGGACTTCCTAAAAGAGAATGGGATTCTCTCTCAGCTGACTCCTCCTTATACACCACAGCACAACGGTGTATCGGAGCGGAGAAACCGCACCCTATTAGATATGGTGCGCTCTATGATGAGTGTAGCTGAGTTGCCTATTTCCTTCTGGGGATATGCACTGGAAACAGCAGCATACCTACTGAACAGGGTTCCTACCAAATCTGTGCCTACCACACCATATGAGATATGGGAAGGGAAGAGACCATATCTTAATTTTATAAAGATATGGGGTTGCCCGGCCTATGTCAAAAGACAAAAACCGGACAAACTCGAGGCAAGATCTGTTTTGTGTAAATTTGTTGGATATCCTAAACATTCACGAGGGTATATCTTCTACCACAGTGAGGAACAAAGAGTATTTGTTGCTCAACATGCCACCTTTTTAGAAAAGGAATTTCTTGCAAAAGAAATTAGTGGCTCTGAGGTAGAACTGGAAGAGGTTCCAGCTGAACAAAACACAACAGAAGATTTAGTGGAACCAGAGCATTCAGTAGCTTCCGACGAACCTCAGCCTCTCCGCCGATCTGGTAGGGTTTCTCGTCCACCTGAGAGATACTACGGTTTTCTCATTGATGGTGGAAGTGAGGATTGCATCATGGAGGATGATGACCCAACTAGCTTCGAACAGGCCATCACGAGTGGGGACTCAGTGAAATGGCTGGATGCTATGCGGTCCGAGATGGATTCCATGTACACCAACAAAGTATGGACTTTGGAAGTTGCTCCTGAAGGGGTAAAACCCATTGGGAGCAAGTGGATCTTTAAGAAGAAACTTGGTGTAGATGGGAAAGTGGAGACTTTCAAAGCTAGACTTGTAGCAAAGGGTTTTCGTCAAAGACCAGGTGTGGACTATGACGAGACTTTTTCTCCAGTGGCTATGCTTAAATCCATCCGAATCATGCTTGCCATTGCTGCCTTTCATGACTACGAAATCTGGCAAATGGATGTTAAGACCGCCTTTCTAAATGGTGATTTAGAAGAGTGCGTGTACATGACTCAGCCAGAGGGCTTCGTAGACAGTGGGAGCAGCGGGAAGGTGTGCAAGCTGCTTAAATCCATTTATGGATTAAAGCAAGCATCGCGGAGTTGGAACATCTGCTTTGACGTCGTTATCAAAGAGTTTGATTTCGTCAAAAATCCAGATGAACCTTGTATCTACAAGAAGGTGGAAGAGAGTAAGGTTGTCTTCCTCGTATTGTACGTGGACGACATACTCTTGATAGGAAATGACATTCCTATGCTGCAATCGGTCAAGCTCTTCTTATCACAAAGATTCTCAATGAAAGATCTTGGTGATGCCTCCTGCATATTGGGAATTAGGATCTATAGAGATAGATCCAAACGGATTTTGGGATTGTCCCAATCCAGGTACATTGACACCATACTAAAGAGGTTTAGTATGGAAGAGTCCAAGCGTGGGAACTTACCCACGATCTCTGGAGTCACTCTCTCCAAAGAGATGTCTCCCAAGACTGATTTGGAGAGAGCTCGCATGCAAGGGATACCCTATACTTCGGCAGTAGGCTCTATCATGTATGTGATGCTATGTACCAGACCCGATGTAGCATACTCACTAAGTGTAGTGAGTAGGTATCAAGCTGATCCTGGAGAGAGTCACTGGACGGCTGTGAAGAGCATTCTCAAGTACTTGCGAAGGACTAGAGATATGTTCTTGGTGTATGGTAACGGAGAACTCCAAGTGGAGTCCTTTACCGATTCCAGCTTCCAGAGTGATAAGGACGACTCTAAGTCGCAGTCGGGTTTTGTCTTTACCCTTTACGGAGGGGCGGTTAGCTGGAAGAGTTCCAAGCAGGAAACCGTGGCAGACTCGACGATGGAGGCTGAATACATCGCTGCCAACGATGCTGCTAAAGAAGCTGTTTGGATCAAGAAGTTCATTACTGAACTTGGTGTGGTTCCATCCATTGAGCATCCAATACCTTTGTATTGCGATAACAATGGAGCGGTGGCTTTGGCCAAGGAACCCAGGTCCCATCAGCGATCCAGGCATATTCTGAGGCGGTATCACCTGATCCGGGAGATAGTTGATCGCCGGGAGATCGAGGTCAGGAGAGTTGACACGAAGAACAACACGGCGGATCCACTCACGAAGGCCATTCCCCAGATACAGTTTGAGAGACTCTTCGGGATGCTCGGTATGAGATACTACAGCAGCTGGCCCTAGTGCAAGTGGGAGATTGTTAGTTGTATGTATGCCCTAGAGGCCAGTATTGTACAGATTATGTATATTATATTGGATGCTTGGACATATATAGAGATGACTTTCTTGCTCGACATGATAGTATGCTATCTGGTTGCCATTTATCTTAACATGTACACTAGTCTCTTTATACTGTCTTATAGTTACATGTTGGTAAAGCCCTTAGGATGTGTACTTGACTACCTGGACTATGATGCAGATTATACTAGTGGGGACATGGTAGTCCATAAGTACCTCCTTCAAGGTCCCTAGTCGTGGGTGTATCGAGACGGGCATCGATATGCCAGTGTAGACTAGCGTATACGCTTCTCGACCCATGTGATGGGCGATGGATGATCCCATATCCATTGGTGTTTGACATCAGAGATGGTATACGGGTGCTCAGTGGAGACTGGATACACTGGACGGACTCGCCGAGAACTCCCAGATGGTATTATACCTCACGTCAGATGGCAGTTCTCAGGTGACACTTGTACAGGTTAGTCTGTAGACCCGAGATCGTCATGGAGTCTTGTGTGATTCCCACTGTGCTTTGATCTCCACCTTACCACGTCCATGAGGGCGTGCAAAACGGTGGTCTTTGGGTACAGTCCCGAGTCACATGGAGGCAATGAGCGATAGGAGGGGTTTCGTCTCTCCCGGTATTGGGAGTTGATGTTGCGCTGTGCTCGATTGGCCGTAACAGGTAAGTCCCTGGCCAGGGCTGATCAGAGATTTGCTGGTAAGTGTTACCAGTAGTTTCTCGACCCGTTATTGAGCCTCACATCAGCACGACTTATCGGGTTATTGGGGTCTGACGTATACCACCCCTAGACTTGATATGCGACGTATCAGACGAAGAGACTTGACTTTATGGTAAGTGTTACTGGTCGGATTCGCAGGAGTGTGAGCGGGCTAGCTCGTCGATCTTCTGATCGCTCAATACCCGGGTGGCCGTTACGTTTAGCAGACCGCTTGCGGCTTGTGGATGCTTGATATGATCATCATCTGCTACCGGCGTATTGACGAGTCTTTAGAGTCCTACACAGAGGTTTCCTGGTTCAAGCGAAACGAAATAGGAGCGCATATGAGATGTGTGCAGGACCGAGGATAATGCGTGTATGTGATACCGCATTTCATTCTCGCGATATATGTTTCGGATGGTTATATTCGATATGACCTAGTTATCGAATCATTGATTCGATAAATCGATACATTGGGTTCTAGTCGGTTATGTGCGACATGACCGGATCATTGAATCAAATGTTGATTTAATGATTTAATGCATAATTATATATATTTGATATATTGCATTGCATTAACTAGTAATGGTTCACTTTAAACGGATTTTTCTCACAAGATGCACATTGTATATGTGATATACTTTTGTGCACATTTTTGTATCATGTTTGATGATGCATAATCCTATGGTTTAAGTGAATAGAATTAAACCATGGTTATTATGATAATTAGGGTTTTGCATATTTATTCATTTATTTGTTTATTCATTTATTTGGATAAGTTTAAAAAGGAATGGTGGCTTTCTTTGTCCTTTTGTTGAAGCTTCATGAAGCTTTGACTCATGCTTAACCCTAACCCATCCATTAACCATGGTAGATTCTCTACACTTAACCCTAGTAAGAATTATGATAAGTATTCCATTTTCTTTTTATTTTAAAACAACTTATCATAATTCTAGCTCATCTTCTCCTTCTTCTTCAAGTGAGCAACCTTCATGCCATCAATGGCAACTTATGATCTAGTGAGCAAAATCCAAATCTAAAGTGAACCCATCTCCTATTTCTTCACCCTCTACCTCTAGCCAAGTTGTAGAGTGTGTTTTCTTCACAAATTTCATCACTTTGTGAAGTCGGAGCTTGAACTTGCGATGCCTCGACGTAGATCGTCTTTGACACGAAGCCGGCGATCTAGCTCACCCGTTTCTCCGACGAAGCCGACGTTTGAGCCCGGAGCTCGACTAGGACAGTGAGGAGACGTCGTTGCGGAGCCGTGGAGGTGGACATCCGGATCTACAAAGGTTGTATTTCCGTTTAAACTATAGTTAAGTGTTAACTAGCTTTCTATTTCGCCTAGACATCTAGTCTAAGATCCGTAGTCTAGGGTTTCTCGGCACTAAAAATTTTAATTTGGCATGTCCGATGCCTTGTGTGACCTCATTAGGGTGCCTAGGAACCTTACAAAAAGTCCGTCGCAATCACGTAGCGTACGCGGATACTCGCCGGGTAAACTTAATAGACAGCCTCACCCCATAGCCCCGACCAAGTGACTGTAGGAGAACCCCGTCGCCGAAAGCATCCGTTCGGGTGCTCGCGGCAGCGGTGTTCCGCCTTGGTGCACTTCGTCGACGGTATCGGGGGTGCGGCCGTCTACTAAAGTTTGCGACGAGCATTCGATCAGGCTGTCGGGAATCTTGTTGAATTGCCCGCCTTGATATTGAAAAGAGTTTTCGATAATGAGACTAAAATGCGGGGTTTATAATTGTTAGGCATGCGATGTCTAAGGAATTCATTTGGTCAGGCATGCGATGTCTGAGGTGGTTGCGGATTCCAACTGTTGTAGTTTTACACTTTCTTTTCTGTGACCGTAAGTGTAATATGTGATATCGCCGGTTTCGTTGCTATATGTCAACGACAATTGGGATGGACATATTTACTTACGTTGATGACATGTGATGTTATGTGTTGCTGGATATGTTATATTGGATCGTCGTGTTTGAATAGCCGGGGGTTTTTATGTGAGATGAGTGTTTTTCATTTTCATTCATGTAAAAACTTGTATGTAATATTATTTAATTTGGGGCGCTTCCAGGTTGCGGGAGTTGTCACCTGTTGTATATTATTTACTTTTCCGCACTAGGATAGACCCAAGGTGGAGGGCACAAGTAACCGGGTTCTGGAGTCCAGTGGGAGACCAACTCGAGGAGTCGAGTCCGGGTCTCCTAACTCCAGAATTGGTAGGGTCGCTTGCCGCTCTCGTAGGGGTCTAGGGGTGTGGGTTTGGCTATTCATCACGACCGTGGAATCCGTGTTTTATACTGGCTCGTATTGAAAACACGGACGTCCTAGTATATCCAATATTTCATATGATTCTTTTGCTGCGATATCTGTGATGAGATCATGTGATGTTTCTGTGATGGATATAGTATATAGTATATATGATATATTATATAGATGTTGCTTATGTTTTACACCCGCGCTAGCCCTGCCCTGCTCTGCCGTTAGTTACCTAACCTAACGGTGCACGAGGGGACATCGAGGCGAATGCGGATGGCATAAGTGTACGTCGTATTTATCTGTGATGATTAGGTACTTAAATGATGGGACTTCATTAATGTGATTAATGAAATTAAAAGAAACCTAAGATGTTGTAGAATCGAATTTCAAAATAAAACAGGTAGCTACAGTTCTTGCTTTGCATAGCGGTATATGTGATATATCCTGCACCTCATTCGACGAGGAAAGGACCGAGATCCCTTCACCGGGAGTGACTCCTTTAGCAATAACTGGCAGATGCTACACACTCGGTTTGTCTTTTGATTGCTTTTAAGAGTTTTTGCTTTGCACAGTGATATATGTGATATATCCCGCACCTCATTCGACGAGGAAAGGACCGACGATCCCTTCACCGGGAGTGACTCCTTTAGCAAAACTAGAAAAGCCTCAAAAGCACTCCATTTTAAAATTCATTCGATCCTACAACGATATCAAGTTCATTACGCAATAGGTTTTCAGAAAAACCTGTCGTAGCCCTCCGTCATTTCAGATAAGTTGTATATAGTATTCGTGCTGCATTTGTTGGCTTTCGTCAAGGTGCAGTGTGCGGTAGCTATATGCTGCTTATCTGCTAGCATACGATGCGATTGGATTAGGGTAGTCGTGCGGTTTTGTTGGCTTTCGTCAAGGGTCGTGCGGGTGGGTTTAATTCGATCAAGAAATGTACGGGTTGAACTTGACTAGCGGGCTATGGTTTGTTGGCTTTCGTCAAGGTCATAGCACGTTAAGGGAAAAATATTATCGGGAATTTCAAGTGTTGAAATTTGCAATGAGATTGCATACCTTCTATGAGATAGTTGGATCCCGATACCCGCTGCGAGTAAGTGTTACTCCTGGGAGAGTTTTATACATTACAATTAGCCGATCAAGTAGGTGTCTAGAAAGGTGTCAACGGGGTTACGCCTCTTGGAAAACGAGGTTTACAGTAATTAGGTTCGTGCGAAAGCACGGGGGACCTCCCTCAAAGTACCGACACTGGCCTGGCTGAAAGATTGGCGAACTTGTAGTGTGTAATTAATCCCGGCTAGTCTTTCCTTTTAGGGTTTGAAGGAAGATTTGATAAAAAGCAGTGGGAGGCATCCTGATTAGATAAAATTATAACCAATCTATTCTTGCAAGAGCGCACGCTGAGTGTTTTCTTCTCTCTCTCTCCAGGTAGCGACCATATCACGCCTTAATCAAGATAATAATACGAAATATTGACCGAACCCGCTTGTTATACTGAGCTGGGGAACGTTGGTCCCGCTCCAACTTATAATTGTTATAAGACAGAGCAGGAAATTGGGGATTACCAGAATTACCGTGCCGCCCAAACGAAGAGAGAGCATGCTGATGCATCATCTTCGGGTGTGTTCGTTACAAAGAACTGTTTCTCTGTATCCTTTACGTCCTGGGTATATGATACCGGATCAGGATCCCAGATATGTAATCTGTTACATAGGGCTACAGAAAGGTAGAGAACTGAGAACGGGTGATAAGTTTCATGAGGCAGAAAACGGGGCAAATGTTGCAGCCAAGTCTGTTGGTCACGTCACCCTGTATTACCGATACATTGATTCTGAACGAATGTTGTTAGATACCGAACCTGATATACAAAATCATATCAGTCTCTTTATTAGTAAAGAAAGGATATAATTTTGTATTGTTGGACAATGTTTTGAACATTTCCTATATCAAAAGTTGATCGGATCAGGCACGTTATCTAAAAGCATTGATGTTCTAAATCAAACTACAGTTCTTGGTATATGGAACACACACAAGAGGAAGAGTTCAGAAATGAACGAATTCTTCTTGAGGCATTGTAGACTAGGTCAGATCAATGTGACCCGACTAGCTAGAGTTACATAAAGATGTATATTTAAATCAGTTTGAATTTACATCTTGTGAAACTCGCCAGTCATGTCACAAAGATAAGATGACCATAGCTCTGTTTATTGGAAACAGAGAAAGAGTTAGTAAACTCTTGGGACTGATACATGATGATGTATGTAACGTCTCCTGTCTACAAATGCCAGGACTGGTTCTTTATACTTCATTACGTTCTCTGATAATCTCTCAAGATTCAGTCATATGTTCCTGCTGAAACATGAGTCCGAACCTTTTGAGATATTCACAGAATATAAGTTAGAAGTAGAGAACCAGAATACGGGTATAAGTATTATGTCCTTTGATGAGATCAAGGAGGAGAATACTTGAGCACGGAAATACTGGACTATTCTAAAGGAGAATGAGATTCTCTCTCAGCATTACTCCTCCGCATACACCATAGCACGATGGTATATCGGGGAGGAGCAGATACACCCTATATGATAAGGTGTGCTCTATGATGAGTACTACTGTGTTACCTATTTCCTTTAGGGAGTTATGCACTTGAGAAGCTGCATACCTATTGAATAGGGTTCGAATCAAATCAGTTGCCTACCACTTCATATATGATATGGAAAGGGAAGAGCCCATATCTTAAGTTAGTTAAGATTTGGGGTTGTCTGGCCTATGTCTGAAAACAAAATCCGGACAAGCTCGAGGCAATATCAGTTATGTAGAACTGGAAATGTTCCAGCTATACGAACTACAGCAGATGATTTGATAGAACCAAAGGATTCGATAGTTACCAACGAACCTCAGCCTCTCCGCCGATCTAGTAGGGTTCCTCACCCACCTGAGAGATACTTCGGTTTCTCTATGACAGTGGGAGCGAGGAATGCATCATGAGATGATGACCCAACTAGTTTCGAGCTGGCCATCAAGAGTAAGACTCTGTAAGAATGGCTGGATGCTTATCGATCTGAGATGGAATCCTTATACACCAGCAAAGTATGGACTTTGGTTGCTATATCTGAAGGGTTAAATCCCCATCAGGAGCAAGTATATCTTGAGAAGATTACCTGGTGTAGATGGAAAAGTTGAGACTTTCAAAGCTAGACTTGTTAAAAGTGTGCATCATTGACCAGGTTTGGATAATGATGAAACCTTTTTCAAGTTGCTATGCTTAAGTCCATCCAGATCCTACTTGCCACGGCTACATACCATAACTACGATATCTGGCGGTTGGGTGTCATGACTGCTTTTCTAAATGATGATTTAGAGAGCGTCTATAAGTACACAGCCAGAGGGCTTCGTAGACAGTGGGAGCAGCGGAAACGTGTGCAAGATGTTTTATAGGATAAAGCAGGCATCGCGGAGTTGGAACGTCTGTTTTGATGTGTTAGTCAAAGAAGTTGACATCATCAAAATGGTAGATGAACCTTGTATAAACAAGAAGGTAGTAGGGAGTATGGTGACGATCCTCGTAGAGTACGTGGATGACATACTCTTGATAGGGAAGGAGTTTCCTATGCTACGTTCGGTCAATCTCCGCTTATCACAAAGATTCTCCGTGTAGGATCAAAATGATACCTACTAAATCCTGGGTTTTGGATCTATTAGATAGATCTAAATGGATGTTAGAATTCTCACTAGTTGTAGTGAAAAGGTATCAATCGACCCTGGGGAGAATCACTGGAAGGGTTCCAGGGTGATAAGGACGACTGAATGTCAGTCGCAGGCATTGTCTTTACCCTCGGTAAAGGGACGGTATGTTGGAAGAGTTCCAAGCTAGATACCGTGACATACTAGACGATAAAGGCTGGATACATCGCTACTTATGATGCTACCCTAGAAGCTGTTTGGGTGTATATTGGTTCATGAGATGAACTATGTTCCTACCATTGTGAGACAATGGAGTTGTGGCTTATGCCAAGGAACGCCGGTCCCATCAGTGATCCAGACATATTCTAAGGCAGTATCACCTGATCATGGAGATGGTTGATCTCCAGGGTGATCGAGGTTAGGAGAGTAGACTCAGAGGACAACACAGCGGATCCACTCACAAAGGCCTGTTCCCAGAAAGAGACTTTCATGGGATGGTTGAGTATGAGATACTGCAACCACTGCTATCAGATGGCCCTAGTGCAAGTGGGAGATTGTTAGTTATATGTATGCCCTAGAGGCCATTACTGTACATAGGATGTATATTATAGTGGATGCTGGGACATATATAGGGAGGACTTTCTTGCTCGACATGATAGTATGCTATCTGGTTACACTTTACCTTAACGTGTATGCTGATTGTCTCTTTGTTACATGTTGGTAAAGCCCTTAGGATCTGTACTTGACTACCTGGACTATGATGCGGATCATACTAGTGGGGACATGGTAGTCCATAAGTACATCCTTCAAAGTCCCTAGTCGTGGGTGTATCGAGACGGGGCATCGATATACCAGAGTAGACTAGCGTGTACCTTCTCGACCCATACAGATGGGCGATGGATGATCCCATATCCATCGGTGTTTGACATCAGAGGAGATATACGGGTGCTCAGTAGAGACTGGGTACACTGGACGGACTCGCCGAGAACTCCCAGATGGTATTATACCTCACGTCAGATGGCAGTTCTCTGGTGACACTGGTACAGAGTAGTCTGTTGACCCGAGATCGTCATAGAGTCTTGTGTGGTTCCCACTGTGCTTTGATTTCCATCTTACCACGTCCAAGAGGGCGTGCAAAACGGTGGTTTTTGGGTACAGTCCCGAGTCACATGGAGGCAATGAGCGATAGGAGGGGATTCGTCTCTCCCGGTATAGGGAGTTGATGTTGCCCTGTGTTCGATTGGCTATAACAGGAAATCCCTGGCCAGGGTTGCTGAGATTTACTGGTAAGTGTTACCAGTAGTTTCTCGAACAGTTATAGACCTCATATCGACACGACTTATTGAGCTATTGGGGTCTGACGTATACCACCCCTAGGCGAGATATGCGACATATCAGACGATCAGACCGGACTGTACGGTAGTGTTACTGGTCGGATTCACTGGAGTGTGAGCGGGCTTGCTCGTCGATCTTCAGATCGCTCAATACCCGGGTGGCCGTTACGTTTAGCAGACCGCTTGCGGCTTGTGGGTGTTTGATATGATCATCATCTGCTGCCGGCGTATTGACGAGTCTTTAGAGTCCTACACAGAGGTTTCCTGGCTTAAGCGAAACGAAATAGGAGCGCATATGAGATATGTGCGGGACCGAGAATAATGCGTGTATGTGATACCGTATTCTATTCTCGCGATAAATATATCGAATGGTTGTATGCGATATAACCTAGTTATCGATTCAAGCGTTGATTCGATAAGCCGATATATTGTATACTAGTCGGTTGTGTGCGACGTAACCGGGTCATTGAATCAAGTGTTGATTTAATGATTTAATGCATATTTATATATTTGATATATTACTTTGCATTAACTAGTATCGGTTCACTTTAGACGGATTTTCTCACTTGGTTCGTGCGCATTGCATATGCGATATGTTTTTGTGCACTTGATTGTATCATGTTTGATGATACATGTCATGCTAGGGTTCAAGTGTAAAGATTAAACCTTGGTTAATGAAATGGTTAGGGTTTATTATTTGTTATTCATTTATCTTATTTTGTTATCCATTTATTTTTGATAAATGAATAAAAGAAAAGAGAAAAGAATGGTTGCTAGATTTGGAGTTTAGTTGAAGCTTCATGAAGCTTTGATAAAGTCAACCATACTTATCTCATCCTTAACCCTAACCATTCCCACTAACCATGATTCATTCTCTACACTTAACTCTAGTTAAAATTATGATAAGAATTCATTTTCTTTTCATTTTCTAAAAAAAACTTATCATAACTATTTTCCTTCTTCTTCTTCATTCTTCAAGTGAAGAAAAGCAAGGTCCATCAATGGTGATTGTTGGAAATGAGTGAGAAATCCAATTCTAAAGTTAACCCACCTCCTATTTCTTCATCCTCTACCTCTTGCCAAGTAGTAGAGTGTGTTTCCTTCACAAGTTTCATGACTTGGTGAAGGTGGAGCTTGATTCATCGATGCTTCGACGTAGATCATCTTCGGCATGGACATCGACGACCTAGCTTGCCCATTCTCCGACGAAGCCGATCCTAGAGCCCGGATTTGATTTGGACAGCGGAGAGGACCTCGTTGCGGAGCCGTGGAGGTGGAGCACCGGATCTACAAAGGTTGTATTTCCGTATCTTTTAGTTAAGTGTTAACTAGTTAGCTTGTTCGCCTAGAAATCTAGTTATCGATCCGTAGTTTAGGGTTTGTAGGCACCGTAAAATTTGAAATTGCCATGGTTGATGGCTTGGGAGACCTCACTTGAGTGCCTAGGAACCCTGCAATATGTAATCTGTTACATAGGGCTACAAAAGGGTAGAAAAACTGAGAACGGGTGATAAGTTTCATGAGACAGAAAACGGGGCAAGAGTTGCAGCCAAGTCTGTTGGTCACTGTCACCCTGTATTACCAATACATTGATTCTGAACGAATGTTATTAGATACCGAACCTGATATACAAAATCATATCAGTCTCTTTATCAGTAAAGAAATGATAAAATTTTGTACTGTTGGATAATGTTTTGAACATTTCCTATATCAAAAGTTGATCGGTTCAGGCACGTTATCTAAAAGCATTAATGTTCTAAATCAAACTACAGTTCTAAGTATACGGAACACACACAAGAGGGAGAGTTCAGAAATGAACGGATCCTTCTTGAGGCATTGTAGACTAGGTCATATCAATGCGACCCGACTAGCTGAAGTTACATGTAGATGCATATTTAAATCATTTTGAATTTACATCTTATGAAACTTGCGAGTCATGTCACAGAGATAAGATGACCATAGCTCTGTTTACTGGAAACAGAGAAAGAGTTAGTGAACTCTTGGGATGATACATGTTGATGTATGTTAGGTCCCCTGTCTACACATGCCAAGACCGGTTCTTTGTACTTCATTACATTCTCTGATGATCTCTTTAGATTCAGACATATGTTCCTGTTGAAACACAAGTCCGAACCTTTTGAGATATTCACAGAATATAAGCGAGAAGTAGAGAACCAATACGGGTATAAGTATTATGTCCCATGATGAGATCAAGGAGGAGAATACTTGAGCACGGAATTCCTGGACTATTCTAAAGGAGAATGAGATTCTCTCTCAGCATTACTCCTCTGTATACACCATAGCACGATGGTATATCGGGGCGGAGCAGATACACCCTATTTGATATGGTGTGCTCTATGATGAGTACTACTGAGTTACCTATTTCCTTTTAGAAGATATGCACTTGAGAAGCTGCATACCTATTGAAAAGGGTTCAAATCAAATCAGTTGCCTACCACTTCATATGTGATATGGAAAGGGAAGAGCCCATGTCTTAAGTTAGTTAAAATTTGGGGTTGTCCGGCCTATGTCTAAAAGCAAAATCCAGACAAGCTCGAGGCAAGGTCAGTTATGTAGAACTGGAAATGTTCCAGCCATACAAAATGCAGCTGATGATTTGATAGAACAAAGGATTCAATAGTAACCAACGAACCTCAGCCTCTCCGCCGATCTAGTAGGGTTCCTCACCCACCTGAGAGATACTTCGGTTTCTCTATGACAGTGGGAGCGAGGATTGCGTCATGAGATGATGACCCAATTAGTTTCGAGCTGGCCATCAGGAGTAAGACTCTGTAAGAATGGCTGGATGCTTAGCGATCTGAGATGGAATCCTTATACACCAACAAAGTATGGACTTTAGTTGCTATATCTGAAGGGTTAAATCCCCATCAGGAGCAAGTATATCTTGAGAAGATTACTTGGTGTACATGGAAAAGTTGAGACTTTCAAAGCTGGACTTGTTAAAGGTTTTCGTCATCGACCAGGCGTGGATAATGATGAAACCTTATCCAGTACCTATGCTTAATTCCATCCAGATACTACTTGCCACGGCTACATACCATGACTACGATATCTGGCGGTTGGGTGTCATAACTGCTTTTCTAAATAATGTTTTAGAAGAGGGAGTCTATAAGTACACAGCCAGAGGGCCTCGTAGACAGTGGGAGCAGCGGAAACGTGTGCAAGATGCTTTATAAGATAAAGCAGGCATCGTGGAGTTGGAACATTTGTTTTGATGTGTTAGTCAAAGAGTTTGACATCATCAAAATGGTAGATGAACCTTGTATATACAAAAAGGTAGTAGGGAGTATGGTGACGATCCTCGTAGAGTACGTGGATGACATACTCTTGATAGGGAAGGAGTTTCCTATGCTACGCTCGATCAATCTTCGCTTATCACAATGATTCTCCATATAGGATGAAAATGATACCTCCTAAATCCTGGGTTTTGGATCTATGAGATAGATCTAATTGGATGTTAGGATTCTCACTAGTTGTAGTGATATGGTATCAATCGATCCTGAGGAGAATCACTGGAAGGGTTCCAGGGTGATAAAGACGACTGAGTGTCAGTCACAGGCATTGTCTTAACCCTCAGTAAAGGGACGGTATGTTGGAAGAGTTCCAAGCTAGATACCGTGGCATACTAGACGATAAAGGCAGGATACATCGCTACTTAAGATGCTACCAAAGAGGCTGTTTGGGTGTATATTGGTTCATGAGATGAACTACGTTCCTACCATTGTGAGACAATGGAGTTGTGGCTTATGCTAAGGAACGCAGGTCCCATCAGTGATCCAGACATATTCTAAGGCAGTATCACTTGATCAAGGAGATGGTTGATCTCCAGGGTGATCGAGGTTTGGAGAGTAGACTCAGAGGACAACACAGCGGATCCACTCACAAAGGCCTGTTCCCAGAGAGAGATTTTTATGGGATGGTTGAGTATGAGATACTACAACCACTGCTATCAGATGGCCCTAGTGCAAGTGGGAGATTGTTAGTTATATGTATGCCCTAGTGGCCATTACTATACATAGGATGTATATTGTAGTGGATGCTTGGACATATATAGGGAGGACTTTCTTGCTCGACATGATAGTATGCTATCTGGTTGCTCTTTACCTTAACGTGTACACAGATTGTCTCTCTATTACATGTTGGTAAAGCCCTTAGGATGTGTACTTGACTACCTGGACTATGATGCGGATCATACTAGTGGGGACATGGTAGTCCATAAGTACATCCTTGAAAGTCCCTAGTCGTGGGTGTATCGAGATGGGGCATCGATATACCAGAGTAGACTAGCGTGTACCTTCTCGACCCATACAGATGGGCGATGGATGATCCCATATCCATTGGTGTTTGACATCAGAGATGATATACGGGTGCTCAGTAGAGACTGGGTACACTGGACGGACTCGCCGAGAACTCCCAGATGGTATTATACCTTACGTCAGATGGCAGTTCTCTGGTGACACTGGTACAGAGTAGTCTGTTGACCCGAGATCGTCATAGAGTCTTGTGTGGTTCCCACTGTGATTTGATTTCCATCTTGCCACGTCCAAGAGGGCGTGCAAAATGGTGGTTTTTGGGTACAGTCCCGAGTCACATGGAGGCAATGAGCGATAGGAGGGGATTCGTCTCTCCCGGTATAGGGAGTTGATGTTGCGCTGTGTTCGATTGGCTATAACAGGAAATCCCTGGCCAGGGTTGCTGAGATATACTGGTAAGTGTTACCAGTAGTTTCTCGAATTGTTATAGACCTCATATCGACGCGTCTTATCGAGCTATTGGGGTCTGACGTTTACCACCCCTAGGCGAGATATGCGACATATCAGACGATCAGACCGGACTGTACGGTAGTGTTACTGGTTGGATTCACTGGAGTGTGAGAGGGCTTGCTCGTCGATCTTCTGATCGATCAATACCCGGGTGGCCGTTACGTTTAGCAGACCGCTTGCGGCTTGTGGGTGTTTGATATGATCATCACCTGCTGCCGGCGTATTGACGAGTCTTTAGAGTCCTACACAGAGGTTTCCTGGCTCAAGCAAAACGAAATAGGAGCGCATATGAGATATGTGCGGGACCGAGAATAATGCGTGTATTTGATACCGTATTTCATTCTCGCGATGAATGTATCGAATGATTATATGCGATATAACCTGGTTATCGAATCGAGGGTTGATTCGATAAGCCGATACATTGGATACTAGTCGGTTATATGCGATATGACCGGATCGTTAAATCAAGTGTTGATTTAATGATTTAATGTACAATTATATATTTGATATATTACTTTGCATTAACTAGTATCGGTTCACTTTAAATGGATTTTCTCACTTGAATTGTGCAAGTTGTGTATGTGATATACTTTTGTGCACTTATTGTATCATGTTTGATGATACATGTTTAACTATAGTTAAGTGTAAAGAATTAAGCCATGGTTAAACTAATGATTAGGGTTTTCTTTTCTTACTTATTTATTTATTTATTTATTTTGAATAGATGAGAAAAGAATGGTTGCTAGTTTTGTAGTTTAGTTGAAGCTTCATAAAGCTTTGACTTTGTAACCATTCTTGTCTTCATGCTTAACCCTAACCATTCCTTTAACCTTGGTCAATTCTCTACACATAACTATAGTTAAAATTATGATAAGTATTGATTTTCTATTCTATTAAAAAGACTTATCATAATATTCATTATCTTCTTCTTCTTCTTGATCTTAAAAGAAGAAAGCTTACTTCATCAATGGTGATTGATGAAAAAGAGTGAGAAATCCAATTCTAAAGTCTACCCACTTCCTATTTCTTCATCCTCCACCTCTTGCCAAGTAGTAGAGTGTGTTTCCTTCACAAGTTTTCTAGACTTGGTGAAGTTGGAGCTTGATCTAGCGATGCCTCGACGTAGATCATCTTCGGCACGTCGTCGATGACCTAGCCCGCTCTTTCTCCGATGAAGCCGACGCTAGAGCCCGGGATTTGATTTGGACAGCGGAGAGGACTTCATCACGGAGCCGTGGAGGTGGAGGACCGGATCTACAAAGGTTGTATTTCCGTATTCTCTTAGTAAAGTAGTTTACTAGTTGCTTTTTCGCCTAGACATCTAGCCAACGATCTAGTCTAGGGTTTCTCGGCACCGTATTTTTAGAAATTGGCATGGTTGATGCCTTGTGAGACCTCTTGAGAGTGCCTAGGAACCCTACATATATAATATATCATATATACTATATACAGTAACCATCACAGAACATATCACATGATCACATCACAGATATCGCAGCAGAAAATATCATATGAAATATTGGATATACTAGGACGTCCGTGTTTTTAATACGAGCCAGTATAAAACACGGATTCCACGGTCTTGATGAATAGCCAACCCTACACCCCTAGACCCCTACGAGAGCGGCAAGCAACCCTACCAATTCTGGAGTTAGGAGACCCGGACTCGACTCCTCGAGTTGGTCTCCCACTGGACTCCAGAACCCGGTTACTTATGCCCTCCTGCTTGGGTCTATCCTAGTGCGGAAAAGTAAATAATATACAAACGGTGACATCTTCCGCAACCTGAAAGTGCCCCAATAAAAGAATATTACATACAAGTTTTTACATGAATGAAAATGAAAAACACTCATCTCACATAAAAAACCCCGGCTATTCAAACACGACGATCCGATATAACATATCCAGCAACACATAACATCACATGTCATCAACGTAAGTAAATATGCGCATCCCAATTGTCGTTGACATATAGCAACGAAACCGGCGATATCACATATTACACTTACGGTCGCAGAAAAGAAAGTGTAAAACTACAATAGTTGGAATCCGCAACCTCCATAGACATCGCATGCCTAATCAAATGAATTACTTAGACATCGCATGCCTAACAATTATAAACCCCACATTTTAGTCTCAAAATCGAAAACTCTTTTCAATATCAAGTCGGGCAATTCAACAAGATTCCCGACATACTGATCGAATGCTCGTCGCAAACTTCAGTAGACGGCCGCACCCCCGATACCGTCGACGAAGTGCACCAAGGCGGAACACCGCTACCGCGAGCACCCGAACGGATGCTTTCGGCGACGGGGTTCTCCTACAGTCACTTGGTCGGGGCTATGGGGTGTAGCTGTCTATTAAGTTTACCCGGTGAGTGTCCGCGTACGCTACGTGATTGCAACGGACTTTTGATCGCATCAAAATTCCATAGCAACCGATCAAGTGAGACTAAATTGCTAGATTTATAACATTCATTCAGTTATCTCATAACTTTTGTGAATTCCAATTATTGTATCACATTCCGAATAAGATAGAAAATGTTAAACTTTCCGATCGAATAATCGAACACCCAAGTTTTCCCGAAACAGCTCAACTCATGAAATAAGTTCAAAGACATTCACTTCGTGCCTCAGTACCAACGGTCCAGCCGTAGAAGGGTCAAGCCAACGCCTCACATGTGGCACGCCGTACTGCCCTAAACCCGAAGGTTCAAAGGGCAGTTCAAGACGGTCACATAATCGAGTTAAGGTTTGTTGTCTTCTAGAGGGACCATCGCATTACTTGCACTACTTAGAACGTCGTTAAACCATGGAAAGATCCAACACTTGGAAATTTCCCGACAGGGGAAAAGTTGGGTATTTATATCCGGTCGAACTTTTTAACATATTCTAAAATATCCGGAAAGTCACATAGACAAAATTAGACAATCCGATCGAAACACCGAGTCCCCAATACAACCCAGAAAACTCAACTCTTGAGTTCAGAAAAAAAATATCCCAGGAAAACCAGCACTGTAAAATAGGAATTACTGTGCAAAATTCAATGGGAGAAGAGACAAAATGGCCGCGGAACAGCCGCATTAGCACGCTAATGCCGCGGTTCCGCCGCACTTTAGAAAGATCATTAGGTAATTTTTGCACCGTAATTCTTAGAATTTCCTGCTGAATTTTCTGCATATTTTTAATCTGGAAAAAACCCAATTTTTGGAAAAAGTCCACAGAGCATATTTGTGTTAGGGTTTCGGTTTAATCGGACTTCAAACTCTGTCTACGCATCGCCTAAGGCTCTGACACCAGCTCTGATACCACTGTAGGTCAGGCAGCCACCCCATCCAATGGGGTCACCGTGGCACCAACGGGTCCCTCAGTAGCTACTTTTTACGCATGCCCCCTCGCGAGGACTACAACCCGCCGGAACACCTTCCGGTCTCGGGACACCCTGGGGGTAAGAGCCTATGCTTCGCCACACTGTCACACAGTGAGAACCCCCCATAGGTCGACATCCAATGCCTAGTAGCTCGGATACCACTGTAGGGTTCCTAGGCACACTAAAGAGGTCTCACAAGGCATCAACCATGCCAATTACAAATTTTACGGGTGCCGAGAAACCCTAATACGGATCGTCGACTAGAATTTTAGGCGACAAAAGATGCAACTAGCTAACAACTTAACTATAAGAACGGAAATACAACCTTTGTAGATCCGGTTCTCCACCTCCATAGCTCCGCAATGAAGTCTCCTCGCTGTCCAAATGGAATCCCGGGCTCTAGCATCGGCTTCATCGGAGAAATGGGCGGGCAAGGTCGTCGGCTTCGTGCCGAAGATGATCTACGTCGAGGCATCACAAGATCAAGCTCCAACTTCACAAGTCATGAAACTTGTGAAGCAAAAACACCCTATACTACTTGGCAAGAGGTAGAGGATGAAGAAATAGGAGGTGGGTTCACTTTAGAATTGGATTTCTCACTCATTTTCAAGAGTTGCCATTGTTGGTAGCAAGCTTCTTCATGTTGAAGATGAAGAAGAAGAAGATCAAAGAAAAATATGATAAGTTATTTTCAAATAGAAAATAAAAGAATACTTATCATAAACCAACCATGGTCATGTGTAGAGAGCAAACTATAGTTAGGTGAATGGTTAGGTTAGGCATGATACAAAAATGGTGGACTTTTTCAAAGCATCATGATGCAAACAAAGAAAGCCACCATTTTCTCTTTATGCCATTTATATTCCAAAAGGAATAAATAAATAAATAAATGAATAAGAAAAGAAAACCCTAACCATTCATATAACCATGGTTTAATCTTTACACAAACCCAAGTAAACATGTATCATCAAACATGATACAATCAAGTGCACAAAAGTATATCGCATATACAACTTGTGAACTTCAAGTGAGAAAATCCATTTAAAGTTAACCAATACTAATTAATGCAAAGTAATATATCAAATATATAATTATGCATTAAATCATTAAATCAACACTTGATTTAACGATCCGGTCATATCGCATACAACCGACTAATATCTAATGTATCGGCTTATCGAATCAATCCTTGATTCGATAACTAGGTTATATCGCATACAACCATTCGATACATTCATCGCGAGAATGAAATACGGTATCACATACACGCATTATTCTCGGTCCCGCACATATCTCATATGCGCTCCTATTTCGTTTGGCTTGAGTCAGGAAAGCTCTGTGTAGGACTCTAAAGACTCGTCAATACGCCGGCAGCAGGTGATGATCATATCAAACACCCACAAGCCGCAAGCGGTCTGCTAAACGTAACGGCCACCCGGGTATTGAGCGATCAGAAGATCGACGAGCAAGCCCGCTCACACTCCTGTGAATCCAACCAGTAACACTTACCGTACAGTCCGGTCTCGTCGTCTGATATGTCGCATATCTCGCCTAGGGGTGGTAAACGTCAGACCCCAATAGCTCGATAAGTCATGTCGATATGAGGTCTATAACTGTTCGAGAAACTACTGGTAACACTTACCAGTAAATCTCAGCAACCCTGGCCAGGGATTTCCGGTTATAGCCAATCGAACACAGCGCAACATCAACCCCCTATACCGGGAGAGACGAATCCCCTCCTATCGCTCATTGCCTCCATGTGATTCGGGACTGTACCCAAAAACCACCGTTTTGCACGCTCTTTTGGACGTGGTAAGGTGGAAATCAAAGCACAGTGGGAACCACACAAGACTCTATGACGATCTCGGGTCAACAGACTACTATGTACCAGTGTCACCAGAGAACTGCCATCTGATGTAAGGTATAATACCATCTGGGAGTTCTCGGCGAGTCCGTCCAGTGTACCCAGTCTCCACTGAGCACCCGTATATCATCTCTGATGTCAAACACCAATGGATATGGGATCATCCATCGCGCATCTGTATGAGTCGAGAAGGTATACGCTAGTCTACTCTGGTATATCGATGCCCCGTCTCGATATACCCACGACTAGGGACCTTGAAGGATGTACTTATGGACTACCCTGTCCCCACTAGTATGATCTGCATCATAGTCCAGGTAGTCAAGTACACATCCTAGGGGCTTTACCAACATGTAACAGAGAGACACCCAGTATACACGTTAAGGTAAAGTTCAACCAGATAGCATACTATCATGTCGAGCAAGAAAGTCCTCCCTATATATGTCCCAGCATCCACTACAATATACATCCAATGTACAGTAATGGCCTCTAGGGCATACATATAACTAACAATACTATCATGTCGAGCAAGAAAGTCATACCTATATATGTCCCAGCATCCACTACAATATGCATCCAATGTACAGTAATGGCATCTAGGGCATACATATAACTAACAACAATCGGTCAAGCTCTTCTTATCACAATTATCTCAATGAAAGATCTAGGTGATGCCTCCTGCATACTGGGAATTATGATCTATAGAGATAGATCTAAAAGGATATTGGGATTGTCCCAATCCAGATACATTGACACCATACTAAAGAGGTTTAGTATGGAAGAATCCAAGTGTGGGAACTTACCCACGATCTCTGGACTCACTCTCTCCAAAAAGATGTCTCCCAAGACTGATTTGGAGAGAGCTCGCATGCAAGGGATACCTTATGCTTCGGCTGTAGGCTCTATCATGTACGCGATGCTATGTACCAGACCCGATGTAGCACACTCACTAAGTGTAGTGAGTAGGTATCAAGCTGATCCTGAAGAGAGTCACTGGATAGCTGTGAAGAGCATTCTCAAGTACTTGCGAAGGACTAAAGAGATGCTCTTGGTGTATGGTAACGGAGAACTCCAAGTGGAGTCCTTTACCGATTCGAGCTTCCAGAGTGATAAGGACGACTCTAAGTCGCACTCGGGATTTGTCTTTACCCTTTACGGAGGGGCAGTTAGCTGGAAGAGTTCCATGCAGGAAACCATGGCAGACTCGACGATGGAGGCTGAATACATCGCTGCCAACGATGCTGCCAAAGAGGCTGTCTGGATCAAGAAGTTCATTACCGAACTTGGAGTGGTTCCATCCATTGAGCATCCAATACCTTTGTATTGTGATAACAATGGAGCGGTGGCTTTGGCCAAGGAACCCAGGTCCCATCAGCGATCCAGGCATATTCTGAGGCGGTTTCACCTGATCCGGGAGATAGTAGATCGCCGGGAGATCGAGGTCAGGAGGGTTGACACGAAGAACAACATTGCGGATCCACTCACGAAGGCCATTCCCCAGATACAGTTTGAGAGACTCTTCGGGATGCTTGGTATGTGATACTACAGCAGCTGGCCCTAGTGCAAGTGGGAGATTGTTAGTTGTATGTATGCCCTAGAGGCCAGTATTGTACAGATGATGTATATTATATTGGATGCTTAGACATATATAGAGAGGACTTTCTTGCTCGATATGATAGTATGCTATCTGATTGCTCTTTATCTCAACATGTATACTTGTCTCTTGACACTGTCTTATAGTTACATGTTGGTAAAACCCTTAGGATGTGTACTTGACTACCAGGACTATGATGCAGATCATACTAGTGGGGCCAAGGTAGTCCATAAGTTCATCCTTTAATGCTCCTAGTCGTGGGTGTATCGAGACAGAGCATCGATATACCAGAGTAGACTAGCGTATACGCTTCTCGACCCATGAGATGGGCGATGGATGATCCCATATCCATTGGTGTTTGACATCAGAGATGGTATACGGGTGCTTAGTGGAGACTGGGTACACTGGACGGACTCGCCGAGAACTCCCAGATGGTATTATACCTCACGTCAGATGGCAGTTCTCTGGTGACACTTGTACAGGTTAGTCTGTAGACCCGAGATCGTTATAGAGTCTTGTGTGATTCCCACTGTGCTTTGATTTCCACCTTACCACGTCCAAGAGGGCGTGCAAAAGGGTGGTTTTTGGGTACAGTCCCGAGTCACATGGAGGCAATGAGCGATAGGAGGGGTTTCGTCTCTCCCGGTATTGGGGGTTGATGTTGCGCTGTGCTCAATTGGCCATAACAGGGAAATCCCTGGCCAGGGCTGATTTAGAGATTTACTGGTAAGTGTTACCAGTAGTTTCTCGGCCCGTTATGAGCCTCACATCGGCACGACTTATCGATTATTGGGGTCTGACGTTTACCACCCCTAGACTTCATATGGGACATATCAGGCGAGGAGACCGGACTGTACGGCAAGTGTTACCGTTAGGCTTTTACAGGAGTTGGAGCGGGCTTGCTTGCTGATCTTCTGATCGCTCAATACCCGGGTAGCCGTTACGTCCAGCTAGTACCGCTGACGGCTTGTGGGTGCTTGATGTGATCATCACCTGCTGCCGGCATATTGACGAGTCTTTAGAGTCCTACATAGAGGTTTTACTGGCTCAGGCAAAACGAAATAGGAGCGCATATGTGATATGTGCGGGACCGAGAATAATGCGTGTATGTGATACCGTATTCTATTCCCGCGACTTTTTGTATCGGTCGGTTATATATGATATAGCCGGGTTATCGAATCAAGTGTTGATTCAATAAGTCGATACATTGGATGTTAGTCGGTTTTATGAGATATAACCGGATTATTAAGTCAAGTGTTGATTTAATAATTTAGTGTATAATTGTATATATGATATACTAATTTACATTAACTAACATTTGTTCACTTAAGGATTTTTCTCATATGTGCACAACTTTAATATATATGTGATATATATTAAAATGTGTTTTCTTTTTGTATCATGGTTGTTGATACACATAACATGGGTGTGCAAGACATACACCATTCTATTTTAAATGGTGGTTTATAATTATTTAAGGTAATTACAAATTAGTTGAGCTTTTGTCACAAGCATGAAGCTTGTAGAACCTTGTGGATGCTTTAACAAAGTCCACTAACTTTGTTTTACTTTAGATTTTTATTAACCTAACCATTTTGGATAAGCCATGGTTATGTCTCTACATGAGTTAGTATATGATACTCACTTACCCATGGTTAGCTCTCTTGACTTGATCATTATCCTCATCTCATTATTTGTTCATCTTCTTCCTTGAGCTAAAAAGCTCTCTAGGTTTTGATTAAGTGAGAAATAAATGTGAGATAAATAATTCTAAGGTGTACGCACTTCCTATTTCCTCATCCTCTACTAGACTAGCACTTTAGTTTAGGGTGTTTGCTTCACTAATTCTCTAGTTAGTGAAGAAGAAGCTTGAGTTCGTATTCCCTCGATGTAGATCATCTTCGGCCTCAAAGACTTCAAGCAAGGACGCTCTTTCTGCCTCGTGAAGCCATGCAAGAGCTCGGGAGGACCATGATCGCAGCAAAGGGACTACAACAAGGAAGTGAAGGACCGATCTAAAAAGGTTGTATTTCGTATTCACTTAGTCGTAAAAGATATTTACTTGCATGTGTAACCCTAATTATCTAGCAAAGATCTTGTTTAGGGTTGTTCGGCACGGCTAAAATTTTAATCGGGCATAGTTGATGCCTTGTAGAACCTTGTTAGAGTGCCTAGTAACCCTACACCTTGGATGATGCCGGTTCGATAGGCCCAATTATATCGATTCCCAACATTTCGAATGGCCAGCTAGCCAGTGTTGGGTGTAACGGATTCGGATGCTGGTGGATGAAGTCCCTGTGAATTTGGCACAAGTGACACTGCTTCGCATATTTGAGGCAGTCCTGAATCATTGTGGGCCAATAGTAACCCATTCTTTTGATCTTCAGCTTCATCTTTGGCCCAACTTGATGGGAACCGCAGAGTCCGTCATGAGTTTCTTGGACGACTCTCCTTTCTTCTTTTGGTCCCAGACACCTTAGCCACAAATAATCGAATTATCTCTTATATAGAGTATCATTGACGAAGGCGAAAGACAGAGCTCGCTTCATGAGCTGATGTCTCGAAGATGCGTTTTCAGGTGTTCGGTATGATTTGAAGTAGTCTATGAAGACTTCTCTCCAATCTTTAGCCTTTTCTTCGTCCTCTACTTGGAAGGCCGCTTGTTTGGTCGCTTCCTTTTTTTGGGATGACTCAGGAGATATTTCTGCTGGTGCGAGAATCTGACGGCTTTGCACAATGATCCTTACGTCATCGAGGTTTTCGTCGGCCAGTTCTTTAGCGAGCTTGGCTAACGCATCTGCCTTGTTATTTTCCGTTCGTGGTATGCTTTCCAGGACGTAGGAGGGGATTTGAGTCAGCAGTTGCCGCACACTTTCGCCATATTTTACCAACTCTAGCTTGCATGTCTAATAGTCGCCCTTTACTTGGCTAACGACCAGCTGGGAGTTTCCATATATGAGGAGGTTCTCGATTCCTATGTCAATGGCGATCTCGAGACCTGCTACTAGATCCTCGTATTCAGCCTCATTGTTTGTCCTTGGCTCTGTTAAGGAAAGGGCGAAACGCATTATCCCTCCTTGTAGAGTCACAAAGATAAGGCCTACTCCGGCTTTGATTATGGGGGTGCTTTGTTTCTGCCTCTTCATAGACGATGCCCCATCGAAGTAGAGTTCCCATCGGGTATCACTCCCTTCTTTCTCCCCGTCGATTGCGTCAAACGCGTGTTCGTCCAGAAACTCGCAGTTTAAGGGAGAATTAGCTGGTATCGGATGCTCGACGAGAAAGTCGGCGATGGCCTGGACTTTTATTGCCTTGAGGGGTCGATATACTATCGAGAACTCCATCAAGAGGAGGGCCAATTTGGCAAGCCTTCCCGTTAGTATGGCTCTTGACATCAACTACTTGAGAAGATCCGCCTTTGATATGAGATGGACCTCATATGCCAAGACATTATGTCGAAGCTTCGTTATCGCGAAGGTTAGTGCTACGCAATGCTTTTCGATGGGGGAGTTGTTGTTTTCTTCCCCCATAAGGACTCGACTCAAATAGTAGAGAGCTCTCTCCTTCCCTTGGTCTTCTCTTGTGCCTATAGCACGCCTAAAGAACCTTCAAAGGCTGTTGTGTACAGAATGATGGGCTTTCCTTTGACCGGAGCGGTCAATACTGGTGGATTCTGCAGGTATTGCTTGATTTCGTCCTGTGTACTTTGGCATTTCTGATCCCAGACGAACGGGGTCCCCTTCTTCATTAGATGGTTGTAGGGACGGCACTTTCCGGAGAGGTTGACTTGGAGTTTGACACCTGTTTAGGCATCAGTATCGCTACAACTGGAATATTTCCAGTAGCGACTCATCATTTGCCTTGAGAGGACTCGGAATTTGATAGCAATTTAGGCATCAGCATCGCTACAACTGGGACAGTGCCAGGAGCGAATCATCATTTGCCCCTGTCGAATTGGACAAAGGTAGTTTAGTAGACAGGGTTAGAATCCTGTCGACTAAGACTTTTGACTTTATAAGCCGTAAGGGACTCATAAAAGGTTTTCTCCCTACGAGTCGTGAGGATTTCATAGGCGTATTTTCTCCTTAAGAATCATGGGGATTCCTAAGTGATGTCTTCTCTTATAAGTCGTAAGGATCTTCCAAGAGTGTTTTCTCCTTACAAGTCGAGAGGACCTGCAAGTGTTATTCACTATATGGGGACATTTCTTGCCATTTGTAGAACTTGGAAAAGAAATATTTATTCGTGCCCATAGATTGTATACAAGGGTCAATATGGACCGCCTGTAGGGAAATTTAAGAGATATGACGACTTAAGAACAGGTCTAGATCCCTGTAACTTAAGGCTTTTGAATCCTATGAGCCATGAGGGTCTCACAGGGGGATTCTCCTCACGAGTCGTGAGGATCTCGTAAGTGTATTTAACGACGTTGCGTCCATCCGGGTTTTCACAAGCTCGCCGGCAGTCCTGCTGTTTTTACTCACGACGCCCTTTCGGGTTTTCATCCGTGCCCATTTTGCTTATGGACATACCGGTTTTTTTTTCTTTTTTTCTCTTTTTTTGAGCGGGGCATTCCACTCAATTGTAGGACCTGTTTGTAGGCCCCTTAATATCCTTCCTGTCTTTTGAGAAGAAAGGACCATTCTACATAGAGATTCTTCCGCCAGTGAGGAATATGCAGTGTATATCTCGGGGGGAACGAGTACCCACGCCGTCGCTATTTTGGCGACAGGTTGCTTCAGAGCCGCTTATTTTTGTTGAGCGTAGGCGGCAAACGCCATCTTTCCTACGCTTTTCACTCGTCAACATCGGATGAGAAAGAGTCTTGACCCATTTGATCCAATCGAGCCATTTTATCTATGAGTTCTTAGAAGGTCGTCGGCTTGAAGAGGGCCATATACGAAGACGCCTTTGAATTTGGGTCAAGGGTGGCTATGAGCATTCCCATGGTTGCGACTTCGTCGATGCGTTGCTTGTATTTGACCAGAGATTTCGCCATCGGGTAACATATCGAACCCAAGTCTCATTCGGTCTAACCCTTTCATTGACCAACGCCGTCACGGTAGTATGTTCGTTCTCATTAGCGAATCCCTGACAGAAGAGCATATCCATTTCATTGAAGCTCTTCACGAAATCATTTGGGAGTTCCGCATGTTATACGAAGGCGATGCCCACAAGACCGCTGACAAACCGTCGGAGGAGTAGTATATCATTCTCTCCAGTGTTACCGCACATGGATTTAAATCGCACGATGTGCTGGTGAGGATTCCCGGTTCCTTTGTACATGTGGAAAGTTGGAAGTGTGTACTCTGGCGGGTACTGTATTTGATCGTACCACGTCGGATACGGTTGACCAGTCTTGATTGGTCTATTTGTGGCTTCACTGGCGTAGTGAGATTTGATTTGCTGAGCGATATATGTGTCCAGCTTTTCTTTAGGAACATTTCCTCCTCAGTTGTTGATGAGGTTTGCAGAGGATTTGAAATGTCACCCTTGTCTTTAAGACCGACTACCGGTGGTTCATCTGCTAGTGGTTCCGATTGAACCATCATTCCAGCTATATTCTGAATTAGAAGGGCCATCTGGTTCATTTGAGTGGACATTTTTGCCGCTTCTGCATCTCTCTTTTTCAGAGCGCGCTTTAGAAAATCAATATCCGACTCCTTCTCTACTCTTTCTTTAGGAGCGTCCTCAGGATTTTCCTTAGGCGATGGATTAGTGTTTGCTGCCGCCTGAGCGAGCATCTCCTGCAGCTTTTCACGTTGCAGTTGAACTTTTGTCAGGGACCGAGTTTGAGGTCGGTGACTAGTAGAAGTTCGAACTTTGTCTTTGGAATTCACCACATAGACTATGTGAACTACCATGCCCACAGGCTTGGGGTGTTTGGAGTTTGCTCTGGACACTCGAGCTTTAATAGGCCTCTCTCTTTTTTTTGTGAGAAGCCGCTTTGGTTTTTAGGAGGAACCGTTGTATCAGGATTCGTCTTGGAATGAGTCCCCTTATATTTGAAAGGGGATATGTTAGAATTTGGCTGACGTCTAGGGGAAGATCCGCGGTTGACGACAGAGACCTTCACCTGCTTCCACACCTTATATATAGATGAGGAAAGTTGTTTTAGGGAGCGAACTAGTTTCTGCTCTCGTGGGATCTCCATGGGCTGCGGAGATTTCTTCAATATTGCGGTAGGAGAATTTTGTCTGACCCCTCGCAACAGTTTGAAGTTGTTCCCAGTTGGAAAAACAACATTCACCACTGGGGTTGAAACAGGACCATACGGAGAACTGGCCCCAGCTTATTTTTTATGATGCAGATATCGACGTCGACCGTTTCTTACGGCCGGGATTTGATCAGCTTCAGGATTTTGCTGAGCCTGCCCCTGTATCCTTTGAGAGCTTGAATATTCCGCCCCCTGCGTCGACCTTGGTCCTTAGCAGGTGCCAGTTGTTTGAGGACTGATTCCGTCGGCAAAGCTGCAGCTTGGGGAACCAGCCTGTGGAAAACAGACTTCCTCTGGGCTTCCTCCATCGGTGTTGAGGCACCGAGGGTGGGAGGTGGGAGTATCGAGCCAAAGACAAGCTCGTTGATTTCTTGAAGATCCGGATTGCAGAGATTTGAGGCTGCAAGTGGCCCATACTTGACTCCACCGGATATGACAGAGCCTGAGCTGCTAGGGTGGGAGGCAAACGCCATTCTTCATAGAGACGAAATGCCGGCTTCAGTTGTTAGTGTATATGCCCTAGAGGCTATTACTGTATCATACTAGTTTGTATATTACTTAATGGAAGCTTGGGATATTCACCTTGTATATACAATCTTGCTCAAAATAGTAGTATGCTACTTGGTTTGTTTCAACTTCAATGTGTACATGTGTTTATTTTAGTATATCGCCTATACACATTAGTGGAGCCCTTAGGATCTTTGCTTGATTACCAGCGTTGTGATGGCAGTCACACTAGTGGGGCTGGGTAATCTATAAGCACATCCTTATGCAGGTCCCTGGTCGCAGGACTATCGAGACAGGGCATCGATACTCCGGAGTAGACTAGCGCATGTGCTTCTCATCCCAGTATGGGAGACGGTCTGTCCCACAGCCGTCGGTACGTCGTACTTGAGATAGTATGCGGGTGCTCGTTGGGTTACGAGTACACTGGACAGGACTCGTCGGGAACTGACTAGTTGGTATTATGCCTATCGTCAGTTATCGGTTCCCAGATGACATGAATACAGCTTAGTCTGCTGACTTGACACTGTCACTTCGCCTCGAGTGTGTTCCCACTGTGCTTTGATTACTACCCTACCATGGCTCAAAGGAGTCGTGCAAACAGGTGGTAGTTGGGTGCAGTCCCGAAGCACTTGGAGGCAGTGACGGTTAGACAGGATTCGTCTCTCCCGGTATTGGGGGTTGACATCGCGCTGTGTCTAGGAGAGCCATTACACGAGTAGTCCCTGGCCAGGGCAAACGAGATATACTGGTAGGCTTCCAGTGTTATCTCAGGGTGTTTTGGGCTTCACTCCGACACGACTTGTACCGCTATTGGGGGACTGACGTTTACCGCCCCCTAGGCCCGCCATGCGATGTATCAGACGAACAGACCGGACTGTACGGAGAATGTCACATTCAGGCTCAGTAGGAGTTCATATGGGTTTCGCCTCATCAGTCTTCTTGTCGGCATCTACCTGGGGACCGTTACGCACAGCTAGTGCCGCTTGCGGTCTGTGGTTAAACCCACTGCCAGCGTAGTGTCGAGTCTTTAGAGTCCCACACAGAAAGCTATTCGCCTTTAGGCAAAAGAGTAGAGGTCGCATGGTTTTGCGACAGGTCGCATAGTTTTGCGACAGGGTTCGGTCACATCCGTGCACTTGTGCATGTATAGTGTCCGGACAGTTTACACTAGCGGGCTTTGGTTTAAGCCAGATCCTAGTGTACCTTTTGGGATTGGATTTATCCAGTGTGCATTCGTGTTCCTCGGAACGCGGATGCGGGTGTGTATGCACAGTTGACGGAGAGACAGAGGCAGAGGATTCTCATTAGGGTTGTTGACCGTTGACAGTTGACTATTGACTTTTTGTTCAACCCTAATGAGAATATGATATGTGATTAACAATTATATTAATTAAGTATTATGGTGATATGGTTGTTGAGGGATTGACTTGTTGACTTTTGTTGACTTGTTGACCGGTTGACTAGGCTTGACTAGTTGACCATCATGATAACTATAGCTATCATTTCATGGCAAAGACTTTTGCTTGCTTGCTCTTTTGTGCAAAATGAGTGCATGAAATGATATGGCTATGGTTGCTTAAACCATCACATAATACTTGATTGATATGAGGTGTTATGATTGTTTTGGATTATGAGAGCCAAATGAGAAAAGTCTTCTCTCATTCTTTCTTGCTCATTCTCTCTCTTGTTCTTGAGCTCTCATCTTCCTCCTCTTGCTCTCCCTCTCTTGACTCTATGGTTCACTTGTCTCATGAGTTGAGAACCAAGAACCATAGATAAAATCCCATACAAACTCTTCTCTACTCACTCTAGTTCATAAGGTTTAGCAAACCGAGTGAACTAGTTTCTTCAAAGTTCGAAGAAGGAGCCAAAGGTTGAAGCTTTCAGGTGGATCTATCTTCGGCGTAAGGAGACGACGGGGAGAAGCCGATTCGGACGACCATCGAAGCTTGAAGACAAAGGAGTTCGAGAAAAAGAAAGGTATAACCCCCTAACCGAGTAGTTAGCAACTCGTAGTTAGGTTGTTAGTTAGATGTTTAACAAAGATCCGGTTTTGAGTCCATGTTACCACCTCTAGAAAATTGTTTTTCACCAAATTCCGCATGCCCGAAAGTACCGGGAGAGGTAGCATGGACTTACAGTGGTATCAGAGCCTAGTTAAACTCTATCTAACATGTTAGCAAAGTAGCTAGAAGATCGATCAAAGAAAAAGTCGCAAAACGAAGCCGATATGATAAGTTTCCGCCGATTTTTTTTCTGTTCAAAAATCGATAAATTTTATCTTAAAAATCGGCTCAGGCTTTTGTGTGATCACCCACGAAATTTGGTCCAACGATCGAGTCAAAGCGCCGCGGAAACGCGGCGGGAGCACGCTCCCGCCGCGGATCCGCGGCCGAGTTGACTCGGCCGAGGTCCAAGTTTGGTGCAGTGTTTTTCTGGGGTTGTTTTGCGATTTTTGGTATATATATTTTCTGCCCAGATTTTCCAGAACGAAAATTTTATTTTTGGGGTCCTGAAAATCCGTATTTTTGATCGAACTTCTAAAAGACTTTAGCTGACGGGTTTTTTCTGTAATGTGATATTTGTATTGAACGTCTGCTAATCGCTATATGTCGATTAGTGGGGGTTATACAAATCTGTGATCTGTAATGTTGCTGGAATGTGTATATGAATTCATTGGATTGTCGCGGGTGAATAGCCGGGGGTTGTGAGACGAGAGTTTTCTTTTCTTTCAATTCATGTAAATTTGTAAATTGATGTAATAATTATTTGTATGGCCGCACAACCGGGTCGGGGTTGTGGCCGTCATTATATAATTTCTTTTTACTGTTTTTGCTCCTAGGATAGACCCATGAAGGGGGTGCACAAACTACCGGGTATGCCGAAGTGCCGAGTGGCCTACTCACGGAGTTGAGGGAGGTTGCTTCGCTTCGGGTACTTGGCGGGTAGTTTGCCGCACCCGTAGGGGTCTTGGGTGGGGTTTTGGCTATTCACCGCAACCGTGTAATCTGCTTTTCGTTACAGGCTCGTACGAATTGCGGATTCCTAGTATATCCAATGTGTTCATATGTGATCTGAAATGGCTATCATTGCAATATATCTATATATGATATTATTTAGGCGTTGCTTATGTTTTACAGCCGCGCTAGCCCAGCCCCCGCTCTGTCGTTAGTTAAGTAACCTAACGGGTAATGACGGGGCCCCGTGGCGAATGCGAATGGCATAAGCGTACGTCATATTTTGGTTGTTTTCTGCAATGGTAGGATTAAATGATGGGACGCATTAAAAGAACTAATGCAAGAATATCACGCATTAAAAGAACTAATGCAAGAAAATAAACCAAGTTAAAATCGTTGGAACACTTTCGAAAAACCACTCGGTTCTTTTCAAAACAAACTTTTAAAATGCGGAGTTTGAGCCACTCTTTTTAAAAGCTATCTCGTTCCATCGACTATATCAAGTTCACTACGTTCACGGTTTAGCCAAAACCATTCGTAGCCCTCCGTCGTTTCACATGAATAGTCAATAGTATTCAAACTGTGTTTGTTGGCCAAAGTCAAGGCATAGTGATTGGTAGCTATTGGGTATTCATGTGCAGCATAGATAGATGCGTTGGTTTGGAACAGTCGTACTGCCTTGTTGGCCAAAGTCAAGGGTAGGTACGGGTGGATTCAAATTAACCTGGAGAACGACGGGTAGAACTTGACATGTGACTTATGATTTGTTGGCCAAAGTCAAGGTCATAAGAGCATGGGGCAAAAATCCACATCGGGAGTTTCAAAAGAACTGAAACTTGCTAGTGTTGCATACCATTTGGAGTGTGATGATTCTGGTAGGATTCCTTCAGTTTCGTCACGCGATGATATTTGGATCCCGATCCTACTGTGAGTATATGCTACTCCTCAGGAAATTTCTCACTAAACGATCAATGCTATAAACCTAGTAGGTGTCTAGAAAGGTGTTAGCGGGGCTACGCCCCCAGGGAAAAGAGGTTATTTAATTAAGGAACTTCGCGAAAGCGTTGGATAACCTCCCTCGAAGTACCGACACTAGCCTGGCTGAACGGTTAAGAAAGTATTGTACGGTGAGATTGATCCTGACCAATTCTTCCTTTTTGGTTTGAGGAGGGATTCGAGAAACAGTGGGAGCCATCCTGTTTAGACAAACTAAAAACCATTCTAAACTTGCAAGAGCATCATGCTGAGTGTTTCTTCTCTCTCTCCTAATTGCAGCGATCATTCGACATGACTGGACTTAAGTTACTTCTAGATAAAAACATACTGACAGGGCCAAACTACAAAGATTGGCTCAGGAATGTCAAGATGGCAATCACTTACGACAAGCTGGGGTATCTTCTTACCACCAAAGCTCCCCCTGTCCCTGGTCCCACTTCCAGCGTCGCGGATAAGGAAATCCGTAAGACTTGGGAGATTGATAGCGCGAAGGCCAAGTGCCTCGTACTTTCCTCTATGGACAACGAACATCAGAGGAGGCACGAGAATATAGACTTGGAATCCATATTTCTTCATACAAAAGAACTGTATGGAGAGCAATCTCGTATCGCAAGATACGAAGCGTCGAAAAAGTTATTTTCGGCAAGGATGGCCGTCGGATCATCAGTAGCAGAACACATGCTTAAGATGATCAGCTACATTGAGGAGCTCGCGGACCTAGGGACCACATTGGAGAGTGAGCTCTATACGGACTTGGTTCTCCAGTCCCTTCCTTCCACTTACGCCCAGTTTATACTGAACTTCAACTTACAAGAAAAAGAAGTTGAACTTTCAGAGCTCCTCAACATGCTGAGGAGCGCAGAGGGCACCCTACAGAAAGGTAGGGAAACATCCACTTTGTTTGTAGGAGGATCATCTTCTTCTAGGTCCAAGGCGAAAGCCAAGGGAAAGAAGAAGAAAGCCCCCGCCAAACCAAGGGGCGGTGTTAGTAAAGTGGATACGAAGGGAAAAGCTAAAGCAACAAAGAAGCGGGGAAGCTTGTGGATAAGTAAGAATGCTTCTATTGTCATAAGAAAGGACACTGGAAGAATGATTGCAGGGCCTGGAAGGCCAGAACACAGGAATTGAAGCAGGTTGCAGCTTCAGCTTCAGGTGTGTATGTTATTGAAAACTGTCTTTCAATAAACTCTACTTCCTGGGTATTGGATACCGGATCAGGATCTCATATCTGTAATTCTTTGCAGGCGTTGAGAAACCGTAGTGTTTTGAAAGCAGGTGACATGACCCTCAGAGTTGCGAACGGAGCTAGCATGGATGCTAAAGCCGTGGGGGACTATCACCTGGGAATGTCAGATGGACATGTTTTGGTTTTGCGTAATTGCTTTTTTGTACCCAACGCAACTTGTAATATCATTTCTGTATCTTTAGTTTCTAAAGAAGGTTATGAATTTGCGTTTGTAAGTAATGTTGTAAACATTCACCTTAATCAAGTTCTGATTGGGTCAGGTACATTAAGCAATGGTATATACGTATTAAACCAACCACAGATTTTCAATGTCCAGAATACACACAAAAGAAAGTCTCCGGAAATAAATCAGACTTTCTTGTAGCATTGTAGACTGGGTCACATCAATGAGAGAAGGTTGACGAAGTTACATATAGAAGGATATTTGAATGCGTTCGAATATCAATCGTATGCCACTTGTCAATCCTGTCTCAAAGGAAAGATGACAAAGACTCCGTTCACTGGACACGGAGTAAGAGCGAGCGAGCTCTTGGGACTCGTACACAGCGACGTGTGCGGTCCAATGTCTACACATGCGCGAAGCGGTTATTCTTACTTCATTACTTTTACGGATGACTTTTCGAGGTACGGTTATGTCTTCTTAATGAAACATAAGTCCGAAGCCTTTGGAAAATTCCAGGAATATAAGAATGAAGTAGAAAAACAGACCGGCAAAAGTATCAAGATTCTAAGATCGGATCGAGGTGGTGAATACTTAAGTGCCGAGTTCCTGGACTATTTAAAAGAGAATGGAATTCTCTCTCAGCTTACTTCTCCAAACACTCCGCAACATAACGGTGTATCGGAGAGACGGAACCGCACCCTATTGGATACGGTACGGTCCATGATTAGTAACGCTGAGTTACCGCGATCATTCTGGGGGTATGCGCTAGAATCAGCTGCATACCTTTTGAACCGAGTTCCAACTAAGACTGTGCCTACTACACCATATGAGATGTGGTGTGGGAAGAGACCCTATCTTAAGCACATTAAGACATGGGGATGTCCAGCTTTTGTTAAAAAGCAGCATGCGGACAAGCTCGAGGCACGCTCAGTACAGTGTAAGTTCGTGGGATATCCAAAGAACTCCAAGGGATATTTCTTCTACTGCGAAGAGGAACAAAAAGTTCTTGTTTCTCGTCATGCCTACTTCTTGGAAACTGAGTTTTTAGAAACCCAGATAAGTGGGAGCACAGTAGAACTGGAAGAAATTCCAGAACCACGAGCTATTACTGAAAGCTTAGTGGAACCAGAGGGTTCAAAAGAACAGGACATTCCTACGCCGCTCCGCAGGAGTAGTAGGAAGTCTCATCCGCCCGAGAGATACTACGGTTTTCTCATAGACAGGGATAGAGAGGATTACATCATAGATTATGATGACCCTACTAGCTTCCAGCAGGCCGTTCAGAGCGTTGACTCAGTAAAATGGCTGGATGCAATGCGGACCGAAATGGAGTCCATGTACACCAACAAAGTATGGACGTTGGACATTTCTCCAGACGGGGTAAAACCCGTAGGATGCAAGTGGATCTTCAAAAGGAAGATTGGTGTAGATGGACAGGTTGAGACCTATAAAGCTAGACTTGTTGCAAAGGGTTTCCGTCAAAGACCTGGCTTGGACTATGACGAAACCTTTTCTCCAGTGGCTATGCTGAAATCCATTCAGATCCTTCTTGCCATTGCTGCCTTCCATGATTATGAGATCTGGCAAATGGACGTAAAGACCGCTTTTCTAAATGGAAATTTAGAGGAGTGTGTCTATATGGACCAACCAGAGGGTTTCATTCAGAGTGGGAGCAGCGGAAAGGTGTGCAAGTTGCTTAAGTCCATCTATGGACTAAAGCAGGCATCGCGGAGTTGGAACATCTGTTTTGATGAGACGGTCAAGGAATTTGGCTTTATCAAAAATCCAGATGAACCATGCATCTATTGTAGATTTGTAGCAAGAACTGTAGTATTCCTCGTTTTGTACGTGGATGACATTCTCTTAATAGGAAATGACATTCCTATGCTACAATCTGTCAAGGGGTTCTTATCACACAGGTTCTCCATGAAAGACCTGGGTGATGCCTCATACATCCTGGGGATCCGGATCCATCGTGATAGATCCAAGAGGATATTAGGACTTTCACAGTCCAGGTACATCGACACCATAATGAAAAGATTCAGTATGGAAGATTCCAAGCGCGGTAACCTACCGGCTTGTCACGGGATCACCCTCTCTAAAGAGATGTCTCCCAAGACTGATTTGGAGAGGGATCGCATGTCTATTATACCCTACGCTTCTGCGGTAGGCTCTATAATGTATGCGATGTTGTGTACCAGACCGGATGTAGCTTATGCACTGAGTGTGGTAAGCCGGTATCAGTCAAACCCTGGGAAGAAACACTGGATAGCGGTAAAGAACATTCTCAAGTACCTAAGAAGGACTAAGGAGATGTTCTTGGTGTATGGCGGAAAAGACCTCCAGATCAAGGCCTTTGCTGACTCCAGCTTCCAGAGTGACAAGGATGATTCCAAGTCCATGTCGGGTTTTGTCTTTACCCTCAATAGAGGGGCGGTGTATTGGAAGAGTTCCAAACAGGAAACCGTTGCAGACTCGACGATGGAAGCGGAATACATCGCTGCATCTGATGCCGCAAAAGAAGCTATCTGGATGAGGAAGTTCTTGAAAGAGCTTCAGGTGGTTCCGTCCATTGTTGATCCAATACCTCTGTATTGCGACAACAACGGGGCTATAGCCTTAGCGAAGGAACCCAGGTCCCATCAGAGGTCCAGACACATCTTGAGGCGGTATCACCTGATCAGAGAGATCGTGGATCGCCAGGAGATCGAGGTTCGGAGAGTCGCTTCAGAAGATAACACTGCAGATCCATTCACCAAGGCCTTGCCCCAGACTCAGTTCGAGCGGCTGATCGAGATGATAGGTCTTCGATACGCCAGTACATGGCCTTAGTGCAAGTGGGAGATTGTTAGTGTATATGCCCTAGAGGCCATTACTGTATCATACTAGTTTGTATATTACTTAATGGAAGCTTGGGATATTCACCTTGTATATACAATCTTGCTCAAAATAGTAGTATGCTACTTGGTTTGTTTCTACTTCAATGTGTACATGTGTTTATTTTAGTATATCGCCTATACACATTAGTGGAGCCCTTAGGATCTTTGCTTGATTACCAGCGTTGTGATGGCAGTCACACTAGTGGGGCTGGGTAATCTATAAGCACATCCTTATGCAGGTCCCTGGTCGCAGGACTATCGAGACAGGGCATCGATACTCCGGAGTAGACTAGCGCATGCGCTTCTCATCCCAGTGTGGGAGACGGTCTGTCCCACAGCCGTCGGTATGTCGTACTTGAGATAGTATGCGGGTGCTCGTTGGGTTATGAGTACACTGGACAGGACTCGTCGGGAATTGACTAGTTGGTATTATGCCTATCGTCAGTTATCAGTTCCCAGGTGACATGAGTACAGCTTAGTTCGCTCACTTGACACTGTCACTTCGCCTCGAGTGTGTTCCCACTGTGCTTTGATTACTACCCTACCACGGCTCAAAGGAGTCATGCAAACAGGTGGTAGTTAGGTGCAGTCCCGAAGCACTTGGAGGCAGTGACGGTTAGACAGGATTCGTCTCTCTCGGTATTGGGGGTTGACATCGCGCTGTGTCTAGGAGAGCCATTACACGAGTAGTCCCTGGCCAGGGCAAACGAGATATACTGGTAGGCTTCCAGTGTTATCTCAGGGTGTTTTGGGCTTCACTCCGACACGACTTGTACCGCTATTGGGGGACTGACGTTTACCGCCCCCTAGGCCCGCCATGCGATGTATCAGACGAACAGACCGGACTGTACGGAGAATGTCACATTCAGGCTCAGTAGGAGTTCAGATGGGTTTCGCCTCGTCAGTCTTCTTGTTGGCATCTACCTGGGGACTGTTACGCACAGCTAGTGCCGCTTGCGGTCTGTGGTTAAACCCACTGCCAGCGTAGTGTCGAGTCTTTAGAGTCCCACACAGAAAGCTATTCGCCTTTAGGCAAAAGAGTAGAGGTCGCATGGTTTTGCGACAGGTCGCATGGTTTTGCGACAGGGTTCGGTCACATCCGTGCACTTGTGCACGTACAGTGTCCGGACAGTTTACACTAGCGGGCTTTGGTTTAAGCCAGATCCTAGTGTACCTTTTGGGATTGGATTTATCGAGTGTGCATTCGTGCTCCTCGGAACGCGGATGCGGGTGTGTATGCACAGTTGACGGAGAGACAGAGGCAGAGGATTCTCATTAGGGTTGTTGACCGTTGACAGTTGACTATTGACTTTTTGTTCAACCCTAATGAGAATATGATATGTGATTAACAATTATATTAATTAAGTATTATGGTGACATGGTTGTTGAGGGATTGACTTTGTTGACTTGTTGACTTTTGTTGACTTGTTCACTTTGTTGACCGGTTGACTAGGCTTGACTAGTTGACCATCATGATAACTATAGCTATCATTTCATGGCAAAGAGTTTTGCTTGCTTGCTCTTTTGTGCAAAATGAGTGCATGAACTGATATGGCTATGGTTGCTTAAACCATCACATAATACTTGATTGATATGAGGTGTTATGATTGTTTTGGATTATGAGAGCCAAATGAGAAAAGTCTTCTCTCATTCTTTCTTGCTCATTCTCTCTCTTGTTCTTGAGCTCTCATCTTCCTCCTCTTGCTCTCCCTCTCTTGACTCTATGGTTCACTTGTCTCATGAGTTGAGAACCAAGAACCATAAATAAAATCCCATACAAACTCTTCTCTACTCACTCTAGTTCACAAGGTTTAGCAAACCGAGTGAACTAGTTTCTTCAAAGTTCGAAGAAGGAGCCAAAGGTTGAAGCTTTCAGGTGGATCTATCTTCGGCGTAAGGAGACGACGGGGAGAAGCCGATTCGGACGACCATCGAAGCTTGAAGACGAAGGAGTTCGAGAAAAAGAAGGTATAACCCCCTAACCGAGTAGTTAGCAACTCGTAGTTAGGTTGTTAGTTAGATGTTTAACAAAGATCCGGTTTTGAGTCCATGTTACCACCTCTAGAAAATTGTTTTTCACCAAATTCTGCATGCCCGAAAGTACCAGGAGAGGTAGCATGGACTTACATCAGTATCCCGTCACCCTAGGGCAACCACAAACATATATACCGCGATTATTTGATTGCGGAAAAAACACGACACACGAAGTGTGGAGTGGAAAGAGGAAAAGTTCCCACTGGGCGTGCCAGAATCTGTTTACCACCGAAAGCCGGGAAAGACAGACGTCTTGCCTGCATTTGGGGTCAGATGCTATTTGGATTTATCCTCCCACCTCTCCGTAGATGCCAAGTTGATTTATGGCACCGTGTATCGGAGGTTTGGACGGATGCGGCCATTGTAGCAGACTTCGTCAGATTCCCCCTCGTTGTGAGGGGTTTTTGATTGTGGGGATGCTCTTCCCTGCATGCGCAAGCCCCTGCAGTAAATTACGTTACCGCATCGCGGTAACCACTTTCTCCATCTCCGAAAGGTCACTTCATGTCGTGTGTGTTTGTGTTTGTTTTGGTTGCCCGTGGATTGTATACGGAGACTAATTTATGTTGCCGCCCGTAGGGCGTGGATTAGTCCAAATCCATATATTCTTAGATTTGGGTTTGGTTTGATTTAAGGATCGTTAACCTTATTTGAGATTAAGATCAACTTAAATTTTGTTGAGGATACGTTAGTCAAATTTTAGACTAAGATCTACTCAACAGGATTTTGGGATCATTCAGACCCAACAAGAGAGCATTTGGGCTCCATTGTTTTAGTTTAAGGACGTTACGGTCCGTTGGTAGTTTAAGGACGTTTCAGTCTATAGCTAGTTTAAGGACGTTGCGGTCCATTGGGATATGCTCATCGGTTTGGGAGTGCACTAAAGAGTTATTGGTTGTCGGGACCCTCGACCTCTCCGAAGACGTTGAAGAATTACAACAACATGTATAAGAGGTGTGGAGAGATGTACCCTTGAACCAAATTCCAGATTAAGGGGAGAGATCATGGTGGACCATCTAAGAATCATTAGTCATATTTGGAAGACTAAGATCAACTTAGGAGATGTGTGATGGAAATCATTCTGGTCAATTAGTTTGGGAAGTCAGGAGCATAGAGGCTCAGTCTATTTGGAGATCCAAGACGTTTTATCTCAGGAGGACTTAGCCAGGTTTGGGGCTGAAGTTGACTTCTTATAGTGTTAAACACTAATATATGCCCGGTGCTCACGTTCTCTCACGTGAGTCTCTACAGCAGTGTTAGACACTGAAACTTGGGGCGCTCACGTGTGGCACGTGAGGCGCTTGGTGCCAGGCGCCAGGCGTTGGACACTGGTTTATGAGTGCAGAGCACTTTATGCTGAATAGCGCCCACATGAGGGGCGCATGGGGCGCTTGGCACTGAGCGCCAACCCCTAAGTGCTAAGCACTCTTTATTAAGCGGCGCCCACGTGACTGGCATGTGAGGCGCTTGGCGCTGAGCGCCAACCACTGAGTGCTAAGCACTCTTTATTGAGCATCGCCCACGTGAGGGGCACGTGGGGCGCTTGGCGCTAATTTTTCTTCGTGTATTATGTTCTAAAGAGTTCAATTCTATGTTCTTCTCTGGATCTTCGATCCCCAAGAACAAATTCATCCCCATGAGAATTAAATTCTCATTTGTGGGAGACTTGTCTCATGGATCTCAGATCCAGAGAAAGAACTATGTTCTTTTATGAGGGTTAAACCCATAGATATGCAGATGAGATGCTATGATCTCTATTACTTTTATTTATCTTGAAGAAAGTTCTTCTTCTTTCTTCTCTCTTAAAGATTTCTTTTATTGCTTGCTTTTCTTTTTGAACTTGAAGTTTATGGGGGGGTTCCGCTGTCCAAGACTTGAAGTCTTAAGGCCTTTATATAGTGGAGGCAAGTTTGTTGATTTAGTTAAAGAAATCTCTCATTGAGAGATCATTAATTGATTTGGGGATTTTATCCACCGTTGGATCTTTGATCCAAGGACTTCTGTTTTACAGAAGATATTTTTCTTGTTTTTAACAAAATTGGGGAAATATTTTCCAATACAGAGCTTATTCTGTAGCTTGATGATTTTTAATCACCATTGGATTTTTAATCCAACGGCGCTCTGTTTACAGAGAATGATCTTTCTCGTTTAGAAAGATTTGAGAAATATTTCCTCAATAGAATTTAATTCTGTATTTTTATGATTCATCATCTCCGTTGGATTTTTAATCCAATGGCAGAGAACTTTTAGTTCTAACGGCGCCCTCGGGCAAGGCACGTGAGGCGCTGCCTCAGAGATTTTAACTCTCGGCGCTGGCGCCGTCGTGCGAGGCACGTGAGGCGCTGGCGCCGTCGTGCGAGGCACGTAAGGCTCTGGCGCTGTCGTGCGAGGCACGTGAGGTGCTTCCTCAGAGCTTTCTGTAAGTCGATGTACAACACCCCAATACTTGTGGGGAGGCGGAAATATGAAAAACGATCTTGTTCTTTGGTTAAACATCGACTAACCGCATGAATCGTTTGCTAAACAATACTTAACAAAACCTATAGAGTTCTAAACTACTATGTTAAGAGATTATACCAAACGGTTCTATTCCTTCGTCTTTACGTTATCTACGGCCTCTTTGGATCTCCACGTGCTCCTCGGCTTCCTTCCGTGATAGACGATCCACCCGAGAACCCTAATCCAAGCTATAACCTCTAAACTTGAGGTTACTTAGTTTCTCTAGTTGCTAAATAGAGTAGCTAAGGTAATGTAGAGATAGGTTATGGAGTAATTAGTCTTTCCTAATACTTGTTCTCAACTCATGAGTGGTAGGATTAGGGTTTGGTGAAGGAGAGAGCTTGAAGAGAGAGAATGAGAAGATGATAATGATAATAATAATAATAATGAAATAGCTTCTCACTTGATATATGAAACATAATGAATTAAAAAGAAATGAATAATATGAGATTACTCATCATGTTTCATAAATGCAAGTGGGTGATTCATTATGTGAGTCATTAAGCATTTAATAATGCATTAATGACATGATGAATCACTCACAATGAGTCACTAAATCATTAAATGATAATGCCACCTCTCCCTCCAAGTCACATCCTTCTAGAAGCTTCTCCGAAAATTACGAGAACGCCCCTCTCATCCATGAAAACACGGAAAAACTTTAGACTGTATAAATCCAATAACCTGATAATAGATTCTAGCTTAAACCAAAGCCGGCTAGTAAAAACTGTCCGAATGTCGTACGTGCGTTCAAACACGTATGCGTCCGAACCTTTGTCGTAAAACCATACGACCTATATATCTTTTCGCCTGGGTTTGGGAAATCTCTGTGTGGGACTCTAAAGACTCAACTACTACGCTGGCAGTGGGTTTAACCACAGACCGCAAGCGGCACTAGCTGTACGTAACGGTCCCCAGGTAGTTGTCGATAAGAAAGCCGATGAGGTAACCCATCTGAAATCCTACTGAGCCTGTCCGTGACAATATCCGCGCAGTCCAGTCTGTTCGTCTATGAGTATCGCATGTATGGTCTAGGGAGGTGGTGGACGTCAGACCCCTAATAACCGTACAAGTCATGTCGGTATGGCTCTATCACCATCCGAGAATCTACTGATCAGTCCATCAGTAATTCTCAATCAGCTCTGGCCAGGGACTTATGGTAATGACCAACCGACCACAGTGCGATATCAACTCCCTATACCGGGAGAGACGAATCCCTAACAGTCGCTCACTGCCTCCACGTGGCTCGGGACTGTGCCCAACTAAAACCTGTTTGCATGACTCCTTTGAGCCGTGGTAGGGTAATAATCAAAGCACAGTGGGAACTCACACGAGACAAATGATGACTTTAAGTCAACAGACTATCTGCACACATGTCACCTGAGAACTGCTATCTGACATTAGGTATAATACCATCCAGTCAGTTCTCGGCGAGTCCTGTCCGGTGTACTCACACCCAGTGAGCATCTGTATATAATCTTAGGTGCACACCACCAATGGCTGCGGGACCAATCCATCGCCCCTCGTCAGGGTCTAGATATGTATACACTAGTCTACTCCGGAGTATCGATGCCCAGTCTCGATATTCCTGCGACTAGGGACATCTAAGGATGTGCCTATTGACTATCCAGCTCCCACTAGTATGACTGCCATTACAACGCCGGTAGTCAGACAAACATCCTATGGGCTTTATCAACATGAATATATAAATGAATACAACACAAAATATATCATATGTTAAGATAAAGACAAACCAAATAGCGCACTATCATATCAAGCAAGACTGTCATGTACATACATATCCCAAGCTTCCTATACAATGTAGGCCTCTAGGGCATATATATCCAACAATCTCCCACTTGCACTAAGGCCTATAATTGGCGCAATGAGTACCCACTATCTGCACTAGATCCAGTGGCTGGCGTACCGCATGCCCAACATCTCAAACAGACTCTCAAACTGGACTTGAGGGATGGCCTTGGTGAATGGATCTGCCGTGTTGTCTTTTGTATCTACTCTCCGTACCTCGATCTCCCGACGATCCACGATCTCCCTGATCAGGTGAAACCGCCTTAAGATATGCCTGGATTTCTGATGGGACCTTAGTTCCTTCGCTAATGCTACAGCCCCATTGTTATCACAATACAAAGGTATTGGATTGGCAATGGACGGAACCACTTGAAGTTCAGAAATGAACTTCTTTATCCAGACAGCCTCTTTTGCAGCTTCACTAGCAGCTATATACTCAGCCTCCATAGTTGAGTCTGCGACGGTATCCTGTTTGGAACTCCTCCAACTTACTGCCCCTCTATTGAGGGTAAACACAAAACCCGAAATGAGTTTAGAATCATCTTTGTCACTTTGGAAGCCGGAGTCGGTAAAAACCTCTACCTGGAGGTCCCCATTACCGTAAATCAAGAACATCTCCTTAGTTCTTCTCAGGTACTTGAGAATGTTCTTTACCGCTATCCAATGTTTCTTACCTAGGTCCGACTGATACCTGCTTACCATACTAAGTGCGTAAGCTACATCCGGCCTGGTACATAACATCGCATACATTATAGATCCTACCGCCGAAGCGTAGGGTATAATGCCCATGCGAGCCCTCTCTTCATCAGTCTTTGGAGACATCTCTTTGGAGAGGGTGATTCCGTGACAAGCGGGCATATTGCCGCGCTTGGAATCTTCCATACTAAATCTCTTTAGTATAGTGTCTATATACCTGGACTGTGAAAGTCCCAACGTTCTATTAGATCTATCACGATAGATCTTAATGCCCAGAATGTATGATGCATCTCCCAAGTCTTTCATGGAGAATTTCTGTGACAAGAAGAGCTTTACTGATTATAGTATAAGGATATCATTCCCTATCAGTAGTATGTCGTCGACGTACAAAACGAGGAAGACTACTGCTCCTTCTACAATCTTCCTATAAATACATGGTTCATCTACATTTTTGATAAAGTCAAATTCCTTGACTGTCTCATCAAAGCAGATGTTCCAACTCCGCGATGCTTGCTTTAACCCATAAATGGATTTAAGTAATTTGCACACTCTTCCGCTACTCCCACTGTCTAAGAAACCTTCTGGTTGATCCATGTAAACACTCTCTTCTAGATGTCCATTTAGAAAAAGCTGTTTTTACATCCACTTGCCAGATTTCATAGTCATGGAAGGAAGCAATGGCAAGCATGATCCGAATGGATTTAAGCATAGCTACTGGTGAAAAAGTTTCATCATAGTCCAATCCTGGTCTTTGACGAAAACCTTTTTCTACTAGTCTAGCTTTGTAGGTTTCCACTTGTCCAAATGTACGAATCTTCTTTTTGAAGATCCATTTGCACCCAACTGGTTTTACCCCAGGAGAAGCAACTTCTAAAGTCCATACTTTATTGGTGTACATGGATTCCATTTCGGATCTCATAGCATCCAGCCACTTCACTGAGTCGCTACTCGTGATAGCCTGCTGAAAACTAGTAGGCTCATCATCATCGATGATGCAATCCTCTCGATCCCATCAAGAAGAAAACCATAGTATCTTTCAGGAGGATGAGAAAGCCTACTAGATCTGCAGAGTGGCGTTGGTTCGTCATATTCTATTGAAATCTGAGATTCTTCTAAGTCATCGGTTGCAGTTTGAGGTTCTGGAATTTCTTCCAGTTCTACCGCGCTCCCACTAATTTCTTTTGCAAGAAATTCGCTTTCTAAGAAGACAATGTGGCGAGTGACAAACACCTTTTGTTCTTCAGTGTGGTAGACCATATACCCCCTTGAATGCTTGGGGTATCCTACAAACTTGCACAAAACCGATCGTGCCTCGAGCTTGTCCGGATTATGATTCTTAACATATACCGGACACTCCCATATCTTGATATAGTTAAGATATGGTCTCTTCCCGCTCCACATTTCATATGGAGTGGTAGGCACGGACTTAGTCGGAACTCTATTTAATAGGTATGCTGCTGATTCTAGAGCAAATCCCCAGAACGAAAGTGGCAACTCAGCACTACTCATCATTGAACGCACCATGTCTAACAGAGTGCGATTCCTCCTTTCTGATACACCATTATGCTGAGGTGTATAAGGTGCAGTAAGCTGAGAGAGAATTCCATTCTCTTTTAAGTATTCAAGGAAACTGGTACTTAAGTATTCTCCACCTCGATCAGATCGAAGTGTCTTGATGCTTTTACCAATCTGTTTTTCTACTTCATTTTTATACTCCTTAAACTTCTCAAAGGCCTCGGATATATGTTTCATTAAGAATATATGTCCATACCTAGAGAAGTCATCAGTAAAAGTTATGAAGTAGGAGTGATCACTTCGTGCATGTGTAGACATTGGACCACATACATCACTGTGTATAAGTCCCAAGAGTTGTGTGGCTCTTTCTCCGTGTCCGGTGAACGGAGATTTGGTCATTTTTCCTTTGATACATGATTGACAAGTTGCATATGATGAATATTCAAACGGATCTAGATATCCATCTTTATGTAACTTAGTCAACCTTGTTTCGTTTATATGACCAAGTCTACAATGCCATAGGAAGGCTTGATTTGAATCTAGAGCCTTTCTTTAACGTGGTTTTTGTATATTGAAAATTTGAGGTTGATTAAGTATGTATATGCCGTTTTCCAGTGTGCCAAACCCAATCAGTTCTTGATTTAGGAGAATGTTCATGACATTTCTTTCAAACGCAAAATTATATCCTTTATTAGACAACAAAGATACTGATATAATATTACACAACATACTGGGAATACAAAAACAGCTGTACAATACCAAAATGTGTCCACTATTCAACCCTAGGTGATATTCCCCTATTGCAACTGCATCTACATGCATTCCATTGCCCATCCGGAGAGTCATATCACCTGCCCCTAGTACTCTACTATTTCTCAGATCCTGCACAGAATTACAGATGTGAGAACCAGAACCGGTATCAAGTACCCATGAAGTAGAGTTTACTGAAAGACAATTTTCGATTACGAACACACCTGAAGCAGAAGCAACAGCTTGCTTCATGTCCTTGGCTTTAAAGGCCAAACAGTCCTTCTTCCAGTGCCCTTGGTTGTGACAATAGAAGCACTCGTTCTTTTCTTCCTTCACCCTTCCTGCCTTGTTCGTTCCCTGCACCTTCTTGACCCCACCCTTCGGTTTGGTGGCTTTCATCTTCTTCTTCCCTTTAGCTTTCGCTTTAGATTTAGAAGAGGATGATTGGCCGACATACAGAACGGGGGTCTTCTCCTTTTTCAAGGAGGTCTCTGCTACCCTCAACATGTTGAGGAGCTTTGGAAGATCAGCTTCCATCTCGTGCATATTGAAGTTCAGCACGAACTGAGAGAAGGTGTGGGGAAGGGGCTACAAAATCAAGTCGATATACAAATCATTCTCTAGCACGCATCCCAGGTTTGCGAGTTCCTCAATGAGGGTGATCATTTTGAGGACGTGCTCTCCAACAGGCGATCCTGGAGCTAACCTCATCTGGAAGAGTTTCCTTGAGGTTTCGTACCTCGCGATACGGGAGTGTTCACCATACAATTCCTTGCAATGGAGGAATATGGATACAATATCCATACTCTCGTGCTGTTTCTGGAGTTCATTATTCATGGATGCCAACACGATACACTTAGCTCGCTCACAGTCTAGATCCCAGGTTTTGCGAACTTCCTTGTCCGCAACTGAGGAATCTGGTCCTGGGATAAGGGGAAGAACAACGGTGGTAACATATGCAACTTTGTCATAAGTCAGCGCAATATTGACGTTCCTTAGCCAATCTTTATAGTTCTGCCCGGTCAGTATATTCTTTTCAAGTAATAGTTTAAGTCCAGTCATTGTAGCTGCTAGAGAGAGAGAAAAGAAACACTCAGCATATGCTCTTGCAAGTTTAGATTGGTTATTAATTTATCTAAACAGGATGGCTCCCACTGTTTCCTCAAATCCTTCTTCAAAACCTAAAAGAAGAACTAGTCAGGTTTTAATCATACGTTACAATACTTGCTTAACCTTTCAGCCAAGCTGGTGTTGGTACTTCGAGGGAGGTTTTCCAACGCTTTCGCGAAGTTCCTTAATTAAAGAACCTCTTTTCCCTGGAGGCGTAGCCCCTCTAACACCTTTCTAGGCACCTACTTGGTTTATAGCATTGATTGTTAAGTGAGAGAAATTCCCGAGAGTAATCCTATTCATCAGTGGGATCAGGATCCAACTATCATTGCATGATGCCCTAGATGGAAGCCACTCTAATCACCACACTCCAGAAGGTATGCTAAATCTGCAAGTTTCCTTTATGTTTGAAACTCCCAATGTGATTTTTACCCCAAGCTCTTATAGACCTTGACGTAGGCCAACAAGTCATAAGACGCAAGTCAAGTTCTACCCGTCGTTGTCCTGATCAATTTAAATACATCGTACAAGCCCTTGACGTAGGCCAACAAGGTGTACGTCTGTATTAAACTAATGCATCTATCTATGCAACAAATAGGCACACACACTGCTACCATACACTATGCCTTGACGTAGGCCAACAAGCATAGCATGAATAGGATGTGCTGTCTATCTGAAACGACGGAGGGTTACGGCTGGTTTTTGGCAAAAAAACCGTTAACGTAGTGAACTTGATTTGATCGAAGGAACTAAGATAGCTTTTATTAAAAGGAGTGGTTTAAGCTCCGCATTTAAAATTTGCTTTTTCAAGAAAACCGAGTGGTTTTTAGAAATTGTTCCAACGATTTTGTTTAGGTTTTATTTTCCTTTGCATTAAAAATAATGCGTCCCATCTTTAACCTATCATTACAGATAACAACGAAAATACAACGTCCTCTTATGCCATCCGCATTCGCCACGGGGTTCCGTCATCACCCGTTAGGTTACTTAACTAACGACAGAGCGGGAGCTGGGCTAGCGCAGGTGTAAAACATAAGCGACGTCTAAATAGCTATCATATATAGATATTGTATATTCGTCAGACGTAATAATAGGCATTCCAGATCACAGATAAACAATATTGGATTTGCAAGCAATCCGCATTTCTTTCGAGCCTACAATGAAAGATGGATTACACAGTTGTGATGAATAGCTATTTTACCCCACCCCAGACCCCTACGGGTACGGAAAACTACCCGCCAAGTACCAGAAGTGAAGCGGTCTACCTCAACACTTCAAAATACCCGGTAGTTTGTGTACCCCACCTTGGGTCTATCCTAGAAGCAAAAAACAGTAAAAAGAATAATACAACGGTGGCTACAACCGCAACCTGGATGTGCCCCGCAAAATAATATTACAACTTATTACAATTACATCGAATGAATTAATACAATAACCCATCACAAAACCCGGCTAATCACCACAACAGTCTAATACAGTTTATATACACAAACATTTATATATAACATCACAGATATGTGCAACCCCCTGCCAACCGACATACTAGCAGTTAGGTGAGGTTTACGAACACATAAAACATTTCACAGATATAATCAAACATGCAAACACCGTATAATTTCGATCGATTAAACACTTTTAATTTTGCTCCAATACTTCTCTGTAAATCTGAAACCTGAGCAAAAATTAAAAAATACCAGAAAATCCCAAATATCACAAAGAAGGCACAGAAGAAAAATGGGCTGAATCGGCCCCAACTCGGCGGCGGAACCGCGGCGGATCGGTGGGATCGGCCACGGTTCCGCGGCGCTTTGGCCGATTCAGGATACCATTTTTCTTGTGTGTTCTTATATTATCATTCTGGTCATTCTGGAGGTCCCTGAAAAATTTTTGGACATCATTTAAAATTCGACAGAAACTCCATGATCTCGGGGTTTTTCCGGTTTGTTTTTTCGTTCGAAATTCATATAATTTTGCAAGTGTGTTAATTATTGTTTAGTTAGGCTCTGATACCACTGTAAGTCAATGTACAACACCCCAATACTTGTGGGGAGGCGGAAATATGAAAAACGATCTTGTTCTTTGGTTGAACATCGACTAACCGCATGAATCGTTTGCTAAACAATACTTAACAAAACCTATAGAGTTCTAAACTACTATGTTAAGAGATTATACCAAACGGTTCTATTCCTTCGTCTTTACGTTATCTACGGCCTCTTTGGATCTCCATGTGCTCCTCGGCTTCCTTCCGTCATAGACGATCCACCCGAGAACCCTAATCCAAGCTATAACCTCTAAACTTGAGGTTACTTAGTTTCTCTAGTTGCTAAATAGAGTAGCTAAGGTAATGTAGAGATAGGTTATGGAGTAATTAGTCTTTCCTAATCCTTGTTCTCAACTCATGAGTGGTAGGTTTAGGGTTTGGTGAAGGAGAGAGCTTGAAGAGAGAGAATGAGAAGATGATAATGATAATAATAATAATAATGAAATAGCTTCTCACTTGATATATGAAACATAATGAATTAAAAAGAAATGAATAATATGAGATTATTCATCATGTTTCATAAATGCAAGTGGGTGATTCATTATGTGAGTCATTAAGCATTTAATAATGCATTAATGACATGATGAATCACTCACAATGAGTCACTAAATCATTAAATGATAATGCCACCTCTCCCTCCAAGTCACATCCTTCTAAAAGCTTCTCCGAAAATTACGAGAACGCCCCTCTCATCCATGAAAATACGGAAAAACTTTATACTGTATAAATCCAATAACCTGATACTAGAATCTGGCTTAAACCAAAGCCGGCTAGTAAAAAATGTCCGAATGTCGTACGTGCGTTCAAACACGTATGCGTCCGAACCTTTGTCGTAAAACCATACGACCTCTATATCTTTTCGCCTGGGTTTGGGAAATCTCTGTGTGGGACTCTAAAGACTCAACTACTACGCTGGCAGTAGGTTTAACCACAGACCGCAAGCGGCACTAGCTGTACGTAACGGTCCCCAGGTAGTTGTCGATAAGAAAGTCGATGAGGTAACCCATCTGAAATCCTACTGAGCCTGTCCGTGACAATATCCGCGCAGTCCGGTCTGTTCGTCTAAGAGTATCGCATGTATGGTCTAGGGAGGTGGTGGACGTCAGACCCCTAATAACCGTACAAGTCGTGTCGGTATGGCTCTATCACCATCCGAGAATCTACTAATCAGTCCATCAGTAATTCTCAATCAGCCCTGGCCAGGGACTTATGGTAATGACCAACCGACCACAGTACGATATCAACTCCCTATAACGGGAGAGACGAATCCCTAACAGTCGCCCACTGCCTCCACGTGGCTCGGGACTGTGCCCAACTAAAACCTGTTTGCACGACTCTTTTGAGCCGTGGTAGGGTAATAATCAAAGCACAGTGGGAACTCACACGAGACAAATGATGACTTTAAGTCAACAGACTATCTGCACACATGTCACCTGAGAACTGCTATCTGACGTTAGGTATAATACCATCCAGTCAGTTCTCGGCGAGTCCTGTCCGGTGTACTCACACCCAGTGAGCATCTGTATACAATCTTAGGTGCACACCACCAATGGCTGCGGGACCAATCCATCGCCCCTCGTCAGGGTCTAGATATGTATACACTAGTCTACTCCGGAGTATCGATGCCCAGTCTCGATACTCCTGCGACTAGGGACATCTAAGGATGTGCCTATTGACTATCCAGCTCCCACTAGTATGACTGCCATCACAACGCCGGTAGTCAGGCAAACATCCTATGGGCTTTATCAACATGAATATATAAATGAATACAACACAAAATATATCATATGTTAAGATAAAGACAAACCAAATAGCGCACTATCATATCAAGCAAGACTGTCATGTACATACATATCCCAAGCTTCCTATACAATGTAGGCCTCTAGGGCATATATATCCAACACTTTTAACTCTCGGCGCCGGCGCCCTCATGCGTGGCACGTGAGGCGCTGCCTCTTTTTAAATTTTAAACAGAGCCTTTCTATTTTATTATTGGGGGGAAACAAATGCCCCCCCACCGTTGCGCTCACGTGGCTCACACGTGAGTGCATCAATGGCAGCTTTTCCACCGTTGGCTCTGGCAAGTGTGGCCCGTAGATAGTCCATCTTGACCTCCTTGTAGGGCAGCGATGGCTTAGGAAACAGGTTCGGATCTGCCGCCTAAGACTTTTCAACTTTATGTACCGTAAGGGTCTCATAAATACTTTTCTCCCTACGAGTCGAGAGGATCCCGTAGGTGTATTTTCTCCTTTAGGAGTCGTGAGGACTCCTAAGTGCATTTTCTCTTGAAAGTCGTAAGGATGTCACAAGGGAATTTTCGCCCTTACCAGTCGAGAGGACTCGTAAGTGGTTGTTTCCCTCCTTGTCGATATTCGACTTTGGAGAGTGTGGCCCGTGAATAGTATGAAATAGTCCATCTTAGACCGACTTGCAGGGCCCCCGTGCTTAGGAAACGGGTCCTTATACCCGTTGCCTAAGGCTTTTCCCTACGAGTCGAGACGAGTCGAGAAGTTCTCGCAGGAACATTATTTTCCCCACGAGTCGAGAAGAATCGAGAATTTCTCACAAGGATGTCATAACGTCACAGTTAACTCCTGCTAATAGTAGTCCGTTAGGGTCTGTGGTACTAGGGTTTTTTACCCGTCGTACCGTCGCGTTGGCCGATGTATTCCTCGATATGCAATTTTGCTGTTCGAGTAGCCCCGCGACTGTCGTGTCTCTGATACCTTCGGGGGCTAGACAAGACGTCTTCAAGTAATCTTCCAGGTGATAGTACCGTCGAAAGAGCAAGCGTTAGGGATATTCCATGTCGCTTTTTACTTGAGGTTAGGCTCAGTTTGGGAACCCCGATGAGTCATGACCACTCCGCGCTGGAGTGGGATGATCTCCGATAGGCTTTCAGGCCTCATTTAAGTTGCCGTCAAGTCCCTGAAGCTAGGGATCTTCCTTTGCTTCGCTTGTTGACATTGTGTCTGCAATATGGCGACGAATGTCAAGGTTGTCTCTGGGTTGTCTGTGAACCATCGAGATTTGGAAATAGGGGACTTTGCCATGGCTCTGTTTGTTGATGTCGTGTATGCATCCTGCTGGGGGGAGGAAGAACACTGTTGTTGACCTCTAGGCTGTAGATGTTGCAGTCGAGACTTAGAACTAGGGACTCTGCCATGGCTCCGAGGTAATCTCTAGGTTGTCTATGAACCGTCGAGATTTGGAACTAGGGGACTCTGCCATCGCTCCGAGGCAGTCTCTAGGTTGTCCGTGAACTATCAAGATTTGGAACTAGGGGACTTTGCCATGGATCCGTTTATTGATGTCGCGTCTGTATCCTGCTGGAGGGAGGAAGAACGTTGTTGTTGATCTCTAGGCTGTAGATGTTGCCGTCGAGACTTGGAACTAGGGACTCTGCCATGGCTCCGAGGTAGTCTCTAGGTTGTCCGTGAACCGTCGAGATTTGGAACTAGGGGACTTTGCCATGGCTCCGTTTGTTGATGTCGCGTTTGTATCCTGATGGAGGGAGGAAGAACGCTGTTGTTGATGTTGGAGATAGTGCACTCAGAGTCAATTATTGGATCGCAGGTACGTGATTGCAATGATTGCGGAGGACCTATACCGGTAAGACAGTCTTACTCGGGATGATAGAATGCTATCCGGTTTGCCTTTATCAGTCGTGTACAGGTTCAGGTGACTGATCACTGTTACACTTTGATAGAGCCCTTAGGATCTTGCTTTACTACCAACAGTATGATGGCGATCATATACGTGAGAGTTGGGTGGTTTATAAGCATATCCTTAATTGTGGTCCCTAGTCGTGGGAGTTTCGAGACAGGGCATCGATACTCCGGAGTAGACTAGTGTATACAGTCGAGACCCCGACGAGGGGCGGTGGCCGGTCTCACAAGCCACTGGTGTCAGTTAGATAACCTAAGATGTATACAGGTGCTCATTGGGATATGAGTACACCGGACAGGACTCGTCGGGAACCTGCTAGTTGGTATTATACATATCGTCAGATAGCAGTTCCCTGGTGACATGTGTACAGGTTAGTTCATCGACCTGAGGTCGTCATTTGTCTCGTGTGAGTTCCCACTGTGCTTTGATTTCTACCCTACCACGGCTCAAAGGAGTCATGCAAACAAGTAGTTTTTGGGTACAGTTCCGAGCCACATGGAGGCACGTGAGCGGATCGGCAGGGGATTCGTCTCTCCCGGTATTGGGGGTGAGATCGTGCTGTGTCTAGGAGAGCCATTACACAAAGCCTACGGCCGTAGCAGGAGATTTTCCGGTAGGTACTCCAGTAGTATCTCAGGGTGTTTTTAGGCTACACTCCGACACGACTTATACTGCTATTGGGGGTCTGACGTTACTAGCCCCCTAAGAAGATATGCGATACTCATAGACGAACGGACCGGACTGTATATACATTGTCACTGTTAGGCTTAGTAGGGTTTCCGGATGAGTTCGCTCATCAGCCTCCCTTGAGGTCAGTCCATGGGCAGCCGTTACGCACAGCTAGGGCCGCTGACGGCTTGTGGTTAAACCCACTGCCAGGGTACTGACGAGTCATTAGAGTTCCCCACAGACAGTTTCCTAAGTTCGGGCGAAACGTTGTAGAGGCCGTATGGTTTTATGGCAGGGTTCGGAAAATGCACGTGTGTATACGCACGTGTCATATTTCGGGCAGATAATACTGGTGGGCTTTGGTTTAAGCCGGATCCGAGTATTATGCTGTGTAGATATAATATCTTTGTCTCAGTTGCATTTGTATTCGGTCGTAATACAAATGCGGGTATGTTTATACTGTTACGGGGTTGTCCTGAAATTCGTTTCAGGATCACTTTTGGAGGTTGCCAGTTTCCTGTTTTCTATCACCCGTCTTTATCATTCGGTTAAAGACGGATTTATCTTTTCTTGAGATGGGTGTGGAAGCTTCTAGGATGATGAGCTGGCTTGTGACTCATCTTGGCATTAATTAGTTGATGACTAGTTTAGGTGACTCATTGTTTCATTAATGTGTTCACACAAGGTGTCATTAGTGAGTCATGTTTTCATTTATGGTTATGATAAGCTTCATGTTTATAGTCACCCTCCTTCCTTGCTCCTACACTCACCCTCCTCCTTCCCTATAAGTGGCCGGCCCCTCATGGTGAAGGATTGATAATTGTTGTTTTAAAAAGATGATAGTTTGTGGTGTATGGAAATTTCATAGCTTCTTTCATTCCATCACCCGATTCGAGTGGCAACTTCATTAACTGTTCGTCCACGGCTTTGGACGAAGTGAGTCAAAGTATTCTACTCATTCTCTACATCAATCTTGGTCGTCTCTTTTAGCAAACTTGATGACTGAATTGCCTCGAGTCAGAGGCGGGAGCCCGTTTAAAGATCCGTTGACGTGGTAACACCTGGACGAGGAGATCGGAGATCGACGAGAACGGAGCAGCCGCAACAGAGCGTGGGATGATGGTTAAAGAACGAAGGACTCGGATCGTTCGGTATAACCTTTCTACCCTCTTTACAGTTTGTTAGTTTAGAAATAATGGCAGATCCGGGTTATAGTATACGATAGCACCAGTTAAAAAGTTTTTGTTCCGCATTTGGCGTCTGTTGACGGCCGGGGCGCTACCGTAGACTTACAGTGGTATCAGAGCCTCACCATTATGCTTTACTAACTTGTGCCAACGCGTTTAAAATATCGATCAGACCAAATATCAAAAACTACAACTTTTCAATTCCGAGTTTCTGTCGATTTTAAAATGGTTCTAAAAATAATTTTACACATCACAGAAAATTCAACAGGCTTTTCTAAGCACGTGGTACAAATTTGGGCACGTGACCCTACAAGAACGCCACGGAATCGCGGTCAAACCTAAGGTTTGACCGCGCATCCGCGGCCATTCTGTGTGATCATTGCTCTAAATTTGCACAGTGGCTTCTTATGTGGAAATTGTGGTTTTTGGTATATATCTTTTGGGCCCAGATTTTGTTACTGTACAGCAGATGTACGTGGGACCCACTTCGTGATATTTAGTCGATCAAAATTTAAACATGTTAGTTTACAGTACTTACATTATATCTCCGACTGTGAATGTCATTTGATCGGCAAACCGCCTCTGATTGCTATAGTTCGTTTAGACGGGTTTGCGAACGTGACATTCGCGATGATGTTCTGTGTTGTGCTGTAATGTTGCGGATTTGTCGTGATGGATAACAGTGTGCAATGGTAGTGCAGTTTAAATTTATTTGTACATTTGATATTGCGGGACGAGCGTCCAACATGTGGACTGTCGTTACTGCCTGTGGTATAATATTCTTTTAGGGCACGACCGGGCTGAGGTCGATGTAACCGTTGTACATATTTTTCATTTCTGTACTAGGTTTTACCCCGCGACGGAGTGCACGGATAGCCGGGTTCTGGAGGGCAAAGGGTCCGCATCTTATGGCTTTGAGAGGTAGAGGGGCCTCACTCTGGAATTGGCAGACTATTCGCCGCACTCATAGAGGGTACAGGTTGACCCAAGGAGGGGTGCTCAAGTTACCGGATTCCATGAAGTGTAGGGTGGTCCATTCACTTTGCTGTAGGGGGCTGCCTCGCTTCAGGTTTTGGCGGGTAACTTGCCTCACCCGTAGGGGTTTAGGTTTCATTGCACAGGCTATCCACATGACCAGGGGAACGTCGGGTTTCAGCAGCGGCTCTGTGAAACTCGGGGATCCCAGATTATCTGTATTGTTCTGTGATGCTTATTACTTTTCTGTAATGTTGCATATTATCACGCCTGGAGCGATTATTGTATATTGGTATATATACTATTAGATGTTGTATATGTTTTACACCCGCGCTAGTTCAGTCCCCGCTCTGTCGTTAGTTAAGTAACCTAACGGGTGATGACGGGACCCAGTGACGAATGCGGATGGCATATACGCACATTTTATTTTCGTTCTTTTATGGTGTGATTAATTGATGGGACTGCGTTGATTTTGATCAATGCAAAGGAAAGCAAACCTATTTGGCAGTTGTTGGAACAAATTTAAAAATTGTTATTACAAATACGTTTCCTTTTGTTATGCATAGTGATATTCGGTTGGAATATCCTGCACCTCATTCGACGGGGCAAGGGCCGATATCCCTTCACCGGGACTGACCCCTTGGGCAGAAGTTTGCGTCAGGGTAATAACTTCACTATAGTCGATTACATCTTGCTTTGCATCACGGTATTCAGTGGAATATCCTGCACCTCATTCCACGAGGAAAGAGCCGAGATCCCTTCGCCGGGGGTGACCTCTTTAGCAAAAGGTTTTCGCCACTATTTTTTTATAAAAGCTATCAGGTTCCTTCAGCGATATCAAGTTCGTTACGTTAAAGGTTTTTCGCCAAAAACCAGCCGTAGGCCTCCTTCATTTCTTTTGGGTATTCAGTAGTATTCAAGCTATGTATTTTGACCAACGCCAAGGCATAGTGTTTGGTAGCTGCTGGGTATTCATTTGTTGCATAGATAGATGAGTTGGTTTGGGACAGTCGTTCTGCCATTTTGGCCAACGTCAAGGGCATGTGCGGGTGGGTTCAAATTAACAAGATAGTGACGAACTTGGCATGTGACTTATGACATTTTGACCAACGCCAAGGTCATAAGAGCATGGGGCAAAAATCATATCGGGAGTTTCTAAAGAAACTGAAACTTGCCAAGTATGCGCATACCTTCTGGAGTGTGAGTAACGTGAGTGGATTCCGTCACGTTATCATGTGATGAGAGTTGGATCCCAATTCCCACTGATGAGTTGGTTTACTCTTCGGGTTATCCCGATTGATTCTTCTTTCAGGTTTGGAAGAGAATTTGACAGTACAGTGGGAGGTTTCCTGATTAGATAAAGTGATAACCATTCTGATCTAGGTTAGAGTGCACGCAGAGTGTTTCTTTTCTCTCTCTCTTTGGCTGCGACCTTTGACCGACCCTAGACTTTGACTCAGTGACCAAGTTGACCGAACCTTCTTAAAATACTGGCTTTTGGATTGTCAGAGTTGCATAAGTCATTGCCACTCCTTCTTTTACCCTTTACATTTCTCAGAACACCCCGTATTACTACGGACATCCACTTCGATTGGATAGATCCATCGTATGGTTATATACGAACTCGGAGGGATTTCTTCGAGGATGGATCAAGGTTCAGGAGAAATAGAATTGGTTTATTCAGTTGTCTTTTATTATCACCTTCTCTCAGGTTGCGAGGGCTCCTTAGTTTAGGAGAGTACACCTATTACGCTTATTGGATAGTCTTCTTCCAAACCATAGGCAGGTGCCGAAAGGTAGGGAATGAAGAAAACCAATTAGCCTAAGTAGGGTGTGCAGAAGGTAATATGTAAAGACAAAATAAAGGGATTAGAAAGAGGGCAAAGTAAATTGCGACTGCTATCATTCACGACCAAACCGCGTACTTCATCGCCACTCCTATTTCACCTTTAAAAGAATAAGGTATTATTCAGTTGTCTCTTATCATCACCTTCTCTCAGGTTACGAGTACTCCTTGGTTTAGGAGGGTACACCTATTATGCTTACTGGATAGTCTTCTTCCAAACCATAGGCTGGTACCGAACGGTAGGGAAGGAAGAAAACCATTTAGCCTAACGATGGTGTACAGAAGGTAATGACTAAAGACAAATAAAGGGATTTGGAGAGATGGCAAAGAAATATACGGTTATAGTCATGAATTGGTTTATGGAAGAGGCATTGCTAGGAATACCAGGATACCTCTATGAAACATTTTCATGTTTCAGTGCATTGTTAAAGGAAAACTGTTTTCCCGATTAGATACTTACTCCAGGGTATGTATTTACCAGGTTTCATTCTCATATCTGTATGGTTTTACAGATGATGAGTAGGAGTAAGTTATTGGGAATTAGGTGATCATCCTCATTATATCGGAATTCGTTGTAATTGGTGATATTTGAGGAAATTGCCTGGGTACAGTTCTCAACCTACGACGCACAGGTTTTGAGTTATTCAACTCAGCGGACTTATACAGAGTATTGTATGTTGTCCAGTGTCCATCAGGACAAAGGGGTAGGTCCTCGTACCATGTTCTGTTTACTTATGACTTCCCTAGTTTTTAGACAAGTGTTTCATAGAAATACAAGGTCTAAGTTTTGAGAAGTTGTGGGTATAAGAATAAAGTAGAGAACCAGATGTCGCAAGTATCGGGATTCTTCAAAGAGATCGAAGATGTAGATTCTTGTGATTGGTGTTCAGATAATAGTAATGTTTTGAGAAACTTGTTTCTTTTTCAGGTTGCTCATAATTGGATGGATTCCTAAGTTGAGTAATGCTGATTAGCCTCTTTCCATTAAGTTGATATGCACTGGAGACAGCTGCATGATTTGAATCTGGTTCCAATTAAATAAGTGCCAAAGTTTCTATATTGGATATAGAATGGTTCATACCTTAACGATGTTAAGGTACGGGGAGTTGTCCAGCTTATGCTTAAAACCAGACTCTGGATAACTCAGGGCACGTTTCTGTAATGGCTGTTTGTGGGTTGACCCTGGCTATGACGAGGATTGATTTTATACCATTTGGAAGATCAATAATGATATTGTTCTTGACTCGCCACAGTTTTAGTAAAATGGATTTTTTTAGAAAACAGTAGTGGGAGTATGGTAGAACTGGAAGTGATTCCAGAACCGCGAACGATTACGGAAAATTTAATAGGACCTATATATTCAATCAGGTTTGACATTCTATTAGCCACTCCGCGGATATGATGGGTAACCTCAGACACCCGAGAGGTACTCCGGTAGCCTCAAGGACGGTGACAGGGAGGTTCTTGCTTACCCAGTCTTGACACTACTGTTGTTCCAGACTATGAGACCCGGCAGGAGGTTAAGTATAGCGTCGTTCCAAACTAGCTTTAGAAGTGCACGTATATATTATTCTTCCAGAGGGTTGTTGTGGTCAGTAGGAGCAGCGGAAGCATAGTGGGCAAGATGCTTATGTCTATTTATAGACTCGAGCAGTTATAGCGGAGATAGATCATCTAATTTTGATGTGACAGTCATGGGTTTGACTTCATCAGAATAGAGGATGAATCTGTTAAGAAGGTAGTAGGGTGTGATGTCATGGTATTTGGATGACATACACAGAGTAAGAAGTAAAATTCCTATACTACGATCGGTTGTACTGTAGTCGTCACACAGTTGTTTCTCCAGACAGGATATGGATATAATATCAGACATTCTGGTTTCTAGATCTATGGTTTTAGATCTGGATTTGGGTAGTTTCCCAATGTGGGTACTTTGACAGTATTCTAATGGTTTTTAGAATAGATGACTCCTGGCATGGTGGCGTACCTGCAAGTGATGGAGTCACCCTCTCTAAAGGTGTCTTAAAGACTAAAGGGGAGAGGGATGTGCATGATTGGCAGATTACTTGCTTAGGCAATTGAGTCAATCATGAGATGTCAAGTACCACACCAAATGTTGATTTTGCAAGAGATGCGATAAGTTTGTATTAATCCAATCCTGGAGAAACATAAGTAAGCAGTTTTAGAACATAAGTGCATGTTCTACGGATTTGATGACTGCAGCCTCCTTCGGGAGACGGTTATCATTCCAGGCTTCAAAGGTGACATGGATGACAGAGAGATTGTCAGAGTTATAGTTTTCCTTCTTACGAAAGACAGTATTATGGACAGGTGGTCCAAGAGGATACAGTGGGTGGCATGGTGCTTGATACTGATTAGGTTCAGTTATCGATACAGTCTAAGAAGTTTGGATTTGGAGTTCATTTATTAACTAGGTCCCATCAGATATCCAGACATAATCTAAGACAGATATTACTCGATTCGGGAGATGACTTTCTCCGTGAACTTGAGATTAAGAGAGACATAGAAAGAAACATCAGGGCGGATCCACTCACTGAGGCTATTTCTCGAACATAATAGTTTTACAAACGGGCTTTGTGAAACTGATTAGTAGAGGAGTTGGATGTTCGGTTTCACACGGGCTGTGAGTAGTCGACATCGCAATAATTAGCCTTAAGTGCAAGTGGGAGATTGTTGGAGATAGTGCCCTCAGAGTCAATTATTGGATCGCAGGTACGTGATTGCAATGATTGCGGAGGACCTATACCGGTAGGACAGTCTTACTCGGGATGATAGTATGCTATCTGGTTTGCCTTTATCAGTCGTGTATAGGTTCAGGTGACTGATCACTGTTACACTTTGATAGAGCCCTTAGGATCTTGCTTTACTACCAACAGTATGATGGCGATCATATACGTGAGAGTTGGGTAGTTTATAAGCATATCATTAATTGTGGTCCCTAGTCGTGGGAGTTTCGAGACAGGGCATCGATACTCCGGAGTAGACTAGTGTATACAGTCGAGACCCCGACGATGGGCGGTGGCCGGTCTCACAACCCACTGGTGTCAGTTGGATCACCTAAGATGTATACAGGTGCCCATTGGGATATGAGTACACCGGACAGGACTCGCCGGGAACCTGCTAGTTGGTATTATACATATCGTCAGATAGCAGTTCCCTGGTGACATGTGTACAGGTTAGTTCATCGACCTGAGGTCGTCATTTGTCTCGTGTGAGTTCCCACTGTGCTTTGATTTCTACCCTACCACGGCTCAAACGAGTCGTGCAAACAGGTAGTTTTTGGGTACAGTCCCGAGCCACATGGAGGCACGTGAGCGGATCGGCAGGGGATTCGTCTCTCCCGGTATTGGGGGTGAGATCGTGCTGTGTCTAGGAGAGCCAGTACACAAAGCCTACGGCCGTGGCAGGAGATTTACTGGTAGGTACTCCAGTAGTATCTCAGGGTGTTTTTTGGCTACACTCCGACACGACTTATACTGCTATTGGGGGTCTGACGTTACTAGCCCCTAGGCAGATATGCGATACTCATAGACGAACGGACCGGACTGTATATACATTGTCACTGTTAGGCTCAGAAGGGTTTCCGGATGAGTTCGCTCATCAGCCTCCCTTGAGGTCAGTCCATGGGCAGCCGTTACGCACAGCTAGTGCCGCTGACGGCTTGTGGTTAAACCCACTGCCAAGGTACTGACGAGTCATTAGAGTTCCCCACAGACAGTTTCCCAAGTTCGGGCGAAACGTTGTAGAGGCCGTATGGTTTTATGGCAGGGTTCGGAAAATGCACGTGCGTATACGCATGTGTCATATTTCGGGCAGATAATACTGGTGGGCTTTGGTTTAAGCCGGATCCGAGTATTATGCTGTGTAGATATAATATCTTTGTCTCAGTTGCATTTGTATTCGGTCGTAATACAAATGCGGGTATGTTTATACTGTTACGGGGTTGTCCTGAAATTCGTTTCAGGATCACTTTTGGAGGTTGCCAGTTTCCTGTTTTTTATCACCCGTCTTTATCATTTGGTTAAAGACGGATTTATCTTTTCTTGAGATGAGTGTGGAAGCTTCTAGGATGATGAGCTGGCTTGTGACTCATCTTGGCATTAATTAGTTGATGACTAGTTTAGGTGACTCATTGTTTCATTAATGTGGTCACACAAGGTGTCATTAGTGAGTCATGTTTTCATTTATGGTTATGATAAGCTTCATGTTTATAGTCACCCTCCTTCCTTGCTCCTACACTCACCCTCCTCCTTCCCTATAAGTGGCCGGCCCCTCATGGTGAAGGATTGATAGTTGTTGTTTTAAAAAGATGATAGTTTGTGGTGTATGGAAATTTCATAGCTTCTTTCATTCCATCACCCGATTCGAGTGGCAACTTCATTAACCGTTCTTCCACGGCTTTGGACGAAGTGAGACAAAGTATTCTACTCATTCCCTACATCAATCTTGGTCGTCTCTTTTAGCAAACTTGACGACCGAGTTGCCTCGAGTCAGAGGCGGGAGCCCGTTTAAAGATCCGTTGACGTGGTGCCACCTGGACGAGGAGATCGGAGATCGACGAGAACGGAGCAGCCGCAACAGAGCGTTGGATGATGGTTAAAGAACGAAGGACTCAGATCGTTCGGTATAACCTTTCTACCATCTTTACAGTTTGTTAGTTTAGCAATAATGGCAGATCCGGGTTATAGTATACGATAGCGCCAGTTAAAAAGTTTTTGTTCCGCATTTGGCGTCTGTTGACGGCCGGGGCGCTACCGTAGACTTACAGTTGATCTTTAGTGGCACGCCCCGCTTCCCGGTATACGGCGAAGGGGACGGGACGAGGCCGCTGCGTATTTACTGTGAAGTAAATACGCTAAGCGTATCTAAGCAATATAAAAGTAAAGCACAAGAGACAAGATATAATAAAACAGCAACTTATTTATTCACATTCTTTCTGTACAATGCATGGAAAGTAAATAGAACTGAAATAAAAAGCGATGCCTAAACAATGGTATAACAGAAAAGAAGAGTACTGAAATGGAAAATGTACAATGTACTACAGCTCGAGGTCTTCACTGAACTGGTCCAAGTCTTCAGCGCTGGGCTCGATCTCCGCCGGGTCCAAACCACCTGACGACATTCAAAGAAGAAAGAAATAGAATGTCGTCAGCGAACAGGTCGCTCGGTAAGTCCTAAAGATAAGGGAGAAATAGACAGAGAGTAAGAGAGAGAGAGTAGCTTTTAATGTTGTATTATAATATTGTAATGTTGTATTAACGCTGTTATTTTTAGCCTGGTACAGAAGATGCCAGTGTATACGAGGGGAGTCCCACTTACACCGGGGACCTTGGTAACCTGTAGTACAAGGCTCCGTCGATAATACCACAGAACAACGGCATGGATGTAATTACATCTTAAGTGACCACCTCGTGCCACCTTAAACATATTCTGTACCAGTCTACCCCTTAAACCCCGTGATGTCTTGTAAATTGTATTGGTGGTATGAGTGATTGACTGACCGAAACCATGATATCAGTAAACGGTTGTAACCGTCGAATCATGTGAATGGAATAACTGAGAATCATGTAAAAGGAATATATCCATGGTTCGTTTCAGTCAAGTTGTTTAAATTGATAATTGGATTCATGGATTCATGTGTTCATATTGAATTGGAATATTGTAGATTATAGATTGACTTGAATCATATCAAGTCAGATTAATCAGACTCAAACCCGAGTCAGACAATCAGAAATGTAAATCGAAGTCTTATAATTTCTAGGGTCCTTAGGGTAATTTATAAAACTTGAGGGGGTTTTATATAAAAATACTTTTATATACTTTTCCAAAATACACCTCAAGTATTTAATTATCGTTTTTATGTACATACAACAATTTAAAAATCAAGATAAATATGTATACAAGTTCGAAGAGCATGAAATGAGTCAAGTATATTATTCGAGTAACTACCATAAACAATGCTGTAAAGAAATATTATGTACAACTAATTAATCAAGTCGAACGAATATGGAATATAAACAGAAATATGGCTCTAAGTGTTTTTCATGCGTGAGTTCCAGTTTCACCTAAATACGACTACCGGTTTGGAAGATATATCTGTTTTCGTATCGTCGCGCAGAACAGATCAGAATCTATTCGGCACCGTCACATATTTTTAAAACATAGTTTCGGTCAAATTCCATCAGGTTTTAGGTTAAGAAAATTATTATAAAATTGTAGGTCTTTTGAATTACTTATCCAAAACACCAATATTCATACGATTTGGATTTCTGAAACTCTAGTTATGATCATTTTAACATCAGCGTTTAAAACAGAAATTCAGATTTCTGGACAGCAACTATATGTTATATTGCAAAGCCTATATCGGGTTATTTCATGCATTTCTAATTAATCTATTATCCAGGTAATTATATTTCTATCATTTGTGCATCTACACATCTAAAGTTTGCCACAAACGGACATCTGGTGTTCGAGTTATGTCAAATTTAAAAACAGTGTGCGAATCGAAACAGATTCTGTCCAGATACGTCACTAAATATTGTAACGCAGTTTTCTATATTTTACGTCGGTTTTTAGTAAAAACTTAAAACTAATAAAATCTATATATTTCGATTTTAGATATTCAAACCATCTGAAAACACTTAATTTGGATTAACAATTACAGAGTTATAGTCTCTCGAAGAAGACTCTTATTGGCAGTTTTCTGGTTTTAAAAACAGTAAATGAAAAACTACATAACACCTAAACCGTTATGCGGTTAGATCTAAAATTTTTACAGCGTATACACAAAAATATATTCTACCCAAGTTAATTTTCTTGAAATTTCCAGAATTAAAAATTAATTTCAAAACAATTATTTTAATTGTAAGGTATTGCTATGTCATATGTGAGAATGAGGAAATCATGATATTTATTCGTAACTTCATTTTTTTTCTTACAAAATTTAACTAAAGTAATTTAAAATACAACAACAAACGATGCAATCCTAATTGGTTATTATGAAATCTTAACATATGGATTGAGAGTAATGAAAAAAGACTTTACAAACTATATATGCGTGTATATTTGTGTGTGTTCATTATTTATATATGTATCCATTTAATTAATTATTTAAGGACTATGATATGATAATAGAAGATTTTCATGGTAATATAACAATAGAAAGATAGAGAGAAGGAGACGGAGGGGGGGTAAAGAGAGAAGGGACTTACATACACAAGCCGGTATTTTCACCGGGCTTGTCTATCCGCCGATAGCCTCGCGTTATTAGCGAGACCTTCTTGAAGACTTCTTCATGTTCTTCTTCTTGAACTCTAGGTGAAAAGGGAGAAGTGAGAGATAGAAAAATATGAGGAAGAATAAGATAGAGGAGGACAAATAAAGATGGTGTTATGGTGAATTATGTATAATAATATATGCATTGAACATGAGAATTAAAAGAGAAATTAAAGGTCACCATTCAATTTGGAAATGAATGGTCTCATTTTTAGGTTATGAGAAGAATAAAAAAATGATAAAAAATAATTGCAAGAAAGAGGATTTCAATATGTGACTTATGGAATAACAATGCAAGGACTTAACCAATGAGCTACAAGGTTGTTCATGCACATATTTAATTAGAATTAAATATATGTTGTTGCTTAAAAAAAAGTGGGCTTTTCAGATGGGCTGTCGAGAATAAGAATAATGGATTTGGGTTAAATATTTATGAAAGGAAAAATAAGAATGAAAAGTTAAAAACTTAAATATAAGAAAAAGAAATTGTCCGTAGATAAAAATTCATAATAGATTAAGGAATAAAATAATAATAAATTTAATAGAAAACGGAAAATACCAAGTACAAATAAATACGTTATATTATTGAAGAGGGATAATACAAATGTATAAAGATTTTGGGGTCGTTACATTCTACCCTCCTTAAAAATAATTTCGTCCTCGAAATTACTCAAGAAGGATGATGTAACAGAGTAAGGAAACAGGATTAGGATGATGTCGTTTTCGAGCTCCGTCGATTGATACTCTAACCAATTGAGCTAATATGCCAATGAGATATAAATAGAAAGGGTGAATAAGAGTTAAGAATTCAAATGTCTTGAGATAAACTTCAAGGAAGCCAAAGGTGGAGTTCAAGATGGATTCAAGGAATATGTAATGTAAGGTATATTTTCAGTTGTTGTTTCTTGTGTTTATATTGCTTAGGACTTCATGTAGAATTGACCTCTATGTCCATACAGAACTGACCTGTATGTCCACACATATCGGACCTGCATGGGCCACCAACAAAACCTGTCACGCCCCGCTTCCCGGTATACGGCGAAGGGGACGGGACGAGGCCGCTGCGTATTTACTGTGAAGTAAATACGCTAAGCGTATCTAAGCAATATAAAAGTAAAGCACAAGAGACAAGATATAATAAAACAACAACTTATTTATTCACATTCTTTCTGTACAATGCATGGAAAGTAAATACAACTGAAATAAAAAGCGATGCCTAAATAATGGTATAACAGAAAAGAAGAGTACTGAAATGGAAAATGTACAATGTACTAGAGCTCAGGGTCTTCACTGAACTGGTCCAAGTCTTCAGCGCTGGGCTCGATCTCCGCTGGGTCCAAACCACCTGACGACATTCAAAGAAGAAAGAAATAGAATGTCGTCAGCGAACATGTCGCTCGGTAAGTCCCAAAGATAAGGGAGTAATAGACAGAGAGTAAAAGAGAGAGAAAGTAGATTTTAATGTTGTATTATAATATTGTAATGTTGTATTAACGCTGTTATTTGTAGCCTGGTACAGAAGATGCCAGTGTATACGAGGGGAGTCCCACTTACACCGGGTCCTTGGTAACCTGTAGTACAAGGCTCCATCGATAATACCACGGAACAACGGCATGGATGTAATTACGTCTTAAGTGACCACCTCGTGCCACCTTTAACATATTCCGTACCAGTATACCCATTAAACCCCGTGATGTCTTGTAAATTGTATTGGTGGTATGAGTGATTGACTGACCGAAACCATGATATCAGTAAACGATTGTAACCGTAGAATCATGTAAATGGAATAACTGAGAATCATGTAAAAGGAATATATCCATGGTTCGTTTCAGTCAAGTTGTATAAATTGATAATTGGATTCATGGATTCATGTGTTCATATTGAATTGGAATATTGTAGATTATAGATTGACTTGAATCATATTTAAGTCAGATTAATCAGACTCAAACTCGAGTCAGACAATCAGGAATGTAAATCGAAGTCTTATAATTTCTAGGGTCCTTAGGGTAATTTATAAAACTTGAGGGGGTTTTATGTAAAAATACTTTTATATACTTTTCCAAAATACACCTCAAGTATTTAATTATCGTTTTTATGTACATACAACAATTTAAAAATCAAGATAAATATGTAAACATGTTCGAAGAGCATGAAATGAGTCAAGTATATTATTCGAGTAACTACCATAAACAATGCTGTAAAGAAATATTATGTACGACTAATTAATCAAGTCGAACGAATGCGGAATATAAACAGAAATATGGCTCTAAGTGTTTTTCATGCGTGAGTTCCAGTTTCACCTAAATACGACTACCGGTTTGGAAGATATATCTGTTTTCGTATCGTCGCGCAGAACAGATCAGAATCTATTCGGCACCGACACATATTTTTAAAACATAGTTTCGGTCAATTTCTATCAGGTTTTAGGTTAAGAAAATTATTATAAAATTGTAGGTCTTTTGAAGTACTTATCCAAAACACCAAGATTCATATGATTTGGATTTCTGAAACTCTAGTTATGATCATTTTATTATCAGCATTTAAAACAGAAATTCAGATTTCTGGACAGCAACTATATGCTATATTGCAAAGCCTATATCGGGTTATTTCATGCATTTCTAATTAATCTATTAAACAGGGAATTATAGTTCTATCATTTTTGCATCTACACATCTAAAGTTTGCCACAAACGGACATCGGGTGTTCGAGTTATGTCAAATTTAAAAACAGTGTGCGAATCGGAACAGATTCTGTCCAGATACGTCACTAAATATTGTAACGCAGTTTTCTATATTTTACGTCGGTTTTCAGTAAAAACTTAAAACTAATAAAATCTATATATTTCGATTTAGATATTCAAACCATTTGAAAAAACTTAATTTGGATTAACAATTACAGAGTTATGGTCTCTCGAAGAAGACTCTTATTGGCAGTTTTCTGGTTTTAAAAACAGTAAATGAAAAACTACATAACACCTAAACCGTTATGCGGTTAGATCTAAAATTTTTACAGCGTATACACAAAAATATATTCTACCCAAGGTAATTTTCTTGAAATTTCCAGAATTAAAAATTAATTTCAAAACAATTATTTTAATTGTAAGGTATTGCTATGTCATTTGTGAGAATGAGGAAATCATGATATTTATTCGTAACTTCATTTTTTTTTCTTACAAAATTTAACTAAAGTAATTTAAAATACAACAACAAATGATGCAATCCTAATTGGTTATTATGAAATCTTAACATATGGATTGAGAGTAATGAAAAAAAGACTTTACAAACTTTATATGCGTGTGTGTTTGGGTGGGTTCATTATTTATATATGTATCCATTTAATTAATTATTTAAGGACTATGATATGATAATAGAAGATTTTCATGGTAATATGACAATAAAAAGATAGAGAGAAGGAGACGGAGGGGGGTAAAGAGAGAAGGGACTTACATACACAAGCCGGTATTTTCACCGGGCTTATTTATCCGCCGATAGACTCGCGTTATTAGCGAGACCTTCTTGAATACTTCTTCATGTTCTTCTTCTTGAACTCTAGGTGAAGAGGGAGAAGTGAGAGATAGAAAAATATGAGGAAGGATAAGATAGTGGAGGACAAATAAAGATGGTGTTATGGTGAATTATGTATAATAATATATGCATTGAACATGAGAATTAAAAGAGAAATTAAAGGTCACCATTCTTTTTGGAAATGAAAGGTCTCATTTGTAGGTTATGAGAAGAATAAAAAAATGATAAAAAATAATTGCAAGAAAGGGGATTTGAACATGTGACTTATGGAATAACAATGCAAGGACTTAACCAATGAGCTACAAGGTTGTTGTTCAGTTGATAAAACTGCATATTTGTTATTACATTTTTTCTACCATTTCCATATTTAAAAAGGCCTTTATTATAATATATCATACATATGAGGGTTTATGTATAAAAATACTATTTTCCGTGTGTTGATATATTATAATTAGCATTTGGTAGGAAAATGTATGCAAATAATATTATTGATCTAATCCTAGTAGAACTAAGTCTACTAAATATTATTCAAGTTGTTGTGCAGAATTTTTCCAAGACTAAAATCAAGGAAATCGAGTTGTTAAAGAAAACTTGCCTAATTAAGGAATCAAAACTTGGAGATCAAGTCTGGCAGCAACTACGAGAAGATTTCAAAGATCCAAAGATACCAGAGATAGCCACATGTTACAAGGAGAAAACCCCAAAAATTTGATGAAGTGATCCCCACCCTTGGCCGCTGATCCGCGGCCAAACCCCCCTGTTGGTCGCGGATCCGCGGCAATATTGTGGAGTTAGGGGATGCAATTTTCTAGGGTGAATCTTTGCTGTTAACTTCGAATTTTGGATGCTAAATTTCTGGCCTTTGGGGCTATAAATAAAGACCGAGAGCCTCTTGGAAAAAATTATCAAACCGACGAGATCACGAAGTGTCAGACGGCTCACGCATCCAGGCTGATCATCAACTGTTCGTCTACCTCCTTGGAAGAGATCGAGAAGCAAACTAGTCTTTGTAATCATTTTCTAAGAAATCAAAGTGTAATGAATATTGTTGATTAATAAAGGTAGCTATTTTTCCTATTCTATTTCTTTGTAGTTTAATTATGCATTCTCTCTCCAACTCTTTTTCTCCCAACATGCGCGAGTAATTCTCCGCTTGTTAGGGTTCGTAGGATTAGGGTAGGCTAATGGATGATGAACATCTCTAAACCCTTTTTAAGACCTATAAAGTTTATGAACTTTATCAAAAGAATCATTAACATCCTAATCGGGCGCACTGACAATTCTTTGTTAGTTCCGACCGCGATTAGAGATTAGATTAATGATTATTTTGGTAAAGGCTAGATATGAACGGAGTTCCGTATCGAGATAAGGGTTAAGAGTGGGATTCCTTTTTCCTCCAGAAACCCTAATCTACACGCATCACCGTCATTCTAGTTTTAAATCTATTAAAGGATAAAAAGGGTAACTTTTAATTAATCGTCCATAACTACTAAATCCTAACGAACCCTACAAGCCCCCTTATTATATTAACTACATCCTTAAATAATCTAGATCTATATTCTGCATTAGTGCTTAACGTAGATCTAGAAACCATTCTTCAAAAATTCTCTATCCCTCCTCTCTTTCTCAACACATCTAAAGTAAGAGTAAAAGATTCAACGTTTCCCTGAGGACGACCCGTACTCACCTCGGTCTAGTTACACGCGACACCGTTCTGATTGCGGTTAAACTACAAACACACTCTTTCATAACAATCAGTTGTTCATGCACATATTTAATTAGAATTAAATATATGTTGTTGCTCAAAAAAAGGTGGGCTTTTCAGATGGGCTGTCGAGAATAAGAATAATGGATTTGGGTTAAATATTTATGAAAGGAAAAATAAGAATGAGAAGTTAAAAACTTAAATATAAGAAAAAGAAATTGTCCGTAGATAAAAATACATAATAGATTGAGGAATAAAATAATAATAAATTTAATAGAAAACGGAAAATACCAAGTACAAATAAATACGTTATATTATTGAAGAGGGATAATACAAATGTATAAAGATTTTGGGGTCGTTACATTCTACCCTCCTTAAAAATAATTTCGTCCTCGAAATTACTCAAGAAGGATGATGTAACAGAGTAAGAAAAACAGGATTAGGATGATGTCGTCTTCGAGCTCCGTCGATTGATACTCTAACCAATTGAGCTAATATGCCAACGAGATACAAATAGAAAGGGTGAATATGAGTTAAGAATTCAAATGTCTTGAGATAAACTTCAAGGAAGCCGAAGGTGGAGTTCAAGATGGATTCAAGGAATATGTAATGTAAGAAATATTTTCAGTTGTTGTTTCTTGTGTTTATATTGCTTAGGACTTCATGCAGAATTGACCTGTATGTCCATACAGAACTGACCTGTATGTCCACACATATCGGACCTGCATGGGCCACCAACAAAACCTGTCACGCCCCGCTTCGCGGTATACGTCGAAGGTGACGGGACGAGGTAAATACGCTAAGCGTATCTTAGCAATATAAAAGTAAAGCACAAGAGACAATATATAATAAAACATCAACTTATTTATTCACATTCTTTCTGTACAATGCATGGAAAGTAAAAACAACTGAAATAAAAAGCGATGCCTAAACAATGGTATAACAGAAAAGAAGAGTACTGAAATGAAAAATGTACAATGTACTAGAGCTCGGGGTCTTCACTGAACTGGTCCAACTCTTCAGCGCCGGGCTCGATCTCCGCCGGGTCCAAACCACCTGACGACATTCAAAGAAGAAAGAAATAGAATGTCGTCAGCGAACAGGTCGCTCGGTAAGTCCCAAAGATAAGGGAGAAATAGACAGAGAGTAAGAGAGAGAGAGAGAGAGTAGCCTTTAATGTTGTATTATAATATTGTAATGTTGTATTAACGCTGTTGTTTGTAGCCTGGTACAGAAGATGCCAGTGTATACGAGGGGAGTCCCACTTACACCGGGTCCTTGGTAACCTGTAGTATAAGGCTCCGTTGATAATACCACGGAACAACGGCATGGATGTAATTACGTCTTAAGTGACCACCTCGTGCCACCTTTAACATATTCCGTACCAGTCTACCCCTTAAACCCCGTGATGTCTTGTAAATTGTATTGGTGGTATGAGTGATTGACTGACCGAAACCATGATATCAGTAAACGGTTGTAACCGTAGAATCATGTAAATGGAATAACTGAGAATCATGTAAAAGGAATATATCCATGGTTCGGTTCAGTCAAGTTGTATAAATTGATAATTGGATTCATGGATTCATGTGTTCATATTGAATTGGAATATTGTAGATTATAGATTGATTTGAATCATATTCAAGTCAGATTAATCAGACTCAAACCCGAGTCAGACAATCAGGAATGTAAATCGAAGTCTTATAATTTCTAGGGTCCTTAGGGTAATTTATAAAACTTGAGGGGGTTTTATGTAAAAATACTTTTATATACTTTTCCAAAATACACCTCAAGTATTTAATTATCGTTTTTATGGACATACAACAATTTAAAAATCAATATAAATATGTATACATGTTCGAAGAGCATGAAATGAGTCAAGTATATTATTCGAGTAACTACCATAAACAATGCTGTAAAGAAATATTATGTACGACTAATTAATCAAGTCGAACGAATGCGGAATATAAACAGAAATATGGCTCTATGTGTTTTTCATGCGTGAGTTCAAGTTTCACCTAAATACGACTACCGGTTTGGAAGATATATCTGTTTTCGTATCGTCGCGCATAACAGATCAGAATCTATTCGGCACCGTCACATATTTTTAAAACATAGTTTCGTTCAATTTCCATCAGGTTTTAGGTTATGAAAATTATTAGAAAATTGTAGGTCTTTTGAAGTAATTATCCAAAACACTAAGATTCATACGATTTGGGTTTCTGAAACACTAGTTATGATCATTTTAATATCAGCGTTTAAAACAGAAATTCAGATTTCTGGACAGCAACTATATGTTATATTGCAAAGCCTATATCGGGTTATTTCATGCATTTCTAATTAATATATTATACAGGGAATTATAGTTCTATCATTTGTGCATCTACACATCTAAAGTTTTCCACAAACGGACATCGGGTGTTCGAGTTATGTCAAATTTAAAAACAGTGTGCGAATCGGAACAGATTCTGTCCAGATACGTCACTAAATATTGTAACACAGTTTTCTATATTTTACGTCGGTTTTCAGTAAAAACTTAAAACTAATAAAATCTATATATTTAGATTTAGATATTCAAACCATCTGAAAACACTTAATTTGGATTAACAATTACAGAGTTATGGTCTCTCGAAGATGACTCTTATTGGCAGTTTTCTAGTTTTAAAAACAGTAAATGAAAAACTACATAACACCTAAACCGTTATGCGGTTAGATCTAAAAATTTTACAGCGTATACACAAAAATATATTCTACCCAAGGTAATTTTCTTGAAATTTCCAGAATTAAAAATTAATTTCAAAACAATTATTTTAATTGTAAGGTATTGCTATGTCATATGTGAGAATGAGAAAATCATGATATTTATTCGTTACTTCATTTTTTTTTCTTACAAAATTTAACTAAAGTAATTTAAAATACAACAACAAACGATGCAATCCTAATTGGTTATTATGAAATCTTAACATATGGATTGAGAGTAATGCAAAAAAGACTTTACAAACTATATATACGTGTATGTTTGTGTGTGTTCATTATTTATATATGTATCCATTTAATTAATTATTTAAGGACTATGATATGATAATAGAAGATTTTCATGGTAATATGACAAGAGAAAGATAGAGAGAAGGAGACGGAAGGGGGTAAAGACAGAAGGGACTTACATACATAAGCCGGTATTTTCACCGGACTTGTCTATCCGCCGATAGTCTCGCGTTATTAGCGAGACCTTCTTGAAGACTTCTTCATGTTCTTCTTCTTGAACTCTAGGTGAAGAGGGAGAAGTGAGAGTTAGAAAAATGTGAGGAAGGATAAGATAGAGGAGGACAAATATGTTAGTTATATGTATGCCCTAGAGGCCATTACTATACATAGGATGTATATTGTAGTGGATGCTGGGACATATATAGGGAGGACTTTCTTGCTCGACATGATAGTATGCTATCTGGTTGATCTTTACCTTAACGTGTACACTGATTGTCTCTCTGTTACATGTTGGTAAAGCTCTTAGGATGTGTGCTTGACTACCTGGACTATGATGCGGATCATACTAGTGGGGACATGGTAGTCCATAAGTACATCCTTCAAAGTCCCTAGTCGTGGGTGTATCGAGATGGGGCATCGATATACCAGAGTAGACTAGCGTATACCTTCTCGAACCATACAGATGGGCGATGGATGATCCCATATCCATTGGTGTTTGACATCAGAGATGATATACGGGTGCTCAGTAGAGACTGGGTACACTGGACGGACTCACCGAGAACTCCCAGATGGTATTATACCTCACGTCAGATGGCAGTTCTCTGGTGACACTGGTACAGAGTAGTCTGTTGACCCGAGATCGTCATAGAGTCTTGTGTGGTTCCCACTGTGCTTTGATTTCCATCTTACCACGTCCAAGAGGGCGTGCAAAACGGTGGTTTTTGGGTACAGTCCCGAGTCACATGGAGGCAAAGAGCGATAGGAGGGGATTCGTCTCTCCCGGTATAGGGGGTTGATGTTGCGCTGTGTTCGATTGGCTATAACAGGAAATCCCTGGCCAGGGTTGCTGAGATTTACTGGTAAGTGTTACCAGTAGTTTCTCGAACAGTTATAGACCTCATATCGACACGACTTATTGAGCTATTGGGGTCTGACGTTTACCACCCCTAGGCGAGATATGCGACATATCAGACGATCAGACCGGACTGTACGGTAGTGTTACTGGTCGGATTCACTGGAGTGTGAGCGGGCTTGCTCGTCGATCTTCAGATCGCTCAATACCCGGGTGGCCGTTACGTTTAGCAGACCGCTTGCGGCTTGTGGGTGTTTGATATGATCATCACCTGCTGCCGGCGTATTGACGAGTCTTTAGAGTCCTACACAGAGGTTTCCTGGCTCAAGCGAAACGAAATAGGAGCGCATATGAGATATATGCGGGACCGAGAATAATGCGTGTATATGATACCGTATTCTATTCTCACGATAAATGTATCGAATGGTTGTATGCGATATAACCTAGTTATCGATTCAAGCGTTGATTCGATAAGTCGATATATTGTATACTAGTCGGTTGTGTGCGACATAACCGGATCATTGAATCAAGTGTTGATTTAATGATTTAATGCATATTTATATATTTGATATTTTACTTTGCATCAACTAGTATCGGTTTACTTAAGATGGATTTTCTCACTCGGATGTGCGCATTACATATGCGATATGATTTTGTGCACTTGATTGTATCATGTTTGATGATACATGTTTACTTGGTTAAGTGCAAAGAATTAAACCATGGTTAAAAGAATGGCTAGGGTTTCATTTCCTTTATTTATTCATTTATTTATTTGTTTATTCATTTTGGAAAAGAAGAGAAAAGAATGGTTGCTAGTTTTGGAGTTTAGTTGAAGCTTCATGAAGCTTTGATCAAGTCAACCATTCTTATCTCATCCTTAACCCTAACCATTCCCACTAACCATGATTCATTCTCCACACTTGACTATAGTTAATGATATGATAAGTATTTGTTTTTCTATTATTTTTAATTAACTTATCATATATTTCTTTCTTCTTCTTCTTCATGAGCAAGGAAGAAAAAGCTTTCTTCATCAATGGTGATTGATGATATTGAGTGAGAAATCCAATTCTAAAGTCTACCCACTTCCTATTTCTTCATCCTCTACCTCTTGCCAAGTAGTAGAGTGTGTTTCCTTCACAAGTCTTTAGGGCTTGGTGAAGGTGGAGCTTGATTTAGCGATGCCTCGACGTAGATCATCTTCGGCATGGACATCGACGACCTAGCTCCCTTTTTCTCCGACGAAGCCGACTCTAGAGCCCGGATTCCTTTTGAACAGTGGAGAGGACTTCGTTGCGGAGCTATGGAGGTGGACAAATGGATCTACAAAGGTTGTATTTCCAATATCCCATTAGTTAAGTGTTAACTAGTTTATGTTTTCGCCTAAACATCTAGCAAACGATCCGTAGTCGGGTCTCTCGGCACCTAGAATTTTTGAAAATGGCATGTTCGATGCCTTGTGAGACCTCATTAGGGTGCCTAGGAACCCTACAGTGGTATCAGAGCCTATCTAGAGCCTTAGGCGATGCGTAGACGGAATTAGAAGTCCGATCAAACCAAAACCCAAACCCTAGAATGCTCTCTGTACATTTTTGAAATTCGTGGATTTTTGAGAATTAAAAATATGCAGAAAAATCAGCAGGAAATTCTAAGAATTACGGTGCAAAAAGTAACTAATGATCCCTCAAAAGTGCGGCGGAACCGCGGCATTAGCGTGCTAATGCGGCGGTTCCGCGGCAGTTTTGTCTTATTAGGCATTCAATTTTGCACAGTAATTCCTATTTTGCAGTGCTGGTTTTCCTGGGAATTTTTTTTTATCTGAAATCAAGAGTTGAGTTTTTTTTGGGTTGTATTGGGTGTTCGTACATTCGATTGGATTGTCTAATTTTGTCTGTGTATTTTTCGGATATTTTAGAATATGTTAAAAAGTTCGACCGGATATAAATACCCACTTTTTCCCCTGTCGGGAAATTTCCAAGTGTTGGATTTTCCGTAGTTTAACGACGTTCTAAGTAGTGCAAGTAACGCGATGGTCCCTCTAGAAGACAACAAACCTTAACTCGATTATGTGACCGTCTTGAACTTCCCTTTGAACCTTAGGGTTTAGGGCAGTACGGCGTGCCACATGTGAGGCGTTGGCTTGACCCTTCTACGGCTGGACCGTTGGTACCGAGGCACGAACTGAATGTTGTTAGACTTGTTTCATGTGTTGAGCTTTATCGGGAAAACTTGGGTGTTCGATTGTTCGATCGAAAAGTTTAACATTTTCTATTTATCTGGAATGTGATACAATAATTGGAATTCACAAGAAGTTATGAGATAACTAAATGAATGTTATAAACATAGCAGTTTAGTCTCACTTGATCGGTTGCCACGGAATTTTGATGTGATCAAAAGTCCGTCGCAATCACGTAGCGTACGCGGATACTCGCCGGGTAAACTTAATAGACAGCCTCACTCCATAGCCCCGACCAAGTGACTGTAGGAGAACCCCATCGCCGAAAGCATCCGTTCGGGTGCTCGCGGCAGCGGTGTTCCGCCTTGGTGCACTTCGTCGACGGTATCGGGGGTGCGGCCGTCTACTGAAGTTTGCGACGAGCATTCGATCAGGATGTCGGGAATCTTGTTGAATTGCCCGACTTGGTATTGAAAAGTGTTTTCGATTTTGAGACTAAAATGCGGGGTTTATAATTGTTAGGCATGCGATGTCTAAGGAATTCATTTGGTCAGGCATGCGATGTCTGAGGAGGTTGCGGATTCCAACTGTTGTAGTTTTACACTTTCTTTTCTGTGACCGTAAGTGTAATATGTGATATCGCCGGTTTCGTTGCTATATGTCAACGACAATTGGGATGGACATATTTACTTACGTTGATGACATGTGATGTTATGTGTTGCTGGATATGTTATATTGGATCGTCGTGTTTGAATAGCCGGGGGTTTTTATGTGAGATGAGTGTTTTTCATTTTCATTCATGTAAAAACTTGTATGTAATATTCTTTTATTGGGGCACTTCCAGGTTGCGGATGATGTCACCTTTTGTATATTATTTACTTTTCCGCACTAGGATAGACCCAAGGAGGAGAGCACAAGTAACCGGGTTCTGGAGTCCAGTGGGAGACCATCTCGAGGAGTCGAGTCCGGGTCTCCTAACCCTAGAATTGGCAGGGTTGCTTGCCGCTCTCGTAGGGGTCTAGGGGTGTGGGTTTGGCTATTCATCGCGACCGTGGAATCCGTGTTTTATACTGGCTCGTATTGAAAACACGGACGTCCTAGTATATCCAATATTTCATATGTTTCTTCTGCTGCGATATCTGTGATGTGATCATGTGATGTTCTGTGATAGATACAGTATATAGTATATATGATATATTATATAGATGTTACTTATGTTTTACACCCGCGCTAGCCCTGCCCCGCTCTGCCGTTAGTTACCTAACCTAACGGTGCATGAGGGGACATCGAGGCGAATGCGGATGGCATAAGTGTACGTCGTATTTATCTGTGATGTTTAGGTATTTAAATGATGGGACTTCATTAATGTGATTAATGAAATAAAAGAAACCTAAGATGTTGTAGAATCGAATTTCAAAATAAAACAGGTAGCTACAGTTCTTGCTTTGCACAGCGGTATATATGATATATCCTGCACCTTATTCGATGAGGAAAGGACCGAGATCCCTTCACCGGGAGTGACTCCTTTAGCAATAACTGGCAGATGCTACACACTCGGTTTGTTTTTTGATTGCTTTTAAGAGTTTTTGCTTTGCACAGTGATATATATGATATATCCCGCACCTCATTCGACGAGGAAAGGACCGACGATCCCTTCACCGGGAGTGACTCCTTTAGCAAAACTGGAAAAGCCTCAAAATCACTCCATTTTAAAATCATTTGATTCTACAACGATATAAAGTTCATTACGCAAAAGGTTTTCTTAAAAACCTGACGTAGCCCTCCGTCATTTCAGATAAGTCCTAGTTAGTATTCATGCTGTGTTTGTTGACTCAGTCAAGGCGTAGTGTGCGGTAGCTGATTAGTGCTTATCTGCAAAGCATATGATGCGATTGGATTAGGGTAGTCATGCGGCCTTGTTGACTCAGTCAAGGGTCGTGCGGGTGGGTTTAATTCAATAGAGAAATGACGGGTTGAACTTTACTTGTAGTCTATGATTTGTTGACTCAGTCAAGGTCATAGATCGCTTGGGAAAAAATATTATCGGGAATTTCAAGTGTTGAAATTTGCAATGAGATTGCATACCTTCTATGAGATAGTTGGATCCCGATACCCGCTGCGAGTAAGAGTTACTCCTGGGAGAGTTTTATACATTACAATTAGCCGATCAAGTAGGTGTCTAGAAAGGTGTTAACGGGGTTACGCCTCTGGAAAAACGAGGTTTACATTAATTAGGTTCGTGCGAAAGCACGGGGGACCTCCCTCAAAGTACCGACACTGGCCTGGCTGAAAGATTGGCGAACTTGTAGTGTGTAATTAATCCCGGCTAGTCTTTCCTTTTAGGGTTTGAAGGAAGATTTGATAAAAAGCAGTGGGAGCCATCCTGATTAGATAAAATAATAACCAATCTATTCTTGCAAGAGCGCACGCTGAGTGTTTTCTTCTCTATCTCTCCAGGTAGCGACCATATCACGCCTTAATCAAGATAATAATACGGAATATTGACCGAACCCGCTTGTTATACTGAGCTGGGGAACGTTGGTCCCGCTCCAACTTATAATTGTTATAAGACAGAGTAGGAAATTGGGGATTACCAGAATTCCCGTGCCGCCCAAACGAAGAGAGTGCATGTTGATGCATCATCTTCGGGTGTGTTCATTACAGAGAACTGTTTCTCAGTATCCTTTACGTCCTGGGTATGTGATACCAGATCAGGATCCCAGATATGTAATCTGTTACATAGGGCTACAGAAAGGTAGAAGAACTGAGAACGGGTGATAAGTTTCATGAGACAGAAAACGGGGCAAGAGTTGCAGCCAAGTCTGTTGGTCACTGTCACCCTGTATTACCAATACATTGATTCTGAACGAATGTTATTAGATACCGAACCTGATATACAAAATCATATCAGTCTCTTTATTAGTAAAGAAACGATATAATTTTGTATTGTCGGATAATGTTTTGAACATTTCCTATATCAAAAGTTGATCGGTTCAGGCACGTTATCTAAAAGCATTGACGTTCTAAATCAAACTACAGTTCTTTAGTATACAGAACACACACAAGAGGAAGAGTTCAGAAATGAACGAATCCTTCTTGAGGTATTGTAGACTAGGTCATATCAATGCGACCCGACTGGCTGAGTTACATTTAGATGCATATTTAAATCAGTTTGAATTTACATCTTGTGAAACTCGCCAGTCATGTCACAAAGATAAGATGACCATAGCTCCGTTTACTGGAAACAGAGAAAGAGTTGGTAAACTCTTGGGATGATACATGTTGATGTATAAAGGTCCCCTGTCTACATATGCCAAGACCGGTTCTTTGTACTTCATTACATTCTCTGATAATCTCTCAAGATTCAGACATATGTTCCTGTTGAAACACAAGTCCGAACCTTTTGAGATATTCACAGAATATGATTTAGAAGTAGAGAACCAAAATACGGGTATAAGTATTATGTCCTTTGATGAGATCAAGGAGGAGAATACTTGAGCACGAAAATCCTAGACTATTCTAAAGGAGAATGAGATTCTCTCTTAGCATTACTCCTCTGTATACACCATAGCACGATGGTATATCGGGGCGGAGCAATCACACCCTATATGATATGGTGTGCTCTATGATGAGTACTACTGAGTTTCCTATTTTCCTTTAGGGAGTTATGCACTTACGAAGTTGCATACCTATTGAATAGGGTTCCAATCAAATCAGTTACCTACCACTTCATATGTGTTATGGAAAAGGAAGAGCCCATTTCTTAAGTTAGTTAAGATTTGGGGTTGTCCGGCCTATGTCTGAAAGCAAAATCCGGACAAGCTCGAAGGCAAGGTCTGTAATGTAGAACTGGAAAAGTTCCAGCTATACGAACTACAGCAGATGATTTGATAGAACCAAGGGATTCAGTAGATACCAACGAACCTCAGCCTCTCCGCCGATCTAGTAGGGTTCCTCACCCACCTGAGAGATACTTCGGTTTCTCTATGACAGTGGGAGCGAGGATTGCATCATGAGATGATGACCCAACTAGTTTCGAGCTGGCCATCAGGAGTATGACTCTGTAAGAATGGCTGGATGTTTAGCGATCTGAGATGGAATCCTTATACACCAACAAAGTATGGACTTTAGTTGCTATATCTGAAGGGTTAAATCCCCATCAGGAGCAAGTATATCTTGAGAAGATTACTTGGTGTACATGGAAAAGTTGAGACTTTCAAAACTAGACTTGTTAAAAGTTTGCATCATTGACCAGGTGTGGATAATGATGAAACCTTTTCAAGTAGCTATGCTTAAGTCCATCCAGATCCTACTTGTCACGGCTACATACCATGACTGCGATATCTGGTGGTTGGGTATCTTGACTGCTTTTCTAAATAATGATTTAGAAGAGAGCGTCTATAAGTACACAGCCAGAGGGCTTCATAGACAGTGGGAGCAGCGGAAACGTGTGCAAGATGCTTTATAGGATAAAGCAGGCGTCGCGGAGTTGGAACATCAGTTTTGATGAGTTAGTCAAAGAGTTTGACATCATCAAAATGGTAGATGAACCTTGTATAAACAAAAAGGTAGTAGGGAGTATGGTGATGATCCTCGTAGAGTACGTGGATGACATACTCTTGATAGGGAAGGAGTTTCCTATGCTACGCTCGATCAATCTCCTCTTATCACAATGATTCTCCACATAGGATCAAAATGATACCTCCTAAATCCTGAGTTTTGGATCTATGAGATAGATCTAATTGGATGTTAGGACTCTCACTAGTTGTAGTGAGACAGTATCAACCGATCCTGGGGAGAATCACTGGAAGGGTTCCAGGGTGATAAAGACGACTGAATGTCAGTCGCAGGCATTGTCTTTACCCTCAGTAAAGGGACGGTATGTTGGAAGAGTTCCAAGCTAGATACCGTGGCATACTAGACGATAAAGGCTTGATACATCGCTATTTAAGATGCTACCAAAGAGGCTGTCTGGGTGTATATTAGTTCATAAGATGAACTTAGTTCCTCCCATTGTGTGACAATGGAGTTGTGGCTTATGCCAAGGAACGCCCGTCCCATCAGTGATCCAGACATATTCTAAGGCAGTATTACCTGATCATGGAGATGCTTGATCTCCAAGGAGATCGAGGTTAGGAGAGTAGACTCAGAGGACAACACAGCGGATCCACTCACAAAGGCCTGTTCCCAGAGAGAGACTTTTATGGGATGGTTGAGTATGAGATACTGCAACCACTGCTATCAGATGGCCCTAGTGCAAGTGGGAGATTGTTAGTTATATGTATGCCCTAGAGGCCATTACTATACATAGGATGTATATTGTAGTGGATGCTGGGACATATATAGGGAGGACTTTCTTTCTCGACATGATAGTATGCTATCTGGTTGATCTTTATCTTAACGTGTACACTGATTGTCTCTCTGTTACATGTTGGTAAAGCCCTTAGGATGTGTGCTTGACTACCTGGACTATGATGCGGATCATACTAGTGGGGACATGGTAGTCCATAAGTACATCCTTCAAAGTCCCTAGTCGTGGGTGTATCGAGATGGGGCATCGATATACCAGAGTAGACTAGCGTATACCTTCTCGACCCATACAGATGGGCGATGGATGATCCCATATCCATTGGTGTTTGACATCAGAGATGATATACGGGTGCTCAGTAGAGACTGGGTACACTGGACGGACTCGCCGAGAACTCCCAGATGGTATTATACCTCACGTCAGATGGCAGTTCTCTGGTGACACTGGTACAGAGTAGTCTGTTGACCCGAGATCGTCATAGAGTCTTGTGTGGTTCCCACTGTGCTTTGATTTCCATCTTACCACGTCCAAGAGGGCGTGCAAAACGGTGGTTTTTGGGTACAGTCCCGAGTCACATGGAGGCAATGAGCGATAGGAGGGGATTCGTCTCTCCCGGTATAGGGGGTTGATGTTGCGCTGTGTTCGATTGGCTATAACAGGAAATTCCTGGCCAGGGTTGCTGAGATTTACTGGTAAGTGTTACCAGTAGTTTCTCGAACAGTTATAGACCTCATATCGACACGACTTATTGAGCTATTGGGGTCTGACGTTTACCACCCCTAGGCGAGATATGCGACATATCAGACGATCAGACCGGACTGTACGGTAGTGTTACTGGTCGGATTCACTGGAGTGTGAGCGGGCTTGCTCGTCGATCTTCAGATCGCTCAATACCCGGGTGGCCGTTACGTTTAGCAGACCGCTTGCGGCTTGTGGGTGTTTGATATGATCATCACCTGCTGCCGGCGTATTGACGAGTCTTTAGAGTCCTACACAGAGGTTTCCTGGCTCAAGCGAAACGAAATAGGAGCGCATATGAGATATGTGCGGGACCGAGAATAATGCGTGTATGTGATACCGTATTCTATTCTCGCGATAAATGTATCGAATGGTTGTATGCGTTATAACCTAGTTATCGATTCAAGCGTTGATTCGATAAGCCGATATATTGTATACTAGTCGGTTGTGTGCGACATAACCGGATCATTGAATCAAGTGTTGATTTAATGATTTAATGTATATTTATATATTTGATATATTACTTTGCATCAACTAGTATCGGTTTACTTAAGATGGATTTTCTCACTCGGATGTGCGCATTACATATGCGATATGATTTTGTGCACTTGATTGTATCATGTTTGATGATACATGTTTACTTGGTTAAGTGCAAAGAATTAAACCATGGTTAAAAGAATGGCTAGGGTTTCATTTCCTTTATTTATTCATTTATTTATTTGTTTATTCATTTTGGAAAAGAAGAGAAAAGAATGGTTGCTAGTTTTGGAGTTTAGTTGAAGCTTCATGAAGCTTTGATCAAGTCAACCATTCTTATCTCATCCTTAACCCTAACCATTCCCACTAACCATGATTCATTCTCTACACTTAACTATAGTTAATGATATGATAAGTATTTATTTTTCTATTATTTTTAATTAACTTATCATATATTTCTTTCTTCTTCTTCTTCATGAGCAAGGAAGAAAAAGCTTTCTTCATCAATGGTGATTGATGATATTGAGTGAGAAATCCAATTCTAAAGTCTACCCACTTCCTATTTCTTCATCCTCTACCTCTTGCCAAGTAGTAGAGTGTGTTTCCTTCACAAGTCTTTAGGGCTTGGTGAAGGTGGAGCTTGATTTAGCGATGCCTCGACGTAGATCATCTTCGGCATGGACATCGACGACCTAGCTCCCTTTTTCTCCGACGAAGCCGACTCTAGAGCCCGGATTCCTTTTGGACAGCGGAGAGGACTTCGTTGCGGAGCTATGGAGGTGGACAAACGGATCTACAAAGGTTGTATTTCCGATATCCCATTAGTTAAGTGTTAACTAGTTTATGTTTTCGCCTAAACATCTAGCAAACGATCCGTAGTCGGGTCTCTCGGCACCTAGAATTTTTGAAAATGGCATGTTCGATGCCTTGTGAGACCTCATTAGGGTGTCTAGGAACCCTACAAAATAAAGTTGGTGTTATGGTGAATTATGTATAATAATATATGCATTGAACATGAGAATTACAAGAGAAATTAAAGGTCACCATTCATTTTGGAAATGAAAGGTCTCATTTGTAGGTTATGAGCAGAATAAATAAATGATAAAAAATAATTGCAAGAAAGGGGATTTGAACATGTGACTTATGGAATAACAATGCAAGGACTTAACCAATGAGCTACAAGGTTGTTCATGCACATATTTAATTAGAATTAAATATATGTTGTTGCTTAAAAAGAAAGTGGGCTTTTCAAATGGGCTGTCGAGAATAAGAATAATGGATTTGGGTTAAATATTTATGAAAGGAAAAATAAGAATGAGAAGTTAAAAACTTAAATATTAGAAAAAGAAATTGTCCGTAGATAAAAATATAAAATAGATTGAGGAATAAAATAATAATAAATTTAATAGAAAACGGAAAATACCAAGTACAAATAAGTACGTTATATTATTGAAGAGGGATAATACAAATGTATAAAGATTTTGGGGTCGTTACATCTAGGCTGTAGATGTTGCCGTCGAGACTTGGAACTAGGGACTCTGCCATGGTTCCGAGGTAGTCTCTAGGTTGTCCGTGAACCGTCGAGATTTAGAACCATGGGACTTTGCCATGGCTCCGTTTTTTGATGTCGCGTCTGCATCCTGCTGGAGGGAGGAAGAACGATATTGTTGATCTCAAGGGTGTAGATGTTGCCGTCGAGACTTGGAACTAGGGACTCTGCCATGGCTCCGAGCTAGTCTCTAGTTTGTCCGTGAACCATCGAGATTTGGAACTAGGGCTATTTTCCATGGCTCCGTTTGTTGATGTCGCGTCTGCATCCTGCTGGAGGGAGGAAGAACGCTGTTGTTGATCTCTAGGCTGTAGATGTTGCCGTCGAGATCTGGCTTCCTTTTGACGAAGCCCGTTGGGGTAATATGGTTCCCTTTCCGTTTGTGCCCATGAATTGTATACAAGGGTCAATGTGATCTCACCTATAGGGTAAAAGTTTTATTTTTTTGTTTCTTTCCGCGATGCTCTATCATTTCATCTTTTTATATCGCGAAAGTCGCGATTGCCCAATCATTTCGGCTATTTTTTCGCGGTACCCAATCATTTCGGCTATTTTTTCTTTTTACTCGCTGCCTTTTTTTGCGAGTTGCCCAATCATTTCGGCTATTTTTCTTTTTCTTTACTCGCTGCTTTTTATTGCAAGTTGCCCAATCATTTCGGCTATTTTTATATGCATATATTTTACTTGCTGATTTTTGTTGCGAGTTGCCCTATCATTTCGGCTATTTCATATGCACTTTTGGCTCGTTGATTTTTGCTGCGAGTATGGAACTTAAGATCCGATACCAATCTTAGCATCAGCATCGCTGCGACTGGAATATGGCAAGGAGCGAATCATCATTTGCCGTGAAAGGACTTAGATTTTGATACCAATCTAGGCATCAGCATCGCTACCATTGGGATTGTTGCCAGGAGCGAATCATCATTTGCCTTTGTCGATTCGAACAAAGGTGGCTTAGCAAACAGGGTTAGGATCATGTCGACTAAGGCTTTTGACTTCATGTGCCGTAAGGGTCTCATAAAGGTGTTTCTCCCTACGAGCCGTGAGGATCTCGTAGGTGTGTTTTCTCCTTAGGAGTCGTGAGGATTCCTAAGTGTATGTTCTCTTATAAGTCGTAAGGATCTTACAAGAGTGTTTTCTCCTTATAAGTCGAGAGGACTTACAAGCGTCGTTCACCACATGAGGACATTCCTCGTCGTTGGTGGGACTTGGTAGGGGAAACGTTTATTTGTGCCCGTGGATTGTATACAAGGGTCAATATTAAACCTCTTGTAGAGCAACTTCGGGAGTGTGATGGCTTAAGAACAGGTTCAGATCCATGTAGCTTAAGGCTTTTGAATCCTACGAGCCATAAGGGTCTCATTGGGGGAATTCTCCTTACGAGCCATGAGAATCTCGTAAGTGTAATTTCTCCTTAGGAATCATGGGGATCCCGCAGCGTGTTGATCCCTTTTGTGAGTCATATGGATCTCACGCGGGTGTTTTCTCCTCACAAGGTCGAGAGGACCTTACAAGTGCGCATGATTTTTTTATGAGTCTGTGCCCTTTCGGGTTTTCACGAACTCGCCGGCAGTCCTGCTGTTTTTACTCACGGTGCCCTTTTGGGTTTTCATTCATGCCCATTTCGCTTGTGGATGTACCGTTTTTTTTTACATCATAAGATTACGCCCTTCCAGGTTTTCACAAGCTCGCCGGTAGCCCAGCTGTTTTTACTCACGGCGCCCTTTCGGGTTTTCATCCGTGCCCCTTTTGCTTGTGGACGTACCACATTTTTTTAACTCCTCCGTTTGCCTATGGAACTTAGGGGGAATTTCACTACCGGGGCGGTTGTGCAGCCAGCGGGACTTAAGTTGCAATCCTCGCCGCTGGGACCTGTGGACCTGGATTCCACTCTCGCCGTGTTTGAGGCGGCGTATTTAGTTTAAAGACATTGCAGCCCATTGTTAGTTTAAAGACATCTTGGTCTAATGTTAGTTTAAGGACATCTCGGTCCATTGTTTGTTTAGGGACATCTCGGTCCGTAGCTAGTTTAAGGACGTTGCAGTCCGTTGTTAGTTTAGGGACATCTCGGTCCACAGCTAGTTTAAGGACGTTGCGGTCCGTCGGAATTTTGAGGCGAGGTTTCGCCGGATACTACTTATAGAGTTTGGACTCAGGAAGACAGCGAGCGGACACGAGCATCGTCAACCATCATTAACCTGAGCCGTGACTTGTCAAGCGTAGTATTTCTTAAGGAATCGGCCGTTTATCGGCCGGAAGGGTCTTTCGCCATGCATATCCATGAGCATGTAGGCCCCACCTTCGTAGACCATGTCTATGATATACATGTTTCCCCCAATCAGAGCAAAGCTCTTTTTAAAAATTCAATTTTGAAATGAAGCAACGCTTCAGAAGCAGCGCCAAGTGCGTTGCGCCCTAAGCAGCGCACCCCGTGCAAAATACGTATGCGCCAGCGCTAAGAGCGCTGCACTTAAGCATCGCACCACGTTCAAAGCACGTGTGCGCTAGCGCAAAGTGCGCTGCGCTCTAAGCAGCGCACCACGTGCAGAGCAAGGGTGCGCTAGCGCTACGAGCGCTGCACTTAAGCAGCGCACCACGTGCAAAGCACGTGTGCGCTAGCGCTAAGTGCGCTGCGCTCTAAGCAGCGCACCACGTGCAAAGCACGGGTGCGCTAGCGCTGGAACTAAAAGCTCCCCACTGTCAGATCAAAGATCTAATAATAATGATAAATCATTAATTAATCAGAATTAAATTCTGTTAAGGAAAGATTCCTCGAAATCTTTCCAAATAACAAAATTGTGCTCTGTAAATCAGAGCACCGTTGGATCAATGATCCAATGGTGATTAAAAATCACCAAAACACAGAATAAATTCTGTTTAAAAAGATTTTCCAATCTTGTTAAAAAAACAAGAAGATTTCCTTCTGTAAATCAGAAGCCCTTGGATCAAAGATCCAACGATGGGAAATTCCCCAAAACAATTAGAGAAAAAATCTCCTCAACTGATTGAACTGATCAGCTTGCCCTATATAAAGGCCCCTAGACTTCAAGTTTGAGGAGATATACAGAAGCATAGAGAGGAACTCCCCTATAAGCTTTGAGATAATTTCAGAAAGAAGAGCCAAGCTCTCAATAGAAGAACTTCTTTTCTTCAAGGTAAAAAAAAGAAAGATGAAATCATCTCACAATTGAAAAGAAGAACTCACTTCTTTACAGATCATAGATCTACAAAGACCAAGGTCTTTTACTAAAAGATCAAAAGATCTCATCATAAAAAAAAAAGAAGAACATAATTCTTCTCACAGATCATAGATCTATAAGACAAATTGTCTTTTACAAAAAGAGATCATGAACATCTCATTATCAAATAAAGGGGGAGAGAATAATTTAATTCTCTTAAGGATCATAGATCCATAAAGGCAAAACCTTTCATCAATACAAGAGATTGAAGCATCTCCTATAAAGTAAGAACTTTTGTTCTTAGGATCTTGAGACAAAGTCTATTCTAAAGGAGAATTTATTTCCCAGATCATAAAATTGATCAAATGCACTTCTGCGCTCTTGGACTGGCGCTCAGCGCCGAGCGCACCACGTGTCACTCACGAGTGCGCCACTCAACAGTTAGCGCTTTGCGCTCTTGAACTAGCACACTGCGCTCATGGACTGGCGCTCAGCGCCAAGCGCACCACGTGTTACTCACGTGTGCGCCACTGAACTAATAGCGCTTTGCGCTCATAAATTAGCGCAATGCGCTCATTGATTAGCGCTCAGCGCCAAGCGCACCATGTGTCCCTCATGTGTGCGCTACTCGGCAGAAGCGCACTGCGCTATTTGACTGGCGTAAAGCGCCAAGCGCATCACGTGCTCCTCACGTATGCGCTGATAGAACATAAATTGTTCCTTAATAAGCCTAGAGCTATGATGAATGCTCAACATTCAATAAAAGACAGAAATACTGTCAGAATCCAAATCAATGCTCAGCATTGTTAAAAGGGCCAAACCCAAAAAAATGCTCAACAGCCCAAAATAAATATTAAACATTTTAACTTGAATGAACTTAGCCCAAGATTGGCCACAAGTCCTCGACTCAGATTAATTGAGCCCATATGCTCATAAATCTTTTTGATCTTAGTCCCAAATTGGACTACAGATCCCAACCAAAATTGGTTCAAGGGTACATCTCTTCACTCCTTTGATATTTGTCGTTGTAATCCTTCAACGTCTTCAGAGAGGTGACGGGTCCCGATAACCAAACATTCCATGGACTGTGGGGTCCTTAAACTCATGGACTATGATGTCCTTAAACTTTATAGACTATGGCGTCTTTAAACTGGACTGTGGGGTCCCTAAACCCACGGACTATGATGTCCTTAACCTCGGACTGTAGGGTCCCTTTAAACCCACAGACTATGATGTCCTTAACCTCGGACTGTGGGGTCCCTTTAAACCCACGGACTATGATGTCCTTAACCTTGGACCGTAATGTCCCTAAGCTAACGTTGGACCACCATGTCCTTAAACTGGTAATCGACCGCAATGTCTCTAAAGTAAACAATATAGTCCAAATGCTCCCTGGTTGGATCTAAATGATCCCGTTAAGTTGATCTTAGTCTAAAATTAGACTAACGTATCCTTAACAAACGTTTAAGTTGATCTTACTCTCAAATGAGACTAACGTATCCTTAAACCCAACCCCAAACCCAAATCTAAGAAGATACGGATTTGGACTAATCCACGCCCTACGGGCGACAACAGAAATTAGTCTCCGTATGCAATCCACGAGCAACCAAAAACAAAACAAACACCCACGACACGAAGTGACCATCTGGAGAAGGATAAAGTGGTTACCGCGATGCGGTAGCGTAATTAACTGCAGGGGCTTGCGCCTGCAGGGAAGAGCGTCCCCATAATCAAAAATCCCTCAACGAGGCGGAATCTGACGAAGTCTGCTACATCGGCCGCATCCGTTTAGACCTTCGATATATGGTGTCATAAATCAACTTGGCATCTTCGGAGAGGTGGACGGATAGCACCAACAAGCATCTGCCCCGAATTCAGGCAAGACGGACCTACGCGGTCGCGTCTCCGTGTTCGGAGGGGAACAAATTCTGGCACGCCCGGTGGGACCTTTTTCTCTTTCCACTCCATACTTCGTGTGTCGTGTTCGCGAACGAATCGCTGTTTTATGTGGTTGCCCTTAGGTTCAAGGTACTAAGGTTTGGTTTTGCTCCCGTGCAGAAAAACAGAACATCAAATGGCCTCTAACTGCTCCAACTGCAACTCCCGTTCCACCTCATCTGGAGATGTAACCTACGGGCCCCAAGCGGCCTCCCTATTCAAGATGCCGGTGGAGCAAGTAACTCAGGCCACCACTGGAATATTCTTTGGGACCATGCTCCCACCCATGAACTTCAATGCCCCAATGCCGTTGCAGGAGGCCCCAAAGAAGTCGGTCTTTGATCGACTTACCACCACTGCGGCCCCTCTCGACGGGTCGTCCAGCTCCAACGCCTCAGTCTTTGACAGACTGTGCCAAAGCTCCAACGGGCCCGTGAAGAAGCCCGCAATACCAGAAGGGGTTATCCCGAAAAGGATAGCCATTCCTGGTCCTGAAGTCGTCAAAGCGGCTTCTCCTGCCAAAGGATCGGTCTTCACAAGACTGGCCGTTACAACTCCCCATCCAAGCGAAGTCGCTAAGGCTGCTTCCCCCGTTCGAAAGTCTGCCTTCGACAGGCTAGCCATTCCCTCTCAAAGGACGTCGGTCTTAAAGAGGCTCGCACCAGCAATATCCCTTCACCAAGACAGGGGGCACGATGTAGCCACCCCCGTAGCTGAGCCGGTACCGTCGGCTCGACATGCTCGACGTCGCCACTGGCGCCGAGTAAGGAAGGCTGGGGGCAATTCCCCTTCTGGATTGACTCCGCCAGCTCCCATGGTGGAAGTCGACGCTGCTGTTCCAACTGGGAACAGCTTTGAACCACTGAGGAGGGTCCGCAAGAACTCTCTGATTGCTGTGCAGAAAAGATCTCCTCCACCTGTGGAGAATGCTACAGAAAAGAAGCCGGAGTAGCCCCCTCAGCGTCTGTCCTCCAAAATTTACAAAGTCTGGCAACGGGTTCAAGAATCGGTGATTGACCAAGACTATTCCCGCCGATCAAAGAAGGTTAAAGCTCGGCAAGAAAAGGACCATCCCGTGATATCACAGAAGATGTCACCTATATGGGTGCTCGCTGCAACGGCTCCCACAACTTCAACCGCTCATAAGAGAAGGAGGCCAGAGAAGGCCCCCGTGTCCGCGACGAACCGCAAGGACACCAAACCTAAACACCCCAAGTCTGGGGGCATGGTGGTGCACACTATTTATATGGCTTCCGGAAAAGAGGAAAGTCGTGCTTCTACGGGTCATCGACCGCTTACCCGATCGATAACAAAGGCTCAGGAGCAACAGCAGCAAAAACTTCAGGAGATGCTGACTGCAATGGCCGCACTCACTGGGCCAAAAGAAAGTCCAGAGACCTCAGAGCAGCGTCAGGAAGAAGAAACCGATGCTGAATTCCTCCGAAGAATGCTCGAGAGGAAAGAAAAGAGGCTGCGGAACAGGCGGCCAACATAAAACGAATGGCTCTTTTGTTCCAAGACATGGCCGGGATGATGTTACAGCCGGAACCTCTAGCTGAAGACCCCCCAATTATCATTGAAGACGACAGAGGGGAGACATCGAACCTTCCTCCGGCTCTTTCAGCAGCCAAGGAAGAGACCATCTCCAAAGCCGCTCCGGATGATTACATCACTCAGCAAATACGAGCTCATCATGCGAGCGAAACGGCCGGGCAGATCGTTAAGACTGGACGACCCTATCTGGGCTGCCAAATAAGGTACCCGCCGGGATATATGATCCCTAAATTCAACGTATATAAAGGGACGTGTAATCCCCACCAGCATATTGCCCAGTTCAGGGCTCTATGTGGCAACACTGGAGGTGACGATAAACTGTTACTTCACCAGTTCGTCGATAGCTTGTCGAAGACAGCCTTCGAATGGTATTTCGAACTCCCAAATGACTATGTCAAGACATTTGCAGAGATGGAGCTTCTATTCACCCAGCGTTTCGCAAGTGCTAGCGAACGCACCCCAATCACGGCATTGATCAATGCCAGGGTGAAGCCTGGAGAAACTTGGGTCCAGTATGCAATACGGTGGCGGAATCTATGGTCGAAGTGTGAGTAGCGCATTAAAGAAGCGCCTGCGGTAGGCATGTTCGTGGGTACTCTCGACCCTCAAGCGACCATTTCCTAATTTATGATATTTTTCAAGCCGACCACTTTCCAGGCCTTGATTGACAGGCTGGCCCAAATGGACCAGATGGGCCACAGGCCTTCCTCTTCGAAGCCGGAACCAAGGAATGAAAAAGGCAAAGGGAAAGCGACTTTTGTCGCCAATACCCAACAACAGCCGAACAACTTAAAGCCGGTTGTTCGCCGAAACAACGTGCGTACACGCGCATCCCTCGAAGAGAGACTGGGACGTCCTTACTCGTTTCCCCGGGATAAAACGAGGAGACTGTTCGAGCTGGCAGTGCGCAATAGACTCATCAATCTGCCGGATCCAAAACGTTCGTTGTAGCCGGGCAATGTCAACAATTCTAATTACTTCCCTTACCACCAAGCAGTAAGCCATCCTATCGAAGATTGATTTGTCTTCAAAGGCTGGATTGAGGACCAATACCAGCAGGGCAAATTCGCGCTATCCGAAAATGGGAAGGTGAACCCGCCGCAAGCTCACGCTCCTAAAAAGGCGGACACGCCGGGGGAATCGTGTTCTTTTATAGAAGGACCTCCATAGGAGGTCGTTCTTTCAGCCAAGACGAAAAGAAAGCTAAAGGATCTCCAAACATGCCCGGCGATCAAATGGAAAGGTCCGATAGAACCCGAGGTCATCGAGGGAATGCTGAAGCCGCGCCCGACGCCAAGAATTGGTGGGGATAGTCAAAGCGCCCACACCCAGCCGTCAAAATCTTCGAGAAAGAAGAAGAAGTCCAAAAAGCCCGTGAAGCCTAATGATAAGTGCAAGTACTTGCAAAAGCATATTGACGCGCTGGAGGAATACAACCAAAAGGCGCGAACCCCGGTCACCCTCCAAGAATTTCTCAACAATATCCTTGAGAGCGGAGATAACGATAATAGCGACGGAGATGACTCTTCAGAAGAATCTGAGGACTATGTGGTAAGTTGCCACATGATCTCTCATTCGGCGTTAATTAACGAAGAAGCTCACTCAGCGATAGAAGATAGTATAAAAGAGCTGGGGGCAGGATCAAAGACAAAACCCTTGAACCGTCTGACGAGATGATCGACTTGCTACTGAACGAAGCCCGTCAGAAAAGCAAAGCCAATCGAGAGCGCGAACTGGCTATATTCGAAAAAGCCAAACTCCGATGACTGAATGAAAAGGTCGAGGCACCCCGACCGGATTGAAGCGTCCCTATCGCCAGCAAAAGCAAGCTTAAAGTAAGGAGACGATTCGCTAGGGCCCTGTCAATAGGAATGAAGTTGCCCTCTTTCAGAGGAAATTCTCCTAGCAGTATACACCTTGATGAAGCGGACATACATCCTAACTTCTGCTTATACCATCAAAGGATTGCCCACCCTACCGAGGAGTGCATAGCCTTTAAAAACTGGTGGCATGGATATGTTGCCCACCGACAACACGTTCAACGAGTGAAGCACAAGGCTCGTCGAGAACAGAAAAGAACGACAGATGAGCGTGAAAGAGCTGCTGGCAACTGTCACATAGTCAACACCAAGGGATCACAAGTTATCACCTTTGGAAGCGACTCTAACGAAGAAATCGCCCTCAACCCTCTCTTCAAGGAATCCACCTCCGACACAAAAAATGCGAAGATTTGCGAGAAAATCTAGCTGCGTAATCGTACGTTGCCCGAAAAATCTCGGACCTAATGAGATTTGACCGAAACATCGTTAAACTACTACCAACCCCTGCCAACTTCAGGCTGCCGTGGTAAAAAAAATGGTACGTCCATAAGCGAGATGGGCATGGATGAAAACCTGAAAGGGCTCCGTGAGTAAAAACAGCAGGACTACCAGCGAGTTTTTGAAAACCCGAAAGGGCGCAAGCTTGTTAAAAGATACTTGCAAGGTTCTCTCGACCCTGTAAGGAGAAACCACCCGTGTGAGATCCTTACGACTCATAAGGGAGCAACACGCTTAGGGATCCCCACGATTCCTAAGGAGCAATTACACTTGCGAGATCCTCACGACTCGTAAGGAGAACCCTCCTTTGAGACCCTTACGGCTCATAGGATTCAAAAGACTTAAGCTACAGGGATCTGAACCTGTTCTTAAGCCATCATAACCTCCAATACTGCCCTACAAGTGTCTCAATATCGACCCTTGTATACAATCCACGGGCACAAATAAACATTTCCCTAACAAAGTCCCACCAGTGACTAGGGATATGCTCGCACGGTGAACAGCCCTTGTAAGTCCTCTCGACTTATGAGAAGAAAACACTCTTGTAAGATCCTTACGACTTACAAGAAACCATACACTTGGGAATCCTCATGATTCTTAAGGAGAAAACGCACTTACGAGATCCTCACGACTCGTAGGGAGAAGTACCTTTATGAGACCCTTACGGCTCATGAAGTCAAAAAGCCTTAGCCAATAGGATCCTGACCCTGTTTGCTAAGCCACCTTTGTTCGACATCGACAGAGGCAAATGATGATTCGCTCCTGGCAATATCCCAGTTGTAGCGATGCTGATGCCTAAATCGGTATCAAATCTTAAACTTGCAGCGAAAAGTCGGTGAGCCACAAATGCATATGAAATAGCCGAAATGATGGGGCAACTTGCAACAAAATCAGCAAATAAAAATATATGCATACAAAATAGCCGAAATGGTTGGGCAACTCGCAATAAAAAGCAGCGACTAAATAAAACAAATAGCCGAAATGATTGGGCACCGCGAAAAATAGCCGAAATGATTGGGCAATCGCGACTTTCGCGATATAAAAGCTGAAATGATAGAGCATCGCGGAAAGAAAACTATATAAAATGAAACTTTTTGCCCTATAGGCGAGATCACATCGATCCATGTATACAATCCAGGGGCACAAACAAAGAGGGAACCATATCATCCCACCAGGCTCCATCAGAAAGAGAGCCAAGTCTCGACGGTCACATCTGCATCCCAGAAGACCAACAGCAGCGTTCCTTCTTATGCCAACAGGGCACAGACGCAACGTTAACAAAGCGGAGCCACGGCATAGTCCTTAGTTCTAAATCTCGACGGTTCACAGACAACCTAGAGACCACCTCGACATTCGTCTCGTTACAACAGACGCAACGTCACCAAAGCGGAGCCGCGGAATAGTCCCTAGTTCCAAATCTCGACGGTTCACAGACAACCTAGAGACCACCTCGACATTCGTCTCGTTACAGCAGACGCAACGTCACCAAAGCGAAGCCACGGCATAGTCCCTAGTTCCAAATCTCGACGGTTCATAGACAACCTAGAGACCATCTTGATATTCGTCTCGTTACAGCAGACGCAGCGTCAGCAAAGCGGAGTGACGGCAAAATCCCAACGCCGCCTCAGCATTCGACTCGTTACAGCAGACGCAATGTCAACAAAGGCGTTCCTTCGCAGCCCAGCAGGATTCAGATGCAACGTCAACGAAAGACCCCGTGGTCGAAACAAAGCGAAGTGACGGCAAAATCCCAGCTCCACCTCAACATTCGTCTCGTTACAGCAGACGCAATGTCAACAAAAGCGTTCCTTCGCAGCCCAGCAGGATGTAGATGCAACGTCAACGAAAGACCCCATGGTCGAAACAAAGCGGAGTGACGGCAAAATCCTAGCTCCACCTCAGCATTCGTCTCGTTACAGCAGACGCAATGTCAACAACGGCGTTCCTTCGCAGTCCAGCAGGATGCAGATGTAACGTCAACGAAAGACTTTACGGTTGAAACAAAGCGGAGTGATCCCAACTCCACCTCAGCATTTGTCTCGTTACACCAGACGCAATGTCAACAACGGCGTTCCTTCGCAGTTCAGCAGGATGCAGATGCAACGTCAACGAAAGACCCAATGGTCGAAACAAAGCGGAGTGATGGCAAAATCCCAGCTCCACCTCGACGTTCGTCTCGATACAGCAGACGAGATGTCACTACAGCGTTCGTCCTCCAACAGGATTCGGACACGCCAAAGCAAACCAAGCGAAGGCCAAATTCCTAGCTTCAGGGTCTTGACGACAACTCATATAAAGCCTGAAAGACTATCGGAGATCATCCCACACCAGCGCGGAGTGGTCACCACCTCGACGTTTGTCTCGATACAGCAGACGCAACGCCAGCAAATGAAGCGAAGGCAATATTCCTAGCTTCAGGGTCTTGACGGTAACTCATATAAAACCTGAAATTCTATCGGAGATCATCCCACACCAGCGCGGAGTGGTCACCACCTCGACGTTCGTCTCGATACAGCAGACGAGATGCCACCCCAGCGTCCTTCCTCCAGCAGGGTTCAAACGCGACAATCAAACAACGGAGCCACGGCAAAATCCCTAGTTCCAAGCCTCGACGGTTCACCAACAACCTAGAGACAACCGCGACATTCGTCTCGATACAGCAGACGCAATGCCAGCAAAGGCCAAATTCCTAACTTCAGGGTCTTGACGGCAACTCATATAAAACCTGAAAGACTATCGGAGATCATCCCACACCAGCGCGGAGTTGTTATGACTCATCGGGACTCCCCAAACTGAGCATAACCTCAAGTAAAAAGAGGCATGGAAAAATTCCTAACGCTTGCTCTTCCGACGGTCAAACTGCCTAGAAAGATTGCTTGAAGACGTCTTGTCCAGCCCCCGAAAGGATCAGAGACACGACAGTCGCAAGCTACTCGAACAGCAAGATTGCCGATCGAGGAATACATCAGCCAGCGCGACGGTACGACGAGCAAAACCCTAGTACCACAGGCCCTAACGGACCTCTGTCGTAAAGAGCAGAGGTTGACTATGACGTTAGGACATTCTTGCGAGAACTTTTCGACTCGTCTCGACTCGTGAGGAAATTAGTGTCTTCGCGAGAACTTCTCGATTCGTCTCGACTCGTAAGGAAAAGCCTTAGGCAATGGGGATAAGGACCTGTTTCCTAAGCACTGGGGCCCTGCAAGTCGGTCCGAAATGGACTCTTGCATACTATTCACGGACCCCACTCTCCAAATTCGAATCTCGACAAGGAGGGAAACAACCATTTACAAGTCCTCTCGACTTGTAAGAGGGAAAATTCTCTTGTGAGATCCATACGACTCTCAAGAGAAAGCACACTTAGGGATCCCCACGATTCCTAAGGAGAAATTACACTTGCGAGATACTCACGACTCGTAAGGAGAACCCTCCTTTAAGACCCTCACGGCTCATAGGATTCAAAAGCCTTAAGCTACAGGGATCTGAACCCGTTTTTAAGCTATCACTACCTCTCGAAGAGTTCAAGACGGAATGCTCTCTATCATCTACAGGCTACGCTTACTATGGTGACATGCCGGCAACAAAGAAAAGAGAAGAAAGCAAGAGATAACACAAGATAGTACGAAAAATGTATCTTTTATTTATAAGTTCAATCGAGTACAAGTTACATCATATGAAAGGATAAAAAAATGGATACATTTTATTCAAAAATTGCAAATGATATAAAAACAACTATTGGGAGGGAAGCGTTTTCAATAGGCCAATCAGTTGCTCGCGCACTCCCCTCAACCCCTTTTCACGGTCAGCTACCGCGGCCAACTCCGCTTCAACCTTAGCCCGTTACTGCAAGTAAGATGAAAGTCACTCATCAATGACCCGCTGAGCTGCCCCACGACTCTGCGCATCCCACTCGATGAGGTCGTGTCACGATCCAAAATTTGGCTCGTAACCGGCACTTAAACTACGTAACATCTACAGGCGTACGCAACTTAAGTAAGCCGAAACCCAGAAATCTAAACCACCGAAAACTGCATCAACGGAGAAAAACATAGTTTTAAACATTCGGAAATTCTCAAGTAAAAAATCTTTAAGTTTAGTTTTCTTTCTTAAAAATTTTAGCAGCACCTCCTTTGTAAAAACTAGCCCCGAAAATGGGTACAACATAGATAAAATATAACGCATCCCAAACGGGAGCAAATCACGCCCAACGGCGGAGACAACCACCACAAGATACAAATACGACACCGAAGCGAAGAATAAAAAGGAAACTGCATAAAGAGGTAAAACTTTTCAACATAACCGGCTCCCACGAGCCCGGCACCCAAAGTCACCAAAATAATACAACGCAGAATCCTCACAACTCGTCTCTAAGTCAAATACAAGAAGTGGTAGATAGAGAATACTAGATCCAACAAAAAGATATACAATATACAAATAGATAACCGCAAACCTCTAAGTCCACGTTACCTCTCCCGGTTCTTTCGGGCTTGCGGAAATGATGAAAAACGATTTTTCGGGGCAAGGTAACATGGACTATTAAACACGGATCTTTGCTAAACTACAAACTAGCAACTAACAAGAGCTATTGCTACTCAGTTAGGGGTTATACCTCAACTTGAACTCCTTCTCTTAGGCTCTTTGTGGTGGTCGGATGATTCGTTCCTCGTCTCCTTCTCTCGCCGAAGATGGATCCACCTGAGGGTCTCTACCTTGAGCTTCTTTCTCGAACTTGAGAAAACTAAAGTGTCCGGCTTGCTAGACCTTCAACCTTAGGATGAGTAGAGAATGGCTTTGATGTTTTATCTCCAAGGAAATGGTTCTCAACACATGAGATGAATTTTCCTTGAGCTAGAGGAAGAGGAAGAAGAAAAGAGGAGAGAGAATCAATATGATAGAATGAGAATAGTTTTACAACCATAACAACATATGTGAATTATCTAATTAATAATATTAATCCAAAATGAAAAAGGTGATGGTTGGTTTGATAAGACCATTATCATTTCACATTAAATGTTTTTTGCAAAGATCAAAGAGCATCTTTGGAAAGAAATGATGATAGTCAATGTTTCAACCTTTTTTCAACAAGTCAACAAACCCTAACCATAACCCAATTTCATTTAAATAACATTATCAATTGATATTTCACATATTCATTAGGGTTTGGTAAACGACAACCGTCAACTGTGCATACACACCCGTACCAAAACCCTAATGAGAATCCTCTTCCTCTGCCTCAGTCAACTGTGCATACACACCCGCATTCGTGTTCCGAGGAGCACGAATACTATGAGATAAAACTAACCCCAAAGCATATACTAGGATCTGGCTCAAACCAGAGCCCGCTAGTAACAACTGTCCGGACACCAAACGTGCATAAGTGTGCGGATGTGAACGAACCCTGTCGCAAAACCATACGACCTCTACGCTGATTTGCCCAAAGGCGAATAACCCTCTGTGTGGGACTCTAAAGACTCAACACTACGCTGCCAGTGGGTTTAAACACAGACCGCAAGCGGCACTAGCTGTACGTAACGGTCCCTGGGTAGATGCCGATAAGAAGACGGACGAGGTGAAACCCATCTGAACTCCTACTGAGCCTGAATGTGACAATCTCGGTACAGTCCGGTTTATTCGTCTGAGAACATCGCATGGCGGGCCTAGGGGGTGGTAAACGTCAGTCCCCTACTAGCGGTACAAGTCGTGTCGGAGTGTAGCCCAGAACACCTGAGATAACACTTGAAACCTACCAGCATATCTCGCTTGCCCTGGCCAGGGACTTTGTGTAATGGCTCTCCTAGACACAGCGCGATATCAACCCCCAATACCGGGAGAGACGAATCCTGTCTAACTGTCACTGCCTCCAAGTGCTTCGGGACTGCACCCAAAAACTACCTGTTTGTACGACTCCTTTGAGCCGTGGTAGGGTAGTAATCAAAGTACAGTGGGAACACACTCGAGGCGAAGTGACCGTGTCAAGTCAACGGACTAAGCTGTACTCATGTCACCTGGGAACTGATAACTGACGATAGGTATAGTACCAACCAACAGTTCCCGACAGGTCCTGTCCAGTGTACTCGTAACCTAACGAGCACCCGCATACTATCCCAAGTACGACGTACTGACGGCTGTGGGACAGGCCGTCTCCCAAGCTGGGATGAGAAGCGCATACGCTAGTCTACTCTGGAGTATCGATGCCCTGTCTCGATAGTCCTACGACTAGGGACCTGCATAAGGATGTGCTTGTAGATTACCTAGCCCCCACGAATGTGACTGCCATCACAACGCTGGTAATCAAGCAAAGATCCTAAAGGCTCCACTAATGTGTAAAGGCGATATGCTATAATAAACACATGCACACATTAAAGTAGAAACAAACCAAGTAGCATACTACTATATTGAGCAAGATTGTCTATACAAGATGAATATCCCAAGCTTCCATTATGTAATATACAAACTAGTATGATACAGTAATGGCCTCTAGGGCATATACACTAACAATCTCCCACTTGCACTAAGGCCATGTACTGGCGTATCGAAAACCTATCATCTCGATCAGCCGCTCGAACTGAGTCTGGGGTAAGGCCTTTGTGAGTGGATCAGCAGTGTTATCTTCTGTAGCAACTCTCCGAACCTCGATCTCCTGGCGACCCACGATCTCCCTGATCAGGTGATACCACCTCAAGATGTGCCTGGAATTCTGATGGGACCTGGGTTCCTTCGCTAAAGCTATAGCCCCATTGTTGTCGCAATACAGAGGTATTGGATCAACAATGGATGGAACCACCTAAAGTTCTATCAAGAACTTCCTCATCCAGATGGCTTCTTTTGCGGCATCAGATGCAGCGATATATTCCGCTTCCATCGTCGAGTCAGCAATGGTTTCATATTTGGAACTCTTCCAACACACCGCCCCTCCATTGAGGGTAAAGACATAACCCGACATGGACTTGGAATCATCCTTGTCACTCTCGAAGCTAGAGTCAGCAAAGGCCTCGATCTGGAGGTCTTTTCCGCCATACAACAAGAACATCTCCTTAGTCCTTCTCAGATACTTGAGAATATTCTTTACCGCTATCCAGTGCTTCTCCCCAGGGTTTGACTGATACCGGCTTACCACACTCAGTGCATAAGCTACATCTGGTCTGGTACACAACATCGCATATATTACAGAGCCTACCGCAGAAGCGTAGGGTATAATAGACATGTGATCCCTTTCCAAATCTGTCTTGGGAGACATCTCTTTGGAGAGGGTGATCCCGTGACAAGCCGGTAGATTACTGCGCTTGGAATCTTCCATACTGAATCTTTTCAGTATGGTGTCGATGTACCTGGACTGTGAGAGTCCTAATATCCTCTTGGATCTGTCACGATAGATCCAGATCCCTAGAATGTAAGAGGCATCACCCAGGTCTTTCATGGAGAACCTGTGTGACAAGAACCCTTTGACATATTGTAGCATAGGAATGTCATTTCCTATCAAGAGAATGTCATCCACGTATAAAACGAGGAATACGATAGTTCGTGCAACAAATCTACTATAGATGCATGGTTCATCTGGATTTTTGATAAAGCCAAAATCTTTGACCGTCTCATCAAAACAGATGTGCCAACTCCGTGATGCCTGCTTTAGTCCATAGATGGACTTAAGCAACTTGCACACCTTTCTGCTGCTCCCACTCTGAATGAAACCCTCTGGCTGGTCCATATAGACACACTCCTCTAAATTTCCAGAAAAGCGGTCTTTACGTCCATCTGCCAAATCACATAATCGTGGAAGGCAGCAATGGCAAGAAGGATCCGAATGGATTTTAGCATAGCCACTGGAGAAAAGGTTTCGTCATAGTCCAAACCAGGTCTTTGACGAAAACCCTTTGCAACAAGTCTAGCTTTATAGGTCTCAACCTGTCCATCAACACCAATCTTCCTTTTGAAGATCCACTTGCATCCTACGGGTTTTACCCTATCTGGAGCAACGTCCAACGTCCATACTTTGTTGGTGTACATGGAATCCATTTCGGTTCACATTGCATCCAGCCATTTTACCGAGTCAACGCTCTGAATGGCCTACTGGAAGCTAGTCGGCTCATCACTATCAATGATGCAATCCTCTCTATCCCCGTCTATGAGAAAACCATAGTATCTCTCGGGCGGATAAGACTGCCTACTACTCCAGCGGAGCGGCGTAGGAATGTCCTGATCTTTCGAACCCTCTGGTTCTACTAAGCTTTCAGTAATAGCTCATGGTTCTGGAATTTCTTCCAGTTCTATTGCGCTCCCACTTATCCGATTTTCCAAAAACTCAGTTTCTAAGAAGTGGGCATGACGAGAAACAAAAACCTTTTGTTCCTCTTCGCAATAGAAGAAATATCCCTTGGAGTTCTTTAGATATCCCACAAACTTGCACTGTACTGAGCGTGCCTCGAGCTTTTCCACATGCTGCTTTTTGACAAAAGCCGGACATCCCCATGTCTTAATGTGATTAAGATAGGGTCTCTTCCCACACCACATCTGATATGGTGTAGTAGGCACAGTCTTAGTTGGAACTCGGTTCAAAAGGTATGAAGCTGATTCTAGTGCATATCCCCAGAATGATCGCGGTAACTCAGCGTTACTCATCATGGAACGTACCATATCCAATAGAGTCCGGTTCCATCTCTCCGATACACCGTTATGTTGCGGAGTGTATGGAGGAGTAAGCTGAGAGAGAATTCCATTCTCTTTTAAGTAATCCAGGAACTCGGCACTTAAGTATTCTCCACCTCGATCAGATCTCAGTGTCTTGATACTTTTGCCTGTTTGTTTTTCCACTTCATTCTTATATTCCTGGAATTTTCCAAAGGCTTCGGATTTATGTTTCATTAAGAAGACATATCCGTACCTTGAAAAGTCATCCGTAAAAGTAATGAAGTAAGAATAACCGCTTCGCGCATGTGTAGACATTGGACCGCACACGTCGCTGTGTACGAGTCCCAAGAGCTCGCTCGCTCTTACTCCGTGTCCAGTAAACGGAGTCTTTGTCATCTTTTCTTTGAGACAGGATTGACAAGTTGCATATGATTGATATTCGAACGTATCCAAATATCCTTCTGTATGTAACTTCGTCAACCTTCTCTCATTGATGTGACCCAGTCTACAATGCCATAAGAAAGCCTGATTTGATTCCGAAGAATTTCTTTTGTGTGTATTCTGGACATTGAAAATCTGTGGTTGGTTTAATTCGTATATTCCATTGTTTAATGTACCTGACCCAATCAGAACTTGATTAAGGCGAATGTTTACAACATTGCTTAAAAATGCAAATTCATAACCTTCTTTAGATATTAAAGATACAGAAATGATATTACAAGTTGCATTGGGTACAAAATAACAATTACGCAAAACCAAAATGGGTCCATCTGACAACCCTAGGTGATAGTCCCCCACGGACTCAGCATCCATGCCATTTCCGTTTGCAACTCTGAGGGTCATATCACCTGCCTTCAAAACCCTACGTTTTCTCAACGCCTGCAAAGAATTACAGATATGAGATCCTGATCCGGTATCCAATACCCAGGAAGTAGAGTTTATAGATAGACAGTTTTCAATAACATACACACCTGAAGCTGAAGCCGCAACTTGCTTCAGATCCTGTGTTCTGGCCTTCCAAGCCGTGCAATCTTTCTTCCAGTGTCCACTCTTGTGATAGTAAAAGCATTCTTCCTTTCCCACAAGATTTCCCGCTTCCTTTGTTGCTTTTGCCTTTCCCTTCGTATCCACTTTACTAACACCGCCCCTTGGTTTGGCGGGGGTTTTCTTCTTCTTTCTCTTGGCTTTCGCCTTGGACCTAGAAGAGGAAGATCCTCCTACAAACAAAGTGGATGTTTCCCTACCTTTCTGTAGGGTGCCCTCTGCACTCCTCAGCATGTTGAGGAGTTCTGAAAGTTCAACTTCCTTTTCCTGTAAGTTGAAGTTCAGGATGAACTTGGCGTAAGTGGAAGGAAGGGACTGGAGAATCAAGTCCATATAGAGCTCATTCTTCAACGTGGTCCCAAGGTCCGCGAGCTCCTCAATAAAGCCAATCATCTTAAGCATGTGTTCCGCTACCGGTGATCCGATGGCCAATCTCGCCGAAAACAGCTTTTTCGAGACTTCGTATCTGGCGATACGGGATTTCTCTCCATACAGTTCTTTTGTATGAAGAAATATGCATTCAAGGTCCATATTCTCGTGCCTCCTCTGGTGTTCATTGTCCATAGAGGCAAGCACGAGGCACTTGGCCTTCGCGCAATCAATCTCCCAAGTCTTACGGATTTCCTTATCCGCGACGCTGGAGATGGGACCTGGGGCAGGGGGAGCTTTGGTGGTAAGGAGATACCCCAACTTGTCGTAAGTGATTGCCATTTTGACATTCCTGAGCCAATCTTTGTAGTTTGGCCCTGTCAGTATATTTTTATCTAGTAGTAACTTAAGTCCAGTCATGATGTTTAGTCGCTGCAATTAGGAGAGAGAGAAGAAACACTTTAGCATGATGCTCTTGCAAGTTTAGAGTGGTTTTTAATTTGTCTAAACAGGATGGCTCCCACTGTCTCTCGAATCCCTCCTCAAACCAAAAAGGAAGAATTAGTCAGGATCAATCTCACCGTACAATACTTGCTTAACCGTTCAGCCAGGCTAGTGTCGGTACTTCGAGGGAGGTTTTCCAACGCTTTCGCGAAGTTCCTTAAATAAATAACCTCTTTTCCCTGGGGGCGCAGCCCCGCTAACACCTTTCTAGACACCTACTGGGTTTATAGCATTGATCGTTAAGTGAGAAATATCCCGAGGAGTAGCATATACTAACAGTAGGATCGGGATCCAAATATCATTGCGTGACAAAACTGAAGGAATCCTACCAGAATCATCACACTCCAAATGGCATGCAGCGCTAGCAAGTTTCAGTTCTTTTGAAACTCCCGATGTGGATTTTTGCCCCATGCTCTTATGACCTTGACTTTGGCCAACAAATCATAAGTCACATGTCAAGTTCTACCCGTCATTCTCCAGGTTAATTTGAACCCACCCGCACCTACCCTTGACTTTGGCCAACAAGACAGTACGACTGTCCCAAACCAACACATCTATCTATGCTGCACATGAATACCCAATAGCTACCAATCACTATGCCTTGACTTTGGCCAACAAACATAGCTTGAATACTATTGACCATCCATGTGAAACGACGGAGGGCTACGAATGGTTTTGGCGAAACCGTGAACGTAGTGAACTTGATCTAATCGATGGAACGAGATAGCTTTTAAAAGGAGTGGTTTAAGCTCCGCGTTTAAAAGTTATTTTGAAAAGAAACCGAGTGATTTTTGAAAGTGTTCCAACGACTTTTACTTTGGTTTATTTTTCTAGCATTAATTTTAATGCGTCCCATCAATTAATCCTACCATTGCAGAAAACAACGAAAATATGACGTATGCTTATGCCATCCGCATTCGCCACGGGGTCCCGTCATCACCCGTTAGGTTACTTAACTAACGACAGAGCGGGGGCTGGACTAGCGCGGATGCAAAACATAAGCAACGCCTAAATAGATATATACATATAGATATATACATTCATCAGATGCAATGATAGCCATTCCAGAACATAGATGAATACATTGGATATACTAGGAATCCGCATTCCGTTCGAGCCTGTAACGAAAAGCGGATTACACAGTCGCGATGAATAGCCAATACCCCACCCTAGACCCCTACGGGTGCGGCAAACTACCCGCCAAGTACCCAAAGCGAAGCAACCTCCCTCAACGACGTGAGTAGGCCACTCGGCACTTCGAGATACCCGGTAGTTTGTGCACCCCACCTTGGGTCTATCCTAGGAGCAAAAACAGTAAAAAGAAATTATACAATGACAGCTATAACCCCATCCCGGTTGTGCGGCCATATAAATAATATTACATCAATTTACATATTACATGAATTGAAAGATAAAGAAAACTCTCATCTCACAACCCCCGGCTATTCATACGCGACAATCCAACGAATTCATATACACAATCCATCAACATTACAGATCACAGATATGTATAACCCCCACTAATCGACGTATAGCGATTAGCAGACGTTCAATACATATATAACATTACAGATACAACCCATTAGCCAAAGTCTACAGAAAATCGACCAAAATACGGATTTGTAACCACCCCAAAAACAAACTTGTTCTCTGGAAATTCTGGGCAGAAACAAACCATCTCAAAAATCACAAAACACCAACAGGAGAAAACTGCTGGAGAAACGATCCACGGCCGAGTCAACTCGGCCGCGGATCCGCGGTGAATTGATCGACTCGCTGGATCGTTTTTCTTGCTTGTACGATAAAAAGCCTGAGCCGATTTTTAATACATGATTTATTATTTTTTGAGCAGAAATAAAAATCGGCAGAAACTTGATATTTTTAACGTGTTTTGCGGTTTTTCGTCCGATCGAAATTCTAGATACTTTGCTAACATGCTAGGGTGTGTTTAACTAGGCTCTGATACCACTGTAAGTCCATGTTACCTCTCCCGGTTCTTTCGGGCTTGCGGAAATGATGAAAAACGATTTTTCGGGTCATAGTAACATGGACTATTAAACACGGATCTTTGCTAAACTACACACTAGCAACTAACAAGAGCTATTGCTACTCGGTTAGGGGTTATACCTCAACTTGAACTCCTTCTCTTAGGCTCTTTGTGGTGGTCGGATGGTTCGTTCCTCGTCTCCTTCTCTCGCCGAAGATGGATCCACCTAAGGGTCTCTACCTTGAGCTTCTTTCTCGAACTTGAGAAAACTAAAGTGTCCGGCTTGCTAGACCTTCAACCTTAGGATGAGTAGAGAATGGCTTTGATGTTTTATCTCCAAGGAAATAGTTCTTAACACATGAGATGAATTTTCCTTGAGCTAGAGGAAGAGGAAGAAGAAAAGAGGAGAGAGAATCAATATGATAGAATGAGAATAGTTTTACAACCATAACAACATATGTGAGTTATCTAATTAATAATATTAATCCAAAATGAAAAAGGTGATGGTTGGTTTGATAAGACCATTATCATTTCACATTAAATGTTTTTTGCAAAGATCAAAGAGCATCTTTGGAAAGAAATGATGATGGTCAATGTTTCAACCTTGGTCAACAAGTCAACCTTGGTCAACAAGTCAACAAACCCTAACCATAACCCAATTTCATTTAAATAACATTATCAATTGATATTTCACATATTCATTAGGGTTTGGTAAACGACAACCGTCAACTGTGCATACACACCCGTACCAAAACCCTAATGAGAATCCTCTTCCTCTGCCTCAGTCAACTGTGCATACACACCTGCATTCGTGTTCCGAGGAGCACGAATACTATGAAATAAAACTAACCCCAAAGCATATACTAGGATCTGGCTCAAACCAGAGCCCGCTAGTAAAAACTGTCTGGACACCAAACGTGCAAAAGTGCGCGGATGTGAACGAACCCTGTCGCAAAACCATGCGACCTCTACTCTGATTTGCCCAAAGGCGAATAACCCTCTGTGTGGGACTCTAAAGACTCGACACTACGCTGGCAGTGGGTTTAAACACATACCGCAAGCGGCACTAGCTGTACGTAACGGTCCCTGGGTAGATGCCGATAAGAAGACGGACGAGGTGAAACCCATCTGAACTCCTACTGAGCCTGAATGTGACAATCTCGGTACAGTCCGGTCTATTCGTCTGAGAACATCGCATGGCGGGCCTAGAGGGCGGTAAACGTCAGTCCCTTACTAGCGGTACAAGTCGTGTCGGAGTGTAGCCCAGAACACCTGAGATAACACTGGAAACCTACCAGCATATCTCGCTTGCCCTGGCCGGGGACTTTGTGTAATGGCTCTCCTAGACACAGCGCGATATCAACCCCCAATACCGGGAGAGACGAATCCTGTCTAACCGTCACTGCCTCCAAGTGCTTCGGGACTGCACCCAAAAACTACCTGTTTGCACGACTCCTTTGAGCCGTGGTAGGGTAGTAATCAAAGTACAGTGGGAACACACTCGAGGCGAAGTGACAGTGTCAAGTCAACGGACTAAGCTATACTCATGTCACCTGGGAACTGATAACTGACGATAGGTATAGTACCAACCAACAGTTCCCGACGGGTCCTGTCCAGTGTACTCGTAACCTAACGAGCACCCGCATACTATCCCAAGTACGACGTACTGACGGCTGTGGGATAGGCCGTCTCCTAAGCTGGGATAAGAAGCGCATACGCTAGTCTACTCCGGTGTATCGATGCCCTGTCTCGATAGTCCTATGACTAGGGACCTGCATAAGGATGTGCTTGTAGATTACCCAGCCCCCACGAGTGTGACTGCCATCACAACGCTGGTAATCAAGCAAAGATCCTAGGGGCTCCACTAATGTGTAAAGGCGATATGCTATAATAAACACATGCACATATTAAAGTAGAAAAAAACCAAGTAGCATACTACTATATTGAGCAAGATTGTCTATACAAGGTGAATATCCAAATCTTCCATTAAGTAATATACAAACTAGTATGATACAGTAATGGCCTCTAGGGCATATACACTAACAAAACCCACCTAAAAGCAACGGCCTCACAGCCAAACGTAGCGGTATCCGCAAAAGTAGAGATGATAAGACGCCCTGCCGCGACTACTCAGAGGGTAAGTCCTGCAAAATACTGTGGCACAACGGGGGTGAGTTGCCAACTCGTGAATAGTAAATAATATCATACTGAAATCGCAAGTATGCACTAACAGCAATGATCATGTAAGATGGTAGAATAAGTATGACAATATGAATGTGCAACTATCATGATCAAGGTACACCACCAGGGTACTCTATATACATGAATCAAATGAATATCAACTGAATACTGAGTGCGGGATAATAAATAATCTCATGCACAAATCATAAGCATGGAAAAATACGGTGTAACTCAACAACACCCCAAATCCCAAAATACTCAGATCGGCCCTCAGATCGGCTCTCGAGTCCTGTAAGTCTCATGGAACCTGTGTGTCAAACATCGACACTCTAAAACATTATGAAAACCAGTGCCTAACATCGACACGTAAATACTCGTATCCATACGTTCCTCGAAACCCAAGTATCCCACTTCGACACTTGTGTTCTGTTAGTTATATGTATGCCCTAGAGGCCATTACTGTACATTGGATGTATATTGTAGTGGATGCTGGGACATATATAGGGAGGACTTTCTTGCTCGACATGATAGTATGCTATCTGGTTGAACTTTACCTTAACGTGTATACTAATTGTCTCTCTGTTACATGTTGGTAAAGCCCTTAGGATGTGTACTTGACTACCTGGACTATGATGCGGATCATACTAGTGGGGACATGGTAGTCCATAAGTACATCCTTCAAAGTCCCTAGTCGTGGGTGTATCGAGACGGGGCATCGATATACCAGAGTAGACTAGCGTATACCTTCTCGACCCATACAGATGGGCGATGGATGATCCCATATCCATTGGTGTTTGACATCAAAGATGATATACGGGTGCTCAGTGGAGACTGGGTACACTGGACAGACTCGCCGAGAACTCCCAGATGGTATTATACCTTACGTCAGATGGCAGTTCTCTGGTGACACTGGTACAGAGTAGTCTGTTGACCCGAGATCGTCATAGAGTCTTGTGTGGTTCCCACTGTGCTTTGATTTCCATCTTACCACGTCCAAGAGGGCGTGCAAAACGGTGGTTTTTGGGTACAGTCCCGAGTCACATGGAGGCAATGAGCGATAGAAGGGGATTCGTCTCTCCCGGTATAGGGGGTTGATGTTGCGCTGTGTTCGATTGGCTATAACAGGAAATCCCTGGCCAGGGTTACTGAGATTTACTGGTAAGTGTTACCTGTAGTTTCTCGAAATGTTATAGACCTCATATCGACACGACTTATCGAGCTATTGGGGTCTGACGTTTACCACCCCTAGGCGAGATATGCGACATATCAGACGACGAGACCGGACTGTACGGTAAGTGTTACTGGTTGGATTCACAGGAGTGTGAGCGGGCTTGCTCGTCGATCTTCTGATCGCTCAATACCCGGGTGGCCGTTACGTTTAGCAGACCGCTTGCGGCTTGTGGGTGTTTGATATGATCATCACCTGCTGCCGGCGTATTGACGAGTCTTTAGAGTCCTACACAGAGGTTTCCTGGCTCAAGCGAAACGAAATAGGAGCGCATATGAGATATGTGCGGGACCGAGAATAATGCGTGTATGTGATACCGTATTCTATTCTCGCGATGAGTGTGTCGAATGGTTGTATGCGATATAACCTAGTTATCGAATCAAGGATTGATTCGATAAATCGATACATTGGATATTAGTCGGTTATATGCGATATGACCGGATCGTTAAATCAAGTGTTGATTTAATGATTTAATGTATAATTATATATTTGATATATTACTTTGCATTAACTAATATTGGTTCACTTTAAATGGATTTTCTCGCTCGGATGTGCACATTGTATATTCAATATAGTTTTGTGCACTTGATTGTATCATGTTTGATGATACATGTTTACTTGTGTTTGTGTGAAGATTGAACCATGGTTATATGAATGGTTAGGGTTATGATTATTTATTCATTCATTTATTTATTTATTAGTTTTGGAAAATAATAGCAAAAGAGAAAAATGGTGGCTTTCTTTGTTCTTTCTTGAAGCTTCATGAAGACTTTGACCAAGTGACCATTTTGTCTCATGCTTAACCCTAACCATTCCACTCAACCATGATTCATTCTCTACACTTGACCATGGTTATATTATGATAAGTATTCATATTATTTTCTTTGAGGATAATACTTATCATAAGATATTCATCTTCTTCTTCTTCATCTTCAAAGAAGAATGCTTGCTTCATCAATGGTGATTGATGAAAAAGAGTGAGAAATCCAATTCTAAAGTTTACCCACTTCCTATTTCTTCATCCTCTACCTCTTGCCAAGTAGTAGAGTGTGTTTTCTTCACAAGTGTCATGACTTGGTGAAGTGGGAGCTTGATCTTGCGATGCCTCGACGTAGATCATCTTCGGCACGAAGCCGACGACCTTGCCCGCCCATTTCTCCTATGAAGCCGACGCTAGAGCCCGGGTTTCCATTTGGACAGCGAGGAGACTTCATTGCGGAGCTATGGAGGTGGAGAACCGGATCTACAAAGGTTGTATTTCCGTATTCTTGTAGTTAAGTGTTAACTAGTTTGCTTTGTCGCCTAAATTTCTAGCCAACGATCCGTATTAGGGTTTCTCGGCACCCGTAGATTTAATTGAAATTGGCATGGTTGATGCCTTGTGAGACCTCTTGAGAGTGCCTATGAACCCTACAGTGGTATCAGCGCCTAGCTAGAGCCTTAGGTGAAGATTTGACGGAGTTTGAAGTCCGATCGAACCAAAACCCTAACCCGAAAAGTGCTCTCTGGACTTTTTCTAAAAACTGGGTTTTTTCCAGATTAAAAATTCTTAAAAAATTCAGCAGGAAGATCTAAGAGTTATGGTGCAAAACGACATCCTAATTCATCTAAACCGCTGTGGTTCCGCGGCATGAGCATGGCTCATGCGGCGGTTCCGCGGCCGTACGGTCGTATCTCACTGTAATTGTTGCACAGTAACTCCTATTTTATGATGCTGGATTTTATGGGAATTTTTAAATTTTATTCAACAGTTGAATTTTCTGGGGCTGTTTTGGGGATTCGGTGTTTCGATCGGAGTATCAGATTTTGTCTATGTGGCTTTCCGGATAAATTATAGAATATGATAAAAAATTCGACCGGATATAAATACCCAATTTTTTCCCTGTCGGGAAATTTCCAAGTGTTGGATTTTTCCGTAGTTTAAAGACGTTCTAAGTAGTGCAAGTAACTCGATGGACCCTCTAGAAGACAACAAACCTTAACTCGATTATGTGACCGTCTTGAACTGCCCTTTGAACCTTAGGGTTTGGGGCAGTACGGCGTGCCACATGTGAGGCGTTGGCTTGACCCTTCTACGGCTGGACCGTTGGTACTGAGGCACGAACTGAATGTTTTTAGACTTGTTTCATGTGTTGATCTGTATCGGGAAAACTTGGGTGTTCGATTGTTCGATCGGAAAGTTTGACATTTTCTATTTATCCGGAATGGGATACAATAATTGGAATTCACAAGAAGTTATGAGATAACTGAATGAATGTTATAAACATAGCAGTTTAGTCTCACTTGATCGGTTGCCACGGAATTTTGATGTGATCAAAAGTCCGTTGCAATCACGTAGCGTACGCGGATACTCGCCGGGTAAACTTAATAGACAGCTACATCTCTTAGCCCCGACCAAGTGACTGTAGGAGAACCCCGTCGCCGAAAGCATCCGTCCGGGTGCTCGCGGTAGCGGTGTTCCGCCTTGGTGCACTTCGTCGACAGTATCGGGGGTGCGGCCGTCTACTAAAGTTTGCGACGAGTATTCGATCAGGATGTCGGGAATCTTGTTGAATTACCCGACTTGATATTGAAAAGTGTTTTCGATAATGAGACTAAAATGCGGGGTTTATAATTGTTAGGCATGCGATGTCTAAGAAATTCATTTGGTCAGGCATGCGATGTCTGAGGAGGTTGCGGATTCCAACTGTTGTAGTTTTACACTTTCTTTTCTGTGACCGTAAGTGTAATATGTGATATCGCCGGTTTCGTTGCTATATGTCAACGACAATTGGGATGGACATATTTACTTACGTTGATGACATGTGATGTTATGTGTTGCTGGATATGTTATATTGGATCGTCGTGTTTGAATAGCCGGGGGGTTTTTATGTGAGATGAGTGTTTTTCATTTTTATTCATGTAAAAACTTGTATGTAATATTCTTTTATTGGGGCACTTCCAGGTTGCGGAAGATGTCACCGTTTGTATATTATTTACTTTTCCGCACTAGGATAGACCCAAGGAGGGGAGCACAAGTAACCGGGTTCTAGGGTCCAGTGGGAGTCCAACTCGAGGAGTCGAGTCCGGGTCTCCTAACTCTAGAATTGGTAAGGTTGCTTGCCGCTCTCGTAGGGGTCTAGGGGTGTGGGTTTGGCTATTCATCACGACCGTGGAATCCGTGTTTTATACTGGCTCGTATTGAAAACACGGACGTCCTAGTATATCCAATATTTCATATGATTCTTCTGCTGCGATATCTGTGATGTGATCATGTGATGTTCTGTGATAGATACAGTATATAGTATATATGATATATTATATAGACGTTACTTATGTTTTACACCCGCGATAGCCCTACCCCGCTCTGTCGTTAGTTACCTAACCTAACGGTGCACGAGGGGACTTCGAGGCGAATGCGGATGGCATAAGTGTACGTCGTATTTATCTATGAAGTTTAGGTACTTAAATGATGGGACTTCATTAATGAAATTAATGAAATAAAAGAAACCTAAAGATGTTGTAGAATCGAATTTCAAAATTAAAACAGGTAGCTACAGTTCTTGCTTTGCACAGAGGTATATGTGATATATCCTGCACCTTATTCGATAAGGAAAGGACCGAGATCCCTTCACCGGGAGTGACTCCTTTAGCAATAACTGGCAGATGCTACACACTCGGTTTGTCTTTTGATTGCTTTTAAGAGTTTTTTCTTTGCACAGTGATATATGTGATATATCCCGCACCTCATTCGACGAGGAAAGGACCGACGATCCCTTCACCGGGAGTGACTCCTTTAGCAAAACTAGAAAAGCCTCAAAAACACTCCATTTCAAAATTCATTTGATTCTACAACGATATCAAGTTCATTACGCAATAGGTTTTCAGAAAAACCTGTCGTATCCCTCCGTCATTTCAGATAAGTTGTATATAGTATTCGTGCTGCATTTGTTGGCTTTCGTCAAGGTGCAGTGTGCGGTAGCTATATGCTGCTTATCTGCCAGCATACGATGCGATTGGATTAGGGTAGTCGTGCGGCTTTGTTGGCTTTCGTCAAGGGTCGTGCGGGTGGGTTTAATTCAATCAAGAAATGTACGGGTTGAACTTGACTAGCGGGCTATGGTTTGTTGGCTTTCGTTAAGGTCATAGCACGTTAGGGGCAAAATATTATCGGGAATTTCAAGTGTTGAAATTTGCAATGAGATTGCATACCTTCTATGAGATAGTTGGATCCCGATACCCGCTGCGAGTAATTGTTACTCCTGGGAGAGTTTTACACATTACAATTAGCCGATCAAGTAGGTGTCTAGAAAGGTGTCAACGGGGTACCGCCTCTGGGAAAACGAGGTTTACTGTAATTAGGTTCGTGCGAAAGCACGGGGGACCTCCCTCAAAGTACCGACACTGGCCTGGCTGAAAGATTGGCGAACTTGTAGTGTATAATTAATCCCGGCTAGTCTTTCCTTTTAGGGTTTGAAGGAAGATTTGATAAAAAGCAGTGGGAGCCATCCTGATTAGATAAAATAATAACCAATCTATTCTTGCAAGAGCGCACGCTGAGTGTTTTCTTCTCTCTCACTCCTGGTAGCGACCATGTCATGCCTTAATCAAGATAATAAAACGGATATTTGACCGAACCCGCTTGTTATACTGAGCTGGGGAACGTTGGTCCCGCTCCAACTTATAATTGTTATAAGACAGAGCAGGAAATTGGGGAATACCAGAATTCCCGTGCCGCCCAAACGAAGAGAGTGCATGCTGATGCATCATCTTCGGGTGTGTTCATTACAAAGAACTGTTTCTCTGTATCCTCTACGTCCTGGGTATTTGATACCAGATCAGGATCCCAGATATGTAATCTGTTACATAGGGCTATACAAAGGTAGAGAACTGAGAACGGGTGATAAGTTTCATGAGGCAGAAAACGGGGCAAGAGATTGCAGCCAAGTCTGTTGGTCACTGTCACCCTGTATTACCAATACATTGATTCTGAACGAATGTTATTAGATACCGAACCTGATATACAAAATCATATCACTCTCTTTATTAGTAAAGAAATGATAAAATTTTGTATTGTTGGATAATGTTTTGAACATTTCCTATATCAAAAGTTGATCAGTTCAGGCACGTTATCTAAAAGCATTGATGTTCTAAATCAAACTACAGTTCTTAGTATATGGATCACACACAAGAGGAAGAGTTCAGAAATGAACGGATCCTTCTTGAGGCATTGTAGACTAGGTCATATCAATGCGATCCGACTAGCTGAAGTTTCATTTTAGATGCATATTTAAATCTGTTTGAATTTACATCTTGTGAAACTTGCCAGTCATGTCACAAAGATACGATGACCATAGCTCCGTTTATTGGAAACAGAGAAAGAGTTAATAAACTCTTGGGATGATACATGTTGATGTATGTAAGGTCCCCTGTCTACACATGCCAAGACCGGTTCTTTGTACTTCATTACATTCTCTGATAATCTCTCAAGATTCAGACATATGTTCCTGTTGAAACACAAGTCCGAACCTTTTGAGATATTCACAGAATATGATTTAGAAGTAGAGAACCAAAATACGGGTAGAAGTATTATGTCCTTTGATGTGATCAAGGAGGAGAATACTTGAGCACGAAATTCCTGGATTATTCTTAAGGAGAATGAGATTCTCTCTCAGCATTACTCCTCCGTATACACCATTGCACGATGGTATATCGGGGCGGAGCAGATGCACCCTATATGATATGGTGCGCTCTATGATGAGTACTACTGAGTTTCCTATTTCCTTTTGGGAGTTATGCACTTGAGAAGCTGTATACCTATTGAATTGGGTTCCGATCAAATCAGTTGCCTACCACTTCATATGTGATATGATAAGGGAAGAGCCCATATCTTAAGTTGGTTAAGATTTGGGGTTGTCCGGGCTATGTCTGAAAAGCAAAATCCGGACAAGCTCGAGGCAAGGTCAGTTATGTAGAACTGGAAATGTTCCAGCTATACAAACTGTAGCTGATGATTTGATAGAACCAAAGGATTCAGTAGATTCCAACGAACCTCAGCCTCTCCACCGATCTAGTAGGGTTCCTCACCCACCTGAGAGATACTTCTGTTTCTCTATGACAGTGGGAGCGAGGATTGCATCATGAGATGATGACCCAACTAGTTTCGAGCTGGCCATCAGGATTGAGACTCTGTAAGAATGGCTGGATGCTTAGCCATCTGAGATGGAATCCATATACACCAACAAAGTATGGACTTTGGTTGCTATATCTGAAGGGTTAAATCCCCATCAGGAGCAAGTATATCTTGAGAAGATTACTTGGTGTAGATGGAAAAGTTAAGACTTTCAAAGCTAGACTTGCTAAAGGTTTTCGTCATCGACCAGGCGTGGATAATGATGAAACCTTTTCTAGTACCTATGCTTAAGTCCATCCAGATACTACTTGCCACGGCTACATACCATGACTACGATATCTGGCGGTTGGGTGTCATGACTGCTTTTCTAAATGATATTTTAGAAGAGTGCGTCTATAAGTACACAGCCAGAGGGCCTCGTAGACGGTGGGAGCAGCGGAAACGTGTGTGCAAGATGCTTTATAGGATAAAGCAGGCATCGCGGAGTTGGAACATCTGTTTTGATGGATTAGTCAAAGAAGTTGACATCATCAAAACGGTAGATGAACCTTGTATAAACAAAAAGGTAGTAGGGAGTATGGTGACGATCCTCGTAGAGTACGTGGATGACATACTCTTGATAGGGAAGGAGTTTCCTATGCTACGCTCGATCAATCTCCGCTTATCACAATGATTCTCCCCATAGGATCAAAGTGATACCTCCTAAATCCTGGGTTTTTGGATCTATGAGATAGATCTAAATGGATGTTAGGATTCTCACTAGTTGTAGTGAGACGGTATCAACCGATCCTGGGGAGAATCACTGGAAGGGTTCCAGGGTGATAAAGACGACTGAATGTCAGTCGCAGGCATTGTCTTTACCCTCAGTAAAGGGACGGTATGTTGGAAGAGTTCCAAGCTAGATACCGTGGCATACTAGACGATAAAGGCAGGATACATCGCTACTAAAGATGCTACCAAAGAGGCAGTCTGGGTGTATATTTGTTCATGAGATAAACTTAGTTCCTTCCATTGTGTGACAATGGAGTTGTGGCTTATGCCAAGGAACGTCCGTCCCATCAGTGATCCAGACATATTCTAAGGCAGTGTCACCTGATCGCGGAGATGGTTGATCTCCAAGGGATCAAGGTTAGGAGAGTAGACTCAGAGGACAACACAGCGGATCCACTCACAAAGGCCTGTTCCCAGAGAGAGACTTTTATGGGATGGTTGAGTATGAGATACTACAACCACTGCTATCAGATGGCCCTAGTGCAAGTGGGAGATTATTAGTTATATGTATGCCCTAGAGGCCATTACTGTACATTGGATGTATATTGTAGTGGATGCTGGGACATATATAGGGAGGACTTTCTTGCTCGACATGATAGTATGCTATCTGGTTGAACTTTACCTTAACGTGTATACTAATTGTCTCTCTGTTACATGTTGGTAAAGCCCTTAGGATGTGTACTTGACTACCTGGACTATGATGCGGATCATACTAGTGGGGACATGGTAGTCCATAAGTACATCCTTCAAAGTCCCTAGTCGTGGGTGTATCGAGACGGGGCATCGATATACCAGAGTAGACTAGCGTATACCTTCTCGACCCATACAGATGGGCGATGGATGATCCCATATCCATTGGTGTTTGACATCAGAGATGATATACGGGTGCTCAGTGGAGACTGGGTATACTGGACGGACTCGCCGAGAACTCCCAGATGGTATTATACCTTACGTCAGATGGCAGTTCTCTGGTGACACTGGTACAGAGTAGTATGTTGACCCGAGATCGTCATAGAGTCTTGTGTGGTTCCCACTGTGCTTTGATTTCCATCTTACCACGTCCAAGAGGGCATGCAAAACGGTGGTTTTTGGGTACAGTCCCGAGTCACATGGAGGCAATGAGCGATAGGAGGGGATTCGTCTCTCCCGGTATAGGGGGTTGATGTTGCGCTGTGTTCGATTGGCTATAACAGGAAATCCCTGGCCAGGGTTACTGAGATTTACTGGTAAGTGTTACCTGTAGTTTCTCGAAATGTTATAGACCTCATATCGACACGACTTATCGAGCTATTGGGGTCTGACGTTTACCACCCCTAGGCGAGATATGCGATATATCAGACGACGAGACCGGACTGTACGGTAAGTGTTACTGGTTGGATTCACAGGAGTGTGAGCGGGCTTGCTCGTCGATCTTCTGATCGCTCAATACCCGGATGGCCGTTACGTTTAGCAGACCGCTTATGGCTTGTGGGTGTTTGATATGATCATCACCTGCTGCCGGCGTATTGACGAGTCTTTAGAGTCCTACACAGAGGTTTCCTGGCTCAAGCGAAACGAAATAGGAGCGCATATGAGATATGTGCGGGACCGAGAATAATGCGTGTATGTGATACCGTATTCTATTCTCGCGATGAATGTGTCGAATGGTTGTATGCGATATAACCTAGTTATCGAATCAATGATTGATTCGATAAATCGATACATTGGATATTAGTTGGTTATATGCGATATGACCGGATCGTTAAATCAAGTGTTGATTTAATGATTTAATGTATAATTATATATTTGATATATTACTTTGCATTAACTAATATTGGTTCACTTTAAATGGATTTTCTCGCTCGGATGTGCACATTGTATATTCGATATAGTTTTGTGCACTTGATTGTATCATGTTTGATGATACATGTTTACTTGTGTTTGTGTGAAGATTGAACCATGGTTATATGAATGGTTAGGGTTATGATTATTTATTCATTCATTTATTTATTTATTAGTTTTGGAAAATAATAGCAAAAGAGAAAAATGGTGGCTTTCTTTGTTCTTTCTTGAAGCTTCATGAAGACTTTGACCAAGTGACCATTTTGTCTCATGCTTAACCCTAACCATTCCACTCAACCATGATTCATTCTCTACACTTGACCATGGTTATATTATGATAAGTATTCATATTATTTTCTTTGAGGATAATACTTATCATAAGATAATATTCATCTTCTTCTTCTTCATCTTCAAAGAAGAATGCTTGCTTCATCAATGGTGATTGATGAAAAAGAGTGAGAAATCCAATTCTAAAGTTTACCCACTTCCTATTTCTTCATCCTCTACCTCTTGCCAAGTAGTAGAGTGTGTTTTCTTCACAAGTTTCATGACTTGGTGAAGTGGGAGCTTGATCTTGCGATGCCTCGACGTAGATCATCTTCGGCACGAAGCCGACGACCTTGCCCGCCCATTTCTCCGATGAAGCCGACGCTAGAGCCCGGGTTTCCATTTGGACAGCGAGGAGACTTCATTGCGGAGCTATGGAGGTGGAGAACCGGATCTACAAAGGTTGTATTTCCGTATTATTGTAGTTAAGTGTTAACTAGTTTGCTTTGTCGCCTAAATTTCTAGCCAACGATCCGTATTAGGGTTTCTCGGCACCCGTAAATTTTGAAATTGGCATGGTTGATGCCTTGTGAGACCTCTTGAGAGTGCCTAGGAACTCTACATGTTCCACGTATCGGTCTTTCTGATATCCATACGTTCCTCGAAACCCAAGTATCCCACCTTGACACTTGTGTTCCACGTATCGGTCTACAAAATCCATATATCTCTCGGAATATAAGTGCCTAACATCGACACTTGAAATTCCCATATCGCATGAAAACATATCTCAAATGCGTAAATCCATGTAAAATAACATATGCAACATAAAACATCAATATGAGCATATCACGGGAAAAGTCCTCTATTTAAATGCATCAAGTCATTAAATATATCTCGCGGTTCCCAAATATCCAAATCCAAATACATATATATACAGCGTCCCATTCCACCGATATATATGTTATAAAAAGCTGACCATGTAATAATAGCAAAGTATATGTGTGAGCATGTAGGTATAGTATGGCATAGGTGTTCCCCTCCGAATGGCGGCGCACAAGACTGCGAAGTCCTGACGCTGGGATTCGGGGCAGATGCTATTTGGTTTTATCCGTCTACCTCTCCGAAGATGCCAAGTTGATTTAAGGCACCGTGTATCGGAGGTTTAGACGGATGCGGCCGATGTAGCAGACTTCGTCAGATTCCCCCTCGCTAGAGGAGTTTTTGATTGTGGGGACGCTCTTCCCTACAGGCGCAAGCCCCTGCAGTTAATTACGCTACCGCATCGCGGTAACAACTTTCTCCTTCTCCAGAATTTCACTTCGTGTCGTGTATGTTTGTTTTGTTTGTGGTTGCCCATGGATTGTATACGGAGACTGAGTAATGCCGTCACCCGTAGGACGTGGATTAGTCCAAATCCGTATTTACTTAGATTTGGGTTTGCTGTTTTTAGTTTAAGGATACATTAACCGTGTTGAGGCTAAGATCAACTTAAACGTTCGTTAAGGATACGTTAGTCCTGTTTGAGACTAAGATCAACTTAACGTGGTGATCCATTTAATATATGGCCATCGGGACTCATCGCCTCTCTGACGTCGTTGAAGGATTACAACGACAGGTGTCAGAGGAGTTCAGAGATGTACCCTTGAACCAAAGTTGATTTAGAGTTTTATAGTCTATTTGAATGTTTAAGGATACGTTAGCCGTGTTTGGGGGCTAAGATCAACTTAAACGGGATCGTTTAGATCCGGCAAAAGAGCATTTGGAGGCTCTATTGTTCCAGTTTAGGGACATAGTGGTCCATAGGTAGTTTAGGGACGTTGCGGTCTATGCTCCAGTTTAGGGACGTGGTGGTCCATGTTCCAGTTTAGGGACGTGGTTGTCCGTTATTAGTTTAAGGACGTTTCGGTACGATATTAGTTTAAGGAAGTTTCGGTCCAACATTAGTTTAAGGACGTTTCGGTCCAACATTAGTTTAAGGACGTTTCGGTCCACGAGTTTAAGGACCCCGCAGTCCATATTCGTATGTGGGTGGTCGTCGGGACCCGTCACCTCTCTGACGTCGTTGAAGGATTACAACGACAGATATCAGAGGAGTTCGGAGATGTACCCTCGAACCGGTCGTAAATTGATTTAGGGAGCAGCCGTGCTCAGTCAATTTAATTTGAGGACTTATGGCCATGACTGGGCTAAGTCCAGTTTCAAGATTCTTTTGTCTTTGGCTTATTGGACCTGTGCTAGGCCCTTGCCCATTTACTGTATTATTTTTCTTTATTTTGGTTGGGCTCTGCCCCTTTTTTTTTATAAAATGCATAGCATTTTTGATTAGGCCTGTTAGGCCTTTTAATTGGGCTCTGCCCCTTTTTTTAAAATGCATAGCATTTTTGGTTAGGCCTGTTAGGCCTTTTAATTGGGCTCTGTCCCTTTTCTTAATAATGCAGAGCATTAAATACTCTGACAGTGCCCCATGTGGCTTGTCAGGCGTTTTGCGCCAATTAATGAGCGCAAGCGCTCGTGGAGGTGACACGTGTCACGTTCTAGTGAGCGCAAGCGCAACAGCGTAGTGCGCTGCGCTGTTGCACTGCTGACACGTGGCGCTTCCTGGACGCTTGCGCAATAGTGCAGTTTTGGCAAGTGCTGGGCACTGTTAACTTGAGAATCTTTTAGATTCAGAACCAGAAGTGCAAAGCACTGTTTGTTTTCTTGATCTAATTTAGATCAAAGAAAACAAGTTTTTCTTGATCTAATTTAGATCAAAGAAAACAAGTTCTTCTTGTTTTTCTTATCTCGGGGAACCAATGGTTCATAGAAAAGTGCAAAGCACTTATTATTATTTATTTTTCTTTTTATTAGAGATCCTTGATCATGTTCTCAGATCAATGATCTGTTCATAAGAGAATTTTCTCTTTTTCTAAAGGTTTTTACCTTTTTTTTTTGTTCTTGAGGATTTCTCTCCAATTCTTCAGAGTTCTCTCTGTTTAATTTCTCACAAAATGTCGATGCCTTTGAATTGAGGTCTAGGGTCCTTTTTATAGTGCCCATAAATTAGTTAAAGAGATCTTTCTCTGAGTGATTTAGGGAATTATTCCCACCGTTGGATCTTTGATCCAAGGGCTTCTGTTTTACAGAAGAAAATCTTCTTCTTTTAACAAGAACAGAAAGATTTCTTTAGAATCTTAATTCTGTTAGGCGTAAACGCCCCAGCGCGTGACACGTGTCGCGCAGTGCAGTGCTTGCGCAGTTGTGCCTGCGCAACTGCGCAGACACGTGTCGCGCAGCGCAATGCTTGCGCGGCTGTGGTTGCACAGCTGTGCTTGCGCAACTGCGCAGACACGTGTCGCGCAGCACAATCCTTGTGCGGCTGTGGTTGCGCAGCTGTGCTTGCGTAACTGCACAGACACGTGTCGCGCAGCGCAGCACTTGTGCAGCTGTGCCTGCGCAGCTGCGCACACACGTGTCGCGCAGCGCAGCGCTTGCGCAGCTGAAGCGTTGCTTCCTTCACTTTTATTTTTATTTTTATTTTTTTTTAAAGAGCCCTGCTTTGATTGGGCGCGCTGCCTCGGGCGCTGCGCTGATGTATCAGCACCTGACACGTGGCGCGTTGCGCGCATCGCAAAGAATCTGAAGCTGTCACGACCCGAAAGTACGGAACATGACCGGCACTTAAACTACGAACGTCTCGAGACGTACGTAATCTAAGTAAACCGAAAACCCAGAAATCCAAACCAAGAAAAGTAGTAGAGTGCAGGAAAAACCAACTTAAAGCAAGTAATTTCAATAGCATAAGCCGAATTATACGGTTTTTAAAACATCAAAAATTTACTGAAAATTTCGGCAGAGTCTCCTTTGTAAATACTGGCCCCCAAACGGGATACAACATGAATAGTATACGAAATCAAGAAAAAGGCATCCCCAAGCGGGAGCTAGCTCTTCGTCAATCGACGGTCACAACCACACAAGCAATATAATATACAACGCCAACGGCGAGGATCAAAACTCAAAAGGAAACTCAAAACCACCAGAAATATAACGAGTGACTCTAAGGTCGAAAGAATAAACAACACTGGTCTCTATCTCAATAAATACATGTTTGGTTGATGGAACTTCTAGATACAACAGAATAATGATATACAAGATATATAATGGGGGTACGATACAAGTAAACCCACCTACTAGCAAATCACCCGAACAAAACTATGCCGCAAAGCCGTAATTAAACCTGTACGGCAAAACCTGCAAGAAACTGGGGCACAACGGGGGTGAGTTGCTAACTCGTGAATAGAAAAACATCTACGCACAGAAATCGCATAAATAACGCAATCCTAGGTCAATGATCATAATATATATCCTCAAAAATGTATATAACATGCAGCCTATAACAATGGCTAGGGTAGTATCTAACCCGAGTGTAAACTCATGTGCCCGTGTCAGTGCCTCAGGTAGCAATATATCATATGAGTGAGGTATGAATGCATGAAAACAGAATACATGTAAATGAAGAAACTGTTTTCATAAATTAGTGAGATTTCTGTATTTTTAAAGTGAGGTACCATAAATGAAATCAGTATCAACAGTGTCTAGCATCGACACAAAACATAAATCTCACTGTCTCGAAATATCAATGTCTCAATCTCAATATCTAGGGCGCCGTCAGTCCAGACCGGCCCCTACCATCCATCTCAAGACCACAACGGTATCCTCCGGATATCTGACGCGTCGGGTAATATCACCGGTCGGTAGTGCTCCCCTGCCTGGCTCAACGTCAACACCATATTCCTCTTGCCCCGGGGTACCGCACCGGGCCCACCATGTACCCGTGACGGTTCCTCCACTCCTCGACACGGATCTCGAAAACCACAGCAAACTCATGGTGGACGACACTTTACATCACTAGAAAACCGCAACATTTTATATTTTAAAAGATCATAAGTTGTAAATTTTGCGGCTTTCCCCGAAATCCAGAAATATCATAAATCTCAAGAAATCATCACAAGTGCATATGTCAATGATAATGAATGCATATGGTATCAATAACCAAGTTGCAATGTATGATTAATAAACTAGGCATGTAAGGCAGGTACACTAATATCATATCAAACTACTAACTAACAAGCTAAGTCAAGCAAATATATTCTCTAAAGTGTACGTGACATGGCAATTACCGATGAAGATGTGTGTGAGCCGGCAAGTAGGTGTACGTGGAACATACGCATCATCGGTAATGGTGCTGGTGTCCTAACAGCATGATATCAATAATGGAATATGCAGCAAAATAAGTATGCGAGGCAGAGCGAACAGCAATAATGTGCGGGAGCTGAATACTAGACACAACGATAACTAATCTGTAATAATCTAATATAAGTCCTACAAATGGTGCCTTTTGAAATAACACGAATCATGGGGTTTTGAAAATAGGGGCTACGGTGTTTTTATGAAAAGATACGTCTTTTGAAATATCCGTAGGATCCCTTGGGCTGTCTTTTAAAATACCCACGATTCGTTAGTTTTTGAAATAGGTAAGAATCGAATCTAATCTAACAACTAAACTAAACTAAAGGGCTAAGCTAACAAGCTGAACTACAAGTAAGGAAACCGCCTAACATCTGAGTCGATACATATACATACCTGTATATATATTAGTCGGTGATCCCGCCTCAATAATATCATATCCGATACCATATCTAAAATCAGACATCCCAAGTCAAGAGTGCGGATCAATCATCAAGATATAGCTCGTACGTAAATCCGTCGTACGGCATCCCAAATCTGGGTACGGGTCAATATCACATTCATCATACTATTCACCTGGTATCCTCTTTATCAAATTTCATGATCGCGGTACTGATCTACGTCTAGTACCATACTGATACCGCCTATGTATGCATGGACGTGTGTGAAACACTACGTCAAGGACCCGCTACAACGTCATGTCGTATCTCAAATACGAACCCTGCTATATCACCGATCTCACGGCCTCAAATCAAATCTCATCGACTCAGCTCAATCCCAAGTATCATCCTCAAATCCGTATGTGAACACATAGTCCCATACCCATGTGAACCCATAACTATAAAGAATCCCATGAGCACATATCAATAGGAATGTATGCAAGTATGTATGTGTGTATGTGTAGTGCAACACTACCCTAGGGTTCGCAACACTAAAGTAATCCAACACACCAATATCCATCATAAGCATCGTTATTAATCCCAAATAACATATAATAATTGTTGGTGTGTATACGCATCCGTATACACCACCACGGACTGCGGGGATGCTATACGCCATCTACCCGACTTCTCCCCGTAGATATAAATCTACTCACCTGGTCCTCGCTAGCCGGTGCCGACGTCGCCACGCGCTTGCTTGTCGTCTCGAAGTCCACATGGGGGTACCTACATATCATAACGCACCATATCGCATTAAAACTAAATTCGAAATCGAAACGGCATACGAAAATCAAATCGGCACGCGTATCACGCATAGGTCCAAACCTATCGCCTACGCATGCAAGAATAGTCAAACCAACCCTCGATGTCGATGTACAAACGTCAAACCATCGAGAAAAATCCAATCACACTCATTTTCACATTCACGAACACTAATTTTAATATAAACTAGGTTAAAGCTCACAAAAACCCCAATTTTACTTAAAAAGTCATTTTTCCGAAAATCTAGCAAGCACAATTCGCCGTTTTTGTACAAAACAGGATGTTTAAATGAATGTAGCGGCCAATATATTTATTAAATATCTTAAATAAGTCATATAAACAATTCCCGGAATTTAATCTCATTAAATTCCAAAAACCCTAATATTCTAGTTTACAAAATATCTAAAATTTAACAATTTCAAAGCAAAAATGCACAAACTACAATCTAGCTTAGATTTGCATGATCTAAAGCATTAAACCACACTTAATAAAGTTAATGAAGTCATGAAAAACCTAAACACATTTTTAATCCCAAGTATTTAACCAATTTCAAAAACCTAGTAAGCAAATTAGCAAATTAACACAATTTTTAAAATAACCATTAGCACAAGCAACTAATCTTGTATTAACATGACAAAAAGCCTAAATATAACACACAACCATACACCAATTTTATAAAACCCTAACTTGCATTCAAATTCATAACTTGAATTCCAAAACTTGCAACTTAAGCCTAATTAACACTTAAGTAGTTTAGCTTTAAGAAATTAGTAACAAATTAAGAAAAAATGTTTTAGAATTATACCCAAAAACATTTGAAGATCCACAAGCATCCATGGCTTCCCAAAATGCTCTCTTTTCACAAAGATCCATGCTATACGGGCTAAGCTAAAATGGGTAGGAGTCGGATTTGGGTTTTGGGATTTTTTTTGGATGGATTTGAGGCAATTTTTGATGAAGTTTGAAGAGAAAAGAGAAGGGAAATGTGTAAGTGCACGGCGGCGCCCCGGCCGTCAATCCGACGGCCAAATGCGGAAGCAGTGATAAACTTTAAATTTTCTTGAACTGGCAAACCGCCGCGCACTAATACCCGGATCGAACCACTAACTAGTCCTAGCTATCTGCAAGATGGGGAAGAGAGATATACCGACAGATCCGAGTCCTCCGGTCTTCTCGTCGTCGTCCCGATCTCCTGCGGAATGTCCCGTCTCCTCCTCGTCGCCGGAAGTGCACCACATCGCCTACTTCTTTTACGGGCTCCCACCTCAATGCCGAGGCAACTCGGGCACGAAGCTGGCTAGTCGACGTGCCCAAGATTTGCTGTAGAATGTAGTGTACAAGTTTCATTTTAGGGTCGTAGGAATTGCCTTTTGGTGGAGGATTGATACAAGCTTTTTGGAGATGGTGTTGTGGGATTTTGCAACATGAAATGAATCAAAAATCCCACACCAAAAATCATGGGCAGCCCCATGCATGGCCGGCCAACACAAGGGAAGAAGAAGGAGTGGGAGTGGAGAGAGTGTATCAAAAATGGGAGCCATTCTCATCTCATACAAGAGAGAGAGTCAAGACAAAGAGGTGGTTGAAAAGCAAGTGATGATGAGAAACAATGATCACTCCCAAAACCAATACTCAACCAACAATCATCAACAACCATGATTGTTTACAAAGTCAAGCCATGATGGAAAAGAAAGAGTCAAAGGATGGGCTCCATCATGAAACCATCATGATACAAATATATGCAAAGAACACCTCCACAAAATGCTTATTTGCAACAATGCAAATAAGCCCTCCTCCACCAAACTTCGGCCAATGAACGATACAAAGGAAATTGGCCAAAACGGAAAGCAAACTGGCAATTCCAAAAAAACTGGTCCCGTAATAAATTACAGGAAAACCCCGATACTGTGCATACACACCCGCATTTGTATTCCGACCGAAATACAAATGCAATGAGACAAAATCTACACTGTACTATATTAGGATCCGGCTTATACCAAAACCGGCTAGTATGATCCGTTCGATCCTGATCCGTGCAATACCGCACGTACCTGATCGAACCCTGCCATATAACCATACGGCCTGTAGTACAAACTGTCCGATCCTGATCCGTGCAATACCGCACGTATCTGATCGGACCCTGCCATATCTCCATACTGCCTCTACAACCTTTCGCCCGAAAGCTGAGTAACTGAATGTGGGGGACTCTAAAGACTCGTTAACACCTTGGTTGTGGATTTAACCACTAGCACGTCAGAGGTATAAGCCAATACGTAACGGGCTACCAGGTACTGACTAAAAGGGATGTCCGTGAGCGAACTCAGCCTGACAACCCTACTGAGCCTGTCAGTGACAATATCCGTACAGTCCGGTCCGTTCGTCTATGGGCATCGCATGGCGGGCCTAGGGGGTTGGTAAAAGTCAGACCCCCAAAAGCGGTACAAGTCGTGTCGGAGTGTAGCCCAGAACACCCTGAGATACTACTGGAATACCTACCAGTAAATCTCCTTGCCTCGGCCGAGGGCTTCGTGTAATGGCTCTCCTAGACACAGCGCGACCTCACCCCCAATACCGGGAGAGACGAACCCCTGAAGATGCGCTCACTGCCTCCATGTGGCTCGGGACTGTACCCAACTAAAACCTGTTTGCACGACTCCTTTGAGCCGTGGTAGGGTAGTAATCAAAGTACAGTGGGAACTCACACAAGACAAATGACGATCCCCAGGTCGATGAACTAACCTGTACACATGTCACCAGGGAACTGCCATCTGACGTCTGGTATATGACCAACTAGCATGTTCCCGGCGAGTCCTGTCCGGTGTACTCATAACCCAATGAGCACCTGTATACATCTTAGGTGATCCAACTGACACCAGTGGCTTGTGAGACCGGCCACCGCCCCTCGTCGGGGTCTCGACTGTATACACTAGTCTACTCTGGAGTATCGATGCCCTGTCTCGAAACTCACACGACTAGGGACCATTTAAGGATATGCTTATAGACCCCAGCTCCCACTTATATGATCGCCCTCATACTGCTGATGGTCAAGCAAGAATCCTAGGGGCTCTACCAACATGTAATAGCGACTTGTCAGGTCACTTAAAGCAGTACACGATGATAAAGGTAAACCAGATAGCATACTATCATCTCGAGTAAGATTGTCCTACCGGGATAGGTCCTCCATCAATCATTGCAATCACGTGCCTGTGACCCAATAATTGACTCTGAGGGCACTATCACCAACAATCTCCCACTTGCACTCAAGGCTAATTATTGCGATGTCGCATACTCACAGCCCGTGTGATACTGAACACCCAACTCCTCTACTTGTCAGTCTTACAAAGCTCGTTTGCGAAACTATTGTGTTCGAGGAATAGCCTCAGTGAGTGGATCCGCCTGGATGTTCCTTTCTATGCCTCTCTATATCTCAAGTTCGCGGAGAAAGCCATCTCCCGAAATGAGCAATACCTGTCTTAGAATATGTTTGGATGTCTGATGGGACTTAGCTCATAAATGAACTCCAAATCCAAACTTCTTAGACTGTATCGTCAACTGAACTTAATTAGTATCCTTCGCCATGCCTTCCTCAGTATTGCCTTGGACCACCTGTCCAAAATACTGCCCCTCGTCAGAAGGAAAAATTATAACTCTGACAATCACCCTGTCGTCCATGTCACCTTGGAAGCCTGGAATGATAACTGTCTCCTTAATGAGGCTGTCGTTATCATTTCCCTAGAACATCTACTTATGTTCTAAAACTGCTTCCGACTGTTTCTCCAGGATTGGATCAAATGTCAACTTATTGCATCTAGTGCAAGAACAACATCTGGTGTGGTACTTGACATCTCATGATTGACTCAATTGCCTAAGCAAGTGATCTGCCAATCATGCACATCCCTCTCCTCTTTAGTCTGTAAGACACCTTTAGAGAGGGTGACTCCATCATCTGCAGGTATACTACCGTGCCAGGAGTCGTCCATTCTAAATACTCATAGAATGCTGTCTAAGTACCCAGATTGGGAGACTACCCAAATCTAGATCTAAAACCATAGATCCAGTAACCAGTATGTCTGATATAATGTCCAAGTCCCATGTGGAGAAACTACTGTGTGATGACCAAAGTATAACCGATCGTAGTATAGGAATATCACTTCCTACTCTGTGTATGTCATCCAAATATCAGGACATCACACCCTACTACCTTCTCAACAGATCCATCCCCTATTCTGATGAAGTCAAACCTATGACTGTCACGTCAGAAATAGATGATCTATCTCCGCTATATCTGCTTTAGTCTATAAATAGACATAAGCCACCTGTCCACCAATGCTTCCGCTGCTCCCACTGACTACGACAACCCTCTGGCAGAGTCATATAGACGTACACTTCTAAAGCGAGTTCAGAACGACGCTATACTCATCCTTCTGCCGGGTCTCACAGTCTGGAACAACAGCAATGACAATTGTGGGTAAACAAGAACTTCCCTGTCACCGTCCTTGAGGCTATCGTAGTACCTCTCGGGTGCCTGAAGTTACCCACCTTATCTGCGGAGTGGCCAATGGAATGTCAATCCAGATTGAATCCTTAGGTTCCTTGTCAAATCTTCAGTAATCGTTTGTGGTTCTGGAATCACTTCCAGTTCTACCATACTCCCACTACTGTTTTCTGAAAAAATCCATTTTTAATAAAACTGTGGCGAGTCTAGAACAATAATGCTATTGTTCATCCAGATGGTAGAAAGTCAACCCTCGTCATAGCCTGGGTCAACCCACAAACAGCCATTACAGAAACGTGCCTTGAGTTGTCCAGTGTCTGGTTTTAATCATAAGCCGGACAACTCCCCGTACCTTAACATCGTTAAGATATGAACTGTTCTATATCCAATATAGAACCAGAGGCACTGATTTAATTGAACCAGATCCAAATCATGCAACTGTCTCCAGTGCATGTCAACTAAAAGGAAGGAGGCCGATCAGCGTTACTCAACTTAGGAATGCTTCCAATTATGAATAACCTGAAAGAGAAGCAAAATCTCTTAATCATTACTATCAACTGAATACCATACACAAGTATCTACATCTTCGATCACTTTGAAGAATCCCGATACTTGCTATACTTGGTTCTCTACTCTATTTAAATACCTATAACTTCTCAAAATTCAGACCCTGTGTTTCCGCGAAACACCTGTCTAAAAACTAGAGAAGTCATAAGTAAACCAAATATAGTACGAGGACCAACCCCTCTGTCCTGATGGACCCTGGACAACATACAATACTCTGTATAAGTCCCTTGAGTCTGATAACTCATTCACTGTGTGTCATAGGTCGAAAACTGTACTTATGGTTAAGAAGAATTACACCGCTGTTTAATACTCCTTACCTAACCATCCACTGATATTGGTAAATGTCACAGACATAATTTCAAAAAGGTATATCTCACTCTATGAAAATAGACGTACAGATATATCAATTTGAAATTGGTGCATAACTGCGGATATTCAAAACCAAATATTTGCCGACCGGCAAACAGCCCAGGTGATTTCCTCAAATATCACTGATTACAACGAATCCCGAAATAATGAGGATAATCACCCAATTCCCAATAACCTGCTCCCACTCATCATCTGTAAAACCATACAGATGTGAGAATCATACCTGGTAAATACATACCCTGGAGTAAGTATCTAATCGGGAAATCAGTTTTCTTTTAACATTACACAGTGAAACTGAAACATTGAAATGTTTCGATGGGGTATTCTGGTATTCCTAGTAATGCCTCTTCCAGATTTACGACTGTAACCGTATAGTTCTTTGCCACCTCTCCAAATCCCTTCATATGTCTTTAGTCTTTACCTTCTGTACACCCCTTAGGCCAAATGGTTTTCTTCCTTCCCTACCGTTCGGCACCAGCCTATGGTTTGGAAGAAGACTATCCAATAAGCATAATGGGTGTACTGTCCCGATCCTAGGAACACTCGCAATGCGAGAGGAGGTGAAGATAAAAGACACCTGAATAAATCTTATTCCTATTTCTCCTGAACCAGAATCCATCCCCGAACTGGAACAAGTTCCCTTCGAGTTCGTATATAACCATACGATGGAGTATCCAAATAAACTGTGGATCTTCGTAGTGATACGGAGTGTCCTGGAGAAATACAAAGGTGATTTAGGATTGGCGAAGGAATACTTGGTTTGGTTGTGAATATCTGTTGCAATTTACTTTGCCCTCTTACTAATCCCTTGCTTTGTCTTAACTTAATACCTTCTGTACACCATCGTTAGGCTAATTGGTTTTCTTCATTCCCTACCGGTCGGCACCAGCCTAAGGTTTGGAAGAAGACTATCCAATTTGCATAATAGGTGTATTATCCCTAAACCAAGGAGTACTCATAACCTGAGAGAGGGTAAAAAGGAAAAGACAACTGAATAATCCTATCCGTTTTCTCCAGAACCGGAAACCATCCTCGAATATATTCCTTCGAGTTCGTATCTAACCATACGATGGTTTTGTCCAATGGAAGTGGACGTTCGTAGTAAAACGGGGTGTCCTGGAGAAAAGGGTAAAAGTAGGAGTGGCAATGAGGTTTGCAACTCTGACAATCCAAAAGCCAGTGTTAAGAAGGTTCGGTCAACTTGGTCACTGAGTCATAGTCTTAGGGTCGGGTCAATGGTCGCTGCCAAAGAGAGAGAGAAAATAAACACTCAGCGTGCACTCTAACCTAGATCAGAATGGTTACCAATTTATCTAATCTGGAAACCTCCCACTGTATCTCAAATTCTCCTCCAAACCTGAAAGAAGAATTAGTCGGGAACACCCGAGGAGTAAACCAACTCATCAGTGGGAATCGGGATCCAACTATCATCGCATGATAACGTGACGGAATCCGCTCACGCTATCACACTCCAGAAGGTATGCGCATATCTGGCAAGTTTCAGTACTTTTGAAACTCCCGATGTGATTTCTGCCCCATGCTCTTATGACCTTGATGAAGGCCAACAAATCATAAGTCACATGTCAAGTTCTACCCGTCATTCTCCAGGTTGATTTGAACCCACCCGCACAAGCCCTTGACGAAGGCCAACAAGGCTATACGACTGTCCCAAACCAACGCATCTATCTATGCTGCAGAAAGGCAACAAGCAGCTACCATACACTATGCCTTGACGAAGGCCAACAAACATAGCATGAATACTACGTGCTACCCGTCTGAAACGACGGAGGGCTACGAATGGTATCTGGCGAAAACCTTTAACGTAATGAACTTGATATCGTTGAAGGAACGGATAGCTTTTTAAAAAATATAGTGACGAAAACCGTTGCTAAAGAGGTCACTCCCGGTGAAGGGATCTCGGCTCTTTCCCCGTAGAATGAGGTGCAGGATATTCCAACTGAATACCACGGTGCAAAGCAAAAGTAATCGGCTATAGTGAAGTCATTGCCCTGACGCAAACTTTTTGTCCAAGGGGTCACTCCCGGTGAAGGGATCTCGGCCCTTGCCTCGTCGACTGAGGAGCAGGATATTCCAACTGAATACCACGATGCAAAACAAAAGAGAACGTCCTTGCAATAACAGCTTTTTGAAAAATGTTCCAACAACATCAGATTAGGTTTGTTTTAACTTGCATCGATCCGAATCAACGCAGTCCCATCAATTGATCACACCACAAAGAACGAAAATATACTGATGTACGTATATGCCATCCGCATTCGCCACTGGGTCCCGTCATTACCCGTTAGGTTAGCTAACTAACGACAGAGCGGGGACTGGACTAGCGCGGATGCAAAACATATACAACATCTACTAATATATATACCAATATATTATATTCGCTCAAGGCGTGATAAAATGCAACATCACAGAAAATGTACAGCATCACAGAAACAATACAGATATCTGGGATCCCCGGGTTTCACAGAGCCACTGAAACCCGACGTTCCCCTGGTCGTGTGGATAGCCTGTGCAATGAAATCCTAGACCCCTACGGGCGCGGCAAGTTACCCGCCAAAACCTGAAGCGAGGCAGCCCCCTTCAGCAACGTGAATGGACCACCCAGCACTTTACGGAATCCGGTAACTTGGGCACCCCTCCTGGGTCAACCTGTACCCCCTACGAGTGCGGCGAATAGCCTGCCAATTCTAGAGTGGAGCCCCCTCTGTCTCAATGCCATGAGATGCGGGCTTGTTGCCCTCCAGAACCTGGCTATCCGTGCACCCCTCCGCGGGGCAATCCTAGTACAGAAAGTAAAATATACATACAACGGGTACATCGACCGCAACCTGGCCGTGCCCCAAAATAATAATACAATCAGGCAATGACGGCAGTCCACATGTCGGACGCTCGCCCCGCAATATCAAATGTACATAATACAACCACAATTGTACTAGCATTGCAACCAGGCTATCCCCACGACCGATCCGCAACATCACAGCAAAAACAGAACATCAACGTGAAAGTCACGTTCGCAAATCCGACTAACCGAGCTATAGCAGTTAGACTGGATTTACCGATCAAGTGACATTCACGGTCGCAGATATAATGTAAATACTGTGAAATAATGTGTTTAAAATATCCGATCAATCAAATTTTAACAAGTGGGCCAAAAAGCATTACTGTAGCAGATCAAGAAATTCTGGGCCCAATGTTATTATTCCAAAAACCCAATTTTCACCCCAGAAAGATACTGTAGAAATTTGGTGCAGGGAACCCAAAATAGTGTGGCGTAACCGCGGCCCAAAGGGGTGTTTGGCCGCGGTTCCGCGCTCCTACAGTGGAGTTGCTGCATCGAATTTTCACAGAATTCTTATTTTTTCTAGTAGATCACTTTTCTGTAACCTGAAAAAAATTTCGACACCAAAAAATTTCAACAGAAAACTGATGTGAACAAAAATGTAGATTTTGGAATTTTGGTCGATCAGAAATGCAAAACACATTAGACAAAGCTAGACTAAGTTAATGGCGAGGCTCTGATACCACTGTAAGTGCACGGCGGCGCCCCGGCCGTCAATCCGACGGCCAAATGCGGAAGCGGTGATAAACTTTAAATTTTCTTGAACTGGCAAACCGCCGCGCACTAATACCCGGATCGAACCACTAACTAGTCCTAGCTATCTACAAGATGGGGAAGAGAGATATACCGACAGATCCGAGTCCTCCGGTCTTCTCGTCGTCGTCCCGATCTCCTGCGGAATGTCCCGTCTCCTCCTCGTCGCCGGAAGTGCACCACATCGCCTACTTCTTTTACGGGCTCCCACCTCAATGCCGAGGTAACTCGGGCACGAAGCTGGCTAGTCGACGTGCCCAAGATTTGCTGTAGAATGTAGTGTACAAGTCTCATTTTAGGGTCGTAGGAATTGCCTTTTGGTGGAGGATTGATACAAGCTTTTTGGAGATGGTGTTGTGGGATTTTGCAACATGAAATGAATCAAAAATCCCACACCAAAAATCATGGGCAGCCCCATGCATGGCCGGCCAACACAAGGGAAGAAGAGGGAGTGGGAGTGGAGAGAGTGTATCAAAAATGGGAGCCATTCTCATCTCATACAAGAGAGAGAGAGTCAAGACAAAGAGGTGGTTGAAAAGCAAGTGATGATGAGAAACAATGATCACTCCCAAAACCAATACTCAACCAACAATCATCAACAACCATGATTGTTTACAAAGTCAAGCCATGATGGAAAAGAAAGAGTCAAAGGATGGGCTCCATCATGAAACCATCATGATACAAATATATGCAAAGAACACCTCCACAAAATGCTTATTTGCAACAATGCAAATAAGCCCTCCTCCACCAAACTTCGGCCAATGAACGATACAAAGGAAATTGGCCGAAACGGAAAGCAAACTGGCAATTCCAAAAAAACTGGTCCCGTAATAAATTACAGGAAAACCCCGATACTGTGCATACACACCCGCATTTGTATTCCGACCGAAATACAAATGCAATGAGACAAAATCTACATTGTACTATACTAGGATCCGGCTTATACCAAAACCGGCTAGTATGATCCGTTCGATCCTGATCCGTGCAATACCGCACGTACCTGATCGAACCCTGCCATATAACCATGCGGCCTGTAGTACAAACTGTCCGATCCTGATCCGTGCAATACCGCACGTATCTGATCAGACCCTGCCATATCTCCATACGGCCTCTACAACCTTTCGCCCGAAAGCTGAGTAACTGAATGTGGGGGACTCTAAAGACTCGTTAACACCTTGGTTGTGGATTTAACCACTAGCACGTCAGAGGTATAAGCCAATACGTAACGGGCTACCAGGTACTGACTAAAAGGGATGTCCGTGAGCGAACTCAGCCTGACAACCCTACTGAGCCTGTCAGTGACAATATCCGTACAGTCCGGTCCGTTCGTCTATGGGCATCGCATGGCGGGCCTAGGGGGTTGGTAAAAGTCAGACCCCCAAAAGCGGTACAAGTCGTGTCGGAGTGTAGCCCAGAACACCCTGAGATACTACTGGAATACCTACCAGTAAATCTCCTTGCCTCGGCCGAGGGCTTCGTGTAATGGCTCTCCTAGACACAGCGCGACCTCACCCCCAATACCGGGAGAAACGAACCCCTGAAGATGCGCTCACTGCCTCCATGTGGCTCGGGACTGTACCCAACTAAAACCTGTTTGCACGACTCCTTTGAGCCGTGGTAGGGTAGTAATCAAAGTACAGTGGGAACTCACACAAGAAAAATGACGATCTCCAGGTCGATGAACTAACCTGTACACATGTCACCAGGGAACTGCCATCTGACGTCTGGTATATGACCAATTAGCATGTTCCCGGCGAGTCCTGTCCGGTGTACTCATAACCCAATGAGCACCTGTATACATCTTAGGTGATCCAACTGACACCAGTGGCTTGTGAGACCGGCCACCGCCCCTCGTCGGGGTCTCGACTGTATACACTAGTCTACTCTGGAGTATCGATGCGCTGTCTCGAAACTCACACGACTAGGGACCATTTAAGGATATGCTTATAGACCCCAGCTCCCACTTATATGATCGCCCTCATACTGCTGGTGGTCAAGCAAGAATCCTAGGGGCTCTACCAACGTGTAATAGCGACTTGTCAGGTCACTTAAAGCAGTACACGATGATAAAGGTAAACCAGATAGCATACTATCATCTCGAGTAAGATTGTCCTACCGGGATAGGTCCTCCATCAATCATTGCAATCACGTGCCTGTGACCCAATAATTGACTCTGAGGGCACTATCACCAACAAAATGGGGGGGGGGCTGCTACTGCTGTAGGAGGGGGGGCTACTGGAATGGGAGTGGGAGAGGAGAGAGAGGGAGGTAGAGAAAGTGGGGGGAGAAGTCAAAGTCAATTCAAGGTCAAAGGTCCACCTCATTTCTCCATTTTCTTTTCTTTTCTTTCATTTCTTTCCTTTGAAATTCTAGTGGGGAAAAAAAATAGGGGCTGCTGAATTCTTCAAGGGGAGAAGTAAATGGGAGTGTGTGGATGTGGGTACGGGTGTGGGGTGATGAAAAATGATAAATATAATACCCCAAACATCCATTTACGCTAAAAAAAAGCCTTTTTTTTCTTCAATAATTTCTAAACCGTTTTGGCAAATGATTTCGTTCCAAAAACCGCATGATAAAATTTTATTTAATGTTTTATGATGCAAAAAATTTGTTTCAACTCAATCCAATTTGTAATTTTCCCTAATTAAATGTATTGGTGACGGCTTAAATAATAATAAAATAATATTTTTTTTTCAGAAAATTTGAAATTTCACCAGCGGCTCAATAAACACCAAATAATAGCAATTACATAGCTAGAATATGTATATTTAATTTTTATAATAAGATATTTGTATTTTGACTTTTTACAGAAAACCCCCTTATTTTACCGATTTTTCGAAATTTCACCGAAACGATTTTCAAAACGTTACAATCTTCCCCCCTTAAAGAAATTCGGTCCCCGAATTTAAATTCAAACTCCCCCAAATACTAAAACATCTAAGAAAAACCATAAAGTCGTCGGGGCTCCGAAATTGTAACTACATAAAACAATTCATAGCGCAGCGCATGCGCTTGAAAATGAGTATATAACTCAAATCAAAACTCCGTCAGGCATCCCGCAATCATCGGAGTCATGGAGAAGACATCAATGCCAAATCTAAATCAAACCAATATGATATAACTCGAAACTATACATGTAAACATCGAATCTATATCTGTAAGTATCTGAAGAAAATGCATGCCAAATCTCTTTAAGTCGCTGTGCAACGCGTATAACACTGCACAGTGGCGGACGTCTATCATAAGAAAATAACTATATACATATATACCTTTGTTTGAAATTTACGTTCCGCCGTTTTGGAAACAATTTAGAAGGGTCTCCTTGTTTTAAACATTTCGTGTCATATCAGACACGTAGGTAAATACTGAGGCTATAGCTCGCTTTTTGGAAATCCCTTCAATAACTATCAATGCATGCAAAATATATTCAGGTACTGTCCTCTGACTAGTCCTGCTCAGTACGAAAATACATAGCAATATCATAAAAACGTACTGCTCTATACGAAATCAATCCCAAAATATGCACATGAATGCTACGTGCGTCTGGTGCGCACGGAAATCAAAATCCATGAATGTGCCATACATGCGCACAGAAACAACATCTAAGTGCATCGGGTGTGCACGAAACATCTGTCGTAGGCAACATGTGTGCCTGACAGCAAAATCAGGTGCATCTATCGTGCACGAAATCATGAAATCCAATATCAAGCGCCGAACGTGCGCAAAATCAATCAGGTGCACAAAACAAATATCGGGTATCATAATCGAAATCGAAGTCCAGTGCATCTAAGTGCACAAAAGGCGTATCACTGCACTGCAAGCATATATAAACTATACCGAGTGCAGGAACGAAATCGTGTGCATGCATACGCACAAAACCAACTCAACTGTTTAAAATCGTAAAATCACAAACATGTGAAACTGAAGCACGAAAACGATATCAAGTGCAACACTGTGCAAAGATCGTAAATCCTCAATCATCAAAATCAAATCATACGAATAAATCACCCAAAACATCGTAATCAATAATGGCGGAATAGTACTGCTCAAGCGCATCCTCTAAGAATCTCGGCCAACTGTCGCGGTCACTAGTGGGACGTCTCGTCGATGATCATGAACTCTGTCCTGCTGGCGTGCGTAACCATGACCACTCCTGGGTCAAGGTCTTCACTGTGAATTACCAATCTTTCGGTCCATCGGCTCATCGGCCCTGTCAGGTGTGCTAACGGGGACGATTCCGTTCTGGCACTTCTCTGGTCATCTCTTGGTCAATCATCGCGACCACTCGTAAGACAGCATATTACTGGCGTCGGCCTCTGGCTCTCTGAATGTACGTGACACATCTGATCCTGGGTGCAAGTATCATTGCAGCAGTGTCCTGGAAGGAATCCTGCTCACGGTCTCTTCCATGTCTCGTCTCTGCCAACTGTCCGGAAGTCATTGTCCTTTCCTATATCTTCATCTTGCTCTGGAACGACTGCATACTCATCGCGACTCCTTCTGGAAGGTAAGTCCAAGTACCATGCCTCGGCATGCGCATCGCCTCTCTGATGTCGGCGGAGCGGAACGTCATCTCATATAGATATGGTGCGAACCTCTTACTTCACTTTTCTCTAATGTCGACCGCTTCGGACTCGTCTCGTCGTGGCTGCATGGACTGAGTTCCAACGGCTATCCTCGTATCTGGAGTCTCCCAAGAATTCATCTCACCACCTAGCATCCGATTGAAGTCGAACCATTCGATCGATTCGTCGAAACCTCATAATCCCCCAAGAGCTCAACATCTTGGTACAGTTTAATAATATCGAGTACATACCACAGCATCGGTGGTCCAACCGTAGAAGGGCAAACCCAAGCCTCACTAATGGCGCCGTGGAACTTCCGCAAACCCTAAGGTTCAAAGGCTTTCACACGGTCATTATGTCGAGTTAGGGTTTCATTCTTCTAGAGGGACCATAGAATTGCCTGCATGTCCTTCCGACTACTTTAAACTTGGAATAATAGGTTTCTGACATTCGATCGTCTCTGTCGACTCCCAACGTCTCCGCGTGAAGTCGTCTCTAGCTGGAATCAATCTATCTGATAACCTCTCTTCGGGTAGGCGAACGAACCACATGTCTCAGTCATTCATCCGTGGGTGACTAGCGACCTTCTATCATTGGCTCAATCCTCTGGTGCTGATCTGTCCGTCCGAGTAATCTCATACAGCGATCCATCAACGCTCGTGGTGCGAAAACACAATCAAAAGACACCTCTCTACAATCGGGTGTCGCCGGAATCACGCCCTGGTCAGTCCTCGTTTGTGACGAGCTCCTGCTGACCGCAACTCTAGCCGTAGCTCTCCCTGCCCGAAATCGTGGCAGCAAAACCAAACTGGTAACGATGAGGCTAGATCAGGAAGGAATATAATACTGAATAAGGAAATGTACATCCTAAGGCTTCTTAAGTGGAGTGGCGTGTCGTAAATATGCCGCGGAACATACCAACGGTACGTCACTCTACTTTAGTCACCTATTCCATCAACCAAGGGTCATCCTACGCTCCGAAGGTAAAACCTAACGCTCTGATACCAACTTTGTCATGACCCGAAAGTACGGAACATGACCGGCACTTAAACTACGAACGTCTCGAGACGTACGTAATCTAAGTAAACCGAAAACCCAGAAATCCAAACCAAGAAAAGTAGTAGAGTGCAGGAAAAACCAACTTAAAGGAAGTAATTTCAATAGCATAAGCCGAATTATGCGGTTTTTAAAACATCAAAAATTTACTGAAAATTTCGGCAGAGTCTCCTTTGTAAATACTGGCCCCCAAACGGGATACAACATGAATAGTATACGAAATCAAGAAAAAGGCATCCCCAAGCGGGAGCTAGCTCTTCGTCAATCGACGGTCATAACCACACAAGCAATATAATATACAACGCCAACGGCGAGGATCAAAACTCAAAAGGAAACTCAAAACCACCAGAAATATAACGAGTGACTCTAAGGTCGAAAGAATAAACAACACTGGTCTCTATCTCAATAAATACATGTTTGGTTGATGGAACTTCTAGATACAACAGAATAATGATATACAAGATATATAATGGGGGTACGATACAAGTAAACCCACCTACTAGCAAATCACCCGAACGAAACTATGCCGCAAAGCCGTAATTAAACCTGTACGGCAAAACCTGCAAGAAACTGGGGCACAACGGGGGTGAGTTGCCAACTCGTGAATAGAAAAACATCTACGCACAGAAATCGCATAAATAACGCAATCCTAGGTCAATGATCATAATATATATCCTCAAAAATGTATATAACATGCAGCCTATAACAATGGCTAGGGTAGTATCTAACCCGAGTGTAAACTCATGTGCCCGTGTCAGTGCTTCAGGTAGCAATATATCATATGAGTGAGGTATGAATGCATGAAAACAGAATACATGTAAATGAAGAAACTGTTTTCATAAATTAGTGAGATTTCTGTATTTTTAAAGTGAGGTACCATAAATGAAATCAGTATCAACAGTGTCTAGCATCGACACAAAACATAAATCTCACTGTCTCGAAATATCAATGTCTCAATCTCAATATCTAGGGCGCCGTCAGTCCAGACCGGCCCCTACCATCCATCTCAAGACTACGACGGTATCCTCTGGATATCCGACGCGTCGGGTAATATCACCGGTCGGTAGTGCTCCCCTGCTGGGCTCAACGTCAACACCACATTCCTCTTGCCCCGGGGTACCGCACCGGGCCCACCATGTACCCGTGACGGTTCCTCCACTCCTCGACACGGATCTCGAAAACCACAGCAAACTCATGGTGGACGACACTTTACATCACTAGAAAACCGCAACATTTTATATTTTAAAAGATCATAAGTTGTAAATATTGCGGCTTTCCCCGAAATCCAGAAATATCATAAATCTCAAGAAATCATCACAAGTGCATATGTCAATGATAATGAATGCATATGGTATCAATAACCAAGTTGCAATGTATGATTAATAAACTAGGCATGTAAGGCAGGTACACTAATATCATATCAAACTACTAACTAACAAGCTAAGTCAAGCAAATATATTCTCTAAAGTGTACGTGACATAGCAATTACCGATGTAGATGTGTGTGAGCCGGCAAGTAGGTGTACGTGGTACATACGCATCATCGGTAATGGTGCTGGTGTCCTAACAGCATGATATCAATAATGGAATATGCAGCAAAATAAGTATGCGAGGCAGAGCGAACAGCAATAATGTGCGGGAGCTGAATACTAGACACAACGATAACTAATCTGTAATAATCTAATATAAGTCCTACAAATGGTGCCTTTTGAAATAACACGAATCATGGGGTTTTGAAAATAGGGGCTACGGTGTTTTTATTAAAAGATACGTCTTTTGAAATATCCGTAGGATCCCTTGGGATGTCTTTTAAAATACCCATGATTCGTTAGTTTTTGAAATAGGTAAGAATCGAATCTAATCTAACAACTAAACTAAACTAAAGGGCTAAGCTAACAAGCTGAACTACAGGTAAGGAAACCGCCTAACATCTGAGTCGATACATATACATACCTATATATATATTAGTCGGTGATCCCGCCTCAATAATATCATATCCGATACCATATCTAAAATCAGACATCCCAAGTCAAGAGTGCGGATCAATCATCAAGATATAGCTCGTACGTAAATCCGTCGTACGGCATCCCAAATCTGGGTACGGGTCAATATTACATTCATCATACTATTCACCCGGTATCCTCTTTATCAAATATCATGATCGCGGTACTGATCTACGTCTAGTACCATACTGATACCGCCTATGTATGCATGGACGTGTGTGAAACACTACGTCAAGGACCCGCTACAACGTCATGTCGTATCTCAAATACGAACCCTGCTATATCACCGATCTCACGGCCTCAAATCAAATCTCATTGACTCAGCTCAATCCCAAGTATCATCCTCAAATCCGTATGTGAACACATAGTCCCATACCCATGTGAACCCATAACTATAAAGAATCCCATGAGCACATATCAATAGGAATGTATGCAAGTATGTATGTGTGTATGTGTAGTGCAACACTACCCTAGGGTTCGCAACACTAAAGTAATCCAACACACCAATATCCATCCTAAGCATCGTTATTAATCCCAAATAACATATAATAATTGTTGGTGTGTATACGCATCCGTATACACCACCACGGACTGCTGGGGTGCTATACGCCATCCACCCGACTTCTCCCCGTAGATATAAATCTACTCATCTGGTCTTCGCTAGCCGGTGCCGACGTCGCCACGCGCTTGCTTGTCGTCTCGAAGTCCACATGGGGGTACCTACATATCATAACGCACCATATCGCATTAAAACTAAATTCGAAATCGAAACGGCATACGAAAATCAAATCGGCACGCGTATCACGCATAGGTCCAAACCTATCGCCTACGCATGCAAGAATAGTCAAACCAACCCTCGATGTCGATGTACAAACGTCAAACCATCGAGAAAAATCCAATCACACTCATTTGCACATTCACGAACACTAATTTTAATATAAACTAGGTTAAAACTCACAAAAACCCCAATTTTACTTAAAAAGTCATTTTTCCGAAAATCTAGCAAGCACAATTCGCCGTTTTTGTACAAAACAGGATGTTTAAATGAATGTAGCGGCCAATATATTTATTAAATATCTTAAATAAGTCATATAAACAATTCCCGGAATTTAATCTCATTAAATTCCAAAAACCCTAATATTCTAGTTTACAAAATACCTAAAATTTAACAATTTCAAAGCAAAAATGCACAAACTACAATCTAGCTTAGATTTGCATGATCTAAAGCATTAAACCACACTTAATAAAGTTAATGAAGTCATGAAAAACCTAAACACATTTTTAATCCTAAGTATTTAACCAATTTCAAAAACCTAGTAAGCAAATTAGCAAATTAACACAATTTTTAAAATAACCATTAGCACAAGCTACTAATCTTGTATTAACATGACAAAAAGCCTAAATATAACACACAACCATACACCAATTTTATAAAACCCTAACTTGCATTCAAATTCATAACTTGAATTCCAAAACTTGCAACTTAAGCCCAATTAACACTTAAGTAGTTTAGCTTTAAGAAATTAGTAACAAATTAAGAAAAAATGTTTTAGAATTATACCCAAAAACATTTGAAGATCCACAAGCATCCATGGCCTCCCAAAATGCTCTCTTTTCACAAAGATCCATGCTATACGGGCTAAGCTAAAATGGGTAGGAGTCGGATTTGGGTTTTGGGATTTTTTTTGGATGGACCATTTTCTTTTCTTTTCTTTCATTTCTTTCCTTTGAAATTCAAGTGGGGAAAAAAAAATGGGGGCTGCTGAATTCTTCAAGGGGAGAAGTAAATGGGAGTGTGTGGATGTGGGTACGGGTGTGGGGTGATGAAAAATGATAAATATAATACCCCAAACATCCATTTACGCTAAAAAAAAGCCTTTTTTCTTCAATAATTTCTAAACCGTTTTGGCAAATGATTTCGTTCCAAAAACCACATGATAAAATTTTATTTAATGTTTTATGATGCACAAAATTTGTTTCAACTCATTCCAATTTGTAATTTTCCCTAATTAAATGTATTAGTGACGGCTTAAATAATAATAAAATAATTTTTTTTTTCAGAAAATTTGAAATTTCACCAGTGGCTCAATAAACACCAAATAATAGCAATTACATAGTTAGAATATGTATATTTAATTTTTATAATAAGATATTTGTATTTTGACTTTTTACAGAAAACCCCCTTATTTTACCGATTTTTCGAAATTTCACCGAAACGATTTTCAAAACGTTACAGAAGCGTTGCTTCATTTATTAAAATTTAGATTTTCAAAGTAGAGCTTTGCTCTGATTGGGGGAAGATGAAGCGTTGTTTCATCTCCCGCCTTGGAATTTGAACAGAGTTTTGCTCTGATTGGGGCAAACAAATGCCCCCCCCGTTGCGCTTACGTAGCCCCAAACGCAAGCGCAACGGTGGCAGAATCCCAACCGTTGCGGCAGCTTTTAGAAGTTGAAAGGGCACTTGATGCCTATAAATAGGACCTTTGGTCCTCAGTAGATGATTATCATTTTTAAGATTTTTACTTTCAAAACTCCAGAGCTCTGCTCTTGCCTTTAAGAACTCTCAGAGTTAAATTTTCCTCAAAAAAAACTTTTTAGGTAAAAATTAACCTTGAATTAAATTAATTTCAATTAATAGATCTTTGCTCTCATAGATCTTTGATCTAAAGAAAATCCTTTTGGGGTTTCACCGAATAGAGCCTTGCTCTAAGGAATCTGTTTCAGGGTTTCTCAACCCATGAACAGAACCTTGCATCTTTGGCAAAACATAGACCTCTTTGATCTAAAAGAAAGATGAACTCTTAAGAGTTCGAACATGGATAATGAAAATTAAAAATGTAGTTCTGTATTTAATGGATTATATCAGTTTTTAATAGCAATGATCTCAGAGTCCTCGGGGGGATTTCTTTAAATTCCCCTTATTAGGATTTTGACAGTCACTCCTGTTTGCAGAGCATTGCTCTCAAGGAGTTTAACTCTCTGTGTGTGTGTGTATATATATATATATATATATATATATATATATATATATATTTTATCGCTAATCTTCCTGTGGTATTTCCTCCAGGCATAATGGCGGTGCGTCTATACAGTTTGCATGAGTTCATCACCTACGACGATATCCGCGCACAGGGCCATCATCAAAACCAGGAGTTTACGGACACCTAGTGTGCGGAGGTCATGGGTCGCCTCAACGCAAGTGGTGGTTGGCTGCTTCCTCGTTGTTCAGCTCTCTTGAAGGTCGTGCTGGGAGCAATATGGAGAGCACTTCCGGGGTTTCACGAGGCCCTACCGCTCAATGCGCTGGATGATGCTGAAGACAAGGTGCATTCAGTGTACCTGACGGAGCTGATCTCGAAGAAACGGTGAGACATCCTCATCGACATCCTACATCAAATTTTCCAGCAAACGACGATAGTCGCTGCTTATTGAAGGCTGGGAGGGCTTGCCGAGGATCTTGACACACAGGAGCGCGAGAGGCTGCGCACAAGAATAATCAGAAAGGCCAGAAGAACTCTGGATGGCCTTACTTTTGACTTCCTCAATCCGTGCCCTAGATCTGAAGTTATTCCATTGTAATAATATTTCTCGTTCATTGCTTTTATGATTGTAAGAACTATTGGCAATATTAATGGAAAATTTTTATCCCAGCTTGTCTTTATTTTTCGTTCTGAGTCTTTTGCTTATGCATAAATGAGTGTGTCTCGAACGCTTGATCAAACGTAAATCGAATGCTCCTTCTGTTGCTTTCTTCTTTCTCTTATTATCGGCATGCTATCTTAATAAATATGGTTGACAGATAATAGAGTAAGCATCTTGGTTTCTTCAAGAGATAGCGATGGCTTAGGCCGCAGGTTCAGATCTGCTGCCTAAGACTTTTCAACTCTATGAGCCGTGAGGGTCTCATAGAGACTTTTTTCTCCCTACGGATCGAGAGGATCTCGTAGGTGGGTTTTTCTCCTTAGGAGTCGTGAGGATTCCTAAGTGTGTTTTCTCTTATAGGTCGTAAGGATCCTGTAAGAGAATTTTTCCCTCTTACGAGTCGAGAGGACTCGTAAGCGGTTGTTTCCCTCCTTGTCGAAACCCGACTTCGGAGAGTGAGACCCGTGGATAGTATGCAAGAGACCATTTTAGATCGACTTGCAGGGTCCCATTGTTCAGGAAGCAATTTTTTTTTTTTAGTCTCTGCTGCCTGAGGCTTCATCTTGCAAGTTGAGACGAATCGGGAATTTTCCCGCGGAGACACTGGTTTCTCTGCGAGCCGACGCGAATCAGGAGGCTCTCGTCAAGGATTGTTTGTTTCCTTGAGTTGAGGTATTTGCTAAGGATTATTTGTTTCCCTAGCGCCAAGGATTATTTGTTTCCCTGGTGTTGAAACGAGTCGAGAATTTCCCACGGAGGCACTGGTTGCTTCTGCAAGTCGACGCGGATCAGAAGGCTCTCGTCAAGGATTGTTTGTTTCCTTGAGTTGAGGTATTTACTAAGGATTATTTGTTTCCCTAGCGCCAAGGATTATTTGTTTCCCTGGTGTTGAAACGAGTCGAGAATTTCCCACGGAGGTACTGGTTGCTTCTGCGAGTCGACGCGGATCAGAAGGCTCTCGTCAAAGATTGTTTATTTCCTTGAGTTGAGGTATTTGCCAAGGATTATTTGTTTCCCTGGTGTTGAAACGAATCGAGAATTTCCCACGGAGGCACTGGTTTCTCTACGAGTCGACGCGAATCAGGAGGCTCTCGTCAAGGATTGTTTGTTTCCCTGAGTTGAGGCATTTGCCAAGGATTATTTGTTTCCCTGATGTTGAAACGAATTGAGAATTTCCCACGGAGACACTGGTTTCTCTGCGAGTCGATGCGAATCAAGAGGCACTCGTCAAGGATTGTTTGTTTCCCTGAATTGAGGTATTTGCCAAGGATTATTTGTTTCCCTGGTGTTGAAACGAATCGAGAATTTCCCACGGAGACACTGGTTTCTCTGCGAGTCGATGCGAACCAGGAGGCTCTCGTCAAGGATTGTTTGTTTCCCTGAATTGAGGTATTTCCCAAGGATTATTTGTTTCCCTGGTGTTGAAACGAATCGAGAATTTCCCACGGAGACACTGGTTTCTCTGCGAGTCAATGCGAATCAGGAGGCTCTCGTCAAGGATTGTTTGTTTCCTTGAGTTGAGGTATTTGCTAAGGATTATTTGTTTCCCTGGCGCCAAGGATTATTTGTTTCCCTGGTGTTGAAACAAGTCGAGAATTTCCCACGGAGGCACTAGTTGCTTCTGCGAGTCGACGCGGATCAGAAGGCTCTCGTCAAGGATTGTTTGTTTCCTTGAGTTGAGGTATTGCCAAGGATTATTTGTTTCCCTAGCGCCAAGGATTATTTGTTTCCCTGGTGTTGAAACGAGTCGAGAATTTTCCACGGAGGCACTGGTTGCTCTGCGAGTCGACGCGGATCAGGAGGCTCTCATCAAGGATTGTTTGTTTCCCTGAGTTGAGGTATTTGCCGAGGATTATTTATTTCCCTGGTGTTGAAACGAATCGAGAATTTCCCACGGAGGCACTGGTTGCTCTGCGAGTCGACGCGAATCAGGAGGCTCTCGTCAGGGATTGTTTATTTCCCTGAGTTGAGGTATTTGCTAAGGATTATTTGTTTCCCTAGCGCCAAGGATTATTTGTTTCCTTGGTGTTGAAACGAGTCGAGAATTTCCCACGGAGACACTGGTTGCTTTGTGAGTCGACGCCAAGGATTATTTGTTTCCTTGGTGTTGAAACGAGTCGAGAATTTTCCACGGAGACACTGGTTGCTCTGTGAGTCGATGCGAATCAGGTTTTTCTTCGTCAAGGACACTTTTTTTTTGAGTCGAAGGATTTGCCGAAGACACTGGTTTCTTCAGGGTTGGGATGAAGCGTCGAGATTTGGCTTCGTTTTCTGGCGGAGCCTGTTGGGAAAGTATGGTTCCCTCTTTATTTGCGCCCTTGGATTGTATACAGGGATCGATGTGACCTCAGCTGTAGGGCCAAAGTTTTATCATTTTTTTTTATTTCCGCGATGCTCTATCATTTCAGCTTTTATATCGCGAAGGTCACGATTGCCCAATCATTTCGGCTATTTTTCGCGGTGCCCAATCATTTCGGTTATTTATTTTATTTTTACTCCCTGCTTTTTATTGCGAGTTGCCCAATCATTTCAGCTATTTTGCATGCATACATTTTTACTTGCTGCTTTTTATTGCAAGTTGCCCTATCATTTCGGCTATTCCGTATGCATGTGCGGCCTACCGGATTTTTACCGTAAACCCGGAATTAGACACCGGTTTCGGCATCACCACCGCTACAACTGGGATATTGCCAGGAGCGAATCATCATTTGCCTCCGTCGATGTCGAACAAAGGTGGCTTAGCGAACAGGGTTAAGGCGCTGTTGACTAAGGCTTTTAACTTCATGAGCCGTAAGGGTCTCACAAAGGTATTTCTCCCTACAAGTCGTAAGGATCTTGTAGGTGTATTTTCTCCTTAGGAATCGTGAGGATTCCTAAGTGCATGTTCCTCTGTAAGTCATAAGGATCCTACAGGAGGGTTTTCTCCTTGTAACTCGAGAGGATTTACAAGGGTCGTTCACCATACGAACATATCCCCAATCATGGATGAAACTTGGTTCGGGAAATGTTTATTCGCGCCCATGGATTGTATACAAGAGTCAGTATTGAACCACTTGTAGGGCAATATTGGAAGTTGTGGGGGTTGCTTAAGCACAGGTTCAGGTCTCTGTAACTTAAGACTTTCAACTCTTATGAGCCGTGAGGGTCCCGTAAGAGAGTTCTCCTTACGAGTCGTGAGGATCTCGCAAGTGTATTTTCTCCTTAGGAATCGTGGGGATCCCTAAGTGTGTTGCTCCCATGTGAGTCGTAAGGATCTCACGCGGGTGGTTTCTCCTTACAAGGTCGAGGGGACCTTATAAGTGTCTTTTAACGAGGTTGCGCCCTTTCGGGTTTTCACAAACACTCACCGGTAGTCCTGCTGTTTTTACTCACGGAGCCCTTTCGGGTTTTCATCCGTGCCCATTTTGCTTATGGACATACCGTTTTTATTTTATTTTATTTTATTTATTTTCTTCTTCTCTTTTTTTTTACGAGGCTGCGCCCTTTCGGGTTTTCACAATCACTCGCCGGTAGCCCTGCTGTTTTTACTCACGGAGCCCTTTCGGGTTTTCATCCATGCCCTTTTTTGCTTATGGACATACCGTTTTTATTTATTTATATTATATATATATATTTTTTTTGTCAATCTATGGATGCTGCGGTATTAGTTTAAAGACATTTCGGTCCGCTATTAGTTTAAGGACGTTTCGGTCCGGCGTTGAGAAAGCTGGATACTGCTTATAAAGCTTGAGTTGAGGAAGATAGAGAGCGGACATAGTCGTCGTCATCTATCATTGACCTAGGCTGTAACCTTCTAAGCATAGTATTTCTTTAGGAAGCGACCATTTATTGGCCTGAAAGGCTTTTCACCGTGCATATCCATAAGTAGATAGGCTCCACCTTGGTAGACTTTATCTATGATGTATGGGCCTTCATAGTTTGGCTCGAATTTTCCCCGCTTGGCGCGATTGGGAATCATAGGCCTTTTGACCACTAGCATGAGTTCACCTTGGCGGAATGTCTTCGGTCAGGTCAATCTTTCATATGAGCGCGTCATCTTTGCTTTATAGGCTTCCAGATTTTGCTGCGCTATGAGCCGAGTCTCATCGAGGGCGTCAATCTCCTCAAGCCGAAGGTGAGCATTTTCTTCATCTGTTAGCTCATAGTGGACTGCCACTCTTAGAGAGGGTAACTCTATTTCGAGGGGAAGCATTGCTTCCGTACGGAATACCAACGTGTACGGCGTTGTGTTTGTGGATGTCTTGAACGTAGTTCGATACGCCCAAAGAGCTTCTTGCAGTCTCTCGTGCCAGTCTTTCTTATTTCGTGACACCGTTTTCTTCATGATCTTTGTCAGGGTCTTGTTGAAGGCTTCAGCTAGACCATTAGCTCGCGGATTGTAAACCGAGGAATATCTCCAGTCTATATTGTGTTGTTGCGCGAAGCGACTGATCTTGTGACTTCTGTAAGCAGGCCCGTTATCGGAGATGATCCGTCGTGGAGTTCCAAACCGATATATGACGTGCGTCTTGAAGAAATGGAGGATATTCTCTGTCTTCACTTCTCTCAGCGGTACTGCTTCTGCCCATTTGGAGAAGTAATCAGTCGTCGCCAGGATGAAACGATGTCCCCTGGACGATGCTGGTTCGATGGGGCCGACTATGTCAGTTCCCCACATCTCGAACGGCCAGCTAGCCACCGTTGGATGTAATAGATTTGGATGCTGGTGGATGAAGTCCCCATGAATTTGGCATGAGTGGCATTGCTTCGCATATTCGAGGCAATCCTGAATCATCGTGGGCCAGTAGTAGCCCATCCGTTTAATCTTCAACTTCATCTTTGGGCCCGCTTGATGAGAACCACCGAGTCCGTCATGATCTTCCTGAACGACTCTTTTTGCTTCTTTAGGCCCTAGGCATCTCAGCCATAGAGAATCAAACAACCTCTTGTACAGAGTGTCGTTGACGAAGGCGAAAGACAGAGCTCGTTTCATGAGCTGATGTCTTGTGGACGCTTCTTCAGGCATTCGGTGGGACTTAAAGTAGTCTATGAAGACTTCCCTCCAATCCTCAGCCTTTTCCCGGTCTTCTATTTGCAAGGTCGTCCGTTCAGTCGCTCCCTTCTCTTCGGATGATTCCGGAGATATTTCTGTTGGGGCAAGCACCCGACGGCTTTGTACCACGATTCTAACGTCATCAAGGTTCTCATCAGCCAGTTCTTTAGCAAGTTTGGCCAACGTGTCTGCTTTGCTGTTTTCCGCGCGCGGTATGCTTTCCAAAGTATAGGAGGGAATTTGGGTCAACAGTCGTTGCACCTTTTCGCCGTACTTCACCAACTCCGGTTTGCACGTTTGGTAGTCGCCGTTTACTTGACTAACGACCAGTTGAGAATCTTCGTATATGAGGAGGTTTTCAATTCCCATGTCGATGGCGATCTCGAGACCTGCAATCAAGGCTTCATATTCGGCTTCATTATTCGTCCTCGGCTCTGTTAAGGAGAAAGCGAAGCGCATTATCCCTCCTTGTGGAGTCACGAAGATAAGGCCTACCCCCGATTTGATTATAGGGGTACTTTGTTTGCGCTTCTTCACGGAAGATGCTCCATCGAAATAAAGCTCCCATCGGGTATCATTACCGTCGATCGCATCAAACGCATGTTCGTCTGGAAGATCGAAATTCAGAGGAGAATCAGCAGGTATCGGGTGCTCAGCAAGGAAGTCGGCGATGGCCTGGCCTTTCACTGCCTTGAGAGGTTGATACGTTATCGAGAATTCCATCAAGAGCAGGGCCCATTTAGCGAGTCGTCCCGTCAATATGGCCTTTGACATTAAATATTTAAGAGGGTCTACCTTCGAAATGAGACGGACCTCATGCGCCAACGTATAGTGCCTGAGCTTTGTTATCGCGAAGATCAACGCCAGGCAGTGTTTTTCAATGGGGGAGTAGTTGCTTTCTGCCCCCAGTAGAACTCGACTTAAGTAGTAGAGTGCTCTTTCCTTCCCTTGATCGTTCTCTTGTGCCCATAATGCGCCTAAGGAGCCTTCGAGAGTGGTTGTATAAAGAATGAGGGGCTTTCCCTTGACCGAAGTAGCCAACACCGGCGGGTTCTGCAGGTATTGTTTGATCTCGTTTAGCGCGCTTTGGCACTTTTGGTCCCAGACGAACGGGGTTCCCTTCTTCATCAGGTGGCTGTAAGGACGGCACTTGCCTGAGAGATTGGCTATGAATCGCCGGATATACGCGAGCTTCCCTTGGAGAGACCGCAATTGCTTGAGAGTCCTCGGTGGGGGCATCTCCATAATTGCCTTGATTTTTGACGGATCTATCTCGATGCCTCGATGTCGGACGATGAATCCAAGGAATTTGCCCGAGGAAACTCCGAATGCACATTTGAGGGGGTTCATCTTCAAGTTGTATTGTCGAAGACGTTGAAATACGGTCTTCAGATGCTCGAGATGTTCCTCGTATGATTTGCTCTTGACCACAAGGCCGTCGATATAACATTCGACGATTTCATGTATAAGGTCATTGAAGATCTTCGTCATGGCCCTCTGATAGATGGCCCCGGCGTTCTTTAGACTGAAGGGCATCACCTTGTAACAAAATATTCCCAAAGGGGTCCTGAAGGCGGTGTGCTTCTGGTCTTCGGGATGCATTTTTATCTGATTATATCCTGACGAGCCGTCCATGAAGGAGAAAACCTCGTGAGTGGACGTATTGTCTATCATCAGTTCGGTGACTGGCACTGGGAAATCGTCCTTCGGGCAAGCTTTATTGAGATCCCGGAAGTCTACGCATATGCGCACTGTCCCATTTTTCTTCATCACCGGGACGATGTTGGCGATCCATTCAGGGTATTGAACTTCCTGGATGAAGCCAGAGTCGATCAGCTTCTTGACCTCGGCGTTGATACTCATCTCAAGCTCGAGCCGCATTCTTCTCGACGCCTGTTTGACTGGCTTGACGTCCGGAGATATCGCCAATCTATGCACAGCAATTTCTGGATCTAGTCCCGGCATTTCGGAATAGTTCCACGCGAAGCAATCTCTATGCTGTACGCAGCCACCTTTTCTTCACATAGCAGCTCGCTGATGAATGTCGGTCGCGGGTCATTCGCCGTTCCCAACTCAATTTTCTTAAGGTTATCTGCAGTGGTATGGATTCCATCTTCCAGCTCTTTTGGCGCAGGCGGGAACTCTGAGATTACCTGATCGTTGCTGTTTTCGAAGCACCAGGGAAGGTCATCCATGTTCTTGGGCTCTCCTTTTGATATCGTTATCACGTGACAAGTACGAATTCGTTTCTAATCCCAATGTGGAACTGGTTCTTCTTCCGTGTCCTTGGGCTCATGCTTTTGTGGCGGCGCTACCCTCCAGTTGTCGGACAGAGCGAACTTGCCAAGCTGATACTGATCTTCGACCCAATTCTTGAAAGTGAAGCAGTCCTCGAGAGGGTGCCCTATCACTCAGTGATAAAAGCAATAGTCCCGGTGTGAGACCTCGCCCGCTTGTTCGGGGTGTTTAGACTCCGGCAGTGTAAGCATTTAATGTTTTAGAGCAAGATCAAGTATCTTCTTTGTCTTGTCCCGAGGAAACGAGTACGCTCGACCCATTTTCTTCATGAGGGATAGATCAATAACGCTCGATTCCCATTTGCGTGGCTTCTTAGCCCTGCTTTGTTGCTTTTGGGCGCCTTTTTGGCCTTTCGACTTATTTCTGCCTCTGCGTCGGGCCTTCTTTATAACAGGTTGACAAGGAGCGGAATTTTCATCTTTCACGGCCTGTTGGAGAAGGCGTTGCGTTTTGGCTTTCTCGTAGATGGCCATTTCGCGGTTATGGTCGTCTTGGACTTTTTGACCAGCTTCCCTTATAAATTTGTCCATTTGTTCTTCGAACGACGGATTGGGCACTTTTGCATCCGGAACTTTCACTGTTTCAGGATTAGCGTCCTCCCATTGAGCATCTGCTTCTTCATCGAAGTCATACATGACATAGCAGCTGTTTAGTAGCTCACGTTTCTTTGACCGGATGTATCCAAGTCCTTTTGTCTCCATTCTCCCATTAGGAAGTTTGCGTTGAGTCCCGGGAACGTTCCAGACTTTGTCATAGAATTTGGCTTTTCGAACGGCCTGCTTGAAGGATATCCCCTGGCGTTTCAGCAGCTTTTTCAAACCTTCCGTATAATATCTGGGAAGACGGATAGGCTGAAGCCTGTCGAGCATAGGATCCGCGCCATGCCAGATCTCTTTCTCCACTTTGGTTTCTTCAAAGCGGTTGAATAGAATTGCTTTTTCGCTTTCTCGCCTGGGAGGGATATAGAACGTTCGCAGCTCTTCTACACTGTAGATATCAAGCGCATCCAGTTCTTTACGGTGTTTAAGCGGCACCATGGCGACTTGTAGACTTTGCTCTTCGTCAGCGGACGTTTGTATTGAAGGTCGAGCAGAGAATACAGCATGGATCTCATCTTCCGAGTCGATACCAAAGATTAACGTAGGCGCGGACGGTCCTGGCTTGTTATGTTGGGGCGGACCCGAATACACTATCTCCTCTTCCTCCTCGGTATCACTGCCGAAGACAGGGATGGTGGCATTAGCTTTGTTCTCCAGCTTGTGACACCTTTCCGTGTCTTCGAAATCCGGTAAGAAGTATTTGGTATCTTCATATTTGCGGACTTCGTTCACGGAAAACGGATTCAGTTCTCCCGCCACGGTATGCTCGAGACCATCCTTAGCGTATTTCATACACTGATGTTGTGTAGAAGGGATGACGTTGTACTCGTGTAACCACGGTCGGCCGAGCAGAGCATTGTAGTATGTCTTGGCGTCTATGACGTGGAACTTAATGTCCATGATGAGTAACCTAAAGCGTAGCGTCAGTACCACAAACCCAAGAGTTCTTGATGACTGGGAGTCAAACCCGGAGATGGTGATCTTGTCCCGAGCAAGGTGCTGGACGCTCATGCAGATTTCTTTTAACACCCGCACATTGAGGAGATTAACGGAGGATCCATTGTCGATCAGGATTTTGCCTATCTTTATATCGTGGCAGTATCCTGAGACATAAAGGGGGCGATTGTGTTCGCACGTCCCAAGGAGAAGGTCTTCGTCACCAAAAGCGACATCGAAAGTGTGCACTTCCTCCAATTCATCCTTCATCTTTTTCTCGGCCAGGAAAGCTTGGAATTGTTCTGGATCTTGTAATGCATTGATTAACGAATCTCTCGCCTCCTTCGATAGCAAAAGGGCATCAAGAATGCTGAGCTGCGATAGTAGTTTCCTCAGATGCGCTAGAACATTGTAATCCACCTTATTTTTCTTTGGCGGGTCCTTGGCGCTTAGCTCCTCCACCACTTGGTCATCTAAGACGATATCTTCAGAGATCTTTTCTTTCCCTTTATCTTTTCTGTTTGAGGGTCCGAGATTCTTTTCGGGCAGCGTCCGATTCCGCAGCCGAATATTTTCGCAAACCTTCGGCTCTTCTTCTTTTCCCGAAATGGACTCTTTAAAGAGAGGGGCAAGTTCCAGCTCCTTATCAGAATCACTCCCGAATGTAGGCACTTGTGACCTGCCGGTGTTAACCATGCAACAATCGCCAGTAGTTCTTTTAAGCCCTTCGGTCGTATTTCTTCGCTCCCGACGAGTTTTGCGCTTTTCCCGCTTAAAGCGTTGTCGATGAGCAACGTATCCTTGCCACCATCTATCGAAAGCTTTGCACTCTTGAGTGGGGTGCGAAACCTTCTGATGATATAAGCAATAGGAGGGGTGCATTTCTATTTCACCAGTAATTTTTCCTTCGGAGGATGGTAGCTTCATGACCATTGATATAGCCTTAGTAAACCTTTTCCTCATCTTGAATTGGCTTTTGTCGACGGTGGAGGCATTTTGCTCCAGTGGGATCGTCTCAGCTCTTTCATCAAGTCGCTGGCGTTTGGCCTTTTCAAATATTACCGCCTCGTGTTCTCGATCAACTTTACTTTTCAACCGAGCTTCATTGAGGAATGCGTCAATTACTTCATCCGATGGCCCCAGAATTTTTGATTCGGTATCTACCCCCAGCGTTTCAATACAAGAAGTCCCCTCATCGTTCATGAACGAATGGGAAATCACATGACAGCTCGCCATGCATTCTTCAGATTCATCAGATGAACTTTCTCCCTCATTTTCCTCTTGAAAGTCGTGATTGAGGAACTCTTGGAATGTAATGGGAGTCCGTGCCTTCTGGTTGTATTCCTCCAGCGCGTCAATTTGTTTTTGCAAGTCCGTGCGCTTGTCGCTAGGCTTCACGGGCTTCTTTGATCTCTTTTTCTTCTTCTTCGAAGATTTTGACGGCTGGTTACGAGTGCTTGAGCCACCACCATCGGTCTTTGGAGTTGGATATGGCTTCAGCATCCCTTCAATGACCTGCGGTTCTAACGGGTTCTTCCACCTAATCGCTGGACATGTCTGAAGATCGTTTAGCATCCTCTTTGTCTTGGCTGATAATACAACCTCCCACGGAGCTTCTTCAACGACGGAGCATGTTGCCCCCGGCGTATTCGTCCCCGTAGAGGTGTGGGGCTGTGGGGGATTCACCTTCCATTTGTCAGATAACGCGAATTTGCCCTGTCGGTACTGGTTTTCAAGCCAATTTTTGAAAACGTAGCAATCTTCGATCGGATGGCCCAGTACTCGATGATAAGGACAGTAGTTGGGCTCGTTGACATCACTTGGTTGCAACGGACGTTTTGGATCCGGCAGATTTATGAGTCGGTTGCGCAACGCCAGCTCGAATAACCTTCTCGTTTTATCGCAGGGAAAAGAGTAAGAACGTCCTAGCCTCTTGATCAGTCGAAAATACTGCATTTTTAACACGGCAATTTCCCTATCATTTTCACTCATCTAGAAGTGTTCGGCATTCATATAGCACAATTAGTAAATCAGCCGTTAAATAACAGATTGCATATGTTAAACTCTAAAACCAGCACTATAAAGGAAATTGACTGCATTTCATAGCATCGCATCATCCCTATATTGCGCAACACTTGTGTCGAGATTTTTGCAGGAAATTCCAGAAGAAAGGCCAAAATTATCATTTTGCTGATCAAACATTATGCCAACTCAAAGACCTGAAAGCTGGTAGCAATACAGAAGGAATTACAATATTCAACATATCATAAAAAGCCCCAAACGTCAGCCCAAAGAATCATCTGAGAGCCCAAGCCCTAAGGCCCTTAAAGCGCCGCAGATCCGCGGCGGGAGCCTGGTTGCGCCGCGGATCCGCGGCTATGAGACGTCATCAAGCTGCCATTTTCAGTGCGAAATTCTTCTCTCAGGGCCCACATTCAGTTCATGTACTTCAAGTTCCAGAAGACTCCAGAAGTTTCTGTCAGTTCAGCAAACTAGGGTTTCTAAGCTTAAACAATCCTAGCTTAAAGCCTAAGCTAAGCTCCTAACAAACTATTTCTAGAAGCTTCTCCTCAACAAACCTTTGGAGGGAAACTTAAAATTCAAATCCTAGATCTAGGGTTTTGGGAAGTCTATAAATAGAAGCCTAGACCTAGGGTTAAGGGATTCCATCTCTACTTCTTCAATCTCTAATCATTAGTTCAATTCTTCATCTTCTTCCACAAGTCTAGTGACAAGACTTGTGCGAAACCCTAACCCTAATTCCAATCAAAATTCAAGATCCCGAGTACCAAATCAAGCAATAAGCCCTTCAACCTTTTAGGAGGGGAGCCGATCTTCAACAGAGCAAGTGGTCCAAGCCGATCCGCGATTCACGGAGACAAGCGAAGCCAAATCGACAATCGAGTTCTTCCTCTTGTAGTTCTTGAGCGATTGTAATGAAATTGTTGATATAAATAAAAGGTGAAATTCTTTAATCTTGCTTTCTTTAAATTCTTGCATCATGATTCGATCTCAATTTGTAATTGTAGTTCTTGTTGTGATGTTTGAGTAAAACTCCGCTCGTCGAGAAGTCGAGACGATCAATAGAATGATGATGTAACAAATCTTAAAACGATTCTTGAGTCCTATGAGTTTTGTAAACCCTGGCAAGTTCAAGAATCGATGACCTAGTTTCGTTGCGATGCTTTCTTGATTGTTATCGCTCGAAATTAGGGATCTACGATCGTTTCTTGAATTTACTAGAGGCTAGAATGTGAATGATATCGACGAAAGAACAAGGGATAAAAGATGAAACCCTAGTTTCATTAGAAATCCCTAATTCTCGTCGATCATCATCGATCTAGTATCAACTCATCGAAGGATAAGAATACGACATCTTGAGATTACATCACATCTATAGATCCGATCGATTCCTACGAGCCTCATTTCGATTCTTGATATTTGGTTGGAAAAATCATCGAAACTCGATTCTCGATTGTTTATCATTTTCTTGATTCTTGATTAGAATAGTGACACTTGAATCCATCGATAAAATCTTGAATCATGTTTTCTTTTCTTTTCTATTAACTTTTCAATTCAAACAAATCAAACATACAAACGAATCGCACAATCCCTGTAGACGATCCGCACTCGCTAACGATCTACATCTGATACCGTAGTTGATTGCGGTCAAATAATTCTTTGATTGTGAATTTTATTCATTTTCTAAATACCGATACAAAGAAACTTATTCGAGTTACACGACACAATCAGAATTTATAATCATTCAAATGGCGCCGTTGCCGGGGATCGCGTGCTAATTCGTTTTATATTGAAGTTTGAATTGAAAGATTTATTACATTTTAATTTTGAGATCAAAATTCGCACAAAAATCTAAACGTGTTGTTGTGATTTGATTGCGAGGAATTCTGGAAGCTGTGGAGCAACTGTAAAAATTTTCAGAAGATTTCGGAGGACTTAGGAAGTGAACCCTAGCTTGTTGGTGAAAGTTTGTGCAGAGATGACTTTATTCAACCACGGAAGCGCGGTCTAAGGGAGCAATTGCGGCGGAACCGCGGCTTCTTGAGGAGTTCTCTGCATCAAATTTCCTCAGGTAACTTCTTACTTTCTTATCTTCTTCTCTCTCTGCTCCAACTAACAAATTTCTGCAGGCTTCTTTGCAAATAATCGTAGCGCGCAAATTGCAAAAATTAAATTGTGCTTGTTTTGATTCTTGTGGTTGTTTGCATAATCAATACGGACATTACGGGGAAAAGACCAAATCCAGATTAGGTGGGGAGTTCATTACCCTTCCTAAGCCCCGAAAATCGCAAAACTTGCATCCGCATTTACCCCAATTAACTAAAAAAAATCTAGAGATAACTCTAAGGACCGTTGCGCTCACTTAGGACAGAAAAAGGCCGTGGGTAATTCATTGCTTATCCGCGTTTCTCTTATGGTGTCTAGGCAAGTGTGTCGAAGGCTAGTGGTTACTTAATTAGGCCCACTACTTACGTAGTGGAGAATCTCCCACTTACCTGGCACTTACCTGGCCACAGGAGAGACAAAGAGGCAGTGGAGGATTTATCCTGCGTCTTGTCTTCTGGCAGTTAGGAGCGGTCTAGAGATATGACCTAGGCGACACCTAGAATTAGGGTTTTGTGTGCTGCATTTGTTGTGTTGCATCATATTTTCAAAAATCCGTCCCCTTTTCAAAACAAACACCGCATTCATTCATTACCCCTAATTATAAGTCAACGCTGCCACTTGTACTAACCCTTTTTAGTACAAGATAGGCTGGACACGGGATTCTAGTGCCCGTTTAGTCCGCGTACCCTTTATCGACTCCGAAGTCGGTATTTCTCCATTTACTTCTTCTTTACCTGCCACCACACCCACATCGATGGATCCACCTCCATCGAACTTCTTTAACCCTAATCTGCCGCCGTCCGTTGGTGCGCAGAATCCACCCCGCATCTCTCTCCAAGAGAGGTGCTACCCTATGCGAGGTCCTCTTTCGACCTGCTTATCCATTCCACCAGCCAACGGGGATAATTTTGAAATTAAACCCCAATACATCAACCTTTTACCCAAATTCCACGGACTCGAGATTGAGGACGCTTACATTTTCATTACCAAATTTGAAAACGTATGCGCAATGATGGGTACGTCACAACTTTCAGTGGATGCTATGCGTCTACGACTTCTTCCATTCACCTTGTGCGATATAGCCGAGAAGTGGCTATATAACACTACCGCACACTCTATCACGAATTGGGAAGAATTCGTCGCGGCATTCCTTAAGAAATTTTACCTAATGCAAAAGACAGCTCGAATCCGTAGCGAACTGAATCAATTTACCCAGCTCCCTACTGAACCATTTTCAAAATGCTTTGAACGTTTCAAGGATCTATTGGTTCAATGTCCTCATCACGGCATCCCGAGATGGGATCTTTGCCGAATCATTTATGAGGGCATTAACCCAAACACTAAACAGAACCTTGAAAACATGTGTCAAGGTACCTTTATGACTAAGGACGATGGGGAAGCATGGAAATTTTTAGAAGAGTTCGCTGAAAAATCACTACAGTGGGAGAGTGGAACCCAACCATTGAATAGGGGTGGCGTACACCAAATAGATGTGTCCATAGGTGTTCGAGCTGATATGGCAGCAATGCAAAAGAAGCTCGACACTATGGAACACAAATTTTCTGCAGCCTCCCTAAACCCAATGTCGCTCCCCAAAACCGTATGTGGCTGCTGTTCTGATCCGTCTCATTTAACGGAAGAATGTCCATTAAACTCTGCGTTTCAAGGTCACGAGCATACAAATGCCGCATTTCAAAGACCTAGAAACGATCCATATTCTTCTACGTATAATCCGGGTTGGAGGAATCACCCGAATTTTACTTGGAACCAACAACAATCTCAAAACACGGCTCCAAGCCAAAATAATTTCTAAAGGGCTCTTCCACCATAACAGCAACCACTTCAACTCACTCAGCACCCCTACCAGTCACAAAATTTCCACAACCAGGTCAACACTCCTGCACAGTCTAATCCTATGCAGTTGTCATGTTCTGACGAATTCTCTCAATTCACTCAAACCAAGAAATCACTTTTGTCAAATTTTATAGAGGTTTCGGCTGAGGTTAGAACTTCCGTTAGTGAGATAAAGAAAAACTCAGCATCCCAAGCTGAGAGTATCAGATCGATGGAAGCTGAAATAGCACGACTTAAAGCCGAAATGAGTGCGAGAGAAAAAGGAAAACTTCCTTCTCAACCCCTACAGAATCCTGGGCATTACAATGTAAATGCTGTCACAACGTTGAGATCAGGAAGAGTGATGAACAACCATGTCGGGGAAGGAATTGATGATATTGAAAATCCTATCAATAACACCCCGGCTGAGACCTTTCCTCACACACACACTTCTACTTCTGATCCTTGTTCTTCTACCCCACCACCTTCTCGCGAGCCTATTATCCATTTCCCACTAGGCTCAACACCTCAGCCCAACCCTTATAGTTCTCCACAGATGGTCCCCACACCTCTTTTGGGATCTCGTCTACACCCTCTTCCTTCTCCTATGATGCACCCAACGCTTATTGTGAAATCTCCTTACCCGAATCGGTTAAGGGGTAATAGAACGAGTCCACATATGGAGAAAATTATGGAAATGTTCAAACAGGTTAACATCAACATCCCTCTCCTAGATGCGATTCAACAAGTCCCCGCTTATGCGAAAATTCTTAAGGACTTGTGCACTAGGAAGAGGAAGACTCAAGTGCCAAAGAAGGTCTTTATGTCTAATAATATTAGCACTGCTTTTATCCCCCAGCTACCAAAGAAACGAAAGGACCCAGGATGTCCTACAATTTCGATTTCTATTGGGGGTAAAAACATAAATCGTGCTCTTTTAGACCTTGGCGCAAGTGTTAACCTAGTTCCATATTCTGTATATGAGCAACTAGGGATTGGAGAGCTGAAACCTGCTCACTGCACTCTCCAAATGGCAGACCGTTCAATCACCAAACCAAGGGGTGAACTAGAGGATGTGTTGATAAAGGTCGGGGAATTTGTTTCCCTGTAGACTTCATTGTACTCGACACACAACCTGTAGCAAACCCCCGGGGCCAAATTCCGGTGATTCTGGGTCGTCCTTTCCTTGCCACTTCCAACGCTGTTATAAACTGTAGAAATGGTTCAATGAACTTATCATTTGGAAATATGACCATTGAACTAAACATCTACAAAGTTGGAAGTCAGCCATTAGAACCCTCTGCTCATATTCTAGATGTGTGCTCTGTCCACGAGATCGCTCCCGATAGTTGCGGAGCTGAGGAACTTTTCTTTACTGATCTCGACGACATTACCACATCTCTGTTTGAATTTACACATGATCTTAGTGAGGACACTTTTCCTACACTTGAGTCCTGCACTCCTGACTTTTCTCCACCCGAGTCTATATCCTTCACAAGCTCTGAGCTTCTTTGTAAATCCAAAAATCACTCTATGATCCCACCTTCTATCATTTCTCCGCCCGAATTAGATCTCAAAATTTTACCTTCTCATCTTAAATATGCTTATTTAGGTGAGAAGGAGTCTTTACCGGTTATAATATCCACTTCTCTAGCATTAGAGCAAGAGAATGCACTTTTATCGGTATTGAGATCTAACAAAGAAGCGTTTGGTTGGAGTATGGCGGACATCAAAGGGATTGGTCCCTTGATAGTTGAACATCATATACATGTGATGGATGATGCCAGACCAACCCGAGAACCACAGAGACGGTTAAATCCCGTCATGAAGGAAGCTGTGATGAAAGAGATCGTCAAATGCCTAGATAATGGTATTATATACCCCATCTCCGATAGCCAATGGGTGAGTCCTATACATGTCGTTCCTAAGAAATCCGGCATCACTGTTATAACCAATGAGGCAAATGAGTTGATTCAGACACGCGCCCAAACTGGGTGGCGTGTATGTATTGATTATAGAAAACTCAATGCTGCCACGAGGAAAGACCACTTTCCTCTACCATTCATTGATCAAATGCTGGAACGCTTAGCGGGACGAGAATATTATTGTTTTATGGACGGATACTCAGGCTATAATCAGGTCCCCATCGCCAAAAAGGATCAAGATAAAACCACTTTTACTTGTCCTTTGGGTACATTTGCTTACAGTCGCATGCCCTTTGGGTTATGCAATGCTCCCGCTACCTTTCAGCGGTGTATGATGGGGATATTCTCTGATATGGTAGAAAATTTTCTGGAGATCTTTATGGACGATTTCTCGATTTTTGGAGACTCTTTTTCTGATTGCCTAGCGAATCTTGACGCTGTTCTTACTCGTTGCAAAGAGAAGAACTTAACTTTGAACTAGGAAAAATGCCATTTCATGGTCCAAGAAGGAATTGTACTTGGACATGTTATTTTACAGAAAGGCATTGAGGTTGACAGAGCTAAGATAGATGTCATTCAAAACCTCCCTCATCCCAAAAGCGTCAAAGATATTCGATCTTTCCTTGGCCATGCGGGCTTTTATAGAAGATTCATTAAGGATTTTAGCAAAATTGCTAGACCTTTAACTCTTCTCCTGGCCAAGGATACGACCTTCCATTTTGACTCGGACTGTGAGACAGCTTTCGACTCACTTAAACACTCACTCACTTCAGCCCCCGTTCTATCGTCTCCAAATTGGGACTACCCCTTTGAGCTGATGTGTGATGCATCTGATTTTTCAGTAGGTGCAGTCTTAGGACAGCACATCGAAAAGATGCCACACATAATATACTATGCAAGTAAGACCCTGAATGATGCACAAATCAATTATACAACCACCGAAAAAGAACTTTTAGCTGTTGTATTTGCATTAGAAAAATTCAGGCCTTACTTAATTGGCTCTCCTATAGTTGTGTACACTGATCATTCCGCCTTAAAACATCTTCTGGCGAAGAAAGAAGCAAAAGGTCGACTAATACGTTGGATCCTTCTGTTACAAGAATTTGATCTTATTATCAAAGATAAGAAAGGATGTGAAAACGTAGTAGCCGACCATCTTTCACACATCTCTTCTTTCCCTGTGACCCTGCCGATCAATGATTCGTTTCCTGACGAACAACTCTTGAGCGTATCCAATGAACCTTGGTTCAGGGATATTGTGAACTATCTTGTCACGGGACTTATACCCAGCGATTGGTCAAAACAGGACAAATACCGTTTTCTATCCCAAGTAAAACACTTTTACTGGGATGATCCATACTTGTTTAAGTATTGTCCTGATCAAATCATTCGCCGGTGTGTCCCGAAAGAAGAGTTTAAGAGTGTTCTTTCTTTTTGTCATGATCAGGCCTGTGGGGGTCACTTCGGTCCTAAAAAGACGGCGGAGAAGGTTTTGCAATGTGGATTTTATTGGCCGACCTTATTCAAGGACGCATTTGACTATTGCAAAACCTGTACACAATGTCAGTACACGGGAAGAATCTCCCAGAGAAATGAAATGCCTCAGCAACCCATTCTGGTTGTTGAAATATTCGATGTTTGGGGCATTGATTTTATGGGTCCCTTTCCCAACTCCTTTGGGAATTTGTACATACTGCTGGCGGTTGATTATGTCTCAAAGTGGGTTGAAGCCATTCCATGTCGCACTAATGACAGGAAAGTTGTCATTAAATTCTTGAAAGAGAATATATTTTCGCGATTTGGACACCCACGCGCTATTATTAGCGATAATGGGACACATTTCTGCAACAGGTCTTTCGAGACTTTGATGCGGAAATACGCAATCAACCACCGACTTTCTACACCCTATCATCCCCAAACGAGCGGGCAGGCTGAGATCTCAAATAGACAAATCAAACTAATCCTAGAGAAGACAGTTGCTAAGAATAGAAAAGACTGGTCGACTAAACTGACGGATGCTCTTTGGGCATTCCGAACTGCATTTAAAACCGACCAAGAGATGTCTCCATATAGGATAGTGTTTGGGAAGGCATGTCATTTACCCGTCGAGATTGAGCATAAAGCATTGTGGGCTATTAAGGAAATAAATTTTGATCTAAACCAAGCTTGCAACTTTCGGAAGCTGCAAATAAATGAGCTAAGCGGACTCCGCGATGAAGCTTATGATAACGCTGTGATCATAAAGAATAGGACCAAGATTTTTCATGATAAAAACATTTTGAGGAAAACATTTTCACCAGGTCAACAAGTCATTCTTTATGATTCACGATTACAACTTCACGCGGGTAAGCTCCGATCTCGGTGGAAGGGACCTTTTGTTGTGCGGTCTGTATACCCGCACGGGGCAGTAGAAGTAGAAAATGTTAAAAACGGCAGCTTTTCCAAAGTGAATGGACATAGACTAAAGCCGTATTTTTCCACTGACCCCACGGAGGAGCTCCTGTTCTTACAGGAGCCAGTTTATTTGGATTAAAATTCCTCCGTCTCACCTTCATGTCCAGTATATCATTGCATCATCTTTTGAATGAAGATGAGTGTAAAGAGTAAGTTTGGGGGAGGTTCTTCACTTATATATTTTGCCCCCACTAATAATTCCTCCCAGACTTACAGGTTTTGTAGATATAGCTGTTGGCAACAGTGAGGACACTGTTGAAAACAAGTTTGGGGGAGGTTTGTGCTTATTTTTGCATCATTTGCATATCATTTGCATAAGCACAAAACATTTCTTTAAAAACTTATAAAAATTTAAAAAATTTCAAAATCTATAAAAATTGAAAAAGTTCCAAAATATAAAAATATTTTAACATTTTTTTTTTGTACATAAATAAGATAATGAAAGTTTAGATAGTGAAAAATTACATCCATGAGATTAGAAAAATTTAAGAAAATCAAGAAAATTAGAAGTTTTCTTATACGAACTAGTAATAAGTAGTTATGAGCCGTTGTCCCAAGGGTTAGTAAGATGAAAGACGTCACTAATCTGAGGATAAAAATAAATCTGAAAAATAGTTTCTATTCTGGAAGCCAAACATTTTGAACGTTGATACCCTGCTATTCGCACTTACACACGTCTTAAAGCCTGGGATAGTAGAGGATACCTTGAAATGCTCTTGTCTTAAAGCCGACGTATGAAGGAAATAAAAAAAAAGTGAATAAGAAAATATAAAGTGGTGAGAAAAATGGACACTGGTTTTGTTATCGCCAAGGGCAATAAAAAAATATATAGCGAGGGTGCTTCTTCACCTAGTGCCCTAAGGCCAACTGGTCTGGGAGTCACTGCTATGCCTGAGGTGGTGCAAGACGAGGAAAATACACCAAGTAAGCAAGCACAGGAGTAATCGGTCGATTAGTACCTCAAGAAGTATTAACGGTCGCATGAAAGTGTGTGAGCAATCTCATCTAAATATTCATTAATTAAAAAGTACTGAGGCTGATGGGCAAGAGTATGATAGCTTGAATTGAATTCTCCGGGTGTAGGGATGTCTTTACACACACGCAAGGTTATATGATCGATGTTTGGAAGAAAGATAGGATTGAAGAATAAGACGATGTTTTATTGAGGGAGGACGTGATTTCTAACATCTTTTCATGACCATTAAGATAGGGCTCATGACAACCGAAAAGCTAGCTTAGTTGGAAACCCTAATTTTCAAAGCTTTTCTTTTACAATTCTTATCTTTAAATGTAATATTCATGATCTTCCTTTTATTATTGGATTTTGTGGGTGCAATCCGCTGAAAACCCTCAGGAGACAACACTCCTCCTACTAGGGACACCTAGAGATTTAAAGGCTTGTTGCACGTGCTCAGTGCAATCGTGTTGCCTACGAAAGTGTGCTAGTTAGTTTTTCTCTTTCTTTATTTTCTCCTTCTTTTTAATAAAAAGTTCGCTCGAGACGATCGAAAATAAGTTTGGGAGAATTTGATCAGTCGAAAATACTGCATTTTAAACACGGCAATTTCCCTATCATTTGCCCTCATCTAGAAGTGTTCGGCATTCATATAGCACATATTAGTAAATCAGTCGTTAAATATCAGATTGCATATGTTAGACTCTAAAACCAGCACTATAAAGGAAATTGACTGCATTTCATGGCATCGCATCATCCCTATATTGCGCAACACTTGTGTCGAGATTTGTGCAGGAAATTCCAGAAGAAAGGCCAAAATTGTCATTTTGCTGATGAAATATTACGCCAACTCAAAGACCTGAATGCTGGTAGCAATACAGAAGGAATTACAATATTCAACATATCATAAAAAGCCCCAAACGTCAGCCCAAAGAAGCATCTGAGAGCCCAAGCCCTAAGGCCCTTAAAGCGCCGCGAATCCGCGGCTGGAGCCTGCTTGCGCCGCGGATCCGCGGCTATGTGACGTCATCAAGCTGCCATTTTCAGCGCGAAATTCTTCTCTCAGGGCCCACATTCAGTTCATGTACTTCAAGTTCCAGAAGACTCCAGAAGTTTCTGCCAGTTCAGCAAACTAGGGTTTCTAAGCTTGAACAATCCTAGCTTAAAGCCTAAGCTAAGCTCCTAACAAACTATTTCTAGAAGCTTCTCCTCAACAAACCTTTGGAGGGAAACTTAAAATTCAAATCCTAGATCTAGGGTTTTGGGAAGTCTATAAATAGAAGTCTAGACCTAGGGTTAAGGAATTCTATCTCTACTTCTTCAATCTCTAATCATTAGTTCAATTCTTCATCTTCTTCCTCAAGTCTAGTGACAAGACTTGTGCGAAACCCTAATCCTAATTCTAATCAAAATTCAAGATCCCGAGTACCAAATCAAGCAAGAAGCCCTTCAACCTTTTAGGAGCGGAGCCGTTCTTCAACAGAGCAAGTGGTCCAAGCCGATCCACGACTCACGGAGACAAGCGAAGCCAAATCGACAATCGAGTTCTTCCTCTTGTAGTTCTTGAGCGATTGTAATGAAATTGTTGATATAAATAAAAGGTGAAATTCTTTAATCTTGCTTTCTTTAAATTCTTGCATCATGATTCGATCTCAATTTGTAATTGTAGTTCTTGTTGTGATGTTTGAGTAAAACTCCGCTCGTCGAGGAGTCGAGACGATCAATAGAATGATGATGTAACAAATCTTAAAACGATTCTTGAGTCCTACGAGTTTTGTAAACCCTAACAAGTTCAAGAATCGATGACTTAGTTTCGTTGTGATTCTTTCTTGATTGTTATCGCTCGAAATTAGGGATCTACGATCGTTTCTTGAATTTACTAGAGGCTAGAATGTGAATGATATCGACGAAAGAACAAGGGATAAAAGATGAAACCCTAGTTTCATTAGAAATCCCTAATTCTCGTCGATCATCATCGATCTAGTATCAACTCATCGAAAGATAAGAATACGACATCTTGAGATTACATCACATCTATAGATCCGATCGATTCCTACGAGCCTCATTTCGATTCTTGATATTTGGTTGGAAAAATCATCGAAACTCGATTCTCGATTGTTTATCATTTTCTTGATTCTTGATTAGAATAGTGACACTTGAATCCATCGATAAAATCTTGAATCATGTTTTCTTTTCTTTTCTATTAACTTTTCAATTCAAACAAATCAAACATACAAACGAATCGTACAATCCCTGTGGACGATCCGCACTCGCTAACGATCTACATCTAACACCGTAGTTGATTGTGGTCAAATAATTCTTTGATTGTGAATTTTATTCATTTTCTAAATACCGATACAAAGAAACTTATTCGAGTTACACGACACAATCGGAATTTATAATCAATCACCTCTCCTCAAGGGCTACGTACGGACGCATATTATTTTGACGAACAACTGGCTTCGAGTCGCTCGGTTGTTGTTGAGCATTAGAGACAACGATCGCTTTTCCCTTCCCTTTGTCATTTCGGGAGTCCGGCTTTGGAAGAGGGGGTTTATGGCCCATCTGGTCCATTTGCGCTAGCTTGTCAATCAAGGCCTGGAAGGTAGTCGGCTTGAAAAACATCATAAATTGTGAGATGGTTGCTTGCGGATCAAGGGTTCCCACAAACATACCCACTGTGGGAGCTTCTTCAATGCGCTGCTCGCATTTCGACCATAAGTTCCGCCAACGTATAGCATATTGAACCACGTCTCGCCTGGTTTTACCCTGGCGTTAATCAGTGCCGTCATCGAGGTGCATTCACTGGCGCTTGCAAAACGCTGAGTAAACAGCAGCTCCATCTCTGCGAAGGTTTTGATAGAGTCGTTCGGGAGCTCAGAGTACCACTCGAACGCCGTATCTGATAAGCTTCCAACAAACTGGCGAAGCAAAAGCTTGTCATCACCGCCGGTGTTGCCACAGAGTGCCCTGAACTGGGCAACATGCTGGTGAGGATTGCCCGTCCCCTTGTAGACATGGAACTTGGGAATTGTGTAACCTGGCGGGTACTTGATTTGATCGTACCAACTTGGATATGTCCACCCCGTTTTTACGACCTGGCCGGCTGCTTCAGTTGCATGATGAGCCCGTATTTGCTGGGCTATGTACTCGTCCAAATCAGCTTTGGAGATTGTATCCTCCTTAGCCGTCGACAAAGCTGGCAGAGGATTTGATGTCTCTCCCCTATCATCTCCAAGGACGATCGGGGGCTCTTCGGCCGGAGGATCTTGTTGTATCATCATCCCTACCATGTCTTGGAAAAGGAGGCCCATACGCTGTATGTTGGCTGCTTGTTCAGCAGCCTCTTTGTCCTTCTTCTCCAATATTCGACGAAGGAATTCGGCGTCGGTTTCTTCCTCCTGGCGTTCATCCGAGGACGTTTCAGGGTTTTCTTTTGGCCCTGTAAGTGCGTCCATAGCGTTCATCATCTCTTGGAGCTTCTGCTGCTGCTCCTGGGCTTTGGTCACTGATCGCGTAAGTGGTCGATGACCCGTAGATATGCGACTGTCCTCTTTACCAGACGCCACATAGACGGTATGAACTACAATGCCCCTTGACTTAGGGCGTTTGGGTTCACCACCTCTGATATTTTCCATAGGTGTGGGAGTTTTCTCTGGCCTCCTTCTTTTGTGGGCCATAGAAGTTGAGGGGGCCGTTGCTTTGGGTACCCTGGTGACTGTCATCCTTTCCTGTTTGATCGGGCGGTCTTTTTCTTTTTCCACTTTCGCCTTTTTCGGTTGACGAGAGCGATCTGGGTCGATCACGGAGTCTTGAAACCTTCGCCAAACCTTGTATATTTTTTAGGACAGCCGTTGAGGGGGCTTTTCCTGTTTTGTTTCCGGAACTCTCTCCGCAGGTGGAGGAGATCTTTTCAATATAGCGGTTGGAGAATTCTTACGTACCCTCCTCAGCAGTTCAAAGCTGTTCCCAGTTGGAACAGCAGCGTCGACTTCCACCACTGGAGCCGGTGGAGTTAGCCCTGAGGGGGAATTGCCCCTTGCCTTCCTCACTCGTCGCCAATGGCGACGTCGAGCATGAAGAGCTGTTGGGACTGGCTCGGAGATTGAGATAGCTTCTTTTTGCCCCCTGTCTGAATGAGGCACCGCTGGTGTTAACCTCTTAAAGACTATGGTTGTCTTTTGAGGGATGATATTCAACCTGTCAAAGACAGATCCTCGAGCAGGGGCAGTAGTAGGAATCGTCAGTCTTGAAAAGACTGACTCTTTGACAGGGGAAGCCGCCTTGACGACTTCTGGAGCAGCAGTTATTGCCTTCCTTAGGACAGCCAATTTAGAGTTCTGATCCAGCCTGGCGAAAACAGAGGCTGTTGGTTTGGTAGTGGGCGACCCGTTGACAGGGGCCGTCATAGCAGTGAGCCGGTCGAAGACCGACTTCTTGTTCACATCCAATGCAGGTATTGGCATAGAGAAGCTTGTAGGTGGGATCATGGTCCCGAAAAACAGGCCGGTGGTGGCCTGGGTCACCTGGTCTACCGGCAGAGCGAGGAAGGAAGCCGCTTGGGGCCCATATGCTACACCTCCGGGGGAGGTGGAGCGTCCGTTGCAGTGGCACTTCGAGCAGTTGGTGCAGTTAGAGGCCATTGATGCTTGAGCTCTGCGCCAGGCAAAAGACCAAATCTTAGTAACTTAAAATCCAAAGGCAACCATTAACAAACCGCGATTGGATCGCGAAGACGACACACGAAGTGTGGAGTGGAAAGAGGAAAATGTCCCACCGGGCATGCCAGAATCTGTTCCCCTCCGAATGGCGGTGCACAAGACTGCGAAGTTCTGACGCTGGGATTCAGGGCAGATGCTATTTGGTTTTATCCGTCTACCTCTCCGAAGATGCCAAGTTGATTTATGGCACCGTGTATCGGAGGTTTAGACGGATGCGGCCGATATAGCAGACTTTGTCAGATTCCCCCTCGCTAAAGGGTTTTTGATTGTGGGGACGCTCTTCCCTGCAGGCGCAAGCCCCTGCAGTTAATTACGCTACCGCATCGTGGTAACAACTTTCTCCTTCTCCGGAATTTCACTTCGTGTCGTGTGTGTTTGTTTTGTTTGTGGTTGCCCGTGGATTGTATACGGAGACAGAGTAATGCCGTCGCCCGTAGGACGTGGATTAGTCCAAATCCGTATTTACTTAGATTTGGGTTTGGTGTTTTTAGTTTAAGGATACATTAACCGTGTTGAGGATAAGATCAACTTACACGTTCGTTAAGGATATGTTAGTCCTGTTTGAGACTAAGATCAACTTAACGTGGTGATCCATTTAATATATGGCCATCGGGACTCATCGCCTCTCTGATGTCGTTGAAGGATTACAACGACAGGTGTCAGAGGAGTTCAGAGATGTACCCTTGAACCAAAGTTGATTTAGAGTTTTATAGTCCATTTAAATATTTAAGGATACGTTAGCCGTGTTTGGGGGCTAAGATCAACTTAAACGGGATCGTTTAGATCCGGCAAAAGAGCATTTGGAGGCTCTATTGTTCCAGTTTATGGACATAGTGGTCCATAGGTAGTTTAAGGATGTTGCGGTCCATGCTCCAGTTTAGGGATGTGGTGGTCCATATTCCAGTTTAGGGACATGGTGGTCCATGTTATTAGTTTAAGGACGTGGTGGTCCGTTATTAGTTTAAGGACGTTTCGGTCCGATATTAGTTTAAGGACGTTTCGGTCCAACATTAGTTTAAGGACGTTTCGGTCCACGAGTTTAAGGACCCCGCAGTCCATATTCGTATGTGGGTGGTCGTCGGGACCCGTCACCTCTCTGACGTCGTTGAAGGATTACAACGACAGATGTCAGAGGAGTTCGGAGATGTACCCTCGAACCGGTCGTAAATTGATTTAGGGAGCAGCCGTGCTCAGTCAATTTAATTTGAGGACTTATGGCCATGACTGGGCTAAGTCCAGTTTCAAGATTCTTTTGTCTTTGGCTTATTGGACCTGTGCTAGGCCCTTGCCCATTTACTGTATTATTTTTCTCTATTTTGGTTAGGCTCTGCCCCTTTTTTTTAAAAAAATGCATAGCATTTTTTATTAGGCTTGTTAGGCCTTTTAATTGGGCTCTGCCCCTTTTTTAAAAATGCATAGCATTTTTGGTTAGGCCTGTTAGGCCTTTTAACTGGGCTCTGTCCCTTTTCTTAATAATGCAGAGCATTAAATACTCTGACAGTGCCCTATGTGGCTTGTCAGGCATTTTGCACCAATTAATGAGTGCAAGCGCTCGTGGAGGTGACACGTGTCACGTTCTAGTGAGCGCAAGCGCAACAGCGTAGTGCGCTGCGTCAGTGCGCTGAGCTGTTGTACTGCTGACACGTGGCGCTTCCCGGCCGCTTGCACAATAGTGCAGTTTTGGCAAGTGCTGGGCACTGTTAACTTGAGAATCTTTTAGATTCAGAACCAGAAGTGCAAAGCACTGTTTGTTTTCTTGATCTAATTTAGATCAAAGAAAACAAGTTCTTGTTTTTCTTATCTTGGGGAACCAATGGTTTATAGAAAAGTGCAAAGCACTTATTATTATTTATTTTTCTTTTTATTAGAGATCATTGATCTTGTTCTCAGATCAATGATCTGTTCATAAGAGAATTTTCTCTTTTTCTAAAGGTTTTTACCGTTTTTTTTGTTCTTGAGGATTTCTCTCCAATTCTTCAAAGTTCTCTCTGTTTAATTTCTCACAAAATGCTGATGCCTTTGAACTTAAGTCTAGGGTCCTTTTTATAGTGCCCATAAATTAGTTAAAGAGATCTTTCTCTGAGTGATTTGGGGAATTGTTCCCACCGTTGGATCTTTGATCCAAGGGCTTCTGTTTTACAGAAGAAAATCTTCTTGTTTTAACAAGAACAGAAAGATTTCTTTAGAATCTTAATTCTGTTAGGCGTAAACGCCCCAGCGCGTGACACGTGTCGTGCAGCGCAGTGCTTGCGCAGTTGTGCCTGCGCAACTGCGCAGACACGTGTCGCGCAGCTGTGCTTGCGCGGCTGTGCTTGCGCAACTGCGCAGACACGTGTCGCGCAGCGCAATGCTTGCGCGGCTGTGGTTGCGCAGCTGTGCTTGCGCAACTGCGCAGACACGTGTCGCACAGCGCAGCGCTTGCGCAGCTGTGCCTGCGCAACTGCGCAGACACGTGTCGCACAGCGCAGCGCTTGTGCACCTGAAGCGTTGCTTCCTTCACTTTTATTTTTTTTTAAAGAGCCCTGCTTTGATTGGGCGCACTGCCTCGGGCGCTGCGCTGATGTATCAACACCTGACACGTGGCGCGTTGCGTACAGCGCAAAGAATCTGAAGCGTTGCTTCATTTATTAAAATTTAGATTTTCAAAGTAGAGCTTTGCTCTGATTGGGGGAAAATGAAGCGTTGCTTTATCTCCCGCCTTGGAATTTGAACAGAGCTTTGCTCTGATTGGGGTAAACAATAGGTATAAGCATGTAGGTATACAGGTATGCTATATGTCATATGCGCTATCGCACAAGAATAACTGTTTCAATGTCGCTAACCATTAGCAAGGTATATCGATGAATAATTGTGTTGTGTGTATCATGGCAATTACCGACAGTGTGTGTAGCATATCATTGGTGCTCGTGCAACATGGACTGCCAATAATAGTGCAGTGTACAATAGATACAGTATCAGGCACAACAAGTAACTATATGCAATGAAGCTCATGCATCATCTCTATATGAGCATATAAACATACGGCTAATATCATCTCATATCTAGCCCTGACGCTTAGCGCCATACGGGCGATTTTCCCGTAGATGTTAAATCTACTGACAGATGGTCTCAAACTATGAAAATCCGACCACCTGCTTCCCCTTGTTCGCAGCGTCCGAAGTCCCCGCTTGCGACGCTATAATTTCACAAACACACAAATAGTGCAAAACTCAGAAATCGACCAATATAAAGTAAAACTACGTTTTAAACGACGCACCAACACTAAACTAACTCACAAGCGTCCGTCTAGTGGTTAACGCGCGTTGCGACACTACTAAACCAACCTAAGAGCAGCAACTGCACAAGATCACGATTCGTGTCATATAACATAACACGCGGACTCAAAACACTAGATTATAGGAAAACGATCTCAGATTTTTCATACTGTAAATACTAAAAAAGTAAACAGTACCAAACACCCCTAACCAACAGCAGACAGCTACCCACAAAAACCAAACTCCAACACCTCCCTCAATAGCCGACGTTGCCGGAATTCGTCAAAGGGTCGCCGGCCGAAGCCGGTGGGGTGGGTATCGTGTCTCAGGTGGGGTCTTAGGTTCACTAGTACATCACTATAATCTTGTTTGGTCACTCGGTAAAATTTCCAGGTCACAGCAGTTCACAGAAGTTCTAAAAGACACTAAAAACACGATATTGGTACGAAACGATATTTAAAGCGTCCTACGCAACAACCAACGAGCTATACAACATAAAAACTCCTATTTAACAGATTAGGGATTATACCTATCAACACTTGCTTACAAGATTCAAGCTTTCCTAGCTCCAAGTGATCATGAAGCAAAAACTCAAGACTTGAAGTATTTTTTGTGATTTATTTGGGAATTTTGGAGTTTTATTGGCTTGGAATTGTTGCTATTGATTAAAGAAGTGATCAAGGGCAGAAGAATGAGGAAGAATTCGGCCAAGTGAGAAGGATGAGGAATTGTGTAGGGTTTTCTAGCTAATTCTTGTGATAAATGCTCATTAATGCATTCACATGCACATTCATGCATGAAGCCACCTCTTGCATTCTTTTCTTTTCTTTTAAAACTTAATTCTAATACACAAACAAATATCTAGATATTAGTTAGAAGGTTTTTGGTTTACTCAAACTTGATTTTTTGAAAAGATAACCTAAGAGAAATTTCCCAAAATGTGAATATCGCATTAAAATAATATTAAAATTGGGAAAAGTTCTGTCTGAACCAAAACTTCCCAAATACCCCAAAAGCTCGCGCACTAGATTTATTTTAGCTAAACTAGGTGCTGGCAAGTTTATATGGACGTTTGATCACAGTCGAGTTAAAACGGAAAATACCGACAATTTTACCCTAAAACGGAAAAATTTCGCATAACGATTTCTAAAACGTTACAGGTCGAGCTTCTGCCTCAGCGTTAGCCCGTCGGAAATGCATCGTAGAAGGCCCTCAAAGATAGCTTTCAACTGCACAGCATTGGCATCAACCTGAGCATGCAGTCAAGAAGATTCGCTTGAAGTATCTTCACATTCCTTACGCTTTAAGGCCTCTTCTTGTTCAAGATGGCGGAAGTAGGGAGTGCTCTGCTCGACCCACGTAGCTCGTTGAGAGTTCACAGCCAGGACCTCAGGAGCAGGACGTCCGATCTCGAGCTCATGCAGACAGGCCTCAATTTTCCTGCAGTGATTAACCCAAGACCCAACGACGCCCTCACTATGAAAGTTCACGAGCGTTGCCAGCATAGGATTAACCTCGGCAGCAAAATCTGCAGCAAATGTAGGATCCTCCGCGTCAAGCTCCTCGATGTAATCGCTCAACATGCGCAGACTATTCACAGCGCCTTTTGAAGATGGACGTCTAGAAAAGGGGCCCGCTGGCATTATGATTCGAGACTCGAATGAAGCTGAAGTCGATGTCACTGCTGCAAAACAAATCATAGTCAAATGACAGTTCAAGAAATAGAGAAGCTACATGAACAATGGAGTTTACTATACCGGCTACGATAGGTGGTAAGGCCGGGAGTACCGGTGGCGCAACTGTTCTTTCGTCTCCTCCTTTAATCTGTAGTGCTGCAGTCAAAACAAAGAAGGATTAGCAACGACTTGGTTGCCCGTAAAAGAAAACAAAAGACATTAGCTAAAGGTTGTACTCACCAGCGCCACTAGATGAGGCAGTCTCTGACTAGAAAGAGAAATGTGGGTGCAGCACCTGATACAGGTGATCAAAAAGGACTCCTGCAAGGATGTAGTAATGCAATGTCAGTACATAAAGTACATTGCCTATAATGAAACCGATGGGTCGCAAATCCGTACCTTCCAACATTTGGGAAGATACGAGAGAAGGAAAAGGGGCGTCCACCGTCAAAGCAGCAACTGGTGATGCTTCCTCGGGTGGCACAACCTCAACACCCACCACACCTACATCAGAAACAAGAGAAGTACTGCCAGAAGAGATTAAAAGGGATTGCAGAATGAAAAGGAAGGCAATGACCCTAAACTTACCTGGTGAGTCGCCGGTCAAAACCGCGACAAGGGCGTCACTAGGTGCAGTGAATGCTTCACCCTCCTCCATCGGAATGGTTTCGTCGCCCGTAGCTTCATCCTCCGACTCCACAAGAATCGCCGTGATACTCGCAGCGCCCGGCAACAGCAAGGAACCGCAAGGGGAAAGAGCGACAATTGGGGCAGTTCCAGACTCTTGAGAAAGAGTGGCTACTTTAGGCTCGGTGGTTGCCACCATCTCATCTACCCTTCTTCATCAAGACTCAGCCCTGCAGGATAGGACATATAAGAATCTGAAGATTAAAACTTTGACGAAAGGACTCAGTGTTACATTACCTTGGGTCGGTCTTTCAATTGCTTCCCGAGCCGCACGTGCTGCCTGTCTGTGAGCAGTAGATAGGGCAGCCGAAGCACTCTCTGAAGGAGCAAGGGCAGGGGTAGCAGCGCTCGAGCCTGCACCCGCGGCCAAGGCGGCGCTACGTTCCCTTGCTGCACGCATTCTGCGCTTCCTTTCCGCTCGGGCCGTGAGAGTCGATCTTCTCAAGACCTCCGTCAACGGGACGTCATCAGCCACACCAAGAGCTACCTCTGGAACCGTTGCGGCATCCATCATCGGTTACTTGAGTAAAGCCTCTTTTAACAATGCCGAGGAGGCCGGGACTTCGATAACTGGCCCTGGAAGCATCTCCGCATCACCCGGCGGGATTGGCACTGTACTGGGCATGACCTGAGTTGAGGTAATCCCTGCGATCAGATGAAAAAGGGGTCAGATTATCCATAAGAAAGTCGAATGAAGGCACAATGAGCCGAAATATACCAACGCCCAGCGAAGCGCGAATCCTCTCCTCCTCCTCAAAACTCTTGAGGGAAGCCGCGAGAGCCTCTTCAGGGGAAATACCTGTTAAAGAAGGAAAAGTGTCAGTCAAAACATGATAATAAAAATGTAATTCAAATGACAAAAGGTACGGCTGATGTTTACTTGATTGTGCGAGGATGGCCAGTCCCGCTTTGTGGCTTGCTAATCGCTCGGAAGCTGCAATAGCAGCCTCGAGGTCGGTATCGTCCGGCGCCATAAATAGACCCTCATTGGTCCCATATTCGCTCAGGCCCTCACTATAAGGAGCATGAGGCTCCTGTCCGAGTACAACGTCTGCAGAGAGAATAGACTTCTTCTTCTTGTTCTGCGAGCGAGCACTGGTCGCCGCTAGCACAAGCTTACGCTTGGTGGGCACCTTGGGACGACGAGTCCCGATATCTGAACCCACGCCAGACTCGGGAGACGCTACAGTCACCTCTTTCACATGAGCACGGGGTATCGGTAGCTCAGGCACATCGCTCAGGACCTCGACCGCAGCAACTTCTCTTAAGGGAGGGCGGACAATGGTTCGTCGCTTTAGAGGAACACTTGGATTGCCAGCTGGAGCGGTGCCCTTGCGATCAAGCAGCAGTCGCTTCTCTTCCCTAATGACGGCGCCCATCGAATGTTGGTACCACGCCACATACACATTCAGGGCCTTAGGAACGTAGCTCGGTTCACTAATGAAAAAGTTGGATCCTGTGTTTAGGCGCATAAAATGATGCAACGCGCTTCGCATTCCCTCTTCGGTAGTAGCAGGTTCTGCCAAGAAAGCCTCAAGCGGGACGCCCTGATTATAGCTCAGCTGCTGGGCGAAACGATGCGAGTTGTATCTCATGAATAACGCCGAATCATTTTGCCTAAATACGAGAAAGCCCGACCTGATGGAGTACAGATGAAGAATTTCCCGAGCTTTCAATACAGAGGAGGCCCCGTCTTTAAAGATGTCCTGCAATGGCAGCACCGTCTTTGCGGATTTATGGCCGACGGTCAAAATTTTATCGGTGAAGGACATACCGTCTCCAACCGTGTGTGGACGAAGGAGCAAACCCCTAGCTTCCCGCGGTGACGGATTTACGATGGATGTGTCTACCAGCCGCATTATCCGAGGGAACTTGCATTTGTCATAAAAGGAAGGTCTTCTGTGGATACCGAAGACCCCGAGCACGTGCAACTCAAGCCATGAGGTGAAATAATGCATTGAAAAGTTGGCAGGCTGCACCCCTGGCTCAGTAGTATCCGCTGCCAAGCTGAGGCCGTGATACAGGTGGGCTACCCAGCAATCCCAATGGCCACTTGTATCCCGGCAACCATTCGATGCGTTGGGTAGAAAACGGACGGCATCATATAGCGAGGGTGCATGGGAAGCGCGAACCAGCTTAACCATAAACCGAGGAACCCTAGAAAGAACGTTTCCTCATCGATGCCCGGAGCGGCAATTGCTGAAAAGGGGACGATCACGACGTTTGGAAGAAAGAAATCCTTTTGATCAGCTTCCAATATTGGTCGGCGATCCAAACCATAGCCGAAAGGATCATCAAGTTTGGCAAACTTTTCACCTTGACGCGATAAAAATTACGCACGGAGAAAACGAGCAATAAAATCCGTAAAAGTAACCGCGCGGCCTCCGGATTCGAGAAAGAGGCTCTCATACATATCCAACACCTTTATCAGACTTGGGAACTGGTGTTGAATGGTGTTCTCTGGGGTAAGACCCATTACCACTAATCTGGTGGCAAAAATATACTCATCCGGAGGAAGCAGCTCCTCGTAATGCTCTCCCCTAACGGGCAAACCAGAGATCTCGGCAAATTCCTCTAAGGAAATGGAGACTTCTCGATCCAATAAGAAGAAGGTGTGGGTCGGGATGTTCCATTGCTCTAGAAATGCCTTGATCCACCATGTGGGAGGTGCAGAATACTGGAACAAGGAAGCATAGATCGCAGGGTACAATCCGAGCTTCAGCAGCTACGACTTCTGTGCCGATAAGATATATCGGGCCCACTGCAAGTATCTGGTCGGGTGGCGGGGAGTTAGTCCTATGTTGTAGGGCTGTCCCCAAGGGCGCGACTCACCCTGGCATATGCGCCGTCCTAAAGTATCCAAAGCTACCGGCGGCTGCACGGGTATTGCGGCCACAGAAGGCCGAAGAAGACCTTCCGAAGTCCAATTTACCTCCTCCACAGTATAGCTTATCAGGGGTGCATCTGCATAAGGGATCGCAGAGATAGGCTCCGAGGGTGTCGCACAAGAGAATCTTCGGCGGCCTCTGATAATCTGATCGTACTATCTACCCCATAGATGAAGACTCTTTTGCTCCGGGTCATGGTCTTTGATCAGCGCAAGAACCTCTCGGTCTACGGGCGCTTCGGGGAACCCGCCTTCCGAGCGGATGAACAGGAAAGAAGTGTCCGAAGAAATAGTACCTGCGCGGGAAAAGAACAAATTGTCAGCCGCCAATGCTACAGTTTAAATGTTGTCACTAGGTACTTTAAATTTGTACCACACTGCAATGCAGTAAAAAGGGGACCAAAAAGGGACCCACAAAATCTAGATGACAGTTCATCATTAGTAAAACAGTCTCATCATTTGATGAGACTGTCATTAAATGAGGAAATCCTCAATTGATTCTCATTTAATGAGAATCCCTCGGGCCAGGGAGTAAATCTCCCCTTGAGAGCAGTGCTCTGTGAAAGAATGACACCTGTCAAATTCTAATGATGAAGGAATAAAAATTCCTCAAGAGCCTTGCTCTGTAAAAACGATGGAATAACCATCAAAAGATTTAAAATAAGAGATTTAATGAATTAAAAATTCTGAGATCTTCAAGATCTATGAACAAACTCTAAAATTTCTTCATGTGCAAAGCTCTGTTAATGGGCTAAGAAACCCCAAGAAAGATCTTTGTAGACCTATGGGTTCAAGAGAGCAAAGCTCTGTCAACAAAACCTTAAAAAAGGTTTTCTTTAGATCAAAGATCTATGAAGAGAAAAGCTCTGTTAATAGGTAAAATGCTAGATTATTAAAAGGTTCATTTAAAAGATTTAATCTTTACCTAAGATTTTGACAGAGTTCTGTCCTTAAGCAAGTTCTTAAGCAAAAGAGCTATGCTCTGCAAGAGAATAATAATTCTCAGAAGGAAGAAGATGAATATAAATCATCTCAAGGGCCAAGGGTCCTATTTATAGGCACTAAGATGCCGTTTCAACTTCTGAGTTGATCCAAGGGCTCAGATGTTGCCACCGCTGCACTCACATGTGGGCCACGTGAGCGCAACGGTGGGGGGCATTTGTTTTCCCCAATTAGAGCAAAGATCTTTTTTAAAATTCAAATTTTGAAATGAAGCAACTCTTCAAAAGCAGCGCCAAGTGCGCTGCTCCCTAAGCAGCGCACCCCGTGCAAAGCACGTGTGCGCTAGCGCTAAAACCGCTGCACTTAAGCAGCGCACCACGTGCAAAGCGCGTGTGCGCTAGCGCTAAGAGCGCTGCATTTAAGCAGTGCACCACGTGCAAAGCACGTGTGCTCTAGCGCTAAGTGCGCTGCGCTCTAAGCAGCGCACCACGTGCAAAGCACGGGTACGCTGGCGCTAAGTGCACTGCACTCCAAGCAGCGCACCACGTGCAAAGCACGGGTGCGCTAGCGCTGGAACTAAAAGCTCCCCACCGTCAGATCAAAGATCTAGAAATAATGATAAATCATTAATTAATCAGAATTAATTTCTGTTAAGGAAAGATTCCTCAAAATCTTTCCAAATAACAAGATTGTGCTCTGTAAATCAGAGCACCGTTGGATCAATGATCCAATGGTGATTAAAAATCACTAAAAACACAGAATAAATTCTGTTTAAAAAGATTTTCCAATCTTGTTAAAAAAACAAGAAGATTTCCTTCTGTAAATCAGAAGCCCTTGGATCAAAGATCCAACGATGAGAAATTCCCCAAATCAATTGTAGAAAAGATCTCCTCAACTGATTGAACCGATCAGCTTGCCCTATATAAAGGCCCCTAGACTTCAAGTGTAATACCCCAGGTATTATCTGGTATACCCATTTATACCAGATAAGCATGGGGACCCACTGTAGAACATGGGGAATCTTCGGAATACATTCCGAAAGAGGTCAGACCTGTACTATAAATGGAATGATACCCCTCTTCAATACAGAGGCGCCTTTTGGATGAATCGGAACTTCGGAGTTTGAAGAACTCCGTAGTTAAGCGTGCTCGGGCCAGGGAAGTCCTGGGATGGGTGACCTCCTGGGAAGTGGCCCCTGGTCGGGTCCGGTTCGCTCCGAAGGATAAAACCGTGTGGCTTCGGCCAGAGCGGACAATACTCTCTGTATTGGGGGCGGGTCGTGACAGAATGGTATCAGAGCTGGTTCCTCAATAGTAGGTATGCGGTTTGAGGACGAACCATTGTTCTAAGTGGGGGAGAATGTAATACCCCAGGTATTATCTGGTATACCCATTTATACCAGATAAGCATGGGGACCCACTGTAGAACATGGGGAATCTTCGGAATACATTCCGAAAGAGGTCAGACCTGTACTATAAATGGAATGATACCCCTCTTCAATACAGAGGCGCATTTTGGATGAATCGGAACTCCGGAGTTTGAAGAACTCCGTAGTTAAGCGTGCTCGGGCCAGGGAAGTCCTGGGATGGGTGACCACCTGGGAAGTGGCCCCTAGTCGGGTCCGGTTCGCTCCGAAGGACAAAACCGTGCGGCTTCGGCCAGAGCGGACAATACTCTCTGTATTGGGGGCGGGTCGTGACATCAAGTCTGAGGAGATATACAGAAGCATAGAGAGGAACTCCCCTATAAGATTTGAAAGAATCTCAGAAAGAAGGGCCAAGCTCTCAATAGAAGAACTTCTTTTCTTCAAGGTAAAAGAACAGAAAAATGAAATCATCTCATAATTGAAAAGAAGAACTCACTTCTTTACAAATCATAGATCTACAAAGACCAAGGTCTTTTACAAAAAAATCAAAAGATCTCATCATAAAATATAAAAAAAAAAAGAAGAACATAATTCTTCTCACAGATCATAGATCTATAAGACAAATTGTCTTTTACAAAAAGAGATCATGAACACCTCATTATCAAATAAAGGGGGAGAAAATAATTTAATTCTCTTAAGGATCATAGATCCATAAAGACAAAACCTTTCATCAATACAAGAGATTGAAGCATCTCCTATAAAGTAAGAACTTTTGTTCTTAGGATCTTGAGACAAAGTCTCTTCTAAGGGAGAATTTATTTCCCAGATCATAAAATTGATCAAATGCGCTTCTGCGCTCTTGGACTGGCGCTCAGTGTAAGTCCATGTCACGCACCCCACGAACTTGCGGGGAGGTGGAATATATGAAAAACGATAATCAAAGTTTCGTAACACGGACTTGAGCGCATGAATCGTAATCTAAACCATTGCTAACGTTATACTAGAGGTTTAACTACTCGGTACCGGAGTTATACCTCACGTTACATGTCCTTCGGGTCTTCATCGCTGTCCTCCACTCCTCGTAGGCTCCTTGGAACATCGGCAACTTCACGGCCTCCTCGAATCAAAGACGATCCACCCGAAAGCTCCTACGCCAAGCTTAATCTCAAACTTGAGATAACTAGGTTGCTTAAAGTGCTAATCTAAGCTACCTAGAGGATATAGAGTGAGGTTATGGATGTTTTAGTCTAGCTAACCCTTGATCTCAATGTAAGCCCATGCTACCTCTCCCGGTACTTACGGGCTTGCGGAATTTGATGAAAAATGATTTTCTAGAGGCGGTAACATGGACTCAAAACGGATCTTTGTTAAACTATCTACCTAGCAACCTAACTATGAGTTGTTAACTACTCGGTTAGGGGGTTATACCTGTTGGAGATAGTGCCCTCATAGTCAATTATTGGATCGCAGGTACGTGATTGCAATGATTGCGGAGGACCTATCCCGGTAGGACAGTCTTACTCGAAATGATAGTATGCTATCTGGTTTGCCTTTATCAGTTGTGTACATGTTCAGGTGACTGATTGCATGTTACACTTTGATAGAGCCCTTAGGATCTTGCTTTACTACCAACTGTATGAGGGCGATCATATACGTGAGAGTTGGGTAGTTTATATGCATATCCTTAATTGTGGTCCCTAGTCGTGGGAGTTTCGAGACAGGGCATCGATACTCCGGAGTAGACTAGTGTATACAGTCGAGACCCCGACGAGGGGCGGTGGCCGGTCTCACAAGCCACTGGTGTCAGTTGGATCACCTAAGATGTATACAGGTGCTCATTGGGTTATGAGTACACCGGACAGGACTCGCCGGGAATCTGCTAGTTAGTATTATATCTACCGTCAGATAGCAGTTCCCTGGTGACATGTGTACAGGTTAGTTCATCGACCTGAGGTCGTCATTTGTCTCGTGTGAGTTCCCACTGTGCTTTGATTTCTACCCTACCACGGCTCAAAGGAGTCGTGCAAACAGGTAGCTTTTGGGTACAGTCCCGAGCCATATGGAGGCACGTGAGCGGATCGGCAGGTGTTTCGTCTCTCCCGGTATTGGGGGCGAGATCGTGCTGTGTCTAGGAGAGCCATTACACTAAATCCATGGCCATGGTAGGAGATTTACTGGTAGGTACTCCAGTAGTATCTCAGGGTGTTATTGGGCTACACTCCGACACGACTTATACTGCTTCTGGGGGTCTGACGTTGCTAGCCCCCTAGGCGGATATGCGATACTCATTGACGAACGGACCGGACTGTATATACATTGTCACTGTTAGGCTCAGTAGGGTTTCTGGATGTGTTAGCTCATCGGCCACCCTTGAGTGCGCTCATCAGTCTCCCTTAAGTTCAGTCCGTGGGCAACCGTTACGCATAGCTACTGCCGCTGACGGTTTGTGGTTAAACCCACTGCCAGGGTACTGAAGAGTCATTAGAGTCCCCCACAGACAGTTTCCCAAGTTTCGGGCGAAACGTTGTAGAGGCCGTATGGTTTTATGGCAGGGTTCGGAAAATGCACGTGCGTTTACGCACGTGTTATTTTTCGGGCAGATAATACTGGTCGGCTTTGGTTTAAGCCGGATCCGAGTATTATATTGAGTAGGTATAATATCTTTGTCTCAGTTGCATTTGTATTCGGTCGTAATACAAATGCGGGTATATTTATACAGTTTCGGGGTTATCCTGAAAGTCGTTTCAGGATCACTTTTGGAAGTTGCCAGTTTCCAGTTTTCTATCAGCCGTCTTTTAACATTCTGTTAAAGACGGATTTATCTTTTCTTCAGATGGAGTGAGTCATCATTCTAGAAGGTTCTAGAAGTGATGAAGTGGCTTAGTGACTCATCTTTGCATTAATGGTTCTTTAATGTTAAAGCATGACTAGGTTTGTTCTAATTGGTTCAAATTTGTGATTCATTCTTTCATAATTGTTTGGATAACTATGATTGTGATATGGTCACCTCCCTCCTCCTACGGTCACCTCCCTCTTCCTTATAAGTTGGCCGGCCCCCTCCTCTCCCCATTCACTTGGTTGCTTGATTAATTTGGTTAGAAAAGATATGATAGTATTTGGGTGAATGGAAATTTCATTGTTTCATTTTCTTTCCATCACCAATTCCCACGGCAACTTCATTAACCGATCGTCCACGGATATGGACGAAGTGAGACAAAGTATTCTACTCATATTCTACATCATTCTTGGTCGTCTCTTTTAGCAAACTTGACGATCGAGTTGCCTCGAGTCAGAGGCGGGAGCCCGTTTAAAGAACCGATCATGTGGTGCCACCTCGACGAAGGATTCGGAGATCGACGAGATCGGAGCAGCCGCAACGGAGCGTGGGATGATGGTTGAAGAACGAAGGACTCGGATCGTTCGGTACAACCTTTCTACACTCTTTACAGTTTGTTAGTTTAGCAATAATGGCAGATCCGGGTTAAAGTATACGATAGCGCCAAGTTTAAAAGTTTTTGTTCCGCATTTGGCGTCTGTAGACGGCCGGGGCGCTAGCGTAGACTTACAGTGGTATCAGAGCCTCACCATTTTGCTATACTAACTTGTGCTAACGCGTTTAAAACATCGATCGGACCGAAAATCAAAAACGACAAAATCCTTGCTTGACAGTTTCTGTTGATTTTAAACGGTGTCAAAATTGATTTCTGGATGTCTTAAAAATCAGAGCAGGCATTTTTAAGAGCTACGACAAAAGTTGGGGTTGTGTTCCCTCCAAGCTGCCGCGGAAGGGCGGCCAAACCCATGGTTCGGCCGCGCTTCCGCGGTCACGTGGGGAGCACGTGCTCCCAAATTTTGTCAGTAGGTTCTATTTTGGATTTTGGGGTTTTTGGTAAATATCGTTTTGGCCCAGATTTTGTTACTGTTCACCAGTAAGCCGTGGGGCCCACTTTTTGATATTTGGTCTTTGGTCGATAGAAATTTAAACACGTTAGTTTACAGTGCTTACATTATATCTCCGACCGGGAATGTCATTTGATCGGTAAACTGCGTCTGATTGCTATAGTTCTTTTAGACGGGTTTGCGAACGTGACATTCGCGTTGATATTCTGTGTTGTGCTGTATTGTTGCGGATTTGTCGTGGTGGATAGCAGTGTGCAATGGTAGTACAGGTTGAGTTTATTTGTACATTCGATATTGCGGGGCGAGCGTCCAACTTGTGGACTGCCGTCACTGCCTGTTGTATAATATTCTTTTGGGGCACGACCAGGTTGCGGTCGATGTACCTATTGTACTATTTTTCATTACTGTACTAGGTTTTACCCCGCGACGGAGTGCACGGATAGCCGGGTTCGGGAAAGCAACGGGTCCGCATCTCATGGATTTGAGAGGCAGAGGGGCCCCACTTCAGAATTGGCAGACTATTCGCCGCACTCGTAGGGGGTACAGGTTGACCCAAGGAGGGGTGCTCAATTTACCGGATTCCGTGAAGTGCCGGGTGTTCCATTCACTATGCTGTGGGGACTACCTCGCTTCAGGTTTTGGCGGGTAACTTGCCGCACCCGTAGGGGTCTAGGTTTCTTTGCACAGGCTATCCACACGACAGGGGAACGTCGAGTTTCAGCAGCGGCTCTGTGAAACTCGGGGATCCCAGATATCTGTATTGTTCTGTGATGCTTATTACTTTTCTGTAATGTTGCATATTATCACGCCTGGAGCGATTATGTATATTGGTTTATATACTATTAGATGTTGTATATGTTTTACACCCGCGCTAGTCCAGTCCCCGCTCTGTCGTTAGTTAAGTAACCTAACGGGTGATGACGGGACCCAGTGACGAATGCGGTTGGCATATACGTACATTTTATTTTCGTTCTTTTCTGGTGTGATTGATTGATGGGACTGCGTTGATTCTGATCAATGCAAAGTAAAACAAACCTGTTTTAGTTGTTGGAACAATTTTAAAAGGTGTTATTGCAAAGACGTTTTCTTTTGTTTTGCATAGAGATATTCTGTTGGAATATCCTGCACCTCATTCGACGGGGCAAGGGCCGATATCCCTTCACCGGGACTGACCCCTTGGGCAGAAGTTTGCGTCAGGGTAATAACTTCACTATAGCCGATTACATGTTGCTTTGCATAGCGATATTCAGTGGAATATCCTGCACCTCATTCCACGAGGAAAGAGCCGAGATCCCTTCACCGGGAGTGACCTCTTTAGCAAAGGTTTTCGCCACTATATTTTAAAAAAAAGCTATCAGGTTCCTTCAGCGATATCAAGTTCACTACGCTAAAGGTTTTTCGCCAAAAACCAGTCGTAGCCCTCCGTCGTTTCTTATGGATGGTCAGTAGTATTCAAGCTATGTTTGTTGGCATACGTCAAGGCATAGTGTTTGGTAGCTGCTGGGTATTCATTTGTTGCATAGATAGATGAGTTGGTTTGGGACAGTCGTATTACCTTGTTGGCATACGTCAAGGGTATGTACGGGTGGGTTCAAATTAACAAGATAATGACGGGCAGAACTTGACATGTGACTTATGATTTGTTGACATACGCCAAGGTCATAAGAGCATGGGGCAAAAATCAGATCGGGAGTTTCTAAAGAAACTGAAACTTGCCAAGTGTGCGCATACCTTCTGGAGTATGAGTAACGTGGATACATTCCATCACGTTATCATGCGATGAGAGTTGGATCCCGATTCCCACTGATAAGTTGGTTTACTCTTCGGGTGATCCCGATTGATTCTTCTTTAGGTTTGGAGGAGAATTTGACAGGATAGTGGGAGGTTTCCGGATTAGATAAAGTTATGACCATTCTGATCTAGGTTAGAGTGCACGCAGAGTGTTTCTTTTCTCTCTCTCTCTTTGGCAGCGACCTTTGACCAACCCTAGACTATGACTCAGTGACCAAGTTGACCGAACCTTCTTAAAATACTGGCTTTTGGATTGTCTGAGTTGCATAAGTCATTGCCACTCCTTCTTCTACCCTTTGCATTTCTCAGAACACCCGTATTACTACGGATATCCACTTCCATTGGATAGATCCATCGTATGGTTATATACGAACTCGAAGGGACTTCTTCGAGGATGGATCCAGGTTCAGGAGAAATAGAATTGGTTTATTCAGTTGTCTTTTATTATCACCTTCTCTCAGGTTGCGAGAGCTCCTTGGTTTAGGAGAGTACACCTATTACGCTTATTGGATAGTCTTATTCCAAACCATAGGCTGGTGCCGAAAGGTAGGGAATGAAGAAAACCAATTAGCCTAAGTAGGGTGTGCAGAAGGTAATATGCAAAGACAAAATAAAGGGATTAGAAAGAGGGCAAAGTAAATTGCGACTGATATCATTCACGACCAAAACCGCGTAATTCATCGCCACTCCTATTTCACCTTTAAAAGAATAAGGTATTATTCAGTTGTTTTTTATCATCACCTTCTCTCGAGATGCGAGTACTCCTTGGTTTAGGAGGGTACACCTATTATGCTTACTGGATAGTCTTCTTCCAAACCATAGGCTGGTGCCGAACGGTAGGGAAGGAAGAAAACCATTTAGCCTAACGATGGTGTACAGAAGGTAACGACTAAAGACAAATAAAGGGGATTTGGAGAGACGGCAATAAAATATACGGTTGAAGTCATGAATTGGATTATGGAAGAGGCATTGCTATGAATACCAGGAGACCCCTACGAAACATTTTCATGTTTCAGTGCATTGTTAAAGGAAAAACTGTTTTCCCGATTAGACACTTACTCCAAGGGTATGTATTTACCAGGTTTCATTCTCATATCTGTATGATTTTACAGATGATGAGTGGGAGTAAGATATTGGGAATTAGGTGATCATCCTCAATATATCGGAATTCGTTGTAATTGGTGATATTTGAGGAAATCGCCAGGGTACAGTTTTTAACCTACGACGCACAGGTTTTGAGTTGTTTAACTCAGCGGACTTATACAGAGTATTGTATGTTGTCCAGTGTCCTTCGGGACAAAGGGGTAGGTCCTCGTACTATGTTCTGTTTACTTATAACTTCTCTAGTATTTAGGCAAGTGTTTCGTAGAAATACAAGGTCTAAGTTTTAAGAAGTTGTGGGTATAAGAATAAAGTAGAGAACCAGGCATCACAAGTATCGGGATTCTTCAAAGATATCGAAGATGTAGATTCTTGTGATTGGTATTCAGATGATAGTGATGGTTTTGAGAAACGAGTTTTCTCTTTCAGGTTACTCATAATTGGATGGATTCCTAAGTTGAGTAATGCTGATTAGCCTTTTTCCATTAAGTTGATATGCACTGGAGACAGCTGCATGATATGAATATGGTTCCAATTAAATAAGTGCCAAAGTTTCTGTATTGGATATAGAATGGATCGTACCTTAAAAGAAATTAAGGTATGGGGAGTTGTCCAGCTTATGCTTAAAACCAGACTCTGGATAACTCAGGGCACGGTTCTGTAATGGCTGTTTGTGGGTTGACCCTGGCTATGACGAGGGTTGATATTCTACCATTTGGAAGATCAATAGTGATATTGTTCTTGACTCGCCACAGTTTTAGTAAAATGGATCTTTTTCAGAAAACAGTAGTGGGAGTATGGTAGAACTGGAAGTGATTCCAGAACCGCGAACGATTACGGAAAATTTAATAGGACCTATACATTCAATCAGGTTTGACATTCCAATAGCCACTCCGCAGATTTGGTAGGTAACCTCAGACACCCGAGAGGTACTTCGGTAACCTCAAGGACGGTGACAGGGAGGTTCTTATCTACCAAGACTTGACACTACTGTTGTTCCAGGATATGAGACCCGGTAGGAGGGTTGTCGTAGTCAGTGGGAGCATCGGAAGCATTGTGGGCAAGTAGCTTATATCTATTTATAGACTTGAGCAGTTATAGCGGAGATAGATCATCTAATTTTGATATGACAGTCATGGTTTTGACTACAATCAGAATAGGGGATGGATCAGTTAAGAAGGTAGTAGGGTGTGATGTCATGATATCTAGATGACATACACAGAGTAGGAAGTAAAATTCCTATACTACGATCGGTTGTACTGTGGTTGTCACACAGTTGTTTCTCCAGACAGGATATGGATATAATATTTGACATTCTGGTTTCTAGATCTATGGTTTTAGATCTGGATTTGGGTAGTTTCCCAATGTGGGTACTTTGACAGATATTCTAATGATTTTTAGAATAGTTGACTCCTAGCATGGTAGTGTACCTGCAGGTGATGGAGTCACCCTCTCTAAAGGTGTCGTATAGACTAAAGGGGAGAGGGATGTGCATGATTGGCAGATCACTTGCTTAGGCAATTGAGTCAATCATGAGATGTCAAGTACCGCACCAAATGTTGTTTTTGCACTAGATGCAATAAGTTTGTATTAATCCAATCCTGGAGAAACATAAGGAAGCAGTTTTAGAACATTGGTACATGTTCTACGGATTTGATAACGGCAGCCTCTTTCGGGAGACGGTTATCATTCCAGGCTTCAAAGGTGACATGGATGACAGAGTGATTGTCAGAGTTTTAGTTTTCCCTCTGATGAGGGACAGTATTATGGACAGGTGGTTCCAGAGGATACTGTGGGTGGCATGGTGCCGGATACTGATTAGGTTCAGTGATCCATACAGTCTAAGAAGCTTGGATATGGAGTTCATTTATGAACAAAGGTCCCATCAGATATCCAGACATATTCTAAGACAGGTACTACTCAATTCGGGAGATGGCTTTCTCCGCGAACTTGAGATTAAGAGAGATACAGAAAGAAACTTCTAGGCGGATCCACTCACCGAGGCTATTTCTCGAACACAATAGTTTTACAAACGGGCTTTGTAAAACTGATTAGTAGAGGAGCTGGATGTTCGGTTTCACACGGGCTGTGAGTAGTCGACATCGCAATATTACCCTTGAGTGCAAGTGGGAGATTGTTGGAGATAGTGCCCTCATAGTCAATTATTGGATCGCAGGTACGTGATTGCAATGATTGCGGAGGACCTATCCCGGTAGGACAGTCTTACTCGAAATGATAGTATGCTATCTGGTTTGCCTTTATCAGTTGTGTACATGTTCAGGTGACTGATTGCATGTTACACTTTGATAGAGCCCTTAGGATCTTGCTTTACTACCAACTGTATGAGGGCGATCATATACGTGAGAGTTGGGTAGTTTATATGCATATCCTTAATTGTGGTCCCTAGTCGTGGGAGTTTCGAGACAGGGCATCGATACTCCGGAGTAGACTAGTGTATACAGTCGAGACCCCGACGAGGGGCGGTGGCCGGTCTCACAAGCCACTGGTGTCAGTTGGATCACCTAAGATGTATACAGGTGCTCATTGGGTTATGAGTACACCGGACAGGACTCGCCGGGAATCTGCTAGTTAGTATTATATCTACCGTCAGATAGCAGTTCCCTGGTGACATGTGTACAGGTTAGTTCATCGACCTGAGGTCGTCATTTGTCTCGTGTGAGTTCCCACTGTGCTTTGATTTCTACCCTACCACGGCTCAAAGGAGTCGTGCAAACAGGTAGCTTTTGGGTACAGTCCCGAGCCATATGGAGGCACGTGAGCGGATCGGCAGGTGTTTCGTCTCTCCCGGTATTGGGGGCGAGATCGTGCTGTGTCTAGGAGAGCCATTACACTAAATCCATGGCCATGGTAGGAGATTTACTGGTAGGTACTCCAGTAGTATCTCAGGGTGTTATTGGGCTACACTCCGACACGACTTATACTGCTTCTGGGGGTCTGACGTTGCTAGCCCCCTAGGCGGATATGCGATACTCATTGACGAACGGACCGGACTGTATATACATTGTCACTGTTAGGCTCAGTAGGGTTTCTGGATGTGTTAGCTCATCGGCCACCCTTGAGTGCGCTCATCAGTCTCCCTTAAGTTCAGTCCGTGGGCAACCGTTACGCATAGCTACTGCCGCTGACGGTTTGTGGTTAAACCCACTGCCAGGGTACTGAAGAGTCATTAGAGTCCCCCACAGACAGTTTCCCAAGTTTCGGGCGAAACGTTGTAGAGGCCGTATGGTTTTATGGCAGGGTTCGGAAAATGCACGTGCGTTTACGCACGTGTTATTTTTCGGGCAGATAATACTGGTCGGCTTTGGTTTAAGCCGGATCCGAGTATTATATTGAGTAGGTATAATATCTTTGTCTCAGTTGCATTTGTATTCGGTCGTAATACAAATGCGGGTATATTTATACAGTTTCGGGGTTATCCTGAAAGTCGTTTCAGGATCACTTTTGGAAGTTGCCAGTTTCCAGTTTTCTATCAGCCGTCTTTTAACATTCTGTTAAAGACGGATTTATCTTTTCTTCAGATGGAGTGAGTCATCATTCTAGAAGGTTCTAGAAGTGATGAAGTGGCTTAGTGACTCATCTTTGCATTAATGGTTCTTTAATGTTAAAGCATGACTAGGTTTGTTCTAATTGGTTCAAATTTGTGATTCATTCTTTCATAATTGTTTGGATAACTATGATTGTGATATGGTCACCTCCCTCCTCCTACGGTCACCTCCCTCTTCCTTATAAGTTGGCCGGCCCCCTCCTCTCCCCATTCACTTGGTTGCTTGATTAATTTGGTTAGAAAAGATATGATAGTATTTGGGTGAATGGAAATTTCATTGTTTCATTTTCTTTCCATCACCAATTCCCACGGCAACTTCATTAACCGATCGTCCACGGATATGGACGAAGTGAGACAAAGTATTCTACTCATATTCTACATCATTCTTGGTCGTCTCTTTTAGCAAACTTGACGATCGAGTTGCCTCGAGTCAGAGGCGGGAGCCCGTTTAAAGAACCGATCATGTGGTGCCACCTCGACGAAGGATTCGGAGATCGACGAGATCGGAGCAGCCGCAACGGAGCGTGGGATGATGGTTGAAGAACGAAGGACTCGGATCGTTTGGTACAACCTTTCTACACTCTTTACAGTTTGTTAGTTTAGCAATAATGGCAGATCCGGGTTAAAGTATACGATAGCGCCAAGTTTAAAAGTTTTTGTTCCGCATTTGGCGTCTGTAGACGGCCGGGGCGCTAGCGTAGACTTACAATACCTTTCTTTCTTGAACTCCTTCGTCTTCATCTCTTGATGGTGTACGGATTGGCTTCACCCCGTCGTCTCCTTGCGCCGAAAATCGATCCACCCGAAAGCTTCTACCTTTGGCTTCTTCTTCGAACTTTGAAGAAACTAGTTCACTTGGTTTGCTAAACCTTGTGAACTAGAGTGAGTAGAGGAGAGTGTGATGGGATTTTCTCTATGGTTCTTGCTTCTCAACACATGAGACAAGTGAACCATAGACAAGAGAGAGAGCAAGAGGAAGAGGGTGAGAGCAAGAGAATGAGAGAGCTCAAAACCAAGAGAGAGAAAGATAATGAAAGAATGAGCCTCTCTTTTCTCTTTCACCCTCTCATAATCCAAAAGCATCATGAGCCATAATGTTAATCAAGTATTATTATGTGATGGTTCATATCATGTCAAAGGCAATATCATTTCCATGCACTCATTTTGCAAACCACAACAAGCAAGCAAAAGTCTTTGCATGAAAATGACAACCATTGTGATGATGATGGTCAACTAGTCCAACCTAGTCAACCGGTCAACAAAGTCAACAAGTCAACAAAGTCAACCCCTCAACAACCATGTCACTATAATACTTAATTAATATTATTGCTAATTATATATCATATTCTCATTAGGGTTGAGCAAAAAGTCAATAGTCAACAGTCAACGGTCAACAACCCTAATGAGAATCCTCTGCCTCTGTCTCTCCGTCAACTGTGCATACACACCCGCATCCGCGTTCCGAGGAACACGAATACATACTGGATAAAGCCAATCCCAAAACGTACACTAGGATCTGGCTTAAACCAAAGCCCACTAGTGTTAACTGTCCGGACACTGTACGTGCACAAGTGCACGGATGTGACCGGACCCTGTCGCAAAACCATGCGACCTGTCGCAAAACCATGCGACCTCTACTCTTTTGCCTAAAGGCGAATAGCTTTCTGTGTGGGACTCTAAAGACTCGACACTACGCTGGCAGTGGGTATAACCACAGACCGTAAGCGGCACTAGCTGTGCGTAACGGTCCCCAGGTAGATGCCGACAAGAAGACTGACAAGGTGAAACCCATCTGAACTCCTACTGAGCCTGAATGTGACAATCTCCGTACAGTCCGGTCTGTTCGTCTGATACATCGCATGGCGGGCCTAGGGGGTGGTAAACGTCAGTCCCCTAATAGCGGTACAAGTCGTGTCGGAGTGAAGCCCAATACACCCTGAGATAACACTGGAAGCCTACCAGTATATCTCGCTTGCCCTGGCCAGGGACTACTCATGTAATGGCTCTCCTAGACACAGCGCGATGTCAACCCCCAATACCGGGAGAGACGAATCCTGTCTAACCGTCACTGCCTCCAAGTGCTTCAGGACTGCACCCAAAAACTACCTGTTTGCACAACTCCTTTGAGCCGTGGTAGGGTAGTAATCAAAGTGCAGTGGGAACACACTCGAGGCGAAGTGACAGTGTCAAGTCAGTGGACTAAGCTGTACTCATGTCACCTGGGAACTGATAACTGACGATAGGTATAATACCAACCGGTCTGTTCCCGACGAGTCTTGTCCAGTGTACTCGTAACCTAACGAGCACCCGCATACTATCTCAAGTACGACGTACTGACAGCTGTGGGACAGACCGTCTCCCACTCTGGGATGAGAATCGCATACGCTAGTCTACTCCGGAGTATCGATGCCCTGTCTCGATAGTCCTGCGACTAGGGACCTGCATAAGGATGTGCTTATAGATTACCCAGCCCCCACGAGTGTGACAGCCATCACAACGCTGGTAATCAAGCAAAGATCCTAAGGGCTCCACTAATGTGTATAGGTGATATACTAAAATAAACACATGTACACATTGAAGTAGAAACAAACCAAGTAGCATACTACCATTTTGAGCAAGATTGTCAATACAAGGTGAATATCCCAAGCTTCCATTAAGTAATATACATACTAGTATGATACAGTAATGGCCTCTAGGGCATATACACTAACAATCTCCCACTTGCACTTAGGCCATGTACTGGCGTATCGAAGACCTATCATCTCGATCAGCCGCTCGAACTGAGTCTGGGGTAAGGCCTTCGTGAGTGGATCAGCAGTGTTATCTTCTGTATTTACTCTCTTCACCTCGATCTCCCGGCGATCAACGATCTCCCTGATCAGGTGGTACCGCCTCAAAATATGCCTGGACTTCTGATGGGACCTGGGTTCCTTCGCTAAAGCTATAGCGCCGTTGTTGTCACAATACAGTGGTATTGGATCAACACTGGTAGGAACCACCTGAAGTTCCGTGAGGAACTTCTTCATCCAGACAGCTTCCTTTGCGGCATCGCAAGCAGCTATGTACTCCGCTTCCATAGTTGAGTCAGCAACGGTTTCCTGCTTGGAACTCTTCCAGCAAACCGCCCCTCCATTAAGGGTAAAGACATAACCCGACATGGACTTGGAGTCATCCTTATCACTCTGGAAGTTGGAGTCAGCAAAGGCCTCAATCTGGAGGTCTTTTCCGCCATACACCAAGAACATCTCCTTAGTCCTTCTCAGGTACTTGAGAATGTTCTTTACTGCTATCCAGTGTTTCTCCCCTGGGTTCGACTGATACCGGCTTACAACGCTCAATGCGTATGCTACATCTGGTCTGGTACACAACATCGCATACATAATAGAGCCTACCGCAGATGCGTAGGGTATTGATGACATGCGAGCCCTTTCCAAATCAGTCTTGGGAGACATCTCTTTGGAGAGGGTGATTCCGTGACAAGCCGGTAGATTACCGCGCTTGGAATCTTCCATACTGAATCGTTTTAGTATGGTGTCGATGTACCTTGACTGTGAAAGTCCCAACATCCTCTTAGATCTATCACGATAGATCTGGATCCCCAGAATGTAGTTGGCATCGCCCAGGTCCTTCATGGAGAACCTCTGCGACAAGAATCCTTTGACTGACTGTAGCATAGGAATATCATTTCCTATTAGGAGAATGTCATCGACGAACAAGACGAGGAATACGATATTTCTCCCTACAATCTTACTGTAAATGCATGGTTCATCTGGGTTTTTGACAAAGTCGAATTCTTTGACAGTATCATCAAAGCAGATGTTCCAACTCCACGATGCCTGCTTGAGTCCATAGATGGACTTGAGCAACTTGCACACTTTACCGCTGCTCCCACTCTGAATGAATCCCTCTGGCTGATCCATATAGACGCACTCTTCCAAATTTCCATTTAGAAAAGCCGTCTTTACGTCCATCTGCCAGATTTCATAATCGTGGAAGGCAGCAATGGCAAGAAGGATCCGAATGGATTTGAGCATGGCTACCGGAGAAAAGGTCTCGTCATAGTCCAAACCAGATCTTTGACGAAAACCCTTTGCAACAAGCCTAGCTTTATAGGTTTCAACCTGCCCATCTACACCAATCTTCTTTCTGAAGATCCATTTGCAGCCTACGGGTTTTACCCCTTCTGGAGCAAAGTCCAAAGTCCAAACTTTGTTGGTGTACATGGACTCCATCTCGGTCCGCATTGCATCCAACCATTTTACCGAGTCACCGCTCTGAATGGCTTGCTGGAAGCTAGTAGGCTCATCATAATTAACTGTACAATCCTCTCTATCCCCGTCTATGAGAAAACCGAAGTATCTCTCGGGCGGATAAGACTGCCTACTACTTCTGCGGAGCGGCGCAGGAATGTCCGGTTCCCCTGAACCTTCTGGTTCTACTAAGGTTTCAGTAATAGCTTGTGGTTCTGGAATTTCTTCCAGTTCTATTGCGCTCCCACTTATCTGATTTTCTAAAAACTCAGTTTCCAAGAAGCGGGCATGACGAGAAACAAAGACTTTTTGCTCCTCTGCGTAATAGAAAAGATACCCCTTGGAGTTCTTTGGGTATCCCATAAACTTGCACTGTACTGAACGTGCCTCGAGCTTGTCCGCATGCTGCTTTTTTACAAAAGCTGGACATCCCCATGTCTTAAAGGGTTTAAGACAGGGTTTCTTCCCACTCCACATCTGATATGGTGTGGTAGGCACAGTCTTAGTAGGAACTTGGTTCAAGAGATATGCAGCTGTTTCTAGTGCATAACCCCAGAAAGATCGCGGTAACTCAGCCTTACTCATCATGGAACGAACCATATCCAATAGGGTTCGATTCCTCCTTTCCGATACACCGTTGTGTTGTGGTGTGTATGGAGGAGTAAGCTGAGAGAGAATTCCATTCTCTTTTAAGTAGCCCAGAAACTCGGCACTCAAGTATTCGCCACCTCGATCAGATCTCAGTGTCTTGATACTTTTGCCTGTTTGTTTTTCAACTTCATTCTTGTATTCCCGAAATTTCTCAAAGGCCTCGGATTTGTGCTTCATTAAGAAGACATGTCCATACCTAGAGAAATCATCTGTGAAAGTAATGAAGTATGAATAACCACTTCGCGCATGTGTAAACATTGGACCACACACGTCACTGTGTATGAGTCCCAAGAGCTCGCTCGCTCTATCTCCGTGTCCAGTGAACGGAGTCTTTGTCATCTTTCCCATGAGACAAGATTCACAAGTGGCATAAGACTGGTACTCGAACGGATCCAAGTATCCTTCTTTATGTAACTTTGTCAACCATGTCTCATTGATGTGACCCAGTCTACAATTCCATAAGAAAGCTTTATTTAATTCCGGAGACTTTCTTTTAAGTGTGTTCTGGACACTGAATATCTGAGCTTGATTCAATACGTATATACCGTTATTTAATGTCACGTCCCGAAAGTACGGAATATGACCGGCACTTAAACTACGAACGTCTCGAGGCGTACGTAATCTAAGTAAGCCGAAAACCCAGAAATCCAAACCAAGAAAAGTAGTAGAGTGAAGGAAAACCAATTTAAAACAAGTGGTTTCAATAACATAAGCCGAATTATGCGGTTTAAAAAAAACATCAAACATTTCCCGAAAATTTCGGCAGAGTCTCCTTTGAAAATACTGGCCCCCAAACGGGATACAACATGAATAGTATACGAAATCAAAAAAAAAGGCATCCCCAAGCGGGAGCTAGCTCTTCGTCAATCGACGGTCACAAGCACACAAGCAATATAATATACAGCGCCAACGGCGAGGATCAAAACTCAAAAAGAAACTCAAACCACAAGAAAACCACAGAAAAATAACGCGCGACTCTAAGGTCGAAGGAATAACATCACTGGTCTCTATCTCAAAGTAAATACATGTTTGGTTGATGGAACTTCTAGATACAACAGAATAATGATATACAAGATATATAATGGGGGTACGATACAAGTAAACCCACCTACTAGCAAATCACTCGAAGGAAATTATGCCCGAAAAGCCGTAATGAAACCTGTACGGCAAACCTGCAAGAAACTGGGGCACAACGGGGGTGAGTTGCCAACTCGTGAATAGAAAAACATCTACGAAAAGAAATCGCATAAATAACGCAATCCTAGGTCAATGATCATAAAATATCCTCAAATATATAACCAGCAACCCATAACAATGGTTAGGACAAATATCTAACCCAAGTGTAATTCCATGTGCCCGGGTCAGTGCCTCAGGTAGCATTGTATGAATGCATGAAACAGAATGCATGTACTGAATAAAACTGCTTTCATAAATCAGTGAGATTTCTGTATTTTAAAAGTGAGGTACCATAAATGAAATCAGCATAAAACAGTGCCCAGCATCGACACAAAACAAGTGTCCAAATATCTCGATATCTCTGTATCACAATCTCTGTACCTCAATATCTCAAAATCTCAAAATCTCAATCACAATATCTAGGGCGCCGTCAATCCAGACCGGCCCCTACCATCCATCTCAAGACCACGACGGTATCCTCCGGATATCCGACGCGTCGGGTAAAATCACCGGTCGGTAGTGCTCCTCTGCCAGGCTCAACGTCAACAACACGACCTTCTCGCCCCGGGGTACCACACCGGGCCCACCATGTACCCGAAACGGTTCATCCAACTCCTCGAATCGGGTCTCGAAATCCATCAGCAAACTCATGGTGGACGACTCATACATCATGGGAAAACCGCATTTTTATTTAAAAAGAGAGAGAGCAGTTTATATATGTTTTGCGGTTTTCCTCCAAATCCAGAAAATGTCATGGAAATCCGAATCATCAATAGCATGTAAAACCATGAATATAAGCATGATAATGAATAACAGTTTGCATGAAGCGACAAGTAATAACTACAATATCTAAGCTGGCATATAAGGTATGTACACTAATATTATGTCAAACTACTGGCTATCAAGCTAAGTTAAGCAATAAAATTTTCTAAGGTGTACGTGACATGGCAATTACCGATGAAGATGTGTGTGAGCCGGCAAGTAAGTGTATGTGGTACATACGCATCATCGGTAATGGTGCTGGTGTCCTAACAGCATAATGTCAACAATGCAATATGAAATAACAATGTAAATATGCGATGCGGAGCGAGCAACCAAAATGAGCGGGAGCTAAATATTAAACAATGGTGCCATTTGAAATAACACGAATCACGGGGTTTTGAAAATAGGGGCTACGGTGGTTTTTAAGAAAGGATACGTCTTTTGAAATATCTGTAGATCCCTTGACCTGTCTTTTTAAAATACCCGCGATCCGCTAGTTTTGAAATAGGTAGGAGTCTAATCTAATCTAACAACTACACTAAACTATACGGCTGAACTAACAAGCTGAACTACAGGTAAGGAAACCGCCTATCATCTGAGTCGATACATATACATACTTGTATATATACAGTCGGTGATCCCGCCTCAATAATATCATATCCGATACCATATCTATAAGCAGGCATCCCAAATCAAGAGTGCGGATCAATCATCAATATAGCTCGTACGTAAATCCGTCGTACGGCATCCCAAATCTGGGTACGGGTCAATATCACATTCATCATACTATTCACCTGGTATCCTCTTTATCAAATATCATGATCGGGGTACTGATCTACGTCTAGTACAATACTGATACCGCCTAAGTATGCATGCACGTGTGTGAAACACTACGTCAAGACCCGTTGCAACGTCATGTCGTATCTCAAATACGAACCCTGCTATATCACCGATCTCATGGCCTCAAATCAAATCTCATCGACTCATCTTAAATCCCAAGTACATCCTCATTATCCATGCATGTGTATATGAATGTACATATGCATAGTCCCATACCCACGCATATATACATATATACACATCCCAATCTACGCACAAGAAAGTAAAGTATGCAAGTCTGTGTGTGCGTATGTGGGTATAACAACTACTCTAGGGTTTCGCAACTAACCCAAAGGTACTCCATGAACACATAAACATAACATGAATGAACATTCTCGTATCATAAGACACCTATATAAACATATATATATGAGCTACACTACGGACTGCGGGGGTGCTATACGCCATCCACCCGACTTCTCCCCGTAGATATAAATCTACTCACCTAGTCCTCGCTAGCCAGTGCCGACGTCGCCACGCGCTTGCTTGTCGTCTCGAAGTCCACATGGGGATACCTACATATCACAACGCATCGTATCGTATTAAAATCCGACTCATGACCAAAATGACACACGAATCCCACATAGGTCAAAACCTATGGTTGCTTTCACAAATCAACCCAAAAACTCTCGACGTCAGTGTACAAACGCCAGACCATCGAGAAAAACCCAAATACACTCATTTTCACATTCACGAACACTAATTTTAATATAAAATAGGTTAAAACTCACAAAAACCCCAATTTCACTTAAAAAGTCATTTTTCCGAAAATCTAGCAAGCACAAATCACCGTTTTAGTACAAAACTCGATGTATGAACGAATCTAGCGGCCACAATATTCACTAAATATCTTAAATAAGTCATAAAAACAAATTCCACAATTTAATCTCATTAAATTCCATTAACCCCAAAATTCTAGTTTACAAAATACCCAATTTTTAACAATTTATAGCAAAAATGCACAAACAGCAATTTAGCTAGGATTTTCATGAACTAAAGGCATTAAACCACTCAATATATTATCTATAATGACATGAAACCATAATTATAATTTAATCTAAAGCATTTAATAATTTTCCAAATCTCTAGTTAGCAAAATAACTTAATTAGGGCATTTATAAGTAATGGTTTGGAATTAACAACTAAATTAGCTTTCTATAAAACTTAAGATGTTAATCCACATCACAAAACCATGCACAATTTAGCACAATCCATTTCCACAACAAAACCCTAACTTGAAATCTTTAATCATGCAATTAAACTCATCAAAAACCTAATTAAGCACTTAGTTAACTTAGATTAAAGCAACTAGATAACAAATTTTAACAAAAGCATGAGATTATACCTCCCATGATGAGATCAAGCTCAAGATCTAGCCTCCCAAAATGCCATTTTGATCCCTAGATCCATGCTAGAATGGTCAAGTAAAAATGGGTAGGATTTAGATTTTGATTTTGTGGGCTTTATGTGTGATTTTTGTTGATTTTTTTGAAGGAAAAAGGAGGGAATTTGGGGAGGGCTGTTGCTGTTGAGGGGGAAGGGAAATCTCGTTCAGAATTTGGAGGGGATGGGTGAGGAGGAGAGAGAGTGAGATGGAGAAAGTGAGGGAAAGTCAAAGTCCACCATTTTTCTTTTATCATTTTCTTTTCTTTTCTTAAGAAAGTGAGGTGATTGGAAAGAGAGGGAGAGGGAGGGCTGTCAAGGTGGGGCCGGCCATATGGGGAGGGGGGAGAGAGGGTGAGGTGTGGGTGTGTGGGTTAGGAAAAAGATAAATGCTAAACCCCAATTCCCATTAACACTAATTTCACCGAAAAAAGCCTTTTTCTTCGATATTTTCTAAACCGTTTTGGCAAACGATTTCGTTTCAAAAACCATATGATAAAATTTTATTTAATGTTTTATGATGCACAAAATTTTTTTCAACTCATTCCAATTTGTAATTTTCCCTAATTAAATGTATTAGTGACGGCTTAAAATAATAATAAAATAATTTTTTTTTTCAGAAAATTTGAAATTTCACCAGTGGCTCAATAAACACTAAATACTAGCAATTACATAGCTAGAATATGTATATTTAATTTTTATAATAAGATATTTGTATTTTGACTTTTTACAGAAAACCACCTTATTTTACCGATTTTTTCGAAATTTCACCGAAACGATTTTCAAAACGTTACATTTAATGTACCTGACCCAATCAGAACTTGATTTAGGTGGATGTTTACTAGATCGCTTACAAAAGTAAAATCATATCCTTCCCTAGAAAGTAAGGATACAGATATGATATTACAAGTCGCACCTGGTACATACAAACAGTCACGCAGAATCAATATCTGCCCAGTTGTCAGTCCAAGGTGATATTCCCCTACGGATACAGCATCCATGCTCATTCCGTTAGCAACCCTGAGAGTCATATCACCTTTCCTGATAACCCTACGGTTTCTCAGAGCCTGTAACGAATTACAGATATAAGATCCTGATCCGGTATCCAATACCCAGGAAGTAGGGTTAACTGACATACAGTTCTCAATTACTAACACACTCGAAGCCGAAGCCACAACATGCTTCGAATTCTGGCTACTGGCTTTGCAAGCCCTGCAATCTTTCTGCCAATGTTCATTCCCGTTACAATAGGAACGTCCCTCTTTTACTACATCCAGTCCTGAAACTTTTGCCCTTGCTTTTCCTTCTTCTTCCCTGGTTTCCTTCAGGGTATAAGCAGAGGGCAGGGACTGTAGAATTAAGTCAGTACTTGACCCATTCTCCAACGTGGTCTCCAGGTCCGTGAGCTCAAAATAGCTGGTCTCTGTAAGGACGTTGTCCCCTACAGATGACCCGACAGCCAACCTCGCTTGAAGCAATTCGTTCGAGGTCTCATATCTTGCGATACGAGATTGCTCTCCATATAAATCTTTGTTATGGAGGAAGATAGAAACTGAGTCCATCTTCTCGTGCTGCCCCTGGTATGTACCATCAACTGAGGCTAACACGAGGCACTTGGCTTTCGCACAATCCTTTTCCGATGTCCTGCGGATGTAAATATCCGTGACAGGGGAAACTGGACCTGAGACGGCAGGGGTTTGATTAGTTAAGAGGTGTCCCAGCTTGTCATGGGCAATGGACATCTGGACAGACCTTTGCCAGTCATAACAGTCAGATTCAGTCATTTTATTATCTAGATGTAACCTAGGTGCGGTCACTGGGTCGCTGCAATTAAGAGAGAGAGAAGAAAACACTCAGCATGATGCTCTTGCAAGTTTAGAGTGGTTTTTAATTTGTCTAAACAGAATGGCTCCCACTGTCTCTCGAATCCCTCCTCAAACCAAAAAGGAAGAATTAGTCAGGATCAATCTCACCGTACAATTCTTGCTTAACCGTTCGGCCAGGCTGGTGTCGGTACTTCGAGGGAGGTTTTCCAATGCTTTCGCGAAGTTCCTTATTTAAATAACCTCTTTTCCCTGTGGGCGTAGCCCCGCTAACACCTTTCTAGACACCTACTTGGTTTATAGCATTGATCGTTAAGTGAGAAATTTCCCGAGGAGTAGCATATACTCACAGTAGGATCGGGATCCAAATATCATCGCGTGACAAAACTGAAGGAATCCTACCAGAATCATCACACTCCAAATGGTATGCAACGCTAGCAAGTTTCAGTTCTTTTGAAACTCCTAATGTGGATTTTTGCCCCATGCCCTTATGACCTTGACTAAGGCCAATAAATCATAAGTCACATGTCAAGTTCTACCCGTCGTTGTCCAGGTTAATTTGAACCCATCCGTATATACCCTTGACTATGGCCAACAAAGTAATACGACTGTCCCAAACCAACGCATCTATCTATGCAACATATGAACATCCACCAGCTACCAATCACTGTGCCTTGACTAAGGCCAACAAACACAGCTTGAATACTGTTGAATATTCATATGAAACGACGGAGGGCTACGAATGGTTTTGGCGAAACCTTGAACATAGTGAACTTGATATAATCGATGGAACGAGATAGCTTTTAAAAGGAGTGGCTCAAGCTCCGCATTTAAAAGTTGGTTTTGAAAAGAACCGAGTGGTTTTTCGAAAGTGTTCCAACGACTTTTACTTGGTTTATTTTCTTGCATTAGTTCTTTTAATGCGTGATATTCTTGCATTAGTTCTTTTAATGTGTCCCATCATTTAATCCTACCATTGCAGAAAACAACCAAAATATGACGTACGCTTATGCCATTCGCATTCGCCACGGGGCCCCGTCATTACCCGTTAGGTTACTTAACTAACGAAAGAGCGGGGGCTGGGCTAGCGCGGCTGTAAAACATAAACAACGCCTAAATAATATCATATATAGATATATTGCAATGATAGCCATTTCAGATCACAGATGAACACATTGGATATACTAGGAACCCGCAATTCGTTCGAGCCTGTAACGAAAAGCAGATTACACGGTCGCGGTGAATAGCCAAAACCCCACCCAAGACCCCTACGGATGCGGCAAACTACCCGCCAAGTACCCGAAGCGAAGCAAGCTCCCTCAACTCCGTGAGTAGGCCACTCGGCACTTCGGCATACCCGGTAGTTTGTGCACCCCCTCTATGGGTCTATCCTAGGAGCAAAAACAGTAAAAAGAAATTCTACAATGACGGCTACAACCCCGACCCGGTTGTGCGGCCATACAAATAATTATTACATCAATTTACAAATTTATATGAATTGAAAGAAAAGAAAACTCTCGTCTCACAACCCCCGGCTATTCACCCGCGACAATCCAATGAATTCATATACACATTCCAATGACATTACAGATCACAGATTTGTATAACCCCCACTAATCGACATATAGCGATTAGCAGACGTTCAATACAAATATCACATCACAGAAAAACCCGTCAGCTTAAGTCTTTTAGAAGTTCGATCAAAAATACGGATTTTCAGGCCCCAAACACAAAATTTTCGTTCTGGAAAATCTGGGCAGAAAATACATATTCCAAAAATCCCAAAATACCCCTATGAACAAACTGCAAAAATAAAACCCCACGACCGAGTCAACTCGGCCGCGGTTCCGCGGCGGGAGCAAGCTCCCGCCGCGGAAACGCGGCGCTTTGATCGATTCAGTGGGTCGAATTTTTGCAGTTTCTTCTAAAAACCCTGAGTCGATTTTTGGTATATCTCAAATAATTTTTTCAGCACTTTGAAAATCGACAAAAAGTTTGAAATCCGGGTGTATTTCGCGACTTTTTCTCCGATCGAATTTCTAGTTACTATGCTAACATGTTAGGTAGTGTTTAACTAGGCTCTGATACCACTGTAAGTCCATGCTACCTCTCCCGGTACTTACGGGCTTGCGGAATTTGATGAAAAACGATTTTCTAGAGGCGGTAACATGGACTCAAAATGGATCTTTGTTAAACTATCTACCTAGCAACCTAACTACAAGTTGTTAACTACTCGGTTAGGGGGTTATACCTTTCTTTCTTGAACTCCTTCGTCATCATCTCTTGATGGTGTACGGATTGGCTTCACCCCGTCGTCTCCTTGCGCCGAAGATCGATCCACCAGAAAGTTTCTACCTTTGGCTTCTTCTTCGAACTTTGAAGAAACTAGTTCACTTGGTTTGCTAAACCTTGTGAACTAGAGTGAGTAGAGGAGAGTGTGATGGGATTTTCTCTATGGTTCTTGCTTCTCAACACATGAGACAAGTGAACCATAGACAAGAGAGAGAGCAAGAGGAAGAGGGTGAGAGCAAGAGAATGAGAGAGCTCAAAACCAAGAAAGAGAAAGATAATGAAAGAATGAGCCTCTCTTTTCTCTTTCACCCTCTCATAATCCAAAAGCATCATGAGCCATAATGTTACTCAAGTATTATTATGTGATGGTTCATATCATGTCAAAAGCAATATCATTTCCATGCACTCATTTTGCAAACCACAACAAGCAAGCAAAAGTCTTTGCATGAAAATGACAACCATTGTGATGATGATGGTCAACTAGTCCAACCTAGTCAACCGGTCAACAAAGTCAACAAGTCAACAAAGTCAACCCCTCAACAACCATGTCACTATAATACTTAATTAATATTATTGCTAATTATATATCATATTCTCATTAGGGTTGAGCAAAAAGTCAATAGTCAACAGTCAACGGTCAACAACCCTAATGAGAATCCTCTGGCTCTGTCTCTCCGTCAACTGTGCATACACACCCGCATCCGCGTTCCGAGGAACATGAATACATACTGGATAAAACCAATCCCAAAACGTACACTAGGATCTGGCTTAAACCAAAGCCCGCTAGTGTTAACTGTCCGGACACTGTACGTGCACAAGTGCACGGATGTGACCGGACCCTGTCGCAAAACCATGCGACCTGTCGCAAAACCATGCGACCTCTACTCTTTTGCCTAAAGGCGAATAGCTTTCTGTGTGGGACTCTAAAGACTCGACACTACGCTGGCAGTGGGTTTAACCACAGACCGCAAGCGGCACTAGCTGTGCGTAACGGTTCCCGGGTAAATGCCGACAAGAAGACTGACGAGGTGAAACCCATCTGAACTCCTACTGAGCCTGAATGTGACAATCTCCGTACAGTCCGGTCTGTTCGTCTGATACATCGTATGGCGGGCCTAGGGGGTGGTAAACGTCAGTCCCCTAATAGCGGTACAAGTCGTGTCGGAGTGAAGCCCAATACACCCTGAGATAACACTGGAAGCCTACCAGTATATCTCGCTTGCCCTGGCCAGGGACTACTCGTGTAATGGCTCTCCTAGACACAGCGCGATGTCAACCCCCAATACCGGGAGAGACAAATCCTGTCTAACCGTCACTGCCTCCAAGTGCTTCGGGACTGCACCCAAAAACTACCTGTTTGCACGACTCCTTTGAGCCGTGGTAGGGTAGTAATCAAAGTGCAGTGGGAACACACTCGAGGCGAAGTGACAGTGTCAAGTCAGCGGACTAAGCTGTACTCATGTCACCTGGGAACTGATAACTGACGATAGGTATAATACCAACCGGTCAGTTCCCGACGAGTCCTGTCCAGTGTACTCGTAACCTAACGAGCACCCGCATACTATCTCAAGTACGACGTACTGATGGCTGTGGGACAGACCCTCTCCCACTCTGGGATGAGAAGCGCATACGCTAGTCTACTCCGGAGTATCGATGCCCTGTCTCGATAGTCCTGCGACTAGGGACCTGCATAAGGATGTGCTTATAGATTACCCAGCCCCCATGAGTGTGACTACCATCACAACGCTGGTAATCAAGCAAAGATCCTAAGGGCTCCACTAATGTGTATAGGTGATATACTAAAATAAACACATGTACACATTGAAGAAGAAACAAACCAAGTAGCATACTACCATTTTGAGCAAGATTGTCAATACAAGGTGAATATCCCAAGCTTCCATTAAGTAATATACATACTAGTATGATACAGTAATGGCCTCTAGGGCATATACACTAACACTCAACACATGAGAGGTTAGGGTTAGGGTTTGAAAAGAGAGTGAGCTTGAGGAGAGAGAAGGTGAAGATGAGAATGAAATGAGATAATGATGTATCATATTATTTATAAAGCATTATTTATTTATCAAATAAACATATAAATGATTAATCAACCATGCTTCATAAATATCTATGTGTGATTCATCTCCATGAGTCATTAAGCATTTATGATGCATTAATGACTTGGATGAATCACACAAATGAGTCACTAATCCATTTAATGCAATGCCACCTTACCCCCTTAGTCACCACTCTTCTAGAAGGTTCACGACAAATTACGAGAACGCCCCTACGATCCGTGAAAACACGGAAAAACTTTAGACTGTATAAATCCAATAACCCAATACTAGAATCTGGCTTAAACCAAAGCAGAATAGAAAAAACTGTCCGAACGTCGTACGTGCGTAAACGTACGTACGCGTTCGAACCCTTGTCGTAAAACCGTACGACCTCTATATCGTTTCGCCTGGAGCAGGGAAACTCTCTGTTTGGGACTCTAAAGACTCGACACTACGCTGGCAGTGGGTTTAACCACAGACCGCAAGTGGCACTAGCTGTACGTAACGGTCCCCAGGTAGATGTCGATAAGAAGGCCGATGATGAAATTCATCCGAACTCCCACTGAACCTGATGTGACAATCTTCGTACAGTCCGGTCTGTTCGTCTAAGACTATCGCATATCAAGCCTAGGGGGCGGCAAGCGTCAGTCCCCTGATAGCTGTATAAGTCGTGTCGGAGCGAAGCCCATTACACCCTGAGAAGCTACTGGAACCTACCAGTATATCTCGCTTGCCCTGGCCAGGGACTTTGCGTAATGGCTCTCTGACACAGTGCGATATCATCTCCCAATACCGGGAGAGACGAATCCTATCTAACTGCCACTGCCTCCAAGTGCTCGGGACTGCACCCAACTGCTACCTGTTTGCATGACTCCTTTGAGCCGTGGTAGGGTAGCAATCTAAGAACAGTGGGACACACTCGAGGCGAAGTAGCAGTGTCAAGTCTGCGGACTATGCTGTACTCATGTCACCTGGGAACTGTTAACTGACGGTGGGTATAGTACCAACCAACAGTTCCCCTACGAGTCCTGTCCGGTGTACCCGTAACCTAACGAGCACATGTGTACTATCTCCAGTACGACGTACTGATGGTAATGGGACAGACCATCTCCCCAACTGGGATGAGAAGCGTACACACTAGTCTACTCTGGAGTATCGATGCCCTGTCTCGATAATCCTACGACTAGGGACAAGTATAGGATATTGCTTATAGACTACCCAGCCCTCACTAGTGTGACTGCCATCACAACGCTGGTAATCAAGCAAAGAACCTATGGGCTCTACTAATATGTATAAGTGATACGTCACAAGAAACATATGCACATATTAAAGTAGATTCAAACCAAGTAGCATACTACCATTTTTAGCAAGACTGTATATACAAATGTGAATATCCCAAGCTTCCATTAAGTAATATACAATCTAGTATGATACAATAATGGCCCCTAGGGCATATATACTAACAATCTCCCACTTGCACTAGGGCCATGAGCTGGCATATCGTAGACCTATCATCTCGAATAGCCTCTCGAACTGTGTCTGAGGAATGGCCTTTGTGAATGGATTAGCAATGTTATCATCCGTCTTTACTCTCTTCACCTCGATCTCCCGGCGATCGATGATCTCCCTGATCAGGTGATACCGCCTTAAGATGTGTCTGGACTTCTGATGGGACCTGGGTTCCTTTGCTAAAGCTATAGTGCCGTTGTTGTCACAATACAGAGGTATTGGATCAACACTGGTAGGAACCACCTGAAATTCTGTGAGGAACTTCTTCATCCAGACAGCTTCTTTTGCGGCATCGCAAGCAGCTATGTACTTCGCTTCCATTATTGAGTCAGCAACGGTCTCCTGTTTGGAACACTTCAAACAGACCGCCCCTCCATTGAGGGTAAAGACATAACCTGACATGGATTTGGAGTCATCTTTGTCACTTTGGAAGCCGGAGTCGGCAAAGGCCTCAATCTGGAGGTCTTTTCCTCCATACACCAAGAACATATCTTTAGTCCTCCTCAGGTACTTAAGAATGTTCTTTACTGCTATCCAATGATTCTCCCCTGGGTTTGCTTGATACCGGCTTACTACGCTCAATGCGTATGCTACGTCTGGTCTGGTACATAACATCGCATACATTATAGAGCCTACCGCTGAAGCGTAGGGTATAATCGACATGCGATCCCTTTCCAAATCTGTCTTGGAAGACATATCTTTGGATAGGGTGATTCCGTGACAAGCCGGTAGGTTACTGCGCTTAGAATCTTCCATACTGAATCTTTTCAATATGGTGTCTATGTACCTGGACTGCGAAAGTCCCAACATCCTCTTTGATCTATCACGGTAGATCTGGATCCCCAGAATATAGGTGGCATCACCTAGGTCTTTCATGGAGAACTTATGTGACAAGAATCTTTTGACTGACTGTAACATAGGAATATCATTTCCTATTAGGAGAATGGCATCCACGTACAAGACGAGGAATACTACAGCTCTCCCTACAATCTTACTGTATATGCATGGTTCATCTGGATTTTTGATAAAGTCAAATTCTTTGACAGCATCATCAAAACAGATGTTCCAACTCCGCGATGCCTGCTTTAGTCTATAAATGGACTTAAGCAACTTGCATACTTTACCGCTGCTCCCACTCTGAATGAATCCCTCTGGCTGATCCATATAGACGTACTCTTCCAAATTTCCATTTAGAAAGGCTGACTTTACGTCCATCTGCCAGATCTCATAATCGTGGAAGGCAGCAATAGCAAGAAGGACCCTAATGGATTTAAGCATAGCCACTGGAGAAAAGGTCTCGTCATAGTCCAAACCAGGTCTTTGACGAAAACCCTTTCCAACAAGTCTAGCTTTATAGGTTTCAACCTGTCCATCTACACCAATCTTCCTTCTGAAGATCCATTTGCATCCTACGGGTTTTACCCCATCTGGAGCAATGTCCAAAGTCCATACTTTGTTAGTGTTCATGGACTCCATTTCGGTCCGCATTGCATCCAGCCATTTTACTGAGTCACCGCTCTTAATGGCTTGCTGGAAGCTAGTAGGCTCATCATAGTCAATAGTGCAATCCTCTCTATCCCCGTCTATGAGAAAACCATAGTATCTCTCGGGCGGATAAGATTGCCTACTACTCCTGCGGAGTGGCGTTGGGATGTCCGGTTCTTCTGAAACCTCTGGTTCTACCATACTTTCAGTAGTAGTTTGTGGTTCTGGAATTTCTTCCAGTTCTATTTCGCTCCCATTTGTTTCCTTTTCTAAAAACTGATATTCTAGAAAATGAGCATTACGAGAAACAAAAACCTTTTGTTCCTCTGCGTAATAGAAAAAATACCCCCTGGAGTTCTTTGGGTATCCCACAAATTTACACAGTATTGAGCGTGCCTCGAGCTTGTCCGCATGCTGCTTTTTAACAAAAGCTGGACATCCCCATACCTTCAGGTACTGAAGACAGGGTTTCTTCCCACTCCACATCTGATATGGTGTGGTAGGCACAGTTTTGGTTGGAACCTTGTTCAAAAGATATGCAGCTGATTCTAGTGCATATCCCCAGAATGATCGCGGCAACTCAGCCTTACTCATCATGGAACGAACCATATCCAATAGGGTTCGATTCCTCCTTTCTGATACACCGTTGTGTTGTGGTGTGTATGGAGGAGTAAGCTGAGAGAGAATTCCATTCTCTTTTAAGTAATCCAGGAATTCGGCACTTAAGTATTCACCACCTCGATCAGATCTCAGTGTCTTGATACTTTTGCCTGTTTGTTTTTCAACTTCATTTTTGTATTCCTGAAATTTCTCAAAAGCCTCGGATTTATGCTTCATCAAGAAGACATGTCCATACCTGGAGAAATCATCTGTGAAAGTAATGAAGTATGAATAACCACTTCGCGCATGTGTAGACATTGGACCACATACGTCACTGTGTATGAGTCCTAAGAGCTCGCTTGCTCTTTCTCCGTGTCCAGTGAATGGAGTTTTTGTCATTTTTCCCATGAGACAAGATTCACAAGTGGTATAAGACTGATACGCGAACGGATCCAAGTATCCCTCTCTATGTAACTTTGTTAATCTTCTCTCATTGATGTGACCCGGTCTACAATGCCATAAGAAAGCCTGATTTATTTCCGGAGACTTTCTTTTAAGTGTGTTCTGGACACTGAAAATCTGAGCTTGATTTAATACGTATATTCCGTTTTCTAATGTACCTGACCCAATCAAAACTTGATTTAGGTGGATGTGAACCACATCACTTGCAAAAGTAAAATCATATCCTTCCTTAGAAAGTAAGGGCATAGATATGATATTACAAGTCGTACCTGGTACATAAAAACAGTTACGCAGAATCAATATATGCCCAGTTGTTAGTCCAAGATGATATTCCCCTACGGATTCTGTAAGTCGATGTTCAACACCCCAATATTCATGGGGAGGCGGAAATATGAATAACAATCTTGTTCTATGATCAAACATCGATTAACCGTATGAATCGTTTGCTAAACAAGTTTTAACAAAAGCTATAGAGTTCTAAACTTCTATGTTAAGAGATTATACCAAACGGTTCTAGTCCTTCGTCTTAATGTTATCTACGGCCTCTTTGGATCTCCACGTCCTCTTCGGCTTTCTTCCGTGATAGACGATCCACCCGAGAACCCTAATCCAAGCTATAACCTCTAAACTTGAGATTACTTAGTTTCTCTAGTTGCTAAATAGAGTAGCTAAGGTGATGTAGAGATAGGTTATGGAGTAATTAGTCTTTCCTAATCCTTGTTCTCAACTCATGAGGGGTAGGATTAGGCTTGGTGAAGGAGAGAGAACTTGAAGAGAGAGAGTGAGAAGATGATAATGATAATATTATATGAAATGAAAAAGCTTCTCACTAGATATATGAAACATAATGAATTAAAAGAAATGAATAATAAGAGATTATTCATCATGTTTCATTAATGCAAGTGGGTGATTCATTATGTAAGTCATTAAGCATTTAATAATGCATTAATGACATGATGAATCACTCACAATGAGTCACTAATTCATTAAATGAAAATGCCACCTCTCCCTTCATGTCACATCCTTCTAGAAACTTCTCGGAAAATTACGAGAACGCCCCTCTCATCCGTAAAAACACGGAAAAACTTTAGACTGTATAAATCCAATAACCTGATACTAGAATCTGGCTTAAACCAAAGCCGGCTAGTAAAAAACTGTCCGAATGTCGTACGTGCGTTCAAGCACGTATGCGTCCGAACCTTTGTCGTAAAACCATACGACCTCTATATCTTTTCGCCTGGGTTTGGGAAATCTCTGTGTGGGACTCTAAAGACTCGACTACTACGCTGGCAGTGGGTTTAACCACAGACCGCAAGCGGCACTAGCTGTACGTAACGGTCCCCAGGTAGTTGTCGATAAGAAAGCTGATGAGGTAACCCATCTGAAATCCTACTGAGCCTGTCTGTGACAATATCCGCGCAGTCCGGTCTGTTCGTCTAAGAGTATCGCATGTATGGTCTAAGGAGGTGGTGGACGTCAGACCCCTAATAACCGTACAAGTCGTGTCGGTATGGTTCAAGACCACCCGAGAATCTACTGATCATTCCATCAGTAATTCTCAATCAGCCCTGGCCAGGGACTTATGGTAATGACCAAACGACCACAGTGCGATATCAACTCCCTATACCGGGAGAGACGAATCCCTAACAGTCGCTCACTGCCTCCATGTGGCTTGGGACTGTGCCCAACTGAAACCTGTTTGCACGACTCCTTTGAGCCGTGGTAGGATAATAATCAAAGCACAGTGGGAACTCACACGAGACAAATGATGACCTTAAGTCAACGGACTATCTGCACACATGTCACCTGAGAACTGCTATCTGACGTTAGGTATAATACCATCCAGTCAGTTCTCGGCGAGTCCTGTCCGGTGTACTCACACCCAGTGAGCATCTGTATACAATCTTAGGTGAACACCACCAATGGTTGCGGGACCAATCCATTGCCCCTTATCAGGGTCTAGATATGTATACACTAGTCTACTCCGGAGTATCGATGCCCAATCTCGATACTCCTGCGACCAGGGACATTCTAAGGGTGTGCCTATTGACTATCCAGCTCCCACTAGTATGACTGCCATCACAACGCCGGTAGTCAGACAAAACACCCTATGGGCTTTATCAACATATATATATAGATACCAAGTAAAAAATATCATACGTTAAGACAAAGTCAAACCAAATAGCGTACTATCATATCAAGCAAGACTGTCATGTACATACATATCCCAAGCATCCTATACAATTAGGCCTCTAGGGCATATATATCCAACAATCTCCCACTTGCACTAAGGCCTATAATTGGCGCAATGAGTACCCACTGTCTCTACCAGATCCAGTTGCTTGCGTACCGCATGCCCAACATCTCAAAAAGCCTCTCGAACTGTACTTGAGGAATGGCCTTGGTGAATGGATCTGCCGTGTTGTCTTTTGTGTCTACTCTCCGTATCTCGATCTCCCGACGATCCACGATCTCCCTGATCAGGTGAAACCGCCTTAAGATATGCCTGGATTTCTGATGGGACCTTGGTTCCTTCGCTAAAGCTACAGCGCCATTGTTATCGCAATACAAAGGTATTGGATTGGCAATGGACGGAACCACCTGAAGTTCAGAAATGAACTTCCTTATCCAGACAGCCTCTTTTGCGGCTTCACTAGCAGCTATATACTCAGCCTCCATAGTTGAGTCTGCGACGGTATCTTGTTTGGAACTCTTCCAACATACCGCTCCTCCATTAAGGGTAAACACAAAACCCGAAATGGATTTAGAATCATCCTTATCACTTTGGAAGCCGGAGTCGGTAAAAGCCTCTACCTGGAGGTCTTTATTACCGTAAATCAAGAACATTTCCTTAGTCCTTCTCAGGTACTTGAGAATGTTCTTCACCGCTCTCCAATGTTTCTCACCTGGGTCAGACTGATACCTGCTTACCACACTAAGTGCGTAAGCTACATCCGGTCTGGTACACAACATCGCATACATTATTGATCCTACCGCCGAAGCGTAGGGTATAATGCCCATGCGAGCCCTCTCTTTATCAGTCTTTGGAGACATCTCTTTGGAGAGGGTGATTCCGTGACAAGCGGGCATATTGCCTCGTTTGGAATCTTCCATACTAAATCTCTTTCTATATACCTGGACTGTGAAAGTCCCAATATTCTATTAGATCTATCTCGATAGATCTTAATGCCCAGAATGTATGATGCATCTCCCAAGTCTTTCATAGAGAATTTCTATGACAAGAAGAGCTTTACTGATTGTAGTATAGGGATATCATTCCCTATCAGTAGTATGTCGTCGACGTATAAAACGAGGAAGACTACTGCTCCTTCTACAATCTTCCTATAAATACATGGTTCATCTACATTTTTGATAAAGTCAAATTCCTTGACTGTTTCATCAAAGCAGATGTTCCAACTCCGCGATGCTTGCTTTAACCCATAAATGGATTTAAGCAATTTGCACACTCTTCCGCTGCTCCCACTGTCTAAGAAACCTTCTGGTTGATCCATGTAAACACTCTCTTCTAGATGTCCATTTAGAAAAGCTGTTTTTACATCCATTTGCCAGATTTCATAGTCATGGAAGGCAGCAATGGCAAGCATGATCCGAATGGATTTAAGCATAGCTACTGGTGAAAAAGTTTCATCATAGTCCAATCCTGGTCTTTGACGAAAACCTTTTGCTACTAGTCTACCTTTGTAGGTTTCCACTTGTCCAAATGTACCAATCTTCTTTTTGAAGATCCATTTGCACCCAACTGGTTTTACCCCAGGAGGAGCAACTTCTAAAGTCCATACTTTATTGGTGTACATGGATTCCATTTCGGATCTCATTGCATCCAGCCACTTCACTGAGTTGCTACTCGTGATAGCCTGCTGAAAACTAGTAGGCTCATCATCATCGATGATGCAATCCTCTCGATCTCCATCAAGAAGAAAACCATAGTATCTTTCAGGAGGATGAGAAAGCCTACTAGATCTGCGGAGTGGCATTGGTTCGTCATGTTCTATTGAAATCTGAGATTCTTCTAAGTCTTCGGTTGCAGTTTGAGGTTCTGGAATTTCTTCCAGTTCTACTGCGCTCTCACTAATTTCTTTTGCAAGAAATTCGCTTTCTAAGAGGACAATGTGACGAGCGACAAACACCTTTTGTTCTTCAGTGTGGTAGACCATGTACCCCTTGAATGCTTGGGGTATCCTACAAACTTGCATAAAACCGATCGTGCTTCGAGCTTGTCCGGATTATGCTTTTTAACATATACCGGACACCCCCATATCTTGATATACTTGAGATATGGTCTCTTCCCACACCATATTTCATATGGAGTGGTAGGAACAGACTTAGTTGGAACTCTATTCAATAGGTATGCGGCTGATTCTAGAGCAAATCCCCAGAAGGAAAGTGGTAACTCAACACTACTCATCATTGAACGCACCATATCTTATAGCGTGCGATTCCTTCTTTCTGATACACCATTATGCTGAGGTGTATAAGGTGGAGTAAGCTGAGAGAGAATTCCATTCGTTTTTAAGTATTCAAGGAAACTGGTACTTAAGTATTCTCCGCCTCGATCAGATCGAAGTGTCTTGATGCTTTTACCAGTTTGTTTCTCTACTTCATTTTTATACTCCTTAAACTTCTCAAAAGCCTCGGATTTATGCTTTATTAAGAACACATGTCCATACCTAGAGAAGTCATCAGTAAAAGTGATGAAGTAGGAGTGACCACTTCGTGCATGTATAGACATCGGACCACATACATCACTGTGTACTAGTCCCAAGAGTTCAGTGGCTCTTTCTCCGTGTCCGGTGAACGGAGATTTGGTCATTTTTCCTTTGATACATGATTGACAAGTTGCATATGATGAATATTCAAACGGATCTAGATATCCATCTTTATGTAACTTAGTCAACCTTGTTTCATTTATATGGCCAAGTCTACAATGCCATAGGAAGGCTTGATTCAAATCTGGAGCCTTTCTTTTACGCGTGTTTTGAATATTGAAAATTTGAGGTTGATTATGTATATGCCGTTTTCCAGTGTGCCAAAACCAATCAGTTCTTGATTTAGGAGAATGTTCATGACATTTCTTTCAAGCACAAAATTATATCCTTTATTAGACAACAAAGATACTAATATAATATTACACAACATACTGGGAATACAAAAACAGCTATACAATACCAAAATGTGTCCACTATTCAACCCTAGGTGATATTCCCCTATTGCAACTGCATCTACATGCATTCCATTGCCCATCCGGAGAGTCATATCACCTGCCCCCAGTACTCTACTATTTCTCAGATCCTGCAAAGAATTACAGATGTGAGAACCAGAACCGGTATCAAGTACCCATGAAGTAGAGTTTACTGAAAGACAATTTTCGATTACGAACACACCTGAAGCAGAAGCAACAGCTTGCTTCATGTCCTTAGCTTTAAAGGCCAAACAGTCCTTCTTCCAGTGCCCTTGCTTGTGACAATAGAAGCACTCGTTCTTTTCTGCCTTTACCCTTCCTGCCTTGTTCGTTCCCTGCACCTTCTTGACCCCTCCCTTCGGTTTGGTGGCTTTCATCTTCTTCTTCCCTTTAGCTTTTGCTTTAGATTTAGAAGAAGATGATTGGCCAACATACAGAACGGGGGTCTTCTCCTTTTTCAAGGAGGTCTCTGCTACCCTCAACATATTGAGAAGCTTTGGAAGATCCGCTTCCATTTCGTGCATGTTGAAGTTCAGCACGAACTGAGAGAAGGTTTGGGGAAGGGACTGCAAAATCAAGTCGATATACAAATCATTCTCTAGCACGCATCCCAGGTTTGCGAGTTCCTCAATGAGGGTGATCATTTTGAGGACGTGCTCTCCAACAGGCGATCCTGGAGCTAACCTCATCTGAAAAAGTTTCCTTGAGGTTTCGTACCTCGCGATACGGGAGTGTTCACCATACAATTCCTTGCAATGGAGGAATATGGATATAATATCCATACTCTCGTGCTGTTTCTGGAGTTCATTATTCATGGACGCCAGCACGATACACTTAGCTCGCTCACAGTCTAGATCCCAGGTTTTACGAACTTCCTTGTCCGCAACTGAGGAATCTGGTCCTGGGATAAGGGGAGGAACAGCGGTGGTAACATATGCAACTTTGTCATAAGTCAGCGCAATATTGACGTTCCTTAGCCAATCTTTATAGTTCTGCCCGGTCAGTATATTCTTTTCAAGTAATAGTTTTAGTCCAGTCATGGTAGCTACCAGAGAGAGAGAAAAGAAACACTCAGCATACGCTCTTGCAAGTTTAGATTGGTTATTAATTTATCTAAACAGGATGGCTCCCACTGTTTCCTCAAATCCTTCTTCAAAACCTAAAAGAAGAACTAGTCAGGATTTAATCACACGTCACAATTCTTGCTTAACCTTTCAGCCAGGCTGGTGTTGGTACTTCGAGGGAGGTTTTCCAACGCTTTCGCGAAGTTCCTTAATTAAAGAACATCTTTTCCCTGGAGGCGTAGCCCCTCTAACACCTTTCTAGGCACCTACTTGGTTTATAGCATTGATTGTTAAGTGAGATAAATTCCCGAGAGTAATCCTACTCATCAGTGAGATCGGGATCCAACTATCATTGCATGATGCCCTAGATGGAAGCCACTCTAGTCACCACACTCCAGAAGGTAAGCTAAATCTGCAAGTTTCTTTTATGTTTGAAACTCCCGATGTGATTTTTACCCCAAGCTCTTATAGACCTTGACGTAGGCCAACAAGTCATAAGACGCAAGTCAAGTTCAACCCGTCGTTGTCCTGATCAATTTAAATACATCGTACAAGCCCTTGACGTAGGCCAACAAGGTGTACGTCTGTATTAAACTAATGCATCTATCTATGCAACAAATAGGCACGCACACTGCTACCATTCACTATGCCTTGACGTAGGCCAACAAGCATAGCATGAATACGATGTGCTGTCTATCTGAAACGACGGAGGGTTACGGCTGGTTTTTGGCAAAAAACCGTTAACGTAGTGAACTTGATTTGATCGAAGGAACTAAGATAGCTTTTATTAAAAGGAGTGGTTTAAGCTCCGCATTTAAAATTTGCTTTTTCAAGAAAACCGAGTGGTTTTTAGAAATTGTTCCAACGATTCAGTTTAGGTTTTATTTTCTTTGCATTAATAATAATGCGTCCCATCTTTAACCTATCATTACAGATAACAACGAAAATACAACGTCCTCTTATGCCATCCGCATTCGCCACGGGGTCCCGTCATCACCCGTTAGGTTACTTAACTAACGACAGAGCGGGGGCTGGGCTAGCGCGGGTGTAAAACATAAGCGACGTCTAAATAGCTATCATATATAGATATTGTACATTTGTCAGACGCAATAATAGGCATTCCAGATCACAGAAAAACAATATTGGATTTGCAAGCAATCCACATTTCTTTTAAGCCTGCAATGAAAGACGGATTACACAGTTGTGATGAATAGCCATTTTCCCACCCCAGACCCCTACGGGTACGGCAAACTACCCGCCAAGTACCAGAAGTGAAGCGGTCTGCCCCAACACTTCAAAATACCCGGTAGTTTGTGCACCCCACCTTGGGTCTATCCTAGGAGCAAAAACAGTAAAAAGAAATAATACAACGGTGGCTACAACCGCAACCTGGATGTGCCCCGCAAAATAATATTACAACTTATTACATTTACATCAAATGAATTGATACAAAAACCCAATACAAAACCCGGCTAAACACCACAACAGTCCAATACAGTTTATATACACAAACAGTTATATATAACATCACAGATATGTGCAACCCCCTGCCAACCGACATACTAGCAGTTAGGGGAGGTTTACGAACACATATAACATTTCACGGATATAATCAAACAAGCAAATACTGTATAATTTCGATCGATTAAACACATTTAATCTTGCTCCAATACTTCTCTGTAAATCTGAAACCTGAGCAAAAATAAAAATTACCAGAAAACACCAAATATCACAGAGAAACAACAAAAGAAAGTTGGGATGATGAATCGTCCAAAGCGCGGCGGAATCGCGGCGGATCGGTGGGATCGGCCGCGGTTCCGCGGCGCTATGGCCGATTCATGAGCCCAATTTTCTTGGGTGTTCTAATACATTCATTTAGGTCATTCTGAAGCACCCTGAAAAATTTTTGGACCTCATTTAAAATTCGACAGAAAGTACATGATATCGGGGTTTTTCCGGTTTGTTTTTCCGTTCAAAATTCATACAAATTTGCAAGTGTGTTAAATACTGTTTAGCTAGGCTCTGATACCACTGTAAGTCGATGTTCAACACCCAATATTCATGGGGAGGCGGAAATATGAATAACAATCTTGTTCTATGATCAAACATCGATTAACCGTATGAATCGTTTGCTAAACAAGTTTTAACAAAAGCTATAGAGTTCTAAACTTCTATGTTAAGAGATTATACCAAACGGTTCTAGTCCTTCGTCTTAATGTTATCTACGGCCTCTTTGGATCTCCACGTCCTCTTCGGCTTTCTTCCGTGATAGACGATCCACCCGAGAACCCTAATCCAAGCTATAACCTCTAAACTTGAGGTTACTTAGTTTCTCTAGTTGCTAAATAGAGTAGCTAAGGTGATGTAGAGATAGGTTATGGAGTAATTAGTCTTTCCTAATCCTTGTTCTCAACTCATGAGGGGTAGGATTAGGCTTGGTGAAGGAGAGAGAACTTGAAGAGAGAGTGAGAAGATGATAATGATAATATTATATGAAATGAAAAAGCTTCTCACTAGATATATGAAACATAATGAATTAAAAAAAATGAATAATAAGAGATTATTCATCATGTTTCATTAATGCAAGTGGGTGATTCATTATGTGAGTCATTAAGCATTTAATAATGCATTAATGACATGATGAATCACTCACAATGAGTCACTAATTCATTAAATGAAAATGCCACCTCTCCCTTCATGTCACATCCTTCTAGAAGCTTCTCGGAAAATTACGAGAACGCCCCTCTCATCCGTAAAAACACGGAAAAACTTTAGACTGTATAAATCCAATAACCTGATACTAGAATCTGACTTAAACCAAAGCCGGCTAGTAAAAAACTGTCCGAATGTCGTACGTGCGTTCAAGCACGTATGCGTCCGAACCTTTGTCGTAAAACCATACGACCTCTATATCTTTTCGCCTGGGTTTGGGAAATCTCTGTGTGGGACTCTAAAGACTCGACTACTACGCTGGCAGTGGGTTTAACCACAGACCGCAAGCGGCACTAGCTGTACGTAACGGTCCCCAGGTAGTTGTCGATAAGAAAGCTGATGAGGTAACCCATCTGAAATCCTATTGAGCCTGTCTGTGACAATATCCGCGCAGTCCGGTCTGTTCGTCTAAGAGTATCGCATGTATGGTCTAGGGAGGTGGTGGACGTCAGACCCCTAATAACCGTACAAGTCGTGTCGGTATGGTTCAAGACCACCCGAGAATCTACTGATCATTCCATCAGTAATTCTCAATCAGCCCTGGCCAGGGACTTATGGTAATGACCAAACGACCACAGTGCGATATCAACTCCCTATACTGGGAGAGACGAATCCCTAACAGTCGCTCACTGCCTCCATGTGGCTCGGGACTGTGCCCAACTGAAACCTGTTTGCACGACTCCTTTGAGTCGTGGTAGGGTAATAATCAAAGCACAGTGGGAACTCACACGAGACAAATGATGACCTTAAGTCAACGGACTATCTGCACACATGTCACCTGAGAACTGCTATCTGACGTTAGGTGTAATACCATCCAGTCAGTTCTCGGCGAGTCCTGTCCGGTGTACTCACACCCAGTGAGCATCTGTATACAATCTTAGGTGAACACCACCAATGGTTGCGGGACCAATCCATTGCCCCTTATCAGGGTCTAGATATGTATACACTAGTCTACTCCGGAGTATCGATGCCCAATCTCGATACTCCTGCGACCAGGGACATTCTAAGGGTGTGCCTATTGACTATCCAGCTCCCACTAGTATGACTGCCATCACAACGCCGGTAGTCAGACAAAACACCCTATGGGCTTTATCAACATATATATATAGATACCAAGTAAAAAATATCATACGTTAAGACAAAGTCAAACCAAATAGCGTACTATCATATCAAGCAAGACTGTCATGTACATACATATCCCAAGCATCCTATACAATGTAGGCCTCTAGGGCATTTATATCCAACAGATTCAGCGTTCATGCTCATTCCGTTAGCAACTGTGAGGGTCATATCACCTATCCCGATAACCCTACGGTTTCTTAGAGCCTGTAATGAATTACAGATGTGAGATCCTGACCCGGTATCCAATACCTAGGAAGTAGGGTTAACTGACATACAATTCTCTATCATAAACACACCAGAAGTCGAAGCCACAACATGCCTCGTATCCTGGCTACTGGCTTCTAAAGCCCTGCAATCTTTCTGCCTATGCCCAATCCCATAACAATAGGAACTTCCCTCTTTTACTATATCCAGTCCCGAAACTTTTGCCCTTCTCTTTCCTTCTACTTCCCTGGTTTCCTTCAGGGTAGAAGGTAGAGACTGTAGAATTAGGTCAGTATCTGACCCGTTCTCCGACGTGGTCTTTAGGTCCGTGAGCTTATCAATATACACTAGTAAAATAAGGGGTTGCCCCTACGGATAATATCATCCGTAGGGGCAATAAAAGTTTGGCCCTACGGATTAATCCGTAGGTCAAAGTGGTTGCCCCTACGGTCGTTCAATATTTATTTAAAATTTATTAAATCTTAAAGTGTTTTTTGCCCCTACGGTGGCGCAAACCAAGCACCTACGGGTATATCCGTAGGGGTATATAAATAGGGATTTAATAGATCGATCCCTACGCTGATTATTTCTCTTTCCTATTCTCGCGCGAAACCAAATTTCCCAAATCGAGATCGTCGTCGCCGCCGCCGCCGCCGCAGTGATCTCGTCGTCACCGAATCCAAGCCGAATCGTCGTCGCCACACCTGCGCAGTGATCTCGTGGTCGCCACCATGCTCCGTTCTCGTTGTCGCCACCGCCCTTGTCGTCGCCGATTGCGTCTCCGTCGTCGCCTACAGGTAATTACTTAAACATTATTATAATGATGTTAGGGTAGCGATCAATGAGGGTTAGGATTAGGTATCGGTTGTGGTTAGGGTTAGGATTAGGGTTAGGGTACGGGTTCGATCGGCGGTTGGGGTTCGACGACTGGTGTTGGGGTTAGGGTTAGGGTTAGGGTTTCGGTTGGGGTTTGGTGTTGGGGTTGGGGTTCGGCTGGGGCTGGGTTGGAGTTAGGGTTAGGCCGGGTTAGGGTTTGGTGTTGGGTTGGGGTTCGGCTGGGGCTGGGTTGGGGTTAGGATGAGTTGGAGAGATTGAAGGGGAGCTGGGTTTTGGGAGAAGAGAAGGAAATGGCACTGCTTAATTGCTGCTTCAATTTTTTGATATAGATAGATAATTAGTTCTCCGAGTTAAAATTTAGGGGGAATTGGATACCTCATGTCAAATAGAAAACAGACTAGGTCCATGCTTGCATACGCACACCAGGCATCTAATTTCAAAAGATCCGATGGTATATAGGATTATGGCTCATACAAGACTAGATCAAGAAAGTTAGTATAAAATGGAGAATGCTCTGTTGCTCCCCTCTACTTCAGCTTACATACAATCCATATAAGGTTCTTTTGGGATTTTGGAGGGGTTTTAATTTGGGGGAAATAAATAGCTTTGGAGATGAAATGGGGCATTTCGGTAATTTGATTCTCTGTTGCAAATATTATTTATCAATATATTTAATTATATATATTAAATAAAATAAAGTAAACTATAAATAATATGAAACCAATATATGATACTCGATGATAATACGAAACCTTCATATTCCCATCGATACCCATATATGAAACTAAAAGCGCCACTTAGTCCCCGTCTATCGGTTAACATACGTGCGATGCTCGTCGTGACCTAGAATTATACGAAAGTTGTTAAATATCGGACAGTATAGCTCGATACTAACAACCGCCGTATAGTCTACACGACGAGAAAATTCAATCGTATGGTAACCCATAGATTTGTCCCGTGTGGACAAGTTAAGAATGTATAAAGCAAACGCCTTCATTCACTTGTGTTTTCATCCGTTTCGAGATATTTCGTCGGTACCTTTCCGCTGGTTCTCCGTGTACAAAGATAGATTAGATGTTCATTTCAACGTTGTTTCACAGCTTTGAAATGATTATCTATTCTATTACAGTGTACTCGGAGAACAGCGGAGAGGTGCTGCCGAAATTTACTCGAAACGGTTGAAAGCACAAGTGATGGGCGTTCGCTCTATACATTCTTAATGGGATAGAAGCCTACCCTCGACAGCCGGAACACATACATACAAACGCATAATTAGAGAGCGACTCGAGATGTTCGGGTTAAAACCAATATATGATACTCGATGATGATATGAAACCTTCATATTCCCATCGATACCCGTATATGAAACTAAAAGCGCCACTTAGTCCCCGTCTATCGGTTAACATACATGCGATGCTCGTCGTGACCTAGAACTATACGAAGGTTGTTAAATATCGGACAGTATAGCTCGATACTAACAACCGTCGTATAGTCTGCGCGACGAGAAAATTCAATCGTATGGTAACCCATAGATTTGTCCCGTGTGGACAAATTAAGAATGTATAAAGCAAACGCCTTCATTCACTTGTGTTTTCATCCGTTTCGAGATATTTCGTCGGTACCTTTCCGCTGGTTCTCCGTGTACAAAGATAGATTAGATGTTCATTTCAACGTTGTTTCACAGCTTTGAAATGATTATCTATTCTATTACAGTGTACTCGGAGAACAGCGGGGAGGTGCTGCCGAAATTTACTTGAAACGGTTGAAAGCACAAGTGATGGGCGTTCGCTCTATACATTCTTAATGGGATAGAAGCCTACCCCCGACAGCCGGAACACATACATACAAACTCATAATCAGAGAGCGACTCGAGATGTTCGGGTTAAAACCAATATATGATAATATGAAACCTTCATATTCCCATCGATACCCATATATGAAACTAATTAAAAGCGCCACTTAGTCCCCGTCTATCGGTCAACATAACGTGCGATAATTTATTCTTTTCAACGACAAACGCACACACAAAGCATATACATGGATTTTCTCCTTTGTCAGTAACTATCCCGTTCTTATATTTCTCAATATAGTCAGCATAACCTACAATTTATATGTTATTCAGTCTAACATGGCCCATGAGTACGTCAGAGTTAAGGACTAGATGTATGTGGATTGGAAACAACGTATGCAACCTAAGTTTGTCGCAGGGGTTGCTGCTTTCCTTGAATTTGCACGAGCACATAATAAGATCATAATAGAGAAGATTCTCTGTCCGTGCGATAGATGTGGCAATAAGTACTGGCAGAAGGTAGAATTGGCAGAGCTTCATATTGTAAAACATGGGTTTACTAGACTTTATTCAATTTGGAAATATCACGGGGAAGGAGAAGAATGCAGTACTGCGGTAGAAGAAGGAGAACACGATAATGCGGCAGGAGAAGAAGAAGAATTCGGTAATACGGCAGGATACGGAAATTTATTTCCATCAGAAGAAATGGAGGATATGGTAGAGGCTGCCCTAGGTGAATCTATTCGTACCGAAGATGACATTCCTTCCGGTCAAGGACCGCGTGCGGATAAATATGAAAATTTCATGAATGATGCTAGGAAACCAATTTATGAGAATGCGAAGTATTCCACCCTCTCATGGTTCGTCCAACTTTTCCAAATTAAGTGCCTAAATGGATGGAGCAACAAGTCATTCACAATGCTTCTTTCGTTCTTGAAAGATTCTATGCCTCCGGGAAATAATGTGCCCGAAAGCTGGTACGAAGCCCAGAAAATGATGTCTGATTTGGGTCTAAAGTGCGAGAAGATTCAAGCATGTCCTAAAAATTGCGTGTTGTACCGGAAAGAGAATTCAGATTTGAAAGAGTGTCCAACATGCGGAGAGGCCAGGTATAAGCCGAAAGATTCTGATAAGAAGCCTGATATACCTGTGAAGATAGCACGATATTTTCCCATAACACAGAGGCTACAGAGGCTATTCAGGTGCAAGAAAACAGCCGAGGCAATGATTTGGCATCATCGTGCTCCTCCAAGCGAAAATGGAAAAATGAGCCATCCAAGAGATTCACCGGCATGGAAGGATTTCGATAGGAGGCACACAATATTCAGTAGCGATCCCCGCAATGTCCGGCTCGGACTGGCTGCCGATGGCTTCTGCCCATTCAACTATATGGCTGAAAGTCACAGTACATGACCCGTTGTAATGATAATTTATAATCTGTCGCCTTGGTTGGCTATGGACCAATTATACTTTATGATGCCTCTTCTTATCGACGGACCAAACTCACCGGGGAACAATATCGACGTCTATCTCCGACCTCTGATTGAGGAGCTGAAAACTTTGTTTATTGATGGTGTAGAGACATATGATTCAAACACAAATACAACCTTCATACTGCGTGCGGCTTTAATGTGGACAATTAATGACTTTCCTGCATATGGAATGCTTTCAGGTTGGTCCGTACATGGTCACAAAGCATGTCCTCATTGCCATGAACACACAACATCAAAATTTTTGAATTTTAGCAGGAAGGTTTGTTATTGCGGCCATCGACGTTTTCTTCCTCCAGACCACCCCTACAGGTTAGACACGGTTCACTTTGATGGTCATCAGGAGCTTCTTGGGCCTCCATCCCCATTGTCCGGAGAGGACGTGACTGCTAAATGGGATGGTTACAATAACGTGACCTTCGGGATGGATCCGACGAGACAGGTCAAACCACAATATTGGAACAAGTTAAGCATTTTCTTCGAGCTCCGTACTGGTCTACAAATTCAGTGCGTCATTGTCTGGACGTCATGCATATAGAGAAGGGAGTATCAGAGCACATACTTAACTTGCTTCTGTGTAAAGACGGGAAATCGAAAGACAACATGAATGCCCGGATGGATCTACAAGAGTGGGGAATAAGAAGTGAACTGCACCCTAAACCGGTAGCGGGTAAACCGGGCAAGTTTGTACTTCCCAATGCCGCTTATCATATGTCACAACCGGAGAAGAAAAGATTCCTGCAGGTGTTGCATGATTTGAAAGTCCCCACAGGTTTCTCAGGATCATTCAGCAAGAAAATAAAAATTGTGAAGGGCAAGATCGATGGGCTGAAAAGTCATGACCACCATGTTATCGTGGAGCACCTTCTTCCATTAGCCCTCAGGACTTCTCTCCCCGACTCGGTTGGTCTAGTAATCAACGACCTATGTTGTTTTTTCAGGGAGTTGTGTGCTAAAACGCTGGAGGTTGCGACGCTGGATAAACTAGAAAATTCTATTGCGTTGATACTTTGCAAGTTTGAGCGTATTTTCCCACCGTCATTCTTCGATATCATAATACACTTGACGGTTCATCTTGCAACTGAGGCGAAGTTAGCCGGACCGGTACAATATCGATGGATGTATCCCGTCGAGAGGTACGTGTAATTTTTCGTTTCGCGCAATTTATAAATTTATTTGTGTCATGTATGCCCGTGTTTATTTATTCAACATATTCTCATTAGGTACCTTTACACTCTTAAGAAGTATATACGCAATAAAAATCGACCAGAGGGTTCTATCATGCAAGGTTATCTTCTTGATGAAGCAACCACATTTTGTTCCCGCTATCTGGACGAGAACATTGAGACAAGGCTTAACCGACCTCGAAGAATTCAAGACGGGCCATATGGTAAAGCCGAGTATAAGAGGGTAGACACTATGTTTATCAACAAGATATACCGGTTTATCTTGCTTAATTGCGAATGTCTTGAACAAATTAGAGAGTAAGTTCTTTTGGATTAATTGTTATATCTGTGTTTGTGTGTGTATGAAATGACATAATATTAATGTCACAATTATTTGTCGAAAACAGAACTCATTTTAACGAGGTACGTGAGGGGCATCCTGATTGGAACGAAGAGCGTTTGGAAAAATACCATCAGGATAATTTTTGTGATTGGGCCACAGAGCATGTAAGTTACTCGAATTACATTTTATTGCTATCAGTTTTAATCTAAACTTGTATCGTTATGTATTTATCGTAAAATTTGTTTTGTTAGATCCACGATCCGAACTTGTCTGCATCATTTGAGAGTGATTCAAGATGTTTAGCTCAATTTCCTAGTATGGAGGTTGCACATTACAAAGGATTTGGTGTCCTTGGATACAAATTCGAAATTAAGGACATAGAAACATCTAGAATCACTCAGAATAGTGGTATTGCGACGGTAGGATCGGACGGTGTGATTTACTATGGGTACTTAAATTGTATACTCGGCATCCACTATCCCGGACGATCAGAACCCTTTTATATATTCCACTGTACTTGGTACGATCCGCGAACCGATACAGACAGGTGGAGAAGCAGTCTTGGGACTTGGAAAGATGAATATGGATTGACCAGTGTGAACACACTTCGATTTTACGGTCAAGACGATCCGTTTATCTTTCCGAACCAAGCGTTCCAAGTATACTACTCACAGTGTTTGAAGCATCCGGGGTGGAGTGTTGTATGCCGATGGAAACCTAGAGATGTCTACGATGTCCCAGAATACGAGGACAGCGATGAGGACGAAGAAGAGAGAAGGCTTAAAGTGCTCCGACCGTCTGTTTCGAAGGACGGGTTGTCTTCGACCGATCATGAAGTTACGTGGGTTAGAAATGACATCGACGATGAAATCCAAGTAGATATGTATGATGCGCCCACGAAACGAAAAAGGTTATCAGTAATGTTATATTATTACTTCACATTTTACGCTCTAGATCATATATAGTCAATACTTTTAATGATTGTCTAATGCGTCCACGAACCGTTTATCTAGATTGGATGACGATGTCGGGAGCAGCGAGGGGCGGCAGGAGCTCCAGCCGCGGCAGAGGCAGAGGCAGAGCGGTTCTGCCGCCCGGAGAGCTCCGTAGGGAGCTTCAGAGGGCCGGTCTTGCACCCAGATCGGAGACCCCTTCGGATGCCTCCTTCCGTGTGGATTTTGCCACACCTCCAGGTATACTGCACGCATATCCATTTTCAATTTAATATTACAGATATTCATGCCTGTTTATGTCAAAATTACTTATATTGTCAATGTTTGATTGTCTAGTTGTTGGTCCTGCGTCCACATCTGGGACAGAGGCCACCCCCGCTCCTCCAGGTATGTTTATATATCATATAGTGTATGTATATTGATTTAGAATGCTATATCATAAATATACACATTCCTTTTGCTCTTACTTAGCAATTTTTATTATTGTCTAGCTGTAGGTGGTGACACCACCGCACCTGCGGGTATGTTTATATGTCCTATAGTGCATGCATATTGATTTAGAACGTTATATTATTGATCTACACATTCTTTTTGCAATTACTTATCAAATCTATTTTTAATTGTCTAGTTGTTGGTCCTGCGTCCACATCTGGGACAGAGGCCACCCCCGCTCCTCCAGGTATGTTCATATATCATATAGTGTATGTATATTGATTTAGAATGCTATATCATAAATATACACATTCCTTTTGCTCTTACTTAGCAATTTTTATTATTGTCTAGCTATAGGTGGTGACACCACCGCACCTGCGGGTATGTTTATATGTCCTATAGTTCATGCATATTGATTTAGAACGTTATATTATTGATCTACACATTCTTTTTGCAATTACTTATAAAATCTATTTTTAATTGTCTAATTATAGGTGGTGCGTCCACACCTTCCACAGGGGCCACTCCTGCCGCTTCCGTACCCTCCGCATCGTCTGCAGGTTAGTATGAATAAATTTAAAATATTTATTTATTTTACATATGCTCTATAGAATAAATATGAACTTCATGGAGATTTAGCGTCGATGTTTATTTTATAGTTGGAGGGGATGCGTCCGGGTCCGGGACCCCGGTTGTTCCTCACCGGAGGAACTATCGTCCCGCTCGTGCTGCTGCTCGGGCCCAGGCTCGTGCGTTATTCACCGGAGGTATATATCACACTTGAATTTTTGTTTAACCTTGATTTCTTAATACAACTTTGTATTATTATTGATTGTCTTGATATTTCGTGCAGACGCAGGGCCTCTCCATCCCCAGAGGGGGACTCGAGGCCCGAATCAGTCCCATAGGCTGAGGCCTAATAGAGCTAGGGGGGAGGCAGCATTCCCCCTATTTTTTACCCTTGACTATCGCTATACCGGTCCTCATGCCGAGAGGTTCGGCCGGTATTTGGGGGACGAGAGCCGGATCGTGAAGAACTATCCACTTCACGTTGAGTGGGGCGAGCAGCACCAGCGCTCATTCGCCCTCTTCTTTGAACAGGCTCGGGTATGTATTAATATATATTTTCATTTGATCTATCCAATATATTTATTATTAACACTTGCAATCTAATAACAATGTTTTTTTTTGTATTTTCAGTTGGATTACGATTTTCAGCCTGTAGCCGACCCTGATCACTCGGGGAGGGTGCTCGACCTTCATGCTCTGTACAATGGCCTGATGAAGAACATGCAGGCCAAGGTCCGATACAACAGGAATGAGCTGAAGGCCGACTGCTACTCCCTGTGGATAGCGACCCCCGAGGCAGAGAGAGCGGCCCTCCTATCTACTCCGGCGTTTGCGAGAGTCGACGTAGAGACATGGCCTCTATTGTGCGCTTATTTCGACTCCGAACGCAAACAAGTATGTATTTTAAATTTAATTCATTATTTATGATATAATTTATTTCTTTGTGTTTCTTAATTAGAAAACTAAATGTTAATGCATTGTGCAGAAACAGGCCGCTCAGAATACGGAGAACAGGAAGTCGGCGAAGAGGGGTCGCCCCACTTACACAGGTGGCTCGAGGAACATTACTCGAGCCATGGAGTTATCGGTAAATTAAGTGTTATTCTCTAATATTCTGCAATATTAAGAGTTATTCTCTAATATTTCTAATATTAAGAGTTACTTTCTAATATTGCAGACATCTCGGACCGTGGCGTCAGGTGGTACACCGAGCGTGCTGTCCGCATATCTTGCCGTCCACGGCACCTCGACAGATCCCGCCACGGGCGAGCTTCGATGTCCCGACGTCGCTACCCAGGAGTACTGCGTAAGTGTTAATATTTTTTCTACCCAAATTTGAAATTTTAGTTTTGGAAGGTTCAAGTTTAAATTTTATACTTATACTTTACTGCTTAATGTGGGTGTAGGAGCGGGTGGTTGAGCAGGCCCAGGCCTCGGGGATCGATTTTACCGGACAGAACGATCCGAGGCTGCTGACCCCAGTTCTGGACGCCGCACACGGAGGGCACCACGGAGGTTGGGAGAGAGGCCGGGGATTGGGCCCTAGCAGGGCCCATATGAGGTTGGACTCCACCCCGGCGGTTACTTCCTCCGTCTCCAGTGGCCGGCATGTCCATCAGGAACTGGATAGCTTGAGGGCCACCGTTCAGGAGTTGAAGGAGATGCTGGTATGTATACTACTTTATAGTAAAATATCATTTCTTATTATATACATATCAACATATCCATAATTAGTACGTAGGTTGAGCTTATTTGGTTTTAGACTTAAGTCTGATTAATCATACATACATATGTAATTAAAATAAACAACGCTTTTCCAAACTAGATATCCAAACAGGGTTTCGAAATAACTTAATAATGAAACGAATTCGAATAATACACAGTTCTTAGACGCTTCTTACACACGTTATGTCCAGACGCGACAGGGTAGATCGGCCGAGCCTCCACATGCATCTCCTTCGGCTGCGGCTCCGCAAGCCACTACATCGGTTGCGGTTCCGCAGACAGCTCCTGTAGCTCCACCGCCCACTCAGACTCCCGCAGCCGCGGCTCCGCAAGCGACTACCTCGACGGCGGCTGCGCAGACCACATCGCCAGCTCCACATGACGCTCAAACTCCCTTATATGCAGCATTGGAGAGTGTATTTACCGAGGAGCAGGCGCGCGTTATTCGAACGTTATTCGGAGGTGGAGCTGGACCGAACTAGGGTAGCTTTTTGGTTCTTATTTTTTGAAACATGTATTTATTTATATCACATTGTACTACATTTTGAAACGATATTGATATTGGTTTGTATTTATATCATATTCAGTTTTTGGGTTTCTTTTGTATATTATATATATGCGTGAGATGTGATTATGAATACTGCAATATATGATTTGATTGATGTATATAGTATTGTGCACAGGGCGGCAAAAAATCTGGTAGCCCATTTTTTAAAAAAAAACACAGACAATATGTACCTACGGATTAAGCCGCAGGTACATATGTTGCCCCTACGGATATATCCGTAGGGGCAAACTATCAGGAAACCTGATATTTTCCCACCTGATATCAGCGCAGGGTGTTGGGGTTGTCCCTACGGATATGTCCGTAGGGGCCAGTGGTTATCCCCTACGAATTTATCCGTAGGGGAAAATATCAGGTTTCCTGATATTTTCCCACCTGATATCAGGCTAGGGTGTTGGGATAAGCCCCTACGGACATAACCGTAGGAACTACTGTATATCCCCTACGGATATATCCGTAGGGATATAAAGGGGACCTACGGGTATATCCGTAGGTATATACAATATATTCAAAAAAAAAAATTACATTTATGATTTTATTACCCCTACGGGGTACTCCGTAGGGGCTATAACACCTACTGATATATCCGTAGGGGCTTAAATTTGTCCGTAGGGGCACGTTCAGGGCCTCAACTTGCACTTGCGGCCTTTGCACCTACGGGGTCTTTTTTCGCCCCTACGTATATATCCGTAGGGGCAGTGGGTTGCCCCTACCGATAAATCCGTAGGGGCAACCCTTATTTGTAGTAGTGATAGCTAGTCAATGTAAGGACGTTGTCCCCTACAGATGACCCGTCAGCTAACCTCGCTTGAATTAATTCGTTCGAGGTTTCATATCTAGTGATATGAGATTGCTCTCCATATGAATCTTTGTTATGGAGAAAGATGGAAAATAAGTTCATCTTCTCGTGCTGCTTCTGGTCTACACCAACTACTGAAGCAAACACGAGGCACTTAGCTTTCGCTTTATCTTTTTCCATTGTCTGACGGATATCCATATCCGCGACAGTGGAAACTAGACCTGGGACGGCGGGATCTTGAGTAGTAATAGGGTGGTCCAGCTTGTCATAGGCAATGGACATCTGGACAGACTTTTGCCAGTCATATAAGTCAGATTCAGTCAATTTATTATCTAGATATAACCTATGTGTGGTCACAAGGTCGCTGCAATTTAAGAGAGAGAGAAGAAAACACTTTAGTATGATGCTGTTACAAGCTTAGATTGGTTTTAATTTATCTAAACAGGATGGCTCCCACTGTTTCTCGAATCCTTCCTCAAACCATAAAAGAAGAATTAGCCAGGACTATTCTCACCGTACAATACTTGCTTAACCGTTCAGCCAGGCTAGTGTCGATACTTCGAGGGAGGTTTTCCAACGCTTTCGCGAAGTTCCTTAATTAAATAACCTCTTTTCTCTGGGGGCGTAGCCCCGCTGACACCTTTCTTGACACCTACTTGGTTTATAGCATTGATCGTTAAGTGACGAATCTCCTGATAAGTAGTATATACTCTCAGTAGGATCGGGATCCAAAATATCATCGTATGATAATGTTGAAGGAATCCTACCTTTAGGGTTTCTAGGCACGCACACAAGGGTCTACGAGGCATCAACCATGCTCGATTAAAAATTTAGCCGTGCCGAACAACCCGAATACGGAACTTTAAACTAGAGATTAGGCGAAAACAAGCATGCTAAACACTTTAACACTAAGTGAGAGGGATTACAACCTTTGTAGATCCGGTCCTTCACTTCATATGCTCCGTGTTGTGGTCCCTTCGCTGCGATCATCGGGATCCGGACTCTCGAGAGGTTCCACGAAGAGAAAGACGCAACCTTTGCTTCTAATCTTCGATACTAAGATGATCTACCTTGAAGTTTCTTTAACACAAGCTAACACTCATGAAATGATGTGAACACCCTCATCTAAATGGCAAAGGAAGATGAGAATGATGATGTAGGATTTTTGCTCTCTTTATTTATCTTTTTCTCATATTTATTCATCACTTTGGAAAAATCTAGCAAGCTTTTTCATGAAAGAATGAAGGAAGAAGAAGATGAACATGATAAGAATCCTTTTGTGATGAATAGGAAAAGGATTAATATGAAGAATAATGCAACCATGGTTGACTTAACCATTGTAGAGAATTGACTAAGGTTAGGGTTTGGGTTGGGTTAAAGCATGACTCACTTGAAAATATCTTTATCATGACAAAAAGAAAAGCTTCTAGAAACATCTAGAAAGCTTAACCCTAATCCAAACCCTAATCATGTTTAAACTCCACTAAACAAGTTGCATTAGTTATCATATCATGTTACAATATTATATATCACATATATAATATTTATCGTAACAAAATAAAATAATACATTTAGCATATATCGCATATATATCAATGTATTACCCGAGTGAGAAAAAGAATCTTTTAGTGAGCAAATATTAGTTAATGCAATTTAATATATCATATATATTATTATACATTAAATTATCGAATCAACACTTGATCCGACAATCCGGCTATATCGCATATAACCGGCTAATATATATCTGTACCGATTCATCGAATCAACACTTGATCCGATGACCCGGCTGATATCAAATATCGCGAGAATAGAATACGGTATCACATATCGCATTATCCTCGGTCCCGCACATATCACATATGTGTGTCACGTCCCGAAAGTACGGAACATGACCGGCACTTAAACTACGAAACGTCTCGAGGCATACGTAATCTAAGTAAGCCGAAAACCCAGAAATCCAAACCAAGAAAAGTAGTAGAGTGAAGGAAAACCAATTCAAATCAAGTAGTTTTAAAAGTATAAGCCGAATTATGCGTTTTTTAAAAACATCAAATATTTACTGAAAATTTCGGCAGAGTCTCCTTTGTAAATACTGGCCCCCAAACGGGATACAACATGAATAGTATACGAAATCAATAAAAAGGCATCCCCAAGCGGGAGCTAGCTCTTCGTCAATCGATGGTCACAACCACACAAGCAATATAATATACAACGCCAACAGCGAGGATCAAAACCCAAAAGGAAACTCAAAACCACCAGAAATATAACGAGCGACTCTAAGGTCGAAAGAATAAACAACACTGGTCTCTATCTCAATAAATACATGTTTGGTTGATGGAATTTACTAGATACAACGGAATAATATTATACAAGGTAATATGATGGGTACGATACAAGAAAAACCCACCTACTAGCAAGTCACCCGAATGAAACTGAGCCCGCAAAGCCGTAATTGAACCTGTACGGCAAAACCTGCAAGAAACTGGGGCACAACGGGGGTGAGTTGCCAACTCGTGAATAGAAAAACATCTACGCACAGAAATCGCATAAATAACGCAATCCTAGGTCAATGATCATAATATATCCTCAAAAATGTATATAACATGCAGCCTATAACAATGGCTAGGGTAGTATCTAACCCGAGTGTAAACTCATGTGCCCGTGTCAGTGCCTCAGGTAGCAATATATCATATGAATGAGGTATGCATGCATGAAAACAGAATACATGTAAATGAAGAAACTGTTTTCATAAATTAGTGAGCTTTCCTTCGTATTTTTAAACTGAGGTATCATAAATGAAATCAGTATCAACAGTGTCTAGCATCGACACAAAACATAAATCTTACTGTCTCAAAATATCAATGTCTCAATCTCAATATCTAGGGCGTCGTCAGTCCAGACCGGCCCCTACCATCCATCTCAAGACTACGACGGTATCCTCCGGATATCCGACGCGTCGGGTAATATCACCGGTCGGTAGTGCTCCCCTGCCGGGCTCAACGTCAACACCACATTCCTCTTGCCCCGGGGTACCGCACCGGGCCCACCATGTACCCGTGACGGTTCCTCCACTCCTCGACACGGATCTCGAAAACCACAGCAAACTCATGGTGGACGACACTTTACATCACTAGAAAACCGCAACATTTTATATTTTAAAAGATCATAAGTTGTAAATTTTTGCGGCTTTCCCCGAAATCCAGAAATATCATAAATCTCAAAAAAATCATCATAAGTGCATATGTCAATGATAATGAATGCATATGGTATCAATAACCAAGTTGCAATGTATGATTAATAAACTAGGCATGTAAGGCAGGTACACTAATATCATATCAAACTACTAACTAACAAGCTAAGTCAAGCAAATATATTCTCTAAAGTGTACGTGACATGGCAATTACCGATGAAGATGTGTGTGAGCCGGCAAGTAAGTGTACGTGGTACATACGCATCATCGGTAATAGTGCTGGTGTCCTAACAGCATGATATCAATAATGTAGTACGAAACATAATATAAGCATGCGATGCGAAGCGAACCACAATAATGAGCGGGAGCTGAATACAAGACGCAACTGTAACTAACCTGCATTAATCTAATATAAATCCTACAAATAGTGCCTTTTGAAATAACACGAATCATGGGGTTTTGAAAATAGGGGCTACGGTGTTTTTTATGAAAAGATACGTCTTTTGAAATATCCGTAGGATCCCTTGGGCTGTCTTTTAAAATACCCACGATTCGTTAGTTTTTGAAATAGGTAAGAATCGAATCTAATCTAACAACTAAACTAAACTAAAGGGCTAAGCTAACAAGCTGGACTACAGGTAAGGAAACCGCCTAACATCTGAGTCGATCCATATACATACCTGTATATATATTAGTCGGTGATCCCGCCTCAATAATATCATATCCGATACCATATCTACAATCAGACATCCCAAGTCAAGAGTGCGGATCGATCATCAAGATATAGCTCGTACGTAAATCCGTCGTACGGCATCCCCAAATCTGGATACGGGTCAATATCATACTCATCACACTGTTCATCTGGTATCCTCTTTATCAAGATCATCATCTGGGGTACTGACCTACGTCTAGTACACTACTAAAATCACTATTCACATGGCATCGTCATCCAAAGATCCGCTATAACATCAGGACGTATCTCAAGTACGAATCCTGCCATATCACCGATTTCACGACCTCAACTCAAATCTCATCGACTCATCTCAATCCTAAATATCATCCGCAAATCCAGTATATGAACACCTAGTCCCATACCCAGGTGAACACATAACACATATCCCCATATACGCACAGGTAAAACATAGATGTATGCATGTGTATGTGTGCGTGTGTACGTGTAACAACTACTCTAGGGTTTCGCAACTAACACTAAACTAATCCATGAACACCTAGAATCTACCTTTATCATCAAGTCTCATATCAACATAATATATATAATCAAAATATATGTGTGTATACGTATTCGTATACATCACCACGAACTGCGGGGGTGTTATACGCCATCCACCCGACTTCTCCCCGTAGATCTAAATCTACTCACCTGGTCCTCGCTCGCCGGTGCCGACGTCGCCACGAGCTTGCTTGTCGTCTCGAAGTCCACATGGGGTACCTACATATCATAACGCACCGTATAACATTAAAACCAAATTCGAAATCAAAACGGCAGACGAAAATCAAATCGACACGCGCATCACGCATAGGTCAAAACCTGTCGCCTACGCATGCAAGAATAGCCAAACCAACCCTCGATGTCGATGTACAAACGTTAAACCATCGAGAAAAACCCAAACACTCTCATTTGCGCATTCACGAACATTAATTATAATATAAAATAGGTTAAAATTCACAAAAACCCCCAAATTCACCTTAAAAGTCATTTTTCCGAAAATCTAGCAAGCAAAAATTACCCGTTTTAGTATAAAACTCGACGTTTAAACAAATCTAGAGGCCATAATACTTATTAAATATCTTAAATAAGTCATAAAAACAATTTCCATAATTTAATCTCAATAAATTTCATTAACCCCAAAATTCTAGTTTACACTATACCCAAATTTTAACAATTTATAGCAAAAATGCACAAATAACAATTTAGCTAGGATTTTCATGAACTAAAGGCACTAAACCACTCAATATAATATTTATAATGATATGAAACCTTAATTTGAATTTTATCTCACAAAAATATAATTATTTTAAAAACCTAGTTTACAACTTATATAAATATCACATTTTAAATCAACAAAAATGCAAACTAGCAACTTAATTTGATTTAGCATAACACTAATATGTCAAATACATCACACAACCATAATCTCACAACACAAAACCCTAATTATATTTTCACAAACCCTAATCTAAATCTTCTCTTGCAAACCCACATCTTTCAATTAAGCCAAAAATTAGCACCTAATAAGCTTCATTAAGGAATTAAACCAACAATTGAACAATGGGTCAAAAGTTATACCTCACAACCATGAATCAAACTTGAAATCTAGACCTCCAATTTGAAATCCTTGCACCAAGATCCATGCTAAAGAAGACGAGGGAAAATGGGTAGGAGTCGGATTTGGATTTTAGCTTGATTTTTGATGGAATTTGGACATTTTTTTGAGGGAAAATGAGATGGGGTTTTGGGGGGAAATTCTGGACAGCAAGAAGTGGGGGGCTCGGCTGCATGTATGGGGAAAGAGGAGAGAGAGGGAGGTGAGGAAAAAGATATCTAGTCAACCTAGTCAAAGTCCACTCTCATTTCTACATTTCCTTTTTCTTTTCTTTTCTTTTCCTTTGAAATTCAAGTGGGGAAAAAGATGGGGGCTGCTGAATTCAGCCAAGGGGAGAACTGAATGGGGGTGTATGGGTGTGGGTACGGGTGTGGGGTGATGAAAAATGATAAATACAATACCCCAAACATCCATTTACGCTAAAAAAAAGCCTTTTTTCTTCAATAATTTCTAAACCGTTTTGGCAAATGATTTCGTTCCAAAAACCACATGATAAAATTTTATTTAATGTTTTATGATGCACAAAATTTGTTTCAACTCATTCCAATTTGTAATTTTCCCTAATTAAATGTATTAGTGACGGCTTAAAATAATAATAAAATAATATTTTTTCAGAAAATTTGAAATTTCACCAGCGGCTCAATAAACACCAAATAATAGCAATTACATAGCTAGAATATGTATATTTAATTTTTATAATAAAATATTTATATTTTGACTTTTTACAGAAAACCCCCTTATTTTACCGATTTTTCGAAATTTCACCGAAACGATTTTCAAAACGTTACAATGTGCCCCTACTCCGTTTTGCCTGAGTTAAGAAACCTCTGTGTAGGACTCTAAAGAATCGTCAATACGCCGGCAGTAGGTGATGATCATATCAAACACCCACAAGCTGCAAGCGGTCAGCTAAACGTAACAGCTACCCAGGTATTGAGCGCTCAGAAGATCAACAAGCAAGCCTGTACATTCTCCTGTGAATCCAAACAGTAACACTCCCATACAGTCCGGTCTCGTCGTCTGATATGTTGCATATCTCGCCTAGGGGTGGTAAACGTCAGACCCCAGTAGCTTGATAAGTCGTGTCGATTTGAGGTCTATAACAGTTCGAGAAACTACTGATAACACTTACCAGTAAATCTCAGCAACCCTGGCCAGGGATTTCCGGTTATAGCCAATCGAACACAGCACAACATCAACTCCCTATACCGGGAGAGACGAATCCCCTCCTATCGCTCATTGCCTCCATGTGATTCGGGACTGTACCCAAAAGCCACCTTTTTGCACGCCCTCTTGGACGTGGTATGATGGAAATCAAAGCACAGTGGGAATCACACAAGACTCTATGACGATCTCGGGTCAACAGACTACTCCGTACCAGTGTCACCGGAGAACTGCCATCTGACGTATGGTATAATACCATCTGGGAGTTCTCGGCGAGTCCGTCCAGTGTACCCAGTCTTCACTGAGCACCCGTACACCATCCTTGATGTCAAACACCGATGGATATGGGATCATCCATCGCCCATCATATGGGTCAAGATGCGTATACGCTAGTCTACTCTGGTGCATCGATGCCCTGTCTCGATACACCCACGACTAGGAACAGTTATAGGATGTACTCGTCGACTACCGTGGCCCCACTAGTATGATCTCATCATAGTCCCAGTAGTCGAGTACATATCCTAAGGGCTTTATCAACACGTAATATAGAGACAATCAGAGTACATATTAAGATAAAGTACAACCAGATAGCATACTATCATGTCGAGCAAGAAAGTCCTCCCTATATATGTCCAAGCATCCACTACAATATACATCGTATGTACAGTAATGGCCTCTAGGGCATACATATAACTAACACTACCAACATTCATCAAACTCCAAAATGGTATGCTCTTTCTGCAAATTTCAGTTTCCTTAGAAATTCCCGATATGGATTTTTGCCCCATGCTCTTATGACCTTGACGAAGGCCAACATATCATAAGTCACATGTCAAGTTCTACCCGTCATTATCCAGGTTAATTTGAACCCACCCGTGCATACCCTTGACGAAGGCCAAAATAGTAGTACGACTGTCCCAAACCAACGCATCTATCTATGCTACAGATAAATATCCAGCAGCTACCAATCACTATGTCTTGGCGAAGGTCAAAATACATAGCTTGAATACTACTGAATATTTAACTGAAATGACGGAGGGCTACGACTGGTTTTGGCAAAAACCGTGAACATAGTGAACTTGATATAATCGAAGGAACCTGATACTTTTTAAAAGGAGTGGTTAAAACTCCGCAATTAAAAAATCCGATCTTTTAAAATAACCGAGTGGTTTCTTTTAAATTTGTTCCAACGATTAAACTATGGTTTATTTTCTTTGCATTATAATAATGCGTCCCATCTTTTAATCTTATCATTGCAGAAAACAATGAAAATACCACGTCCTCTTATGCCATCCGCATTCGCCACGAGGTCCCGTCATCACCCGTTAGGTTACTTAACTAACGACAGAGCGGGGGCTGGGCTAGCGCGGGTGTAAAACATAAGTGACGTCTAATAGCTATTTATATATAGATATTGTACATTCGTCAGACGCAATAATAAGCATTCCAGATCACAGATAAACTTTATTAGATATGCAAGCAATCCGCATTTCTTTTGAGTCTGCAAGGAAAGACGGATTACATAGTTGTGATGAATAGCCATTACCCCACCGTAGACCCCTACGGGTACGGCAAACTACCCGCCAAGTACCAGAAGTGAAGCGGTTTGCCTCAACACTTCAAAATACCCGGTAGTTTGTGCACCCCACCTTAGGTCTATCCTAGGAGCAAAAAACAGTAAAAAGAAATAATACAACGGTGGCTACAACCGCAACCTGGATGTGCCCCGCAAAATAATATTACAACTTATTACCGTTACATCGAATGAATTAATACAATAACCCATCACATAACCCGGCTAATCATCACAACAGTCCAATACAGTTTATATACACAAACAGTTAAAAATAACACCACAGATATGTGCAACCCCCTGCCAACCGGCATACTAGCAGTTAGGGGAGGTTTACGAACACATAAAACATTACAGATAAAGAACCAATTAGCAAATAGTTTAGAACATCGATCGATAACCTTGATCCGTGTCTACCCCAAAAATCAAATCAGCACAGAGGCAACCTGGGTAGAAACAGAACATACAAGAAAACAGAAAACCAAAAAATATGAATTACTGTGAAACTCCGAGTCAACTCGGCGTTGACTTGGCGGCGGAACCGCGGCAGAAGCTTTCTATTGCCGCGGTTCCGCGGCCGTTTTGCCGAGTTAAAAGCTCGTATTTTCCCAGTATTCATACAATTCCCTGCTGTGAATTTTAAGGTATGTCAAATTACCTTTCAGACAGATTTAAAATTAACAGCAACTAAGGATTTTGGTTTTTCGTAATTCGTATTTTCCGTCGATCGAACTTCTAATCAGTTGCTAACAAACTAGTAATGGTTTAGTTGGCTCTGATACCACTGTAAGTCCATGTCACGCACCCCACGAACTTGCGGGGAGGCGGAATATATGAAAAACGATAATCAAAGCTTCGTAACATGGACTTGAGCGCATGAATCGTAATCTAAACCATTGCTAATGTTATACTAGAGGTTTAACTACTCGGTACCGGAGTTATACCTCACGTTACATGTCCTTCGGGTCTTCATCGCTGTCCTCCACTCCTCGTAGGCTCCTTGGAACATCGGCAACTTCACGGCCTCCTCGAATCAAAGACGATCCACCCGAAAGCTCCTACGCCAAGCTTAATCTCAAACTTGAGATAACGAGGTTGCTTAAAGTGCTAATCTAAGCTACCTAGAGGATATAGAGTGAGGTTATGGATGTTTTAGTCTAGCTAACCCTTGATCTCAACACATGAGAGGTTAGGGTTAGGGTTTGAAGAGAGAGTGAGCTTGAGGAGAGAGAAGGTGAAGATGAGAATGAAATGAGATAATGATGTATCATATTATTTATGAAGCATTATTTATTTATCAAATAAACATATAAATGATTAATCAACCATGCTTCATAAATATCTATGTGTGATTCATCTCCATGAGTCATTAAGCATTTATGATGCATTAATGACTTGGATGAATCACACAAATGAGTCACTAATCTCATTTAATGCAATGCCACCTTACCCCCTTAGTCACCACTCTTCTAGAAGGTTCCCGACAAATTACGAGAACGCCCCTACGATCCGTGAAAACACGGAAAAACTTTAGACTGTATAAATCCAATAACCCGATACTAGAATCTGGCTTAAACCAAAGCCGACTAGAAAAAACTGTCCGAACGTCGTACGTGCGTAAACGTACGTACGCGTTCGAACCCTTGTCGTAAAACCGTACGACCTATATATCGTTTCGCCTGGAGCAGGGAAACTCTCTGTGTGGGACTCTAAAGACTCGACACTACGCAGGCAGTGGGTTTAACCACAGACCGCAAGTGGCACTAGCTGTACGTAACGGTCCCCAGGTAGATGTCGATAAGAAGGCCGATGATGAAACTCATCCGAACTCCCACTGAGCCTGATGTGACAATCTCCGTACAGTCCGGTCTGTTTGTCTAAGACTATCGCATATCAAGCCTAGGGGGCGGCAAGCGTCAGTCCCCTAATAGCCGTATAAGTCGTGTCGGAGCGAAGCCCATTACACCCTGAGAAGCTACTGGAACCTACCAGTATATCTCGCTTGCCCTGGCCAGGGACTTTGCGTAATGGCTCTCTGACACAGTGCGATATCATCTCCCAATACCGGGAGAGACGAATCCTATCTAACCGCCACTGCCTCCAAGTGCTCGGGACTGCACCCAACTGCTACCTATTTGCACGACTCCTTTGAGCCGTGGTAGGGTAGCAATCTAAGAACAGTGGGACACACTCGAGGCGAAGTAGCAGTGTCAAGTCTGCGGACTATGCTGTACTCATGTCACCTGGGAACTGTTAACTGACGGTGGGTATAGTACCAACCAACAGTTCCCCTACGAGTCCTGTCCGGTGTACCCGTAACCTAACGAGCACCTGTGTACTATCTCCAGTACGACGTACTGATGATAATGGGACAGACCATCTCCCCAACTGGGATGAGTAGCGTACACACTAGTCTACTCTGGAGTATCGATGCCCTGTCTCGATAATCCTACGACTAGGGACAAGTATAGGATGTTGCTTATAGACTACCCAGCCCTCACTAGTGTGACTGCCATCACAACGCTGGTAATCAAGCAAAGAACCTATGGACTCTACTAATATGTATAAGTGATACGTCACAAGAAACATACGCACATATTAAAGTAGATTCAAACCAAGTAGCATACTACCATTTTTAGCAAGACTGTATATACAAATGTGAATATCCCAAGCTTCCATTAAGTAATATACAATCTAGTATCATACAATAATGGCCCCTAGGGCATATACACTAACACTCAGCGCCGAGCGCACCACGTGTCACTCACGAGTGCACCACTCAACAGTTAGCGCTTTGCGCTCTTGAACTAGCGCACTGCGCTAATGGAATGGCGCTCAGCGCCAAGTGCACTACATGTCACTCACGTGTGCGCCACTGAACTAATAGCGCTTTGCGCTTATAAATTAGCGCAATGCGCTCATTGATTGGCGCTCAGCGCCAAGCGCACCACATGTCCCTCATGTGTGCGCTACTCGGCAGAAGCGCACTGCGCTCTTTGACTGGCGCAAAGCGCCAAGCGCATCACGTGCTCCTCACGTGTGCGCTGATAGAACAAAAATTGTTCTTTAATAAGCCCAGAGCTATGATGAATGCTCATGTCACGACCCAAAAATTTGGCACGTGACGGCCCTAATACTACGCAACGCCTACAGACGTAACGCAGTAAAAGAAAGCCAAAAACCCAGAAATCTAAACCATGAAAATACAGAAAAGATAATAAAAGTTTTTGAAACATTTGAAATCGCAACCCAAATTCTTTAAAAGAGTCCACTTTCTTTCTTTAAAAATTTTGGCAGCACCCCCTTTGGTAAAACTAACCCCAAAATGGGTACAACTAATAAAGATAAATAAAGCATCCCCAAACGGGAGAAAAAACACGCCCAACGGCGGAAAACAAACACCACAACAAATATACGACGCCGTAGCGAAGAAATAAGAGACAAAAGAAAGAAACTGTATAAAAGGCAACAAAACCAAAATAATATACAATACCGTCCTCACCAAGTCTCTAAGTCACAACATAATAGTAGATGGAGAGTACAAGATAGAACGAATATACAATACAAAATACAGATAACCACCAAAACCCACCTAAGCAAAACGGCACACTGTGAGTCGATGCGGTATCTGTAGCAAAAGATGATAGATGAATAGCCAGCCTCGACTACTCTGGGGAAACACCTGCAAACACTGTGGCACAACGGGGGTGAGTTGCCAACTCGTGAATAGAAAATAACATATGCAGGTAATCGCAGGAATGTACGTACAGCATGAATCTAAGATATGCAATTTACAGTAATAACAGGTCATATGAATGCAGAATAATGGAAAGTACACCAACAAGTACAACCAATATAATAAAGCAATAATGATATGACAACAGTATGCAATAACCATGCAATAGGGATATGAGAATATAAATGTGCAACACTTATGAAAGGTACACTAACAGGTAGTACTAATACATGAAGCAGTGCACAAATAGATAAAGGTGAGGTATGGAGTGAAATATCTCACTCCCACGGAATCCTGACATCGTGGTAGGATCACAATCCAGCAAAAAAAATCAAATCCCAATTCCTCAAATCAGCCCCCAAATTGGCTCTCATAACAACTAAGTATCGCATCTCCTCAATTACACAATATCAAGTATATCTCGTATATCTCGAATGTACAACATCAAGTAGATCTCACATAATCGAATGTACAACATCAAGTATATCTCACATATATCGAATGTACAACATCAAGTGGATCTCACATATCTCGTATGTACAAAACAGCAATCTCATAAATATCCTGTATCCGATATCAAATGAATCACCTATATCCTAAATCAAATTATCAAGTAAAATCTAACATCCTAAATATAATGACATAAATAAATATGATGAGGTCAATACACATATATTAGCGTCCCATTCCACTAATATTGGTGTAAGGGTATATATAACAACGGATAAATCCCCTGTTATATATACAAGGAGTAATTAGAAATATCATGAAACCAATGTGCCAAGAATCGACACAGAAATACTAATCTATCATATGCCGTCTCCCAGACTAACATCCTGATAGGTACGTATCATACGCTATCCCGAAAGCTCGAGTGCCTAGCTCTGACCCTCGCCTCTCGACGTATCCATACGTACATGACTCCCATCGGTATCCACATGATAGCCGCTGAGTCTTGGTCCTGTCACCGGAAAGTATTGTTCCCCTAAGCCTCATCGCCTGACACCACGACATCGTTCTTGCTTCGGGGTACCTCCGGGCCCCACCATGTACCCGCACACGGATCCCTCCTTTCCTCGCGTGGGGTATACACATCTTAAATGACAAATCTCATGGTGGCTGCTGAAATATCATATCAAGGAAAACCGGGGTTTTCAAATAATGCATAATTTCATGAACTACCATGGTTCCCAAATCCAGAAAACACCATGAAAAATCCATATCTCAATGCGAAAATCCATGAATAAAGTATACGCATCATAAATCTGAAATGCGAGCATATAAAGGAAAAGCAACAATTAACTGTAACAAGTTAATATAATATCATGCGATTCCTATTTTCTCCAATTCTACATAACATCAGGTAAAGGTAAACGTGTAGCTATAACCAGATAAATGTGTAAACATAAAGGTATAGTAAGGTATATATATCTACCTATAAGTAATGATGTAATATACCCCCTGGGTATAAGTGAAGTATGTCTATAAGGTATACCTGTAGATATGTCACAAAGTGTGTATTTACCTAACACTAATGGCACAATACCCTATAGGTATACAGGTATCTAGCATGTAAGTATATGAGGGCATATATGTAAGCATGTAATTATACAGGTATGCTATATGTCATATGCGATCAGAAATATGAATCAATGTCATAATGTCCCTAACCAAGCAATATCCTAGCTATAAGTGGTTTGTGTGTGACATGGCAATTATTGACGGTGTGTGTAGCATACAATCAATGCTCGTGCAACTTGAATCGTCAATAATTTGTGCAGTGTCCTAAGGCTACTAGTCCAAGCACGACAAAATCTAAGTAATAGGGTAAATGCGCAATTCTAAATATGACATAGAATATGCGACAGAAATAACATCTCTAGCCCAGACGCATAACGCCATGCGGGCGATTCCCCTGTAGATATTAAATCTACTCACCGACGCTCCAAGCTAGGTGAATCCTACCACCTGCTTTCCCCTGTAGCAGTGTCCGTAGTCCCCGCCCGCGAACCTGCAACAATAAAGCAACAAAGCAATATATTAATAACAACCTAAAATACTCACAATCTACACGGACCAACACGACACACCTACGTACACTAAAGGATTCGTATTGTAGCTAACGCGTATAGCTACAATACGAATCCAACCCAGCGCAACAGCAACACGGAACAGGCATCGTATCGGATAACGTATCGCACGAAACGAAATACAAGAAATACGCTAAATGATCCTAGATTTTCCTGTGCTAACCAATTGTAAAAATTGCAAGTACCATGAGCCTACAAATAACCCAGAGACCTCCTACACCAAAACCCCAAACCCCAACTCCCCAGTCTGGCCGCAAATTGCGGCCAGATTGAATAAATCTGCGGCCAAGACGAGGTGGATTTGGCTCGTATTTGGTGGGTAGGTTCTGTATCTCTATACTAGGCTACTGTCCAGTCAATTTTGCAACACACTTTTAGTTTCACAGCAGATCATCCGAGACCATAAAACGACACTAAAAAAATACGGTTTTTATCCGAAACGATACGATACGCGACAAAAACAGCAACTTTAAAGCTAAGCTACACAATAAACACCTAAAGAATAGAAAAGAAACAATACCTAATCAAAAGAACACAAAGATCCAAGCTTTAAGCATTCCAAGGAAAGCAAGAGGGAAAACATGAAGAAAGATGTGATTTTTGTGAAGATTTTGGTGAATTGTGATGAATTGGGTGATAAGAATGGAGAGTGTTCAGTTGAGAGAGAGAATGAGAAGAAGAAAATGAGTTAAAGAAAAAGAGAGAAGGTGTGAGGATAAGAGAGAGGGAGGTGAGTGTAGGAGAGAGATGGGAGAGTGAGTGTATCATGCATTAATCTCTCATTAATGCATTCACATACACCTCATCTTGCCACCTTCCACTCACAAAAGAAATATCTTTCTCTCATCTCACAAAAGATCTAAGGATAAAGGGTTAATGAGGGATTAAACAAGGATTGGGTTAAGGTCAATGTTGCTAATCACAAAAACTAGCACAAACAAACCCTCACTTTTTACGTGCACAGGTGCGTGCATGCTTATAACAAATAATAATAATTTATTAATTAAATGTTATAAAAAGTGAGGAACCCGAATTGGTAAACTTTTTACAGTAAACCCGCATTAAAATAACACTAAAATTGGGAAAAATTCAAATTGGACCAAAACATCCCATATAACCCCAAAGTTTGCGCACTAGCTTTATTTTAGCTAAACTAGGTGCTGGCAAGTCTATATGGCCGTTTGATCACAGTCAGTACAAAACAGAAGATACCGATGAATTTCACCCAAAAACGGAAACAAACACAAAACGATTTCTAAAACGTTACAATCTCTCCCCTTATAAAAATTCGTCCCCGAATTTAAAATTTTCAATAAGCGTACCTTCAAAGAGAAAAGTGCAAAACTCCCAATTCTCGCTTGCAGCCTCCCAAGTGATCACCTCACTATACGGCTACGTTCAAGAAAACTCTCCATAGATGGTAAGACCCTTGACCGAAGTTTCTCCACCTGCCGAGCCACTAACACACATGGCTACTGGTGAACGAAAAGATCGAGTCCAAACTAATGGTCTGTGCTGAATCATGTGAGAAGGTCATGAAGGTAATTGCAAAAAAAATCAACACAAAGAATACGGGGTGAATAATCAATAATCTGGGCGGAAGTGCCAAATTAAAGGCAATGGAACTAACTCGCTTAAAGGACCTCAAAAAGACCTAAAATTCTGGAACAAGCTTCCCAAAACACAACATGTCATTCATCGGAAAGTCCGTAGGAATACATGATCTCCCACTGCGAACTCAAGTCTGTGACCAACACGGTCGGCATAAGACCTCTGTCACCACTGAGCGACTCATCCAGACCTAAACCAACTGGATCATCTCCGAAGTCTCTAGACTAGCTGAGGTCCAAAATCCTACTACGCAGAGTCAGAAAACAGACTGGTGATCGACACCACCTAACAAACAAAACTTAAAGGTTGCCAATTGGAATGTCTACTGATAACTGCTATCGAAGGAGAGTCCTAACAATGGCAAGTGATGATCCCAACTGTCGACAACAATTAGTACGTATGCACGAGTATAACCTCTAGAGTCGGTATAGCCCGCTCTCACAAAACCATCATCCTGCGGATGGAAATACCAAGCTAAAGCTCAACCGGTACCCAAGGCTTCCTGAAGCTCCTGCCCAAGATGGCAAGCGAACAGGGTGCCTTCATTGGATACGACCCATAAAGAAATTCCATGCAACACACAAACTTAACAAAGAACAACTGAGCAAACTGAGTATAACCGGACAACAAGCATCCGAATGGAGTCACACCCTGACTAAACCTGGGTATATGCCACAACGAATATTCATGGAGATCTGCTCCCATTCCCACTTCGAAACGGTTAAAGATTGCAACTCTCCAGCCGGTCTCAGATGCTCAACCCAAACACACAACAAGACAAACACCTTGAAACGAAACCTGACATTTCTCTTTACATTCCTGCCCACCCGTAACTATCTCACAAGTCACGTCAATGTTGGTAGAACTTGAATGAAAACAGAGATTTGACAGATGTGACAGCTCTAGGATTTCACGTCTCTACCCGATGATATCAGGTACACAAACGTGTCCCTAACTTAGCACACCATTGTCACAAATCAAGGACTCCGAATCATTACCCAGCCGAGTATGCTCAAGTATCTCTGACGAAAGAGCATCGGCGGGCAGTGTCTCGCGAAAAACGATTAAGGAAAAGTGGTCGGACGCGGACATGAGCAAGCTGTCCCCTCCGTAGAGACGAACTAAGCTGTACTCGACAATCACACAAGAACTGTAAATCTGCGGAAGACTATCACAACAATCAAATCCGCTGCAGGCTCTGGTGGTTCGTGAAAATCTGACATGACTCTCTAACCAGTAGTGTCTCCAAATCTCCAACGCAAGACCACCGCGGCCATCTCCAGATCGTGAGTGGAATATCCTGCTCGTACTCCTTCCAGATGTAGTGTCACGACCCGAAGTATGGAACATGACCGGCACTTAAACTACGAACGTCTCGAGGCATACGTAATCTAAGTAAACCGAAAACCCAGAAATCCAAACCAAGAAAAGATGTAGAGTGCAGGAAAAACCAACTTAAAGCAAGTAGTTTCAATAGCATAAGCCGAATTATGCGGTTTTTAAAAACATCAAAAATTTCCTGAAAATTTCGGCAGAGTCTCCTTTGTAAATACTGGCTCCCAAACGGGATACAACATGAATAGTATACGAAATCACTAAAAGGCATCCCCAAGCAGGAGCTAGCTATTCGTTAATCGACGGTCACAACCTCACAAGCAATATAATATACAACGCCAACGGCGAGGATCAAAACTCAAAAGGAAACTCAAAACCACAAGAAATCTGCAGAAATAAACGCGCGACTCTAAGGTCGAAAGAATAACATCACTGGTCTCTATCTCAAAAATAAATACATGTTTGGTTGATGGAATTTACTAGATACAACTGAACAATATTATACAAGTAATATGATGGGTACGATACCAATAAACCCACCTACTAGCAAGTCACCCAAAAGAAGGAGTGCCAGCAAAGCCGTAATGAAACCTATACGGCAAAACCTGCAAGGAACTGTGGCACAACGGGGGTGAGTTGCCAACTCGTGAGTAGAAAAACATCTACGAACAGAAACCGCATGAGCAACGCAAACCTAGGTCAACGATCATAATATACCCTCAAATATATATAACATGCAGCCTATAACAATGACTAGGGTAAATATCTAACCCGAGTGTAATCCCATGTGCCCGTGTCAGTACTTCAGGTAGCGATATATCATATGGATGATGTATGAATGCATGAAACAGAATGCATGTACTGAATAAAACTGCTTTCATAAATCAGTGAGATTTCTGTATTTTAAAAAAAATGAGGTACCATATATGAAATCAGCATAAAACAGTGCCCAGCATCGACACAAAACAAGTGTCCAAATACCTCGATATCTCTGTGTCACAATCTATGTACCTCAAGTCTCAAATCTCAATGTCTCAATCACAATATCTAGGGCGCCGTCAGTCCAGACCGGCCCCTACCATCCATCTCAAGACCACGACGGTATCCTCCGGATATCCGACGCGTCGGGTAATATCACCGGTAGGTAGTGCTCCCCTGCCATGCTCACATCGTCATCATCACGCGCTTCTTGCCCCGGGGTACCTTACCGGGTCCACCATGTACCCGAAACGGTTCATCCGTCTCCTCGAATCGGGTCTCGAAATCCATCAGCAAACTCATGGTGGACGACTCATACATCATAGGAAAACCACACTTTTCATTTAAAAAGAGAGAGAAGAAGTTTGTATAAGTTTTGCGGTTTTCCCCCAAATCCAGAAAATCTCATGGAAATCCGAATCCAAAACCTCAATAGCACGTATAATAGTGAATATATGCATGAGAATCCATGAATGCGACATAACAATGAATAACAGTGTGCCTGAAGTGGCAAGTAATAACTACAATGTCTAAACTGGCATATAAGGCAAGTACACTAATATCATGTCAAAACTACTATCTAACAAGCTAAGTCAAGCAAATAGTATTTTCTAAAGTGTACGTGACATGGCAATTACCGATGAAGATGTGTGTGAGCCGGCAAGTAAGTGTACGTGGTACATACGCATCATCGGTAATGGTGATGGTGTCCTAACAGCATGATATCAATAATGAAATATGAAATTTCAAAAAGTATGCGATGCGGAGCAATAGCAATAATATGCGGGAGCTGAATACTAGACACAACGATAACTAAACTGCATTACTCTAATATAAGTTCTACAATAGTGCCTTTTGAAATAACACGAATCGCGGTGTTTTGAAAATAAGGGCTACGGTGTTTTTAAGAAAAGATACGCCTTTTGAAATATCCGTAGAATCCCTTGACCTTTCTTTTAAAATACCCACGATTCGTTAGTTTTGAAATAGGTAGGAGTCTAATCTAATCTAACAACTACACTAAACTATACGGTTGAACTAACAAGCTGAACTACAGGTAAGGAAACCGCCTAACATCTGAGTCGATACGTATACATACCTGTATATATATAGTCGGTGATCCCGCCTCAATAATATCATATCCGATACCATATCTATAACCAGACATCCCAAGTCAAGAGTGCGGATCAATCATCAAAATAGAGCTCGTACGTAAATCCATCGTACGGCATCCCCAAATCTGGGTACGGGTCAATATCACATTCATCATACTATTCACCTGGTATCCTCTTTATCAAATATCATGATCGGCGTACTGATCTACGTCTAGTACAATACTGATACCGCCTAAGTATGCATGGACGTGTGTGAAACACTACGTCAAGGACCCGCTACAACGTCATGTCGTATCTCAAATACGAATCCTGCCATATCACCGAAGTCACAACCTCAATACAAATCTCATCGACTCATCTCAAACCCAAGCCTCAAATCCGTATGTGAACACATAGTCCCATACCCATGTGAACACATAACTATAAAGAATCCCATGAGCACATATAAATAGGAATGTATGCAAGTATGTATGTGTGTATGTGTAGTGCAACACTACCCTAGGGTTCGCAACACTAAAATAATCCAACACACCAATATCCATCCTAAACATCCTTATTAATCGCAAATAACATTTATAAATGTTGGTGTGTATACGCATCCGTATACACCACCATGGACTGCGGGGGTGCTATACGCCATCCACCCGACTTCTCCCCGTAGATATAAATCTACTCACCTGGTCCTCGCTCGCCGGTGCCGACGTCGCCATGCGCTTGCATGTCGTCTCGAAGTCCACATGGGGTACCTACATATCATAATGCACCGTATCACATTAAAATCCGACTCATGACCAAAACGACACACGAATCCCACATAGGTCAAAACCTATGGTTGCTTTCACAAATCAACCCCAAAACCCTCGACATCGGCGTACAAACGTCGATTGATCAAGAAAAACACCAAACATACCAATCATGGTTTCAAAACTCGCTAACTGTATAAGAAATATGGTTAAATTCATCAAAACCATAAATTTAAAGAAATCGTTTTATTTTCCAAAAACCTAGTTAGCGGTCGCTAACCATTTTAATACAAATCTTGATGTTTTAGCAAAAACAGTGGTTACAATATTCACTAATTAGCTTAAATAGGCCATATAAACATTTACTAGATTTTTATCTTGCTAAATTATATTAAACCAAAAACCTAGTTTGCATAAAAGCTTAATTTGGACATTTTACAATTAACGATTTGTAATTAACAACTAGATTAGCTTTCAACAAGTCTTAAGATGCTAATCCACACCACATAACCATGCACAATTGATCACAACCCCATTTCCAAAACAAAACCCTAACTTGAATTCCTTAACCATGTAATTTGAACTCCTATAAAACTCAATTAACACTTAACTAAGCTAACATAAGCATTAATCAACAATTTAGCTACAAGGTTAACATTATACCTCCACAATTTTGTAGATCTCATTTGAAATCTAGCCATCCAAAATGCTCTCTTGTCACCCCAATCCATGCATGTTAGGGTAAGCTAAAATAGGCAGGAGTTGGATTTTGATTTAGCTTGATTTTTGTGTTGATTTTGGAAGGATTTTGTGAGGGTTTTTGAAGTGAAAAGGGGGTTAAAGAAATGGGGCTGATTGAGGGGGGGCTCGGCCAGCAAGCATGGGAAGGGGGTGTGGGGTGTGTGGGAGTGGGGAAGGAAAGTCTAAGTCAAGGCAAGATACCCCAAGTCAACACACAACCCTTCTCTCTTTATTCTTTTCTTTTCTTTTCTTTTCTTTTACCAAAAGAAGTGGGGGAAAGCTTTGGGGAGGGCTGCCGAATTCAGCAGAAATGAGGAGGAAAATGGGTGTATGTGAGTGTGGGTATGGGTGTGGGGTGATGGAAAATGATAAATACTATACCCCAAACATCCATCTACACTAAATTCACTATTTAAGCCTTTTTTTCTTCGATATTTCTAACATCGTTTAACAACATCATTTCATTTCAAAAACAACATGTTAAAATTTTGTTTAAAGTTTTATGATGCACAAAATTTGTTTCAACTCATTCCAATTTGTAATTTTCCCTAATTAAATGTATTAGTGACGGCTTAAAATAATAAAAAAAGAATTTTTTCCAGAAAATTTGAAATTTCACCAGTGGCTCAATAAACACCAAATACTAACAATTACATAGCTAGAATATGTATATTTAATTTTTATAATAAGATATTTGTATTTTGACTTTTTACAGAGAACCCCCTTATTTTACCGTTTTTTTCGAAATTTCACCGAAACGATTTTCAAAACGTTACATGTAGGGAAGCAAAAACGATAACTCTATAGTGTCACCGCAGTACACAAGCGAGTCCCACTCACGAAACATTACAGTTAAACAACTAGGTCGCCTGAACCAAAAAGCAAGAAGAACTGGTACAGTTGTTAACCGAATCTCCAACTGCTGAAAACTCCGCACACATGCCTCAGTCCAAGGAAAAAGAAACTCCCTTCCAGTCCATTCAGTCAACGGTGCAGCACTACACTAGCAATCCTGCACGAAACGGCGATAAAAACCTATTAAGCCCAAAAATCTGCAGACCTTCATCCAGCACACAAGTCTGGGCCTAAGCTGTACGGCCACGATCTTCCTCGGAACCATACAAAACCGTCTCCCGTAACCATAAGACCTAGGAGTCAACACAAATAAGCCTGAAGAAATCAGGTTCATCATGTCTACGAATGCCGCTAGGGCATTGGTGAGTCCGACGACACCACCAAAACACACAAAACCCGTAGCACTCACAGGCGGTCTTCAGAATGTCATTACTCCGAACCCACAACAATGATGACCTGATCCCAAACAAACTAAGAAAATGTCTCGCACTCTGGAGCTGATCGAAGAAATCGTTACGGCAAGGTCAAGGATACCTATCCGCACCGTAAGCCGGTTCAATTGACGATCAATCAATACACAACCTAGACTGCCGTCTTCCTCCTTGACGAACAGAAATAGGAGCTCCCAATGTGAAACACTCAGACGCATTAGCCCCCCAACAAACAAATCGGCAGTTGATCCTTAAGCTCCCTAAGCTTCGCCGGCTCATCTGGAACAACGTCGGATAACTCTCGCACGAAAGAAACCTGGTCCAACAAACCATCTGTGGCTCCGGTACCATGAATGAACGCCAAGAATCCACGACATCCTCTCCTCAAAAGCCGACTAACGAAAAAGGTTGAATTCAAGCTGTGAGAGGCGGCACAACTATCCACCTGCACAACAAGAATCGACTTTCCAGGAAAACAAGTCCTGACTGTTTCCTCACGGTAGTCCACAGACGCCTTAACACGTAGCTAACCAATCCATGCCCAGGAGAACGTCAAATCCAACATCTCTAGAAGGATCAAGTGACGGATGAATCTCCTAACCGTAAGGCACACGACTGAAATACGTGTCGCGCAACAAAAGAATCGCTGAAAAAAGTTAACCCAACAAACGGCTGATCTAGCTAACACGATCCTCGTCCCAACCACGGCACAAAGTGTGAAAAAAACCAACAAGTACAACAAAAGAACATACGAAATAAGGATACCTGGAAACTCTGCATTGGACGCCCGTGCGTCCCGATGAGTAGAAGCAAACTCCTGTGTCTGCCCCCTACCCGCAGCTGACTGCACTCCTCCTCTGCTAGACTGACCCTTCTGAGCGAACCTTCCACGTCCACGGCCTCTCTGAATACGACTCTGACGCGGCGCTAAGGAACAATCCCTGATGAGGTGATGAAGGCTCCCACACCAGAAACATCCACGCGACGACTGCTGACCCTCCTGGGGATGAGAGTTGAACGACTGTCCACGTCCTAAACCTCTGCTACTCCTGCGACGATCACGAAATCTGTCTCGATGACCAGGCCTCTGTCTCTGGGCTGGTACACCGGTACGAGTCCTCCACTGTCCTGGAACACTCTGAGCCTCTGGAATATGCGCCTCGTCAACTGGAGCTGTAACCATGGGTGTTATGTAGGTGACGGACTGCTGCATGCTGAACGTAAGTGACAACCGAGTAACAGGGGTGACAACCCCCTGTCGTAGCTCCCGAACGACATCGACCAAAGAACTCATAATCTGGTGGAAGTCCTGCATCTCTGCCACAAGCCTAGCAAGCTGCTCTGTCGAAGGCTGATCCATCTGCACCTGTGCAACAAGAGTACCATCCTGGTCAATGCTCGTCTCACCTGAGCTAACTCTGACCTCGGCCCTCGCTGCATCACTCTGAGTCCCCATAGTCATCGGCGACAAGGCTATAAATGGAAAAAGGATTCACTAAGAATATGGAAGTCGAATCACAAGATATTAATCCTCAAGGAAGGAATTTCAAGCAATTTGTACTTAGGTCACATTAGGCGGAGTACCGCATCGTGAGTATGCTGCAGACATACACACTACGTTACTCTGCTTAAGGTACCTACTCCATCATACCAAGGTCATCCTACTCTCCGAAAGGTAAAACCTAGCGCTCTGATACCAACTTTTTCACGACCCGAAAATTTGGCACGTGACAGCCCTAATACTACGCAACGCCTACAGACGTAACGCAGTAAAAGAAAGCCAAAAACCCAGAAATCTAAACCATGAAAATACGGAAAAGATAATAAAAGTTTTTGAAACATTTAAAATCGCAACCCAAATTCTTTAAAAGAGTCCACTTTCTTTCTTTAAAAATTTTGGCAGCACCCCCTTTGGTAAAACTAACCCCAAAATGGGTACAACTAATAAAGATAAATAAAGCATCCCCAAACGGGAGCAAAAACACGCCCAACGGCGGAAAACAAACACCACAACAAATATACGACGCCGTAGCGAAGAAATAAGAGACAAAAGAAAGGAACTGTATAAAAGGCAACAAAACCACAATAATATACAATACCGTCCTCACCAAGTCTCTAAGTCACAACATAATAGTAGATGGAGAGTACAAGATAGAATGAATATACAATACAAAATACAGATAACCACCAAAACCCACCTAAGCAAAACGGCACACTGTGAGTCGATGCGGTATCTGTAGCAAAAGATGATAGATGAATAGCCAGCCTCGACTACTCTGGGAAAACACCTGCAAACACTGTGGCACAACGGGGGTGAGTTGCCAACTCGTGAATAGAAAATAACATATGCAGGTAATCGCAGGAATGTACGTACAGCATGAATCTAAGATATGCAATTTACAGTAATAACAGGTCATATGAATGCAGAATAATGGAAAGTACACCAGCAAGTACAACCAATATAATAAAGCAATAATGATATGACAACGGTATGCAATAACCATGCAATAGGGATATGAGAATGTAAATGTGCAACACTTATGAAAGGTACACTAACAGGTACTACTAATACATGAAGCAGTGCACAAATAGATAAAGGTGAGGTATGGAGTGAAATATCTCATTCCCATGGAATCCTGACATCGTGGTAGGATCACAATCCAGCAAAAAAAATCAAATCCCAATTTCTCAAATCAGCCCCCAAATTGGCTCTCATAACAACTAAGTATCGCATCTCCTCAATTACACAATATCAAGTATATCTCGTATATCTCGAATGTACAACATCAAGTAGATCTCACATAATCGAATGTACAACATCAAGTATATCTCACATATATCGAATGTACAACATCAAGTGGATCTCACATATCCCGTATGTACAAAACAGCAATCTCATAAATATCCTGTATCCGATATCAAATGAATCACCTATATCCTAAATCAAATTATCAAGTAAAATCTAACATCCTAAATATAATGACATAAATAAATATGATGAGGTCAATACACATATATTAGCGTCCCATTCCACTAATATTGGTGTAAGGGTATATATAACAACGGATAAATCCCCTGTTATATATACAAGGAGTAATTAGAAATATCATGAAACTAATGTGCCAAGCATCGACACAGAAATACTGATCTATCATATGCCGTCTCCCAGACTAACATCCTGATAGGTACGTATCATATGCTATCCCGAAAGCTCGAGTGCCTAGCTCTGACCCTCGCCTCTCGACGTATCCATACGTACATGACTCCCGTCGGTATCCACATGATAGCCGCTGAGTCATTGGTCCTGTCACCGGAAAGTATGGTTCCCCTAAGCCTCATCGCCTGACACCACGACATCGTTCTTGCTTCGGGGTACCTCCGGGCCCCACCATGTACCCGCACACGGATCCCTCCTTTCCTCGCGTGGGGTATACACATCGTAAACGACAAATCTCATGGTGGCTGCTGAAATATCATATCAAGGAAAACCGGGTTTTTCAAATAATGCATAATTTCATGAACTACCATGGTTCCCAAATCCAGAAAACATCATGAAAAATCCATATCTCAATGCGAAAATCCATGAATAAAGTATACACATCATAAATCTGAAATGCGAGCATATAAAGGAAAAGCAACAATTAACTGTAACAAGTTAATATAATATCATGCGATTCCTATTTTCTCCAATTCTACATAACATCAGGTAAAGGTAAACGTGTAGCTATAACCAGATAAATGTGTAAACATAAAGGTATAGCAAGGTATATATATATCTACCTATAAGTAATGATGTAATATACCCCCTGGGTACAAGTGAAGTATGTCTATAAGGTATACCTGTAGCTATGTCACAAAGTGTGTATGTACCTAACACCAATGGAACAATACCCTATAGGTATACAGGTATCTAGCATGTAAGTATATGAAAGAATATATGTAAGCATGTAATTATACAGGTATGCTATATGTCATATGCGATCAGAAATATGAATCAATGTCACAATGTCCCTAACCAAGCAATATCCTAGCTATAAGTGGTTTGTGTGTGACATGGCAATTATTGACGGTGTGTGTAGCATACAATCAGTGCTCGTGCAACATGAATCGTCAATAATGTGTGCAGTGTCCTAAGGCTACTAGTCCAAGCACGATAAAATCTAAGTAATAGGGTAAATGCGCAATTCTAAATATGACATAGAATATGCGACAGAAATAACATCTCTAGCCCAGTCGCATAACGCCATGCGGGCGATTCCCCTGTAGATGTTAAATCTACTCACCGACGCTCCAAGCTAGGTGAATCCTACCACCTGCTTTCCCCTGTAGCAGTGTCCGTAGTCCCCGCCCGCGAACATGCAACAATAAAGCAACAAAGCAATATATTAATAACAACCTAAAATACTCACAATCTACACGGACCAACACGACACACCTACGTACACTAAAGGATTCGTATTGTAGCTAACGCGTATAGCTACAGTACGAATCCAACCCAGCGCAACAGCAACACGGAACACGCATCGTATCGGATAACGTATCGCACGAAACGAAACACAAGAAATACGCTAAATGATCCCAGATTTTCCTGTGCTAACCAATTGTAAAAATTGCAAGTACCATGAGCCTACAAATAACCCAGAGACCCCCTACACCAAAACCCCAAACCCCAACTCCCAGTCTGGCCGCAAATTACGGCCAGATTGAATAAATCTGCGCTAAGACGAGGTGGATTTGGCTCGTATTTGGTGGGTAGGTTCTGTATCTCTATACTAGGCTACTGTCCAGTCTTGCAACACACTTTTAGTTTCACAGCAGATCATCCGAGACCATAAAACGACACTAAAAAAATACGGTTTTTATCCGAAACGATACGATACGCGACAAAAACAGCAACTTTAAAGCTAAGCTACACAATAAACTCCTAAAGAACAGAAAAGAAACAATACCTAATCAAAAGAATACAAAGATCCAAGCTTTGAGCATTCCAATGCAAGCAAGAGGGAAAACATGAAGAAAGATGTGATTTTTGTGAAGATTTTGGTGAATTGTGATGAATTGGGTGATGAGAATGGAGAGTGTTCAGTTGAGAGAGAGAATGAGATGAAGAAAATGAGTTAGAGAAAAAGAGAGAAGGTGTGAGGATAAGAGAGAGGGAGGTGAGTGTAGGAGAGAGATGGGAGAGTGAGTGTATCATGCATTAATCTCTCATTAATGCATTCACATACACCTCATCTTGCCACCTTTCACTCACAAAAGAAATATCTTTCTCTCATCTCACAAAAGATCTAGGGATAAAGGGTTAAGGAGGGATTAAACAAGGATTGGGTTAAGGTCAAGGTTGCTAATCACAAAAACTAGCACAAACAAACCCTCACTTTTTACGTGCACACGTGCGTGCATGCTTATAACAAATAATAATAATTTATTAATTAAATGTTATAAAAAGTGAGGAACCCGAATTGGTAAACTTTTTACAGTAAACCCGCATTAAAATAACACTAAAATTGGGAAAAAATCAAATTGGACCAAAACGTCCCATATAACCCCAAAGTTTGCGCACTAGCTTTATTTTAGCTAAACTAGGTGCTGGCAAGTCTATATGGCCGTTTGATCACAGTCGGTACAAAACAGAAGATACCGACGAATTTCACCCAAAAACGGAAACAAACACAAAACGATTTCTAAAACGTTACAGCTCAGCATTCAATAAAAGATAGAAATACTGTCAGAATTCAAATCAATGCTCAGCATTGTTAAAAGGGCCAAACCCAAATAAATGCTCAACAGCCCAAAATAAATGTTAAACATTTTAACTTGAATGGACTTAGCCCAAGATTGGCCACAAGTCCTCGACTCAAATTAATTGAGCCCATATGCTCATAAATCTTTTTTATCTTAGTCCCAAATTGGACTACAGATCCCAACCAAAATTGGTTCAAGTGTACATCTCTTCACTCCTTTGATATTTGTCGTTGTAATCCTTCTGTAAGTCCACGTTGCCCACCCCGGTACTTGCGGGGAGGCGGAAAACGGAATAAAAATCAAATTTTTATCAACTTAGGCAACATGGACTAGACAAAGAAGGATCTTTGCTAAACAAAAACAAGCTAAAGCTAACTAGAAACTAGCTAAGTGCTAGAAAGGTTATACCTTGGGCTTTATGTCCTTCTCTCCTTGCTCCTTGGAGTGGTGGAAGGAGGTCACCTTAGTCGTCTTCTCACGTCGAAGAAAGATCCACCCGAAAGCCTCGACCTTTGGCTTCAACTCCAAGCTATAAGTAACTAGGGTGCAAGAAGTGCAAATCCTTGAACCCTAGATGAGAGTAGAGATTATCAAGAAAGGGTTTTTCTCAAGCTCAAGTGTTTCTCAACACATGAGAGGGGAGAGCTTGAGGGAGAGGAAGAACAAGAGAGAGAAAGTAAATGATAGAATGAGAATAAAATAAACCATTCTCACATATATGTGTGTATTATTTTAATTAGATGATTAGTAAGATAATTGCCATGGCATAATCAAGACATGACCATTATCATTTCATTTTTAATGCAAATTGCAAAGATCAAAAAGCATCTTCCAAATGAAATGATGATGGTCAAAGTGTCAACCAAGGTCAACAAGTCAAGAAGGTCAAATGGTCAACAACCATAACCATGCACAATTATTAAACTAATATCAATTAACCATAATACACACATAAGCATTAGGGTTAATAAAATGACAATAGTCATTAACCCTAATCAAAGTCCTCTCCCTCTGTCTCAAGCAACTGTGCATACGCACCTGTATTCGTGATCCGAGGAACACGAATACAATGAGAAAAACCAATCCCAAATCATATACTAGGATCCGGATTAAACCAAAGCCCGCTAGTATAAGCTGTCCGGACAGCAAACGTGCACAAGTGCGCGGATGTGAACGAACCCTGTCGCAAAACCATGCGACCTCTACTCATTTTGCCTAAAGGCGAATAGCTCTCTGTGTGGGACTCTAAAGACTCGACACTACGCTGGCAGTGGGTTTAACCACAGACCGCAAGCGGCACTAGCTGTACGTAACGGTCCCCAGGTAGATGTCGATAAGAAGACTGACGAGGTGAACCCCATCTGAACTCCTACTGAGCCTGTATGTGACAATCTCCGTACAGTCCGGTCTGTTCGTCTGATATATCGCATGGCGGGCCTAGGGGGCGGTGAACGTCAGTCCCCTAATAGCGGTACAAGTCGTGTCGGAGTGTAGCCCAGAACACCCTGAGATAACACTGGAAACCTACCAGTATATCTCGCTTGCCCTGGCCAGGGACTACTCGTGTAATGGCTCTCCTGGACACAGCGCGATGTCAACCCCCAATACCGGGAGAAACGAATCCTGTCTAACCGTCACTGCCTCCAAGTGCTTCGGGACTGCACCCAAAAACTACCTGTTTGCACGACTCCTTTGAGCCGTGGTAGGGTAGTAATCAAAGTGCAGTGGGAACACACTTGAGGCGAAGTGACAGTGTCAAGTCAGTGGACTAAGCTGTACTCATGTCATCTAGGAACTGATAACTGACGATAGGTATAATACCAACCAACAGTTCCCGACGAGTCCTGTCCAGTGTACTCGTAACCTAACGAGCACCAGCATACTATCTCAAGTACGACGTACTGACGGCTGTGGGACAGACCGTCTCCCACACTGGGATGAGAAGCGCATACGCTAGTCTACTCCGGAGTATCGATGCCCTGTCTCGATAGTCCAACGACTAGGGACCTGTATAAGGATGTGCTTATAGATCACCCAGCTCTCACGAGTATGAGCGCCATCACAACGCTGGTAATCAAGCAAAGATCCTAAGGGCTCTACTAATATGTATATCAGCGATATGCTAAAAGAAACACATGCACATATTAAAGCAGAGATGTAACATTTCCAAAATAATAAAATATTATTTTCGGGAATTTTTATAATTTAATATTATTTTAATGAATATTTTAATATTCGGGTGGAATTAAATACAAATAAATAGGGAAAAATTTTGGAAAATTCTAAAATGAGGTATTTTATGGAATTATGCCATTTTAAAGTATTTAAGATTAGTTATATGCTAATTTAGTGCTAATCGCGATTAAAAATCGCTAATTGGATTTTTAGCTTTTTTGTGCAAAAATGTGCACATATCATTTTCTACACTTGTGTTGCTTGTGCATTTCTACCATGGCTTTCTTTTGGGTCTACTATTCAAGTGAGAAGAGTTTGGTGGAGAAAAGAAAAGAAAAGGATAGAGTAGGTGATGATGAGAGAGAGAGAGAACAAGTCAACCCCACCTTTAAAGAACCATGCCTCCATCATTTCCCTTCTCATTTTTCTCTCCCCTCTTCTTCTAGAGCTGCTGCTACTCCTACTCCCTCATATTTCCCTCCCCTTCACTTCATATATCCACAATGAAATCCAAGCCAAAACCTTATTCCCACTTCACAAAAAGTGTTCCCGAGCTCACTAGCTTCACATTGAACCTAGCAAGATTGGATTTGGAGGACTTTGAGCAACTCAAGAATTTTCTTGAGTTGCCAAAGGAGGTAATTTCTGCACCTATTAGCGTAATATCCCATTTCTATTGCATCTAATCTAATATCATATCGATATTGTGTTGTTTGTGGATATTGGAGAATTCAAGTTAGGGTTTAGGGAAAAACTGAAATTTTAGATGAAATTGAGGCTTGTTGAGACCCTAGAAACCCTGGTGTAATGCTAAGTTTGATCCCAAACCTGAACTTGAGAACAGAATACGGAATTACGGAATCGATATCGGGGAAAACAGGAAATCTGGGACTGTTATGTGGAATCTGCTATCACCCCGAGATCCCAAAAATGAAACTGAGCTGAAAGTGAGATGTTCAGGCACCATAGAACCAACACCCCAAACCTTAGCCCCCAACTCCAAACTGAGGCCGCCGGTTTTCCCATTCTGGCCGCAATTTGCGGCCAGAGCAGAGGGGATTTTCCTCGAAATTCGTGCATGGCCCCATTTCCTCTATTCTTGGCCCTGGGTATATCTAGTTTTGACAGATTCCATCTAGGGTGAAATCTGGGATGATTTTTCCTATGTTGGTGCATGGTTTACGACATGATTTAGCATGGATTTTGGTATTTGGTGATTCATTCCTGTCGGGTGGTGTTTGGACGTCAACGACAAGTGGATATTGATCGTGTTTACATGCGAGTCGATAGGTTTTTACCTATGCGGGTAGCGTGTGCTATTTTGGTTTCCGATGTGATTTTCATGTTCTTTAGCATTGTGATATACTTGTAGGTACCCTACGAGATGTGAGGCAAAGAAGATGAAGATGGCGACATCGACACCGACACATGAGAAGCAAGGTGAGTAGATTTATATCTACGGGGAGAAGTCGGGTGGATGGCGTATAGCACCCCCGCAGTCCGTAGTGATGTATACGAATACGTATACACACGTATATTTATTATGTGTTGTTTAGGATCATTGTTAGTAATAATGATATTATTGATGATAAGAATATATGGTTTTAGTATAGTGCGAACCCTAGAGTAGTGGTTGCACTCACACATATACTTACACACATTCTTGCATTCATTCTTTCATTTGATGGTGCGTATGTCTACACATGGGTATGGGACTATGTGTTCATATACGGGTTGGTGATGATACGTGGGTTTGAGATGATACTTGATGTGAGGCCGTGAGATCGGCGATGTGACATAGTTGTCTTTGAGGTGCGATATGATAGTTTTAGCGGGCCTTTGGACATGTGCTTTACCCGCATTCATATTTTTATAGATGGTGTCGATTGGTACTAGACTTAGAGTAGTACCCCAGATTGTGCGATCTGATGATAGTGATACCTGAGGTGTGATGAGATAGTGTGATATTGACCCTACCCAGCTATTGGGATGCCGTACGACGATCTACCGTACGAGCCGATATTGATGATAGATCCGCACTCATGACTCGAGGATATCTTACGATATGTTATTGAGGCGAGATCACCCGACTATCATATCTATATATTTTGACTCAGATTAGGTGGTTTCATACCCCGCCTGTCTAGATTATTTAGTAGACAGTAGACTAGACCGAGTCATACCTATTTCAAAACTAACGAACCGGGGATATTTTAAAGATAAGCAGAAGGGTTATACGGATATTTTCAAATGATGCATCTTTTCTTAAAACGCCGTAGCCCTTATTTTACCAAAAGCCCTGATTCGTCTTATTTCAAAAGGCAAGGTTGCATGACATATCTATTGGGGCAGGTTCTGTACTTTTGCGTTGATTATTCGTTTCCGCATATTTCTGCTATTTGCATTGTATCGCTTGCACTGTGGTTATATTTCAGTCATGCTGCTAGGACACCAGCACCATTATCGATGATGCATATGTTCCACGTACACTTGTTGCCGGCTCACACACTCATCATCGATAATTGCCATGCCACTACACTGTAGTACTATTGCATTCAGTATATGATCCTTGTGTGATGTGATGATATGCATACTTTCCTTTATATGTCGCATACTTCATGCTTTGATTATACGCATTGAGATACCTAAGATATTTCTGGATTTGGGAACCGTGGGTGTTTCAAAAGAGTATATGTCATTGCTTTAAAAGCCCGGTTACCCTTGATATGATATTTCAGTGCGTCCACCATGTGTTTTCTCGGTGCTGAGACCGACATGTGAAACCCGAATCGAGGCGTGGACGAGCCGATTGCGGGTACATGGTGGACCCGGTATGGTTCCCCTCGGCAAGATGATCGATGAGCTTTGCCGATTGAGCCTGGAGGCAGGCGAGTACCTACCGGTGATTGGTTGGACCTGGCGGTTATCCGGAGGATACCGACCAGAGTCGATAGATGGTTTGGGCATACTGCCGGGGCCGAGGGCCGATACCGCAGACAGAGCCCGCGGGCCGATCCGGACTGACGGAACCCGATATATGAGGATTTACGTGCCAATGCTGGGCACAAGTTTCATGATGTTTTCGGGTGTCGATGCTGGGCACCCTGGTTCCATGATTTTGACGTGTCGCGAGGGACACAGATGGTTATATCCTCATATTATTTCCCATGCACATGATTTATGATATTTACATGCATGGTGGTTATTGTCAGTGGGTGACGAGTGGACGGGATCCACGTGTGTGCAGATTGGATTACATTGATTATACCTCATATTCATGACATGCTATTACCTGAGGCACTAGCACGAGCACTTGGCACTACACTCATGTATAGAGATTACATTGCCAGTTTAGCATGCTTCAGCTTTATTCATATTGAGGTTTATTTATATCTGATCGTATTGACCTAGGATGGGTCATGCATTCGATCTCTGCTTGTAGATATTTTCTATTCACGAGTTGGCAACTCACCCCCGTTGTGCCCCAGTTCTTGCAGGTTCGCCGTACAGATTCCATAGCGGCATTTCTGGCACACTGCTTACTTATGGGTGACTTGCTTGGATAGGTGGGTTCTTTTGTATCAGAACCGCCATTATTCATGTATTATTTATTGTATCTAGAATTTCCATCAACCAAAACTTGTATATTGTTTCAGACTTAGAAAACAGTGTTGTATTATTTCGACTTTAGAGTCGCGCTTGTAGTATTACGGTTTTCTGGCTGTTTTGAGTTTCTTTTTGGGTTTTGATCCTCGCCCTTTGGCGTTGTATATTATTATTGCTTGCGTGGTTGTGACCTCGATTGACGAAGAGCTAGCTCCCGCTTGGGGATGCCTTTTATCATCTCATATATATTATTCTTGTTGTACCCCGTTTGGGGCCAGTTTTTACAAAGGAAACTCTGCCGAAATTTTCAGGAAAAGCTACACATTTTAAAAATACACATTCGGCTTAGTTATTTAAAAACTTGATTTTCCAACATGTTTTCCATATCTCTTAAACTAGTTTTTCCTTATTTACTCCTTAAATGGTTTTAGATTTCTGGGCTTTTGGCTTACTTGGATTAGATGGAGTCCTGTAGACTTCATAGGATTCAAGGGCCAGTCACGTGCTCTTTCGGGTCGTGACAAAGTTCGTATCAGAGCGCTAGGTTGACCTTGGTTCGAGTCTAAGTTTGACTATGTGGAGCCTAGGGCGTTACCTATATACAGAACTTAGGCTTGACCTTACGGAACTTAGACTTGGTCGAGGGGGTATTAGACCCGAACTTTCTTCGCGTAGGATGACCCTTGGTTGATGGAATAGGTGACTAAGTAGAGTGACGTACCGTTGGTATGTTCCGCGGCATACTTACGACACGCCACTCCGCTTAAGAAACCTTAGGTTGTACATTTCCTTGCACAGTATTATATTCCTTCCTATGATCCATCTTCATCGATACTGGTTATGGTTTTGCTGCCGCGATTGCACGGGCAGAGTGAGCTACGGCTCGAGTTGTCAGCATGAGCTCGTCGTGGACGAGGACTGACCAGGGCGTGATTTCCAGAGGCCTACGATTGCATATTGAGGCGTCGTTTTATTGTGTTTCCGCACTTTGGGCGTTTGACAGATCGCTGTTGCGAGATTTCTAGGACGTACCGGTCGGTACCAGAGGATTGAGCCACTGATAGAGGCCAGCCAGGTTGTGATGACCGTTGATATTATCGCTTATCCAGGATGATTGAGACGCTATTTAGCGTATATACGAAGGAGCCAGTTGTCGCTGCTAATGATGAGATATCGCCCAGATGATTGGAGCTACTGCAGCATGGGCATGTTCTTGGAGACATGATAGTGAGTCGCTAGTCACCGAGGATGAATGACTAGGACACGTGGTTCGTTCGCTTACCCCGATGCGAGGCCATCAGGTTGATTGATTCCAGCTAGAGGCTACTTCATGCAGATTCGTTGAGAGTCGATTGAGACGATCGAATGTCAGGAGCCTATTTTCCAAGTTTAAAGTATACGGAAAGACATGCAGGTGATTCTATGGACCCTCTAGAAGAATGAAACCCTAACTCGACTTAATGACCGTGTGAAAGCCTTTGAACCTTAGGGTTTGCGGCGGTTCCACGGCGCCATTAGTGAGGCTTGGGTTTGCCCTTCTACGGCTGGACCACCGACGCTGTGGCATGTACTCGATACTATTAAACTGTACCCGAGATGTGAGCTCTTGGGGGATCATGAGGTTCTGACGAGTCGATCGGATGGTTCGACATCTTTCGGATATCATGTGATGGGACGCTGCTTGGGAGACTCCAGATGCGAGCATAGCCTGTTGGAGATAGTGCCCTCAGAGTCAATTATTAGGTCACAGGTACGTGATTGTAATGATTGAGGGAGGACCTATCCCGGTAGGACAGTCTTACTCGAGATGATAGTATGCTATCTGGTTTACCTTTATCATCGTGTACTGTTTTAAGTGACCTGACACGTCGCTATTACACGTTGATAGAGCCCCTAGGATTCATGCTTGACCACTAGCAGTATGAGGGCGATCATATAAGTGGGAGCTGGGGGTCTACAAGCGTATCCTTAAAAGGTCCCTAGTCGTGGGAGTTTCGAGACCGGGCATCGATACTCCATTAGTAGACTAGTGTATACAGTCGAGACCCCGACGAGGGGCGGTGGCCGGTCTCACAAGCCACTGGTGTCAGTTGGTTCACCTAAGATGTATACAGGTGCTCATTGGGTTATGAGTACACCGGACAGGACTCGCCGGGAACCTGCTAGTTGGGCTTATACCTGACGTCAGATAGCAGTTCCCAGGTGACATGTGTACAGGTTAGTTCATCGACCTGAGGATCGTCATTTGTCTCGTGTGAGTTCCCACTGTGCTTTGATTACTACCCTACCACGGCTCAAAGGAGTCGTGCAAACAGGTTTTAGTTGGGTACAGTCCCGAGCCACATGGAGGCAGTGAGCGGATCTTCAGGGGTTCGTCTCTCCCGGTATTGGGGGTGAGGTCGCACTGTGTCTAGGAGAGCCATTACGCAAAGCCCTCGGCCGAGGCAGGAGATTTACTGGTAGGTATTCCAGTAGTATCTCAGGGCGTTCTGGGCTACACTCCGACACGACTTGTACCGCTTTTGGGGGTCTGACTTTTACCAACCCCCTAGGCCCGCCATGCGATACTCATAGACGAACGGACCGGACTGTACGGATATTGTCACTGACAGGCTCAGTTGGGTGTCGGGGTGAGCTTCCTCATCGACGTCCCTTTTGGTCAATAGCTGGTGGCCCGTCACGTATTGGCTTATACCTCTGACGTGCCAGTGGTTAAATCCACAGCCATAGTATTGACGAGTCTTTAGAGTCCACCACACTTTCAGTTACTCAAGTTTCGGGCGAAACGCTGTAGAGGCCGTATGGAGATATGGCAAGGTCCGATCAGATACGTGCGGTATTGCACGGATCAGGATCGGACGGTTTGTACTAGTAGCCGTATAGGTATATGGCAGGGTTCGATCAGATACGTGCGGTATTGCACGGATCAGGATCGAACGGATTTTACTAGCCGGCTTTGGTTTAAGCCGGTCCTAGTTTAGTACAGTATAGATTTTGTCTCTTTGCATTTATATCCGGACGGAATACAGATGCGGGTGTGTATGCACAGTATCGGGGTTTTCCTGTAATTTATTACGGGACCAGTTTTTCTGGAGTTGCCAGTTTGCATTCCGTTCCGGCCGGTTTTCCTTTGTTCTTTCCCGGCCGGACTTTTCCGATGGAGGGGGTAATTTGCAGTTTTGCAAATTACATTTGTGGAGGGGTTTCCTTGCAAAAGGGTTTGATATGATAAGAATCTTTGCTTTTCAACCATGCTTTTGCTTTATGGGATTTGATTGAATGAGGATGAGATTTGAAAGGGTATGGGTTCAATAGTGTGCAAGCATGGTTGATGTTTGTTTGTGGTCACCCTCTTTCATCTCCTACACTCACCTCCCTTCTTACTTCATAATCTTTCCTCCACCATTTTCTAGGAGAGAGGTTTTTCATTTAGAAAAGTGAGAAGAAGAAAAGAGAAGGAGAGAGCTTCATCTTTGAGATTGATTCATTTTGTGTATATCATTCTTCATCTCATTCCATTGCTAGAAAATTGAAAGCACCAATTTTCTATACACCATTCCTCCATCTATGGCAACCAACCCCAAAGAGACAAGTAGCCTCTACACTACACTTCCTACAGCAAATCTTGGACGCGTCGATTCGCCAGCTTCGCGCCCGAGTTGCCTCGGTATTGAGGTGGGAGCCCGTAAAAGCTACAGGCGATGTGGTGCCCTTACCGACGAGGAGGAGACGGACGGAGATCCCGCGAGGAGATCGGAGTGGAGATGAAGACCGGAGGACTCGGATCAGTCGGTACATCTCTTCCCTTTCTTGTTTGTAGCTTAGACTTGTTAATGGTTACGATCCGGAGTTTAGTGCGCGGTGGTGCCGGTTTGCAAAGTCCGCAAAAATTAAAGTTTATCACCGCTTCCGCATTCCGGCGTCGGATTGACGGCCGGGGCGCCGCCGTGCACTTACAGTGGTATCAGAGCCTCGCCATTAACTTCGTCTAGCTTTCGTTTGATGTGTTTGCGTTTCCGATCGAACAAAATCCCGAAAACACGTATTTCAAGCACATCAGTTTCTGTCGAATTTTTTTTTGAGTCCAAAAATTTTTCAGGTTGTCTCAGAGTGATGTGCAGGGAATTCTAAGCATACTGTAAAAATTTGGTACCATGAACCCACCATCCCACCGCGGAAGGGCGGCCAAAACCCTACTTTGGCCGCGCTTCCGCCGCAAGTTCCACTGTTCATGCTCCCAAAATTTTGCAGAATGTTCCTGAGTTGAAAATGTGCTTTCTGGAATATTAAAGTTGGGCCAATTATTTCTGTGAGTGCTACAGTTTTCTTTGGGGCCCACTTGTTAATTGTTTGATCAATCGGAAAATTTTAAACACATTTTTCACAGTATTTACATTATATCTGCGACCGTGAATGTTACTCGATCGGTAAATCCGGTCTAACTGCTATAGCCCGGTTAGACGGATTTGCGAACGTGACTTTCACGTTGATGTTCTATGTTTATGCTGTGATGTTGCGGATTGGTCGTGGGGGATAGCCTGGATGCAATGCTAGTACAGTGTTGTTGTATTATGTACATTTGATATTGCGGGGCGAGCGTCCGACATGTGGACTGCCGTCACTGCCTGTTTGTATTATTATTTTGGGGCACGACCTGGTTGCGGTCGATGTACCCGTTGTATGTATATTTTACTTTCTGTACTAGGATTGCCCCGCGGAGGGGTGCACGGATAGCCGGGTTCTAGAAGGCAACAAGCCCGCATCTCATGGCTTTGGGACGGAAGGGGGCTTCACTCCAGGATTGGCAGGCTATTCGCCGCACTCGTAGGGGGTATAGGATTTCGTTGCACAGGCTTTCCACACGACCAGGGGAACGTCGGGTTTCAGTAGTGGCTCTGTGAAACCCGGGGATCCCAGATATCTGTATTGTTCTGTGATGCTGTACATTTCTGTGATGTTGCATTTCTTTTCACGCCTTGAGCGAAATACTATATATTGGTATATATATTAGTAGATGTTGTATATGTTTTTCATCCGCGCTAGTCCAGTCCCCGCTTTGCCGTTAGTTAGCTAACCTAACGGGTGATGACGGGACCCAGTGGCGAATGCGGATGGCATATACGTACGTCAGTATATTTTCGTTCTTTGTGGTGTGATCAATTGATGGGACTGCAATGATTCGGATCAATGCAAGATAAACAAACCTAATCTGATGTTGTTGGAACACTTTTCAAAAAGCTGTTATTGCAAGGACGTTCACTTTTGTTTTGCATCGTGGTATTCATTTGGAATATCCTGCTCCTCAGTCGACGAGGCAAGGGCCGAGATCCCTTCACCGGGAGTGACCCCTTGGACAGAAGTTTGCGTCAGGGCAGTAACTTCACTATAGCCGATTGCTTTTGCTTTGCACCGTGGTATTCATTTGGAATATCCTGCACCCCATTCTACGGGGAAAGAGCCGAGATCCCTTCACCGGGAGTGACCTCTTTAGTAAAGGTTTTCGTCACTATATTTTCTAAAAAGCTATCCGTTCCTTCAACGATATCAAGTTCACTACGTTAAAGGTTTTCGCCAGAAACCATTCGTAGCCCTCCGTCGTTTCATATGGGTAGTCAATAGTATTCAAGCTGTGTTTGTTGGCCTTAGTCAAGGCACAGTGTTTGGTAGCTATTGGGTATTCATATGCTGCATAGATAGATGCGTTGGTTTGGGACAGTCGTATAGCCTTGTTGGCCTTAGTCAAGGGCTTGTACTGGTGGGTTCAAATCAACCTGGACAATGACGGGTAGAACTTGACATGTGACTTATGATTTGTTGGCCTTAGTCAAGGTCATAAGAGCATGGGGCAGAAATCACATCGGGAGTTTCAAAAGAACTGAAACTTGCCAGATATGCGCATACCTTCTGGAGTGTGATGACGTGAGCGGATTACGTCACGTTATCATACGATGAGAGTTGGATCCCGATTTCCACTGATGAGTTGGTTTACTCCTCGGGTAACCCCGACTAATTCTTCTTTCAGGTTTGGAGGAGAATTTGAGGTACAGTGGGAGGTTTCCAGATTAGATAAATTGGTAACCATTCTGATCTTGGTTAGAGTGCACGCTGAGTGTTTCTTTTCTCTCTCTCTTGGCAGCGACCATTGACCCGACCCTAAGACCATGACTCAGTGACCAAGTTGACCGAACCTTCTTAACACTGGCTTTTGGATTGTCAGAGTTGCAGACCTCATTGCCACTCCTACTTCTACCCTTTTCTCCAGGACACCCCGTATTACTACGAACGTCCACTTCCATTGGACAAAACCATCGTATGGTTAAATACGAACTCGAAGGAATTCGAGGATGGTTTCTGGTTCTGGAGAAAACAGATAGGACTATTCAGTTGTCTTTTCCTTCTACCTTCTCTCAGGTTGCGAGTACTCCTTGGTTTAGGAGATAGTACACCTATTATGCAAATTGGATAGTCTTCTTCCAAACCATAGGCTGGTGCCGAACGGTGGGGAATGAAGAAAACCAATTAGCATAACGATGGTGTGCAGAAGGTATTAAGATTAAGACAAAACAAGGGATTAGTAAGAGGGCAAAGTGAATTGCGACTGATATTCACGACCAAACCAAGTATTTCTTCGCCAATCCTAAATCACCTTTGTATTTCTCCAGGACACTCCGTATCACTACGAAGATCCCATTTTATTGGATAATCCATCGTATGGTTATATACGAACTCGAAAGGAACTTGTTCCAGTTCGGGGATGGATTCTGGTCCAGGAGAAATAGGAATAAGGTGTATTCGGTTGTCTTTTATCTTCACCTTCTCTCGCATTGCGAGTGCTCCTAGGACTAGGACAGTACACCCATTATGCTTATTGGATAGTCTTCTTCCAAACCATAGGCTGGTGCCGAACGGTAGGGAAGGAAGAAAACCAATTGGCCTAAAGGGGTGTGCAGAAGGTAATGACTGAAGACATATAAAGGGATTTGGAGAGGTGGCAAAGAATTATACGGTTATAGTTGTGAATCTGGATAATGGTAGAGGCATTACTAGGAATACCAGGATTCCCCACAGAAACATTTCAATGTTTCAGTTTCACTGTGTAATGTTAAAAGAAAACTGATTTCCCGATTAGACACTTACTCCAAGGTATGTATTTACCAGGTATGATTCTCACATCTGTATGGTTTTACAGATGATGAGTGGGAGTAAGTTATTGGGAATTGGGTGATCATCCTCATTATATCGGGATTCGTTGTAATCGGTGATATTTGAGGAGATCACCTGGGCTGTTTGCCGGTCGGCAAATATTTGGTTTTGAATATCCGCTGTTGTGCACCAATTTCAAATTGATATATCTGTACATCTATTTTCATAGAGTGAGATATACCTTTTTGATATTATGTCGATGACATTTACCTATATCAGTGGGTGGTTAGGTAAGGAGCATTAAACAGCGGTGTAATTCTTCTTAACCATAAGTACAGTTTTCAACCTACGACACACAGTGAAAGAGTTGTAAGACTCAACGGACTTATACAAAGTATTGTATGTTGTCCAGTATCCATTAGGACAGAGGGGTTGGTCCTCATACTGTATTCTGTTTACTTTTAACTTCTCTAGTTCTTAAACATGTGTTTCGTAGAAACAAAGGGTCTAAGTTTTGAGGAGTTATAGGTATTTGAATAGAGTAGAGAACCAGGTATAGCAAGTATCGGGATTCTTCAAAGTGATCGAAGATGTAGATACTTGCGTATGGTATTCAGTAATGATAAAGAGAAATTGCTTCTCTTTCAGGTTACTCATAATTGGAAGCATTCCTAAGTTGAGTAACGTTGATCAGCCTCTCTCCATTTAGTTGACATGCACTGGAGACAGCTGCATGATTTGAATCTGATTCAATTAAATCAGTGCCTCTGGTTCTATATTGGATATAGTACAGTTCATATCTTAACATTGTTAAGGTACGGGGAGTTGTCCGGCTTATGATTAAAACCAGACTCTGGATAACTCGAGGCACGTTTCTGTAATGGCTGTTTGTGGGTTGACCCAGGCTATGACGAGGGTTGACTTTCTACCATAAGAAAGATCAATAGTAATATTGTTCTTGACTCGCCACAGTTTTAATAAAAATGGATTTTTTCAAAAACAGTAGTGGGAGTATGGTAGAACTGGAAGTGATTCCAGAACCGCAAACGATTACAGAAGATTTGATAAGGAACCTAAAGATTCAATCTGATTTGACATTCCATTGGCCACTCCGCAGATAAGGTGGATAACTTCAGGCACCCGAGAGGTACCCAGGTAGCCTCAAGGACGGTGACAGGGAAGTTCTTGTTTACCCACACTTGCCATTGTTGTTGTTCCAGGCTGCGAGACCCGGCAGGAGGATGAGTATAGCGTCGTTCTAAATTAGCTTTAGAAGTGCACATCTATATGACTCTGCCAGAGGGTTTTCGTAATCAGTGGGAGCAGCGGAAGCATTGGTGGACATCAGGCTTATGTCTATTTATAGACTAAAGCAAGTATAGCGGAGTTAGATCATCTGTTTCTGATGTGACAGTCATAGGTTTGACGTCATCAGAATAAGGGATGGATCTGTTGAGAAGGTAATAGGAAGTGATATTCCTATACTACGATCGGTTATACTTTGGTCGTCACACAGTGGTTTCTACACAAAAGGACTTGGACATTACATCAGACATACTGGTTACTAGATCTATGGTTTTAGATCTAGATTTGGGTGGTTTCCCAATCAGGGTACTTGACAGCATTCTAAGAGTATTTAGGATGGACGACTCCTGGCACGGTAGTGTACCTGCAGGTAATGGAGTCACCCTTTCTAAAGGTGTCTTACAGACTAAAGGGGAGAGGGACGTGCATGATTGGCAGATCACTTGCTTAGGCAATTGAGTCAATCATGAGATGTCAAGTACCACACCAGATGTTGTTCTTGCACTAGATGCAATAAGTTGACATTAATCCAATCCTGGAGAAACAGTCGGAAGCAGTTTTAGAACATAAGTGGATGTTCTAGGGATATGATAACGACAGCCTCATTCAGGAGACGGTTATCATTCCAGGCTTCCAAGGTGACATGGACGACAAGGAGGTTGTCAGAGTTATAGTTTTCCCTCTGACGAGGGGCAGTATTTTGGACAGGTGATCCAAGGCAATACTGAGGGAGGCATGGCGCGCAGGATACTGATTAAGTTCAGTTGACGATACAGTCTAAGAAGTTTGGATTTGGAGTTCATTTATGAGCTATGTCCCATCAGACATCCAGACATATTCTAAGACAGGTATTGCTCATTTCGGGAGATGGGTTTCTCCGCGAACATGAGATATAGAGAGACATGGAAAGAAACAACAAAGCGGATCCACTCACTGAGGCTATTCCTCGAACGCAATAGTTTCGCAAACGAGCTTTGTGAGACTGACTAGTAGAGGAGTTGGGTGTTCGGTATCACACGGGCTGTGAGTATGCGACATCGCAATAATTAGCCTTGAGTGCAAGTGGGAGATTGTTGGAGATAGTGCCCTCAGAGTCAATTATTAGGTCACAGGTACGTGATTGTAATGATTGAGGGAGGACCTATCCCGGTAGGACAGTCTTACTCGAGATGATAGTATGCTATCTGGTTTACCTTTATCATCGTGTACTGTTTTAAGTGACCTGACGCGTCGCTATTACACGTTGATAGAGCCCCTAGGATTCATGCTTGACCACCAGCAGTATGAGGGCGATCATATAAGTGGGAGCTGGGGGTCTACAAGCGTATCCTTAAAAGGTCCCTAGTCGTGGGAGTTTCGAGACCGGGCATCGATACTCCATTAGTAGACTAGTGTATACAGTCGAGACCCCGACGAGGGGCGGTGGCCGGTCTCACAAGCCACTGGTGTCAGTTGGTTCACCTAAGATGTATACAGGTGCTCATTGGGTTATGAGTACACCGGACAGGACTCGCCGGGAACCTGCTAGTTGGGCTTATACCTGACGTCAGATAGCAGTTCCCAGGTGACATGTGTACAGGTTAGTTCATCGACCTGAGGATCGTCATTTGTCTCGTGTGAGTTCCCACTGTGCTTTGATTACTACCCTACCACGGCTCAAAGGAGTCGTGCAAACAGGTTTTAGTTGGGTACAGTCCCGAGCCACATGGAGGCAGTGAGCGGATCTTCAGGGGTTCGTCTCTCCCGGTATTGGGGGTGAGGTCGCACTGTGTCTAGGAGAGCCATTACGCAAAGCCCTCGGCCGAGGCAGGAGATTTACTGGTAGGTATTCCAGTAGTATCTCAGGGCGTTCTGGGCTACACTCCGACACGACTTGTACCGCTTTTGGGGGTCTGACTTTTACCAACCCCCTAGGCCCGCCATGCGATACTCATAGACGAACGGACCGGACTGTACGGATATTGTCACTGACAGGCTCAGTTGGGTGTCGGGGTGAGCTTCCTCATCGACGTCCCTTTTGGTCAATAGCTGGTGGCCCGTCACGTATTGGCTTATACCTCTGACGTGCCAGTGGTTAAATCCACAGCCATAGTATTGACGAGTCTTTAGAGTCCACCACACTTTCAGTTACTCAAGTTTCGGGCGAAACGCTGTAGAGGCCGTATGGAGATATGGCAGGGTCCGATCAGATACGTGCGGTATTGCACGGATCAGGATCGGACGGTTTGTACTAGTAGCCGTATAGGTATATGGCAGGGTTCGATCAGATACGTGCGGTATTGCACGGATCAGGATCGAACGGATTTTACTAGCCGGCTTTGGTTTAAGCCGGTCCTAGTTTAGTACAGTGTAGATTTTGTCTCTTTGCATTTGTATCCGGACGGAATACAGATGCGGGTGTGTATGCACAGTATCGGGGTTTTCCTGTAATTTATTACGGGACCAGTTTTTCTGGAGTTGCCAGTTTGCATTCCGTTCCGGCCGGTTTTCCTTTGTTCTTTCCCGGCCGGACTTTTCCGATGGAGGGGGTAATTTGCAGTTTTGCAAATTACATTTGTGGAGGGGTTTCCTTGCAAAAGGGTTTGATATGATAAGAATCTTTGCTTTTCAACCATGCTTTTGCTTTATGGGATTTGATTGAATGAGGATGAGATTTGAAAGGGTATGGGTTCAATAGTGTGCAAGCATGGTTGATGTTTGTTTGTGGTCACCCTCTTTCATCTCCTACACTCACCTCCCTTCTTACTTCATAATCTTTCCTCCACCATTTTCTAGGAGAGAGGTTTTTCATTTAGAAAAGTGAGAAGAAGAAAAGAGAAGGAGAGAGCTTCATCTTTGAGATTGATTCATTTTGTGTATATCATTCTTCATCTCATTCCATTGCTAGAAAATTGAAAGCACCAATTTTCTATACACCATTCCTCCATCTATGGCAACCAACCCCAAAGAGACAAGTAGCCTCTACACTACACTTCCTACAGCAAATCTTGGACGCGTCGATTCGCCAGCTTCGCGCCCGAGTTGCCTCGGTATTGAGGTGGGAGCCCGTAAAAGCTACAGGCGATGTGGTGCCCTTTCCGACGAGGAGGAGACGGACGGAGATCCCGCGAGGAGATCGGAGTGGAGATGAAGACCGGAGGACTCGGATCAGTCGGTACATCTCTTCCCTTTCTTGTTTGTAGCTTAGACTTGTTAATGGTTACGATCCGGAGTTTAGTGCGCGGTGGTGCCGGTTTGCAAAGTCCGCAAAAATTAAAGTTTATCACCGCTTCCGCATTCCGGCGTCGGATTGACGGTCGGGGCGCCGCCGTGCACTTACATAGCCGTCGGAGCGCAGTCCGTGTAGTCACGATGAGATGAGTCCGAATCAGTCGATATTGGAGCAAGGTGGAGTAAAGAGTTCGCACAAGACTTCGACGAGATGACGTTCTACTCCGCTGACATCAGAGATGTGACATGCACGCTGAGGACGTATGCGGCTAGATATCTTCTACTGAGTCAGGAAGATACCGAGTTGTGAATTCGAGTCCGCGTGAGGGACTTCGGATGGACCGTAGCCGGAGGCATTGCAGTGCGCAGATAGAGACGCGATGTCGAAATGGACGATGATACAGACAAGCGGGATAAGAGGTTCGTGCGAGACGCTGATGAGCTGTCATTACTTCCCGTCGAGACCAGAGGCCTGATATGCTTACAGAGGCATAGGGAGGCGACTAATTCCTGAGGAAACGATGTGCTGAGGACACAGACGTCCACTGAACGAGAAAAGACTATGCAAGAGTACCAGCCTCCGTACAGATCGGCATAGGCAAGATCAGCAGAGACCTTGAGCAGGATTCCTTCCAGGGCACCGTTGCAATGATGTTGCACCCAGGATCAGACGTGTGATGTGCATTCAGAGAGCCGGAGGCCGACGCCAGAGATATATTGCTTTACGAGCGGTCGCGAGGATTGACCGAGGGATTACCAAGGAAGTGCCAGAACGGAATCGTTCCTGTCAGCACTCCTGACTGGGCCGGTGAGCCGATGGATTGCGAGATTGGTAATCTACAGGAAAGATCAGGAACCAGAGGCAGAGGACGCCAGCCGTGAGCAAGAGGCAAGTAGAGATCTTGCGCCGCTAGAAGTGGATGTACCGGCACCCTCTTGACTTCGAGGGAGGATATACCGATGACAGTGATCATGCCTTATGATTTTGTGATTCGATTATCGTGTATCTGTCACTTTGGATTTCGGTGTTTTGGCGTCCTGTTTTCATGATTTGGTTTCGATGACTGAGTTCTATGATTTCTGTTTTCGTGCACCATGGTTGCACTTATTGGGCATTTATACCTGGCGCATCATTAGTATTCTTGAGGTATTGATTGTGATTTGGTGCCTATCTTATGCCGGTGATTTGATTTACGCTTCCAGCATAGTTTCATGTACTCTTAGTGTTTTGATTTGTGCACGCTGATGCACGCGGTTGTGAGTCTTTCCATCGCGGTACACCTGATTTTGATTGAGCCGCGTTGTATATCGTTTCGTTCCTTGGCTGCACCTGCTTATGACTTTATGGATTTCATACGGTTGATTTGATGTTGTGCATATGTTACGCATACGATTTGATTTTTGCACTCGGTATAGCTTATATGTGCTTGTAGTGCATTGATATGTGTTTTGTGCACGCAGTTGCGCACGTTTATGATTTTCTTTATATCTGGGTACACTTAGTGTTGCTGCTTACGCATTTAAGTTATTGCTGGTATTTGTGCATGGGATGCACCAGTTCTATACTTCGTGCGTTAGTCGCACCAGTTTTATGTTTCTTGCGTTTATCGCATCAGATTTATATTTCGTGCCTTTGTTGCACCGGATTTACATTTTGTGCATTACGGTTGCACCTGACTCCGATTTGATGTCTTTCGATATGTCGATTTTGATTGTGATATTGATGTGGATTCTTGCACTCCGTGCTTTTGACTGGATTTACGCATGTTCGGCGTTGTTATTGGATTTTGTGATTCCGTGCATGTTGAGTGCGCAGGGTTTAGATTTTCATTCGTGCACGATGGATGCACCGATTTGGATTTTCGCGCATGTTGGGCGCATGTTTTGAGATACGATTTTGGGTGCACACCTGATGCACTAAATCGAGATTTCTTCGTGCATGTCAGATGCACCGGATTTTTGGCTGCCAGGCACATACGTTGCCTATGACAGATGCTTCGTGCACACCCGTTGCACCTAGATGTTGTTTTGTGCACCTGTTTAGCACATATATGGATTTTAAATTCCGTGCGCACCAGACGCACAGGGTGGTGTTATGTGCATTTATGAGATTTATTCCTTTTGGAGCAGTATATTTTATGATGTTGGATATTTGTTTTCATACTGAGCAGGACTAGTCAGAGGACAGTACCTGGATATATTTTGCATGCATTGATAATTCGAAAGGATTTCCAAGAGCGAGCTATAGTCTCGGTGTATTTATACCTACGTGTCCGATATGACACGGAACGTTTTAAAAACAGGAAACCCTTCTAAATTGTTTTCAAAAGGGCGGAACGTACTTATTAAACAAAGTATATATATATACACATATATAGTTATTTTCTTATGAAAAACATCCGCCACTGTGCAGTGTTGCGCGCATCGCACAGCGACTTAAAAGTTTGGGCATGCATTTTCATCAGCTATTCACATGTATAGATTGGATGTCTACATGTATAGTTCTGATTTATATCATATTGATTTTCTATTGGATTTGACATTGTGTCTTTACCATGACTCCGATGATTGCGGGATGCTTGACGGAGTTTCGATTTTGAGTTATCTGCTCATTACTCCCGCGCATGCTTTGCGCTGTGACGTTTTATGTATTGATGATTTCGGAGCCCCGACGACTTGAAATTTGTATCGAAATGTTTTAGTATTTGGGGGTTTTAAATTTAAATTCGGGGACCGAATTTCTTTAAGGGGGGTAGATTGTAACATTTCCAAAATAATAAAATATTATTTTCGGGAATTTTTATAATTTAATATTATTTTAATGAATATTTTAATATTCGGGTGGAATTAAATACAAATAAATAGGGAAAAATTTTGGAAAATTCTAAAATGAGGTATTTTATGGAATTATGCCATTTTAAAGTATTTAAGATTAGTTATATGCTAATTTAGTGCTAATCGCGATTAAAAATCGCTAATTGGATTTTTAGCTTTTTTGTGCAAAAATGTGCACATATCATTTTCTACACTTGTGTTGCTTGTGCATTTCTACCATGGCTTTCTTTTGGGTCTACTATTCAAGTGAGAAGAGTTTGGTGGAGAAAAGAAAAGAAAAGGAAAGAGTAGGTGATGATGAGAGAGAGAGAGAGAACAAGTCAACCCCACCTTTAAAGAACCATGCCTCCATCATTTCCCTTCTCATTTTTCTCTCCCCTCTTTTTCTAGAGCTGCTGCTGCTCCTACTCCCTCATATTTCCCTCCCCTTCACTTCATATATCCACAATGAAATCCAAGCCAAAACCTTATTCCTACTTCACAAAAAGTGTTCCCGAGCTCACTAGCTTCACATTGAACCTAGCAAGATTGGATTTGGAGGACTTTGAGCAACTCAAGAATTTTCTTGAGTTGCCAAAGGAGGTAATTTCTGCACCTATTAGCGTAATATCCCATTTCTATTGCATCTAATCTAATATCATATCGATATTGTGTTGTTTGTGGATATTGGAGAATTCAAGTTAGGGTTTAGGGAAAAACTGAAATTTTAGATGAAATTGAGGCTTGTTGAGACCCTAGAAACCCTGGTGTAATGCTAAGTTTGAACCCAAACCTGAACTTGAGAACAGAATACGGAATTACGGAATCGATATCGGGGAAAACAGGAAATCTGGGACTGTTATGTGGAATCTGCTATCACCCCGAGATCCCAAAAATGAAACTGAGTTGAAAGTGAGATATTCAGGCACCATAGAACCAACACCCCAAACCCTAGCCCCCAACTCCAAACTGAGGCCGCCGGTTTTCCCATTCTGGCCGCAATTTGCGGCCAGAGCAGAGGGGATTTTCCTCGAAATTCGTGCATGGCCCCATTTCCTCTATTCTTGGCCCGGGTATATCTAGTTTTGACAGATTCCATCTAGGGTGAAATCTGGGATGATTTTTCCTATGTTGGTGCATGGTTTACGACATGATTTAGCATGGATTTTGGTATTTGGTGATTCATTCCTGTCGGGTGGCATTTGGACGTCAACGACAAGTGGATATTGATCGTGTTTACATGCGAGTCGATAGGTTTTTACCTATGCGGGTAACGTGTGCTATTTCGGTTTCCGATGTGATTTTCATGTTTTTTAGCGTTGTGATATACTTGTAGGTACCCTACGAGATGTGAGGCAAAGAAGATGAAGATGGCGACATCGACACCGACATATGAGAAGCAAGGTGAGTAGATTTATATCTACGGGGAGAAGTCGGGTGGATGGCATATAGCACCCCCGCAGTCCGTAGTGATGTATACGAATACGTATACACACGTATATTTATTATGTGTTGTTTAGGATCATTGTTAGTAATAATGATATTATTGATGATAAGAATATATGGTTTTAGTATAGTGCGAACCCTAGAGTAGTGGTTGCACTCACACATATACTTACACACATTCTTGCATTCATTCTTTCATTTGATGGTGCGTATGTCTACACATGGGTATGGGACTATGTGTTCATATACGGGTTGGTGATGATACGTGGGTTTGAGATGATACTTGATGTGAGGCCGTGAGATCGGCGATGTGACATAGTTGTCTTTAAGGTGCGATATGATAGTTTTAGCAGGCCTTTGGACATGTGCTTTACCCGCATTCATATTTTTATAGATGGTGTCGATTGGTACTAGACTTAGAGTAGTACCCCAGATTGTGCGATCTGATGATAGTGATACCTGAGGTGTGATGAGATAGTGTGATATTGACCCTACCCAGCTATTGGGATGCCGTACGACGATCTACCGTACGAGCCGATATTGATGATAGATCCGCACTCATGACTCGAGGATATCTTACGATATGTTATTGAGGCGAGATCACCGACTATCATATCTATATATTTTGACTCAGATTAGGTGGTTTCATACCCCTCCTGTCTAGATTATTTAGTAGACAGTAGACTAGACCGAGTCATACCTATTTCAAAACTAACGAACCGGGGATATTTTAAAGATAAGCAGAAGGGTTATACGGATATTTTCAAATGATGCATCTTTTCTTAAAACGCCGTAGCCCTTATTTTACCAAAAGCCCTGATTCGTCTTATTTCAAAAGGCAAGGTTGCATGACATATCTATTGGGGCAGGTTCTGTACTTTTGCGTTGATTATTCGTTTCCGCATATTTCTGCTATTTGCATTGTATCGCTTGCACTGTGGTTATATTTCAGTCATGCTGCTAGGACACCAGCACCATTATCGATGATGCATATGTTCCACGTACACTTGTTGCCGGCTCACACACTCATCATCGATAATTGCCATGCCACTATACTGTAGTACTATTGCATTCAGTATATGATCCTTGTGTGATGTGATGATATGCATACTTTCCTTTATATGTCGCATACTTCATGCTTTGATTATACGCATTGAGATACGTTGTTTCTATGATATTTCTGGATTTGGGAATCGTGGGTGTTTCAAAAGAGAATATGTCATTGCTTTAAAAACCCGGTTACCCTTGATATGATATTTCAGTGCGTCCACCATGTGTTTTCTCGGTGCTGAGAGCGACATGTGAAACCCGAATCGAGGCGTGGACGAGCCGATTGCGGGTACATGGTGGACCCGGTATGGTTCCCCTCGGCAAGATGATCGATGAGCTTTGCCGATTGAGCCTGGAGGTGGGCGAGTACCTACCGGTGATTGGTTGGACCTGGCGGTTATCCGGAGGATACCGACCAGAGTCGATAGATGGTTTGGGCATACTGCCGGGGCCGAGGGCCAATACCGCAGACAGAGCCCGCGGGCCGATCCGGACTGACGGAGCCCGATATATGAGGATTTACGTGCCGATGCTGGGCACAGTTTTCATGATGTTTTCGGGTGTCGATGCTGGGCATCCTGGTTCCATGATTTTGACGTGTCGCGAGGGACACAGATGGTTATATCCTCATATTATTTCCCATGCACATGATTTATGATATTTACATGCATGGTGGTTATTGTCAGTGGGTGACGAGTGGACGGGATCCACGTGTGTGCAGATTGGATTACATTGATTATACCTCATATTCATGACATGCTATTACCTGAGGCACTAGCACGAGCACTTGGCACTACACTCATGTATAGAGATTACATTTCCAGTTTAGCATGCTTCAGCTTTATTCATATTGAGGTTTATTTATATGTGATCGTATTGACCTAGGATGGGTCATGCATTCGATCTCTGCTTGTAGATATTTTCTATTCACGAGTTGGCAACTCACCCCCGTTGTGCCCCAGTTCTTGCAGGTTCACCGTACAGATTCCATAGCGGCATTTCTGGTACACTGCTTACTTATGGGTGACTTGCTTGGATAGGTGGGTTCTTTTGTATCAGAACCGCCATTATTCATGTATTATTTATTGTATCTAGAATTTCTATCAACCAAAACCTGTATATTGTTTCAGACTTAGAAAACAGTGTTGTAATATTTCGACCTTAGAGTCGCGCTTGTAGTATTACGGTTTTCTGGCTGTTTTGAGTTTCTTTTTGGGTTTTGATCCTCGCCCTTTGGCGTTGTATATTATTATTGCTTGCGTGGTTGTGACCATCGATTGACGAAGAGCTAGCTCCCACTTGGGGATGCCTTTTATCATCTCATATATATTATTCTTGTTGTACCCCGTTTGGGGCCAGTTTTTACAAAGGAAACTCTGCCGAAATTTTCAGGAAAAGCTACACATTTTAAAAATACACATTCGGCTTAGTTATTTAAAAACTTGATTTTCCAACATGTTTTCCATATCTCTTAAACTAGTTTTTCCTTATTTACTCCTTAAATGGTTTTAGATTTCTGGGCTTTTGGCTTACTTGGATCAGATGGAGTCCTGTAGACTTCATAGGATTCAAGGGCCAGTCACGTGCTCTTTCGGGTCGTGACAAGAGACAAACCAAGTAGCATACTACCATTTCGAGCAAGATTGTATATACAACTGTGAATATCCCAAGCTTCCATTAAGTAATATACAAACTAGTATGATACAGTAATGGCCTCTAGGGCATATACACTAACAATCTCCCACTTGCACTAAGGCCATGTACTGGCGTATCGAAGACCAATCATCTCAATCAGCCGCTCGAACTGAGTCTGGGGCAAGGCCTTGGTGAATGGATCTGCTGTGTTATCTTCTGAAGCAACCCTCCGAACCTCGATCTCCTGGCGATCCACGATCTCCCTGATCAGGTGATACCGCCTCAAGATGTGTCTGGATTTCTGATGGGACCTGGGTTCCTTCGCTAAAGCTATAGCCCCGTTGTTGTCGCAATACAGAGGTATTGGGTCAACAATGGACGGAACCACCTGAAGTTCTCTTAAGAACTTCCTTATCCAGACAGCTTCTTTTGCGGCATCAGATGCAGCGATGTATTCGGCTTCCATAGTCGAGTCAGCAACGGTTTCCTGTTTGGAGCTCTTCCAACACACCGCCCCTCCATTGAGGGTAAAGACAAAACCCGACATGGACTTGGAATCATCCTTGTCACTCTGGAAGCTGGAGTCAGCAAAGGCCTCAATCTGGAGGTCTTTTCCGCCATACACCAAGAACATCTCCTTAGTCCTTCTCAGGTACTTGAGAATGTTCTTTACTGCTATCCAATGTTTCTTCCCAGGGTTTGACTGATACCTGCTTACCACACTCAGTGCATAAGCCACATCCGGTCTGGTACACAACATCGCATACATTATAGAGCCTACCGCAGAAGCGTAGGGTATAATAGACATGCGATCCCTCTCCAAATCAGTCTTAGGAGACATCTCTTTGGAGAGGGTGATCCCGTGACAAGCCGGTAGATTATCGCGCTTGGAATCTTCCATACTGAATCTCTTCAGTATGGCGTCGATGTACCTGGACTGCGAAAGTCCTAATATCCTCTTGGATCTATCACGGTAGATCCGGATACCCAGAATGTATGAGGCATCACCCAGGTCTTTCATGGAGAACCTGTGTGACAAGAACCCCTTGACAGATTGTAGCATAGGAATGTCATTTCCTATTAAGAGAATGTCATCCACGTATAAAACGAGGAATACTACAGTTCTCGCTACAAATCTACAATAGATGCATGGTTCATCTGGATTTTTGATAAAGACAAATTCCTTGACCGTCTCATCAAAACAGATGTTCCAACTCCGCGATGCCTGCTTTAGTCCATAAATGGACTTAAGCAACTTGAACACCTTTCCGCTGCTCCCACTCTGAATGAAACCCTCTGGCTGATCCATATAGACACACTCCTCTAAATGTCCATTTAGAAAAGCTGTCTTTACGTCCATCTGCCAAATCTCATAATCGTGGAAGGCAGCAATAGCAAGAAGGATCCGAATGGATTTCAGCATAGCTACTGGAGAAAAAGTTTCGTCATAGTCCAAACCAGGTCGCTGACGAAAACCCTTTGCAACCAGTCTAGCTTTATAGGTCTCAACCTGTCCATCTACACCAATCTTCCTTTTGAAGATCCACTTGCATCCTACGGGTTTTACCCCATCTGGAGCAATGTCCAACGTCCATACTTTGTTAGTGTACATGGACTCCATTTCGGTCCGCATTGCATCCAGCCATTTTACCGAGTCGACGCTCTGAATGGCTTGCTGGAAGCTAGTAGGCTCATCACAATCTATGATGCAATCCTCTCTATCCCCGTCAATGAGAAAACCGTAGTATCTCTCGGGCGGATGAGACTGCCTACTGCTCCTGCGGAGTGGCGTGGGAATGTCCTGATCTTTCGAACCCTCTGGTTCTACTAAGCTTTCAGTAATAGCTCGTGGTTCTGGAATTTCTTCCAGTTCTATTGCGCTCCCACTTAATTCTTTTTCTATGAACTGGTGTTCTAGAAAGTGGGCATGGCGAGAAACAAACATCTTTTGTTCCTCTTCGCAATAGAAGAAATATCCCTTGGAGTTCTTTGGATATCCTACAAACTTGCACTGTACCGAGCGTGCCTCGAGCTTGTCCGCATGCTGCTTTTTTTTACAAAAGCTGGACATCCCCATGTCTTAATGTGATTAAGATAGGGTCTCTTCCCACACCACATCTGATATGGTGTAGTAGGCACAGTCTTAGTTGGAACTCGGTTCAAAAGGTATGCAGCTGATTCTAGCGCATATCCCCAGAACGATCGCGGCAACTCAGCATTACTCATCATGGACCGTACCATATCCAATAGGGTTCGGTTCCGTCTCTCCGATACACCGTTATGTTGCGGAGTGTATGGAGGAGTAAGCTGAGAGAGAATTCCATTCTCTTTTAAGTAACCCAGGAACTCGGCACTCAAGTATTCACCACCTCGATCAGATCTCAGTGCCTTGATACTTTTGCCTGTTTGTTTTTCTACTTCATTCTTATATTCCTAGAATTTTTCAAAAGCCTCGGATTTATGTTTCATTAAGAAGACATAACCGTACCTTGAAAAGTCATCCGTAAAAGTAATGAGTAAGAATAACCGCTTCGTGCATGTGTAGACATTGGACCGCACACGTCGCTGTGTACGAGTCCCAAGAGCTCTCTCGCTCTTACTCCGTGTCCAGTGAACGGATTCTTTGTCATCTTTCCTTTGAGACAGGATTGACAAGTTGCATACGATTGATATTCGAACGGATCCAAATATCCTTCTGTATGTAACTTAGTCAACCTTCTCTCATTGATGTGACCCAGTCTACAATGCCATAAGAAAGTTTTATTGATTTCTGGAGACTTTCTTTTGTGTGTATTCTGGACATTGAAAATCTGTGGTTGGTTTAATACGTATATACCGTTGTTCAATGTACCTGACCCAATCAAAACTTGATTAAGGTGAATGTTCACTACATTACTTACAAATGCAAATTCATAACCTTCTTTAGATAATAAAGATACAGAAATGATATTACAGGTTGCATTTGGTACATAATAACAACTACGCAAAACCAAAAAGTGTCCATCCGACAATCCCAGGTGATAGTCCCCCACGGCCTCAGCATCCATGCTAGCACCGTTTGCAACTCTGAGGGTCATGCCACCTGCCTTCAAAACTCTACGCTTTCTCAACGCCTGCAAAGAATTACAGATATGAGATCCTGATCCGGTATCCAATACCCAGGATGTAGAGTTTATTGATAGACAGTTTTCAATAACATACACACCTGAAGCTGAAGCCGCAACTCGCTTCAAATCCTGTGTTCTGGCCTTCCAAGCCTTGCAATCCTGTTTCCAGTGACCACTTTTGTGACAATAGAAGCATTCTTCCTTCCCCACCAGCTTTCCCGCTATCTTTGTTGCTTTTCCTTTTCCCTTCGTATCCACTTTACCGACACCGCCTCTTGTTTGGCGGGGGCTTTCTTCTTCTTACCTTTGGCTTTCGCCCTGGATCTAGAAGAGGAAGATCCTCCTACAAACAAAGTGGATGTCTCCCTACCCTTCTGTAGGGTGCCCTCAGCACTCCTCAACATGTTCAGAAGTTCAGAAAGTTCAACCTCCTTTCCTTGCATGTTGATGTTAAGAATAAACTGGGCGTAAGTGGAAGGAAGGGACTGGAGAATCAAATCAGTATAGAGTTCATTCTCCAACGTGGTCCCAAGGTCCGCGAGCTCCTCTATGTACCCATTCATCTTAAGCACGTGTTCCGCTACCGATGATCCGACGGCCAACCTTGCCGAAAACAACTTCTTCGACACTTCGTATCTTGCGACACGAGACTGCTCTCCATACAGTTCTTTTGTATGAAGAAATATGGACTCTAGGTCCATATTCTCGTGCCTCCTCTGATGTTCGTTGTCCATCGAGGCTAGTACGAGGCATCTGGCCTTCGCGCAATCTATTTCCCAGGTCTTGTAGATTTCCCTATCTACGACACTGGTTTTGGGACCTGGGACAGGGGGAGCTTTGGTGGTAAGGAAATACCCCAACTTGTCGTAAGTGATTGCCATCTTGACATTCCTGAGCCAATCTTTGTAGTTAGGCCCTGTCAATATGTTTTTATCTAGTAATAACTTAAGTCCGGTCATGTTGAATGGTCGCTGCAATTAGGAGAGAGAAAAGAAACACTTTAGCATGATGCTCTTGCAAGTTTAGAGTGGTTTTTAGTTTGTCTAAACTGGATGGCTCCCACTGTCTCTCGAATCCCTTCTTAAACCGTAAAGAAAGGATTAGTCAGGATCAATCTCACCGTACAACACTTGCTTAACCGTTCAGCCAGGCCAGTGTCGGTACTTCGAGGGAGGTTTTCCAACGCTTTCGCGAAGTTCCTTAATTAAGTAACCTCTTTTCCCTGTGGGCGTAGCCCCGCTAACACCTTTCTAGACACCTACTAAGTTTATAGCATTGATCGTTAAGTGAGAGTTTTCCCGAGGAGTAGCATATACTCACAGTAGGATCGGGATCCAAATATCATCCCGTGATAAAACCGAAGGAATCCTACCAGAATTATCACACTCCAAATGGTATGCAGCGCTAGCAAGTTTCAGTACTTATGAAACTCCCGATGTGGATTTCTGCCCCATGCTCTTATGACCTTGACTTTGGCCAAAATATCATAAGTCACATGTCAAGTTCTACCCGTCATTCTCCTGGTTAATTTGGACCCACCCGTACCTACCCTTGACTTTGGCCAAAATGGCAGCACGACTGTCCCAAACCAATGCATCTATCTATGCTGCACATGAATACCTAATAGCTACCAATCACTATGCCTTGACTTTGGCCAAAATACATAGCTTGAATACTTTTTGACCATTCATGTGGAATGACGGGGGGCTACGAATGGTTTTGGCGAAACCGTGAACGTAGTGAACTTGATATAATCGATGGAACGAGATAGCTTTTAAAAGGAGTGGTTCAAGCTCCGCGTTTAAAAGTTTAGTTTTGAAAAGAACCGAGTGGTTTTCAAAGCGTTCCAATCGACTTTTACTTGGTTTATTTTCTTGCATTAGTTCTTTTAATGCGTCCCATCATTTAATCCTACCATTGCAGAAAACAACCAAAATATGACGTACGCTTATGCCATTCGCATTCGCCACGGGGCCCCGTCATCACCCGTTAGGTTACTTAACTAACGACAGAGCGCGGGCTGGGCTAGCGCGGCTGTAAAACATAAACAACGCCTAAATAGTTATCATATATAAATATATAGCAATGATAGACATTACAGATCACAGATGAATACATTGGATATACTAGGAATCCGCAATCCGTTCGAGCCTGCAACGAAAAGCGGATTACACGATCGCGGTGAATAGCCAATACCCCACCCAAGACCCCTACGGGTGCGGCAAACTACCCGCCAAGTACCCGAAGCGAAGCAACCTCCCTCACCACCGTGAGTAGGCCACTCGGCACTTCGAGATACCCGGTAGTTTGTGCACCCCCTCCATGGGTCTATCCTAGGAGCAAAAACAGTAAAAAGAATTATACAATGACGGCTACAACCCCGACCCGGTTGTGCGGCCAAACAAATAATAATATTACATCAATTTACATATTACAATGAATGAAAGAAAAAGCAACACTCATCTCATATCCACCCCGGCTATTCATCCGCGACAATCCAACCCATTCATATACACATACCATCATCAATCACAGATCACAGATATGTATAACCCCGACTAATCGACATATAGCGATTAGCCGACGTTCAATACATATAAACATCACAGATATAACCTTTTAGTCAAAGTGTATTGAAGTTCGGAAAAAATACGGATTTATAGGCCCCCAAAAACAAATTTCTATTCTGGAAAACCTGGGCACATATAAACCATCTTAAAAATCCTAAAACCAAGCCAGAAATACACTGCACCAAACTCGACCCAGTGAAGAGCCAAGACGGCCGCGGTTGCGCGGCAATAGCTTGCTATTGCCGCGGAACCGCGGCTCTTTGGTCGAATCACTGGATCGTTTTTGGTGGATTTCTTCACAAAACCCTGAGATGATTTTTGGAGTATAATTTATTTTGTTTTGAACAGAAAAAAATTTAACAGAAACTTAGGGTTTTGAAAACTCAGTTTTTCGATTTTTCCGATTCGAACTTCGATACACTTTACTACCTAGCTAGTTTATGTTTAGTTAGGCTCTGATACCACTGTAAGTCCATGTTGCCCACCCCGGTACTTGCGGGGAGGCGGAAAACGGAATAAAAATCAAATTTTTATCAACTTAGGCAACATGGACTAGACAAAGAAGGATCTTTGCTAAACAAAAACAAGCTAAAGCTAACTAGAAACTAGCTAAGTGCTAGAAAGGTTATACCTTGGGCTTTATGTCCTTCTCTCCTTGCTCCTTGGAGTGGTGGAAGGAGGTCACCTTAGTCGTCTTCTCACGTTGAAGAAAGATCCACCCGAAAGCCTCGACCTTTGGCTTCAACTCCAAGCTAGAAGTAACTAGGGTGCAAGAAGTGCTAATCCTTGAACCCTAGATGAGAGTAGAGATTATCAAGAAAGGGTTTTTCTCAAGCTCAAGTGTTTCTCAACACATGAGAGGAGAGAGCTTGAGGGAGAGGAAGAACAAGAGAGAGAAAGTAAATGATAGAATGAGAATAAAATAAACCATTCTCACATATATGTGTGTATTATTTTAATTAGATAATTAGTAAGATAATTGCCATGGCATAATCAAGACATGACCATTATCATTTCATTTTTAATGCAAATTGCAAGGATCAAAAAGCATCTTCCAAATGAAATGATGATGGTCAAAGTGTCAACCAAGGTCAACAAGTCAAGAAGGTCAAATGGTCAACAACCATAACCATGCACAATTATTAAACTAATATCAATTAACCATAATACACACATAAGCATTAGGGTTAATAAAATGACAATAGTCATTAACCCTAATCAAAGTCCTCTCCCTCTGTCTCAAGCAACTGTGTATACGCACCTGTATTCGTGATCCGAGGAACACGAATACAATGAGAAAAACCAATCCCAAATCATATACTAGGATCCGGCTTAAACCAAAGCCCGCTAGTATAAGCTGTCCGGACAGCAAACGTGCACAAGTGCGCGGATGTGAACGAACCCTGTCGCAAAACCATGCGACCTCTACTCATTTTGCCTAAAGGCGAATAGCTCTCTGTGTGGGACTCTAAAGACTCGACACTACGCTGGCAGTGGGTTTAACCACAGACCGCAAGCGGCACTAGCTGTACGTAACGGTCCCCAGGTAGATGTCGATAAGAAGATTGACGAGGTGAACCCCATCTGAACTCCTACTGAGCCTGTATGTGACAATCTCCGTACAGTCCGGTCTGTTCGTCTAATACATCGCATGGCGGGCCTAGGGGGGTGGTGAACGTCAGTCCCCTAATAGCGGTACAAGTCATGTCGGAGTGTAGCCCAGAACACCCTGAGATAACACTGGAAACCTACCAGTATATCTCGCTTGCCCTAGCCAGGGACTACTCGTGTAATGGCTCTCCTGGACACAGCGCGATGTCAACCCCCAATACCGAGAGAGACGAATCCTGTCTAACCGTCACTGCCTCCAAGTGCTTCGGGACTGCACCCAAAAACTACCTGTTTGCACGACTCCTTTGAGCCGTGGTAGGGTAGTAATCAAAGTGCAGTGGGAACACACTTGAGGCGAAGTGACAGTGTCAAGTCAGCAGACTAAGCTGTACTCATGTCACCTGGGAACTGATAACTGACGATAGGTATAATACCAACCAACAGTTCCCGACGAGTCCTGTCCAGTGTACTCGTAACCTAACGAGCACCCGCATACTATCTCAAGTACGACGTACTGACGGCTGTGGGACAGACCGTCTCCCACACTGGGATGAGAAGCGCATACGCTAGTCTACTCCGGAGTATCGATGCCCTGTCTCGATAGTCCAACGACTAGGGACCTGTATAAGGATGTGCTTATAGATCACCCAGCTCCCACGAGTGTGAGCGCCATCACAACGCTGGTAATCAAGCAAAGATCCTAAGGGCTCTACTAATATGTATATCAGCGATATGCTAAAAGAAACACATGCACATATTAAAGCAGAGACAAACCAAGTAGCATACTACCATTTCGAGCAAGATTGTATATACAACTGTGAATATCCCAAGCTTCCATTAAGTAATATACAAACTAGTATGATACAGTAATGGCCTCTAGGGCATATACACTAACACCTTCAACATCTTCAGAGAGGTGACGGGTCCCGATAACCAAACATTCCATGAACTGTGGGGTCCTTAAACTCATGGACTATGATGTCCTTAAACTTTATAGACTATGACTTCTTTAAACTGGACTGTGGGGACCCTAAACCTACGGACTATGATGTCCTTATCCTCGGACTGTGGGGTCCCTTTAAACCCACAGACTATGATGTCCTTAACCTCGGACTGTGGGGTCCCTTTAAACCCACGGACTATGATGTCCTAAACCTTGGACCGTAATGTCCCTAAGCTAACGTTGGACCACCATGTCCTTAAACTGGTAATCGACCGCAATGTCTCTAAACTAAACAATATAGTCCAAATGCTCTCTGGTTGGATCTAAATGATCCCGTTAAGTTGATCTTAGTCTAAAATTAGACTAATGTATCCTTAACAAACGTTTAAGTTGATCTTAGTCTCAAATGAGACTAACGTATCCTTAAACCCAACCCCAAACCCAAATCTAAGAAGATACGGATTTTGACTAATCCACGCCCTACGGGCGACAACAGAAATTAGTCTCCGTATACAATCCACGGGAAACCAAAAACAAAACAAACACCCACGACACGAAGTGACTATCTGGAGAAGGAGAAAGTGGTTACCGCGATGCGGTAGCGTAATTAACTGCAGGGGCTTGCGCCTGCAGGGAAGAGCGTCCCCACAATCAAAAACCCCTCAATGAGGGGGGATCTGACAAAGTCTGCTACATCGGCCACATCCGTTTAGACCTTCGATATATGGTGTCATAAATCAACTTGGCATCTTCGGAGAGGTTGACGGATAGCACCAACTAGCATCTGCCCCGAATTCAGGCAAGACGGACCTACGCGGTAGCGTCTCCGTGTTCGGAGGGGAACAATACAGACCTTCATAGTTTGGCTCGAATTTCCCCCGTTTGGCACGATTGGGGATCATAGGTCTTTTGACAACTAGCACGAGTTCGCCTTGGCAGAATGCTCTTGGCCTAGTTAGTCTTTCGTATGAGCGCGTCATCCTCGCTTTATAAGCTTCTAGGTTTTGTTGTGCCATGATACGAGTTTCATCGAGGGCATCGAGCTCCTCAAGCCGAAGATGGGCATTTTCTTCATCTGCCAGCTCATATCGAACAGCTACTTGTAGAGAGGGTAGCTCTATCTCCAAGGGAAGTACTACTTCCATGCCAAATACCAACGCGAATGGCATTGTATTCCTGGCCGTCTTGAACGTGGTCCGATAAGCCCAGAGAGCTTCATGCAATCTCTCGTGCCGGTCCTTTTTATTTCTGGACACCGTTTTGTTTATGATCTTTGTCATGGTCTTGTTGAAAGCCTCAGCTATACCGTTAGCTCGGGGATTATAGACCGAAGAGTATCTCCAATCTATTTTATGCTGCTGTGCAAAGCGGCTGATCTTATGGTTTCTGTAGGCTGGCCCGTTATCCGAGATAACCTTCCAAGTGATATTACCGTCGAAAGAGCAAGCGTTAGGGATATTCCATGTCGCTTTTTACTTGAGGTTAGGCTCAGTTTGGGAGCCCTGATGAGTCATGACCACTCCGCGCTAGAGTGGGATGATCTCCGATAGTCTTTCAGGCCTCATTTAAGTTGCCGTCAAGACCCTGAAGCTAGGGATCTTCCTTTGCTTCGCTTGTTGACATTGTGTCTGCAATATTGCGACAAATGTCGAGGTTGTCTCTGGGTTGTCTGTGAACCGTCGAGATTTGGAACTAGGGGACTTTGCCATGGCTCCGTTTGTTGATGTCGCATCTGCATCCTGCTGGGGGGAGGAAGAACGCTGTTGTTGATCTCTAGGTTGTAGATGTTGCCGTCGAGACTTGGAACTAGGGACTCTAACATGGTTCCGAGGTAGTCTCTAGGTTGTCCGTGAACTGTCGAGATTTGGAACTAGGGGACTCTGCCATGGCTCCGAGGTAATCTCTATGTTGTCCGTGAACCGTCGAGATTTGGAACTAGGGGTCTTTTCCATGGCTCCGTTTGTTGATTTCGCATCTGCATCCTGCAGGAGGGAGGAAGATTGGTTATTAGATTGGTTATTAATTTTGTATGATTAGATTGGTTATTAATCTTATCTAATCGATGTCTCCCACTGCTTTTTATCAAATTTTCCTTCAAACCTTAAAATTAAAATTAGACAGGATTAATTACATTATACAAGTTCGTTAACCGGTCAGCCAGGCTAGTGTCGGTACTCCGAGGGAGGTTCCCCGTGCTTTCGCACGGACCTAATTAAAATAAACCTCGTTTTCCTAGAGGCATAACCCCGTTGACACCTTTCTAGACACCTACTGGATTAACTAATTGTAAAGTATAAAACTCTCCTGGGAGTAACTATTACTCACAGTGGGATCGGATCCAACTATCAAATAGAAGGTAAGCAATATCATTGCAAATTTCAACACTTGAAATTCCCGATATGGTTTTTACCCCTAGCGTCTTATGACCTTAACTATTGTTGAAAACTCACAGTGGCATGCTTTTATCGAGTTTAGTTTAATTAAGATATGTCGGTTTTGTTTGATGAAAATAGTGCATGACGTGAGTCTTGAGTTTTAAAAATACCGCAAGTGCACGGTGCGTTGATGCAAACCAGCAAGTATGGGTCGAACCAGAGGGAGTGGATATCACGACATCATTTTGAGTTATGAAACAATGGGTTGGAAATGTATTTTTGTCATGTTTTTACAACAATTAACTGAAGAAAGGTTTAAGATTGTTTAGAGAAAACTTAGGCTAAGGTTTAGTATGGTTGAAATACGGCTTTTACCCCCAACTCTCCGTTTTGATTCAAGGTCCACTTTTAGAATGAAATGAATGTGGAATTAGTTAAATGAAGTTAGCAAGCATAGAACATATGCTTGTATGTTATATGTCCTATCTAGCTAGTTTGCAGCACTTAACTTAATTTCGTATTCCTTTCAACTTCAAATCATAATATAGCAACAATAAAATGCAAAGAAGGAATAAGATATATGTTAAAGGTTGATTTGCAACCATTCAAAATAATATATCTTATCAAGCAAAACATAATACAATTGCATAATTAAGAAAGGAAATGTAAAATGCAAGAATCAAAAAGGGAGGGGTTGGAAGAAAAGCCATTCCACAACATACCTCACCATAGCTCAAGAACAAACTACTCACACATCATAAATTGAAATAACAATAAAGAAGAAAAATGCAAAATGATAAGAGATACAAGAATCAACTTGATATAAATTAAGCCTTTATTGCAATGGTTCCAAGTACAAACAAGTGAATTCAAATACCAAAATCTAATCTTGCAAGCTCAAGAAAGAGGTTGCAAGACTAGAGGAAGGCAAGGAATTCACACTAAAGGTTAGAAGATCACTAGCTACAATGTTTACAAATTTCTCTCTTGCAAAAAGTAGTGCCCTCTAACTTGACCAAAGGCCTGGTATTTATAGACTCAAAACAAAATTAAACAAATAATAAAAACGAGATGATGTGTCACGACCCGAAGGTACGGAACGTGACTGGCATTTAAACTACGAAATGTCTCAAGACGCATCGTGATCTAAGTAAGCCAAAGCCCAGAAAACAAAACCGTTTGACAATTAGAGTGAAGGAAAACTTATTTTAAAGCAAGTGATTTTAACAAATAAGTGGCATTAAACATTTAAAAGCAACATCATATTTTCCCGAAAATTTCGGCAGAGTCTCCTTTGTGAATACTGGCCCCCAAATGGGTACAACACATGAAAATACATACAAATGATGAATTAAGGCATCCCCAAGCGGGAGCTAGCTCTTCGTCCATGGCGGAATCACAACCACATGCAACATGTATATCAAAAGTGCACAATAAGCATCTGAAATCAATGAAATAAGAAAATACCACGTCGGCTCAAGTGAGCATCGACACCAAACACCACAATACAAGTCTCACGAGTCTCACTGTCTAGTCCAATATACAAGGGTAGATAGAGTATACTAGATACAAATAATATACATGATGGGATAAAATATCCTCGCAACCCACCTACGAGCAATGCCGCAAGTCCAAGCAAAAGGAACAAAATGAGGAAGTGCGCCCACCGCTACTGTGTTGACGGGTCGGACCTGCAAGAACTGTGGCACAACGGGGGTGAGTTGCCAACTCGTGAGTAGTAAGTAACATTATAGTTAATCGCAGGTATGCACGAACAGCGATAATCTATAACATGCAATCTGATGGCATAAGTATGGCAATATGGATATGCAACAATTGTAAGTCTACGGTAGCGCCCTGGCCATCAATCCGAGGACAGACATGGAATAAAACTTTTTCAAAACTGGCGCTAACGTAAACCTAAAACCCGGATCGTTCCATTAACCATAAACTAGTATACTACAAAGATGTTAGAATGGCTATACCGATCGATCCGTGTCCTTCGGTCTTTAGCCACCATCCTTAGCTTGTTGCGGCATCTCCGATCTCGCTCGATCTCCGGTCTCCACGTCGAAGTGGCACCACGTCAAGGAATCTTTATACGGGCTCCCGCTTCAAACCGAAGCAACTCGGACATGAAGTTTGCTAGCCGACATGTCCAAGATTGAAGTAGAGAGAATTGTGAATACTTTGTCTCAATACACCCTAGGATTCTCATCACATGAAAGGGATAGGGAGGAGGTTGAAGAAGATGCAATGAGATGAAAAGTGTAAGCTCAAGAAAATGTTAAGAGAGCAAGAACCATGCACCAAAAATGTCATGGCTGCCCTCTCTCTCTTTTGTGTTGATATTGTGTTGGTTTTGTGTTTAAAAACAAAGAAAAGATATATCAAAATATCTCCCACAAAACCCTCAAAATATCCTACCAAAAACAAAGCTCATTAATCTAACATGACTCATTACCATGAATCATTAGTGAACATGCTAGAATAATGACTCATCAAAATGAGTCACACTTTCCAAATCTAAATAAACATTTAAACCAAAATGTTTAAATAAAAGAAATGCATCTTCTAAAGTAATCTTGTAATGAATTACAAGAATACCCATCACCTGTATATACATACCTGCATCCGTATTCCGACCGAATACGAATACAATGAGACCAAAATATTCCAACACAATATAATACTAGGATCCGGCTTAAACCAAATCCCACAAGTATTATCCGTCTGAATCATGACACGTGCACAAGTGCACGTGTATATTCGAACCCTACCATAAAACCATACGGCCTCTACAACGTTTCGCCCGAACTTGGGAAACTATCTGTGGGGGACTCTAAAGACTCGTCAATACTCTGGCAGTGGGTTTAATCACAAGCACGTCAGTGGCACTAGCTATGCGTAACGGCTGTCCAGGTATTGAGCAAAAGGGAGGCTGACGAGCGTACTCATCCTGAAACCCTACTGAGCCTATCAGTGACAATATACGTACAGTCTGGTCCGTTCGTCTATGAGTATCGCATATCGGGCCTAAGGGGCTGGTAACGTCAGACCCCCAATAGCGGTATAAGTCGTCTCGGAGTGTAGCCCGGAACACCCTGAGATACTACTGGAGTACCTACCAGTAAATCTCGCTTGCCCTGGCCTGGGACTTTGTGTAATGGCTCTCCAGACACAGCACGATCTCACCCCCAATACCGGGAGAGATGAATCCCCTGCTGATCCGCTCACTGCCTCCATGTGGCACGGGGCTGTACCCAACTAAAACCTGTTTGCACGACTCCTTTGAGCCGTGGTAGGGTAATAATCAAAGCATAGTGGGAACTCACACGAGACAAATTACGATCTCAGGTCGATAGACTAACCTGTACACATGTCACCAGGGAACTGCTATCTGACGCTAGGTATAATACCAACTAGCATGTTCCCGGCGAGTCCTGTCCGGTGTACTCATAACCCAATGAGCACCTGTATACATCTTAGGTGAGCCAACTGACACCAATGGCTTGTAAGACCGGCCACCGCCCCTCGTCGGGGTCTGGACTGTATACACTAGTCTACTCCGGAGTATCGATACCCTGTCTCGAAACTCCCACGACTAGGGACCACATTAATGATGTGCTTATAGACTACCCAACTCTTACGCATATGATCGCCATCATATTGTTGGTAGTCAAGAAAGAATCCTATGGGCTCTATCAACGTGTAATAGTGATCTGTAATGTTACCTAAAGCATATACACGATGATAAAGATAAACCGGATAGTATACTATCATCTCGAGTAAAACTGTCCTACCGGTATAGGTCCTCCCTCAATCATTGCAATCGCGTGCCTGCGATCCAATAATTGAATTTGAGGGCACTATATCCAACAATCTCCCACTTGCACTTAAGGATAATTATTGCGATGTCGCATACTCACAGCCCGTATGATACCAAACACCCAACTCCTCTACTAATCAGTTTCACAAAGCTCGTTTGTAAAACTATTGTGTTCGAGAAATAGCCTCAGTGTGTGGATCCGTCCTGATGTTTCTATCTATGTCTCTCTTAATCTCAAGTTCGCGGAGAAAGCCGTCTCCCAAATTGAGAAATACCTGTCTTAGAATATGTCTAGAAATCTGATGGGACCTAGTTCACAAATAAACTCCAAATCCAAACTTCTTAGACTGTATCGTCAACTGAATTTAATCAGTATCCGACACCATGCCACCCTCAGTCTCCGCTTGGACCACCTGTCTAAACTACTGCCCTCGTAAGAGGGACAACCATAACTCTGACAGTCAATCTGTCATCCATGTCACCTTGGAAGCTTGGAATGATAACCGTCTCCCGAAGGAGGCTGCCGTTATCAAATCCCAAGAACATTCACTTATGTTCTAAAACTGCTTTCGTACGTTTCTCTAGGATTGGATCAATATCAACTTATTACAGCTAGTGCAAAAACAACATCTGGTGTGGTACTTGACATCTCATGATTGACTCAATTTCTTAAGCAAGTGATATGCCAATCATGCACATCCCTCTCCCCTTTAGTTTGTAAGACACCTTTAGAGATGGTGACTCCATCATCTGCAGGTACACCGCCATGTCAGGAGTCGCTCATTCTAAAATACCTTTAGAATACTGTCTAAGTACCCAGATTGGGACACTACCCAAATCTAGATCTAAAACCATAGATCTAGTAACCAGAATGTCTGATATTATATCCATATCCTTTGTGGAGAACTACTGTGTGACAACCACAGTATAACCGTTCGTAGTGTAGGAATTTCACTTCCTACTATGTGTATGTCATCCAAATACCAGGACATCATACCCTACTACCTTCTTAACAGATCAATCCCCTATTCTGATGAAGTCAAAGCCCATGACTGTCACATCAAAAATAGACGATCTATCTCTGCTATATCTGCACTAGTCTATAAATAGACATAAGCTACTTATCCACTATGCTTCCGCTGCTCCCACTGACCACAACAACCCTCTGGTAGAATCATATACACGTGTACTTCTAAAGCTAGTTTAGAACGACGCTATACCCATCCTCTTGCCGGGTCTCATAGTCTGGAACAATGGAAAGTCTGGGAAAACAAGAACATCTCTGTCACCGTCTTTGAGAATACCGAAGTAGCACTCGGGCACCTGAGGTTACCCACCATATCTACGGAGTGGCTAATGGAATGTCAAACCAGATTGAATCTTTAGGTCCTATTAAATTTTCAGTAATCGTTTGCGGTTCTGGAATCACTTCCAGTTCTACCATACTCCCACTACTGTTTTCTGAAAAAGTCCATTTTACTAAAACTATGGCGAGTCAAGAACAATATCACTATTGATCTTCCAGATGGTAGAAAGTCAACCCTCCTCATAGCCCGGGTTAACCCACAAACAGCCATTACAGAAACGTGCCTTGAGTTATCCAGAGTCTGGTTTTAAGAATAAGCCGGACAACTCCCCGTACCTTAACATCGTTAAGATATGAACCGTTCTATATCCAATATAAAAACAGAGGCACTGATTTAATTGGAACCATATTCAAATCATGCAGTTGTCTCCAGTGCATGTCAACTAAATGGAGAGAGGCCGATCAGCATTACTCAATTTAGGAGTACATCCAATTATGAGTAACCTGAAAGAGAAACAAGTTTCTCAAAAACCATTACTATCAACTGAATACCTAATACAAGTATCTACATCTTCGATCACTTTGAAGAATCCCGATACTTGCATCACGTGGTTCTCTACTTTATTCTTGTACCTATAACTTCTCAAAACTTAGACCTTGTATTTCTACGAAACACTTGTCTAAAAACTAGAGAAGTCACAAGTAAACAGAATATAGTACGAGGACTAACCCCTCTGTCATACTGGACAACATACAATACTTTGTATAAGTCCTCTGAGTTGAATAACTCAAACCATGTGCGTCGTAGGTTGAAAACTGTACTATGGTTAAGAACTATACCACTGTTGAATGCTCCTTACCTAACCATCAACTGATATAGGTAAATGGCACCGACATAATTTCAAAAAGTTATATCTCACTTTATGAAAATAAACGTACAGATATATCAGTTTGAAATTGGTGCATAACAACGTATATTCAAAACCATATATTTGTCGTCTGGCAAAAACCCAGACGATTTCCTTAAATATCACCAATTGCAACGAATTCCGATATAATGAGGATGATCACCTAATTCCCAATAACTTACTCCCACTCATCATCTGTAAAACCATACAGATGTGAGAATCATACCTGGTAAATACATACCCTGGAGTAAGTATCTAATTGGGAAATCAGTTTTCCTTTAACAACACATAGTGAAACTGAAACATGAAAACGTCTCATAGGGGTATCCGGGTATTCTTAGTAATGCCTCTTCCATTATTAGATTCATGACTGTAACCGTGTATTTCTTTGCCATCTCTCCAAATCCCTTTATTTGTCTTTAGTCATTACCTTCTGTACACCCCCTTAGGCTAAATGGTTTTCTTCCTTCCATACCGTTCGGCACCGGCATATAGTTTGGAAGAAGACTATCCAGTAAGCACAATAGGTGTACTCTCCTAATCCTAGGAGTACTCGCAACCTGAGAGAAGGTGATGATAAAGGACAACTGAATAAACTTTATTCTATTTCTCCTGAACTGGAAAAAAAGCAAAGGTGAAGTAGGAGTGGCGATGATATACTCGGTTTGGTCGTGAATGATAGCAGTCGCAATTTACTTGCCCTCTTTCTAATCCCTTTATTTGTCTTTACTTATTACCTTATGTACACCACACTTAGACTAATTGGTTTTCTTCATTCCCTACCTTTCGGCACCTGCCTATGGTTTGGAAGAAGACTATCCAATAAGCATAATAGGTGTATTGTCTCCTAATCCTAGGAGCCCTCACATCCTGAGAGAAGGTAAAAGGAAAAGACAACTGAATAGTCCTATTCAATCTCTTTAGAACCAGAATCCATCCTCGAATCTGGAACAAGTTCCTTCAAGTTCGTATATAACCATACGATGGATTTATCTAATGGATGTGGATGTTCGTAGTAATACGAGGTGTTCTGGAGAAATGCAAAGGGTAAAAGAAGGAGTGGCAATGATATATGCAACTCAGACAATCCAAAAGCCAGTGTTTTAAGAAAGTTCGGTTAACTTGGTTGCTGAGTCATAGTCTAGGGTCGGGCCATGGTCGCTGCCCAAGAGAGAGAGAAAAGAAACACTTTGCATGCACTCTAAACTAGATCAGAATGGTTATCACTTTATCTAATCAGGAAACCTCTCACTGTATCCTCAAATTCTCCTCCAAACCTGAAAGAAGAATTAGTCGGGATCACCCGAGGAGTAAACCAACTCATCAGTGGGAATCTGGATCCAACTATCATCGCATGATAACGTGAAGTAATCCACTCACGTTATCACACTCCAGATGGTATGCGCATGCCTGGCAAGTTTCCTGTATGTTTGAAACTCCCGATGTGATTTTTACCCCATGCTCTTATGACCTTGACGAAGGCCAACATATCATAAGTCACATGTCAAGTTCTACCCGTCCAGGTTAATTTGAACCCACCCGTACATACCCTTGATGAAGGCCAAAATAGTAGTACGACTGTCCAAAACCAACGCATCTATCTTTGCAACAGAAAGTAACAAATAGCTACCATACACTATGCCTTGACGAAGGCCAACATATATAGCATGAATACTAAGTGCTACCCGTCTGAAATGACGGAGGGCTACGAATGGTTTTTGGCGAAAAACCTTTAACGTAATGAACTTGATATCGTTGAAAGAACCGGATAGCTTTTTACAAAAATATAGTGGCGAAAACCTTTGCAAAAGAGGTCACTCCCGGTGAAGGGATCTCGGCTCTTTCCCCGTAGAATGAGGTGCAGGATATTCCAAACTGAATACCGCGATGCAAAGCAAAAAGTAATCGACTATAGTGAAGTTATTACCCTGACGCAAACCTCTGCCCAAGGGGTCACTCCCAATGAAGGGATCTCGGCCCTTGCCTCGTCAAATGAGGTGCCGGATATTCATAACCGAATACCTCTATGCAAAACAAAAGAGAACGTCCTTGCAATAACAGTTTTTTTTGAAAATTGTTCCAACAATATCGAATAGGTTTGTTTTCCTTGCATTGATCTGAATCAACGCAATCCCATCAATTAATCACACCAGAAAAGAACGAAAATCAAATGTACGTTATGCCATCCGCATTCGCCACTGGGTCCCGTCATCACTCGTTAGGTTACTTAACTAACGACAGAGCGGGGACTGGACTAGCGCGGGTGTAAAACATAAACATCTACTAGTATATATATCAATATACAATAATCGCTCCAGGCGTGATAAATGCAACATCACAGAAAAGTAATAAGCATCACAGCAATACAGATAATCTGGGAGCCCCGGGTTTCCTTTGAGCCGTAAATGAAACCCGACGTTCCCTTGGTTGTGTGGATAGCCTGTGCAATGAAAACCTAGACCCCTACGAGTGCGGCAAGTTACCCGCCAAAACCAGAAGCGAGACAGCCCCCTTCAGCAAAGTGAATGGACCACCCAGCACTTCATGGAATCCGGTAACTTGAGCACCCCTCCTTAGGTCAACCTGTACCCCCTACGAGTACGGTGAATAGCCCGCCAATTCTAGAGTGAAGCCCCTTCCATCTCAAAGCCATGAGATGCGGGCCCGTTTCCCTCTAGAACCCATCTATCCGTGCACCCCATCGTAGGGTAATCCTAGTACAGAAAAGAAAATATGTACAACGGGTACATCGATCTCAACCCGGTCATGCCCCAAAAGAATAATATACAAACAGGCAGTGACGACAGTCCACATGTCGGCCGCTCGTCACGTGATATCAAATGTACAAATATATCCAAACTGCACTACCATTGCATGCAAGCTATCCACCACGACGAATCCGCAACATCACAGCACAACACAGAACATCAACGTGAATTTCACGTTCGCAAACCCGTCTAAAAGAGCTATAGCAATCAGACAAGATTTACCGCTCGAATGACATTCACAGTCGCAGATAGAAATATAATGCACTGTAAACTTTAAACAATGTTAGATAATATCGATTTCGAAATAGCCCCAAACAACCTGATAAAACCATATCAAAACTGGGCTAAACAAACAACACCACTGCACCAACATTACAGAGACTCAACCACACTGCAAAAATCAAACCCAGAAGCCCTAAAAAGACCGGCCTCCTCGGATTTTAAGGCCATCTGGCAGGTTAAATTTTGGTGTCTGGGATTCTTGTTTGTAGTGTGTTCTAGTGGTCATCTAAGTAATTTTCTGCAGTTGTTTAAATAATTTTTGAAGACACTTATAAAATCGACAAAAACTGCAATGTATCGGGTGATGTTTCGGGTCTGTTTCGGTTTTGATACTTTAACATCGTCTAAACCAACTAGTTAACGGTTAATAATTTGGCTCTGATACCATGTAAGTCTACGGTAGCGCCCCGGCCATCAATCCGAGGCCAAACACGGAATAAAACTTTTTCAAAACTAGCGCTAACGTAAACCTAAAACCCGGATCATTCCATTAACCGTAAACTAGTATACTACAAAGATGTTAGAATGGCTATACCGATCGATCTGTGTCCTTCGGTCTTTAGCCACCATCCTTAGCTTATTGCGGCATCTCCGATCTCGCTCGATCTCCGGTCTCCTCGTCGAAGTGGCACCACGTCAAGGAATCTTTATACGGGCTCCCGCTTCAAACCAAAGCAACTCGAATATGAAGTTTGCTAGCCGACATGTCCAAGATTGAAGTAGAGAGAAGTGTGAATACTTTGTCTCAATACACTCTAGGATTCTCATCACATGAGAAGGATAGGGTGGAGGTTGAAGAAGATGCAATGAGATGAAAAGTGTGAGCTCAAGAAAATGTCAAGAGAGCAAGAACCATGCACCAAAAATGTCATGGCTGCCCTCTCTCTCTTCTGCCCTCTCTCTCTTCTGTGTTGATATTGTGTTGGTTTTGTGTTTAAAAACAAAGAAAAGATATATCAAAATATCTCCCACAAAACCCTCAAAATATCCTACCAAAATCAAAGCTCATTAATCTAACATGACTCACTATACGACTCATTACCATGAGTCATTAGTGAACATGCTAGAATAATGACTCATCAAAATGAGTCACACTTTCCAAATCTAAATAAACATTTAAACCAAAATGTTTAACAAAAAGAAATGCATCTTCTAAAGCAATCTTGTAATGAATTACAAGAATACCCCTCACCTGTATATACATACCTGCATCCGTATTCCGACCGAATACGAATACAACGAGACTAAAATATTCTAACACAATATAATACTAGGATCCGGCTTAAACCAAAACCCACTAGTATTATCCGTCCGAACCATGACGCGTGCACAAGTGCACGTGTATGTTCGAACCCTGCCATAAAACCATACAGCCTCTACAACGTTTCACCCGAACTTGGGAAACTATATGTAGGGGACTCTAAAGACTCGTCAATACTCTGGCAGTAGGTTTAATCACAAGCACGTCAGTGGCACTAGCTGTGCGTAACGGCTGTCCAGGTATTAAGCAAAAGGGAGGCTGACGAGCGTACTCATCCTGAAACCGTACTGAGCCTATCAGTGACAATATACATACAGTCCAGTCCGTTCGTCTATGAGTATCGCATATCGGGCCTAAGGGGCTGGTTACGTCAGACCCCCAATAGCGGTATAAGTCGTGTCGGAGTGTAGCCCAGAACACCCTGAGATACTACTGGAGTACCTACCGGTAAATCTCGCTTGCCCTGCCCAGGGACTTTGTGTAATGGCTCTCCAGACACAGCATGATCTCACCCCCAATACCGGGAGAGACGAATCCCCTGCCGATCCGCTCACTGCCTCCATGTGGCTCAGGGCTGTACCCAACTAAAACCTGTCTGCACGACTCCTTTAAGCCGTGGTAGAGTAATAATCAAAGCACAGTGGGAACTCATACGAGACAAATGACGATCTCAGGTCAATAGACTAACCTGTACACATGTCACCAGGGAACTGCTATCTGACGCTAGGTATAATACCAACTAGCATGTTCCCAGCGAGTCTTGTCCGGTGTACTCATAACCCAATGAGCACCTGTATACATCTTATGTGAACCAACTGACACCAATGGCTTGTAAGACCGGCCACCGCCCCTCGTCGGGGTCTCGACTGTGTAGGGTTCCTAGGCACGCTAATGAGGTCTCACAAGGCATCAACCATGCCAATTTCAAATTTTACGGGTGCCGAGAAACCCTAATACGGATCGTTGGCTAGAAGTTTAGGCGACAAAGCAAACTAGTTAACTACTTTAACTAAGAGAACGAAAATACAACCTTTGTAGATCCGGTCCTCCACCTCCACGGCTCCGTGATGAAGTCCTCTCCGCTGTCCATATCAAATCCCGGGCTCTAGCGTCGGCTTCATCGGAGAAAGAGCGGGCTAGGTCATCGACGACGTGCCGAAGATGATCTACGTCGAGGCATCACTAGATCAAGCTCCACCTTCATCAAGCCTTGAAAACTTGTGAAGGAAACACCCTCTACTACTTGGCAAGAGGTAGAGGATGAAGAAATAGGAAGTGGGTTCACTTTAGAATTGGATTTCTCACTCATTTTCATCAATCACCATTGATGAAGTGAAGCTTTCTTCATTGAAGAAGATGAAGAAGAAGAAGAAAGAATATTATGATAAGTTATTTAAAATGAAAAGAAAATGAAAACTTATCATAATGTAAACCATGGTCAAGATAACTAGTGTAGAGAATCAACTATGGTTCAAGTGAATGGTTAGGGTTAAGAAAAGAGACAAAATGGTCAAACCATTCAAAGCTTCATGAAGCTTCAAAAGAAAGTCCAAAATGAGCCACCATTTCATTTCTTTTCCAAATATAAATGAAAAGAAATAAATAAATAAGTAAATCAAATATAAACAAAACCCTAATCATTAACTTAACCATGGTATAATTCTTTACACAAACCCAAGTGAGCATGCATCATCAAACATGATACAATCAAGTGCACAAAATTATATCACATATACAACTTGTGAACTTCAAGTGAGAAAATCCTTTTAAAGTGAACCAATACTAGTTAATGCAAAGTAATATATCAAATATATAATTATACATTAAATCATTAAATCAACACTTGATTTAACGATCCGGTCATATCGAATATAACCGACTAGTATCCTATGTATCGGCTTACCGAATCAATCCTTGATTCGATAACTAGGTTATATCGCATACAACCATATCGATACATTCATCGCGAGAATAGAATACGGTATCACATACATGCATTATTCTCGGTCCCGCACATATCTCATATGCGCTCCTATTTCGTTTCGCTTGAGCCAGGAAACCTCTGTGTAGGACTCTAAAGACTCGTCAATACGCCGGCAGCAGATGATGATCATATCAAACACCCACAAGCCGCAAGCGGTCTGCTAAACGTAACGGCCACCCGGGTATTGAGCGATCAGAAGATCGACGAGCAAGCCCGCTCACACTCCAGTGAATCCAACCAGTAACACTACCGTACAGTCCGGTCTGATCGTCTGATATGTCGCATATCTCGCCTAGGGGTGGTAAACGTCAGACCCCAATAGCTCGATAAGTCGTGTCGATATGAGGTCTATAACAATTCGAGAAACTACTGGTAACACTTACCAGTAAATCTCAGCAACCCTGGCCAGGGATTTCCTGTTATAGCCAATCGAACACAGCGTAACATCAACCCCCTATACCGGGAGAGACGAATCCCTTCCTATCGCTCATTGCCTCCATGTGACTCGGGACTGTACCCAAAAACCACCATTTTGCACGCCCTCTTGGACGTGGTAAGATGGAAATCAAAGCACAGTGGGAACCACACAAGACTCTATGACGATCTCGGGTCAACAGACTACTCTGTACCAGTGTCACCAGAGAACTGCCATCTGACGTAAGGTATAATACCATCTGGGAGTTCTCGGCGAGTCCGTCCAGTGTACCCAGTCTCCACTGAGCACCCGTATATCATCTCTGATGTCAAACACCAATGGATATGGGATCATCCATCGCCCATCTGTATGGGTCGAGAAGGTATACGCTAGTCTACTCTGCTATATCGATGCCCCGTCTCGATACACCCACGACTAGGGACTTTGAAGGATGTACTTATAGACTACCATGTCCCTACTAGTATGATCCGCATCATAGTCCAGGTAGTCAAGTACACATCCTAAGGGCTTTACCAATATGTAACAGAGAGACAATTAGTATACACGTTAAGGTAAAGTTCAACCAGATAGCATACTATCATGTCGAGCAAGAAAGTCCTCCCTATATATGTCCCAGCATCCACTACAATATACATCCAATGTACAGTAATGGCCTCTAGGGCTTACATATAACTAACAGACTGTATACACTAGTCTACTCCAGAGTATCGATACCGTGTCTCGAAACTCCCACGACTAGGGGCCACTTTAAGGATGTGCTTATAGACTACCCAACTCTCATGTATATGATCGCCATCATACTGCTGGTAGTCAAGCAAGAATCTTATGGGCTCTATCAACGTGTAATAGTGATCTGTAATGTCACCTAAAGCATGTACACGATGATAAAGATAAACCAGATAGCATACTATCATCTCGAGTAAGACTGTCCTACCGGTATAGGTCCTCCCTCAATCATTGCAATCACGTGCCTGCGATCCAATAATTGAATTTGAGGGCACTATATCCAACAATCTCCCACTTGCAATTAAGGATAATTATTGCGATGTCGCATACTCACAGCCCGTGTGTTACCGAACACCCAACTCCTCTACTAATCAGTTTCACAAAGCTCGTTTGTAAAACTATTGTGTTCGAGAAATAGCCTCAGTGAGTGGATCCGCCCTGATGTTTCTATCTATGTCTCTCTTAATCTCAAGTTCGCGGAGAAAGCCATCTCCCGAATTGAGCAATACCTGTCTTAGAATATGTCTGGAAATCTGATGGGACCTAGTTCACAAATAAACTCCAAATCCAAACTTCTTAGACTGTATCATCAACTGAACTTAATCAGTATCCTGCACCATGCCTCCCTCAGTCTCCGCTTGGACCACCTATCCAAACTACTGCCCCTCGTAAGAGGGAAAACCATAACTCTAACAGTCACTCTGTCATCCATGTCACCTTGGAAGCCTGGAATGATAACCGTCTCCCGAAGGAGGCTGCCGTTATCAAATCCCTAGAACATTCACTTATGTTCTAAAACTGCTTCCGTACGTTTCTCCAGGATTGGATCAATATCAACTTATTACAGCTAGTGCAAAAACTACGTCTGGTGTGGTACTTGACATCTCATGATTGACTCAATTGCCTAAGCAAGTGATTGCCAATCATGCACATCCCTCTCCCCTTTAGTTTGTTAGAGACCTTTAGAGAGGGTGACTCCATCATCTGCAGGTACACCACCATGCCAGGAGTCGTCCATTCTAAAATACCTTTAGAATACTGTCTAAGTACCCAGATTGGGACACTACCCAAATCTATATCTAAAACCATAGATCTAGTAACCAGAATGTCTGATATTATATCCATATCCTTTATGGAGAAACTACTGTGTGACAACCACGGTATAACCGTTCGTAGTGTAGGAATTTCACTTCCTACTATGTGTATGTCATCCAAATACCAGGACATCACACCCTATTACCTTCTTAACAGATCCATCCCCTATTCTGATGAAGTCAAAGCCCATGACTGTCACATCAAAAATAGATAATCTATCTCCGCTATATCTGCTCTGGTCTATAAATAGACATAAGCTACTTGTCCACTATGCTTCCGCTGCTCCCACTGACCACAACAACCCTCTGGTAGAATCATATACACGTGAGCTAGTTTAGAACAACGCTATACTCATCCTTCTACCGGGTCTCATAGTCTGGAACAACAGTAATGGAAAGTCTGGGTAAACATGAACCTCCCTGTCACCGTCTTTGAGAATACTGAAGTACCTCTCGGGCGCCTGAGGTTACCCACCATATCTGCGGAGTGGCTAATGGAATGTCAAACCAGATTGAATCTTTAGGTCCTATTAAACTTTCAGTAATCGTTTGCGGTTCTGGAATCACATCCAGTTCTACCATACTCCCACTACTGTTTTCTGAAAAAGTCCATTTTACTAAAACTGTGGCGAGTCAAGAACAATATCACTATTGATCTTCCAGATGGTAGAAAGTCAACCCTCGTCATAGCCCGGGTTAACCCACATACAGCCATTACCGAAACATGCCTTGAGTTATCCAGAGTCTGGTTTTAAGCATAAGCCAGACAACTCCCCGTACCTTAACATCGTTATGATATGAACCGTTCTATATCCAATATAGAAACAGAGGCACTGATTTAATTGGAACCATATTCAAATCATGCAGCTGTCTCCAGTGCATGTCAACTAAATAGAGAGAGGCCGATCAGCATTACTCAATTTAGGAGTACATCCAATTATGAGTAACCTGAAAGAGAAACAAGTTTCTCAAAAACCATTACTATCAACTGAATACCTAATACAAGTATCTACATCTTCGATCACCTTGAAGAATCCCGATACTTGCATCACGTGGTTCTCTACTTTATTTTTGTACCTATAACTTCTCAAAACTTAGACCTTGTATTTCTACGAAACACTTGTCTAAAAACTAGAGAAGTCACAAGTAAACAGAATATAGTACGAGGACCAACCCCTCTATCCTACTGGACAACATACAATACTTTGTATAAGTTCCTTGAGTTGAATAACTCAAACCATGTGCGTCGTAGGTTGAAAACTGTACTATGGTTAAGAACTATACTGCTGTTGAATGCTCCTTACCTAACCATCAACTGATATATGTAAATGTCACCGACATAATTTCAAAAAGTTATATCTCACTTTATGAAAATAAACGTACAGGTATATCAGTTTGAAATTGGTGCATAACAACGTATATTCAAAACCATATATTTGCCGTCCGGCAAAAACCCAGGCGATTTCCTCAAATATCACCAATTGCAACGAATTCCGATATAATGAGGATGATCACCTAATTCCCAATAACTTACTCCCACTCATCATCTGTAAAACCATACAGATGTGAGAATCATACCTGGTAAATACATACCCTGGAGTAAGTATCTAATTGGGAAATCAATTTTCCTTTAACAACACATAGTGAAACTGAAACATGAAAATGTCTCGTAGGGGTATCCGGGTATTCCTAGTAATGCCTCTTCCATTATTAGATTCATGACTGTAACCGTGTATTTCTTTGCCATCTCTCCAAATCTCTTTATTTTCCTTTACTCATTACCTTCTGTACACCCCCTTAGGCTAAATGGTTTTCTTCCTTCCATACCGTTCGGCACCAGCCTATGATTTGGAAGAAGACTATCCAATAAGAACAATAGGTGTACTCTCCTAATCCTAGGAGTACTCGCAACCTAAGAGAAGGTGATGGTAAAGGACAACTGAATAAACCTTATTCTATTTCTCCTGAACTGGAGAAAAGCAAAGGTGAAGTAGGAGTGGCGATGATATACTCGGTTTGGTCGTGAATGATAGCAGTCGCAATTTACTTTGCCCTCTTTCTAATCCCTTTATTTGTCTTTACTTATTACCTTCTGTACACCACACTTAGGCTAATTGGTTTTCTTCATTCCCTACCTTTCGGCACCTGCCTATGGTTTGGAAGAAGACTATCCAATAAGCATAATAGGTGTACTGTCTCCTAATCCTAGGAGCCCTCACATCCTGAGAGAAGGTAAAAGGAAAAGACAACTGAATAGTCATATTCAATCTCTCGAGAACCAGAATCCATCCTCAAATCTGGAACAAGTTCCTTCGAGTTCGTATATAACCATACGATGGATTTATCCAATGGAAGTGGATGTTCGTAGTAATACGAGGTGTTCTGGAGAAATGCAAAGGGTAAAAGAATGAGTGGCAATGATGTATGCAACTCAGACAATCCAAAAGCTAGTGTTTTAAGAAAGTTCGGTTAACTTGGTTGCTGAGTCATAGTCTAGGGTCGGGCCATGGTCGCTGCCAAAGAGAGAGAGAAAAGAAACACTCTGCATGCATTCTAACCTAGATCAGAATGGTTATCACTTTATCTAATCAGGAAACCTCCCACAGTATCCTCAAATTCTCCTCCAAAACTGAAAGAAGAATTAGTCGGGATCGCCCGAGGAGTAAACCAACTCATCAGTGGGAATCCGGATCCAACTATCATCGAATGATAACGTGAAGGAATCCACTCACGTTATCACACTCTAGATGGTATGTGCATGCCTGGCAAGTTTCCTGTATGTTTGAAACTCCCGATGTGATTTTTACCCCATGCTCTTATGACCTTGACGAAGGTCAACATATCATAAGTCACATGTCAAGTCCCCCATCATTCTTCTTCTCCTTCTTCATCTTCAATGTCATGACCCGAAAGTACGGAACATGACCGGCACTTAGGCTACGAACGTCTCAAGGCGTACGTGCTCTAAGTAAGCCGAGCCCAGAAATCCAAACCAAGAAAATTAGTGGAGTGAAGGAAAAACCATATGTAAATCAACCAGTTTGCAACAATATATACAACGCCTAAAGGCGAGGATCACAACAGAAAGGAAACTCAACAGCACGAGATCCACAGAAATATAACGCGCGACTCTAAAGTCGAAAGAATAAGCATCACTGGTCTCTATCTCATTTAAGTACATGTTTTGGTTGATGGAACTTCTAGATACAACTGAAATATAATATACAATGTATAATGATGGGTATGATACAAATAACCCACCTACTAGCAAGTCACCTGAAGAAGCTGTGCCCGCAAGCCGTAATGAAACCCGTACGGCAAAAGCTGCAAGAAACTAGGGCACAACGGGGGTGAGTTGCCAACTCGTGAATAGAAAACATCTACGAACAGAAAATCGCATGTATGACGCAATCCTAGGTCATACGATCATAATATAATCCTCAAATATATAACCAGCATTCTATAACTATGACTAGGGTAATTATCTAACCCAAGTATAATCCCATGTGCCCGTGTCAATGCCTCAAGTAGCAATATGTATGGGTGATGTATGAATGCATGAAACAGAATGCATGTACTGAAGAAACTGCTTTCATAATTTAGTGAGATTTCTGTATTTCTAAAATGAGGTATCATAAATGAAATGAGCATAAAACAGTGCCTAACATCGACACAAAACAAGTATCCCAATGTCTCGATATCTCTGTGTCGTAAACTCTGTGCCTCAATACCTCAAATCTCACTGTCTCAATCACAATATCTCGGGCGCCGTCAGTCCAGATCGGCCCCTACCATCCATCTCAAGACCACGACGGTATCCTCCGGATATCCGACGCGTCGGGTAAAATCACCGGTCGGTAGTGCTCCCCTGCCAGGCTCAGCGCCATCTCCTGCGATCTTCTTGCCCCGGAGTACCGCACCGGGCCCACCATGTACCCGAAACGGTTCATCCGCCTCCTCGAATCGGGCCTCACATGTCACTCTCAGCACCGAGAAAACACATGGTGGACGCACTGAAATATCATATCAAGGGTAACCGGGTTTTTAAAACAATTACATAATCTTTTTGAAATACCCCCGGTTCCCAAATCCAGAAATATCATAGAAACAACATATCTCAATGCGCATAATCAGAAAGTATGTTATAGGTGACATATTAATGAAGTGCAAGTATAACAGTATATCATGCAACATGGAATAATAGTATGCACATACAAGGGTCATATCCTGATGCAATAATACTACTGTGTAGTGACATGACAATTACCGATGAAGATGTGTGTGAACTGGCAAGTAAGTGTACGTGGTACATACGCATCATCGGTAATGGTGCTGATGTCCTAACAGCATGATATCAACAATAGAATATGAATCACAATAAGTATGCGATGCAGAGCAACAATAATAATGTGCGGGAGCTGAACACCAAACACAATGATAGCTAAACTGCATCTAATGTCCTAAGAGTCATATAGCTACACCACTATAAGGCTGAGCTAAAGCTAACAGTAGGTAAGGGAAACCGCCTAACCTCTGAGTTGATACATATAATTATATATAGTCGGTGATCCTGCCTCGATAATACCACATCCGATACCATCTCTATAATCGGTTATTCCCAAGTCAAGAGTGCAGATCAAACATCAAATTACAGCTCGTACGTAAATCCGTCGTACGGCATCCCCAAATCTGGGTACGGGTCAATCTCATATTCGTCATATCATTCACCTAGCATTCTCTATATCAAATATCATAATCTGGGTACTGACCTACGTCTAGTACAAAGCTAACATCATCACTATAATTATGGTCTGACTACTGATTGACAGCCTCTAGCAAAATCGATATCATCATCGCATATCAGCATGAAGAGGTATACATCGTCCGATCGGCCTATCATAAACATCTTATCATATCCTGTCATATCATATCCTATCTCATATCAAGCCACATGTCGATCATCTAATATATATCACTATTCCTATGGCATCATTATCCTGAAATCCGCTAAAGCATCACGACGTATCTCAAATGTGAATTCTACCATATCCCCGATATCAAAATCTCGGATCAAATATCATCGACTCAACTCAACCCAAGTATCATCCTCAAATCCGTAGGTGAACACGTAGTCCCATACCCGCGTGAACACATATCTATATAGAATCCCATAACCATATATGAAATAAGGATGTATGCAAGTATGTATGTGTGTAAATGTATGTGTAGTGCACCCACTACCCTAGGGTTCGTAACCTTTCACCAATCCAACACACCAATATCCATTTTAACATTATCATTAATCCCAAATAACATATAATATTTGTAAGTGTGTATACGCATCCGTATACATCACGACGAATTGCGGGGGTGCTATACGCCATCCACCCGACTTCTCCCCGTAGATATAAATCTACTCACCTTTCCTATGTGTGCCGGTGCCGATGTCGCCATTTGCATCTCCAACGCTTCGACGCCACGCGGGGTACCTACAAGGATATCATACGCTAAAACACATGAAAACCATGTCGGAAACCAAAATGGTGCGCGCTACGCTCATAGGTAAAAACCTGTAGCCTTGCATGCAAACACAGCCAATATTCACTTGTCGTTGACGTCCAAACGCCACCCGACAGAAACGAATCATCGAATACCAAATCCATGCTAAAATAAGTCATGAACATGCGCCAAGATAGGAAAATCAATCCAGATTCTACCCTAACTGGAATTAGTCAAACTAGACATACCAGGGGTCAGGTTTACATGAAATAGGGTCGTGCACGCAAAACGAGGCAATTTCACCCAGGTCTGGCCGCAAATTGCGGCCAGGGGGATTATATTTGCGGCCGGAAAAATGAGGTGGGGGCTAGGGTTTTGGGTGTTGGTTCCTATCTGCCTGCATGTCTCACTGCCAAGTCAATCTTATTTTAGGGTACCTCGGGTTGTAGCAGATTCCAGAAAGGTCACAAAATCGACAAAATTGCTAATTTACACCAAGTTGAATAACTCTTGGTAACTAACTAGAAATCTGGGGTTTCCTGGTTAAACTGGTCTCAAACACACCTAATAAGGTTACCCTAACAATTAAAACCAATACTTGGTCAAGTCTCACTCAAGTTTGCCTGAACTAGCACTAAATCACAGATATAATAGTAAACTTTCAGCTAACAACTATAACTTGCAAGATAGGAGTCGGGTTGTGAGATTATACCTTAAGGAATCTTAGAGAAAGGAAGAAGGAGGAAGGAGGGGTGTTGTGCTGCTGCTGAACTCCTGCTCGTGGCTGTTTTCTTGTGTAGTTGCTGTTGCTGTTGGTTGGTTCAATGGCTGCTGCTGCTTTGAATTTTCTTTTGTATATTCTCTGTTGTAGGAATTGTTGTGGTGGTTTTTGTGGTTGGAGTTGTGTGTTGGTGTGCTGCTGAGGCTGTTTCTGGTGTTGGGGTAATGTTTGGTTGTTGTTGCAGCTTCTACTGCAGTTGTATATGTTATGGGAATGGTTGTTGTGTTTGTGGTGAAGTGTTGTTGATGGGGTTGCTGCTGATGCAGCAGAGGTTTGGGCTGCTAAAGGTGGCTGAAATGTGTTGATAAAGGGGCTGATGTGGTGTATCAGCTGATGTGATAAAAAATTGGGCTGATGTTGTGATATTGGGGGCTGAAGTTTGACATTGGGGGCTGAAGCTATTACATCAGCTGCTGTTGCAGCAGTTGATGTGGCTGTTGCTTTTGTTTGGCTAAGGTTGCTGCTGTGGCTGATGTATGGTGTATAGGTGTTGGGCTATGGTGTTAGGAGCAGGTGTAAGGTTGGCTGAAGTATTGTTTCAGCTGCTGATGTTGGCTGATGTAGCAGCTGATGTGTTGCTATGGGGGCTGAATTTGGAGAATTTGGGGCTGATGTGTGAGAGGGGGTAAAAGAACACAAGGGATTATGAAGTGGGATGGATCATGGCACACCCTAACCACCTCTCTCTCTCTCCCCCCCCCAAAACAATGCCCACAAGACACAAAGCCATCATGGCTCACTTTCTCCCTACCCAAGGTCAACTCTAACCCTAATCACCTTTAACAAGCTAACAACCCTTAAATAACCCCACTAACCCAACCAATTGGTTCAAGCCACTATGGTCATTTAAGCATGGTAACCCTAGACTTCACCTAAGTTAACATGCACAAGTGTGTGCGGTCTAGATAAAATTCCGATAAAATATCCATAAAACCAGATAAAATATTTAAAAGCCCTTTTGGTAAACTTTTTACCAAAAACCCCACATTAAGACACACTTACCACTAAACACAAACTCAGGTGTTACAGTCTTCCCCCCTTAAGAAAATTCGTCCCTGAATTTTAAAATATAAAGCAACGCATACCTTCAAAAGATGAGGGAACTTCTCCCGCATCTCGCCCTGGGCCTCCTAAGTGACCTCTTCACCATTCGAGCTGCGTCAAGGTATCCTTACTGATGGCAAGACCCTCGGCCTAAGTTTCTTCACTTGTCGGTCCAATATCACGACTGGCTGCTCGGTGAATGTAAGATTGCGCTCAGGCTGAATGGTCTGATGCTGAATCATGTGCGAAGGGTCATGTAGGTATCTGCGAAGCATCTACACGTGGAAGATGGGGTGAACATCTAAAAAGTCGGGTGGAAGAGCCAAACGATATGCTACTGTGCCGCACGCTCGAGGACCTCGAAGGGACCCACAAATCTGGGGCTAAGCTTCCCCCTTCCGTCCACACCTCATCACTCCCTTCCTCGGAGAGACCCTTAGACAAAATGTCATCACCACTACGAACTCTAATCTGCGGCGGCGCATGTCAGCATACGATCTCTGCTTGCTCTGAGCTGTCCTCACCCTGTCTCGAATCGGCTGTATCTTCTCGGTCGTCTCCTGTACGATCTGTGGCCCTAAAGTACTGCTCTCACTGAGCTCTGCCCAACAGACGGGCGGTCTGCATCTCCTTCCATTACAAGGCCTCGAAAGGTGCCATCTGAATAGTGTCCTAGGGGCTGTTGTTGTAGGTGAACTCCACCAAGGGTAAATGATGATCCCAGCTACCACCAAAGTCTAAAACGCATGCTCAGAGCATGTCCTCGAGAGTCTGAATAGTCCGCTCTGACTGTCCGTCGGCCTGCGGATGAAATGCTATGCTGAAATTTAAACGAGCACCCAAAGCCTCCTGAAGCCTCTGCCGTAGTTTGCCGGTAAACTGGATGCCTCTGTCGGACACGATACACGTCGGGACTCCAAGCAATCGTACAATCTCGTTGATGTAAATCTGGGCGTACTGAGCAATCCGAAAGTCGTCTTCACTGGCAGGAAGCGAGCCGCTTTCGTCAAACGATCCACGATCACCGAAATGGAGTTATACCCTCGCTTAGTCCTGGGTAGACCCACAACGAAATCCATCGAAATCTGTTCCCATTTCCACCCCGGAATGGGTAACGGCTATAGTTCACCTGCTGGTCTCTGGTGCTCGGCCTTGACTTGCTGACAAGTCAAGCATCTCAACACGAAATCTGCGATGTCCCTCTTCATTCCGTCTCACCAGTAACCATCCCTCATATCATTGTACATCTTGGTGGAACCCGGAGAAACACTGTACACCAATCGATATGCCTCCTCAAGAATCTCACGCTGTAGTCCCTCGGCACCTGGTACGCACAGTCTAGTCCCAAATCACCGTATCCCCTGATCATCAAATCAGTCATGCGAATAAATCGCCCAAATCTCGAAATCGAGTATGGCGGAACAGTCCCGCTCAAGCACATCCTCCACGAATCTCTGGCAACTGTCGTGTTCACTCATAACATATCTCGTCGATGATCCTGAACTCTGGCCTGCTGGTGTGCGTAACATGACCATTCCTGGGTCCAAGTCTTCTCGTAATTCATTCCAGAAAGGTCCTCGTCTTCCCTGTAGGTTATCAATCTCACGATCCATCGGCTCATCAGCCCTGTCAGATGTGCTAACGGGGACGATTCCGTTCTAGCACTTTCCTGGTCATCTCTCAGTCAATCATCGGGATAACTCGTAAGCAGCATGTCACCGGCGTCGGCATCTGGCTCTCTGAATGCATGTGACACATCTGATCCTGGGAGCAAATATCATTGCAGCAGCGTCCTGGAATGCATCCTGCTCAAGGTCTCTTCCAAGTCTCGTCTCTGCCGAACTGTCCGGAAATCATCGTACTTTACTATATCTGCTTCTTGTTTCCGGAGCGGCTGCATACTCACCGCGACTCCTTCTGGAAGGTATATCCAGTACAATGCCTCGGCATGCGTATCGCATCTCTGATGTCGGCGGAGTGGAACGTCATCATATCCAGATCTTGGACGAACCTCTTACTCCACTTTTCTCTAATGTCGACTGCTTCGGACTCGCCTCGTCGTGGCTGCATGGACTGAGCTCCAACGGCTATCCTCGTATCTGGAGTCTCCCAAGAAGTGCATCTCACCATCTAGCACCCGAATTAGTCGAGCCATCCGATCGATTTGTCAAGACCTCATAATCCCCCAAGAGCTCAACATCTTGGATACAGTATAATAGTATTGAGTACATACCACAGCATCAGTGGTCCAGCCATAGAAGGGCAAACCTAAGCCTCACTAATGGCGCCGCAGAACTACCGCAAACCCTAAGGTTCAAGGGCTTTCACATGGTCATTAAGTCGAGTTAGGGTTTCATTCTTCTAGAGGGACCATAGAATTTCCTGTCTGTCTTTCCGAATACTTTAAACTTGGACTAATAGGTTTCTGACATTCGATCATCTCTGTCGACTCTCAACGTCTCCGCGTGAAGTCGTCTCAGCTGGAATCAATCTATCAGATAACCTCGCATCGGGGTAGCGAACAAACCACACGTCCCAGTCATTCATCCTCGGGGACTAGCGACCTGCTATCGTCTCTTAGTATACTCGTAACGCAATAGCTCCAACATCTGGGGCGATATCTCGTCGTTCGCAGCAATAACTGGCTCACTCGTCTGCACGCTGAACAGTGCCTCAGTCATCATGAATAAGCCATACATCAATGGTCATCAAAATCTGGCTGGCCTCTATCAGTGGCTCAATCCTCTGGTGCCAATCCGCACGTCCGAGTAATCTCATGCAGCGATCCACCCAACGCTCGTGGCGCAAACACAATCAAAAGACACATCTCCACAATCGTGTGTCGCCAGAATCACGCCCTGGTCAGTCCTCGTTCGTAACGAGCTCATGCTGACCGCAACTCTAGCCGTAGCTCTCCCTGCCCGTAATCGTGGCAGCAAAACCATAACTGGTACCGATGAGGCTAGATCAGGAAGGAATATAATACTGAATAAGAAATGTACATCCTAAGGCTTCTTAAGTGGAGTGGTGTGTCGTAAATATGCCGCGGAACATACCCACGGTACGTCACTCTACTTTAGTCACCTATTCCATCAACCAAGGTCATCCTATGCTCCGAAGGTAAAACCTAACGCTCTGATACCAACTTTGTCACGACCCGAAAGTACGGAACATGACCGGCACTTAGGCTACGAACGTCTCAAGGCGTACGTGCACTAAGTAAGCCGAGCCCAGAAATCCAAACCAAGAAAAGTAGTGGAGTGAAGGAAAAACCATATGTAAATCAACCAGTTTGCAACAATATATACAACGCCTAAAGGCGAGGATCACAACAGAAAGGAAACTCAACAGCACGAGATCCACAGAAATATAACGCGCGACTCTAAGGTCGAAAGAATAAGCATCACTGGTCTCTATCTCATTTAAGTACATGTTTTGGTTGATGGAACTTCTAGATACAACTGAAATATAATATACAATGTATAATGATGGGTATGATACAAATAACCCACCTACTAGCAAGTCACCTGAAGAAGCTGTGCCCGCAAGCCGTAATGAAACCCGTACGGCAAAAGCTGCAAGAAACTAGGGCACGACGGGGGTGAGTTGCCAACTCGTGAATAGAAAACATCTACGAACAGAAAATCGCATGTATGACGCAATCCTAGGTCATACGATCATAATATAATCCTCAAATATATAACCAGCATTCTATAACTATGACTAGGGTAATTATCTAACCCAAGTGTAATCCCATGTGCCCGTGTCAGTGCCTCAAGTAGCAATATGTATGGGTGATGTATGAATGCATGAAACAGAATGCATGTACTGAAGAAACTGCTTTCATAATTTAGTGAGATTTCTGTATTTCTAAAATGAGGTATCATAAATGAAATGAGCATAAAACAGTGCCTAACATCGACACAAAACAAGTATCCCAATGTCTCGATATCTCTGTGTCGTAAACTCTGTGCCTCAATACCTCAAATCTCACTGTCTTAATCACAATATCTCGGGCGCCGTCAGTCCAGATCGGCCCCTACCATCCATCTCAAGACCACGACGGTATCCTCCGGATATCCGACGCGTCGGGTAAAATCACCGGTCGGTAGTGCTCCCCTGCCAGGCTCAACGCCATCTCCTGCGATCTTCTTGCCCCGGGGTACCGCACCGGGCCCACCATGTATCCGAAACGGTTCATCCGCCTCCTCGAATCGGGCCTCACATGTCACTCTCAGCACCGAGAAAACACATGGTGGACGCACTGAAATATCATATCAAGGGTAACCGGGTTTTTAAAACAATTACATAATCTTTTTGAAATACCCCCGGTTCCCAAATCCAGAAATATCATAGAAACAACATATCTCAATGCGCATAATCAGAAAGTATGATATAGGTGACATATTAATGAAGTGCAAGTATAACAGTATATCATGCAACATGGAATAATAGTATGCACATACAAGGGTCATATCCTGATGCAATAATACTACTGTGTAGTGACATGACAATTACCGATGAAGATGTGTGTGAACTGGCAAGTAAGTGTACGTGGTACATACGCATCATCGGTAATGGTGCTGATGTCCTAACAGCATGATATCAACAATAGAATATGAATCACAATAAGTATGCGATGCAGAGCAACAATAATAATGTGCGGGAGCTGAACACCAAACACAATGATAGCTAAACTGCATCTAATGTCCTAAGAGTCATATAGCTACACCACTATAAGGCTGAGCTAAAGCTAACAGTAGGTAAGGGAAACCGCCTAACCTCTGAGTCGATACATATAATTATATATAGTCGGTGATCCTGCCTCGATAATACCACATCCGATACCATCTCTATAATCGGTTATTCCCAAGTTAAGAGTGCAGATCAAACATCAAATTACAGCTCGTACGTAAATCCGTCGTACGGCATCCCCAAATCTGGGTACGGGTCAATCTCATATTCGTCATATCATTCACCTAGCATTCTCTATATCAAATATCATAATCTGAGTACTGACCTACGTCTAGTACAAAGCTAACATCATCACTATAATTATGGTCTGACTACTGATTGACAGCCTCTAGCAAAATCGATATCATCATCGCATATCAGCATGAAGAGGTATACATCGTCCGAGCGGCCTATCATAAACATCTTATCATATCATGTCATATCATATCCTATCTCATATCAAGCCACATGTCGATCATCTAATATATATCACTATTCCTATGGCATCATTATCCTGAAATCCGCTAAAGCATCACGACGTATCTCAAATGTGAATTCTACCATATCCCCGATATCAAAATCTCGGATCAAATATCATCGACTCAACTCAACCCAAGTATCATCCTCAAATCCGTAGGTGAACACGTAGTCCTATACCCGCGTGAACACATATCTATATAGAATCCCATAACCATATATGAAATAAGGATGTATGCAAGTATGTATGTGTGTAAATGTATGTGTAGTGCACCCACTACCCTAGGGTTCGTAACCTTTCACCAATCCAACACACCAATATCCATTTTAACATTATCATTAATCCCAAATAACATATAATATTTGTAAGTGTGTATACGCATCCGTATACATCACGACGAATTGCGGGGGTGCTATACGCCATCCACCCGACTTCTCCCCGTAGATATAAATCTACTCACATTTCCTATGTGTGCCGGTGCCGATGTCGCCATTTGCATCTCCAACGCTTCGACGCCACGCGGGGTACCTACAAGGATATCACACGCTAAAACACATGAAAACCATGTCGGAAACCAAAATGGTGCGCGCTACGCTCATAGGTAAAAACCTGTAGCCTTGCACGCTCATAGGTAAAAACTGTGTATGAGTCCCAAGAGCTCGCTCGCTCTTTCTCCGTGTCCAGTGAACGGAGTCTTTGTCATCTTTCCCATGAGACATGATTCACAAGTGGCATAAGACTGGTACTCGAACGGATCTAAGTATCCTTCTTTATGTAACTTTGTCAACCGTGTCTCATTAATGTGACCCAGTCTACAATGCCATAAGAAAGCCTGATTTGATTCCGGAGACTTTCTTTTAAGTGTGTTCTGGACACTGAAGACCTGAGCTTGATTCAAAACGTATATACCGTATTTCAATGTACCTGACCCAATCAGCACTTGATTTAGGTGGATGTTTACTACATCGCTTACAAAAGTAAAATCATATCCTTCCTTAGAAAGTAAGGATACAGATATGATGTTACAAGTCGCACCTGGCACATAAAAACAGTCACGCAGAATCAATATCTGCCCAGTTGTCAGTCCTAGATGATATTCCCCTACGGATTCAGCATACATGCTCATTCCGTTAGCAACCCTGAGAGTCATATCACCTTTCCTGATAACCCTACGGTTTCTCAAAGCCTGTAACGAATTACAGATATGAGATCCTGATCCGGCATCCAATACCCAGGAAGTAGGGTTAACTGACATACAGTTCTCAATCACAAATACACCCGAAGCCGAAGCCACAACATGCTTCGAATTCTGGCTACTGGCTATACAAGCCCTGCAATCCTTCTGTCCATGTTCATTCCCGTAACAATAGGAACATCCTTCTTTTACTACACCTGTTCCTGAAACTTCTGCCCTTCCCTTTCTTTCTACTTCCCTAGTTTCCTTTAGGGTAGTAGGCAGAGACTGTTGAACTGAGTCAGCATCTGACCTGTTCTTCAACGTGGTCTTCAGGTCCGAGAGCTCAAAAGAGCTGGTCTCTGTAAGGACGTTGCCCCCTACAGATGACCCGATAGCCAACCTCGCTGGAAGCAATTCGTTTGAGGTCTCATATCTTGCGATACGAGATTGCTCTCTATATAAAACTTTGTTATGGAGGAAGATAGAAGCTGAGTCCATCTTCTCGTGCTGCCTCTGGTATATACCATCAACTGAGGCTAACACGAGGCACTTGGCTTTCGCACAGTCTTCTTCCGATGTCCTACGAATATCAATATCCGTGACAGGGGAAACTGGACCTGAGACGGCAGGGGTTGGATCAGTTAAGAGGTGTCCCAGCTTGTCCTGGGCAATGGACATCTGGACAGACCTTTGCCAGTCATAACAGTCAGATTCAGTCATCTTATTATCTAGATGTAACCTAGGTGTGGTCACTGGGTCGCTGCAATTAAGAGAGAGAGAAGAAAACACTTAGCATGATGCTCTTGCAAGTTTAGATTGGTTTTTAATTTATCTAAACAGGATGGCTCCCACTGTCTCTCGAATCCCTTCTCAAACCGTAAAGAAAGGATTAGTCAGGATCAATCTCACCGTACAATACTTGCTTAACCGTTCAGCCAGGCCAGTGTCGGTACTTCGAGGGAGGTTTTCCAACGCTTTCGCGAAGTTCCTTAATTAAGTAACCTCTTTTCCCTGTGGGCGTAGCCCCGCTAACACCTTTCTAGGCACCTACTAGGTTTATAGCATTGATCGTTAAGTGAGAGTTTTCCCGAGGAGTAGCATATACTCACAGTAGGATCGGGATCCAAATATCATCGCGTGATAAAACCGAAGGAATCCTACCAGAATCATCACACTCTAAATGGTATGCAGCGCTAGCAAGTTTCAGTACTTTTGAAACTCCCGATGTAGATTTTTTGCCCCATGCTCTTATGACCTTGACTAAGGCCAACAAATCATAAGTCACATGTCAAGTTCTACCCGTCGTTATCCAGGTTAATTTGAACCCACCCGTATATACCCTTGACTATGGCCAACAAAGCAATACGACTGTCCCAAACCAACGCATTCTATCTATGCAACATATGAATACCCACCAGCTACCAAACACTGTGCCTTGACTAAAGCCAACAAACACAGCTTGAATACTGTTGAATATTTATATGAAACGACGGAGGGCTACGGATGGTTTTGGCGAAACCGTGAACGTAGTGAACTTGATATAGTCGATGGAATGAGATAGCTTTTAAAAGGAGTGGTTCAAGCTCCGCGTTTAAAATGCTTATTTTTTAAAAGAACCGAGTGGTTTTCAAAGTGTTCCAATCGACTTTTACTTGGTTTATTTTCTTGCATTAGTTCTTTTAATGCGTCCCATCATTTAATCCTACCATTGCAGAAAACAACCAAAATATGACGTACGCTTATGCCATTCGCATTCGCCACGGGGCCCCGTCATCACCCGTTAGGTTACTTAACTAACGACAGAGCGGGGGCTGGGCTAGCGCGGCTGTAAAACATAAGCAACGCCTAAATAGTTATTATATATAAATATATAGCAATGATAGACATTACAGATCACAGATGAATACATTGGATATACTAGGAATCCGCAATGCGTTCGAGCCTGCAACGTAAAGCGGATTACACGGTCGCGGTGAATAGCCAATACCCCACCCAAGACCCCTACGGGTGCGGCAAACTACCCGCCAAGCACCCGAAGCGAAGCAACCTCCCTCACCACCGTGAGTAGGCCACTCGGCACTTCGAGATACCCGGTAGTTTGTGCACCCCCTCCATGGGTCTATCCTAGGAGCAAAAACAGTAAAAAGAATTATACAATGACGGCTACAACCCCGACCCGATTGTGCGGCCATACAAATAATATTATTACATCAATTTACATGTTACAAATGAATGAAAGAAAAATAACGCTCATCTCACATCCACCCCGTCTATTCACCCGCGACAATCCAATCCATTCATATCCACAAACCAATAACAATCACAGATCACAGAGATGTATAACCCCGACTAATCGACTTATAGCGATTAGCCGACGTTCAATACATACAAGCATCACAGATATAACCGATATAGTTAAAGTGTAGTGAAGTTCCGAAAAAATACGGATTTATAGGCCCCCAAAAGTAAATTTTAGTTCTGGAAAATCTGGGCACATATAACATATCCTAAAAATCACAAAACCAACACAGAAACACACTGCACCAAAATCGAGGCAGAGAGGAGACAAGACGGCCGCGGATGCGCGGCGCAATAGCTTCCTATTGCCGCGGATCCGCGGCCATTTGGTCGACTCTCTGTCTCGTTTTTGGTGGTGTTCTTAACAAAACCCTGAGATAATTTTTGGTGTATAACAAATTTTATTTTGACCAGAAAAAAAATTAACAGAAACTTAGGGTTTTGCGAGTTTGGTTTTTCGATTTTCCGGTTTCGAAACTTCGTTACACTTAACTACTTAGCTAGTTTATGTTTAGTTAGGCTCTGATACCACTGTAAGTCCACGTTGCCCACCCCGGTGCTTACGGGGAGGCGGAAAACATAATAAAAATTGGATTTTTATCAACTATAGGCAACATGGACCAAGCTATAAGGATCTTTGCTAAACAAAAACAAGCTAACCCTAACTAGTAACTAGCTAAGTGATGGAAAGGTTATACCTTGAGCTCAAAGTCCTTCTCTCCTTGCTCCTTGGAATGGTAGAAAGAGGTCACCTTGCTTGTCTTCTCCCGTCAAAGAAGGATCCACCCGAAAGCCTCGACCTTTAGCTTCAACTCCAAGCTAGGAGTAACTAGAGTGCAAGAAATGCTAAGACTTGAACCCTAGAAGAGAGTAGAGAAGATCAAGTGAGGGTTTTTCTCAAGCTTTTTGTTTCTCAACACATGAGAGGGAGAGAGCTTGAGGGAGAGGATGAGCAAGAGAGAGAAATGATATGAGAGAATGAATTATTAGTGAGCCATTCTCACTAATATGTGTGCATTATTTTAATTGAATAATTAGCTTGAAAATTGTCATGGTAAATCATGACATGACCATTATCATTTCAATTTGCAAAGATCAAAGAGCATCTTCCAAAAGAAATGATGATGGTCAAAGTGTCAACATAGGTCAACAAGTCAATGAAGTCAAATGGTCAACAACAACAACCATGTACAATTATTAAGCTAATTATCAATTAACTATAATACACACAAAAGCAATAGGGTTAATAAAATGACAATAGCCATTAACCCTAAACAAGGTCCTCTCCCTCAATCTCAAGCAACTGTGCATACGCACCCGCATTCGTGATCCGAGGAACACGAATACTCTGAGAAAAACCAATCTCAAATCATATACTAGGATACGGCTTAAACCAAAGCCCGCTAGTATAAACTGTCCGGACAGCAAACGTGCACAAGTGCGCGGATGCGAACGAACCCTGTCGCAAAACCATGCGACCTCTACTCATTTTGCCTAAAGGCGAATAGCTCTCTGTGTGGGACTCTAAAGACTCGACACTACGCTGGCAGTGGGTTTAACCACAGACCGCAAGCGGCACTAGCTGTACGTAACGGTCCCCAGGTAGATGTCGATAAGAAGACTGACGAGGTGAACCCCATCTGCACTCCTACTGAGCCTGTATGTGACAGTCTCCGTACAGTCCGGTCTGTTCGTCTGATACATCGCATGGCGGGCCTAGGGGGGCGGTGAACGTCAGTCCCCTAATAGCGGTACAAGTCGTGTCGGAGTGTAGCCCAGAACACCCTGAGATAACACTGGAAACCTACCAGTATATCTCGCTTGCCCTGGCCAGGGACTACTCGTGTAATGGCTCTCCTGGACATAGCGCGATGTCAACCCCCAATACCGGGAGAGACGAATCCTGTCTAACCGTCACTGCCTCCAAGTGCTTCGGGACTGCACCCAAAAACTACCTGTTTGCACGACTCCTTTGAGCCGTGGTAGGGTAGTAATCAAAGTGCAGTGGGAACACACTCGAGGCGAAGTGACAGTGTCAAGTCAACGGACTAAGCTGTACTCATGTCACCTGGGAACTGATAACTGACGATGGGTATAATACCAACCAACAGTTCCCGACGAGTCCTGTCCAGTGTACTCGTAACCTAACGAGCACCCGCATACTATCTCAAGTACGACGTACTGACGGCTGTGGGACAGACCGTCTCCCACGCTGGGATGAGAAGCGCATACGCTAGTCTACTCCGGAGTATCGATGCCCTATCTCGACAGTCCAACGACTAGGGACCTGTATAAGGATGTGCTTATAGATCACCCAGCTGCCACGAGTGTGAGCGCCATCACAACGCTGGTAATCAAGCAAAGATCCTAAGGGCTCTACTAATATGTATATCAGCAATATACTAAAAGAAACACATGCACATATTAAAGCAGAGACAAACCAAGTAGCATACTACCATTTCGAGCAAGATTGTATATACAACTGTGAATATCCCAAGCTTCCATCAAGTAATATACAAACTAGTATGATACAGTAATGGCCTCTAGGGCATATACACTAACAATCTCCCACTTGCACTAAGGCCATGTACTGGCGTATCGAAGACCTATCATCTCGATCAGCCGCTCGAACTGAGTCTGGGGTAGGGCCTTCGTGAGTGGATCTGCAGTGTTATTCTCCATATTAACTCTCTTCACCTCGATCTCCTGGCGATCAATGATCTCCCTGATCAGGTGGTACCGCCTCAAAATGTGCCTGGACTTCTGATGGGACCTAGGTTCCTTCGCTAAAGCTATAGCTCCGTTGTTGTCGCAATACAGCGGTATTGGATCAACAATGGTAGGAACCACCTGAAGCTCCGTGAGGAACTTCTTCATCCAGACAGCTTCCTTTGCGGCATCGCAAGCAGCTATGTACTCCGCTTCCATTGTTGAGTCTGCAACGGTCTCCTGCTTGGAACTCTTCCAGCAAACCGCCCCTCCATTGAGGGTAAAGACATAACCCGACATGGACTTGGAGTCATCCTTGTCACTCTGAAAGCTGGAGTCAGCAAAGGCCTCGAGCTGGAGGTCTTTTCCGCCATACACCAAGAACATCTCCTTAGTCCTTCTCAGGTACTTGAGAATGTTCTTTACCGCTATCCAGTGTTTCTCCCCTGGGTTTGACTGATACCGGCTTACAACGCTCAATGCGTATGCTACATCTGGTCTGGTACACAACATCGCATACATTATAGAGCCTACCGCAGAAGCGTAGGGTATAATAGACATGCGATCCCTTTCCAAATCAGTCTTGGGAGACATCTCTTTGGAGAGGGTGATCCCGTGACAAGCCGGTAGATTACCGCGCTTGGAATCTTCCATACTGAACCTTTTCAGTATGGTGTCAATGTACCTTGACTGTGAAAGTCCCAACATCCTCTTAGATCTATCACGATAGATCTGGATCCCCAGAATGTAGTTGGCATCGCCCAGGTCCTTCATGGAGAACCTCTGCGACAAGAATCCTTTGACTGACTGTAGCATAGGAATATCATTTCCTATTAGGAGAATGTCATCCACGTACAAGACGAGGAATACCACAGTTCTCCCTACAATCTTACTGTAAATGCATGGTTCATCTGGGTTTTTGATAAAGTTGAATTCTTTGACAGTATCATCAAAGCAGATGTTCCAACTCCGCGATGCCTGCTTAAGTCCATAAATGGACTTGAGCAACTTGCACACTCTACCACTGCTCCCACTCTGATTGAATCCCTCCGGCTGATCCATATAGACGCACTCTTCCAAATTTCCATTTAGGAAAGCCGTCTTTACGTCCATCTGCCAGATTTCATAATCGTGGAAGGCAGCAATGGCAAGAAGGATCCGAATGGATTTCAGCATAGCCACTGGAGAAAAGGTCTCGTCATAGTCCAAACCAGGTCTTTGACGAAAACCCTTTGCTACAAGTCTAGCTTTATAGGTCTCAACCTGCCCATCTACACCAATCTTCTTTCTGAAGATCCATTTGCAGCCTACGGGTTTTACCCCTTCTGGTGCAAAGTCCAAAGTCCAAATTTTGTTGGTGTACATGGACTCCATCTCGGCCCGCATTGCATCCAGCCATTTTACTGAGTCACCGCTCTGAATGGCTTGCTGGAAGCTAGTAGGCTCACCATGATCCATAGTGCAATCCTCTCTATCCCCGTCAATGAGAAAACCGTAGTATCTCTCGGGCGGATGAGACTGCCTACTACTCCTGCGGAGTGGCGCTGGGATGTCCTGTTCTTTCGAACCTTCTAGTTCTACCAAGCTTTCAGTAATAGCTTGTGGTTCTGGAATTTCTTCCAGTTCTATTGCGCTCCCACTTATCTGATTTTCCAAAAACTCAGTTTCCAAGAAGCGGGCATGACGAGAAACAAAAACCTTTTGTTCCTCTGCGTAATAGAAAAGATACCCCTTGGAGTTCTTTGGGTATCCCACAAACTTAAACTGTACCGAACGTGCCTCGAGCTTGTCCGCATGCTGCTTTTTTACAAAAGCTGGACACCCCCATGTCTTAAAGTGTTTAAGACTGGGTTTCTTCCCACTCCACATCTGATATGGTGTGGTAGGCACTGACTTAGTAGGAACTTGGTTCAAAAGATATGCAGCTGTTTCTAGTGCATAACTCCAGAAGGATCGCGGCAACTCAGCCTTACTCATCATGGAACGAACCATATCCAATAGGGTTCGATTCCTCCTTTCCGATACACCGTTGTGTTGTGGTGTGTATGGGGGAGTAAGTTGAGAGAGAATTCCATTCTCTTTTAAGAAGCCCAGAAACTCGGCACTCAAGTATTCGCCACCTCGATCAGATCTCAGTGTCTTGATACTTTTGCCTGTTTGTTTTTCAACTTCATTCTTGTATTCCTGAAATTTCTCAAAGGCCTCGGACTTGTGCTTCATTAAGAAGACATGCCCATACCTAGAGAAATCATCTGTGAAAGTAATGAAGTATGAATAACCACTTCGCGCATGTGTAGACATTGGACCACACACATCACTGTGTATGAGTCCCAAGAGCTCGCTCGCTCTTTCTCCGTGTCCAGTGAACGGAGTCTTTGTCATCTTTCCCATGAGACATGATTCACAAGTGGCATAAGACTGGTACTCGAACGGATCTAAGAATCCTTCTTTATGTAACTTTGTCAACCGTGTCTCATTAATGTGACCCAGTCTACAATGCCATAAGAAAGCCTGATTTAATTCCGGAGACTTTCTTTTAAGTGTGTTCTGGACACTGAAGACCTAAGCTTGATTCAAAACGTATATACCGTATTTCAATGTACCTGACCCAATCAGCACTTGATTTAGGTGGATGTTTACTACATCGCTTACAAAAGTAAAATCATATCCTTCCTTAGAAAGTAAGGATACAGATATGATGTTACAAGTCGCACCTGGCACATAAAAACAGTCACGCAGAATCAATATCTGCCCAGTTGTCAGTCCTAGATGATATTCCCCTACGGATTCAGCATACATGCTCATTCCGTTAGCAACCCTGAGAGTCATATCACCTTTCCTGATAACCCTACGGTTTCTCAAAGCCTGTAACGAATTACAGATATGAGATCCTGATCCGGTATCCAATACCCAGGAAGTAGGGTTAACTGACATACAGTTCTCAATCACAAACACACCCGAAGCCAAAGCCACAACATGCTTCGAATTCTGGCTACTGGCTATACAAGCCCTGCAATCCTTCTGTCCATGTTCATTCCCGTAACAATAGGAACATCCTTCTTTTACTACACCTGTTCCTGAAACTTCTGCCCTTCCCTTTCTTTCTACTTCCCTAGTTTCCTTTAGGGTAGTAGGCAGAGACTGTTGAACTGAGTCAGCATCTGACCTGTTCTTCAACGTGGTCTTCAGGTCCGAGAGCTCAAAAGAGCTGGTCTCTGTAAGGACGTTGCCCCCTACAGATGACCCGATAGCCAACCTCGCTGGAAGCAATTCGTTCGAGGTCTCATATCTTGCGATACGAGATTGCTCTCCATATAAAACTTTGTTATGGAGGAAGATAGAAGCTGAGTCCATCTTCTCGTGCTGCCTCTGGTATATACCATCAACTGAGGCTAACACGAGGCACTTGGCTTTCGCACAGTCTTCTTCCGATGTCCTACGAATATCAATATCCGTGACAGGGGAAACTGGACCTGAGACGGCAGGGGTTGGATCAGTTAAGAGGTGTCCCAGCTTGTCCTGGGCAATGGACATCTGGACAGACCTTTGCCAGTCATAACAGTCAGATTCAGTCATCTTATTATCTAGATGTAACCTAGGTGTGGTCACCGGGTCGCTGCAATTAAGAGAGAGAGAAGAAAATACTTAGCATGATGCTCTTGCAAGTTTAGATTGGTTTTTAATTTATCTAAACAGGATGGCTCCCACTGTCTCTCGAATCCCTTCTCAAACCGTAAAGAAAGGATTAGTCAGGATCAATCTCACCGTACAATACTTGCTTAACCGTTCAGCCAGGCCAGTGTTGGTACTTCGAGGGAGGTTTTCCAACGCTTTCGCGAAGTTCCTTAATTAAGTAACCTCTTTTCCCTGTGGGCGTAGCCCCGCTAACACCTTTCTAGGCACCTACTAGGTTTATAGCATTGATCGTTAAGTGAGAGTTTTCCCGAGGAGTAGCATATACTCACAGTAGGATCGGGATCCAAATATCATCGCGTGATAAAACCGAAGGAATCCTACCAGAATCATCACACTCCAAATGGTATGCAGCGCTAGCAAGTTTCAGTACTTTTGAAACTCCCGATGTAGATTTTTTGCCCCATGCTCTTATGACCTTGACTAAGGCCAACAAATCATAAGTCACATGTCAAGTTCTACCCGTCGTTATCCAGGTTAATTTGAACCCACCCGTATATACCCTTGACTATGGCCAACAAAGTAATACGACTGTCCCAAACCAACGCATTCTATCTATGCAACATATGAATACCCACCAGCTACCAAACACTGTGCCTTGACTAAGGCCAACAAACACAGCTTGAATACTGTTGAATATTTATATGAAACGACGGAGGGCTACGGATGGTTTTGGCGAAACCGTGAACGTAGTGAACTTGATATAGTCGATGGAACGAGATAGATTTTAAAAGGAGTGGTTCAAGCTCCGCGTTTAAAATGCTTATTTTTGAAAAGAACCGAGTGGTTTTCAAAGTGTTCCAATCGACTTTTACTTGGTTTATTTTCTTGCATTAGTTCTTTTAATGTGTCCCATCATTTAATCCTACCATTGCAGAAAACAACCAAAATATGACGTACGCTTATGCCATTCGCATTCGCCACGGGGCCCCGTCATCACCCGTTAGGTTACTTAACTAACGACAGAGCGGGGGCTGGGCTAGCACGGCTGTAAAACATAAGCAACGCCTAAATAGTTATTATATATAAATATATAGCAATGATAGACATTACAGATCACAGATGAATACATTGGATATACTAGGAATCCGCAATGCGTTCGAGCCTGCAACGTAAAGCGGATTACACGGTCGCGGTGAATAGCCAATACCCCACCCAAGACCCCTACGGGTGCGGCAAACTACCCGCCAAGCACCCGAAGCGAAGCAACCTCCCTCACCACCGTGAGTAGGCCACTCGGCACTTCGAGATACCCGGTAGTTTGTGCACCCCCTCCATGGGTCTATCCTAGGAGCAAAAACAGTAAAAAGAATTATACAATGACGGCTACAACCCCGACCCGGTTGTGCGGCCATACAAATAATATTATTACATCAATTTACATGTTACAAATGAATGAAAGAAAAATAACGCTCATCTCACATCCACCCCGGCTATTCACCCGCGACAATCCAATCCATTCATATCCACAAACCAATAACAATCACAGATCACAGAGATGTATAACCCCGACTAATCGACTTATAGCGATTAGCCGACGTTCAATACATACAAGCATCACAGATATAACCGATATAGTTAAAGTGTAGTGAAGTTCCGAAAAAATACGGATTTATAGGCCCCCAAAAGTAAATTTTAGTTCTGGAAAATCTGGGCACATATAACATATCCTAAAAATCACAAAACCAACACAGAAACACACTGCACCAAAATCGAGGCAGAGAGGAGACAAGACGGCCGCGGATGCGCGGCGCAATAGCTTCCTATTGCCGCGGATCCGCGGCCATTTGGTCGACTCTCTGTCTCGTTTTTGGTGGTGTTCTTAACAAAACCCTGAGATAATTTTTGGTGTATAACAAATTTTATTTTGACCAGAAAAAAAATTAACAGAAACTTAGGGTTTTGCGAGTTTGGTTTTTCGATTTTCCGGTTTCGAAACTTCGTTACACTTAACTACTTAGCTAGTTTATGTTTAGTTAGGCTCTGATACCACTGTAAGTCCACGTTGCCCACCCCGGTGCTTACGGGGAGGCGGAAAATATAATAAAAATTGGATTTTTATCAACTATAGGCAACATGGACCAAGCTATAAGGATCTTTGCTAAACAAAAACAAGCTAACCCTAACTAGTAACTAGCTAAGTGATGGAAAGGTTATACCTTGAGCTCAAAGTCCTTCTCTCCTTGCTCCTTGGAATGGTAGAAAGAGGTCACCTTGCTTGTCTTCTCCCGTCAAAGAAGGATCCACCCGAAAGCCTCGACCTTTAGCTTCAACTCCAAGCTAGGAGTAACTAGAGTGCAAGAAATGCTAAGACTTGAACCCTAGAAGAGAGTAGAGAAGATCAAGTGAGGGTTTTTCTCAAGCTTTTTGTTTCTCAACACATGAGAGGGAGAGAGCTTGAGGGAGAGGATGAGCAAGAGAGAGAAATGATATGAGAGAATGAATTATTAGTGAGCCATTCTCACTAATATGTGTGCATTATTTTAATTGAATAATTAGCTTGAAAATTGTCATGGTAAATCATGACATGACCATTATCATTTCAATTTGCAAAGATCAAAGAGCATCTTCCAAAAGAAATGATGATGGTCAAAGTGTCAACATAGGTCAACAAGTCAATGAAGTCAAATGGTCAACAACAACCACCATGTACAATTATTAAGCTAATTATCAATTAACTATAATACACACAAAAGCAATAGGGTTAATAAAATGACAATAGCCATTAACCCTAAACAAGGTCCTCTCCCTCAATCTCAAGCAACTGTGCATACGCACCCGCATTCGTGATCCGAGGAACACGAATACTCTGAGAAAAACCAATCTCAAATCATATACTAGGATCCGGCTTAAACCAAAGCCCGCTAGTATAAACTGTCCGGACAGCAAACGTGCACAAGTGCGCGGATGCGAACGAACCCTGTCGCAAAACCATGCGACCTCTACTCATTTTGCCTAAAGGCGAATAGCTCTCTGTGTGGGACTCTAAAGACTCGACACTACGCTGGCAGTGGGTTTAACCACAGACCGCAAGCGGCACTAGCTGTACGTAACGGTCCCCAGGTAGATGTCGATAAGAAGACTGACGAGGTGAACCCCATCTGCACTCCTACTGAGCCTGTATGTGACAGTCTCCGTACAGTCCGGTCTGTTCGTCTGATACATCGCATGGCGGGCCTAGGGGGGCGGTGAACGTCAGTCCCCTAATAGCGGTACAAGTCGTGTCGGAGTGTAGCCCAGAACACCCTGAGATAACACTGGAAACCTACCAGTATATCTCGCTTGCCCTGGCCAGGGACTACTCGTGTAATGGCTCTCCTGGACACAGCGCGATGTCAACCCCCAATACCGGGAGAGACGAATCCTGTCTAACCGTCACTGCCTCCAAGTGCTTCGGGGCTGCACCCAAAAACTACCTGTTTGCACGACTCCTTTGAGCCGTGGTAGGGTAGTAATCAAAGTGCAGTGGGAACACACTCGAGGCGAAGTGACAGTGTCAAGTCAACGGACTAAGCTGTACTCATGTCACCTGGGAACTGATAACTGACGATGGGTATAATACCAACCAACAGTTCCCGACGAGTCCTGTCCAGTGTACTCGTAACCTAACGAGCACCCGCATACTATCTCAAGTACGACGTACTGACGGCTGTGGGACAGACCGTCTCCCACGCTGGGATGAGAAGCGCATACGCTAGTCTACTCCGGAGTATCGATGCCCTATCTCGACAGTCCAACGACTAGGGACCTGTATAAGGATGTGCTTATAGATCACCCAGCTCCCACGAGTGTGAGCGCCATCACAACGCTGGTAATCAAGCAAAGATCCTAAGGGCTCTACTAATATGTATATCAGCAATATGCTAAAAGAAACACATGCACATATTAAAGCAGAGACAAACCAAGTAGCATACTACCATTTCGAGCAAGATTGTATATACAACTGTGAATATCCCAAGCTTCCATCAAGTAATATACAAACTAGTATGATACAGTAATGGCCTCTAGGGCATATACACTAACAACATAATACAAAGTGGGTAGAATTGTTATACCGAACGATCCGAGTCCTTCGGTCTTCAACCATCATCCCTTGCTTTGTTGCGGCTGCTCCGATCTCCTGAATCTCCAATCTTCTCGTCCAGGTGGCACCACGTCGACGGATCTTTAAACGGGCTCCTGCCTCTGAACCGAGGCAACTCGATCGTCAAGTTTGCCAAAAGAGACGACCAAGATGAAGTAGAGAATGAGTAGAACACTTTGTCTCGTTACGTCCAAGGCTATGGACGAACGGTTAATGAAGTTGCCTTTTGGAATCGGGTGAAATGAGAAATGAGGCTTATCTAATTTCCATGAGTCCAAAACAATATCAATCTTTTTCTCGCAGCCATAACCTCACACAAAGGGGGCCGGCCACTTTATAAGGAGGTGGGGTGAGTGTAGGAGAGGAGGAGGTGACCATAAGCTCAAAACTTATCATAACACCAAGTATGAATGCATTAATGAAAGTGATGAATCACCTTAAGCTAGTCACCACAACCATTAATGATCATTAAATGCAACCATAAGTCACTAACCTTGTCATCACTTCTAGAACCTTCTAGAAGTATGACTCACCCTCATGACTCACCCAAGAAGTGTTAGTTATATGTATGCCCTAGAGGCCATTACTGTACATAGGATGTATATTGTAGTGGATGCTTGGACATATATAGGGATGACTTTCTTGCTCGATATGATAGTATGCTATCTGGTTACTCTTTACCTTAACGTGTACACTGATTGTCTCTCTGTTACATGTTGGTAAAGCCTTTAGGATGTGTACTTGACTACCTGGACTATGATGTGGATCATACTAGTGGGGACATTGTAGTCCATAAGTACATCCTTCAAAGTCCCTAATCGTGGGTGTATCGAGACGGGGCATCGATATACCAGAGTAGACTAGCGTGTACCTTCTCGACCCATATAGATAGGCGATGGATGATCCCATATCCATTGGTGTTTGACATCAGAGATGATATACGGGTGCTCAGTAGAGACTGGGTACACTGGACGGACTCGCCGAGAACTCCCAGATGGTATTATACCTTACGTCAGATGGCAGTTCTCTGGTGACACTGGTACAGGTTAGTCTGTAGACCCGAGATCGTCATAGAGTCTTGTGTGATTCCCACTGTGCTTTGATTTCCATCATACCACGTCCAAGAGGGCGTGCAAAAAGGTGGCTTTTGGGTACAGTCCCAAATCACATGGAGGCAATGAGCGATAGGAGGGGTTTCGTCTCTCCCGGTATAGGGAGCTGATGTTGCGCTGTGCTCGATTGGCTATAACAGGAAGTCCTTGGCCAAGGCTGCTTTAGGGATTTACTGGTAATTGTTACCAGTCGTTTCTCGACCCGTTATGAGCCTCATATCGACATGACTTATCAAGTTATTGGGGTCTGACGTTTACCACCCCTAGACGAGATATGCGACATATCAGACGAAGAGACCGGACTGTACGGTAGTGTTACTGGTTGGATTCACAGGAGTGTGAGCAGGTGTTAGTTGTATGTATGCCCTAGAGGCCAGTATTGTACAGATGATGTATATTATATTGGATGCTTGGACATATATAGAGATGACTTTCTTGCTCGACATGATAGTATACTATCTGGTTGCTCTTTATCTTAACATGTACACTAGTCTCTTTATACTGTCTTATAGTTACATGTTGGTAAAGCCCTTAGGATATGTACTTGACTACCTGGACTGTGATGCAGATCATACTAGTGGGGACATGGTAGTCCATAAGTACATCCTTCAAGGTCCCTAGTCATGGGTGTATCGAGACGGGGCATCGATATACCAGAGTAGACTAGCGTATACGCTTCTCGACCCATGAGATGGGCGATGGATGATCCCACATCCATTGGTGTTTGACATCAGAGATGGTATACGGGTGCTCAGTGGAGACTGGGTACACTGGACGGACTCGCCGAGAACTCCCAGATGGTATTATACCTCACGTCAGATGGCAGTTCTCAGGTGACACTTGTACAGGTTAGTCTGTAGACCCGAGATCGTCATAGAGTCTTATGTGATTCCCACTGTGCTTTGATCTCCACCTTACCACGTCCATGAGGGCGTGCAAAACGGTGGTCTTTGGGCACAGTCCTGAGTCACATGGAGGCAATGAGCGATAGGAGGGGTTTCGTCTCTCCCGGTATTGGGGGTTGATGTTGCGCAGTGCTCGATTGGCCGTAGCAGGGAAGTCCCTGGCCAGGGCTGATCAGAGATTTGCTGGTAAGTGTTACCAGTAGTTTCTCGACCCGTTATGAGCCTCACATCGGCACGACTTATCGAGTTATTGGGGTCTGACGTTTACCACCCCTAGACTTGATATGCGACATATCAGACGAAGAGACCGGACTGTACGGTAAGTGTTACTGGTCGGATTCGCAGGAGTGTGAGCGGGCTAGCTCGTCGATCTTCTGATCGCTCAATACCCGGGTGGCCGTTATGTTTAGCAGACCGCTTGCGGCTTGTGGGTGCTTGATATGATCATCATCTGCTACCGGCGTATTGACGAGTCTTTAGAGTCCTACACAGAGGTTTCCTAGCTCAAGCGAAACGAAATAGGAGTGCATATGAGATATGTGCGGGATCGAGAATAATGCGTGTATGTGATACCGTATTTGATTCTCGCGATTAATGTTTCGATTGGTTGTATGAGATATGACCTAGTTATCGAATCATTGATTCGATAAATCGATGCCTTGAATACTAGTCGGTTATGTGCGACATGACCGGATCATTGAATCAAGTGTTGATTTAATGATTTAATATATAATTATATATTTGATATATTACTTTTCATTAACTAGTATTGGTTCACTTTAAACGGATTTTTCTCACTTGATGTGCACATTGTATATGTGATATGTTTTGTGTACACTTGAATGTATCATGTTTGATGATGCATGTTGTTTTGGCTTTGTGTATAGAATGCAACCATGGTTATGTAAGTGGTTAGGGTTTATATTTTATTCACTTATTATTTTATCCATTTATTATTTATTTAAATGGATTTATCAAAACAAAATGGTTTCATCTTATCATGAAGAGTGGTGAAGCTTCATGAAGCTTTTACTAATGATGCCATTTTGTCTCCTTGCTTAACCCTAACCACTCCCACTAACCATGGTCTATTCTCTACACTTGACCATGGTTAGAAGATGATAAGAATTGATTTATTATTCATTTTACATACAACTTATCATAACAATTCTATCATCTTCTTCTTCTTCTTCTTCAAGTGAGAAACCTAGATGCCATTAATGGCAACTTGAGATCTAGTGAGAGAAATCCAAATCTAAAGTGAACCCACCTCCTATTTCTTCATCCTCTACCTCTTGCCAAGTGGTTTTGGGTGTTTTCTTCACAAGTTTCACTACTTGGTGAAGTCGAAGCTTGAACTAGTGCAACCTCGACGTAGATCGTCTTTGACACGAAGCCGACGACCTATTCCGCTCGCTTTCCCGATGAAACCGATGAACGAGTCTAAGATTGGAGAAGGACAGCGAGAGGAGCACTACGTGGAGCTAAGGAAGTGGATATCCGGATCTACAAAGGTTGTAGAATCTAACTTTTAGTTAAGTAGTTAACTAGATTATCATTTCGCCTAAACATCTAGTCTAAGATCCGTAGTCTAGGGTTTCTCGGCACCATTTTTTTTTAAATTGGCATGTTCGATACCTTGTGAGACCTCACTAAAGTGCCTAGGAACCCTACAGTGGTATCAGAGCCTAGCTAGAGCCTTAGGCGAAGTCTAGACGGAATTTGAAGTCCGATCGAACCCGAAACCGCATTTTTTACACGCTCTCTGGACTTTTTCTGAAAACGTGGATTTTTCCAGATTAAAAATGCCTAAAAAATTCAGCAGGAAGATCTAAGAAATCTGGTGAAACACGAGATCATGAGGCCTCCAAACAGCCGCGGAAACGCGGCAGAAGCATGGCTTCTGCCGCGGTTCCGCCGCCGACTGTTCACTTTGCTCAATTTTGTTTGCACAGTTATTCTTCTTTTCTGGTGCTGAGTTTTATGGGAATTTTTAATAATTATTCAAGAGTTGAATTTTCTGGAGATGCTTTGGGGATTCGGTGTTTCGATCGGGGTATCAAATTTCGTCTTTGTGTTTTTCCGGATAACTTTTAGAATATGTTAAAAAGTTCGACCGGATATAAATACCCAAATTTTTCCCCTGTCGGGAGATTTCCAAGTGTTGGATTTTTCCGTAGTTTAACGATGTTCTAAGTAGTGCAAGTAACGCGATGGACCCTCTAGAAGACAACAAACCTTAACTCGATTATGTGACCGTCTTGAACTGCCCTTTGAACCTTCGGGTTTGGGGCAGTACGGCGTGCCTCATGTGAGGCGTTGGCTTGACCCTTCTACGGCTGGACCGTCGGTACTGAGGCACGAACTGAATGTTGTTAGACTTATTTCATATGTTGAGCTGTATCGGGAAAACTTGGGTATTCGACTGTTCGATAGGAAAGTTTAACATTTTCAGTTTATCTGGAATGTGATACAATAATTGGAATTCACAAACAGTTATGTGATAACTGAATGATGTTATAAATCTAGCAGTTTAGTCCCACATGATATTGAAAAGAGTTTTCGATAATGAGACTAAAATGCGGGATTTATATCTGTTAGGCATGTGATGTCTAAGTATTTCATTTGATTAGGCATGCGATGTCTAAAAGGGTTGCGGATTCCAATTGTTGTAGTTTTACACTTTCTTTTCTGTGACCGTAAGTGTAGTATGTTCATATCGCCGGTTTCGTTGCTATACGTCAACGACAATTGGGGTATGCATACTTACTTACGTTAATGACATGTGATGTTATGTGTTGCTGGATATGTTATATTGGATCGTCGTGTTCGAATAGCCGGGGGTTTTTATGTGAGATGAGTGTTTTTCATTTTCATTCATGTAAAAACTTGTATGTAATATTCTTTTATTTGGGGCACTTCCAGGTAGCGGAAGTTGTCACCCTTTGTATATTATTTACTTTTCTGCACTAGGATAGACCCAAGGAGGGGAGCACAAGTAACCGGGTTCTAGGGTCCAGTGGGAGACCATCTCGAGGAGTCGAGTCCGGGTCTCCTAACCCTAGGATTGGCGAGATTGCTTGCCGCTCTCGTAGGGGTCTAAGGGTGTGGGATTGGCTATTCATCACGACCGTGGAATCCGTGTTTTATACTGGCTCGTATTGAAAACACGGACGTCCTAGTATATCCAATATTTCATATGTTTATTCTGCTGCGATATCTGTGATGTGTTTCTGTGATGGATATAGTATATAGTATATATGATATATTATATAGACGTTACTTATGTTTTACACCCGCGCTAGCCCTGCCCTGCTCTGTCGTTAGTTACCTAACCTAACGGTGCACGAGGGGACATCGAGGTGAATGCGGATGGCATAAGTGTACGTCATATCTATCTGTGATGTTTAGGTATTTAAATGATGGGACTTCATTAATGTGATTAATGAAAGATAAGAAACCTAAGATGTTGTGGAATCGAATTTTAAAATAAAACAGGTAGCTACAGTTCTTGCTTTGCATAGCGATATATATGATATACCCTGCACCTTATTCGATGAGGAAAGGACCGAGATCCCTTCACCGGGAGTGACTCCTTTAGCAATAACTGGTAGATGCTACACACTCGGTTTGGTTTTGATTGCTTTTAAGAGTTTTTGCTTTGCACAGTGATATATATGATATATCCCGCACCTCATTCGACGAGGAAAGGACCGAGATCCCTTCACCGGGAGTGACTCCTTTAGCAAAACTAGAAAAGCCTCAAAATCACTCCATTTCAAAACTTCATTTGATTCTACAACGATATCAAGTTCATTACGCTCATGGTTTTATGAAAACCTGCGTAGCCCTCCGTCATTTCAGATAAGTACTACTTAGTATTCGTGCTACGGTAGTTTGGCATTCGTCAAGGCGTAGTGTACGGTAGCTAACTAGTAATTATCTGCTTATGCATATGATGCAGATTGGATTAGGGTATTCGTACGGCGTTGTTTGGCATTCGTCAAGGGTCGTGCGGGTGGGTTTAATTCAATCAAGAAATGTACGGGTTGAACTTGACTAGTGGACTATGGGTTGTTTGGCATTCGTCAAGGTCATAGAACACTAGGGGTAAAATATTATCGGGAATTTCAAGTGTTGAAATTTGCAATGAGATTGCATACCTTCTATGAGATAGTTGGATCCCGATACCCACTGCGAGTAAGAGTTACTCCTGGGAGAGTTTTACACATTACAATTAGCCGATCAAGTAGGTGTCTAGAAAGGTGTTAACGAGGTTACGCCTCTGGGAAAACGAGGTTTACATTAATTAGGTTCGTGCGAAAGCACGGGGGACCTCCCTCAAAGTACCGACACTGGCCTGGCTGAAAGATTGGCGAACTTGTAGTATGTAATTAATCCCGGCTAGTCTTTCCTTTTAGGGTTTGAAGGAAGATTTGATAAAAAGCAGTGGGAGCCATCCTGATTAGATAAGATAATAACCAATCTGATCTTGCACGAGCTTACGCTAAAGTGTTTTCTTCTCTCTCTCTCCAGGTAGCGACCATTTCATGCCTTAATCAAGATAATAATATGGATGTATTGACCGAACCCGCATGTTATACTGTGCAGGGGAACGTTGAACCCGTTCTATCTTATAAGTGTTATAAGAATGAACAGGAAACAGGAGAATATCTGGATTCTCACATCGCCCAAACGGAGAACATGCATGTTGATGCATCATCTTCGGGTGTGTTTGTCATTGAGAACTGTTTCTCAGTTCACCCTACGTCCTGGGTATTAGATACCGGATCAGGATCCCACATATGTAAGATGTTACATGGGCTGCGAAAAGGTAGAGAACTGGGAAAAGGTGATCATTCCGTTCAAGTAGGGAACGGTGCAAATGTTGCAGCCAAAGCAGTTGGCGAATATCACCTTGTATTACCAAGTGGTGATACAATAATTCTGAATGAGTGCTATTATATACCAAACATGATGTGCAACATTATATCAGTTTCTTTATTGAGTAAAGAAGGATATAATTTTGTAGTAAAGGAAAATGTTATGAACATATTCCTAGATCAAAAGTTGATTGCATCAGGCTCGCTACATAATGGCATATTCATTCTAAATCAAAATACAGTCCTCAATATACAAAACACACACAAGAGGAAGAGTTCAGAAATGAACGAATCCTTCTTGTGGCATTGTAGACTTGGTCACATCAATGCGACACGACTAGCTAAGTTGCATAAGGATGGGTATTTAAATCCGTTTGAATTTTCATCTTATGACACTTGCCAGTCATGTCTCAAAGGCAAGATGACCAAAACTCCGTTTACGGGACACGGAGAAAGAGTTACCAAACTCTTGGGACTAATACATAGTGATGTATGCGGTCCCATGTCTACACATGCCAGGGATGGTTCTTCATACTTCATTACATTCACTGACGATCTCTCTAGATACGGGCATGTGTTCCTATTGAAACACAAGTCTGAAGCTTTTGAGAAATTCAGAGAATATAAGAACGAAGTAGAGAACCAAACGGGCAAAAGTATTAAGATCCTTCGATCTGATCGAGGAGGAGAATACTTGAGCAATGAGTTCCAAGATTATCTAAAAGAGAATGGGATTCTCTCTCAGCTTACTCCACCTTATACACCACAGCACAACGGTGTATCGGAACGAAGGAATCGCACCCTATTAGATATGGTGCGTTCAATGATGAGTACAGCTGAGTTACCTATTTCCTTCTGGGGGTATGCGCTTGAGACAGCCATACACCTATTGAATATGGTTCCTACCAAATCAGTGCCTACCACTCCATATGAGATATGGAAAGGGAAGAGACCATCTCTTAAGTATGTTAAGATATGGGGTTGTCCAGCCTATGTCAAAAGACAAAATCCGGACAAACTCGAGGCAAGATCTGTCTTATGTAAGTTTGTAGGATATCCCAAAAATTCACAAGGGTATATCTTCTACCACCCCGAGGAACAAAAGGCGTTTGTTTCTCGACATGCCATTTTCTTAGAAAAAGGTTTTCTTATGAAACAGATTAGTGGCATTGAGGTAGAACTGGAAGAGGTTCCAGCAACACAAACTGTAACAGAAGACTTGGTAGAACCAGAGGATTCAGTAGAACCCGACGAACCCCAGCCTCTCCGCCGATCTAGTAGGGTTTCTCGTCCACCTGAGAGATACTACGGTTTTCTCATTGACAGTGGAAGCGAGGATTGCATCATGGAGGATGATGACACAACTAGCTTCGAGCAGGCCATCACGAGTAGGGACTCAGTGAAATGGCTGGATGCTATGCGGTCCGAGATGGAATCCATGTACACCAACAAAGTATGGACTTTGGAAGTTGCTCCTGAAGGGGTAAAACCCATTGGGAGCAAGTGGATCTTCAAGAAGAAACTTGGTGTAGATGGGAAAGTGGAGACTTTCAAAGCTAGACTTGTAGCAAAGGGTTTTCGTCAAAGACCAGGTGTGGACTATAACGAAACCTTTTCTCCAGTGGCTATGCTTAAATCCATTCGGATCATGCTTGCCATTGCTGCCTTTCATGACTACGAAATCTGGCAAATGGATGTTAAGACCGCCTTTCTAAATGGTGATTTAGAAGAGTGCATGTACATGACTCAGCCAGAGGGCTTCGTAGACAGTGGGAGCAGCGGGAAGGTGTGCAAGCTGCTTAAATCCATTTATGGATTAAAGCAAGCATCGCGGAGTTGGAACATCTGCTTTGATGTCGTTATCAAAGAGTTTGATTTCGTCAAAAATCCAGATGAACCTTGTATCTACAAGAAGGTGGCAGAGAGTAAGGTTGTCTTCCTCGTATTGTACGTGGACGACATACTCTTGATAGGAAATGATATTCCTATGCTGCAAGCGGTCAAGCTCTTCTTATCAAAAAGATTCTCAATGAAAGATCTTGGTGATGCCTCCTGCATATTGGGAATTAGGATCTATAGAGATAGATCCAAACGGATTTTGGGATTGTCCCAATCCAGGTACATTGACACCATACTAAAGAGGTTTAGTATGGAAGAGTCCAAGCGTGGGAACTTGCCCACGATCTCTGGAGTCACTCTCTCCAAAGAGATGTCTCCCAAGACTGATTTGGAGAGAGCTCGCATGCAAGGGATACCCTATGCTTCAGCAGTAGGCTCTATCATGTATGCGATGCTATGTACCAGACCCGATGTAGCATACTCACTAAGTGTAGTGAGCAGGTATCAAGCTGATCCTGGAGAGAGTCACTGGACAGCTGTGAAGAGCATTCTCAAGTACTTGCGAAGGACTAGAGATATGTTCTTGGTGTATGGTAACGGAGAACTCCAAGTGGAGTCCTTTACCGATTCGAGCTTCCAGAGTGATAAGGACGACTCTAAGTCGCAGTCGGGATTTGTCTTTACCCTTTACGGAGGGGCGGTTAGCTGGAAGAGTTCCAAGCAGGAAACCGTGGCAGACTCGACGATGGAGGCTGAATACATCGCTGCCAATGATGCTGCCAAAGAGGCTGTCTGGATCAAGAAGTTCATTACTGAACTTGGTGTAGTTCCATCCATTGAGCATCCAATACCTTTGTATTGCGATAACAATGGAGCAGTGGCTTTGGCCAAGGAACCCAGGTCCTATCAGCGATCCAGGCATATTCTGAGGCGGTATCACCTGATCCGGGAGATAGTTGATCGCCGGGAGATCGAGGTCAGGAGGGTTGACACGAAGGACAACACTGCGGATCCACTCACGAAGGACATTCCCCAGATACAGTTTGAGAGACTCTTCGGGATGCTCGGTATGCGATACTACAGCAGCTGGCCCTAGTGCAAGTGGGAGATTGTTAGTTGTATGTATGCCCTAGAGGCCAGTATTGTACAGATGATGTATATTATATTGGATGCTTGGACATATATAGAGATGACTTTCTTGCTCGACATGATAGTATGCTATCTGGTTGCTCTTTATCTTAACATGTACACTAGTCTCTTTATACTGTCTTATAGTTACATGTTGGTAAAGCCCTTAGGATATGTACTTGACTACCTGGACTGTGATGCAGATCATACTAGTGGGGACATGGTAGTCCATAAGTACATCCTTCAAGGTCCCTAGTCGTGGGTGTATCGAGACGGGGCATCGATATACCAGAGTAGACTAGCGTATACGCTTCTCGACCCATGAGATGGGCGATGGATGATCCCACATCCATTGGTGTTTGACATCAGAGATGGTATACGGGTGCTCAGTGGAGACTGGGTACACTGGACGGACTCGCCGAGAACTCCCAGATGGTATTATACCTCACGTCAGATGGCAGTTCTCAGGTGACACTTGTACAGGTTAGTCTGTAGACCCGAGATCGTCATAGAGTCTTGTGTGATTCCCACTGTGCTTTGATCTCCACCTTACCACGTCCATGAGGGCGTGCAAAACGGTGGTCTTTGGGCACAGTCCCGAGTCACATGGAGGCAATGAGCGATAGGAGGGGTTTCGTCTCTCCCGGTATTGGGGGTTGATGTTGCGCAGTACTCGATTGGCCGTAGCAGGGAAGTCCCTGGCCAGGGCTGATCAGAGATTTGCTGGTAAGTGTTACCAGTAGTTTCTCGACCCGTTATGAGCCTCACATCGGCATGACTTATCGGGTTATTGGGGTCTGACGTTTACCACCCCTAGACTTGATATGCGACATATCAGACGAAGAGACCGGACTGTACGGTAAGTGTTACTGGTCGGATTCGCAGGAGTGTGAGCGGGCTAGCTCGTCGATCTTCTGATCGCTCAATACCCGGGTGGCCGTTATGTTTAGCAGACCGCTTGCGGCTTGTGGGTGCTTGATATGATCATCATCTGCTACCGGCGTATTGACGAGTCTTTAGAGTCCTACACAGAGGTTTCCTAGCTCAAGCGAAACGAAATAGGAGTGCATATGAGATATGTGCGGGACCGAGAATAATGCGTGTATGTGATACCGTATTTGATTCTCGCGATTAATGTTTCGATTGGTTGTATGAGATATGACCTAGTTATCGAATCATTGATTCGATAAATCGATGCATTGAATACTAGTCGGTTATGTGCGACATGACCGGATCATTGAATCAAGTGTTGATTTAATGATTTAATGTATAATTATATATTTGATATATTACTTTGCATTAACTAGTATTGGTTCACTTTAAACGGATTTTTCTCACTTGATGTGCACATTGTATATGTGATATGTTTTGTGTACACTTGAATGTATCATGTTTGATGATGCATGTTGTTTTGGCTTTGTGTATAGAATGCAACCATGGTTATGTAAGTGGTTAGGGTTTATATTTTATTCACTTATTATTTTATCCATTTATTATTTATTTAAATGGATTTATCAAAACAAAATGGTTTCATCTTATCATGAAGAGTGGTGAAGCTTCATGAAGCTTTTACTAATGATGCCATTTTGTCTCCTTGCTTAACCCTAACCACTCCCACTAACCTTGGTCTATTCTCTACACTTGACCATGGTTAGAAGATGATAAGAATTGATTTATTATTCATTTTACATACAACTTATCATAACAATTCTATCATCTTCTTCTTCTTCTTCAAGTGAGAAACCTAGATGCCATTAATGGCAACTTGAGATCTAGTGAGAGAAATCCAAATCTAAAGTGAACCCACCTCCTATTTCTTCATCCTCTATCTCTTGCCAAGTGGTTTTGGGTGTTTTCTTCACAAGTTTCACTACTTGGTGAAGTCGAAGCTTGAACTAGTGCAACCTCGACGTAGATCGTCTTTGACACGAAGCCGACGACCTATTCCGCTCGCTTTCCCGATGAAACCGATGAACGAGTCTAAGATTGGAGAAGAACAGCGAGAGGAGCACTACGTGGAGCTAAGGAAGTGGATATCCGGATCTACAAAGGTTGTAGAATCTAACTTTTAGTTAAGTAGTTAACTAGATTATCATTTCGCCTAAACATCTAGTCTAAGATCCGTAGTCTAGGGTTTCTCGGCACCATTTTTTTTTAAATTGGCATGTTCGATGCCTTGTGAGACCTCACTAAAGTGCCTAGGAACCCTACAGCAGGCTTGCTCGTTGATCTTATGATCGCTCAATACCCGGGTGGCCGTTACGTTTAGCAGACCGCTTGCGGCTTGTGGGTGTTTGATATGATCATCACCTACTGCCGGCGTATTGACGAGTCTTTAGAGTCCTACACAAGGGGTTTCCTGGCTCAAGCGAAACGAAATAGGAGCGCATATAAGATATGTGCGGGATCGAGAATAATACCAGTATGTGATACTGTATTCTATTCTCGCTATTTGTATCATCGGTCGGTTATATTTGATATAGGCGGGTTACCGAATCAAGTGTTGATTCGATACATTGATACACTTGATATTAGTCGGTTATATGCGATATGACCGGATCGTTAAATCAAGTGTTGATTTAATGTATAATTATATATTTGATATATTACTTTACATTAACTAGTATTGGTTCACTTAAGATTGATTTTCTCACTTGAATGTGCACATTGTTTATATGTGATATATGCAAGTGTACATGTTTGTATCATGCTTGATGATACAAGCAAGTTGTGTGTATGAGACTTGAACCAAATCAAGGTTAAATTAGGGTTTACTATTTTCCTAACAAATAACAAAAGAGTGAGACTTTGGTCAAAGTTATCAAGCTTCATGAAGCTTGATAAATATTGACAAAGTCAACTCTTTTGTCATTTGTTCAAGATATTAGTTAACCCAACCCTTAACCTAATGCTTTGGTTAATTCTCTACATGAGTTAAGCATGAGGGCTTAACTCAACCATGGTGCCAATATTTATTGGATAAGTTTTCATTTTGGATGGATGATTATTCTTTCTTCTTCCTCCTCATCATCTAGCTTCATCCAAAAGCTTGCTAGCTCCAATGGTGCCATAGGAAAAAGGGTGAGAAATCCAATTCTAAAGTGAACCCACTTCCTATTTCTTCATCCTCTACTACTTGCCATGTAGTATAGGGTGTTCTCTTCACAAAGTTTTTGACCAAGTGAAGGAATAGCTTGAGTTTGGGTCTCCCCGACGTAGATCATTTTCGGCCTCGAAGTCAATGGCCTAGCCCGATCATTTCTCCGACGAAACCATCGCTAGAGTCCGGGATCCCGATGATCGCAGCGGAGGGACGTCATCACGGAGCTAAAGAAGTGGAGGACCGGATCTACAAAGGTTGTAATCCCTTTCGCTTAGTAGCAAAGTTGTTTGCTAGCTTTTATTTTCGCCTATCCTCTAGTTAACGATCTATATTAGGGTTTCTCGGCACCTAAAAATTTGAATTTGGCATGGTTGATGCCTTGTGGAACCTCTTGAGTGTGCCTAGGAACCCTACAGTGGTATCAGAGCCTAGCTAGAGCTTTAGGCGAAGTGTAGACGATGTTAGAAGTCCGATCGAACTCGAAATCCCCGTTTTTCACCCCTCTCTGTACAATTTTCAAATCTGTGGATTTTTCCCAATTAAAAATGCTCAGAAAATAGTGCAGGGAAATATAAGATTAACTGTACAAAACGAGACTGTAACTCACTTAAACGGCCGCGGAACCGCGGCAATGACATGCCATTGGCGGCGGTTCCGCGGCGCAATTGATGAGTTAGGGTTTCAATTTTGTACAGTTTCCCCCGTATGTGATTCCTGATGTTTCTGGGCACTTTTAATTATACTTAACAGTTGAGTTTTCTGGGGTGTATTGGGGACTCATTGATTCGATCGGATATTTTTAACCTCGTTTATGGTTTTCCGGGTATTTTAGAACATGTTAAAAAGTTCGGCCGGATATAAATACCCAATTTTTCCCCTGCCGGGAAATTTCCAATTGTTGGATTTTTCCGTAGTTTAATAACGTTCTAAGTAGTGCAAGTAACGCGATGGACCCTCTAGAAGACAACAAACCTTAACTCGATTATGTGACCGTCTTGAACTGTCCTTTGAACCTTCGGGTTTGGGGCAGTACGGCGTGCCACATGTGAGGCGTTGGCTTGACCCTTCTACGCCTGGACCGTTGGTATTGTGGCATGAAGTGGATGTTTTTAAACTTATTTCATGTGTTGAGCTGTTTCGGGAAAACTTGGGTGTTTGATGGTTCGATCGGAAAGTTTAACATTTTCTATTTATCTGGAATGTGATACAATATTTGGAATTCACAAGTAGTTATGTGATAACTAATATGAATGTTATAAACATAGCACTTTAGTCTCAATTGATCGGTTGCCACGGGATTTTGATGTGATCAAAAGTCCGTCGCAATCACTTAGCGTACGCGGATATTCGCCGGTAAACTTAATAGACAGCCACGCCCCATAGCCCCGACCAAGTGACTGTAGGAGAACCCCGTCGCCAAAAGCATCCGTTCGGGTGCTCGCGGCAGCGGTGTTCCGCCTTGGTGCACTTCGTTGACGGTATCGGGGGTGCGGCCGCCTACTAAAGTTTGCGACGAGCATTCGATCAGTTTTTCGGGAATCTTGTTGAATTGCCCGACTAGATATTGAAAAGTGTTTTCGATATAGAGACTAAAATGCGGGGTTTATAATTGTTAGGCATGTGATGTCAAAGGAATTCATTTGGTCAGGCATGCGATGTCTGAGGAGATTGCGGATTCCAACTGTTGTAGTTTTACACTTTCTTTTCTGTGACCGTAAGTGTAATATGTGATATCGCCGGTTTCGTTGCTATATGTCAACGACAATTGGGATACGCATGTTTACTTACGTTGATGACATGTGATGTTATGTGTTGCTGGATATGTTATATTGGATCGTCGTGTTTGAATAGCCGGGGTTTTTTTATGTGAGATGAGTATTTTTCATTTTCATTCATGTAAAAACGTGTATGTAATATTCTTTTATTGGGGCACTTCCTGGTTGCGGAAGATGTCACCATTGTATATTATTTACTTTTCCGCACTATGATAGACCCAAGGAGGAGAGCACAAGTAACCGGGTTCTGGAGTCCAGTGGGAGACCAACTCGAGGAGTCGAGTCCGGGTCTCCTAACTCTAGAATTGGTAGGGTTGCTTGCCGCTCTCATAGGGGTCTAGGGATGTTGGTTTGGCTATTCATCGCGACCGTGGAATCCGTGTTTTATACAGGCTCGTATTGAAAACACGGGCGTCCTAGTATATCCAATATTTCATATGTTTCTTCTGCTGCGATATCTGTGATGTGATCATTTGATATGTTGTGATGGATACTGTATATGGTATATATGATATATTATATAGACGTTACTTATGTTTTGCACTCGCGCTAACCCTGCCCCCTCTGTCGTTAGTTACCTAACCTAACGGTGCACGAGGGGACATCGAGGCGAATGCGGATGGCATAAGTGTACGTCGTATTTATCTGTGATGTTTAGGTGATTTAAATGATGGGACTTCATTAATATGATTAATGAAATAAAAGAAACCTAAAAGATGTTGTGGAATCGAATTTTCAAAAACAGGTAGCTACAGTTCTTGCTTTGCATCGCGGTGTTCCTTGTAGAACATCCTGCACCTTATTCGATAAGGAAAGGGCTGAGATCCCATCACCGGGAGTGACCCTGTTCCCCTCCGAACGGCGGCCTAGACGCGAGGACGTCTTGCCTGAGATTCGGGGCAGATGCTATATGGTTTTATCCGTCCACCTCTCCGAAGATTCCAAGTTGATTTATGGCACCGTATATCGGAGGTTTAGACGGATGCGGCCGATGTAGCAGACTTGGTCAGATTCCCCCTCGCTTGAGGGGTTTTTTATTGTGGGGACGCTCTTCCCTGCAGGCGCAAGCCCCTGCAGTTAATTACGCTACCGCGTCGCGGTAGCCACTTTCTCCTTCTCCAGAATTTCACTTCGTGTTGTGTGTGTTTGTTTTGTTTGTGGTTGCCCGTGGATTGTATACGGAGACTAAGTAATGCCGTCGCCCGTAGGACGTGGATTAGTCCAAATCCGTATTTACTTAGATTTGGGTTTGGTGCTTTTTAGTTTAAGGATACGTTAGCCGTATTGAGGCTAAGATCAAATTAAACATCCGTTAAGGATACGTTAGTCCTGTTTTAGACTAAGATCGACTTAACGTGGTGATCCATTTAATATATGGCCGTCGGGACTCATCACCTCTCTGACGTCGTTGAAGGATTACAACGATAGGTGTCAGAGGAGTTCAGAGATTTACCCTTGAACCAAAGTTGATTTGGAGTTTCATGGTCCATTTGAATGTTTAAGGATGTGTTAGCCAAGTTTGAGGGTAAGATCAACTTAAACGGGATCGTTTAGATCCGGCAAAAGAGCATTTGGAGGCTCTATTATTCCAGTTTAGGGACGTAGTGGTCCGTGTTCCAGTTTAGGGACGTGGTGGCCTATTGCCAGTTTAAGGACGTGGTGGTCCATCATTAGTTTAAGGACATTTCGGTCCGATATTAGTTTAAGGACGTTTCGGTCCAATGTTAGTTTAAGGACGTTTCGGTCCATGAGTTTAAGGACCCCGCAGTACGTATTGATGTGTGGTCGTCAGGACCCGTCACCTCTCTGACATCGTTGAAGGATTACAACGATAAGTGTCAGAGGATTTCGGAGATGTACCCTCGAACCGGATATAAATTGATTTAAGAGAGCAGCTGTGCTCAGTCAACTTAAATTTGAGGACTTACGGCCAAAATTGGGCTAAGTCCATTTGAAAATGTTCAACACTTTTATTTATTTTTGGTCTATTGAACCTGTGCTAGGGCTTTGCCCACACTTAAATAATACATTGCATTATTTTCTATTTTTGTTTGGACTGGGATCTGCCTTTTATAAATGATGCAGAGCATCAATTTTATTTGGGCTTTGCCCTTTTATTGCTTTGCAATTTATTTTGGACTGTTGGGTCTTTTTGATTTGGGCCTGGCCCTTTTTAAGAAATGCATTGCATTTGTCAGGCGCTTTGCGCCAAACAGGGAGCGCAAGTGCTTATAGTGCTGACACGTGTCGCGCAAGCGCAGTGCGCTACGCTAATGCGTTGCGCCTGCGCTGCTGACACGTGGCGCACTCTGGTGGCTTGTGCCAATCCAGGAGCGCAACAGCGCAGTATACAAGTGCAAAGCACTATGACTTAAGAATCTTTCAGATTCAGGAACCAATGGTTCACAAGAAGAAGTGCAAAGCACTGCTCATTTCCTTGATCTAATTTAGATCAAAGAAAAACAAGTTTTTCTTTTTATTTCAAGAACCAGAGGTTCATAAAAGTGCAAAGCACTATTTTTTTTATTTTGTTGTTTTCTCGTTTTAAAGAACCAGTGGTTCATAAGAAGTGCAAAGCACTGTTTATTATGTGAAGATTATTGATCTGGTTTTTAGATCAGTGATTTATTAAATGAAATTTCTTCTCTCTTGTGAAGGTTTTTACCTTTTTCTTGAAATTTTCTTAGAGTTCTCTCTGTTTGAAGCTCTTGACTTTTTTCAAGAAATGTTGATGCCTTTGAATTGAGGTCTAGGGCCCTTTTTATAGTGCACATAAATTGGTTAAATTTGTTAAAGAGATCTTTCTCTGAGTGATTTGGGGAATTTTCCCCACCGTTGGATCTTTGATCCAAGGGCTTCTGTTTTACAGAAGGAAATCTTCTTGTTTTGACAAGAACAGAAAGATTTCTTTGAAATTTTAATTCTGTTTGGCGCAAACGCTCCAGAGCGTGACACGTGTCGCACAGCGCAACGCAACCACGCTAGCGCATCTGCGCTGACACGTGTCGCGCAGTGCACAGCGCAGCGCAACCGCGCTAGCGCATCTGCGCTGACACGTGTCGCGCAGACACGGTGCTTGCGCAACTGAAGCGTTGCTTCCTTTAATTTTACTTAAAATAGAGCTTTGCTCTGATTGGGCGCACTGCCTTGGGCGCTGCGCTGCCGTATCAGCTTTTGACACGTGGCACGTTGCGCGCAGCGCAGAGAATCTGAAGCGTTGCTTCATTTATTAAAGTTTAAATTTTCAAAGCAAAACTTTGCTCTGATTGGGGGAAGATGAAGCGTTGCTTCATCTCCCGCCTTGGAATTTGAACAGAGTATCACCGGAATTTGATTCCGGGGGTTAGCTACAGGCTGTGTGTCTAATACAATGAAGTCAACGGGGAATATGAAGTCCCCGACTTTTATTAACACATCCTCTAGCTCACCCCTAGGATGGGTGATCGATCGGTCGGCCATTTGGAGAGTGCAGTGCATGGGTTTCAGCTCTCCGACGCCTAATTGCTCGTATACTGAATACGGAAGCAGGTTAACACTGGCACCAAGATCTAATAGTGCGCGGTTGATGTTCTTATTGTAGGGTTCCTCGGCACTCTAATGAGGTCTCACAAGGCATCAACCATGCCAATTTAAAAATTTACGGTGCCGAGAAACCCTAAACTACGGATCGTTGGCTAGATGTCTAGGCGAAACAAAACTAGTTAACATCTTAACTATGGTTTATACGGAAATACAACCTTTGTAGATCCGGTGCTCCACCTCCATAGCTCCGCAACGAAGTCCCCTTGCTGTCCAAATGAATTCCCGGGCTCTAGCGTCGGCTTCATCGGAGAATAGGCGGGCTAGGTCGTCGATGTCCATGCCGAAGATGATCTACGTCGAGGCATCGCTAGATCAAGCTCCCACTTCACCAAGTCATGAAACTTGTGAAGAAAACACCCTATACTACTTGGCAAGAGGTAGAGGATGAAGAAATAGGAAGTGGGTTCACTTTAGAATTGGATTTCTCACTCTTTATCCTCACTTGCCATTGATGGAGGCAAGCTTTCTTCACATGGAGAAATGAAGAAGAAGAAGAATATTGTTATGATAAGAATTTAGAAAATAGAAAATAAAAGAATACTTATCATAATCAACCATGGTCAAGTGTAGAGAATAAACTAGGGTTAGGTCAATGGTTAGGTTAGGCATGAAACAAAAATGGTGGACTTTTTCAAACCTTCATGAAGTTTCAATGTAAAACAAAGCAAGCCACCATTTCTTTTCTTTTGCCAAAATGAAATAAATAAATAAATAAATGAGTAAGCAAATAAAATCATAACCCTAACCATCACATAACCATGGTTTAATCTTAACATACACTTAAACAATCATGTATCATCAAACATGATACAATCAAATGTACAAATGTATATCACATATACAATGTGCACAATCCAAGTGAGAAAATCCATATAAAGTGAACCAATACTAGTTAATGCAAAGTAATATATCAAATATATAATTATACATTAAATCATTAAATCAACACTTGATTTAACGATCCGGCCATATCGCATATAACCGACTAGTATCCAATGTATCGGCTTATCGAATCAATCCTCGATTCGATAACTAGGTTATATCGCATACAACCATTCGACACATTCATCACGAGAATAGAATACGGTATCACATACACGCATTATTCTCGGTCCCGCACATATCTCATATGCGCTCCTATTTCGTTTTGCTTGAACCAGGAAACCTCTGTGTAGGACTCTAAAGACTCGTCAATACGCCGGCAGCAGGTGATGATCATATCAAACACCCACAAGCCGCAAGCAGTCTGCTAAACGTAACGGCCACCCGGGTATTGAGCGATCAGAAGATCGACGAGCAAGCCCGCTCACACTCCAGTGAATCCAACCAGTAACACTACCGTACAGTCCGGTCTGATCGTCTGATATGTCGCATATCTCGCCTAGGGGTGGTAAACGTCAGACCCCAATAGCTCGATAAGTCGTGTCGATATGAGGTCTATAACAATTCGAGAAACTACTGGTAACACTTACCAGTAAATCTCAGCAACCCTGGCCAGGGATTTCCTGTTATAGCCAATCGAACACAGCGCAACATCAACTCCCTATACCGGGAGAGACGAATCCCCTCCTATCGTTCATTGCCTCCATGTGACTCAGGACTGTACCCAAAAACCACCGTTTTGCATGCCCTCTTGGACGTGGTAAGATGGAAATCAAAGCACAGTGGGAACCACACAAGACTCTATGACGATCTCGGGTCAACAGACTACTCTGTACCAGTGTCACCAGAGAACTGCCATCTGACGTATGGTATAATACCATCTGGGAGTTCTCGGCGAGTCCGTCCAGTGTACCTAGTCTCCACTGAGCACCCGTACATCATCTCTGATGTCAAAAACCAATGGATATGGGATCATCCATCGCCCATCTGTATGGGTCGAGAAGGTATACGCTAGTCTACTCTGGTATATCGATGCCCCCTCTCGATACACCCTCGACTAGGGACTTTGAAGGATGTACTTATGGACTACCATGTCCCCACTAGTATGATCCGCATCATAGTCCAGGTAGTCAAGTACAGATCCTAAGGGCTTTACCAACATGTAACAGGGAGACAATTAGTGTACACGTTAAGGTAAAGATCAACCAGATAGCATATTATCATGTCGAGCAAGAAAGTCCTCCCTATATATGTCCCAGCATCCACTACAATATACATCCTATGTATAGTAATGGCCTCTAGAGCATACATATAACTAACACTTATCCCCAATGGTAATTGAAATCGTAGGACAGCCAGGGTCCTTCCATTTTTGTGGTAAAGATTGGGTAAGGGCATCACTCACAGCACTAGCCAAGAAAACTTTCTTGGGTACCTGAGACTTCCTCTTTTTCGTGCACAAGTCCTTTAAGATTTTCGCGTAGGACGGGACTTGTTGGACAGCATCTAAAAGAGGAATGTTAATGTTAACCTGCTTAAATAACTCCAGAATCTTCTCCATTTGAGGATTTTGTTTATTAGACCTCAACCGGTTTGGAAATGGGATATTTTTAAAATTGGTTGAGTCTAATGCTTGTGGAGGAGATTGTGGAGTTGGAACGGATCCCAGAACAGGTGTTTTCGTGGAGTGAGAAGTGGGTCCATTCAAAGCAGAAGAAGAGGAAGGAGAGCCTTGTGAAGAACGGAGAATAGGCTCAGAAGACGAAGAAGCAGGAGATGAAGAAGAAGAAGAAGTAGAAGAAGAAGCGGCCGGGGTGTCATCATTGATCCGTGTGCCGATGTTGTTTTGCAGCGTCCTTCCCGATCTCAATGTGGTCACGGCACTCACATTATGATTCTGTTGTTCAAGAGCAACATGTACATTTTGTGGGTGACCGGGATTTGGGAGTGGTTGGGATGGGAGCTTCCCCTTCTCTCGCTCGCTTAAGGCCGCATTCAGTTGTGCAATCTGGGCCTCGATGGTCTTGATGCTTTGCCCATGCGCGGCAGTGTGTTGCACTAAAGATTGAATGGAAGACTGGATGTTTGCGGTGGATTGAGTCGATTGTTTAACGAACGCCTCCAGACTTCGTTCGAGCGAGGAAACCTTATCGTTGTTTGACGGAACAAAGTTGTTTGGTGGAAAAGAATTGTTGGGTGCAAAGTTGTTCGTCTGATTTTGGAAAGGTTGGGGTTGGAAGGGCTGCTGAAACTGAGTTTGTTGTTGCGCTTGTTGTTGCGGCGGAGGGGCCCTTTGGAAATTGTTGCCTTGGAATTGATTCTGATTCTGATTCCAGGCGAAATTGGGGTGGGTCCTCCAACCGGGATTGTAGGTGGAAGAGTATGGATCATTCCTCGGTCTTTGCTAAAATGCAGCATTAACCTGATCCTGTCCTTGCGATGGTGGATTGTAAGGACACTCTTCGGTCAAGTGAGAAGGATCGGAACAACAAGCGCAGATGGTACGAAGGGGAAGAACAGGGGTAGGAGCAGGAGAAGAGAATTTGCTCTCTATCGCTTCAAGCTTTCTTGTTATTGCAGCCATTTCAGCTTTCATCGCAATAGAGACGTCAAGTTGGTGAATTCCTACCCTAGACTGACCGGTAGAAGTGGAGGTAGAAGAAGAAGAAGTCGGTCTGGTGCTCTCCCATTGTAGCGTTTGCTCCGCAAGGTCGTCAAAGAACTGCCACGCTTCCTCGTCAGATTTCGATAGGAAGTGGCCCTGACAGATGGTTTCCAACAACTGCTTCGTTGCTGGGTTCAGACCCTCGTATAAGGTTTGGCAAAGTTGCCATTTTTCTATACCGTGGTGAAGACACTGAACAAGAAGGTCTTTGTACCGGTCAAAGCACTTCCAGAAGGGTTCGGAAGGAAGCTGAGAGAATTGGTTGATTTTATTTCGAATCCTTATGGTTTTATGATTCGGATAGAACTTTTTGAGAAACGCTTTTACAAACTCATCCCAACTGGTTATGGAATGGGAAGCGGTGCTATACAGCCATTTTTCAGCAAGATCGCATAAAGTGAACGGAATGACCCGTAGGCGTATAGCATCGTCCGACAGTTGGGTAGTTTTCATCATGGCACAGACGTTTTGAAATTTGTTGATGAAGATATAGGCATCTTCAGATTCAAGCCCATGAAATCGTGGAAGCATGTTGATGAAGTGGGGCTTAATTTCAAAATTATCCCCATTGGCCGGTGGAAGAGAAAGGCAGGTGGGAAGTGCAGAACGGGTGGGATAGAAACGATCCTGGAGCGCGATTCGCTGTGGCGCTACAACAGGCGGGTGTGGTGGGTTATTGGTCTCCGTAGGAGGTGGAGCCAATCCAGGGGTGGTCAAAGAGATGTTCGGATTAAATCCTGACATCGCGGAAGAAGAGGTCGATGAAAGTGAAGGTGAAGGCGAAGATGTATGAACAGAATTCCGGTCAACGTCGGAGTTGGCTGGCAAAGGAAGGGGTGAAAGAGGAGTGGACGGAGTTTCGACGTCTGAGTCGATCGCGTAGTCGGTAGCGACTAACGTAACGCGGACTAGGCGGGCGCTAGTGTCCCGAGTCCAAACGGACATACACTAAACGAGTTTAGTATAGTCAAAGCGGAGAAGGTGAGGGTAAGAAAACGTCAATGGAGAAAGGCGATGGGTGGTGGGTGAAAAATGGATTTTGGCGACAAAGGGCAAGTTTTTATAAAAGTTTTTGATTTTTTTTCTTTTTTTTATAGAAAGAGCTTTACAGAAATATGTACGGATATACGGCTTAAGTAATCACAAACAAGATATGCACAATCACACCTAGATCTAGGGTCACCTAGGTCTGCTAGACCTGCTCCAGAACTTGATTGTCGAAGTAAAACTGTGTCAAGAAATGGGCTTAAAAATACACTGATCACGAGGCCAGGTAAGTGCAGAGATAAGGGGAGGTTTTCCAACGCTTTCGCGAAGTTCCTTAATTAAATAACCCTTTCTCTTTTGGCGGTTGCGCCGTTAACACTTTCCTAGACACCCCGTAAACAATATACCGTTAAGCGAGGTTCTAAACACGGTTTAACTTCTCCTAATGAGCGCGAAGTCCTTAGGGCTGCAGTCTAGTATTTTTTAATTACAATGGACAATGCATATGCTTTTGTGATTTCTGGGGTCCTGGGAAGGGTGATGAAATCCCCACCCAATCTGAATTGGTTTCAAGCCCCTTAAGTCCGTATTAAAGAATGCAAAGCGGTAACAAATCAACTGCAAACAATTTTTATTTTTAGCGCGGCGCAAAGAATCCTGCACAAGAACAGTTTATTGGAAGGGGGAAGAGAGTTTGCGCAAAGAATGCTGCAGAAAACACAGTTCAGTGGAGTTCAGAGGAGTGGGGAGAAGAACAGAAACTTACCCAGAGATTTTAGGGGCCTGAAGCCACCAAGTGGCCACGGATCCGCGGCCTAAGCTTCCTTATGCCGCGGTTCCGCGGCTATATGGTGGGATTGGGCTTCTGAAATTTTTGGGAGTGTTCTGTTTGATGTCCTCTGCTTGTCTGGATGTGCTGAATTTTGACTTGCTTACTGTATCTGCTCCAGATTTTTACAGTAGACTGTTTGCTTCGTTTTGATCCGTCGCGGTGTAGCCGCGAAATGTGGGTCTATCTTCCCACGTCTTTGGCACTGAACTTGAACTCCGTATTATCCGACGTCTTTGGCGCTGATCTTGAACTTCGTATTTTCCTGCACACTTGCACAAAAGCTAATCAAAAATAACAAGATGATTTTTTTTTTACAAAGTATATTTTTTTTTTTTGTTTTTCGGTTATATTCACAAGTTAACCCGAAATTACACAAGGAAATAAACTACCGTCTCCCCGGCAACGGCGCCATTTGATTGTTAGCGATTCTGCGTGTTCAAGTTTAGTTAATTACCGCAATCAAGACGATTTCGCTTGTAGCTAGCCGGTTGAGTACGGGTCGTCCGCAGGGAGATGGGAGTCTTTTTCTATGTGTTTTAACGAGTTAAGTCCGAGAGTCCAGATTTGTTTGTGATTATCTAAGTGTTAAAATGATATGTAAAGAGAGCTTGTTAGGGTTAGGATTAGGTTAGTTTGAGTTAGGAGTCTCCCACATCTTTCGTTGCCCCTCTTAATATCGGTGTTACGGTAATCGGCAACAACGGGGATTAGCACGACTAGGAAGGAACTTGCGAGTATAAGCTAGGCTTTCCAACGCATAAGTTCTTCCTTTTGGTGCTTGTCCGTCCGTTCTTGGCTCTTAGCCATAACCTCCGGTTAATTCAACCACAACCGGTCTCACTACGGAATCACCGCTATCATGTAGGATAGGGTGCCGTAAGGAGCGGATTGTGGTTCAATTAACGGGAGTCGAATTAAGCTGTTGGGCAAGTAAAGAGTGAGAGAGATTTCCTTCTCTCAAACTTCCCTTATCCTACCCTAACAAGTATGAAACTACTCACACATCATGATACGGAAAAAATAAAACAAAACAAAAGAGGAAGATGGAAAGAAAGAGATTAGAAGATAACAACTAGCTATTTGCGACCTCACCTTGGCGAGGATCAAGCGTAAGCATCATGGTTGCTTTAAGGATAAAGAAAAGAGAGAAGAAAGAAACAACAAGAAAAATAACAACAACTAAGTTAACAAATGAAAATTACAACAATTAACAAGAGAATGAGACAAGCATAATAATAAACGGTTGTTCTTTATTCATCATTCTTCACTCACAAGCTCACTACAAGTTTTAATGGAGAAGAGATGAGAAGAGGAAGAAGAACATGTATTCTAAAACCTAGAGAAAAAAATACAAGATTATGGACCCTTTGCATTGGCAAGATCTGGACTATTTATAGGCAAGAAACTGGAAACCTAGGGCAAAAATCTGCCTCCCCATCAAAAGACCAAAATACCCCTAAAAGCCCAACTTCTGACTCCACAGTATGGCCGCGGTTCCGCGGCCTAAGCCTACTATTGCCGCGGAACCGCGGCATTTTAGGGGGATTGGGTCATCGTATTTGGTGGTTTTTCCTGTTTTGCTGTGCCCTTTTGTCTGGTACATGTATTTTCTGATAATCTCTCCACATTTCTTCCAGAATTCTGGTGGATCAAAAGGTGCTTTGATGTGGACTTTTTGTCATGATTTCCTCGAGCTCCGCGTAGATTTCTTGGATCTTGTGCTGCCATTGAGCCTTGTGCATGAAAACGACATTGTTTTGACATTTTGTCTCTTAAACTGGTGTGGCAACAGACGGATAAAGAGCGGAGACCCGTGTTTTATCTGTGGTTGGCAGGAACCCGGATTTTGTCGTGTTTTTCCATGAATTTCACCGTTTAGAGCCGAGAACCTGTATTCTGCAATTGACTAGCAAACACGGCTCAAGAGTACCTACCGATATGCAAAGTGATAAAAATTGGGCGGTATAAAACTGCAAAAATCTGATATGAACAGCGCCCTTTCAGGTTTTCACAAACACTCGCCGGTAGCCCTGCTGTTTTTACTCACGGAGCCCTTTCGGGTTTTCATCCGTGCCCATTTTGCTTATGGACATACCGTTTTTTTTTATTCTCTTTTTTTATATATATTTTTTTTACGAGGTCGCGCCCTTTCGGGTTTTCACGAACACTCGCCGGTAGCCCTGCTGTTTTTACTCACGGAGCCCTTTCGGGTTTTCATCCGTGCCCTTTTTGCTTATGGACATACCGTTTTTTAATTTTATTATTTTTATATATTTTTTTTTATATCTCATCATCCTAAAGATGCTGCGGTAGTAGTTTAAAGACGTTTCGGTCTGCTATTAGTTTAAGGACATTTTGGTCCGTTACTAGTTTAAGGACGTCTCGGTCCGTCATGAAGAAGGCTGGCTACTGCTTAGAAAGCTCAAGCTTAGGAAGATAGCGAGCGGACATAGTCGTCGTCATCTATCGTTGACCTAGGTTGTGGCTCATTAAGCGTAGTATTTCTTTAGGAAGCGACCGTTTATTGGCCTGAAAGGCCTTTCACCATGCATATCCATGAGTAGATAGGCTCCACCATGGTAGACCTTGTCTATGATGTACGGGCCTTCATAGTTCGGCTCGAATTTTCCCCGCTTGGCGCGATTGGGGATCATAGGCCTTTTGACCACTAGCACGAGTTCGCCTTAGCGGAATGTCCTCAGTCGGGTCAATCTTTCATATGAGCGTGTCATCTTTGCTTTATAAGCTTCCAGATTGTGTTGCGCTATGAGCCGGGTTTCATCAAGGGCGTCAAGCTCTTCAAGCCGAAGGTGAGCATTTTCTTCGTCCGTCAGCTCGTAGTGGACTGCCACCCATAGAGAGGGTAACTCTATCTCGAGGGGGAGCACTGCTTCCGTCCCAAATACCAACGCATACGGCGTTGTGTTCGTGGCCGTCTTGAACGTAGTTCGATACGCCCAAAGAGCTTCTTGCAGTCTTTCGTGCCAGTCCTTCTTATTTCGGGACACCGTTTTCTTTATGATCTTTGTCAAAGTCTTGTTGAAGGCCTCGGCTAAACCATTAGCTCGCGGATTATAAACCGAGGAATATCTCCAGTCTATATTGTGCCGTTGCGCGAAGCGACTAATCTTGTGGCTTCTATATGCTGGCCCGTTATCGGAGATGATCCGTCGCGGAGTTCCAAACCGATATATGACGTGCGTCTTGAAGAAGTGGAGGATATTCTCCGTCTTTACTTCACTCAGCGGTACTGCCTCTGCCCATTTGGAGAAGTAATCAGTCATCGCTAGGATGAAACGATGTCCCCTAGACGATGCTGGTTCGATGGGGCCGACTATATCAGTTCCCCACATTTCGAATGGCCAGCTAGCCACTGTCGGGTGTAGCGGATTTGGATGCTGATGGATGAAGTCCCCATGAATTTGGCATGAGTGGCATTGCTTCGCATATTCGAGGCAGTCCTGAATCATCGTGGGCCAGTAGTAGCCCATCCGTTTGATCTTCAACTTCATCTTTGGGCCTGCTTGGTGAGAACCGCAGAGTCCGTCATGAACTTCCTGGACGACCCTTTTCGCTTTGTCAGGTCCTAAGCATCTCAGCCATAGAGAATCAAACGTCCTCTTGTATAGAATATCATTGACGAAGGCGAAAGACAGAGCCCGTTTCATGAGCTGATGTCTTGTGGACGCATCTTCGGGCATTCGATGGGACTTAAAGTAGTCTATGAAGACTTCTCTCCGGTCCTCAGCCTTTTCTCGTTCTTTTATCTGTAAGGTCGTCTGCACAGTCGCTCCCTTTTCCTCGGATGATTCCGGAGGTATTTCTGCTGGGGCAAGCACCCGACGGCTTTGTACCACGATTCTAACGTCATCGAGGTTCTCGTCAGCCAGTTCTTTAGCAAGTTTGGCCAACGCGTCTGCTTTGCTGTTTTCCGCGCGCTGTATGTTTTCCAGAGTATAGGAGGGAATTTGGGTCAACAGTTGTTGCACCTTTTCGCCATGCTTCACCAATTCTGGTTTGCATGTCTGGTAGTCGCCGTTTATTTGACTAACGACGAGTTGAGAATCTCCGTATATGAGGATGTTTTCAATTCCCATGTCGATGGCGATCTCGAGGCCTGCTATCAAGGCTTCATATTCGGCTTCATTATTCGTCCTCGGCTCTGTTAAGGAGAAGGCGAAGCGCATAATCCCTCCTTGTGGAGTTACAAAGACGAGACCTACTCCCGATTTGATTATAGGGGTACATTGTTTGCGCTTCTTCATGGAAGATGCTCCATCAAAATAGAGTTCCCATCGGGTATCGTTCCCATCGATAGCGTCAAACGCATGTTCGTCTGGCAACTCGCAATTCAGAGGAGAATCAGCCGGTATCGGATGCTCAGCGAGGAAGTCGGCGATGGCCTGGCCTTTCACTGCCTTGAGAGGTTCATACGTTATCGAGAACTCCATCAAGAGCAGAGCCCATTTAGCGAGTCGACCTGTCAATATGGCCTTTGACATTAGATATTTGAGAGGGTCCACCTTCGAAATGAGATGGACTTCATGTGCTAATGCGTAATGTCTGAGCTTTGTTATCGCAAAGATTAACGCCAGGCAGTGTTTTTCAATGGGGGAGTAGTTGCTTTCTGCCCCCAGTAGGACTCGACTTAAGTAGTAGAGTGCTCTTTCCTTACCTTGATCGTTCTCTTGTGCCCATAATGCGCCTAAGGAACCTTCGGGGGCAGTTGTATAAAGAATGAGGGGTTTTCCCTTGACCGGAGCAGCCAACACCGGCGGGTTCTGCAGGTATTGTTTGATCTCGTCTAGCGCGCTTTGGCATTTTTGGTCCCAGACGAACGGGGTTCCCTTCTTCATCAGGTGGCTATAAGGACGACACTTGCCCGAAAGGTTGGCTATAAATCACCGTATGTATGCGAGCTTTCCTTGGAGAGACCGCAACTGTTTGAGAGTTCTCGGCGGAGGCATTTCCATGATCGCTTTGATCTTTGACGGATCTATTTCGATACCTCGGTGTCGGACGATGAATCCCAGGAATTTACCCGAGGAAACTCTGAATGCACACTTGAGAGGGTTCATCTTCAAGTTGTATTATCGAAGGCATTGAAATACGGTCTTCAGATGCTCGAGATGTTCCTCATATGATTTGCTTTTAACAACGAGGTCGTCGATATAGCACTCGACGATTTCATGTATGAGATCATCAAAGATCTTTGTCATGGCCCTTTGATAAGTGGCACCGGCATTCTTTAAACCGAAGGGCATCACCTTGTAGCAGAATATACCCAGAGGAGTCCTGAAGGCGGTGTGCTTCTGATCTTCGGGATGCATCTTTATCTGGTTATACCCCGATGAGCCGTCCATGAAGGAGAAAACCTCATGAGTGGACGTATTGTCTATCATCAGTTCGGTGAATGGCACTGGGAAATCGTCCTTCGGGCAAGCTTTATTGAGATCCCGGAAGTCTACGCATATGCGCACTGTCCCATTTTTCTTCATCACCGGGACGATGTTGGCGATCCATTCAGGGTATTGAACCTCCTGGATAAAGCCAGAGTCGATTAACTTTTTGACCTCGGCGTTGATGCTCATCTCAAGCTCGAGTCGCATTCTTCTCGGCGCCTGTTTGACTGGCTTGATGTCCGAGGATATCGCCAATCTATGCACAGCGATTTCTGGATCTAGTCCCGGCATTTCGGAATAGTTTCACGTAAAGCAATCTCTATGTTGTAGAAGCACGTCTTTTAACGCGGCCACCCTTTCTTCAGATAGCAGCTCGCTGATGAATGTCGGTTGCGGGTCATCTAGCGTTCCCAACTCAATTTTCTTGAGGTTATCTGCAGTGGTATGTATTCCATCCTCCAGTTCTTTCGGAGCTGGCGGAAATTCTGAAATCACCTCATCATTGTTGTTTTCGAAGCACCAGGGAATGTCGTCCATGTTCTCGGGCCCTTCTTTTAATATTGTTATCACGTGACAAGTACGGATTCGCTTCCAATCCCAATGTGGAGTTGGCTCTGTTCTCGTGGTTTTGGGTTCGTGCTTCTATGGCGGCGCTACCTTCCAGTTGTCGGACAGAGCGAACTTGCCGAGCTGGTACCGATCTTCAACCCAATTTTTGAAGGTGAAGCAATCTTCGAGAGGGTGTCCTATCACTCGGTGATAAAATCAATAGTCCGGGTGTGAGACTTCTCCTGCTTGTTCGGGATGTTTAGACTCCGGCAGTGTAAGCATCTGATGTTTTAGAGCGAGGTCAAGTATCTTCTTCGTCTTATCCCGAGGAAAGGAGTATGCTCGACCCATTTTCTTCATGAGGGATAGATCAATAACGCTCGACTCCCGTTTGCGTGGCTTCTTAGCCCCGCTTTGTTGCTGTTGAGCGCTTTTTTGGCTTTTCGACTTATTTCTGCTTTTGCGCCGAGCCTTCTTTATAACAGGTTGGCAAGGAGTGGCATTTTCATCCTTCATGGCCTGTTGGAGAAGGCGTTTCGTCTTGGCTTTCTCATAGATGGCCGTTTCGCGGTTGTGATCATCTCGGACTTTTTGACCAGCTTTCCTTATAAGTTTGTCCATTTGTTCTTCGAACGACGGACTGGGCTCCTTTGCATCTGGAACTTTTGCTGGCTTAGGATTAGCATCCTCCCATTGAGCATCCGCTTCTTCATCGAACTCATACATGACGTAGCAGCTGTTTAGTAGCTCTCGTTTCTTTGACCGGATGTATCCAAGTCCTTTTGTCTCCATTCTCCCGTTAGGCAGTTTGCGTTGAGTCCCGGGAACGTTCCAGACTTTATCATAGAACTTGGCTTTTCGAACGGTCTGCTTGAAGGATATCCCCTGGCGTTTCAGCAGCTTTTTCAAACCTTCCGTATAATATCTGGGAAGACGGATAGGCTGAAGCCTGTCGAGCGTAGGATCTGCGCCATGCCAGATTTCTTTTTCCACTTTGGTTTCTTCAGAGCGGTAGAATAGAATTGCTTTTTCTCTTTCTCTCCTGGGAGGGACATAGAACGTCCGCAGCTCTTCTACATTGTATATATTAAGTGCATCCAGTTCTTTATGGTGTTTAAGCGGCACCATGGCGACTTGTAGACTTTGCTCTTCATCAGCGGACGTTCGTATGGTAGATCGAGCATAGAATACAACACGGATCTCATCTTCTGAGTCGCTACCAAAGATCAACGTAGAAGTGGACGGTCCTGGCTTGTTGTGTTGGGGCGGACCCGAATACACTATCTCCTCTTCCTCCTCGGTATCACTGCCGAAGACAGGGATGGTGGCGTTAGCTTTGTTCTCCGGCTTGTGACACTTCTCTGTGTCTTCGAAATCCGGTAAGAAGTATTTGGCATCTTCATATTTGCGGACCTCGTTCACAGAGAACGGGTTCAGTTCTCCCGTCACGGTATACTCGAAACCATCCTTAAAATACTTCATACACTAATGTTGTGTAGAAGGGATGATGTTGTACTCGTGTAACCATGGTCGGCCGAGCAAAGCGTTGTAGCATGTCTTGGCGTCTATGACATGGAACTAAATGTCCGTGACGAGTAGCCCGAAGCGTAACGTTAGTATCACAGATCCAAGAGTCTTTGATGATTGGGAGTCGAACCCGGAGATGGTGATCTTGTCACGAGCAAGGTGCTGGACGCTCATGCAGATTTCTTTTAACACCCGCACGTTAAGGAGATTAACGGAGGATCCATTATCTATCAGGATTTTGCCTATCTTAATATCGTGGCAGTATCCTGAGACATAAAGGGGGCAATTGTGTTCGCACGTCCCAAGGAGAAGGTCCTCGTCGCCGAAAGTGACATCGGCAGTGTGCACTTCTTCTAGTTCATCCTTCATTTTTTCCTCGGCCAGGCAAGCTTGGAATTGTTCCAGATCTTGTAGTGCCTTGATCAACGAATCTCTCGCCTCCTTTGATAGCAAAAGGGCGTCAAGAATGCTGAGCTGTGAGGGTAATTTCCTCAGGTGTGCTAGGACGTTGTAATCCACCTTATTCTTCTTCGGCGGGTTGTTGGCGCTTAGCTCCTCCAGAACTTGGTCATCTAAGACGATATCTTCAGAGACCTTTTCTTTCCCTTTATCTTTTCTGTTTGAGGGTCCGAGATTCTTTTCGGGCAGCGTCCGATTCCGCGGCCGGATATTTTCGCAGACCTTCGGCTCCTCTTCTTTTCCCGAAGTGGATTCTTTAAAGAGAGGGGCAAGTTCCAGCTCTTCATCGGAATCGCTCCCGAATGTAGGCACTTGTGACCCGCCAGTGTTAACCATGCGACAATTGCCGGTAGTTCTTTTAATCCCTTCGGTCATATTTTGGCGCTCCCGACGAGTTTTACGCTTTTCTCGCTTAAAGCGTTGTCGATGAGCAACGTATCCTTGCCACCATTTATCGAAAGCTTTGCACTCTTGAGTGTGGTGCGAAATCTTTTGATGATATAAGCAATAGGAGGGGTGCGTTTCCACTTCACCGGTGATGTTTCCTTCAGAGGATGGTAGCTTCATGCCCATTGATATGGCCTTAGCAAACTTTTTCCTCATCTTGAATTGGCTTTTGTCGGTAGCGGAGGTGTTTTGCTCCAGCGAGATCGTCTTAGCTCTTTCATCAAGTCGCTGGCGCTTGGCCCTTTCAAATATAGCCGTCTCGCGTTCTCGATCAGCTTTACTTTTCAATCGAGCTTCGTTAAGGAACGTGTCAATCATTTCATCTGATAGCTCCGGAAATTTTGGTTCAAGATCTGCCCCCAGCGCTTCGGTACAAGGAGTTTCCTCATCGTCCATGAACGAATGGGAAATCACATGACAACTCGCCACGCATTCTTCAGATTCATCAGGTGAACTTTCTCCCTCATCTTCCTCTTGAAAGACGTGATTGAGGAAATCTTGGAATGTAATGGGAGTCCGTGCCTTCTGGTTGTATTCCTCCAGCGCGTCAATTTGTTTTTGCAAGTCCGTGTGCTTGTCGTCAGGCTTCACGGGCTTCTTAGATTTCTTCTTCTTCTTTTTCAAAGATTTTGACGGCTGGTTGCAAGTGCTTGAACCACCACCATCGGTCTTTAGGGTTGGACGTGGCTTCAGCATCTCTTCAATGATCTGTGGTTCCAACAGGTTCTTCCACTTGATCGCTGGAGATGTCTGAAGATCATTTAGCATTCTCTTTGTGTTGGCCGATAATACAACCTCCCAAGGAGCTTCTTCAACGACGGAGCATGTTGCTCCCGGCGTATTCGTCCCCTTAGAAGTGTGGGGTTGCGGGGGATTCACCTTCCATTTGTCAGATAACGCGAATTTGCCCTGTCGGTACTGGTTTTCAAGCCAATTTTTGAAAATGTAGCAATCCTCGATCGGATGGCCCAGTACTCGATGATAAGGACAGTAGTTGGGCTCGTTGACGTCATTTGGTTGCAACGGACGTTTTGGATCCGGCAGATTTATGAGTCTGTTGCGCAACGCCAGCTCGAATAACCTCCTCGTTTTATCGCGGGGAAAGGAATAAGGACGTCCTATCCTATTCTCAAGGGGTACGTACGGGCGCATATTATTTTGACGAACGACCGGCTTCGAGTCGCTCGGTTGTTGTTGAGCATTAGCGACAACGATCGCTTTTCCCTTCCCTTTGTCATTTCGGGAGTCCGGCTTTGGAAGAGGGGGTTTATGGCCCATTTGATCCATTTGCGCTAGTTTGTCAATCAAGGCCTGGAAGGTAGTTGGCTTGAAAAACATCATAAATTGTGAGATGGTTGCTTGCGGATCAAGGGTTCCCACAAACATACCCACCGCGGGAGCTTCTTCAATGCGCTGCTCACACTTCGACCATAAGTTCCGCCATCGTATAGCGTACTGAACCCACGTCTCGCCGGGTTTTACCCTGGCGTTAATTAGTGCCGTCATCGGGGTGCGTTCACTGGCGCTTGCAAAACACTGAGTAAACAGCAGCTCCATCTCTGCGAAGGTCTTGATAGAGTCGTTCGGGAGCTCAGAGTACCATTCGAACGCCGTATCTGATAAGCTTCCAACAAACTGGCGAAGCAACAGCTTGTCATCACCGCCGGTGTTGCCGCAGAGTGCCCTGAACTGGGCAACATGCTGATGACGATCGGGGGCTTTTCGGCCGGAGGATCCTGTTGTATCATCATCCCTATCATGTCTTGGAAGAGGAGGCCCATACGCTGTATGTTGGCTGCTTGTTCAGCAGCCTCTTTGTCCTTCTTCTCCAAGATCCGACGAAGGAATTCGGCGTCGGTTTCTTCCTCTTGACGTTCATCCGAGGACGTTTCAGGATTTTCTTTTGGCCCGGTAAGTGCGGCCATAGCGTTCATCATTTCTTGGAGCTTTTGTTGCTGCTCCTGCGCCTTGGTCACTGACCGCGTGTGCGGTCTATGACCTGTTGATATGCGACTGTCCTCCTTACCAGATGTCACATAGACGGTGTGAACTACAATGCCCCCGGACTTAGGGCGTTTAGGTTCACCATCTTTAGCATTTGCCGTGGGCGCGGGGGTTCTCTCCGGCCTTCTTCTTTTGTGGGCCGTTGAAGTGGAGGGGGCTGTTGCAGTGGGTACCCTAGCGATGGTTGTCATCTGCTGTTTAATAGGACGGTCCTTTTCTTTTTGCACCTTCGTCTTCTTTCGTTGACGAGAGTGATCTGGGTCGATCACGGAGTCTTGAACCCTCCGCCAAACTTTATAAATTCTTGAGGACAGCCGTTGAGGGGGCTGTTCTTGCTTCGTTTCTGGAACTCTCTCCGCACGTGGAGGAGATCTTTTCAATGTAGCGGTTGGAGAGTTCTTACGTACCCTCCTCAGTAGTTCAAAGTTGTTCCCAGTTGGAACAGCAGCGTTGACTTCCACCACTGGAGCCGGTGGAGTTAGCCCTGAGGGGGAGTTGCCCCCTGCCTTTCTCACTCGTTGCCAATGGCGACGTCGAGCACGACGAGCCTTTGGGACTGGCTCAGAGATATAGATAGCTTCTTTTTGCCCCCTGTCTGAATGGGGCGCCGCCGCTGTTAACCTCTTAAAGACTGAGGTTGTCTTTTGAGGGGTGATATTCAACCTGTCGAAGACGGATCCTCGAGCAGGGGTAGGAGCAAGAATCGTCAGTCTTGAAAAGACTGACTCTTTGATAGGGGAAGCCGCCTTGACGACTTCTGGAGCAGCAGTTATTGCTTTCCTTGGGACAGCCAGTTTAGAGTTCTGATTTAGCCTGGTGAAAACAGAGGCTGTCGGTTTGGTAGCGGGCGACCCGTTGACAGGGGCCGTCGTAGCAGTGAGCCGGTCGAAGACCGACTTTTTGTTCACTTCCGGTGCAGGTATTGGCGTAGGAAAGCTTGTAGGTAGGATCATGGTCCCGAAGAACAGGCCAGTGGTGACTTGGGTCACCTGGTCTACCGGCAGAGCGAGGAAGGAAGCCGCTTGGGGCCCATATGCTACACCTCCCGGTGAGGTGGAGCGTCCGTTGCAGTGGCACTTCGAGCAGTTGGTGCAGTTAAAGGCCATTGATTCTTGAGTTCTGTGCCAGGAAAAAGACCAAATCTTAGGAGCTTGAAATCCGAAGGCAACCATTTAACAAACCGCGATTGGTTCGCGAGGACGACACACGAAGTGTGGAGTGGAAAGAGGAAGAGGTCCCACCGGGCGTGCCAGAATCTGTTCCCCTCCGAACGGCGGCCTAGACGCGAGGACGTCTTGCCTGAGATTCGGGGCAGATGCTATATGGTTTTATCCGTCCACCTCTCCGTAGATGCTAGGTTGATTTATGGCACCGTATATCGGAAGTTTAGACGGATGCGGCCGATGTAGCAGACTTGGTCAGATTCCCCCTCGCTTGAGGGGTTTTTGATTGTGGGGACGCTCTTCCCTGCAGGCGCAAGCCCCTGCAGTTAATTACGCTACCGCGTCGCGGTAGCCACTTTCTCCTTCTCCAGAATTTCACTTCGTGTCGTGTGTGTTTGTTTTGTTTGTGGTTGCCCGTGGATTGTATACGGAGACTAAGTAATGCCGTCGCCCGTAGGACGTGGATTAGTTCAAATCCGTATTTACTTAGATTTGGGTTTGGTGTTTTTTAGTTTAAAGATACGTTAGCCGTATTGAGGCTAAGATCAACATAAACATCCGTTAAGGATACGTTAGTCCTGTTTTAGACTAAGATCGACTTAACGTGGTGATCCATTTAATATATGGCCGTCGGGACTCATCACCTCTCTGACGTCGTTGAAGGATTACAACGATAAATGTCAGAGGAGTTCAGAGATTTACCCTTGAACCAAAGTTGATTTGGAGTTTCATGGTCCATTTGAATGTTTAAGGATGTGTTAGCCAGGTTTGAGGCTAAGATCAACTTAAACGGGATCGTTTAGATCCGGCAAAAGAGCATTTGGAGGCTCTATTATTCCAGTTTAGGGACGTAGTGGTCCGTGTTCCAGTTTAGGGACGTGGTGATCTATTGCCAGTTTAAGGACGTGGTGGTCCATCATTAGTTTAAGGACATTTCGGTCCGATATTAGTTTAAGGACGTTTCGGTCCGATATTAGTTTAAGGACGTTTCGGTCCGATATTAGTTTAAGGACGTTTCGGTCCATGAGTTTAAGGACCCCGCAGTCCGTATTGATGTATGGTCGTCAGGACCCGTCACCTCTCTGACATCGTTGAAGGATTACAACGATAAATGTCAGAGGAGTTCGGAGATGTACCCTCGAACCGGATATAAATTGATTTAAGAGAGCAGCTGTGCTCAGTCAACTTAAATTTGAGGACTTACGGCCAAAATTGGGCTAAGTCCAGTTGAAAATGTTCAACACTTTTATTTATTTTTTGTCTATTGAACCTGTGCTAGGGATTTGCCCACACTTAAATAATGCATTGCATTATTTTCTATTTTTGTTTGGACTGGGCTCTGCCCTTTATAAATGATGCAGAGCATCAATTTTATTTGGGCTTTGCCCTTTTATTGCTTTGCAATTTATTTTGGACTGTTGGGTCTTTTTGATTTCGGCCTGGTCCTTTTTAAGAAACGCATTGCATTTGTCAGGCGCTTTGCGCCAAACAGGGAGCGCAAGCGCTTATAGTGCTGACACGTGTCGCGCAAGCGTAGTGCGCTGTGCTAATGCGCTGCGCCTGTGCTGCTGACACGTGGCGCACTCTGGTGGCTTGCGCCAATCCAGGAGCGCAACAGCGCAGTATACAAGTGCAAAGCACTATGACTTAAGAATCTTTCAGATTCAGGAACCAATGGTTCACAAGAAGAAGTGCAAAGCACTACTCGTTTCCTTGATCTAATTTAGATCAAAGAAAAACAAGTTTTTCTTTTTATTTCAAGAACCAGAGGTTCATAAAAGTGCAAAGCACTATTTTTTTTATTTTGTTGTTTTCTCGTTTTAAAGAACCAGTGGTTCATAAGAAGTGCAAAGCACTATTTATTATGTGAAGATCATTGTTCTGGTTTTTAGATCAGTGATTTATTAAAAGAAATTTCTTCTCTCTTGTGAAGGTTTTTACCTTTTTCTTGAAATTTTCTCAGAGTTCTCTCTGTTTGAAGCTCTTGACTTTTTTCAAAAAATGTTGATGCCTTTGAATTGAGGTCTAGGGCCCTTTTTATAGTGCCCATAAATTGGTTAAATTTGTTAAAGAGATCTTTCTCTGAGTGATTTGGAGAATTTTCCCCACCGTTGGATCTTTGATCCAAGGGCTTCTGTTTTACAAAAGGAAATCTTCTTGTTTTGACAAGAACAGAAAGATTTCTTTAAAATTTTAATTCTGTTTGGCGCAAACGCTCCAGAGCGTGACACGTGTCGCACAGCGCACAGCGCAACGCAACCGTGCTAGCGCATCTGCGCTGACATGTGTCGCGCAGCGCAACCGCGCTAGCGCATCTGCGCTGACACGTGTCGCGCAGCGCACAGCGCAACCGCGCTAGCACATCTGCGCTGACACGTGTCGCGCAGCGCACAGCGCAGCGCAACTGAAGCGTTGCTTCCTTTAATTTTACTTAACATAGAGCTTTGCTCTGATTGGGCGCACTGCCTTGGGCGCTGCGCTGCCGTATCAGCTTTTGACGCATGGCGCGTTGCGCGCAGCGCAGAGAATCTGAAGCGTTGCTTCATTTATTAAAGTTTAAATTTTCAAAGCAAAGCTTTGCTCTGATTGGGGGAAAATGAAGCGTTGCTTCATCTCCCGCCTTGGAATTTGAACAGAGCTTTACTCTGATTGGGGTAAACAGACCCCTTTAGCAATAACTGGCAGATGCTACAACCCTCGGTTTGTCTTTTGATTGCTCCTATAGTTCTTGCTTTGCACAGCGGTATATATGATATATCCTGCACCTTATTCGATGAGGAAAGGGCCGACGATCCTTTCACCGGGAGTGACCCCTTTAGCAAAACTAGAAAAGCCTCAAAAACACTCCATTTAAAATCATTTGATTCCATTACGATATAAAGTTCATTACGCAAAGGGTTTTCTTAAAAACCTGTCATAGCCCTCCGTCATTTCAGATAAATAATAGTTAGTATTCGTGTTGCGTTTGTTGACTCGGTCAAGGCGTAGTGTGCGGTAGCTGATTAGTGCTTATCTGCAAAGCATATGATGCGATTGGATTAGGGTAGTCGTGCGGCCTTGTTGACTCAGTCAAGGGTCGTGCGGGTGGGTTTAATTCAATCGGGAAATGACGGATTGAACTTTACTTGCGGTCTATGGTTTGTTGACTCGGTCAAGGTCATAGATCGCTTGGGGCAAAATATTATTGGGAATTTCAAGTGTTGAAATTTGCAATGAGATTGCATACCTTCTATGAGATAGTTGGATCCCGATACCCGCTGCGAGTAAGAGTTACTCCTGGGAGAGTTTTACACATTACAATTAGCCGATCAAGTAGGTATCTAGAAAGGTGTCAACGGGGTTACGCCTCTGGGAAAATGATGTTTACTTTAATTAGGTTCGTGCGAAAGCACGGGGGACCTCCCTCAAAGTACCGACACTGGCCTGGCTGAAAGATTGGCGAACTTGTAGCGTGTAATTAATCCCGGCTAGTCTTTCCTTTTAGGGTTTGAAGGAAGATTTGATAAAAACAGTGGGAGTCATCCTGGTTAGATAAAATAATAACCAATCTGATCTTGCAAGAGCGCACGCAGAGTGTTTTCTTCTCTCTCTCTCCAGGTAGCGACCATGGCACGCCTTAATCAAGATAATAATACGGATATTTTGACCGAACCCGCTTGTTATACTGTGCTGGGGAACGTTGGTCCCGCTCCAACTTATAATTGTTATAAGACAGAGTAGGAAATTGGGGATTACCAGATTTCCCGTGCCGCCCAAACGAAGAAAGTGCATGTTGATGCATCACCTTCGGGTGCGTTCATTACAGAGAACTGTTTCTCAAATGTCCTTTACGTCCTGGGTATATGATACCGGATCAGGATCCCACATATGTAATATATTACATGGGCTACAGACAGGTAGAGAACTGAGAACGGGTGATAATTTCATGAAGCAGAAAACGGTGCAAGTGTTGCAGCCAAGTCTATTGGTCACTGTCACCCTGTATTACCATAATACATTGATTCTGAACAAATGTTATTAGATACCGAACCTGATATACAAAATCATATCAGTCTCTTTATCTATATAAAGAAGGATATAATTTTTTGTTGTTGGATAATGTTTTGAACATTTCCTAAATCAAGAGTTGATCGGTTCAGGCACGTTATCTAAAAGCATTAACGTTCTAAATCAAACTACAGTTCTTAGTATATAGAACACACACAAGAGGAAGAGTTTAGAAATGAACGAATCCTTCTTGAGGCATTGTAGGCTAGGTCATATCAATGCGACCCGACCAGCTGAAGTTACATTAAGATGCATATTTAAATTAGTTTGAATTTACATCTTGTGAAACTTGCCAGTCATGTCACAAAGATAAGATGACCACAGCTCTGTTTATTGAAAGTAGAGAAAGAGTTAGTGTACTCTTGGGATGATACATGTTGATGTATGAAGGTCCCCTGTCTACAAATGCCAATACCGGTTCTTTGTACTTCATTAAATTCTCTGATAAATCTCTCAAGATTCAGACATACGTTTCTGTTGAAACACAAGTCCGAACCTTTTGAGATATTCACAGAATATAGGTTAGAAGTAGAGAACCAACAACGGGTATAAGTATTATGTCCTTTGATGTGATCAAGGAGGAGAATACTTGAGCACGGGATTCCTGGACTATTCTAAGAATGAGATTCTCTCTCAGCATTACTCCTCCGTATACACCTCAGCACCTCGGTGTATCGGGGCGGAGCAATAGCACCCTATGTGATATGGTGTGCTCTATGATGAGTACTACTGAGTTTCCTATTTCCTTTTAGGGATTTATGCACTTATGAAGTTGCATACCTATTGAATAGGGTTCTGATCAAATCAGATGCCTACCATTTCATATGAGATATGGAAAGGGAAGAGCCCATCTCTTAAGTCAGTTAAGATTTGGGGTTGTCCGGCCTATGTCTAAAAGCAAAATCCGGACAAGCTCGAGGCAAAGTCAGATCTGTGGAAGTTTGTTGGATATCCCAAGCATACGCAAGGGAATATCTTCTACTTAACCGAGGAACAAAAACGTTTTGTTTCTCAGCATGCCACCTTTGTGAAAGGGAATTTCTTGTGAAGAAATTATTGGTCATGAGGTGGAACTGGAAACAGTTCCAGCTATACAAACTGCAGCTGATGATTTGGTAGAACCAAAGGATTCAATAGCAACCAACGAACCACAGCCTCTCCGCCGATCTAGTAGGGTTCCTCACCCACCTGAGAGATACTTCGGTTTCTCTATGACAGTGGGAGCAAGGATTGCATCATGAGATGATGACCCAACTAGTTTCGGGCTGGCCATCAGGAGTAGAACTCTGTAAGAATGGCTGGATGCTTATCGATCTGAGATGGAATCCTTATACACCAACAAAGTATGGACTTTGGTTGCTTTATCTGAAGGGTTAAATCCCCATCAGGAGCAAGTATATCTTGAGAAAATTACTTGGTGTACATGGAAAAGTTAAGACTTTCAAAGATAGACTTGTTAAAGGATTTGCATCATTGACCAGGTATGGATTATAATGAAACCTTTTCTAAGTAACTATGCTTAAATCCATCCAGATCCTACTTGCCACGGCTACATACCTTGACTACGATATCTGGCGGTTGGGTGTCATGACTGCTTTTCTAAATGATGTTTTAGAAGAAAGCGTCTATAAGTACACAGCCAGAAGGTTTCGTAGACAGTAGGAGCAGCGGAAATGTATGCAAGATGTTTTATGTGATAAAGCAGGTATCGCGGAGTTGGAACATCTGTTTTGATGAGTTAGTCAAAGAGTTTGACATCATCAAAATGGTAGATGAACCTTGTATATACAAAAAGGTAGTAGGGAGTATACTGGTGATCCTCGTAGAGTACGTGGATGACATACTCTTGATAGGGAAGGAGTTTCCTATGCTACACTCGGTCAATCTCCGCTTATCACAAGGATTCTCCATATAGGATCAAAATGATACCTACTAAATCCTGGGTTTTGGATCTATGAGATAGATCTAATTGGATGTTAGGATACTCACTAGTTGTAGTGAGATGGTATCAATTGATCCTGGGGAGAATCACCGGAAAGGTTCCAGGGTGATAAGGACGACTGAATGTTAGTCGCAGGCATTATCTTTACCCTCAGTAAAGGGACAGTATGTTGGAAGAGTTCCAAGGTAGATACCGTGGCATACTAGACCATAAAGGCTGGATACATCGCTACTAAAGATGCTACCAAAGAGGCAGTCTGGGTGTATATAAGTTCATGAGATGAACTTCGTTCCTCCCATTGTGTGACAATGGAGTTGTGGCTTAGGCCAAGGAACGCCCGTCCCATCAGTGATCCAGACATATTCTAAGGCAGTGTCACCTGATCGTGGAGATGGTTGATCTCCAGGGGATCGAGGTTAGGAGAGCAGACTCAGAGGACAACACGGCGGATCCACTCACAAAGGCCTTTTCCCAGAGAGAGACTTTTATGGGATGGTTGAGTATGAGATACTACAACCACTGCTATCAGATGGCCCTAGTGCAAGTGGGAGATTGTTAGTTATATGTATGCCCTAGAGGCTATTACTGTACATAGGATGTATATTGTAGTGGATGCTTGGACATATATAGGGATGACTTTCTTGCTCGATATGATAGTATGCTATCTGGTTACTCTTTACCTTAACGTGTACACTAATTGTCTCTCTGTTACATGTTGGTAAAGCCCTTAGGATGTGTACTTGACTACCTGGACTATGATGCGGATCATACTAGTGGGGACGTGGTAGTCCATAAGTACATCCTTCAAAGTCCCTAGTCGTGGGTGTATCGAGACGGGGTATATCGTGGGTGTATCGAGACGGGGTATCGATATACCAGAGTAGACTAGCGTGTACCTTCAAAGTCCCTAGTCGTGGGTGTATCGAGACGGGGTATCGATATACCAGAGTAGACTAGCGTGTACCTTCTCGACCCATATAGATGGGCGATGGATGATCCCATATCCATTGGTGTTTGACATCAGAGATGATATACGGGTGCTCAGTGGAGACTGGATACACTGGACGGACTCGCCGAGAACTCCCAGATGGTATTATACCTTACGTCAGATGGCAGTTCTCTGGTGACACTGGTACAGGTTAGTCTGTAGACCCGAGATCGTCATAGATTCTTGTGTGATTCCCACTGTGCTTTGATTTCCATCATACCACGTCCAAGAGGGCGTACAAAAAGGTGGCTTTTGGGTACAATCCCTAATCACATGGAGGCAATGAGCAATAGGAGGGGTTTCGTCTCTCCCGGTATAGGGAGTTGATGTTGCGCTGTGCTCGATTGGCTATAACAGGAAGTCCTTGGCCAAGGCTGCTTTAGGGATTTACTGGTAAGTGTTACCAGTAGTTTCTCGACCCGTTATGAGCCTCATATCGACACGACTTATCAAGTTATTGGGGTCTGACGTTTACCACCCCTAGACGAGATATGCGACATATCAGACGAAGAGACCGGACTGTACGGTAGTGTTACTGGTTGGATTCACAGGAGTGTGAGCGGGCTTGCTCGTTGATCTTCTGATCGCTCAATACCCGGGTGGCCGTTACGTTTAGCAGACTGCTTGCGGCTTGTGGGTGTTTGATATGATCATCACCTACTGCCGGCGTATTGACGAGTCTTTAGAGTCCTACACAGGGGTTTCCTGGCTCAAGCGAAACGAAATAAGAGCGCATATGAGATATGTGCTGGACCGAGAATAATACCAGTATGTGATACTGTATTCTATTCTCGTGATTTGTATCATCGGTCGGTTATATTTGATATAGCCGGGTTACCGAATCAAGTGTTGATTCGATACATTGATACACTTGATATTAGTCGGTTATATGCGATATGACCGGATCGTTAAATCAAGTGTTGATTTAATGATTTAATGTATAATTATATATTTGATATATTACTTTACATTAACTAGTATTGGTTCACTTAAGATTGATTTTCTCACTTGAATGTGCACATTATTTATATGTGATATATGCAAGTGTACATGTTTGTATCATGCTTGATGATACAAGCAAGTTGTGTGTATGAGATTTGAACCAAATCAAGGTTAAATTAGGGTTTACTATTTGTAAGTGCACGGCGGCGCCCCGGCCGTCAATCCGACGCCGGAATGCGGAAACGGTGATAAACTTAAATTTTTGCGGACTTTGCAAACCGGCACCACCGCGCACTAAAACTCCGGATCGAACCATTAACTAGTCTACGCTACTAATAAGAAAGGGAAGAGATGTACCGACTGATCCGAGTCCTCCGGTCTTCATCTCCACTCCGATCTTCTCGCGGGATCTCCGTCCGTCTCCTCCTCGTCGGAAAGGGGCACCACATCGCCTGTAGCTTTTACGGGCTCCCACCTCAATACCGAGGCAACTCGGACGCGAAGCTGGCGAATCGACGCGTCCAAGATTTGCTGTAGGAAGTGTAGTGTAGAGTGCTTGTCTCACTTTGGGGTTTGTAGTTGCCATGATGGAGGATTGGGGTTAGGAAAAATGGTGCTTTCATTTTTCCGAAACAAGAAGAAGAAGGAGATGAAGAATTCCTCCCATAACATAGATGAACTCTCTCATTCTTTTTCTTTCTCTCTTTTCTTTTTCTTCTTCTCTCCTTTCTTTTTAAGAACTTATCATATTCATCAAGTGAAGAATAAGGTGGAGGAAAAGAACTATATGAAAGCAAGAGGGAGGTGAGTGTAGGAGCACAAGAATGGTGACCACATCCAAGGACAAGAAAACATCAACCATGCTTGTTACTATTCAACCCATACCCATTCATCTAATCACAATTTAAATCAAGTCAAGGTGCAAGATATGAAAGGTGTCATAATCAATCATTATGCAAGAAAACCCCTCCACAAAAGTAATTTGCAAAACTGCAAATTACCCCCTCCATCGGAAAAGTCCGGCCGGAAAAGAACAAAGGAAAACCGGCCGGAACGGAATGCAAACTGGCAACTCCAGAAAACTGGTCCCGTAATAAATTACAGGAAAACCCCGATACTGTGCATACACACCCGCATCTGTATTCCGTCCGGATACAAATGCAAAGAGACAAAATCTACAGTGTACTACACTAGGACCGGCTTAAACCAAAGCCGGCTAGTAATATCCGTTCGATCCTGATCCGTGCAATACCGCACGTATCTGATCGAACCCTGCCATATACCTATACGGCTACTAGTACAAACCATCCCATCCTGATCCGTGCAATACCGCACGTATCTGATTGGACCCTGCCATATCTCCATACGGCCTCTACAGCGTTTCGCCCGAAACTTGAGTAACTGAAAGTGTGGTGGACTCTAAAGACTCGTCAATACAATGGCTGTGGATTTAACCACTAGCCCGTCAGAGGTATAAGCCAATACGTAACGGGCCACCAGCTATTGACTAAAAGGGACGTCGATGAGCGAACTCATCCTGACACCCTACTGAGCCTGTCAGTGACAATATCCGTGCAGTCCGGTCCGTTCGTCTATGAGTATCGCATGGCGGGCCTAGGGGGTTGGTAAAAGTCAGACCCCCAAAAGCGGTACAAGTCGTGTCGGAGTGTAGCCCAGAACACCCTGAGATACTACTGGAATACCTACCAGTAAATCTCCTTGCCTTGGCCAAGGACTTTGTGTAATGGCTCTCCTAGACACAGCACGACCTCACCCCCAATACCGGGAGAGACGAACCCCTGAAGATACGCTCACTGCCTCCATGTGGCTCGGGACTGTACCCAACTAAAACCTGTTTGCACGACTCCTTTGAGCCGTGGTAGGGTAGTAATCAAAGTACAGTGGGAACTCACACGAGACAAATGACGATCCCCAGGTCGATGAACTAACCTGCACACATGTCACCAGGGAACTGCCATCTGACGTCTGGTATATGACCAACTAGCATGTTCCCGGCGAGTCCTGTCCGGTGTACTCATAACCCAATGAGCACCTGTATACATCTTAGGTGATCCAACTGACACCAGTGGCTTGTGAGACCGGCCACCGCCCCTCGTCGGGGTCTCGACTGTATACACTAGTCTACTAATGGAGTATCGATGCCCGGTCTCGAAACTCCCACGACTAGGGACCTTTTAAGGATATGCTTGTAGACCCCCAGCTCCCACTTATATGATCGCCCTCATACTGCTGGTGGTCAAGCAAGAATCCTAGGGGCTCTATCAACGTGTAATAGCGACATGTCAGGTCACCTAAAACAGTACACGATGATAAAGGTAAACCAGATAGCATACTATCATCTCGAGTAAGACTGTCCTACCGGGATAGGTCCTCCCTCAATCATTACAATCACGTACCTGTGACCTAATAATTGACTCTGAGGGCACTATCTCCAACAATCTCCCACTTGCACTCAAGGCTAATTATTGCGATGTCGCATACTCACAGCCCGTGTGATACCGAACACCCAACTCCTCTACTAGTCAGTCTCACAAAGCTCGTTTGCGAAACTCTTGCGTTCGAGGAATAGCCTCAGTGAGTGGATCCGCTTAGTTGTTTCTTTCTATGTCTCTCTATATCTCAAGTTCGCGGAGAAACCCATCTCCCGAAATGAGCAATACCTGTCTTAGAATGTGTCTGGATGTCTGATGGGACATAGCTCATAAATGAACTCCAAATCCAAACTTCTTAGACTGTATCGTCAACTGAATTTAATCAGTATCCTGCGCGCCATGCCTCCCTCAGTATTGCCTTGGACCACCTGTCCAAAATACTGCCTCTCATCAGAAGGAAAACTATAACTCTGACAACCTCCTTATCGTCCATGTCACCTTGGAAGCCTGGAATGATAACTGTCTCCTGAATGAGGCTGTCGTTATCATCTCCCTAGAACATCCACTTATGTTCTAGAACTGCTTCCGACTGTTTCTTCAGGATTGGATTAATGTCAACTTATTGCATCTAGTGCAAGAACAACATCTGGTGTGGTACTTGACATCTCACGATTGACTCAATTGCCTGAGCAAGTGATCTGCCAATCATGCCCGTCCCTCTCCCCTTTAGTCTGTAAGACACCTTTGGAGAGGGTGACTCCATTACCTGCAGGTACACTACCGTGCCAGGAGTCGTCCACCCTAAATACTCTTAGAATGCTGTCAAGTACCCTGATTGGGAAACCACCCAAATCTAGATCTAAAACCATAGATCTAGTAACCAGTATGTCTGATATAATACCCAATTCCTATGTGGAGAAACAACTGTGTGACGACCAAAGTACAACCGATTGTAGTATAGGAGTTTCTTTTCCTATTCTGTGTATGTCATCCAGATACCAGGACATCACACCCTACTACCTTCTCAACAGATCCATCCCCTATTCTGATGAAGTCAAACCCATGACTGTCACGTCAGAAATAGATGATCTATCTCCGCTACATCTGCTTTAGTCTATAAATAGACATAAGCTTCCTGTCCACCAATGCTTCCGCTGCTCCCACTGACTACGACAACCCTCTGGCAGAGTCATATAGACGTACACTTCTAAAACTTGTTTAGAATGACGCTATACTCATCCTCCCGCCGGGTCTTGCAGCCTGGAACAACAACAATGGTAATTGTGGGTAAACAAGAACTTCCCTGTCACCGTCCTTGAGGCCACCGTAGTACCTCTCGGGTGCCTGAAGTTACCCACCTTATCTGCGGAGTGGCCAATGGAATGTCAATCCAGATTGAATCTTTAGGTTCCTTATCAAATCTTTAGTAATCGTTTGTGGTTCTGGAATCACTTCCAGTTCTACCATACTCCCACTACTGTTTTCTGAAAAAATCCATCTTTAATAAAACTGTGGCGAGTCTAGAACAATATCGCTATTGTTCATCCAAATGGTAGAAAGTCAACCCTCGTCATAGCCTGGGTCAACCCACAAACAGCCATTACAGAAACGTGCCTTGAGTTATCCAGAGTCTGGTTTTAATCATAAGCCGGACAACTCCCCGTACCTTAACAATGTTAAGATATGAACTTTACTATATCCAATATAGAACCAGAGGCACTGATTTAATTGAACCAGATTCAAATCATGCAGCTGTCTCCAGTGCATGTTTACTAAATGGAAAGAGGCCGGTCAGCGTTACTCAACTTAGGAATGCTTCCAATTATGAGTAACCTGAAAGAGAAACAATTTCTCTTTATCATTACTATCAACTGAATACCATACACAAGTATCTACATCTTCGATCTCTTTTGAAGAATCCCGATACTTGCTATACCTGGTTCTCTACTCTATTCGAATACCAATAATTTCTCCAAATTCGGACCCTGTGTTTCCACGAAACACCTGTCTAAAAACCAGAGAAGTCATAAGTAAACTGAATATAGTACGAGGACCAACCCCTCTGTCCTGATGGACCCTGGACAACATACAATACTCTGTACAAGTCCCTTGAGTCTGATAACTCATTCACTGTGTGTCGTAGGTTGAAAACTGTACTTATGGTTAAGAAGAATTACACCGCTGTTTAATGCTCCTTACCTAACCATCCACTGATATAGGTAAATGTCGTAGACATAATTTCAGAAAGGTATATCTCACTCTATGAAAATAGACGTACAGATATATCAATTTGAAATTGGTGCATAACAGCTGATATTCAAAACCAAATATTTGCCGACCGGCAAACAGCCCAGGTGATTTCCTCAAATATCACTGATTGCAACGAATCCCGATATAATGAGGATAATCACCCAATTCCCAATAACTTACTCCCACTCATCATCTGTAAAACCATACAGATGTGAGAATCGTACCTGGTAAATACATACCCTGGAGTAAGTATCTAATCGGGAAATCAGTTTTCCTTTAACATTACACAGTGAAACTGAAACATTGAAATGTTCCGATGGGGTATTCTGGTATTCCTAGTAATGCCTCTTCCAGATTTACGACTGTAACCGTATAGTTCTTTGCCACCTCTCCAAATCCCTTCATATGTCTTTAGTCTTTACCTTTTGCACACCCTTTTAGGCCAAATGGTTTTCTTCCTTCCCTACCGTTCGGCACCATCCTATGGTTTGGAAGAAGACTATCCAATAAGCATAATGGGTGTACTGTCCCAATCCTAGGAACACTCGCAATGCGAGAGAAGGTGAAGATAAAAGACACCTGAATGTACTTTATTCCTATTTCTCCTGAACCAGGATCCATCCCCGAACTGGAACAAGTTCCTTTCGAGTTCGTATATAACCATACGATGGATTATCCAAATAAACTGTGGATCTTCGTAGTGATACGGAGTGTCCTGGAGAAATACAAAGGTGATGTGGGAGTGGTAACAAAATATTTGGTTTGGTCGTGAATATCTGTTGCAATTTACTTTGCCCTCTTACTAATCCCTTGCTTTGTCTTAACTTAATACCTTCTGCACACCATCGTTATGCTAATTGGTTTTCTTCATTCCCTACCGGTCGGCACCAGCCTATGGTTTGGAAGAAGACTATCCAATTTGCGTAATAGGTGTACTACTCCTAAACCAAGGAGTACTCGCAACCTGAGAGAAGGTGAAAAGAAAAGACAACTGAATAATCCTATTCGTTTTCTCCAGAACCAGAAACCATCCTCGAATTCCTTCGAGTTCGTATCTAACCATACGATGGTTTTGTCCAATGGAAGTGGACGTTCGCAGTAATACGGGGTGTCCTGGAGAAAAGGGTAAAAGTAGGAGTGGCAATGAGGTCTGCAACTCTGACAATCCAAAAGGTTGTGTTAAGAAAGTTCGGTCAACTTGGTCACTGAGTCAAAGTCTTAGGGTCGGGTCAATGGTCGCTGCCAAAGAGAGAGAGAAAAGAAACACTCAGCATGCACTCTAACCTAGATCAGAATGGTTACCAATTTATCTAATCTGGAAACCTCCCACTGTACCTCAAATTCTCCTCCAAACCTGAAAGAAGAATTAGTCGGGGTCACCCGAGGAGTAAACCAACTCATCAGTGGGAATCGGGATCCAACTCTCATCGCATGACAACGTGACGGAATCCGCTCACGGTATCACACTCCAGAAGGTATGCGCATATATGGCAAGTTTCAGTACTTTTGAAACTCCCGATGTGATTTCTGCCCCATGCTCTTATGACCTTGACTTTGGCCAACAAATCATAAGTCACATGTCAAGTTCTGCCCGTCATTCTCCAGGTTAATTTGAATCCACCCGTACATACCCTTGACTTTGGCCAACAAGGCAGTACGACTGTTCCAAACCAACGCATCTATCTATGCTGCATATGAATAACCAACAGCTACCAAACACTGTGCCTTGACTTTGGCCAACAAACACAGCTTGAATACTATTGACTACCCATATGAAACGACGGAGGGCTACGAATGGTTTCTGGCGAAAACCTTTAACGTAATGAACTTGATATCGTTGAAGGAACGGATAGCTTTTTAGAAATATAGTGACGACAACTTCCGCTAAAGAGGTCACTCCCGGTGAAGGGATCTCGGCTCTTTCCCCGTAGAATGGGGTGCAGGATATTCCAACTGAATACCACGGTGCAAAGCAAAAGTAATCGGCTATAGTGAAGTTAATGCCCTGACGCAAACTTATTGTCCAAGGGGTCACTCCCGGTGAAGGGATCTCGGCCCTTGCCTCGTCGACTGAGGAGCAGGATATTCTAAATGAATACCGCGATGCAAAACAAAAGTGAACGTCCTTGCAATAACAGCTTTTTGAAAAGTGTTCCAACAACATCAGATTAGGTTTGTTTAACTTGCATTGATCCGAATCAATGCAGTCCCATCAATTGATCACACCACAAAGAACGAAAATATACTGACGTACGTATATGCCATCCGCATTCGCCACTGGGTCCCGTCATCACCCGTTAGGTTAGCTAACTAACGGCAGAGCGGGACTGGACTAGCGCGGATGAAAAACATATACAACATCTACTAATATATATACCAATATATAGTATTTCGCTCAAGGCGTGAATAAAATGCAACATCACAGAAATGTACAGCATCACAGAACAATACAGATATCTGGGATCCCCGGGTTTCACAGAGCCACTACTGAAACCCGACGTTCCCCTGGTCGTGTGGATAGCCTGTGCAATGAAATCCTAGACCCCTACGGGCGCGGCAAGTCACCCGCCAAAACCTGAAGCGAGGCAGCCCCCTTCAGCAACGTGAATGGACCACCCAGCACTTCACGGAATCCGGTAACTTGGGCACCCCTCCTGGGTCAACCTGTACCCCCTACGAGTGCGGCGAATAGCCCGCCAATCCTAGAGTGAAGCCCCCTCCGTCTCAATGCCATGAGATGCGGGCTTGTTGCCCTCTAGAACCCGGCTATCCGTGCACCCCTCCGCGGGGCAATCCTAGTACAGAAAGTAAAATATACATACAACGGGTACATCGACCGCAACCAGGTCGTGCCCTAAAATAATAATACAATCAGGCAGTGACGGCAGTCCACATGTTGGACGCTCGCCCCGCAATATCAAATGTACATAATACAACTACAATGTACTAGCATTGCATCCAGGCTATCCCCCACGACCGATCCGCAACATCACAGCATAAACATAGAACATCAACGTGAAAGTCACGTTCGCAAATCCGTCTAACCGGGCTATAGCAGTTAGACCGGATTTACCGATCGAGTGACATTCACGGTCGCAGATATAATGTAAATACTGTGAAAAATATGTTTAAAAAATTTCCGATTGATCAAACAATTAACAAGTGGGCCCCAAAGAAAACTGTAGCACTCACAGAAACAATTGGCCCAACTTTAATATTCCAAAGCCCATATTTTAAGCCCAGAAGGCCTCTGTAAAAAAATGGTGAAGTGATGTGAATAGTGCGCGGCGGAAGGGCCGCACAAAAGTGGTTTTCGCGGCGGTTCCGCGCTCCAACTGTGGAGTTACTTCGTCAAATTTTTACAGAACTCTTAGATTTTCCAGTACATCAATATTTTACAACCTGAAAAAATTTTCGAGACTGAAAAATTTCAACAGAAACTGTCGTGGGTAAAATGCAGTTTTGGAACTTTTTGATCGATCGGAAATGCAAACACATTACACAAAGCTAGACTAAGTTAATGGTGAGGCTCTGATACCACTGTAAGTGCACGGCGGCGCCCCGGCCGTCAATCCGACGCCGGAATGCGGAAACGGTGATAAACTTAAATTTTTGCGGACTTTGCAAACCGGCACCACCGCGCACTAAAACTCCGGATCGAACCATTAACTAGTCTACGCTACTAATAAGAAAGGGAAGAGATGTACCGACTGATCCGAGTCCTCCGGTCTTCATCTCCACTCCGATCTTCTCGCGGGATCTCCGTCCGTCTCCTCCTCGTCGGAAAGGGGCACCACATCGCCTGTAGCTTTTACGGGCTCCCACCTCAATACCGAGGCAACTCGGACGCGAAGCTGGCGAATCGACGCGTCCAAGATTTGCTGTAGGAAGTGTAGTGTAGAGTGCTTGTCTCACTTTGGGGTTTGTAGTTGCCATGATGGAGGATTGGGGTTAGGAAAAATGGTGCTTTCATTTTTCCGAAACAAGAAGAAGAAGGAGATGAAGAATTCCTCCCATAACATAGATGAACTCTCTCATTCTTTTTCTTTCTCTCTTTTCTTTTTCTTCTTCTCTCCTTTCTTTTTAAGAACTTATCATATTCATCAAGTGAAGAATAAGGTGGAGGAAAAGAACTATATGAAAGCAAGAGGGAGGTGAGTGTAGGAGCACAAGAATGGTGACCACATCCAAGGACAAGAAAACATCAACCATGCTTGTTACTATTCAACCCATACCCATTCATCTAATCACAATTTAAATCAAGTCAAGGTGCAAGATATGAAAGGTGTCATAATCAATCATTATGCAAGAAAACCCCTCCACAAAAGTAATTTGCAAAACTGCAAATTACCCCCTCCATCGGAAAAGTCCGGCCGGAAAAGAACAAAGGAAAACCGGCCGGAACGGAATGCAAACTGGCAACTCCAGAAAACTGGTCCCGTAATAAATTACAGGAAAACCCCGATACTGTGCATACACACCCGCATCTGTATTCCGTCCGGATACAAATGCAAAGAGACAAAATCTACAGTGTACTACACTAGGACCGGCTTAAACCAAAGCCGGCTAGTAATATCCGTTCGATCCTGATCCGTGCAATACCGCACGTATCTGATCGAACCCTGCCATATACCTATACGGCTACTAGTACAAACCATCCCATCCTGATCCGTGCAATACCGCACGTATCTGATTGGACCCTGCCATATCTCCATACGGCCTCTACAGCGTTTCGCCCGAAACTTGAGTAACTGAAAGTGTGGTGGACTCTAAAGACTCGTCAATACAATGGCTGTGGATTTAACCACTAGCCCGTCAGAGGTATAAGCCAATACGTAACGGGCCACCAGCTATTGACTAAAAGGGACGTCGATGAGCGAACTCATCCTGACACCCTACTGAGCCTGTCAGTGACAATATCCGTGCAGTCCGGTCCGTTCGTCTATGAGTATCGCATGGCGGGCCTAGGGGGTTGGTAAAAGTCAGACCCCCAAAAGCGGTACAAGTCGTGTCGGAGTGTAGCCCAGAACACCCTGAGATACTACTGGAATACCTACCAGTAAATCTCCTTGCCTTGGCCAAGGACTTTGTGTAATGGCTCTCCTAGACACAGCACGACCTCACCCCCAATACCGGGAGAGACGAACCCCTGAAGATACGCTCACTGCCTCCATGTGGCTCGGGACTGTACCCAACTAAAACCTGTTTGCACGACTCCTTTGAGCCGTGGTAGGGTAGTAATCAAAGTACAGTGGGAACTCACACGAGACAAATGACGATCCCCAGGTCGATGAACTAACCTGCACACATGTCACCAGGGAACTGCCATCTGACGTCTGGTATATGACCAACTAGCATGTTCCCGGCGAGTCCTGTCCGGTGTACTCATAACCCAATGAGCACCTGTATACATCTTAGGTGATCCAACTGACACCAGTGGCTTGTGAGACCGGCCACCGCCCCTCGTCGGGGTCTCGACTGTATACACTAGTCTACTAATGGAGTATCGATGCCCGGTCTCGAAACTCCCACGACTAGGGACCTTTTAAGGATATGCTTGTAGACCCCCAGCTCCCACTTATATGATCGCCCTCATACTGCTGGTGGTCAAGCAAGAATCCTAGGGGCTCTATCAACGTGTAATAGCGACATGTCAGGTCACCTAAAACAGTACACGATGATAAAGGTAAACCAGATAGCATACTATCATCTCGAGTAAGACTGTCCTACCGGGATAGGTCCTCCCTCAATCATTACAATCACGTACCTGTGACCTAATAATTGACTCTGAGGGCACTATCTCCAACACTATTTTCCTAACAAATAACAAAAGAGTGAGACTTTGGCCAAAGTTATCAAGCTTCATGAAGCTTGATAAACATTAACAAAGTCAACTCTTTTGTCATTTGTTCAAGATATTAGTTAACCCAACCCTTAACCTAATGCTTTGGTTAATTCTCTACATGAGTTAAGCATGAGGGCTTAACTCAACCATGGTGCCATTATTTATTGGATAAGTTTTCATTTTGGATGGATGATTATTCTTTCTTCTTCCTCCTCATCATCTAGCTTCATCCAAAAGCTTGCTAGCTCCAATGGTGCCATGGGAAAAAGAGTGAGAAATCCAATTCTAAAGTGAACCCACTTCCTATTTCTTCATCCTCTACTACTTGCCATGTAGTATAGGGTGTTCTCTTCACAAAGTTCTTGACCAAGTGAAGGAATAGCTTGAGTTTGAGTCTCCCCGACGTAGATCATCTTCGGCCTCGAAGTCAATGACCTAGCCCGATCATTTCTCCGACGAAACCATCGCTAGAGTCCGGGATCCCGATGATCGCAGCGGAGGGACGTCATCACGGAGCTAAAGAAGTGGAGGACCGGATCTACAAAGGTTGTAATCCCTTTCGCTTAGTAGCAAAGTTGTTTGCTAGCTTTTATTTTCGCCTATCCTCTAGTTAACGATCTATATTAGGGTTTCTCGGCACCTAAAAATTTGAATTTGGCATGGTTGATGCCTTGTGGAACCTCTTGAGTGTGCCTAGGAACCCTACAAGAAGAAAAGATAAATCCGCATTTAACCGAATGTTAAATACGGCTGATAGAAAACTAGAAACTGGCAACTTCCAAAAGTGATCCTGAAACGAATTTCAGGATAACCCCGTAATGGTATAAATATACCCGCATTTGTATTACGACCGAATACAAATGCATCTGAGATAAAGATATTATATCTACACAGTATAATACTCGGATCCGGCTTAAACCAAAGCCGACCAGTATTATCTGCCCGAAAGATGACACGTGCGTAAACGCACGTGCATTTTCCGAACCCTGCGATATCACCATACGGCCTCTACAACGTTTCGCCCGAACTTGGGAAAGTGTCTGTGGGGGACTCTAATGACTTATCAACACATTGGCACTGGGTATAACTACTAGCACGTCAGAGGTACAAGCTGTACGTAACGGTTTGCCAATGTATTGATTGGAAAGGAAGCTGACGAGCGAACTCATCCATAAACCCTACTGAGCCTAACAGTGACAATATACATACAGTCCGGTCCGTTCGTCTATGAGTATCGCATATCTGGCCTAGGGGGATAGTAACGTCAGACCCCCAATAACGGTATAAGTCGTGTCAGAGAGTAGCCCAGAACACCCTGAGATACTACTGGAGTATCTACCAGTAAATCTCCTGCCTCGGCCGAGGGCTTTGTGTAATGGCTCTCCTAGACACAGCGCGATCTCACCCCCAATACCGGGAAAGACGAATCCCCTGCCGATCCGCTCACTTGCCTCCAATGTGGCTCGGGACTGTACCCAACTAAAACCTGTTTACACAACTCCTTTGAGCGTGGTAGGGTAGTAATCTAAGCACAGTGGGAACTCACATGAGACAAATGACGATCTCAGGTCGATGAACTAACCTGTACACATGTCACCAGGGAACTGCTATCTGACGATATGTATAATACCAACTAGCATGTTCCCGGCGAGTCCTGTCCGGTGTACTCATAACCCAATGAGCACCTGTATACATCTTTGGTGATCAAACTGACACCAGTGGCTTGTGAGACCGGCCACCGCCCCTCGTCGGGGTCTCGACTGTATACACTAGTCTACTCTGGAGTATCGATGCCCTGTCTCGAAACTCCCACGACTAGGAACACTTTAAGGATGTGCTTACAGACCCCAGCTCCCACGTTTATGATCGCCATCATACTGCTGGTAGTCAAGCAAGAATCATATGGGCTCTATCATCATGCAATAGTGAACTAAAGCATGTATACGATGATAAAGACAAACCAGATAGCAAACTATCATCTCGAGCAAGACTGTCATATCGGTATAGGTCCTACCTCAATCATTGCAATCACGTACCTGCGATCCAATAATTGACTTTGAGGGCACTATCTCCAACAATCTCCCACTTGCACTTAAGGCTAATTATTGCGATGTCGCATACTCACAGCCCGTGTGATACCGAACATCCAATTCCTCTACTAATCCGTTTCACAAAGCTAGTTTGTAAAAACTCTTGTGTTCGAGAAATAGCCTCAGTGAGTGGATCCGCCCTGATGTTTTTTTCTATATCTCTCTAAATCTCAAGTTCGCGGAGAAAACCATCTCCCGAATTGAGAAATACCTGTCTTAGAATATGTCTGGATATCTGATGGGACCTAGTTCATAAATGAACTCCAAATCCAAACTTCTTAGACTGTATCGATAACTGAACTTAATCAGTATGCAGCACCATGCCTCACACAGTATCCTCTTGGACCACCTGTCCATAATATTGTCCCTCGTCAGAGGAAAAACTATAACTCTGACAATCACTCTGTCATCCATGTCACCTTGGAAGCCTGGAATGATAACCGTCTCCCGAAGGAGGCTGCCGTCATCAAATCTGTAGAACAGGCACCTTATGTTCTAAAACTACTTCCTTACGTTTCTTCAGGATTGGATTAATATAAACTTATCGCATTAAGTGAAAAAACTACATCTGGTGTGGTACTTGACATCTCATGATTGATTCAATTGCCTAAGCAAGTGATCTGCCAATCATGCAGATCCCTCTCTCCTTTAGTCTCTAAGACACATTTAGAGAGGGTGACTCCATCACCTGCAGGTACACCACCATGCCAGGAGTCTTCTATTCTAAAATACTATTAGAATACTGTCAAAGTACCCACATTGGGAAACTACCCAAATCTAGATCTAATACCATAGATCTAGTAACCAGAATGTTTGATATTATATCCATATCCTGTTTGGAGAAACAACTGTGTGACGACCACAGTACAACCGATCGTAGTACAGGAATTTTACTTCCTACTCTGTGTATGTCATCCAAATACCAGGACATCACACCCTACTACCTTCTTAACAGATCCATCCCCTATTCTGATGAAGTCAAACCTATGACTGTCACATCAAAATTAGATGATCTTATCTCCGCTATATCTGCTCAAGTCTATAAATAGACATAAGCTACTTGCTCACTATGCTTCCGCTGCTCCCACTGACTACGACAACCCTCTGGCAGAATAATATATACGTACACTTCTAATGCTAGTCTAGAACGATGCTATACTTATCCTTCTGCCGAGTCTCATAGTCTGGAACAACAGTAGTGTCAAGTCTGGGTAAACAAGAACCTCCCTGTCACCGTCCTTGAGGCTACCGGAGTACCTCTCGGGTGTCTGAGGTTACCCACCATGTCTGCGAAGTGGCTATTAGAATGTCAAACTTGATTGAATATATAGGTCATATTAAATTCTCCATAATCATTTGTGGTTCTGGAATCACTTCCAGTTCTACCATACTCCCATTACTGTTATCTGAAAAAATCCATTTTTACTAAATCTGTGGCGAGTCAAGAACAATATCACTATTGATCTTCCAGATGGTAGAAAAATCAACCCTCGTCGAAGCCAGGGTCAACCCACAAACTGCCATTACAGAAACGTGCCTTGAGTTATCCAGTGTCTGGATTTTAAGCATAAGTTGGACAACTCCCCGTACCTTAACATCGTTAAGATATGAACCAATCTATATACAATATAGAAATAAAGGCACTAATTTAATTGGAACCAAATTCAAATCATGCAACTGTCTCCAGTGCATATCAACTTAATGGAGAAAGGCTAATCAGCATTACTCAACTTAGGAATCTATCCAATTATGAGTAACCTGAAAGAGAAACAAGTTTCGCAAAACCATTAAGTTGATATGCACTGGAGAAGTCACATGAGTCAAAACTATTACTATTATCTGAATACCAATCACAAGAATTTACATCTTCGATCTTTTTGAAGAATCCCGATACTTGCGATACCTGGTTCTCTACTTTATTCTTCTACCCACAACTTCTCAAAACTTAGACATTGTATTTCTACAAACACTTGTCTAAAAACTAGAGAAGTCACAAGTAAACAGAACATAGTACGAGGACCTACCCCTTTGTCCTGATGGACACTGGACAACATACAATACTCTGTATAAGTCCACTGAGTTGAATAACTCAAAACCTGTGCATCGTAGGTTGAAAACTGTACCCTGGCGATTTCCTCAAATATCACTAATTACAATGAATTCCGATATAATGGGGATAATCACCTAATTCCCAATAACTTACTCCCACTCATCATCTGTAAAACCATACAGATGTGAGAAACTCACCTGGTAAATTCATACCCTGGAGTAAGCATCTAATCGGGAAATCAGTTTTCTTTTAACAATGTGTAACTGAAACATGAAAATGTTTCGTAGGGGTATCCTGGTATTCCTAGTAATGCCTCTTCCATAATCCTATTCATGACTGTAACCGTATATTTCTTTGCCATCTCTCCAAATCCCTTTATTTGTCTTTAGTCGTTACCTTCTGTACACCTTCGTTAAGCTAAATGGTTTTCTTCCTTCCCTACCGTTCGGCACCAGCCTATTGTTTGGAAGAAGACTATCCAGTAAGCATAATAGGTGTACTCTCCTAATCCTAGGAGTACTCGCAACTTGAGAGAAGGTGATGATAAAAGACAACTGAATAATACTTTATTCTATTAAAGGTGAAATAGGAGTGACGATGAAGTACGCGGTTTGGTCGTGAATGATAACAGACGCAATTTACTTTGCCCTCTTTCTAATCCCTTTATTTTGTCTTTAGTTATTTCCTTCTGTACACCCTACTTAGGCTAATTGGTTTTCTTCATTCCCTATCTTTCGGCTCTTGCCTATGGTTTGGAATAAGACTATCCAATAAGCGTAATAGGTGTACTCTCGTAAACCAAGGAGCCCTCGCAACCTGAGAGAAGGTGATAATAAAAGACAACTGAATAAACTAATTCTATTTCTCCTGAACCTGGATCCATCCTCGAAGAAGTTCCTTCGAGTTCGTATATAACCATACGATGGATCTATCCAATGGAAGTGGATATCCGTAGTAATATGGGGTATTCTGAGAAATGCAAAGGGTAAAAGAAGGAGCGGCAATGACTTATGCAACTCAGACAATCCAAAAGCCAGTATTTTAAGAAAGTTCGGCCAACTTTGGTCACTGAGTCATAGTCTAGGGCCGGTCAAAGGTCGCTGCCAAAGAGAGAGAGAAAAGAAACACTCTGCGTGAACTCTAACCTAGATCAGAATGGACATCACTTTATCTAATCAGGAAACCTCCCACTGTTATCTCAAATTCTCCTCCAAACCAGAAAGAAGAATTAGTCGGGATCACCCGAAGAGTAAACCAACTCATCAGTGAGAATCGGGATCCAACTATCATCGCATGATAACTTGATGGAAGCCACTCAAATTATCACACTCCAAAAGGTATGCGCATGCCTGGCAAGTTTCCTGTATGTTTGAAACTCCCGATGTGATTTTTGCCTCATGCTCTTATGACCTTGACTTTAGTCAACAAATCATAAGTCACATGTCAAGTTCTACCCGTCATTGTTCAGGTTGATTTGAACCCACCCGTACATACCCTTGACTTTAGTCAACAAGGTAATACGACTGTCCCAAACCAACACATCTATCTATGCATCAGATGAATACCCAGCAACTACCAAACACTATGCCTTGACTTTAGTCAACAAACATAGCTTGAATACTACTGACTATCCATAAGAAACGACGGAGGGCTACGGCTGGTTTTTGGCGAAAAACCTTTAACGTAATGAACTTGATCTCGTTGAAGGAACCTGATAGTTTTTTATAAAAATATAGTGACGAAAACCTTTACTAAAGAGGTCACTCCCGGTGAAGGGATCTCGGCTCTTTCCTCGTGGAATGAGGTGCAGGATATTCCAACTGAATACCGCGATGCAAAGAAACTTGTAATCGACTATAGTGAAGTTATTACCCTGACGTAAACTTATGACCAAGGGGTCACTCCCGGTGAAGGGATCTCGGCCCTTGCCTCGTCGAATGAGGTGCGGGATATTCTAACTGAATATCACTATGCAAAACAAAAGGAAACATCTTTGTAATAACACCTTTTTAAAATTTGTTCCAACAACATCAAATATAGGTTTGTTTTATCCTTGCATTGATAAGAATCAATGCAGTCCCATCAATCAATCACACCAGAAAAGAACGAAAATAAAATGTACGTATATGCCATCTGCATTTGTCACTGGGTCCCGTCATCACCCGTTAGGTTACTTAACTAACGACAGAGCGAGGGCTGGACTAGCGCGGGTGTAAAACATATACAACATCTAATAGTATATATACCAATATACAATAATCGCTCCAGGAGTGATAATATGCAACATTACAGAAAAGTAATAAGCATCACAGAACAATACAGATAATCTGGGATCCCCAGGTTTCACAGAGCCGCTGCCGAAACCCGACGTTCCCCTGGTCGCGTGGATAGCCTGTGCAATGAAACCTAGACCCCTACGGGTGCGGCAAGTTACCCGCCAAAACCTGAAGCGAGGTAGTCCCCACAACATAGTGAATGGAACACCCGGCACTTCACGGAATCCGGTAAATTGAGCACCCCTCATTGGGTCAACCTGTACCCCCTACGAGTGCGGCGAATAGTCTGCCAATTCTAGAGTAAAGTCCCTTTGACTCTCAAAGCCATGAGATACGGACCCGTTGCCCTCCAGAACCCGGCTATCCGTGCACTCCTTCGCGGGATAAACCTAGTACAGAAATAAAAATATGTACAACGGGTACATCGACCTCAACCCGGTCGTGCCCCAAAAGAATATTATACAACAGGCAGTGACGGCAGTCCACATGTTGGACGCTCGCCCCGCAATATCAAATGTACAAATAAATCAAAACTGCACTATCATTGCACCCTGCTATCCACCACGACATATCCGCAACAATACAGCACAACACAGAACATCAACGCGAATGTCACGTTCGCAAACCCGTCTAAAAGAACTATAGCAATCAGACGCGGTTTACCGATCAAATGACATTCCCGGTCGGAGATATAAAGTAAGTACTGCATACTAACAAATTTAAAATTTCGATCGACTAAATTTTCCGAAGTGGGCCCCACGTACATCTGCTGTACAGTAACAAAATCTGGGTCCAAAAGAACTATTCCAAAACCCACAATTTCCCAAATTCTGCTCACTGAAAAATTGATGCACTGTTCCCACTAAAGCGCCGTGGTTCCGCGGTCAAACCCTAGGTTTGACCGCGGATCCGCGGTGCTCTTATGGGATCACGTGCCCAATTTTCATCCGTATGCTTAGAAAACCCTGCACGCTTTTCTGTGATATTCAAAATTATTTTTTAGGCCCTTTTAAAAATCGACAGAAACCTGTGTGCCAGAAAATTGCGATTTCGGAAATTCGTTCGATCGATGTTTTAAACACGTTAGCACAAGTTAGTATAGCTTAATGGTGAGGCTCTGATACCACCCGGCCGTCTAACAGACGCCAAATACGGAACAAAAACTTTTTACAACTGGCGCTATCGCGTACTATAACCCGGATCTGCCATTAAAGCTAAACTAACATAATACAAAGTGGGTAGAATTGTTATATCGAACGATCCGAGTCCTTCGGTCTTCAACCATCATCCCACGCTTTTTTGCGGCTGCTCCGATCTCCTGAATCTCCAATCTTCTCGTCCAGGTGGCACCACGTCGACGGATCTTTAAACGGGCTCCCGCCTCTGAACCGAGGCAACTCGATCGTCAAGTTTGCCAAAAGAGACGACCAAGATGAAGTAGAGAATGAGTAGAACACTTTGTCTCGTTACGTCCAAGGCTATGGACGAACGGTTAATGAAGTTGCCTTTTGGAATCGTGTGAAATGAGAAATGAGGCTTATCTAATTTCCATGAGTCCAAAACAATATCAATCTTTTTCTAGCAACCATCACCTCACACAAAGGGGGCCGGCGACTTTATAAGGAGGTGGGGTGAGTGTAGGAGAGGGGGAGGTGACCATAAGCTCAAAACTTATCATAACACCAAGTATGAATGCATTAATGAAAGTGATGAATCACCTTAAGCTAGTCACCACAACCATTAATAATCATTAAATACAACCATGAGTCACTAACCTTGTCATCACTTCTAGAACCTTCTAGAAGTATGACTCACCCTCATGACTCACCTAAGAAGAAAAGATAAATCCGCATTTAACCGAATGTTAAATACGGCTGATAGAAAACTAGAAACTGGCAACTTCCAAAAGTGATCCTGAAACGAATTTCAGGATAACCCCGTAATGGTATAAACATACCCGCATTTGTATTACGACCGAATACAAATGCATCTGAGACAAAGATATTATATCTACACAGTATAATACTCGGATCCGGCTTAAACCAAAGCCGACCAGTATTATCTGCCCGAAAGATGACACGTGCGTAAACGCACGTGCATTTTCCGAACCCTGCCATATCACCATACGGCCTCTACAACGTTTCGCCCGAACTTGGGAAAGTGTCTGTGGGGGACTCTAATGACTCATCAACACATTGGCATTGGGTATAACCACTAGCACGTCAGAGGTACAAGCTGTACGTAACGGTTTGCCTATGTATTGATTGGAAGGTAAGCTGACTAGCGAACTCGTCCATAAACCCTACTGAGCCTAACAGTGAAAATATACATACATTCCGGTCCGTTCGTCTATGAGTATCGCATATCTGGCCTAGGGGGCTAGTAACGTCAGACCCCCAATAGCGGTATAAGTCGTGTCAGAGAGTAGCCCAGAACACCCTGAGATACTACTGGAGTACCTACCAGTAAATCTCATGCCTCGGCCGAGGGCATTGTGTAATGGCTCTCCTAGACACAGCGTGATCTCACCCCCAATACCGGGAGAGACGAATCCCCTGCCGATCCGCTCACTTACCTCCAATGTGGCTCGGGACCGTACCCAACTAAAACCTGTTTGCACAACTCCTTTGAGCGTGGTAGGGTAGTAATCTAAGCACAGTGGGAACTCACATGAGACAAATGACGATCTCAGGTCGATGAACTAACCTGTACACATGTCACCAGGGAACTGCTATCTGACGATATGTATAATACCAACTAGCATGTTCCCGGCGAGTCCTGTCCGGTGTACTCATAACCCAATGAGCACCTGTATACATCTTAGGTGATCAAACTGACACCAGTGGCTTGTGAGACCGGCCACCGCCCCTCGTCGGGATCTCGACTGTATACACTAGTCTACTCTGGAGTATCGATGCCCTGTCTCGAAACTCCCACGACTAGGGACACTTTAAGGATGTGCTTACAGACCCCAGCTCCCACGTATATGATCGCCATCATACTGCTGGTAGTCAAGCAAGAATCCTATGGGCTCTATCATCATGCAATAGTGAACTAAAGCATGTATACGATGATAAAGACAAACCAGATAGCAAACTATCATCTCGAGCAAGACTGTCATATCGGTATAGGTCCTACCTCAATCATTGCAATCACGTACCTGCGATCCAATAATTGACTTTGAGGGCACTATCTCCAACAATATATAGTCGGTGATCCTGCCTCGATAATACCACATCCGATACCATCTCTATAATCGGTTATTCCCAAGTCAAGAGTGCAGATCAAACATCAAATTACAGCTCGTACGTAAATCCGTCGTACGGCATCCCCAAATTTGGGTACGTGTCAATCTCATATTCGTCATATCATTCACCTAGCATTCTCTATATCAAATATCATAATCTGGGTACTGACCTACGTCTAGTACAAAGCTAACATCATCACTATAATTATGGTCTGACTACTGATTGACAGCCTCTAGCAAAATCGATATCATCATCACATATCAGCATGAAGAGGTATACATCGTCCGAGCGGCCTATCATAAACATCTTATCATATCCTGTCATATCATATCCTATCTCGTATCAAGCCACATGTCGATCATCTAATATATATCACTATTCCTATAGCATCATTATCCCGAAATCCGCTAAAGCATCACGACGTATCTCAAATGTGAATTCTACCATATCCCCGATATCAAAATCTCGGATCAAATATCATCGACTCAACTCAACCCAAGTATCATCCTCAAATCCGTAGGTGAACACGTAGTCCCATACCCGCGTGAACACATATCTATATAGAATCCCATAACCATATATGAAATAAGGATGTATGCAAGTATGTATGTGTGTAAATGTATGTGTAGTGCACCCACTACCCTAGGGTTCGTAACCTTTCACCAATCCAACACACCAATATCCATTTTAACATTATCATTAATCCCAAATAACATATAATATTTGTAAGTGTGTATACGCATCCGTATACATCACGACGAATTGCGGGGGTGCTATACGCACCCGACTTCTCCCCGTAGATATAAATCTACTCACCTTTCATATGTGTGCCGGTGCCGATGTCGCCATTTGCATCTCCAACGCTTCGACGCCACACGGGGTACCTACAAGGATATCACACGCTAAAACACATGAAAACCATATCGGAAACCAAAATGGTGCGCGCTACGCTCATAGGTAAAAACCTGTAGCCTTGCGTGCAAACACAGCCAATATTCGCTTGTCGTTGACGTCCAAACGCCACCCGACAGAAACGAATCATCGAATACCAAATCCATGCTAAAACAAGTCGTGAACATGCACCAACATAGGAAAATCAATCCAGATTCTACCCTAACTGGAATCAGTCAAAACTAAACATACCAGGGGTCAAGTTTACATGAAATAGGGCCGTGCACGCAAAACAAGGCAATTTCACAAAGGTCTGGCCGCAAATTGCGGCCAGGGGGATTATATTTGCGGCCGGAAAAATGAGGTGGGGGCTAGGGTTTTGGGTGTTGGTTCCTATCTGCCTGCATGTCTCACTGCCAAGTCAATCTTATTTTAGGGTACCTCGGGTTGTAGCAGATTCAAGAAAGGTCACAAAATCGACAAAATTGCTAATTTACGCCAAGTCGAATAACTCTAGGTAACTAACTAGAAATCTGGGGTTTCCTGGTTAAACTGGTCTCAAACACACCTAATAAGGTTACCCTAACAATTAAAACCAACACTTGGTCAAGTCTCACTCAAGTTTGCCTAAACTAGCACTAAATCACAGATATAACAGTAAACTTTCAGCTAACAACTATAACTTGCAAGATAGGAGTCGGGTTGTGAGATTATACCTTAAGGAATCTTAGAGAAGGGAAGAAGGAGGAAGGAGGGGTGTTGTGCTGCTGCTGAACTCCTGCTCGTGGCTGTTTTCTTGTGTAGTTGTTGTTGCTGTTGGTTGGTTCAGTGGCTGCTGCTGCTTGGAATTTTCTTTTGTATATTCTCTGTTGTAGGAATTGTTGTGGTGGTTTTTATGGTTGGAGTTGTGTGTTGGTGTGCTGCTGAGGCTGTTTCTGGTGTTGGGGTAATGTTTGGGTTGCTGTTGCAGCTGCTACTGCAGTTGTATATGTTATGGGAATGGTTGTTGTGTTTGTGGTGAAGTGTTATTGATGGGGTTGCTACTGATGCAGCAGAGGTTTGGGCTGCTAAAGGTGGCTGAAATGTGTTGATAAAGGGGCTGATGTGGTGTATCAGCTGATGTGATAAAAAATTGGGCTGATGTTGTGATATTGGGGGCTGAAGTTTGACATTGGGGGCTGAAGCTGTTACATCAGCTGCTTTGCAGCAGGTGATGTGGCTGTTGCTTTTGTTTGGCTGAGGTTGCTGCTGTAGCTGATGTATGGTGTATAGGTGTTGGGCTATGGTGTTAGGAGAAGGTGTAGGGTTGGCTGAAGTATTGTTTCAGCTGCTGATGTTGGCTGATGTAGCAGCTGATGTGTTGCTATGAGGGCTGAATTTGGAAAATTTGGGGCTGATGTGTGAGAGGGGGTAAAAGAACACAAGGGATTATGAAGTGGGATGGATCATGGCACACTCTAACCACCTCTCTCTCTCCCCCAAAACAATGCCCACAAGACACAAAGCCATCATGGCTCACTTCCTCCCTACCCAAGTTCAACTCTAACCCTGATCACCTTTAACAAGTTAACAACCCTTAAATAACCCCCACTAACCCAACCAATTGGTTCATGCCACCATGGTCATTTAAGCATGGTAACCCTAGACTTCACCTAAGTTAACATGCACAAGTGTGTGCAGTCCAGATAAAATTCCGATAAAATATCCATAAAACTAGATAAAATATTTAAAAGCCCTTTTGGTAAACTTTTTACCAAAAACCCCACATTAAGACACACTTACCATTAAACACAAACTCAGGTGTTACATTCAAGCTCTCTCATTCTACCCTCATGACCCATCTCCAAATCTCCATCAAAATCCTAAACTCCTTTCATTAAAGATGATCCCCTCCTCATCCTCAACACATTGGACCAAGTAAAGTTGGATTTTGAAGACTTTGGGAAGCTAGGGTTTTTCTTGAGTTGCCCAAATGAGGTATAATTCCTTTCATTTAGTTTAGTTTTTAGTTTCTTAGCATCCTATAGTAGTTTAGAGTTAAATCGATTTAGATTGTGATGTTTGGAAAAATTCAAGAGAAGGGTTTGGGTGATTGTATGGATTTGTGATGTTAGTGGCTGTTTACAAGACCCCTAGTGGTGTGTTACTGGCCAAGACCATAGATTAGCACCAAAACACGAAGTTAGAATGTCCCGACATCGGTTAATTGACAGTTTGCAAGTGTATCTAGAAATCTGGGATGACCCGAGACCACCAAAATTTATTTAGCAAATACAGAGAAACGAGCAGGTGACATAAAAGAAAACCCCAAGACCGGAGACCGCAACTCAACTTCCTGGCCGCAGATTTATTCATTGTGGCCGCAAATTGCGGCCATATTAGGGAATCTGGGGTTGGTTCTTGGTATATAGTTCACTTATCTGATAATTAGACCTCCTATATATGAAGAATTGGCCAATTTAACCTAGGGCAAAATATGGAGGTGTTTTCATGAGTTGCTATTTTGGTTTTGTGACTTTTAATGGCTTGGGTTTTAGTGTTCGATATTGTGTTTGATCGTTGGATGTTTGTATGTCAACGACGAGGGATAATTGGTTGATTTTGTATGCGTAGGCTATAGGTTCTAACCTATAAGCGATGTGTGTGCCATATTGGTTTTCCGGATTTGATTTTAATAGCATTTGCGATTGTGTATTTATTGTAGGTACCCTCGCGTGGACTTTCGAGACGACGAAGCACATCGACTATGGCTGAACGAGGAGTTCCGCAGGTGAGTAGATCTATATCTACGAGGGAAGTCGGGTGGATGGCGTATAGCACCCCCGCAATTTATAAATGGAAACCGATCTATAGGATACAGTCGTAGAAACCTAGATTAGAAAACTAGGGATATGGTTAAAAAGATAGTTAGAGATGATATGAGTGGTTGAATATATATATTGAGATATGAGATGAAAGCTTTAGGGATATGAAAAGTGAATGTGAATCACGACTTATAGATATGTAGTTGCACTAGAACAGGTATGAATTTAGAGTGGTAGGTCATTTGATGTATAAGGTAGAATGTATATATAAAATTGACTTGATGTAAGATGACTTAATATGATGAAAAGAATATGCGATGTGATATGATGACTTGATTGATATGTCGGTATACGGATGCGAGTCGATAAGAGATGATTGATACCTTTGCCGGTCCCCTGATATGAGGTTGTTATGGATGTGACCTGGGATATAGGCATATAGATATATATAATGTTGTGAATCATGAGTGATATGTCGTACGAGACGTTAGGTCCATACCCTCATTGTCATATAGGTTGACAGGATTCCTAATGGTTTAATGCCGCCGTACGATGATTTATCGTACGTGATGGGTTTTATGATGATTTATCCATACCCTTGACTAGAGGATGCCGTACGATGGATTATACCGTACGTGATGTTGTGAGGATGGATGCCGATTGATAGATTCACCGACTCGGTCATGTAGATACGTATACCTTATAGCTTTTAGCTGACGATGTACTTTATGCTACGTTTATATCATTCTCATTGCATTACATATACCTGTACTAGTACACCTACACCATTATCGATGATGCGTATGTTACACTTACACAGATCGGCCGGCTCACACACTTCATCATCGATAATTACTATGTCACTTACATGGTAGAATTGATGTATCATGATATGACTCCATGCATGATTTACTTGCTATGTTCACATATGTTCACATCATTGTTCCATGTTGCATGATATACGGATATGCTTACATTTCTGTCATATGTCGCATACATCATGCTTTATGATTATACGCATTGAGATATGTTGTTTTCATGAGATTTCTGGATTTGGGAACCGTGGTCAAATTTCAAAGGAAATTATGTATTGTTTTAAAAACCCGGTTTCTCTTGATATGATATTTCGAGACGTCCACCATGTATTTTTCGGTTCTGAGAGTGGCTTGTGAGACCCGATTCGAAGAGTGGGAGGCACCGTCTGCGGGTACATGGTGGACCCTGTATGGTTCCCCGGGGCGATAGGTGATTTTCATGGTGTAGACGATGAGCCTGGCAGAGGGAGTATTACCTACCGGTGATAGCATTTGGACTCGACGGTTATCCGGAGGATACCGACCGGAGTAGTGAGATGGATATGAGGGCCGACCAGAGCGTGCGGCGCCTGAGGGCCAATCTGAGGATGGGGCGCCTGAGATATGAGGATTTACGTATCGATGTTGGACACGGGTTTCATGATGTTTCAAGTGTCGATGCTGGACACTCAGGTTCCATGACATGTGTACAGGTTGTTGGAGATAGTGCCCTCAGAGTCAATTATTAGGTCACAGGTACGTGATTGTAATGATTGAGGGAGGACCTATCCCGGTAGGACAGTCTTACTCGAGATGATAGTATGCTATCTGGTTTACCTTTATCATCGTGTACTGTTTTAGGTGACCTGACACGTCGCTATTACACGTTGATAGAGCCCCTAGGATTCTTACTTGACCACCAGCAGTATGAGGGCGATCATATAAGTGGGAGCTGGGGGTCTACAAGCATATCCTTAAAAGGTCCCTAGTCGTGGGAGTTTCGAGACCGGGCATCGATACTCCATTAGTAGACTAGTGTATACAGTCGAGACCCCGACGAGGGGCGGTGGCCGGTCTCACAAGCCACTGGTGTCAGTTGGATCACCTAAGATGTATACAGGTGCTCATTGGGTTATGAGTACACCGGACAGGACTCGCCGGGAACATGCTAGTTGGTCATATACCAGACGTCAGATGGCAGTTCCCTGGTGACATGTGTGCAGGTTAGTTCATCGACCTGGGGATCGTCATTTGTCTCGTGTGAGTTCCCACTGTACTTTGATTACTACCCTACCACGGCTCAAAGGAGTCGTGCAAACAGGTTTTAGTTGGGTACAGTCCCGAGCCACATGGAGGCAGTGAGCGTATCTTCAGGGGTTCGTCTCTCCCGGTATTGAGGGTGAGGTCGTGCTGTGTCTAGGAGAGCCATTACACAAAGTCCTTGGCCAAGGCAAGGAGATTTACTGGTAGGTATTCCAGTAGTATCTCGGGGTGTTCTGGGCTACACTCCGACACGACTTGTACCGCTTTTGGGGGTCTGACTTTTACCAACCCCCTAGGCCCGCCATGCGATACTCATAGACGAACGGACCGGACTGCACGGATATTGTCACTGACAGGCTCAGTAGGGTGTCAGGATGAGTTCGCTCATCGACGTCCCTTTTGGTCAATAGCTGGTGGCTCGTCATGTATGGCTAATACCTCTGACGGGCTAGTGGTTAAATCCACAGCCATAGTATTGACGAGTCTTTAGAGTCTACCACACTTACAGTTACTCAAGTTTCGGGCGAAACGTTGTAGAGGCCGTATGGAGATATGGCAGGGTCCGATCAGATACATGCGGTATTGCACGGATCAGGATCGGACGGTTTGTACTAGTAGCCGTATAGGTATATGGCAGGGTTCGATCAGATACGTGCGGTATTGCACGGATCAGGATCGAACGGATAATACTAGCCCGGCTTTGGTTTAAAGCCGGTCCTAGTTTAGTACAGTGTAGATTTTGTCTCTTTGCATTTGTATCCGGACGGAATACAGATGCGGGTGTGTATGCACAGTATCGGGGTTTTCCTGTAATTATTACGGACCAGTTTTCTGGAGTTGCCAGTTTGCATTCCGTTCCGGCCGGTTTTCCTTTGTTCTTCCCGGCCGGACTTTTCCGATGGAGGGGATAATTTGCAGTTTTGCAAATTACAATAGTGGAGGGGTTTTCTTGCAAAAGGGTTTGATATGATAAGAATCTTTGCTTTTCAACCATGCTTTTGCTTTAATGAGATTTGATTGAATGAGGATGAGATTTGAGAGGGTATGGGTTTAATAGTGAGAAGTATGGTTGATGTTGTGGTCACCACTTGCTTTTTCCTACACTCACTCTCCTTCTTGGTTTTTATCATGATTGATTTCCTTTTTCCCTCAACCATTCTCACATGAGGAATTTTTGGCCGGCCACACATTTAGAGGAGCGAAAAATGAGAGGTTCATTTGTGTGCTTCATTTGTTCATCTCATTTCCTTGCAAAAATTGATAGCATCATTTGCCTCCAAAGTTTCATTCTTCCCTCCATCTAAAGGCAACTCCAAGACCCCAAAAAGAGACTACGATTCTACACTACACTTCCTACAGCAAATCTTGGACGCGTCGATTCGCCAGCTTCGCGCCCGAGTTGCCTCGGTATTGAGGTGGGAGCCCGTAAAAGCTACAGGCGATGTGGTGCCCTTTCCGACGAGGAGGAGACGGACGGAGATCCCGCGAGGAGATCGGAGTGGAGATGAAGACCGGAGGACTCGGATCAGTCGGTATATCTCTAACCCATCTTCTAGTTAGCTTAGACTAGTTAATGGTTGCGATCCGGGTGTTTAGTGCGCGGTGGTGCCGGTTTGCTAAGTCCGCAAAAATTTAAGTTTTTCACCGCTTCCGCATTCCGGCGTCGGATTGACGGCCGGGGCGCCGCCGTGCACTTACACAGGTTAGTTCATCGACCTGGGATCGTCATTTGTCTTGTGTGAGTTCCCACTGTACTTTGATTACTACCCTACCACGGCTCAAAGGAGTCATGCAAACAGGTTTTAGTTGGGTACAGTCCCCGAGCCACAAGGAGGCAGTGAGCGTATCTTCAGGGTTCGTCTCTCCCGGTATTGGGGGTGAGGTCGTGCTGTGTCTAGGAGAGCCATTACACGAAGCCCTCGGCCGTGGCAAGAAGATTTACTGGTAGGTATTCCAGTAGTATCTCAGGGTGTTCTGGGCTACACTCCGACACGACTTGTACCGCTTTTGGGGGTCTGACTTTTACCAACCCCTAGGCCCGCCATGCGATGCTCATAGACGAACGGACCGGACTGTATGGATATTGTCACTGACAGGCTCAGTAGGGTTGTCAGGCTGAGTTCGCTCACAGACGTCCCTTTTGGTCAATACCTGGTAGCCCGTTATGTATTGGCTTATACCTCTAACGTGCTAGTGGTTAAATCCACAACCAAGGTGTTGACGAGTCTTTAGAGTCCCCCACATTCAGTTACTCAGCTTTCGGGCGAAAGGTTGTAGAGGCCGTATGGAGATATGGCAGGGTCCGATCAGATACGTGCGGTATTGCACGGATCAGGATCGGACAGTTTGTACTAGTGGCCGTATGGTTTTATGGCAGGGTTCGATCAGATACGTGCGGTATTGCACGGATCAGGATCGAACAGATATTACTAGCCGGCTTTGGTTTAAGCCGGATCCTAGTATAGTACAGTGTAGATTTTGTCTCATTGCATTTATATTTCGATCGGAATACAAATGCGGGTGTGTATGCACAGTATCGGGGTTTTCCTGTAATTTATTACGGGACCAGTTTTCTGGAGTTGCCAGTTTGCTTTCCGTTTCGGCCGATTTCCATTATTCCGTTCATTGGCCGAAGTTTGGTGGAGGAGGGCTTATTTGCATTGTTGCAAATAAGTGGTTGTGGAGGGGGTCTTTGCATTTTTGTTGCATCATGATTATAGCCCCATCCCTTGACCTTGACTTCTTGACTTCCTCATGATGGCTTGACCTTTAAAGTCATCATGGTTGTTGATGATGGCATGACTTTTGGAGTGATGATTGTTGCTTTGAGTGTTGGATTTTCCTTACTATCATTTCTTTTGCATGATAGCTTTCCTCTCTCTCTTTTTGGTATTAGATGAGGATGGCTCCCATTTGATTTACTCCCCCACTCTCTCATTCTCTCCACCACCATGTCATGGCCGGCCCAAGCATTGTGGGGCTGTCCCAAATTTTTGGTGGGGATGTTTTGCTCATTTCATGTTGCAAAAATCCCACAAGTTCTATCCAAAAAGCCCCAAGTTCAATTCCTCCACAAAAGGCAATTCCAATACCCCAAAGTGAGACTTCTTCTACTATACATTCTACAGCAAATCTTGGGCACGTCGACTAGCCAGCTTCGTGCCCGAGTTGCCTCGGCATTGAGGTGGGAGCCCGTAAAAGAAGTAGGCGATGTGGTGCACTTCCGGCGACGAGGAGGAGACGGGACATTCCGCAGGAGATCGGGACGATGATGAGAAGACCGGAGGACTTGGATCGTCGGTATATCTCTATTCCCTTTCTTGTAGATAGCTAGGACTAATTAATGGTTCGATCCGGGTATTAGTGCGCGGCGGTTTGCCAGTTCAAGAAAAATTTAAGTTTATCACCGCTTCCGCATTTGGCCGTCGGATTGACGGCCGGGGCGCCGCCATGCACTTACAGTGGTATCAGAGCCTCGCCATTAACTTAGTCTAGCTTGGTTTAATGTGTTTGCAATTCGGATCGATCAAAAAGTTCCAAAACCGTGTTTTTTCCAATCGACAGTTTTCTGTTGAAAATTTTTGGTCTCGAAAAATTTTTCAGGTTGTAAAACGTTGATGTACTAGAAATTGTAAGACTACTGTACAAATTCGAGGCACTGATCTTCTAACCAGAGCGCGGAACCGCGGCCAAAACCTACTTGTGGCCGCGGTTCCGCCGCAGTATGGAGGAATCAGTGGGTTGGGTTTTTACAGTGGGCTTCTGGGGTGAAAATAGGGTTTTTGGAATATTAATTTTGGGCCCAGAATTTCTGTGAGTGCTACAGTATTGCTTGGGGGCCCAGTTGTTAATTTTTGATCGATCAGATATTTTAAACACATTATTTCACAGTATTTACATTATATCTGCGACCGTGAATGTCACTCGATCGGTAAATCCGGTCTAACTGCTATAGCCCGGTTAGACGGATTTGCGAACGTGACTTTCACGTTGATGTTCTGTTTTTGCTGTGATGTTGCGGATCGGTCGTGGGGGATAGCCTGGATGCAATGCTAGTACAGTTGTGGTTGTATTATGTACATTTGATATTGCGGGGCGAGCGTCCGACATGTGGACTGCCGTCACTGCCTGTTTGTATTATTATTTTGGGGCACGACCAGGTTGCGGTCGATGTACCCGGTGTATGTATATTTTACTTTCTGTACTAGGATTGCCCCGCGGAGGGGTGCACGGATAGCCGGGTTCTAGAGGGCAACAAGCCCGCATCTCATGGCATTGAGACGGAGGGGGCTTCACTCTAGGATTGGCGGGCTATTCGCCGCACTCGTAGGGGGTACAGGTTGACCCAGGAGGGGTGCCCAAGTTACCGGATTCCGTGAAGTGCTGGGTGGTCCATTCACGGCGCTGAAGGGGGCTGCCTCGCTTCAGGTTTTGGCGGGTGACTTGCCGCGCCCGTAGGGGTCTAGGATTTCATTGCGCAGGCTATCCACACGACCAGGGGAACGTCGGGTTTCAGCGGCTCTGTGAAACCCGGGGATCCCAGATATCTGTATTGTTTCTGTGATGCTGTACATTTTCCGTGATGTTGCTTTTTATTCACGCCTTGAGCGAATATAATATATTGGTATATATATTAGTAGATGTTGTATATGTTTTGCATCCGCGCTAGTCCAGTCCCCGCTCTGTCGTTAGTTAGCTAACCTAACGGGTAATGACGGGACCCAGTGGAGAATGCGGATGGCATATACGCACATCGGTATATTTTCGTTCTTTTTGGTGTGATCAATTGATGGGACTGCGTTGATTCTGATCAATGCAAGTTAAAAACAAACCTAATCTGATGTTGTTGGAACACTTTTTAAAAAGCTGTTATTGCAAGGACGTTCACTTTTGTTTTGCATCGTGGTATTCAGTTGGAATATCCTGCTCCTCAGTCGACGAGGCAAGGGCCGAGATCCCTTCACCGGGAGTGACCCCTTGGACAAAAAGTTTGCGTCAGGGCAATGACTTCTCTATAGCCGATTACTTTTGCTTTGCACCGTGGTATTCAGTTGGAATATCCTGCACCTCATTCTACGGGGAAAGAGCCGAGATCCCTTCACCAGGAGTGACCTCTTTAGCAACGGTTTTCGTCACTATATTTTTAAAAGCTATCCGTTCCTTCAACGATATCAAGTTCTTTACGTTAAAGGTTTTCTCCAGAAACCATTCGTAGCCCTCCGTCGTTTCATATGAGTAGTCAATAGTATTCAAGCTGTGTTTGTTGGCCATAGTCAAGGCACAGTGTTTGGTAGCTGTTGGGTGTTCATATGCTGCATAGATAGATGCGTTGGTTTGGGACAGTCGTATAGCCTTGTTGGCCCTAGTCAAGGGCTTGTACGGATGGGTTCAAATCAACCTGGATAATGACGGGTAGAACTTGACATGTGACTTATGATTTGTTGGCCTTAGTCAAGGTCATAAGAGCATGGGGCAGAAATCACATCGGGAGTTTCAAAAGAACTGAAACTTGCCAGATATGCGCATACCATCTGGAGTATGATGATGTGAGCGGATTCCGTCACGTTATCATGCGATGATAGTTGGATCCCGATTCCCACTGATGAGTTAGTTTACTCCTCGGGTAACCCCGACTAATTCTTCTTTCAGATTTGGAGGAGAATTTGAGGTACAGTGGGAGGATTCCAGATTAGATAAATTGGTAACCATTCTGATCTAGGTTAGAGTGCACGCTGAGTGTTTCTTTTCTCTCTCTCTTTGGCAGCGACCATTGACCCGACCCTAAGACTTTGACTCAGAGACCAAGTTGACCGAACCTTCTTAACACTGGCTTTTGGATTGTCAGAGTTGCAAACCTCATTGCCACTCCTACTTTTACCCTTTTCTCCAGGACACCCCGTATTACTACGAACGTCCACTTCCATTGGACAAAACCATCGTATGGTTAGATACGAACTCGAAGGAATTTATTCGAGGATGGTTTCAGGTTCTGGAGAAAACGGATAGGATTATTCAGTTGTCTTTTCCTTTTACCTTCTCTCAAGTTGTGAGTACTCCTTGGTTTAGGGGATAGTACACCTATTACGCAAATTGGATAGTCTTCTTCCAAACCTTAGGCTGGTGCCGACCGGTGGGGAATGAAGAAAACCAATTAGCATAACGATGGTGTGCAGAAGGTATTAAGTTAAGACAAAGCAAGGGATTAGTAAGAGGGCAAAGTAAATTGCAACAGATATTCACGACCAAACCAAGTATTCCTTCGCCAATCCTAAATCACCTTTGCATTTCTCCAGGACACTCCGTATCACTACGAAGATCCACAGTTTATTGGATACTCCATCGTATGGTTATATACGAACTCGAAAGGAATTTGTTCCAGTTCGGGGATGGATTCTGGTCCAGGAGAAATAGGAATAAGGTTTATTCGGTTGTCTTTTATCTTCACCCTCTCTCATTGCGAGTGTTCCTAGGATTGGGACAGTACACCCATTATGCTTATTGGATAGTCTTCTTCCAAACCATAGGCTGGTGCCGAACGGTAGGGAAGGAAGAAAACCATTTGGCCTAAACGGGTGTACAGAAGGTAAAGACTAAAGACATAAGAAGGGATTTGGAGAGGTGGCAAAGGATTATACGATTACAGTCGTGAATCTGGAAGAGGCATTACTAGGAATACCGGGATACCCCATCGAAACATTTCAATGTTTCAGTCTCACTGTGTACTGTTAAAAGAAAACTGATTTCCCGATTAGACACTTGCTCCAGGGTATGTATTTACCAGGTATGATTCTCTCATCTGTATGGTTTTACAGATGATGAGTGGGAGCAGGTTATTGGGAATTGGGTGATCATCCTCATTATATCGGGATTCGTTGTAATCGGTGATGTTTGAGGAAATCACCTGGGCTGTTTGCCGGTCGGCAAATATTTGGTTTTGAATATCCGCTGTTATGCACCAATTTCAAATTGATATATCTGTACGTCTATTTTCATAGAGTGAGATATACCTTTCTGAAATTATGTCTACGACATTTACCTATATCAGTGGATGGTTAGGTAAGGAGTATTAAACAGCGGTGTAATTCTTCTTAACCATAAGTACAGTTTTCAACCTACGACACACAGTGAATGAGTTATCAGACTCAAGGGACTTATACAGAGTATTGTATGTTGTCCAGGGTCCATCAGGACAGAGGGGTTGGTCCTCGTACTATATTCGGTTTACTTATGACTTCTCTAGTTTTTAGACAGGTGTTTCGTGGAAACACAGGGTCCGAATTTTGAGAAGTTATAGGTATTTGAATAGAGTAGAGAACCAGGTATAGCAAGTATCGGGATTCTTCAAAGTGATCGAAGATGTAGATACTTGTGTATGGTATTCAGTTGATAGTAATGATAAAGAGAAATTGCTTCTCTTTCAGATTACTCATAATTGGAAGCATTCCTAAGTTGAGTAACGCTGATCGGCCTCCTTCCATTAAGTTGACATGCACTGGAGACAGCTGCATGATTTGAATCTGGTTCAATTAAATCAGTGCCTCTGTTTCTATATTGGATATAGAACAGTTCATATCTTAACGTTGTTAAGGTACGGGGAGTTGTCCGGTTTATGATTAAAACCAGACACTGGACAACTCAAGGCACGTTTCTGTAATGGCTGTTTGTGGGTTGACCCAGGCTATGACGAGGGTTGACTTTCTACCATCTGGATGAACAATAGCAATATTGTTCTAGACTCGCCACAGTTTTATTAAAAATGGATTTTTTCAGAAAACAGTAGTGGGAGTATGGTAGAACTGGAGGTGATTCCAGAACCACGAACGATTACTGAAGATTTGACAAGGAACCTAAAGATTCAATCTGGATTGACATTCCATTGGCCACTCCGCAGATACGGCGGGTAACTTCAGGCACCCGAGAGGTACTACGGTAGCCTCAAGGACGGTGAGAAGGAAGTTCTTGTTTACCCACAATTACCATTGCTGTTGTTCCAGGCTGCGAGACCCGGCGGGAGGATGAGTATAGCGTCGTTCTGAACTCGCTTTAGAAGTGTACGTGTATATGACTCTGCCAGAGGGTTGTCGTAGTCAGTGGGAGCAACGGAAGCATTGGTGGACAGGTAGCTTATGTCTATTTATAGACTAAAACAGATGTAGCGGAGATAGATCATCTATTTCTGACGTGACAGTCATAGGTTTGACTTCATCAGAATAGGGGATGGATCTGTTGAGAAGGTAGTAGGGTGTGATATCCTGGTATTTGGATGACATACACAGAGTAGGAAAAGAAACTCCTATACTACAATCGGTTGTACTTTGGTCGTCACACAGTGGTTTCCCCACAAAGGAAATGGATTTTATATCAGACATACTGGTTACTAGATCTATGGTTTTAGATCTAGATTTGGGTGGTTTCCCAATCAGGGTACTTGACAGCATTCTAAGAGTATTTAGGATGGACGACTCCTGGCACGGTAGTATACCTGCAGGTAATGGAGTCACCCTCTCCAAAGGTGTCTTACAGACTAAAGGGGAAAGGGACGTGCATGATTGGCAGATCACTTGCTCAGGCAATTGAGTCAATCGTGAGATGTCAAGTACCACACCAGATGTTGTTCTTGCACTAGATGCAATAAGTTGACATTAATCCAATCCTGGAGAAACAGTCGGAAGCAGTTTTAGAACATAAGTGGATGTTCTAGGGATATGATAACGACAGCCTTATTCGGGAGACAGTTATCATTCCAGGCTTTCAAGGTGACATGGACGACAAGGAGGTTGTCAGAGTTATAGTTTTTCCTTCTGACGAGGGGTAGTATTTTGGACAGGTGGTCCAAGGCAATACTGAGGGAGGCATGGCGCAGGATACTGAATAAGTTCAGTTGACGATACAGTCTAAGAAGTTTGGATTTGGAGTTCATTTATGAGCTATGTCCCATCAGACATCCAGACACATTCTAAGACAGGTATTGCTCATTTCGGGAGATGGGTTTTCTCCGCGAACTTGAGATATAGAGAGACATAGAAAGAAACAACAAAGCGGATCCACTCACTAAGGCTATTCCTCGAACGCAATAGTTTCGCAAACGAGCTTTGTGAGACTGACTAGTAGAGGAGTTGGGTGTTCGGTATCACACGGGCTGTGAGTATGCGACATCGCAATAATTAGCCTTGAGTGCAAGTGGGAGATTGTTGGAGATAGTGCCCTCAGAGTCAATTATTAGGTCACAGGTACGTGATTGCAATGATTGATGGAGGACCTATCCCGGTAGGACAGTCTTACTCGAGATGATAGTATGCTATCTGGTTTACCTTTATCATCGTGTACTGCTTTAAGTGACCTGATAAGTCGCTATTACACGTTGGTAGAGCCCCTGGGATTCTTGTTTGACCACCAGCAGTATGAGGGCGATCATATAAGTGGGAGCTGGGGTCTATAAGCATATCCTTAAATGGTCCCTAGTCGTGTGAGTTTCGAGACAGGGCATCGATACTCCAGAGTAGACTAGTGTATACAGTCGAGACCCCGACGAGGGGCGGTGGCCGGTCTCACAAGCCACTGGTGTCAGTTGGATCACCTAAGATGTATACAGGTGCTCATTGGGTTATGAGTACACCGGACAGGACTCGCCGGGAACATGCCAGTTGGTCATATACCAGACGTCAGATGGCAGTTCCCTGGTGACATGTGTACAGGTTAGTTCATCGACCTGGGGATCGTCATTTGTCTTGTGTGAGTTCCCACTGTACTTTGATTACTACCCTACCACGGCTCAAAGGAGTCGTGCAAACAGGTTTTAGTTGGGTACAGTCCCGAGCCACATGGAGGCAGTGAGCATATCTTCAGGGGTTCGTCTCTCCCGGTATTGGGGGTGAGGTCGTGCTGTGTCTAGGAGAGCCATTACACGAAGCCCTCGGCCGAGGCAAGGAGATTTACTGGTAGGTATTCCAGTAGTATCTCAGGGTGTTCTGGGCTACACTCCGACACGACTTGTACCGCTTTTGGGGGTCTGACTTTTACCAACCCCCTAGGCCCGCCATGCGATGCTCATAGACGAACGGACCGGACTGTACGGATATTGTCACTGACAGGCTCAGTAGGGTTGTCAGGCTGAGTTCGCTCACAGACGTCCCTTTTGGTCAATACCTGGTAGCCCGTTATGTATTGGCTTATACCTCTAACGTGCTAGTGGTTAAATCCACAACCAAGGTGTTGACGAGTCTTTAGAGTCCCCCACATTCAGTTACTCAGCTTTCGGGCGAAAGGTTGTAGAGGCCGTATGGAGATATGGCAGGGTCCGATCAGATACGTGCGGTATTGCACGGATCAGGATCGGACAGTTTGTACTAGTGGCCGTATGGTTTTATGGCAGGGTTCGATCAGATACGTGCGGTATTGCACGGATCAGGATCGAACAGATATTACTAGCCGGCTTTGGTTTAAGCCGGATCCTAGTATAGTACAGTGTAGATTTTGTCTCATTGCATTTGTATTTCGGTCGGAATACAAATGCGGGTGTGTATGCACAGTATCGGGGTTTTCCTGTAATTTATTACGAGACCAGTTTTCTGGAGTTGCCAGTTTGCTTTCCGTTTCGGCCGATTTCCATTGTTCCGTTCATTGGCCGAAGTTTGGTGGAGGAGGGCTTATTTGTATTGTTGCAAATAAGTGGTTGTGGAGGGGGTCTTTGCATTTTTGTTGCATCATGATTATAGCCCCATCCCTTGACCTTGACTTCTTGACTTCCTCATGATGGCTTGACCTTTAAAGTCATCATGGTTGTTGATGATGGCATGACTTTTGGAGTGATGATTGTTGCTTTGAGTGTTGGATTTTCCTTACTATCATTTCTTTTGCATGATAGCTTTCCTCTCTCTCTTTTTGGTATTAGATGAGGATGGCTCCCATTTGATTTACTCCCCCACTCTTTCATTCTCTCCACCACCATGTCATGGCCGGCCCAAGCATTGTGGGGCTGTCCCAAATTTTTGGTGGGGATGTTTTGCTCATTTCATGTTGCAAAAATCCCACAAGTTCTATCCAAAAAGCCCCAAGTTCAATTCCTCCACAAAAGGCAATTCCAATACCCCAAAGTGAGACTTCTTCTACTATATATTCTACAGCAAATCTTGGACACGTCGACTAGCCAGCTTCATGCCCGAGTTGCCTCGGCATTGAGGTGGGAGCCCGTAAAAGAAGTAGGCGATGTGGTGCACTTCCGGCGACGAGGAGGAGACGGGACATTCCGCAGGAGATCGGGACGATGATGAGAAGACCGGAGGACTTGGATCGTCGGTATATCTCTATTCCCTTTCTTATAGATAGCTAGGACTAATTAATGGTTCGATCCGGGTATTAGTGCGCGGCGGTTTGCCAGTTCAAGAAAAATTTAAGTTTATCACCGCTTCCGCATTTTGCCGTCGGATTGACGGCCGGGGCGCCGCCATGCACTTACATTTTCTACTCGCGAGTTGGCAACACACCCCCGTTGTGCCACAGTTCTTGCAGGTTGACCGCATGGATCAGTAGCGGCATCGCTGGCACACAGTTGCATTCGGGTGATTTGCTTTGGTAGGTGGTACATGTTTGATCGTACCCCTCTTGTATTATTATTCATATTGTATCTAGTCAACTCCATCAATCAGAAACTAGTATTTGTATATGTAGTAAGACTTAGAAAGACTTGTAGTTGCGAGACTTAGAGCGAGGGTTTATGTTCGCTTGGTGGGTTTGATGTCTTGCTTTACATTATCTTTTTGGTGTTGATCTTCACCGTTGGGCGTCGTATACTTATTTTATGACTTGCGTGGTTGTGAATCCGCCGTTTAGCGAAGAGCTAGCTGCCGCTTGGGGATGCCTTTTATATTATCATGAGTATGTGGTTTTGGATCAAAATGTACAAAGGAGGTGCTGCCCAAATTTTTAAAAGACGAAACATGTTTTTCAGCTAGTAAATTCACTTGCATTTTTCATGTCCCACTATTTATGCATTTAAGAAAATGATTTGATTTTTACCATACCTTTATTTCAAAACTTCACCTCTTGTATTTTCTTAAAAAGGTTTAGATTTCTGGGTTTCGGCTTACTTGAATTACGTTACGCCTTTAGACGTTGCGTGATTTAAGTGCCGGTCACGAACTAAATTTTCGGGTCGTGACAATATCTCATATCATAACTCCCAAACGGTATCCTCCGGATATCCGTCGGGTTCTATACTATCACCGGTAGGTAGTGCTCCCTCTGCCAGGCTCATTGTCTACACCACAAAAACCATTTCTTGCCCCGAGATACCATACCGGGTCCACCATGTACCCGCAGACGGTGCCTACCGTTCCTCGAATCGGGTTTCTAACACAAGTCTCAGAACCGAGAAAACTCATGGTGGACATACCGAAATATCATAACAAGAGAAACCGGGTTTTCAAAACAATGCATACTCTCTGGAAATATCCCCACGGTTCTCAAATCCATAAATCACATGAAATCCGTATCTCAATGCGTAAATCCATGAAAACATGATGAATGCAACATAGAACAGTAATATGCACATATCAAGAGAAAACCGCTCTTTTAAATGAATCCAGTTTTTAAATGTATCATGTGGTTCCCAAATTCTCCAACGTCAATGCAACATCATATAAAGGTGTATAAGTAGCTATAACAATGTATGTGTATATACATGTAAGTATGTATGCATGATGCATTTCATATGCGCAATAGAACAAGAATCAACGTATTAATGTCAATAACAATACAATACCGCATATGTGTATAGGTTGTGTGTGTCATGGCAATTACCAACGGTGTGTGTGTAGCATGCAATTTAGTGCTCGTGCAACATGAACCGTCAGTAATGGTGCAGTGTCCAATGGGTACTAAGTAAAGGCACAACAAGTAATGGTATGCAATGATGCTCATGCACAATCAACTCATATGCATATAACATGTGATTATAATATCATATCTACCCCTAACGCTTAACGCCGTACGGACGATTTTCCCGTAGAAGTTAAACCTACTCACCGGGACGCCTCGGCTAATCTGATCTGATTTCGGCTCTGCCATTTCCGCGCCACATACGACGCCTCTGCACCCGATCCTAGAAACGTACACAAGGAAATAAAAGACAAGATATATAAATAGTCGCGGACACAAACACTACAAGTCAACCACGCGCACTAACTAAACGCGCACGCACTTGGTGCACAAAACATGCTCGCGACAACGCCACAAACCACAACTAGGGTCGCTATACGTGGCAACTACCAAACCAAAAACCCGATCGCACTAATCACGCATTCACAACACACTAAAAATTATAAGAAATAGGTTGTAACTCATGAAAACCTCAAATTTAATCAAATCGATTTATTCCAAAAACCTAGTAAGTATCTTTTAACCAAATTAGTTCAAATCTAAATGTTTTAACAAATCTAGTGGCCACAATATTCATTTAATAACTTAATTAAGCTACACAAACCCTAACTAGGATTTAATTCCACCTAATTACTCACTAATAAAAAACTTATTTTGCTAAATTATATAATTAAGACAATTTAAAAATAACAATTTGCCAATTAGCAACTAGCTTAGATTTTGCATGCCTAAAAATGTTAAACTACACATTGCAACCCTTTTCAAATGATAAAAACCCTAACTTAAACTCAATTCCCTTTTCTTTAAAATTCTAACTTCAATTAAACCATATTTAAACACCTAAATAAATTAGATTACAATAAATATTAACAAGGTAGCAATTAGAGTAAGATTATACCTCACAAATTTTGAAGATCTAACATGCAACTTAGCCTCCCCAAAATGCTACTAGCCTCAAGATCCAAGCTTAGATTTGGCCAAAGAATAATGGGTAAAGGTTAAATTAGGAGTTTGTGAGGTTTTGTTTTGATTTTTGATGAATTTTGGAGAATTTTTCTTGAAGAGAATGAGGTGGGGAAATATGGGGGCTGCTGAAATGGGGGCTGCTGGAATTGGGGGGCTCGACCAAGTCAAGGGATGAGAGGAGAGGTGAGGTGTTGAATGAGTGGTGAAGTCAAGAAAGCCCATACTTCATTTAACTTTAAACCATCTTATCCTTTCGTTTTATTTTATTTTAGATGAGGTGAAGTGAGTTGAATGGAGAGGGGGGCTGTGCTTGCTCGGCCAGGATGGAGTGTGGGTGTGTGTAGGTGAAATACCAAGTAACATGCAACCATACCCCAAGTCAACAAGCCCAAACTTCATTTCTATTTAATTTATTTTCACAATTTAAGCCTTTTTCTTTTATATTTTCTAAAACCATCTTGACAACTTCTTTTCATTTCAAAAATAACATGTTACATTTTGGTTTAATGTATCATGATGCACAAAACTTGTATTAACCCATTCTAATTTGTAAATATCACTAATTAAATGTATTAGTGAAAGCTTATAATAATATTTAAAATAATTAATTACGAAAAATATTTTAGTAAACTAGCAATTTTATAAGTGACTAAAAAATACCAATACTAGCCATTACATATCTAAAATAGGTATAATTAAGTTTATGTTGAAAAATAATTATATCTTGGTTTTACGGAAATCACCAGTTATTTTACCGATTATCGGAAATTTCAACTAAACGATTTTCCAGAACGTTACAATCTTCCCCGCTTAAAGAATTTCGGTCCCCGAATTTAAAATTTAACTACGCGTACCATCGATAAGATGGGAATATTTCTTCTGCATCTCGTCATCGGTTTCCCACGTGACTCTTTTTCGCCGTTCGGGCCACGTCAAAGAACCTACACGGAATGTATGACCCCGGACTTCAGTTTCTTCACCTGCCGATCTAAAATGGCTATTGGCTGCTCGGTGAAGCTGTAACGTTTTAGAAATCTTTTTGACGAATTTTCCGATATTAGGTCAAATAAATTGTGTTTTTCGTAAAAATCTAGAAGTGTTCATTTTTCAGTATAGACTTAACTGCACCTAATTTAACTAGGAAATTGCTAGTGGCGGTATTTAGTTAGTCTCTTGTAAATTTTAGTTCACTTAAATAATTTTTCCTTAATTAAAATATTATTATAAGCTTTTAATTATGCACTTAATTAGTGGTAATTACAAATTTGATTGGGTTAATTATGCTAATTTGAATTCATGCCAACTTAATCACAAGATTAAGTATCTTTGACTTCTTGCAAAATATCTTGGAAAATATTTAGATATTTCGAAGGTTTAAAGAATATTTTAATTAAAATATTAAGAGGTGGCATAAAGTAATTGAGCTTTTATGTGTTTTAACCTAGAATTTTTCCACACACTTCCACACATTCCTTTTTCTTCCATGAAGAGGCCGAACCCCCCCTTGCTGCCCCATTTCTTTTCTCACTCCATTTCCACTTCTTAAAGCTTCAAAAATTCATCAAAAATCATCAAATAATCCCACAAACTCAAATACAAATCCATACCCATTATTCTTTTGCCTAAGTCTAGCTTGGATCTTCATAAAAGTTAGTATTTTGGAAACTATTTTGGAAATCTTTTTGCAAGTTTAGAATCAAGTTTTGAGGTATAAAATCCTAACCCTAAGCTTAGTTGTTGTTTTAATACTTTAAGTTAGCTTATTAGATGTTTAAATAAAGCTTTGATTAGCATGTTTTAGAATTTCTAGAAAAGGTTTTGAAGATCAAGTTAGGGGTTTGATTGTTTGTAATGGTTAAGTGAGTTGTTTAGACAAGGAAAACTTGATCTAATTATGAGATTGTGAATTTGTTATTTTCCTAATTGTCTATTTAAGCTCAAGTGCAAACTAACTTTTACTAAATCTTATATGGGCGAGATTAAAATTGTAGTAAAGGTTTGTGTGGCTTAATCAAGCTATTATGTGATGATTGTGGTCACTAAAATTGTTTAAACTACTAGGTTTGAGCTAAAATGTTTAAAAGGGTGCTTACTAGGTTTTCGGTAAAATTTGGCGTGGGTTTCTATTGACGTTGCGATATTATATATATTATCTTCCATGATATGTATTGTGTTGTAAATGCGTGATCGGTACAATCAGGGTCTAGGCTTGGTGGTTGTGTCGTTTTGCATTCCTAGCTGAGTTTGTGCCGATATCGTACGCGTTTTGTGCACTAAGTGCACAGTATGTATATCTTGTGGACGTTATCCTTGCGTTTCGTTGTCTTTGTGTCGGCACAGGATATTTAGTCTTATGTGTTGTGTTTGTGAAATTTTAGGATCGCGAGCAGGGACTTCGGACGCTGCGAAGAAAGGGAAGCAGGTGTTCGGATTTACTTAGCTCGAGGTCATCGGTGAGTAGATTTAACATCTACAGGGGAATCGCCGTATGTCGTTATGCGTCTGGGCTAGATTCAAGGACATGATTATTAGTTATAAGTATATGGACATTGATTGTGCATGTGTACCATTGTTGCATACCTCATTTTCCTTTTGCATATGGACATAGTATTAATGAGACACAACACTGTTACTGACGGTTCATGTTGCACGAGCACAAATTGTATGCTACACACACCGTCGGTAATTGCCATGACACGCACAACATATATACATATGTGATATTTTATCGGTTATTGCCATTGAGACATTGATTCTTATTCCATTGCGCATATGAAATTTAGTATACATGCTATACTACATACTTACACATATACCTGGCTATACCTACATGCTTACACATATACCTTGCTACAGCTATATGTACATCATGCAAACATACTTACATGTACACCCACATACTTTGCTACAGCTACGTGTATATCATGCAAACATACTTACATATACACCCACATACTTTGCTATAGCTACATATACCCCTAAGTGGTATTGTATTGTCATTTGACATTGAGACATTGATTATTGTGCTATGCGCTTATGAAATGCATCATACATACCTGCTTACATGTAGATACACATATCTTGCTATAGTTACATGTACACCTCATATGATGCTGCACTTGATTTCGGAGGAATTGGGAACCGCATGATATATTTTAAACCTGGATTCATTTAAAAGAGCGGTTTTCCTTTAGTATGCTCATATTGCTGTTTTGTGTTGCATACATCAGTTTTCATGGATTTACGCATTGAGATATGGATTTCATGTGATTTATGGATTTGAGAACCGTGGAGGTATTTCAAGAAATTTATGTATTGTTTGAAAACCCGGTTTCTCTTGATATGATATTTCAGTGCGTCCACCATGAGTTTTCTCGGTTCTGAGACTTATGTTAGATACCCAATTCGAGGAGCGGATAGGCACCGTCTGCGGGTATATGGTGGACCCGGTATGGTTCCCAGGGGCAAGAGGTGATTTTCGTGGTGTAGACGATGAGACTGGCAGGCGGAGTAGTACCTACCGGTGATTGTATAGAACTCGGCGGATGTCCGATGGACACCGTTTTGGAGTTATGCGATGAGATGGATATGAGGACCGATCTGAGGATGCGGCGCCTAAGATATGAGGATTTACGTGTCGATGCTGGACATGGGTTTCTTGATGTTTCGAGTGTCGATGTTGGACACTCAGGTTCCATGATTTTGATGTCTCGTTGAGGGACACACACACACACACATATATATACACAGGCATATGTTTTCATAAGTTTTCGAGTGTCGATGTTGGACACTCAGGTTCCATGAGATTTACAGATTGAGGGCCAATCAGGGTGGTGCCTGAGGTATTGGGATTTGGAGTGTCGTTGATAGACACCAGGATTTTCCACGATGATGATTCATTGATGATGTTATGTTTTATCACATACTCAGCATTTATTGATATGCATTGCTTCATGTATTTGTAGTACCTGATAGAGTACCTTTCATGACTGTTGCATATACATATTGCCATATTTTACTATCATTCTGCATGTGATAGATCATTGCAGTATGTGCGTACCTGCGATTACCTGCTTGATGTTATTTACTATTCACGAGTTGGCAACTCACCCCCGTTGTGCCACAGTGTTTTTGCAGGTTAGACCCTCAGAGTAGTCGCGGCAGGGCTTCATCATATTGTATCTTTTCCGGCGGATACCGCTACGGTTGGCTTGAGCCTTTACTATAGGTGGGTTCGCGGTTATCCGTTTATGTACATTGTATATCTTTTTGTTGGATATAGTAGTCTCCATCTACCACCTTCATGTATTTGTCTTAGAGACGAGTTGTTGTAGGGTTCCTATCGACGGCAGCAAGGTTTTGGGAGGTATCGTCCATGCCGTTTTTAAAATTTTGCCGTTAAAGGGAAATCTAAACTAGAATTGTTAGCTTGAATACAATACGGAAACACATAGTAAACCTTTTACCATCTAAGTGAAATAGAAATACAACCTTTATAGATCGGTCATTCACTTCAATAGCTCCTTGTTGTAGTCCCTTCGCTGTGATTGTGGTTCTCCCGGACTCTAGCATGGCTTTACGAGGCGAAAGGAGCGACCTAGCTTGAAGTCTTCGAGGCCGAAGATGATCTATGTCGAGGGGATGCCAACTCAAGCTACTACTTCACTAACTTAAGAATTAGTGAAGCAAACACCCTATACTGAAGTGCTAATCTAGTAGAGGATGGAGAAATAGGAAGTGGGTTCACTTTAGAATTTCTTTTCTCACAATATTTCTCACTTTAGATCAAACCCTAGAAAGCTTTTGGCTTTGAGGAAGAAGATGAACAAATAGATGAGAATGAAAAATGATCAAGTGAGAGAGCTAACCATGGGTGAGTGGGTATCATATACTAACTCATGTAGAGACATAACCATGGCTAATTATAGTGGTTAGGTTAATAAATATCCTAAGTAAAACAAAATGGGTGGACATTGTCAAAGCACTCATAAGCTTCTACAAGCTTCATGCTTTAAACAATTATCCACTAATTTTGTATTTACTTTGAATATTAAAACCCCACCACTTTAATTAGTATGGTGTATGTCTCATACACCCATGTATGTTGTATCAATAACCATGATACAAAAACACAATTTAATATATATCACATATATATTAAAGTTGTGCACATGTAAGAAAAACAAATGCTTAAGTGAACCAATGTTAGTTAATGTAAATTAGTATATCACATATACAATTATACACTAAATTATCAAATCAATACTTGACTTAATAATCCGGCTATATCTCATATAACCAACTAACATCCAATGTATCGTCTTATCGAATCAACCCTTGATTCGATGACCCGGCTATATCACATATAACCGACTGATACAAAAAGTCACGAGAATAGAATACGGTATCACATACATGCATTATTCTCGGTTCCGCACATATCACATATGTGCTCCTATTTCGTTTTGCCTGAGCCAGTAAAACCTCTAAGTAGGACTCTAAAGACTCGTCAATACACCGGCAGTAGGTGATGATCACATCAAGCACCCACAAGCCGTCAGCGGTACTAGCTGGACGTAACAGCTACCCGGGTATTGAGCGATCAGAAGATCAGCAAGCAAGCTCGCTCCAACTCCTGCAAAAGCCTGACGGTAACACTTGCCGTACAGTCCGGTCTCCTCGTCTGATATGTCGCATATCAAGTCTAGGGGTGGTAAACGTCAGACCCTAATAATCGATAAGTCATGCCGATATGAGGCTCATAACGGGTCGAGAAACTACTGATAACACTTACCAGTAAATCTCTAAAACAGCCCTGGCCAGGGACTTCCCTGTTATGGCCAATCGAGCACTGCGCAACATCAACCCCCAATACCGGGAGAGACGAAACCTCTCCTATCGCTCATTACCTCCATGTGACTCGGGACTGTACCCAAAAACCACCGTTTTGCATGCCCTCTTGGATGTGGTAAGGTGGAAATTAAAGCACGGTGGGAATCACACAAGACTCTATGACGATCTCGGGTCTACAGACTAACCTGTACAAGTGTCACCAGAGAACTGCCATCTGACGTGAGGTATAATACCATCTGGGAGTTCTCGGAGAGTCCGTCCAGTGTACCCAGTCTCCACTGAGCACCCGTATACCATCTCTAATATCAAACACCAATGGATATAGGATCATCCATCGCCCATTAGTCTACTCTGATATATCGATGCCCTGTCTCGATACACCCACGACTAGGAACATTAAAGGATGAACTTATAGACTACCATGGCCCCACTAGTATGATCTGCATCATAGTCCTGGCAGTCAAGTACACATCCTAAGGGCTTTACCAACATGTAACCATAAAACAGTATCAAGAGACAAGTATACATGTTAAGATAAAGAGCAACCAGATAGCATACTATAATATCGAGCAAGAAAGTCCTCTCTATATATGTCCAAGCATCCAATATAATATACATCATATGTACAATACTGGCCTCTAGGGCATACATACAACTAATAGTTGTGAGGATCGATGTTGTATTATTTTTGTGACTTTGGGTGCCATGCTCGTCGGTGCCGGCCTTTACTATGTAGTTTTATCTCCTTATGCTGTTTTCAGTTATATTTCTTCGCTACGGCGTCGTATATATGCTTGTCGTGGTTGTTTCTGCCTTTGGGCGAGATTTGCTCCCGTTTGGGGATGCTTTATTTATATTCTATGCTGTACCCGTTTTTGGGGCTAGTTTTTACAAAGGAGGTGCTGCCGAAATTTTTAAGAAAGTAAACTTAAGTTAAAGATTTTACTTGAGATTCCCAAAAGTTTTTAACAATGTTCTTATCACTTACTACTTTTGATGGTTTAGATTTCTGGATTTTCGGCTTACTTGAATTGCGTTACGCCTGTAGACATTACGTGGTTTAAGTGCCGTCACGTGCCAAATTTCGGGTCGTGACAAAGTTGGTATCAGAGCGCTAGGTTTTACCTTTCGGAGTGTAGGTTGACCTTGATATGATGGAGTAGGTAGCTTAAGCAGAGTGACGTAGCGTGTGTATGTCCGCGGCATATTTACGACACGGTTCTCCGCCTAAGTGACCTTAGGACTTATTGCTTGAAATTCCTTCCATGATTACATATATCCTTGTGATTCGATTTCCGTGTTCTTATCGGATCCTATTTCCATTTCTAGTCTTTATGCCGCCGAAGACTACGAGGGCACAGAGAGAGGCAGCGAGAGCCAAGGTCAGAGTTGGCTCGTCTCAGACGAGGACTGACCAGGACGGTATGCTCGTTGTACAGGAGAAGATTGATCCGCCTTCGATAGATCGTATCGCTAGGCTAGAGACAGAGATGCAGGATTTGAGCCAGATGATGGGATCATTGGATGAGGCCAGTCCAGCGCAGCGACAGGAGGTTACCACTCCTGTTACCCAGTTATTCCTTGCTATCAGCACACGGCATTATGTCACGTATACAGCAACAGTGGACGCAGCCCTACTAGAAGAGGAGCGTCTTTCCGAGACTTTGGGAGTTCCAGGACCAAGGAGGGCTCGTACATATGTATCAGCCTAGAAATAGATGTTTAGACGCTGCCACAGATTTCGTTCAGGTCACGGGAGCAGCAGAGGCTTGGGACGAGGTCAGTTGTTTAGCTCTTATCCCCAGGAGGGTCAGCAGTCATCGTCTGGATGTTTCCGGTGCGGGAGTTTCCATCACCTCATCAGGAATTGTACCTTTGTACGCCAGAGAAAGGCAGCAGTACCATATGTTACCCTACCACCTTCACCTTAGGGAGAGTCGCCTTTTGCGCCTGTTGTTGATCCGCGTCAGACTTATGTTCAGAGAGGTCATGGTCGCGGAGGGTTTGTTCAGAGAGAACAGGATGGCAGAGAAGGAGGACGGCCAGTTGCAGGTAGAGGGCAGGCACAAGCGTTTGATTTTACTCATCGGGACGCGCGGGCATCCAATGTAGTGGTTTCAGGTATTCTTTCTCGTATGTTCTTTTGATGCCCATGTTTGTTTAATCCGGGATCTATGCACTCGTTTGTTCTACACACTTCTTGCCGAGGTTGGGCCGAGAGTTGTGTATACTAGATCAGCCGTTTGTTATGATTACTCCTGTTAGAGATTCTTTTGTTGCGCAACACGTGTTTTGGTCGAGTGCCAATCGGATAGGAGATAGAGATTCGTCCGTCGATTTGATCCTTCTAGATATGTTGGACTTTGACGTTCTCCTGGGCACAGACTGGTTAGCTACGTGCTATGCATCTGTGGACTTCCGCGAGAAGACAGTCAAGTTTTGTTTTCCCAGCGAGTCAGTTCTTGTTGTGCAGGGGGACCGTGGTGCCTCCCCTCACAGCTTGATTCAGCCTTTTTCGCTAGTCGGCTTTTGAGGAGAGGATGTCGAGGATTCTTAGCTTCCATTCATGATACCGGAGCCACAGTAGATTCGTTGGACCGGGTTCCTATCGTGCAAGAGTTTCCCGACGTTGTTCCAGATGAGTCGGCGGAGCTTAAGGAGCTTTAGGATCAGCTACAAGAGTTGCTTGTTAGGGGACTTGTACATCCAAGTGTTTCGCTTTGAAGAGCTCCTATTCTGTTCGTCAAGAGAAGGACGGCAGTTTGAGGTTGTGTATTGATTGATCATCAAATTGAACTGAGTTACGGTGCGGAATAAGTATCATTTACCTTGCATTGATGATTTCTTTGATCAGCTCCAGGGTGCGAGACATTTTTCTAAGTTTGATTTGAGATCAGGTCATCATCAGTTGCGGGTTCAGAATGATGACATTACTACGACTGCTTTTCGTACGCGCTATGAGCATTATGAGTTTTGGTGGTGTCGTTTGGACTCACCAATGCCCCAGCAGCATTCATAGATTTGATGAACCAGATTTTTCATGCCGTTTCTCGACCAGTTTATTATTGTGTTATTGATTACATTCTGGTATATTCTAGGACTCGAGAGGAACATGAGCAGCACTTGAGGATTTCTTTGCAGACATTGAGAGAGCACCAGCTGTTTGCTAAATTCTTGAAGTGTTCCTTCTGGCTTGATAGTGTTGACTTCCTAGGTCATGTGGTTATAGGAGATGGTATTCGTATAGACCCAAGGGAGATCGAGGCCGTACAGCTTTGGCCCAGACCTGTATCAGTGACAGGGGTCCGCAGCTTTTTGGGCTTAGCCGGTTTTTACCGTCGTTTCGTGCAAGATTTCTTGAGTATCGTTGCACTGCTGACTGTACTGACCAGGAAGGGGGGTCCTTTTCTTAGACTGAGGCATGCAAGTTGAGTTTTCAGCAGTTGAAGATTCGGTTGACGACTGCACCAGTTCTATCTTTGCCTTCTGGATCGGGCTACTTTGTCGTTTACTGTGATGTTTCGCGAGTGGGGCTCGATTGTGTATTGATGCAGCATGATAGAGTTATCGCTTATGCTTCCCGACGGTTGGAGGAAGTACGAGCAGAATTATCCTACTCATGATCTTGAGATGGCCACAGTGGTCTTGCGCTGAAGATTTGGAGATACTACTTGTACGGAGAGTCGTGTCAGATTTTCACAGACCACCAAAGCTTAATCTTCCTGCAACGGGATCTGAGTTTGAGACAGCGCCAGTTGGATAGAGCTTGTGAAGGATTATGATTATGAGATCCTTTATTGCCCGGGGCAAGGCGATTGTGGTAGCTGATGCTTTGAGTCGTAGGCCAGGGGGTTAGCTTGTCCCAGATGAGCACAGTTCAGAGACAGTCTTCTGCAGATTTACAGTTCTTGTGCGGCAGCTGAGTACAGTTTAAGTTCACCTCTACTGGGGGACAGCTTGCTCATGTCTGCGCCCGTCCACTTCTACTTAATCGTTTTCGTGAAGCACAACCCGCCGATGCCCATGTGTCTGAGATTCTTGAGCATGTTCGGCAGAATAGAGATTCAGAGTTCTTAATTGATGACTAGAGTGTGCTACGTTACGGGACTCGCTTGTGTGTACCAGATACCGTTGGGTAGGGACGCGAGATCCTAGAGCAGGCACAACAGTCAGCTTTTAGTGTTCACCCAAGTTCCACCAAGATGTAACGTGACTTGAGAGATAGTTACGGGTGGGCAGGGATGAAAAGTGATGTTTTAGATTTCGTTTTGAGGTGCCTGACTTGTCAGAGAGCTAAGGCTGAGCATTTGATACCGGCAGGAGAGTTGCAACCTTTAACCATTCCAGAGTGGGAATGGGAGAAAATCTCCATGGATTTCGTTGTGAGTCTACCCAGGTCTAGTCAAGGGTATGACTCCATTTGGGTGATTGTTGTCCGGTTATGCTCAGTATGCTCAGTTGTACATTGATGAGTTTGTGCGTTTGCACGGAGTTCCTTCATGCATTGTATCAAATAGAGGCACTCAGTTCACTAGATGTCTTTGGCAGAAGCTTCAGAAGCCTTGGATACCTTGTTGAGCTTTAGCACCGCTTTCCATCCGTAGGCCGATGGTCAGTCAGAGCGGACTATACCGACTCTGGAGGATATGCTCCGTGCGTGCGTGCTTAATTGTGTTGGCAGTTGGGATTGTTGCTTGCCATTGATGGAGTTCTCCTATGATAACTGTTATCAGGAGACGATTCAGATGGCAACTTTTTTAGGCTTTGTATGGTAGATTGTGTCGATCGCCAGTCTGTTTGATCGACTCAGCGAGAGCAGGATTTTAGACCCCAGCTAGTCAAGAGATTACGGAGAAGATCCAGTTGATTCAGGACAGGATGAGAGCAGCCCAGTGCAGACAGAAGTCTTATGCCGACCGTCGTCGTCGCAAACTTGAGTTCGCAGTGGGGGATCATGTATTCCTACGGATTTCTCCGATGAAGGGTGTGATGAGTTTTGGGAAGAAGGGGAAACATAGTCCCAGAATTTGTAGGTCATTTTGAGATCCTTGAGCGAGTCGGTACCGTTGCCTATCATTTGGCACTTCCACCCAGATTTCCGGATGTTCACCCCGTATTCCTTGTGTCAATACTTCACAATTACCTTCATGACCCTTCTCATAAGATTCAGCATCAGACCATTCAAGTAGGACGCGATCTTTCGTTCACCAAGAGGCCGATGGTTTTATTGGATCGGCAGGTGGAGAAACTTCGGTCAAAGGTCTTTCATCTGTGAAGGTTCTTTGGCGTAGCCGTCTAGTGAGGAGATCACTTGGGAGGCTGCGAGCGAGATGCAGAGTATATTCCCTCATCTCTTCGAAGGTACGCGTAGATAAATTTTAAATTCGGGGACGAATTTCTTTAAGGGGGAAGATTATAACGTTTTAGAAATCGTTTTGGCGAATTTTCCGATATTAGGTAAAATAAATTGTGTTTTTCGTAAAAACCTAGAAGTGTTCATTTTACAGTATAGACTTAACTGCACCTAGTTTAACTAGGAAATTGCTAGTTGCGGTATTTAGTTAGTCGCTTGTAAATTTTAGTTCACTTAAATAATTTTTTCTTAATTAAAATATTATTATAAGATTTTAATTATGCACTTAATTAGTGGTAATTACAAATTTGATTGGGTTAATTATGCTAATTTGAATTCATGCCAACTTAATCACAAGATTAAGCATCTTTGACTTCTTGGAAAATATCTAGATATTTTGAAGGTTTAAAGAAAATTTTAATTAAAAGATTAAGAGGTGGCATAAAGTAATTGAGCTTTAATGTGTTTTAACCTAGGATTTTTCCACACGCTTCCACACATTCCCTTTTCTTCCATGAAGTGGCCGAACCCTCCTTGCTGCCCCATTTCTTTTCTCACTCCATTTCCACTTCTTAAAGCTTCAAAAATTCATCAAAAATCATCAAATAATCCCACAAACTCAAATACAAATCCATACCCATTATTCTTTAGCCTAAGTCTAGCTTGGATCTTCATGAAAGTTAGCATTTTGGAGGCTATTTTGGAAATCTTTTTGCAAGTTTAGAATCAAGTTTTGAGGTGTAAAATCCTAACCATAAGCTTAGTTGTAGTTTTAATACTTTAAGCTAGCTTATTAGATGTTTAAATAAAGCTTTAATTAGCATGTTTTGGAATTTCTAGAAAAGGTAAGATCAAGTTAGGGTTTTGATTGTTTGTAATGGTTAAATGAGTTGTTTAGACAAGGAAAACTTGATCTAATTATGAGATTGTGAATTTGTTATTTTCCTAATTGTCTATTTAAGCTCAAGTGCAAACTAATTTTTACTAAATTTTATATGGGTGAGATTAAAATTGTAGTAAAGGTTTGTGTGGCTTAATCAAGCTATTATGTGATGATTGTGGTCACTAGAATTGTTTAAACTACTAGGTTTGAGCTAAAATGTTTAAAATGGTGCTTACTAGGTTTTCGGTAAAATTAGGCGTGGGTTTCTATTGACGTTGCGATATTATATATATTATCTTCCGCGATATTATATATATTATCTTCCACGATATGTATTGTGTTGTGAATGCGCGATCGGTACGATCAGGGTCTAGGCTTAATGGTTGTGTCGTTTTGCGTTCCTAGCTGAGGTTGTGCCGATATCGTACGCGTTTTGTGCACTAAGTGCACAGTGTGTATATCTTGTGGACGTTATCCTTGCGTTTCGTTGTCTTTGTGTCGGCGCAGGATATTTAGTCTTATGTGTTGTGTTTGTGAAATTTTAGGATCGCGAGCAGGGACTTCGGACGCTGCGAAGAAAGGGAAGTGGGTGGTCGGATTTACTTAGCTCGAGGTCATCGGTGAGTAGATTTAACATCTACAGGCGGAATCGCCCGTATGGCATTATGCATCTGGGCTAGATTCAAGAACATGATTATTAGTTATAAGTATATGGACATTGATTGTGCATGTGTACCATTGTTGCATACATCATTTTCCTATTGCATATGGACATAGTATTAATGAGACACAACACTGTTACTGACGGTTCATGTTGTACGAGCACAAATTGTATGCTACACACACACCGTCGGTAATTGCCATGACACGCACAACATATATACATATGTGATATTGTATCGGTTATTGCCATTGAGACATTGATTCTTATTCCATTGCACATATGAAATGTAGTATACATGCTATACTACATACTTACACATATACCTGGTTATACCTACATCCTTACACATATACCTTGCTACAGCTATATGTACATCATGCAAACATACTTACATGTACACCCACATACTTTGCTACAGCTACATGTACATCATGCAAACATACTTACATGTACACCCACATACTTTGCTATAGCTACATATACCCCTAAGTGGTATTGTATTGTCATTTGACATTGAGACGTTGATTATTGTGCTATTGCGCTTATTAAATGCATCATACATACCTGCTTACATGTAGATACACATATCTTGCTATAGTTACATGTACACCTCATATGATGTTGCACTTGATTTCGGAGGAATTAGGAACCGCATGATATATTTTAAAACTGGATTCATTTAAAAGAGCGGTTTTCCCTTAGTATGCTCATATTGTTGTTTTGTGTTGCATACATCAGTTTTCATGGATTTACGCATTGAGATATGGATTTCATGTGATTTATGGATTTGAGAACCGTGGAGGTATTTCAAGAAATTTATGTATTGTTTGAAAATCCGGTTTCTCTTGATATGATATTTCAGTGCGTCCACCATGAGTTTTCTCGGTTCTGAGACTTGTGTTAGATACCCAATTCGAGGAGCAGATAGGCACCGTCTGCGGGTACATGGTGGACCCGGTATGGTTCCCCAGGGCAAGAGGTGATTTTCGTGGTGTAGACGATGAGCCTGGCAGGCGGAGTAGTACCTACCGGTGATTGTATAGAACTCGGCGGATGTCCGATGGACACCGTTTTGGAGTTATGAGATGAGATGGATATGAGGACCGATCTGAGGATGCGGCGCCTGAGATATGAGGATTTACGTGTCGATGCTGGACACGGGTTTCATGATGTTTCGAGTGTCGATGTTGGACACTCAGGTTCCATGATTTTGATGTGTCGTTGAGAGGGACACACACACACACACATATATACACAGGCATATGTTTTCATGAGTTTTCGAGTGTCGATGTTGGACACTCAGGTTGCATGATTTTGATGTGTCGTTGAGGGACACACACACACACACACAACCACACACACACACACACACACACATATATATATATATATACAGGCATATGTTTTCATGAGTTTTCGAGTGTCGATGTTGGACACTCAGGTTCCATGAGATTTACAGATTGAGGGCCGATCAGGGTGATGGTGCCTGAGGTATTGGGATTTGGAGTGTCGTTGATAGACACCAGGATTTTCCACGATGATGATTCATTGATGATGTTATGTTTTATCCCATACTCGGCATTTATTGATATGCATTGCTTCATATATTTGTAGTACCTGATAGAGTACCTTTCATGACAGTTGGATATACATATTGCCATATTATACTATCAGTCTGCATGTGATAGATCATCGCAGTACGTGCGTACCTGCGATTACCTGCTTGATGTTATTTACTATTCACGAGTTGGCAACTCACCCCCGTTGTGCCACAGTGTTTTTGCAGGTTAGACCCTCAGAGTAGTCGCGGCAAGGCTTCATCATATTGTATCTTTTCCGGCGGTGCTGCCGAAATTTTTAAGAAAGTAAACTTAAGTTAAAGATTTTACTTGAGATTCCCAAAATTTTTTAACAATGTTCTTATCACTTACTACTTTTGATGGTTTAGATTTCTGGGTTTTCGGCTTACTTGAATTGCGTTACGCCTGTAGACGTTACGTGGTTTAAGTGCAGTCACGTGCCAAATTTCGGGTCGTGACAGAAGGAAAGATGGAGCTCTAGCTGGATCATATGATGTTGTATCACGCGAGAGGGGTCATGAAGGTACTTACGGAGCATTGATACATGAAACACGGGGTGAATATCTGGAAAGCTGGGTGGAAGAGCCAAACGATAAGCAACTGTGTTGACACGCTCGAGAATCTCAAAGAACCTACATATCTGGAACTAAGCCTTCCTTTTCTTTCCGAATCTCGACACGCCCTTCATTGGAGAAACCTTCAAGAAAACATGATCTACAATGACGAACTCAAGTCTGCGCCAACGTCAGTCTGCAAAAGATTGCTGCCTGCACTGGGCCGCTCTCATCCTATACCAAATCATCTGAATATTTTCGGTCATCTCCTGCACAATCTGTGGCCCCAAAATACTGCTCTCACTGAGCTCTGTCCAACAAACTGTTGATCGACACTTCCATCTATATAATATCTCGAAGGGTGCCATCTGAATCGTCTCCTGGAAGCTGTTATTATAGGAAAACTCTATCAAGGGCAAGTGGCGATCCTAACTGCCACCGAAACTAGAACGCAAACCCGGAGCATGTCCTTAAGAATCTGAATGGTCCGCTCTGATTGACCGTCAATAGAAAACTGCACTGAAACTCAATCTGGTACCCAAAGCCTCTTGAAGTTTCTGCCATAGTCGGCTCGTGAACTGGTGCTTCTGTCGGACACAATACAAGTCGGAACTCCATGTAGTCCCATGATATGATCAACATATATCTGAGCATACTGAACGAATCCGAAAGTAGTCTTACTGGCAGAAAGTGAGCTTCTTCGTCAATCGGTCTACAATCACTCAAATAGAGTCATACTCTCGACTGGTTCTAGGTAGACCCACAATAAAATCCATAGAAATATGTTCCCACTTCCAATCCGGAATAGGCAAAGGTTGTAACTCTCCTACTGACCCCTGATGCTCGTGTTGGATGTAGTGCCCTCAAAGTCAATTATTGGATCGCAGGTACGTGATTGCAATGATTGAGGGAAGACCTATACCAGTAGAACAGTCTTACTCAAGATGATAGTATGCTATCTGGTTTACCTTTATCAGTCGTGTACAGCTTTAGGTGACATGATCACTATTACATGTTGATAGAGCCCTTAGGATCCTGCTTGGCTACCAACAGTATGATGGCGATCATATACGTGAGAGTTGGGTAGTCTATAAGCACATCCTTAAAAGTGGTCCCTAGTCGTGGGAGTTTCGAGACAGGGCATCGATACTCCGAAGTATACTAGTGTATACAGTCGAGACCCCGACGAGGGGCGATGGCCGGTCTCACAAGCCATTGGTGTCAGTTAGATCACCTAAGATGTATACAGGTGCTCATTGGGTTATGAGTACACCGGACAGGACTCGCCGGGAACCTGCTGGTTGGTTTTATACCTAGCGTCAGATAGCATTTCCCTAGTGACATGTGTACAGGTTAGTTCATCGACCTGAGGTCGTCATTTGTCTCGTGTGAGTTCCCACTGTGCTTTGATTACTACCCTACCACGGCTCAAAGGAGTCGTGCAAACAGGTTTTAGTTGGGTACAGTCCCGAGCCACATGGAGGCAAGCGAGCGGATCGGCAGGGGATTCGTCTCTCCCGGTATTGGGGGTGAGATTGTGCTATGTCTAGGAGAGCCATTACACCAAGTCCTTGGCCAAGGCAGGTGAGGATTACTGGTAAGTATTCCAGTAGTTTCTCAGGGTGTTCAGGGCTACTCTCCGACACAACTTATACTGCTATTGGGGGTCTGACGTTACCAGCCCCCTAGGCTCGATATGCGATGCTCATAGACGAACGGACCGGACTGTATGTATATTATCACTGATAGGCTCAGTAGGGTTCCAGGATGAGTTCGCTCATCAGGCTTCCCTTTCGGTCAGTACATGGGCAGCCATTACGCACAGCTAGTGCCGCTGACGTGCTTGTGGTTAAACCCACTGCCAGGGTACTGACGAGTCTTTAGAGTCCCCCACAGATAGTTTCCCAAGTTCGGGAGAAACGTTGTAGAGGCCGTATGGTTTTATGGCAGGGTTCGAAAATGCACGTGCACTTGTGCACGTGTCATATTTCGGACAAATAATACCGGTGGGCTTTGGTTTAAGCCGGATCCAAGTATTATATTGAGTCAGAATATTTTAGTCTCTCGTATTCGTATTCGGTCGGAATACGGATACAGGTATGTATATACAGGTGAGGGGTATTCTCGTAATCCATTATGATAATAGTTTAGAAGATGCATTTCTTTTTGGTTAATCATTTTAGTTTAAATGATTAAATGGATTTTGGAAAGTGTGACTCATTAATGTGACTCATTGATTCTAGAATGTTCACTAATGACTCATGTAATGAGTCATCTAGTGAGTCATTAGAGAATTAATGATGTTTGTTTTGGGTAGGATATTATGAAGGGTTTGTGGAGATATTTTGTGAAGATGTTTTCCTTGATATTTCATCACAAAACCTTATATATATCACCACCATTATTTTGGGCAGCCAAGGCAATTTTTGGTGCTTGGTTATTTTGCTCACTAGATTATTCTTGAGTTCACAATTTCCATCTCTTTGCATCTTCTTCAACCTCCACCCTATCCCTCTCATGTGATGAGAACCCTAGGGTGTTTGAGACAAAGTATTCTACTCATTCTCTACTTCATCTTGGTCATCTCTTTTAGTAGACTTGATGTCCGAGTTGCCTCGGTATAGAGGCGGGAGCCCGTTTAAAGATCCGTTGACGTGGTGCCACCTCGATGAGAAGACAAGAGATCGGAGTTGCCGCGAGAAGCGTGGGATGATGGCTAAAGAACGAAGGACTCGGATCGATCGGTATAGCCTTTCTACCTCTTTACAGTTTGTTAGTTTAGCGTTAATGGCAAGATCCGGGTTATAGTATGCGATAGCGCCAGTTATAAAAGTTTTTGTTCCGCGTTTGGCCTCAGATTATTGGCCGGGGCGCTACCGTAGACTTACATGGTATCAGAGCCACGCCATTAACCTTTACTAACTTGTTCTAACGTGTTTAAAATATCGATCGAACGAAATTTCCAAAACCGCACTTTTCATGTTAAAGTTTCTGTCGAATTTTTAAACTGATCTAAAAATCATTTTGAGCATCTCATAAAATCGTGCAGGCTTTTTTAAGACTCTGTAAGAAATTTGGGCGACTGAACCATCAATACCGCCGCGGAACCGCCGCACAAGCCTTGTTTTGGCCGCGGTTCCGCCGCCGTTTTGAGGCAACAGTGCACCATATTTCTTCTGGGGCTCTTTCATGTGGAATTGTGGTTTCTGGAATATTTTGTTTGGGCCCAGATTTTGTTTGAGTACTGCAGTTGTACTTGGGGACCACTTCGGGAAGTTTTGTTGATCGGAATTTTAAATATGTTAGTTTACAGTACTTACATTATATCTCCGACCGTGAATGTCATTTTAGCGGTAAATCGTGTCTAATTGCTATAGCTCTTTTAGACGGGTTTGCGAACGTGACATTTGCGTTGATATTCTGTGTTGTGTTGTGATGTTGCGGATTTGTCGTGGTGGATAGCTGTGTGCAATATTAGTGCAGTTTGGATTTATTTGTACATTTGATATTGCGGGGCGAGCGTCCAACATGTGGACTGCCGTTACTGCCTGATTGTATATTATTCTTTTAGGGCACGATCGGGCTGAGGTCGATGTACCCGTTGTACATATTTTCATTTCTGTACTAGGTTTACCCCGCAATGGAGTGCACGGATAGCCGGGTTCTGAAGGGAAACGGGTCCGCATCGCATAGCTTTAAGAGGCAAGGGGCCTCACTCTAGAATTAGCAGACTATTCGCCGCACTCGTAGGGGGTACAGGTTGACCCAAGGAGGGATGCTCAAGTTACCGGATTCCGTGAAGTGCAGGGTGGTCCATTCATTTTGCTGTAGGGGGCTGCCTCGCTTCAGGTTTTGGCGGGTAACTTGTCGCACCCGTAGGGGTCTAGGTTTCAATGCACAGGCTATCCACACGACCAGAGAAACGTCGGGTTTCAGTAGCGGCTCTGTGAAACCCGGGGATCCCAGATTATCTGTATTGTTCTGTGATACTTATTACTTTTCTGTAATGTTGCATTTATCACGCCTGGAGCGATTATTGTATATTGGTATATATACTAGTAGATGTTGTATATGTTTTACACACGCGCTAGTCCAGTCCCCGCTCTGTCGTTAGTTAAGTAACCTAACGGGTGATGACGGGACCCAGTGACGAATGAGGATGGCATATACGTACATTTTATTTTCGTTCTTTTCTGGTGTGATTAATTGATGGGACTGCGTTGATTCTGATCAATGCAAAGGAAAACAAAGCTGTTTGGACATTGTTGGAACAGTTTTAAAAAGTGTTATTACAAAGACGTTTACTTTTGTTTTGCACAGTGGTATTCAGTTGGAATATCCTGCACCTCATTCGACGAGGCAAGGGCCGAGATCCCTTCACCGGGAGTGACCCCTTAGGCAGAAATTTGCGTCAGGGTAATAACTTCACTATAGTCGATTACTTGTTGCTTTGCATCGCGGTATTCAGTTGGAATATCCTGCACCTCATTCCACGAGGAAAGAACCGAGATCCCTTCACCGGGAGTGACCTCTTTAGCAAAGGTTTTCGCCACTATATATTTGTAAAAAGCTATCATGTTCGTTCAGCAATATCAAGTTCGTTACGTTAAAGGTTTTTCGCCAAAAACCAGCCGTAGCCCTCTGTCGTTTCAGAAGGGTAGCACGTAGTATTCATGCTATGTTTGTTGGCCTTCATCAAGGCATAGTGGATGGTAGCTGCTTATTACCTTTCTGTTGCATAGATAGATGAGTTGGTTTGGGACAGTCGTTCTGCCATTTGGCCAACGTCGGGGGTATGTATGGGTGGGTTCAAATTGACAAGATAATGACGGGTAGAACTTGACATATGACTTATGATTTGTTGGCCTTCGTCAAGGTCATAAGAGCATGGGGTAAAAATCATATCGGGAGTTTCTAAAGAAACTGAAACTTTCCAGGCATGCGCATACCTTCTGGAGTGTGATAACATGAGTGGATTCCTTCACGTTATCATGCGATGAGAGTTGGATCCCGATTCTCACTGATGAGTTGGTTTACTCTTCGGGTGATCCCGATTGATTCTTCTTTCAGCTTTGGAGGAGAATTTGACAGTACAGTGGGAGGTTTCCTGATTAGATAAAGTGATAACCTTTCTGATCTAGGTAAGAGTGCACGCAGAGTGTTTCTTTTCTCTCTCTCTTTGGCAGCGACCATTGACCAACCCTAGACTATGACTCAGTGACCAAGTTGACCGAACCTTCTTAAAATACTGGCTTTTTGGATTGTCTAAGTTGCATAAGTCATTGCCGCTTCTTCTTTTACCCTTTGCATTTCTCAGAACACCTCGTATCACTACGAACGTCCACTTCCATTGGATAAATCCATTGTATGGTTATATACGAACTCGAAGGGACTTCTACGAGGATGGATTCAGGTTCAGGAGAAATTGAATTGGTTTATTCAGTTGTCTTTCATTATCATCTTCTCTCAGGTTGCGAGGGCTCCTTGGTTTAGGAGAGTACACCTATTACGCTTATTGGATTGTCTTCTTCCAAACCATAGGCAGGTGTCGAAAGGTAGGGAATGAAGAAAACCAATTAGCCTAAGTTGGGTGTACAGAAGGTAATAAATAAAGAAAAAATAAAGGGATTAGAAAGAGGGCAAAGTAAATTGCGACTGCTATCATTCACGACCAAACCGCGTAGTTCATCGCCGCTCCTACTTCACCTTTGCTTTTTCTCCAGCTCGGGAGAAATAGAATGAGGTTTTATTCAGTTGTCTTTTATCATCACCTTCTCTCAGGTTGCGAGTACTCCTTGGTTTAGGGGTATACATACGCTTATTGGATAGTCTTCTTCCAAACCATAGGCTGGTGTCGAACGGTAGGGAAGGAAGAAAACCATTTAGCCTAACGATGGTGTACAGAAGGTAACGACTAAAGAAAAATAAAGGGATTTGGAGAGATGGCAAAGAAATATACGGTTATAGTCATGAATTGGATTATGGAAGAGGCATTACTAGGAATACCAGGATACCCCTACGAAACATTTTCATGTTTCAGTTTCACTGTGCATTGTTAAAGGAAAACTGATTTCCCGATTAGATACTTACTCCAGGTTATGTATTTACGAGGTATGTTTCTCACATCTGTATGGTTTTACAGATGATGAGTAGGAGTAAGTTATTTGGAATAAGGTGATCATCCTCATTATATCGGAATTCGTTGTAATTGGTGATATTTGAGGAAGTCGCCTGGGTTTTTGCCGGACGACAAGTATTTGGTTTTGAGTATCCGTTGTTGTGCACCAATTTCAAACTGATATATCTGTACGTTTATTTTTATAAAGTGAGATATAACTTTTTGAAATTATGTCCATGACATTTACCTATATCAGTTGACGATTGGGTAAGGAGCATTGAACAGCGGAGTAGTTCTTAACCATAAGTACAGTTTTCGACCTACGATGCACAGGTTTTGAGTTATTCGACTCAGGGGACTCATACAGAGTATGTATGCTGTCCAGTGTCCATCAGGACAAAGGGGTTGGTCCTCGTACTATGTTCTGTTTACTTGTGACTTCTCTAGTTTTTAGACAAGTGTTTCGAAGAAATACAAGGTCTAAGTTTTGAGAAGTTGTGGGTATATGAATAAAGTAGAGAACCAGATGTTGCAAGTATCAGGATTCTTCAAAGAGATCGAAGATGTAGATACTTGTGATTGGTATTCAACTAATAGTAATGGTTTTGAGAAACTTGTTTCTCTTTCAGATTATTCATAATTGGATGCATTCCTAAGTTGAGTAATGTTGATTAGCCTCTTTTCATTAAGTTGATATGCAGTGGAGACAGCTGCATGATTTGAATCTGGTTCCAATTAAATAAGTTCCAAAGTTTCTATATTGGATATAGAATGGTTCATATCTTAACGATGTTAAGGTATGGGGAGTTGTCCGGCTTATACTTAAAAATAGACTCTGGATAACTCAAGGCACGTTTCTGTAATGGCGGTTTGTGGGATGACCCGGGCTATGTCGAGGGTTGACTTTCTACCATCTGGAAGATCAATAGTGATATTGTTCTTGACTCGCCACAGTTTTAGTAAAATGGATTTTTTCAGAAAACAGTAGTGGGAGTATGGTAGAACTGGAAGTGATTCCAGAACCGCAAACGATTATGGAAAATTTAATAGAACCTAAAGATTCAATCAAGTTTGACATTCCATTAGCCACTCCGCAGATATGGTGGGTAACCTCAGACACCCGAGAGGTACTCCGGTAGCCTCAAGGACGGTGACAGAGAGGTTCTTGTTTACCCAGACTTGACACTACTGTTGTTCCAGGCTATGAGACCCGGCAGGAGGTTAAGTATAGCGTCGTTCTAAACTAGCTTTAGAAGTGCACGTATATATTATTCTACCAGAGGGTTGTTGTGGTCAGTGGGAGCAGCGGAAGCATAGTAGGCAAGTAGCTTATGTCTATTTATAGACTAGAGCAGATATAGCGGAAATAGATCATCTAATTTTGATGTGACAGTCATGGCTTTGACTTCATCAGAATAGGGGATGGATCTGTTAAGAAGCTAGTAGGGTGTAATGTCCTGGTATTTGGATGACATACACAGAGTAGGAAGTAAAATTCCTATACTACGATCGGTTATATTGTGGTTGTCATACAGTTGTTTCTCCACAAAGGATATGGATATAATATCTGACATTCTGGTTACTAGATCTATGGTTTTAGATCTAGATATGGGTAGTTTCCCAATGTGGGTACTTTGACAGTATTCTAATAGTATTTTAGAATGGACGACTCCTGGCATAGTGGTGTACCTGCAGGTGATGGAGTCTCCCTCTCTAAAGGTGTCTTACAGACTAAAGGGGAGAGGGATGTGCATGATTGGCATATCACTTGCTTAGGCAATTGAGTCAATCGTGAGATGTCAAGTACCACAGATGTTGTTTTTGCACTAGATGCGATAAGTTTATATTAATCCAATCTGGAGAAACATACGGAAGCAGTTTTAGAACATAAGTGAATGTTCTAGGGATTTGATGACGGCAGCCTCCTTCGGGAGACGGTTATCATTCCAGGCTTCCAAAGGTGACATGGATGACAGAGTGATTGTCAGAGTTATAGTTTTCCCTCTGACAAAGGGGGCAGTATTATGGATAGATGGTCCAAGAGGATACTGTGGGAGGCATGGTGCTGGATACTGATTAGTTTCAGTTGTCGATACAGTCTAAGAAGTTTGGATTTGGAGTTCATTTATGAACTAGGTCCCATCAGATATCCAAACATATTCTAAGACAGGTATTACTCAATTCGGGAGATGGATTTCTCCGTGAACTTGAGATTAAGAGAGACATAGAAAGAAACATCTGGACGGATCCACTCACTGAGGCTATTTCTCGAACACAATAGTTTTACAAACGGGTTTTGTGAAACTGATTAGTAGAGGAGTTGGGTGTTCGGTATCACATGGGCTGTGAGTATGCGACATCGCAATAATTAGCCTTAAGTGCAAGTGGGAGATTGTTGGATGTAGTGCCCTCAAAGTCAATTATTGGATCGCAGGTACGTGATTGCAATGATTGAGGGAGGACTTATACCAGTAGGACAGTCTTACTCAAGATGATAGTATGATATCTGGTTTTCCTTTATCAGTCGTGTACAGCTTTAGGTGAAATGATCACTATTACACGTTGATAGAGCCCTTAGGATCCTGCTTGACTACCAACAGTATGATGGCGATCATATACGTGAGAGTTGGGTAGTCTATAAGCACATCCTTAAAAGTGGTCCCTAGTCGTTGGAGTTTTGAGATAGGGCATCGATAATCCGGAGTAGACTAGTGTATACAGTCGAGACCCCGATGAGGGGTGTCACGCCCCGCTTCCCAGAGTACGCTAAGATAGGCACGTGACATAGCCAACCATGCTACCTGTGGATAGGAAATATCCTTCCACAGTCACATTACGGCTGTAGAGATATCAAGAACAAGAAAGTAAACTAAACTATCTAGTACATGTTCATGAGCCAGAATAAATGAATCAAGAAATGATAATATGCGGAAGCAAAAGATCCAATAATTAAAACACCTGGAAAGTAAAACTGCATACCAACAGGATCCTCACCGCTCGGTCTAATAGCGGCAATACTCATGATCAGTCTGCAACAAAGGTAGAGGATCTGGACCATGCAAAACCCAGACGTCAGCGCATCATAACATCAAGCAATAATATATAAACAGGGTAGCAAGACATGCAAGTATGATTAAAAACAGTAAAACAGGTATAACGATAATATAAAAATGACAGTGAAGGGTAATGTGTAGTGAGTAATCTAACTGGTCTACTATGTCAACTACTCTCAAGTCTTTGAAATCAATTTGATGAATCATCGATGTAACTCAATAGTATCCCGTGCGTGCCCGGGATCACGGTCTAAGACTCTCGGGCTGAATCCGAGACGTGCCGCAAGGCAGTAAAGGGTGGATAGTATCCCGTGCGTGCCCGGGATCACGGTCTAAGACCTTTGGGTTGAATCCGAGACGTGCCGCAAGGCAGTAAAGGGTAGTAGGTAATGACGAGTGATGTCAGCAGCATCACCCCGGGGCTGGCCTAGCCCGTAAGACTGATCAGAAAAGGTAGAGAACTGTCGAGTTACAAGTCAGGTTTCATCATTGATTTCCCCATACCCCCAAGTTATATGTGTTCAAGTCAGGTATTAAATAATCTAGAGCTAATACCAACACAGGATCAGGCAGGTACAGGTTTGTCTGGATAGACAACAAGAACTGTCCGTAAGGACAACAGGTCAGGTTTGTTGACATTAGACACAAGATCAGGTGTGGTGGGGCCAGCGCAAACGGGGAGCTGGGATTGGTGGGGAGAGAATATTTTTTTTAGAGAGAAAATTTTTTAAAGGATTTTATTAGTTTATGAAAACAGAAAAGGTATACTCGAAAATATTAAAAGATTTTAATTAAATGATTTTTGGCAAGATACAAAAGTATTTCAAAATGCGCCCGGGTCGGGTCCAAAAATTCAGATTTAAAATACGAAAATTATATGCAGCTTCCAAATTTCAAAATGAATGCTTAGGTAACGAAAAAGCATACCCCCAAGAACGGACACATGTACGTGCGCGTAGCTATCCAAACACGTCCGTTTCACTGAACGGGACGAGAACAAGATGCATGGACGCTACCACAGGGTTAGGGGTATTAAGCAGGCTAAGAAATGCAATTTTAAAATATTTTACGTGACTTAAAATGTTATATGGTAAAAGATGCCATGCCAGGTAAAATGCCAGTATGCGATAAAATTGAAAATGCACAAGTCTACATAACAAGTCAGGGTGATTCATAAATATGAATCAAACAAGTTTCAAGCAAGCGGGTCGGGTTGAATGCAATGTAAAATGTAAAATACCATCTGCACCCAAACACAATAAATCAATAAAATACTATAGATACATAAATACTGAAACAGAAATTGGTATAACTGAACTCGGTTGTTGTAAGTCCACGTTTCCCACCCCGGTGCTTGCGGGGAGACGGAAACGTTATGAAAAATCGGATTTTTACAACACTAGGCAACATGGACTATGTAAAGGAGGGATCTTTGCTAAACAAAAACTAACTACAAAGCTAAAAGAGTTAGCTACTCGGAAAGGGGGTTATACCTAAGTCTTGAAGTCCTTCTCTTCTTGCTCCTTGGAGTGGAAAGAACGGGTTCTCCTTGTCGCCTTCTCTTACCGAAGAAAAATCCACCCGAGGGCCTCTACCTTTGGCTTCAACCTCAAACTAGAAGTAACTAAGGTGCTTGGTGTGCTAAACCTAGAACCTTAGAAAGAGTAGAGAGTATTTTTAAGGGATTTATCTCAAGCTCAATGGTTCTCAACTCATAAGAGGGGAGAGCTTTGAGAGAGAGGAAGAGGAGGAGAGAGAATGAGAATGCTAGAATGAGAAGAATAAACCAACCTTCTCACATATATGTGAATTATGATAAATAAATAATTAGCTAACGATAATTGTGATGGTTAATCATGAAATGACCATTATCATTTCACATTAAATACTTTTGCAAGAATCAAAGAGCATATTTCATATGAAATGATGATGGTCAACTTGTCAACCTAGGTCAACAAGTCAAGCATAGTCAAATGGTCAACAACCCTAACCATAACACAATTATAATTAACTAATATTAATTATCATATTTCACACATAAACATTAGGGTTAAGAAAATGACAATGGTCATCAACCCTAATGAAAGTTCTCTGCCTCTGCCTCAGTCAACTGTGCATACACACCCGTATCCGCGTTCCGAGGAACACGAATACAATGAGATAAAACCAATCCCAAATCATATACTAGGATCCGGCTTAAACCAAAGCCCGCTAGTATAAGTTGTCCGGACACCAAACGTGCACAAGTGCGCGGATGTGAACGAACCCCGTCGCAAAACCATGCGACCTCTACTCATGTTGCCTAAAGGCGAATAACCCTCTGTGTGGGACTCTAAAGACTCGACACTACGCTGGCAGTGGGTTTAACCACAGACCGCAAGCGGCACTAGCTGTATGTAACGGTCCCCAGGTAGATGCCGATAAGAAGACTGACGAGGTAAACCCATCTGAACTCCTACTGAGCCTGAATGTGACAGTCTCCGTACAGTCCAGTCTGTTCGTCTAAGAGTATCGCATGGCGGGCCTAGGGGGGCGGTAAACGTCAGTCCCCTAATAGCGGTACATGTCGTGTCGGAGTGTAGCCCAGAACACCTGAGATAACACTGGAAACCTACCAGTCTATCTCGCTTGCCCTGGCCAGGGACTTTGTGTAATGGCTCTCCTAGACACAGCGCGATATCAACCCCCAATACCGGAAGAGACGAATCCTGTCTAACCGTCACTGCCTCCAAGTGCTTTGGGACTGCACCCAAAAACTACCTATTTGCACGACTCCTTTGAGCCGTGGTAGGGTAGTAATCAAAGTACAGTGGGAACACACTCGAGGCGAAGTGACAGTGTCAAGTCAACGGACTAAGCTGTACTCATGTCACCTAGGAACTGATAACTGACGATAGGTATAATACCAACCAACAGTTCCCGACGAGTCCTGTCCAGTGTACTCGTAACCTAACGAGTACCCGCATACTATCTCAAGTACGACGTACTGGCGGCTGTGGGACAGACCGTCTCCCAAGCTGGGATGAGAAGCGCATACGCTAGTCTACTCCGGAGTATCGATGCCCTGTCTCGATAGTCCTACGACTAGGGATCTGCATAAGGATGTGCTTATGGATTACCTAGCCCCCACGAGTGTGACTGCCATTATAACGCTGGTAATCAAGCAAAGATCCTAAGGGCTTTACTAATGTGTAAAGGCAATATGCTAAAAGAAATACATGCACACATTAAAGTAGAAACAAACCAAGTAGCATACTACTATTTTGAGCAAGATTGTCAATACAAGGTGAATATCCCAAGCTTCCATCAAGTAATATACAAACTAGTATGATACAGTAATGGCCTCTAGGGCATATACACTAACAGTTGTTACATTATACCCAACTACAAAAAGAATTTCGTCCTCGAAATTCCAAGAACAAGAAAGGATAAACAAACAGCAATTACAAGAATAGATGGGGAAACTGCTGTCGGACTTCATCTTCTCGTTTCCAAGTTGACTCTCCATGTGAGCGATTACCCCAAGAAACAAGTACAAGAGAGATAACTTGTTCTTAAGAACCTTTTCCCTTTGATCCACAATCGACATTGGTTGCTTCTCAAAAGTCAAATCTTCACGTACAGTCAGCTCCGAATGATCCTACACATGTGGTTCATCTCGAACGTACTCACGGAGTTGAGATACATGAAACTCATCATGGACATTCTCCAAAGATTGCGGTAACACCAATCGATACGCTGCATCTCCAACACGCTCCAAAATTTTAAAAGGTCCAACGAATCGAGGACTAAGCTTTCCTCGACTTCCGAAACGAATCACCCCTCTAGTCGGTGATATCTTCAAGAATACCAAATCACCAATGGCGAACTCTAGAGGTCTTCTCGATGTATCTGTCTAACTCTTTTGTTGGTCTTGCTGCTTTCACAGGATTTCTGGTAGTGTTAACCTTCTCAATTGTTTGCACGATCAAATCCGGCCCCACAATCTTCGTTCTCCAATATCGTCCCAACAAACAGGTGAACGACAATTGCGACCATGAAATGCTTCGAATAGAGCCATCTGAATAGTCGCCTGGAAACTGTTGTCGTACGAAAACTCCACCAAGTGTAGATGATCCTCCCATCAACCCTTGAAGTCTAACATGCAAGCTCTCAACATGCCTTCAAGAGTTTGGATCGTTCTCTCCGACTGGCCATCTGTTTGAGGATGATAAGCTGTGCTAAACTTCAATCAAGTCCCCAAACTTACCTGTAAGCTCCTCTAAAAGTATGATAAGAAATGAGTGTCACGGTCGAACACGATGCTCACCGGTACTCCGTGCAATCTTACAATCTCCTGCATGTACCGTTCTGCCAAAGCTTCCATTAATTGACCAACTCGAAATGGTATGAAATGAGTTGCCTTAGTCAATCGATCAACAATCACCCATACTGCATTGTTGCCCCTTTGGACTTCGCGGTAGAGCCGTCACGAAATCCATGGTTATATGTTCCCACTTCCATTGAGGAATCGGAAGTGGTTGCAATAAACCAGCAACCCTTTGATGTTCAGCCTTGACTTGCTGACACACCAAGCACTTTTCCATAAAGCGGGCAATTTCCCGTTTCATGCCTTCCCACCAGAAATGCTGTCGTAGATCTCGGTACATCTTCGTGCCTCCTGGATGTACAGTATATGCAGAACTGTGCGCCTCCTTCAAAAGTTCTTCGCGAACATTTCCCTTTGGCACACACAAACGGCTACCATAACGCAACGAACTATCTTCATGAATCAACAAGTCCATTCGAAGTCCAGCTTCAGCCTGCTCTCAAAACTTCTACAATCTAGGGTCCTGTAACTATGCTGCTCTAACGTTCTCGATCAACGACGACTGTACTCGCAGCTGCATCAACTGTCCCGAAGAATGCGATAGCACAACCTCAAAAAAAATCTCCGAAAGTCTTCCATAAGCTCCTTCTGTGTAGTCAACATTCGAATTGCTAGTAACCGACTAAGCGTATCCGGCACTACATTAACTTTCCCCCCGGATGGTTCTTGAGACCAAGATCGTAGTCAGCTATCAACTTCAACCATCTTCGCTGTCTCACAATTAGCTCCTTCTGAGCAAACACGTACTTTAGGCTTTCGTGGTCGGTGAATACTTCGACTCTTTCGCCCAATAGGTAGTGTCTCCAAATCTTCAAAGCGAATATCACAGCCGCAAGCTCCAAGTCATGAGTTGGGTAATTCTTCTCATGGGTCTTCAACTGTCTCGATGCGTAAGCTATAACCTTCCCATGCTGCATCAAAACACATCACAAACCTTTCCCAGATGCGTTGCTGTGAATCACCAATTCTCCGGAATCGTCTGGTAAGGTTAAAACAGGTGCGGTTATCAATCTCTACTTCAGCGCCTCAAAAGCTGATGCACACTTATCCGTCCACACAAATGGTACTTCATTTCCACGTAAACTTAGTCAAAGGCTCCGCTATACGAGCGAAAATTCTCCACGAACCTCTAGTAATAGCTTGCAAATCCAAGAAAATAACTGATCTCTGCAACGTTCTTCGGAATCGGCCAATCTTGAACTGCCGCAATCTTTCTAGGATCAACGGCGATTCCATCTCCAGCTACGACATGCCCCAAAACTTCACTCCTTCAAGCCAAAACTCGCACTTGCTCATCTTTGCATACTGTAGGGCGTTTTTCGTCATCCCATTGAGATGGGGATACGCACGCGCTTGTCAGGCGCATTACATATTCCCCCTGCCTAGGGTAGGCCGGGGTTTAATGATTGTGGGGATCCGAATCTCTGGCAGCCGCGGACTAAGCTGCCGTTAATTACCCCTCGCCTTTGGAGCGAGAGAACCTCCGATTGACGGGTTAAACTGGTCATGCGAACTCAATATGCAATGTGCGTGTGATGTGTTTTGAAGGGGGTTTTGGATATATCGAGGGCCCCGCAGAGTTTTCACGGGGGTCCTGCTACCCGGATAGCGGGCTGGGGGTCAAGGGGGCTAGCAGCCCCTTGCTGGGTGCGGGACAGTGCCCCATTAGAAATTTTTTTCTAACAGGGACAGTGTCGTGGTGTATGTGTGTGTGCACATATGTATGCATATGTGTGTATATATATATGTGTGTGTGTGTGTGTGTGTGTATATAAAAGAAAGAGGGGGAAAAGGCATCCAAAGGATGCGTGGGGCCAGCGCCTTGGGCGCTGTGTGCCCAGGTGCTATGCGCTCAGGCGCTAGCGTACCACGTGTCGGTACGTGGGCCCTCTGCACTTGAGCGCATGGCGCTGTAGCGCAAGCGCGCCACGTGTCGGCACGTGGGCGCTTTGCGCTTCAGCGCCTGACGCTCGAGTGCAAGTGCGCCACGTGTCGGCACGGGGGCGACTTGCGCTTGAGCGCTGGGCGCTTGAGCGCAAGTGCGCCGCGTGTCGGCACGGGGGCGACTTGCGCCAGAACGCTGTGCGCTTGAGCGCAAGCGTGCCACATGTCGGAACTGGGGCGACTTGTGCTCGAGCGCCTGCGCTGGAGCGCAAGCGCGCCACGTGTCGGCATGTGGGCACTTTGCGCTCGAGCGCAGGGTGCTGTTGTGCGAGCGCGCCACGTGTCGGCACGTGGGCGCGTTGCGCTTGAGCACTGAGCGCTTGAGCGTAAGCGCGCCACGCGTCGGCAGGTGGGCGCTCTGCGCTTGAACGCCGGCGAGGAAAAGAGGCTTTTAGCCTAAAAAGATTCTCGGAAGAGAAATCAGAGTGGAGTTGGACTCCTAAGTGTGTTTTTGGGGTTAATAGAAGGGGTTCTTCTTCTTCCTCCTCTGTTAGCTGGATCTTGAAGATCAAGAGATGTAAGATCTCAAAATCTCTCCTTTTGGGGATCTAAAGACAGATCCAAGTTCCCCTTTGTGGGTTTGGTGGTGAAAAACTATCTTGTTTTTGAAAAGGAAGAGTAAAACTCTTGATTTAATTCAAAAGAAAGAAGAAGGTTTGAGACCTTCAGAAAAGGGAAAGAAATACCAACCCTAGGTTTTTTTTTGAGAGAATGAAAGTGTTATTTTTTATTCATCGTCATGTTGCCTTATATAGACTTACATATTTACATATAGCCCCTTGGGCTTTACAAAAATGGCATTTTAGCCATCCCATGGCTCATGTGCCATTTCATTTTTGCACATAAGCCATGGGCTTACAAAATATTGGCTTTATGCCCATTTTGTTTACATTCATGCATAAAAAATTACATAAAAATTATTTATTACATGGTCTATATTATGGCATGGAGGAGGCTGGCCTCGGGATCGACTTGGGCATGGGCCCGCTTGACCTGGACTTGTGCCCACCTAGCTTGGGGGTTGACCCTGACTTTGACTCGGTCAACCGGGGTGTAAATTTTTACCCCAACAAAGTGCCCCCCATCAATAAATGCACACCACACATTTGAGTTGTGTGCATGAAATTGATGGACCTTGAAGTTGGACTTCGAGGTAGAACATCATTCGAGGGGCGGAGCATCATCCCGGGGAGCATGATTCCCGGGGATCGGAGCATCATTCTGATTCATGGAGCATAATTGCAGAGATCAGAGCATCGTTCCGAAGGGGGGAGCATAATTCCAGGGTTGGGAGCATCGTTCCGAAGGGGGGAGCATAATTCCAGGGTTCGGAGCATCGTTCTGAAGGGTGGAGGTTGATTCCAGAGTTCGGAGCATCTTTCCGAAAAGCGGAGCATAATTCCAGAGATCGGAGCATCATTCTGATGATCGGAGCATAATTACAGGGTTCAGAGCATCTTTCCGAAGAGCAGAGCATAATTCCAGGATTCGGAGCATCATTCCGAAGGGCGAAGCATGATTCCAGAGTTCGGAGCATCTTTCCGAAGAGCGGAGCATAATTCCAGGGTTCGGAGCATCATTCCAATGGGCGGAGCATAATTCCAGGATTCGGAGCATTATTCCGAAGGGCGGAGCATGATTCCAGAGTTCGGAGCATCTTTCCGAAGAGCGGAGCATAATTCCAGAGATCGGAGTATCGTTCCAAAGGGCGGAGCATAATTCCAGAGATCGGAGCATCATTCCGATGATCGGAGCATAATTCCAGGGTTCGGAGCATCTTTCCGAAGAGCGGAGCATAATTCCAGGATTCGGAGCATCATTCCGAAGGGCGGAGCATGATTCCAGAGTTCGGAGCATCTTTCCGAAGAGCGGAGCATAATTCCAGGGTTCGGAGCATCTTTCCGAAGAGCGGAGCATAATTCCAGGATTCGGAGCATCATTCCGAAGGGCGAAGCATGATTCCAGAGTTCGGAGCATCTTTCCGAAGAGCGGAGCATAATTCCACGGTTCGGAGCATCATTCCGATGGGCGGAGCATGATTCCAGGATTCGGAGCATCTTTCCGAAGAGCGGCAGACATTCTGACCGAAGCATGATTTCGATGCAGAGGTAGATTCCTAGGCGAAGTATAATTCCGACAAGGGAGGCAAATATTCCGAGACGAAGCATGATTTCGACACGGGGTGTATTCTGAGACGGAGCATGATTCCGGTGCAGAGCTTGTTGGCTGACTTGATTCCGAGACGAAGCATAATTTCGACAGGGAAGGCAGGTACACCGAGGCGAAGCATCATTTCGACACGGGGTGTATTCTGAGACGAAGCATAATTCCGACGAGGAGGTCGTTATCCCGAGGCGAAGCATGATTTCGACACGGGGTAAATTCTGGGACGAAGCATGATTCCGCCGCAGAGGTTGTTGGTTTGATTTGATTTGGGTTGACATCAACATCGCTACACTGGGATATGGTACCAGGAGCGAATCATCATTTGTCATGAGAGGATTTGCGGTTGGGTTTTTTTTGTTTGGCATCAGCATCGCTACACTGGAATATGGTACCAGGAGCGAATCATCATTTGTGTTTGCTTATTAGGAAACGATGGCTTAGGAGACAGGTTTTAGGTCCCTATCGCCTAAGACTTTTCAACTTTGTGAGCCGTAAGGGTCTCACAAAGCATTTTCTCCCTACAGGTCGTAAGGACCCCGTAGGTGTATTTTCTCCTTAGGAGTCGTGGGGACTCCTAAGTGTGTTGCTCCTTTATGAGTCGTAAGGATCTCACGCGGGAATTTTTTCCTCACAAAGTCGAGAGGACTTTGCGAGTGCATTTCATCTCTTTTTCACAAGTTTGCGCCCTTTCGGGTTTTCACAAACTCGTCGGCAGTCCTGCTGTTTTTACTCACGGAGCCCTTTCGGGTTTTCATCCGTGCCCATTTTGCTTGTGGACATACCATTTTATTTATTTTATTTTATTTTATTTTTCAAATTTTTTTTTGGACTTTGAATGCGGTCTCACCAGTAGGACTTGGGAGAGATTGGGATCGTTTTACGCCCGTGGATTGTATACGGTTTTGCAGGATGTATGATCCAGACCGTAGAGCCGGAAAAATTTTAGGACTTTGTTGGCGTCTGCATCGCTGCACCGGAATATGGTACCATGAGTGACTCATCATTCACCGTTGGGGTATGGGATTTGGAATTTGGTTGGCGTCTGCATCGCTGCACTGGAATGTGGTACCAGGAGCGACTCATCATTCGCCATTAGGAATTTGAGTTTTGGACGGCGTCTGCATCGCTGCACTGGAATATGGTACCAGGAGTGACTCATCATTCGCCATTGGGGTATGGGATTTGGAAAGCGATGGCTTAGGAGACAGGTTTAGATCCCTAACACCTAAGACTTTTCAATTTTATGGGCCGTGAGGGTCCCATAAAAGCATTTTCTCCCTACGAGTCGTAAGGATCTCGCAGGTGTATTTTCTCCTTAGGAGTCGTGAGGACTCCTAAGTGTGTTTTTTCCTTCGTGAGTCATAAGGATCCCACAAAGGTTTGTTCTCCTCATGTATCGTGAGGACACATGAGTGGGTCTTCTCAATGGAGCATAATTCCAAAGGCGGAGACCAGCCGCGTAACTGGTGATTACGGTGGGGCATGAGGGTGATGAGAATTATTTGAGCCCGTGGATTGTATACGGTGGTCAGCATGGGGACCAACCGTAGGGCTGGAAGAATTTTGGAAATTGGATTTTGGTTGGTGTCTGCATCGCTGCACTGGAATATGGTACCAGGAGCGACTCATCATTCGCCGCTGTTTTTTTTTTGTTGTTTTGTTGTTGTTTTTTTGTTTTACCACGATTGCTCTATCATTTCAGCTTTTCTTATCGCGAAAATCGCGATTGCCCTACCATTTCGGCTTTTATTCGCGGTTGCCCCATCATTTCGGCTTTATTTTCATTTTCATTTTTACTCGCTGGTTTTTATTGCGAGTTGCCCCATCATTTCGGCTTTTCTTTATTTTTCTTTTATTTACACTTTTTTTTTATATACACACATTTTTTTTACATTCCCAGTTTAACGACTTAGAGGTCGACTGTTCCCAGTTTAATGACGTGGTGGTCGATTGTTCCCAGAGGAAGGCAGATGTCTGAGAGAATCAGTTTCACGAAGATCTTCGGTCTTCGTTTGTATAAAATTGGCGATTGCGACTTGACTGTTTATTAACACGCATTTGGAAAGTTCTATCTCTCCTGCCTTGTATTGTTTTTCGACCCAATCTTTGAAGACGAGCAGTCCTCAATGGCATGACCTATCACTCTGTGATAGGGGCAGTATTTAGGGTCGTCGGTCATATTCGCTTCCTGCGGTCTTTTTGTCTCTGGCAGTTGTAGACCGTTCTTCAGGGCGTCTTTGAATATTTTACGGATTTTGTCCCTTCTGAAGGAATAGACCTTATCTAGCTTCTCTTTGAGTGGAGATTCTCCTCCCTCTCCGAACACTGGCTTCCGAGGCTGGTTGGTGCTAGGCCCGCTCATCCCTTGCTTATTTCGGTTAGCCGAAATGTTGAAAGATCCAGAATCATCGGAGTTTCCGCCTTTGCGATTATCGTCCTTTCGGTTTCTCCAGGACCTATTGTTATTTTGAGAATCCGAGGAGGACTCCTGTTTTGAGCGCTCCAGTATCTGGACTTTCCTGGTCAGCTCTTGGAATGTTTTGAGACCCGCGGTGCATAAAAACGGGGCCATCCAATTGTTGAGATTTCCGACGAGGAGACTGACAGATTGGTCCTGCTCTATCGGCGGTTCGCATTTGACGGAGAGATTGCGCCATCGGGTTATAAAATCCGTGCTGCTTTCATCGCTCTTGGGCTTGGTCCTTACGAGCTCGGCAATGGTAATCTTATCGCTGACGCTCATGAACCTCTGCCGAAACAGAGATTCCATTTGGACAAAAGTTGTGACAGAGCCATCCGGTATGCTAGCGTACCAGTCGAAAGCAACATCGGTCAAGCTATTAACGAACTGGCGGAGGAGAAGAGCATCGTTGCCCCCAGTGTTCCCGCATGAGGCTTTGAAGTGGGCGATATGCTGATTCGCATTTCCCGTCCCATCGAATCTTCCGAATTTGGGGATGACATAGCCGCTAGGAAATTCCACCAGATCATACTGAGCAGGATATGGTCTCCCACTACTGCTGATATCTTTTTGCGCTTCGGCTTCAGCCACCAATGTTTTGACTTTGCTGGCAACTAAATCCATGATTTGATCTTGAGTTAGCGGGCTACTGTCATCAGTAGCCAAAACATTTCCCGAGATGGGATGCGACTGATTTTCATGTAGTTCGCCCACTTTTGGATTTGAGGGAATAGGCGTCGGCTGCTTTGGGACACCATTTCCCGGTTCACGAGCAGAGCCCTCCGCTTGATTGGGCGGCTGAGAGGCAAGTCGGGCCGTGAGTTGCATCACGACATTCGTCAAGTCATCGATTTTGGAGTAGAGTTTGGCCATCTCCTTGTCTTTGTCTCTGAGCTGCTTTCGGAGCTCTTGAAGCAGCTCTTGCTCCGCGGTCCTGGGGTGGAAAGTCGGCTCTTCTTCCCGTTCCGAGCCCGACTCCTCATGAACCGAAGGGTCTTTCTGCTTATCAGCCTCACTGGGAAGGTCTTCATTACTTTCCAGAGGAGGCTGGCCTTGGGATGTGGCAGCCATATTCACGCCAGATTGGATTTGGGATGTGGTGGCCTCGTCCCTGCTCTTGCTTCGCGTGCCCACCATGTAGACAGTGTGGACCTCATATCCAGTCGTCTCTTTCTCATTGGCGGGGAGCTTAAAGAAGACACCCGATCGAGCAGTGGTCAAGAGCACCGCTGGAGCTTGCTCGGGACGCGTTGTAGCTTTGTTGGTGTTGATGGCCTTGCCCCCAGCTGGGGCCAAGGAAAGTCGTTCAGGCACCGACTTGCGTTTGGGTTGGGGCGCCCTTGAGATCACCATATTTGGTCTCCTGCCTTTCGAGACCGGTTTGTCTGCCACCGGGGCTTGAGGAGCTGGGATGGCGCCAACTGGCATGAACATAATAGAGCCGAATGGTAGCAGCGGCTCCTCCCATTGTCGCCTGAGACTGGCCGGAAAGACCGTCCTAGAGCCTATCCTCATCGTGTAGGAGACGGGAGCTGAGTTCATCATCGAAGACATCGTCAGAAGGTGATTGCTTGAAAATCTGCATGAAAAAGCATTATTTTTAGTATAAATATAGATATGTATATTGATTGAGTTCGCATGAACGTTTAACCCGAAATATGGGAGGAGAGATTGGTCCCACCGGGCGTGCCAGAATCTGTAGGGCGTTTTTCGTCACCCCATTGAGATGGGGATACGCACGCGCTTATCAGGCGCATTACAGATTCCCCCTGCCTAGGGTAGGCCGGGGTTTAATGATTGTGGGGATCCGAATCTCCGGCAGCCGTGGACTAAACTGCCATTAATTACCCCTCGCCTTTGGAGCGAGAGAACCTCCGATTGACGGGTTAAACTGGTCATGCGAACTCAATATGCAGTGTGCGTGTGATGTGTTTTGAAGGGGGTTTTGGATATATCGGGGGCCCCACAGAGTTTTCACGGGCGTCCTGCTACCTGGATAGCGGGCTGGAGGTCAAGGGGGATAGCAGCCCCCTTGCTGGGTGCGGGGCAGCGCCTCGTTAGAAATTTTTTTCTAACAGGGACAGTGTCGTGGTGTATGTGTGTGTGCACATATGTATGCATATGTGTGTATATGTGTGTGTGTGTGTGTGTATCAAAGAAAGAGGGGGAAAAGGCATCCAAAGGATTCGTGGGGCCAGCGCTTTGGGCGCTTTGCGCCCAGGTGCTATGCGCTCAGGTGCTAGCATGCTACGTGTCGGCATGTGGGCGCACTGCGCTTGAGCGCAGGGCGCTGTAGTGCAAGCGCGCCACGTGTCGGCACGTGGACGCTTTGCGCTTCATCGCCTGACGCTCGAGCGCAAGTGCGCCACGTGTCGGCACGGGGGCGACTTGCGCTTGAGCGCTGGGCGCTTGAGCACAAGTGCGCCACATGTCGGCACGGGGACGACTTGCGCCAGAGCGCTGTGCGCTTGAGCGCAAGTGCGCCTTGTGTCGGCACGGGGACGACTTGCGCCAGAGCGCTGTGCGCTTGAGCGCAAGCGCGCCACGTGTCGGCACTGGGACGACTTGCGCTCGAGCGCCTGTGCTGGAGCGCAAGCGCGCCACGTGTCGGCACTGGGGCGACTTGCGCTCGAGCGCCTGCTCTTGAGTGCAAGCGCGCCACGTGTCGGCACATGGGCGCATTGCACTCGAGCGCAGGGCGCTGTTGTGTGAGCGTGCCACGTGTCGGCACGTGGGCGCTCTGCGCTCGAGCGCTGAGCGCTTGAGCGCAAGCGCGCCACGTGTCGGCACGTGGGCGCTCTGCGCTCGAGCGCTGAGCGCTTGAGCGCAAGCGCGCCACGTGTCGGCACGTGGGCGCTCTGCGCTTGAGCGCCGGCAAGGAAAAGAGGCTTTTAGCCTAAAAAGATTCTCGGAAGAGAAATCAGAGTGGAGTTGGACTCCTAAGTGTGTTTTTGGGGTTAATGGAAAGGGTTCTTCTTCTTCCTCCTCTGTTAGCTGGATCTTGAAGATCAAGAGATGTGAGATCTCAAAATCTCTCCTTTTTGGGATCTAAAGACAGATCCAAGTTCCTCTTTGTGGGTTTGGTGGTGAAAAACTATCTTGTTTTTGAAAAGGAAGAGTAAAACTCTTGATTTAATTCAAAAGAAAGAAGAAGGTTTGAGACCTTCAGAAAAGGGAAAGAAATACAAACCCTAGGGTTTTTTTTTAGAGAATGAAAGTGTTATTTTTTATTATTCATCATGTTACCTTATATAGGCTTACATATTTACATATAGCCCCTTGGACTTTACAAAAATGGCATTTTAGCCATCCCATGGCTCATGTGCCATTTCATTTTTGCACATAAGCCATGGGCTTACAAAATATTGGCTTTATGCCCATTTTGTTTACATTCATGCATAAAAAATTACATAAAAATTATTTATTACATGGTCTATATTTTGGCATGGAGGAGGCTGGCCGCGGGCTCGACTTGGGCATGGGCCCGCTTGACCTGGGCTTGTGCCCACCTAGCTTGGGGGTTGACCCTGACTTTGACTCGGTCAACCGGGGTGTAAATTTTTACCCCAACACATACAATCTTTCTTGCCTCAAAGTCTGCAGTGCGATCTTTAAGTGCTCCGCATGCTCTTCAATGCTCCTCGAGTAGACCAGAATATCATCAATGAATACCACTCTAAACTGGTCCAAGAATGGTGAAGAGATTCGGTTCATCGAGTCCATAAATATCGTCGGTGCATTCGTTACTTCGAAGGGCATCACTAAATACTTGTAATGTCCATACTGAGTTCGGAACGCAGTATTACAAATATCTTCTAATTTAACTCGGACCTGATGATATCCGGATCGCAAATCCAGCTTCGAGAATACCCTCACGCCACTAAGCTGCCCGAACAATTCGCCAATGCGAGGGATCAGGTACTTGTTCTTAATAGTCACCCTGTTTAATTCTCGAGAAACGATGCACATCCTCCTTGTGACCTCTTCTTCTTTACTAGAAGAATTGGAGCTCCCCAAGATGAATTACTGCTGCGAATCCAACCTTCCTCAAGTAATTCAGTGACCTGCTTCTTGACTTCTTCCAACTCCACTGGTGTCATTGGATAATAGCCTTTGAGATTGGCGCGGCACCAGGAACAAGATTAAACTCCACATCTCCTTTTGGCGATAAACCCGAGATGTCTTCGAACACGTCCATGAATTCTCGAACTATAGCCGGCGCTTCCTTCTTATCAACTTCCAACGACGAAAGAACATTGTTTGTCGGCCTAGCCCTAAACTCGACTGGCCCGACAGAACTGCATCCTCCAGCAAAACAAGCTCTGGATGTCCGAGAATCTGGAGAATCACTTTCCTTTCCTTACAACCAATATGAGCGTGGAAAGTGCCGCGAAAAATCCATTCCCAACAAACAAAGGGATGCACTAGAATTGAATAATTCTAATGCGGAGAAAACACGAACAAGTAAGATACCGAGATGACTTCATCCGAAGTCAAGATACTGAAGAGGATTAAGCACGGTAAACAAGATTCAAGCTGGCGATGAAACAATAACTGGTAAGCATGAAACCGAGAGAAGCAAGGTAATATAATGACCATGAAACAAGGAAGTGAATCAAGACTAGGACTCCAAGTTACTTAAATAGAGTACCGCATTGTAACCATGCTGCAGTTCATGGGTACAATTACATAACTCCACTCAAGTCGTCCAAATCCTAGTATCGGAATCAAAGAACAGGGAGAAACAATAGGGAACCAAAAGATTTTCAGTCGAGATGCAAAGTCGTTTGCATATCGTCAAGACAAGGATCAAGAGAAAGATATGATTCAAGAATCATGATAACAAGGTGGCAAGACATGTTCCTAATCACGAGTATTCTGATTCATGTATTGGGTCCAATACCCAACTATAAAAAGAATCAAACTCGATTAACCTTTATTATATGGCTCTGATACCAAAAGAACCATGTCACGCCCCGCTTCACAGAGTACACTAAGATAGGCACGTGACATAGCCAACTATGCTACCTGTGGATAGGAAATATCCTTCCACAGTCACATTACGGCTGTAGAGATATCAAGAACAAGAAAGTAAACTAAACTATCTAGTACATGTCCATGAGCCAGAATAAATGAATCAAGAAATGATAATATGCGGAAGCAAAAGATCCAATAAATAAAACACCCGGAAAGTAAAACTGCATACCAACAGGATCCTCACCGCTCGGTCTAATAGCGGCAATACTCCTGATCAGTCTGCAACAAAGGTAGAGGATCTGGGCCATGCAAAACCCAGACGTCAGCTCGTCATAACATAAAGCAATAATATATAAACAGGGTAGCAAGACATGCAAGTATGATTAAAAACAGTAAAACAGGTATAACGGTAATATAAAAATGACAGTGAAGGGTAATGTGTAGTGAGTAATCTAACTGGTCTACTATGTCAACTACTCTCAAGTCTTTGAAATCAATTTGATGAATCATCGATGTAACTCAATAGTATCCCGTGCGTGCCCGGGATCACGATCTAAGACTCTCGGGCTGAATCCGAGACGTGCCGCAAGGCAGTAAAGGGTGGATAGTATCCCATGCGTGCCCGGGATCACGGTCTAAGACTTTCGGGTTGAATCCGAGACGTGCCGCAAGGCAGTAAAGGGTAGTAGGTAATGACGAGTGATGTCAGTAGCATCACCCCGGGGCTAGCCTAGCCCGTAAGACTGATCAGAAAAGGTAGAGAACTGTCGTGTTACAAGTCAGGTTTCATCATTGATTTCCCCATACCCCCAAGTTATATGTGTTCAAGTCAGGTATTAAATAATCTAGAGCTAATGCCAACACAGGATCAGGCAGGTACAGGTTTCTCTGGATAGACAACAGGAACTGTCCGTAAGGACAACAGGTCAGGTTTGTCGGAGTACAACTCTCGGGTGGATCGTCTTCGACTCAAGAAGGCCGTAGAGGTGATCAAGATCCGGATCGACTCTCGTGTTGGAGATAGTGCCCTCAGAGTCAATTATTGGATCACAGGCACGTGATTGCAATGATTGAGGGAGGACCTATACCGGTAGGACAGTCTTACTCAAGATGATAGTATGCTATCTGGTTTATCTTTATCATCGTGTACTGCTTTAGGTGACCTTACAGGTCACTATTGCACGTTGATAGAGCCCCTAGGATTCTTGCTTGACTACCAGCAGTATGAGGGCGATCATATACGTGGAAGCTGGGGTCTATAAGCACATCCTTAAAAGGTCCCTAGTCGTGGGAGTTTCGAATCAGGGCATCGATACTCCAGAGTAGACTAGTGTATACAGTCGAGACCCCGACGAGGGGCAATGGCCGGTCTCACAAGCCACTGGTGTCAGTTGGTTCACCTAAGATGTATACAGGTGCTCATTGGGTTATGAGTACACTGGAGAGGACTCGCCGGGAACATGCTAGTTGGTCTTATACCTGACGTCAGATAGCAGTTCCCTGGTGACATGTGTACAGGTTAGTTCACCGATCTGAGATCGTCATTTGTCTCGTGTGAGTTCCCACTGTGCTTTGATTACTACCCTACCACGCTCATAGGAGACGTGCAAACAGGTTTTAGTTGGGTACAGTCCCGAGCCACATGGAGGCAGTGAGCGGATCTGCAGGGGTTCGTCTCTCCCGGTATTGGGGGTGAGGTCGCGCTGTGTCTAGGAGAGCTATTACACAAAGCCCTCGGCCGAGGCAGGAGATTTACTGGTAGGTATTCCAATAGTATATCAGGGTGTTCTGGACTACACTCCGACACGACTTGTACCGCTTTTGGGGGTCTGTCTTTTACCAACCCCCTAGGCCAACCATGCGATGCTCATAGACGAACGGACCGGACTGTACGGATATTGTTACTGACAGGCTCAGTAGGGTGTCAGGATGAGTTCGCTCATCGACGTCCCTTTTGGTCCATACCTGGTAGCCCGTTACGTATTGGCTAATACCTCTGACGTGCTAGTGGTTAAATCCACAACCAAAGTATTGACGAGTCTTTAGAGTCCCCCACAGACCGTTTTCTCAAGTTTCGGGCGAAACGCTGTAAAGGCCGTATGGAGATATGGCAGGGTTCGATCAGATACGTGCGGTATTGCACGGATCATGATCGGACGGAAAATACTAGCGGGCTTTGGTTTAAGCCGGATCCTAGTATTATACAGTGTAGATTTTGTCTCTTTGCATTTATATTCAGTGGGAATGCAAATGCGGGTATGTATATACAGTTGCGGGGTTTTCCTGTAATTTATTACAGGATCAGTTTTCTGAACCGTTTCAGCCAGTTTTTCTTTCTTCCATTCTTTGGCTGAATTTCCGATGGAGGGTTTTTTTTTTACAAGTATGCAAATTATCTTTTGTGGAGGTGTTATTTGTGATTTGTGGCTTCATGATTGATATTGAATCATGAGATTCTTTTTCCATCAATTCTCATGCATTAAATGAGAAAGGATTTGGAAAGGACGTGAGGTTGATATTGTTGTGATCTTTATTCATGTTTATCAATTCATTTTCTCCACTTGCATTTGGCTCCACCATTTTTTTGAGAGAGAAAGGGCCGGCCACATTGAGGGGGAGAGAGTGGTTCATTTGTGTGAGGGAAAAATTCATTCATCTCATTTTTGGGCTTACTACATTTTTCCTCATCTCTCTCCAAAGTTCTTGATTCTCCTCCACATCCATACAAGGCAACTTCAAACCCATGAGACATACCTCTCTACACTTGCCTACAGCATTCCTTGGGCACGTCGGCTCGCCAACTTCGTGCCCGAGTTGCCTCGGTCCAGAGGTGGGAGCCCGTAAAAGAACCCGGCGTTGTGGTGCCCATTCCGATGAGGAGCTGAAGGCCGGAGATTCCACGAGGAGATCGGAGTGGAGGCCGAAGACCGAAGGACACGGATCGCTCGGTATAGCTTTCTACCCTTTCTCATATTTGCTAGGAGCAGGTTAATGGCCCAATCCGGGATTTTTAGTGCGCGGTTGTCACGTCCCGAAAGTACGGAACTTGACCGGCACTTAGGCTGCGAACGTCTCAAGGCGTACGTGCTCTAAGTAAGCCGAGCCCAGAAATCCAAACCAAGAGAAGTAGTAGAGTATAGGAAGAACCATATCAAATCCACCAGTATGCAACATAATATACAACGCCTAAAGGCGAGGATCACAACAGAAAAGGAAACTCAACAGCAAGAAACCCGGAGAAATATAACGTGCGACTCTAAGGTCGAAAGAATAAACATCACTGGTCTCTATCTCAAATAAGTACATGTTTGGTTGATGGAACTTCTAGATACAACTGAATAAAATATACAATGTATAATGATGGGTACGATACAAATAACCCACCTACTAGAAAGTCACCTGAAAGAAACTGTGCCCGCAAAGCCGTAATGAAACCCGTACGGCAACACCTGCAAGAAACTGGGGCACAACGGGGGTGAGTTGCCAACTCGTGAGTAGAAAAAGATCTACGAACAGAAAATCGCATGTATGACGCAATCCTAGGTCATACGATCATAATATATAATCCTCAAATATATATATAACCAGCAATCTATAACAAGACTAGGGTAAATATCTAACCCAAGTGTAAACCCAAGTGCCTGTGTCAGTGCATCGGGTGGCAATGTATCATATGAATGATGTATGAATGCATGAAACAGAATGCATGTACTGAAGAAAACTGCTTTCATAATTTTGTGAGATTTCTGTATTTATAAAATGAGGTATCATGAATGAAATCAACATAAACAGTGCCTAGCATCGGCACAAAACATAAATCTCAATATCTCGATATCTCTGTATCACAATCTCTGTACCTCAATATCTCAAACTCAATATCTCAATCATAAAATCCAGGGTGCCGTCAGTGCAGATCGGCCCCTACCATCCATCTCATGACTACGACGGTATCCTCCGGATATCCGACGTGTCGGGTAAAATCACCGGTCGGTCGTGCTCTCCTGCCAGGCTCAACGCCATCTCCTGCGATCTTCTTGCCCCGGGGTACCGCACCGGGCCCACCATATACCCGAAACGGTTCATCCGCCTCCTCGAATCGGGTCTCGAAATCCATCAGCAAAACTCATGGTGGACGACTCATACATCATGGGAAAATCGCATTTTATTAAAAAAGAGTGAAAGCAGTTTATATGTATGTTTTGCGGTTTTCCTCCAAATCCAGAAAATCTCATGGAAATCCGAATCCAAATCATCAATAGCATGTGAAATCATGAATATAAGCATGAGAATCCATGAATGCAGCATATAATGAATAACAGCATGCATGAAGTGACAAGTAATAACTACAATGTCAAGCTGGCATATAAGGCAAGCATACTAATATCATGTCACTACTAGCTAGCAAGCTAAATCAAGCAATAATATTTTCTAAGTGTGCGTGACATGGCAATTACCGATGAAGATGTGTGTGTGCCGGCAAATAAGTGTACGTGGTACATACGCATCATCTGTAATGGTGCTGGTGTCCTAACAGCAGGATATCAATAATAAAATATGAATCACAACAGTATGCGATGCAGAGCAACAATGATAATATGCGGGAGTTGAATGCTAAACACAAAGATAACTAAACTGCATCTAATGTCATAAGAGTCATACAGCTATACCACTATAAGGCTGAGCTAAAGCTAACAGTAGGTAAGGGAAACCGCCTAACCTCTGAGTCGATACATATATATACATATATATATATACAGTCGGTGATCCCGCCTCGATAATATCACATCCGATAATATATCTCTAGAATCAGTTATTCCCAAATCAAGAGTGCGGATTAAACATCAAAGTATAGCTCGTACGTAAATCCGTCGTACGGCATCCCCAATCTGGGTACGGGTCAATATCACATTCGTCATATCATTCATCTGGTATTCTCTTTATCAAATATCATTATCTGAGTACTGACCTATGTCTAGTACAATGCTAACCTCATCACTATAATCAAGATCAGACTACTGATCGACAGTCTAGCAAAAACGATATCATCAGCACATATTATCTCAAGGAGTAAACAACGCCCAAGACGGCCTATCATGAATATCTTATCATATCATGTCATGTCATGTCATATCTCGCAACATAATCACATGTCGATCACTTAATATATATGTCACCATTCCTATGGCATCATCGTCCCCAAAATCTTCTAAAGCATCAAGACGTATCTCAATTATGAATTTCCTCATATTACCGATGTCATAACCTCAGATCAAACTCATCGACTCATCTCAATCCCATGTATCATCCTCAAATCCGTATGTGAACACGTGGTCCCATATCCATGTGAACACATATCTATATAGAATCCCATAACCACATATGAACAAGGATGTATGCAAGTATGTATATGTGTGTATGTATGTGTAGTGCACCCACTACCCTTGGGTTTCGTAACCTTTCACCAATCCAACATACCAATATCCATTTAAACATCAATAATTAATCCCAAACAACATATATTAATTGTTAGTGTGTATACGCATCCGTATACATCACTACGAACTGCGGGGGTGCTATACGCCATCCACCCGACTTCTTCCCGTAGATATAAATCTACTTACCTTGTTATGTGTGCCGGTGCTGATGTCGCCATTTGCATCTCAACGCCTCGTCGCCACGTGGGGTACCTACAAAGATATCACACGCTAAAACACATGAAAACCATGTCGGAAACCAAAATGGTGCACGCTACGCCCATAGGTAAAAACCTGTGACCTGGTGTGCAAACACTGCCAATATCCACTGTCGTTGACGTCCAAACGCCACCCGACAGAAATGAATCATCGAATACCAAAATCCATACAAAAACAAGTCGTAAATCATACGCCAACTCATGAAAATCAACCCAGATTTTACCCTAACTGGAAACAGTCAAAACTAGATATACAGGGGGTCAAGTTTACATGAAATAGGGCCGTGCACGCAAAACGAGGGGGTTTCACCCTGGTCTGGCCGCAAATTGCGGCCAGGGGGAATTTATCTGCGGCCGGGGGTTTGAGGTGGGGGCTAGGGCTTTGGGTATTGGTTCCTATCTGCCTGCATGTCTCACTGCCAAGTCAATTTTATTTTAGGGTACCTCGGGTTGTAGCAGTTCCCAGAAAGGCCACAAAGTCGACAAAATCGCTAAATTTCACCGATTCTAACTATCTGGTATTTGGTGAAATCTGGAACAAATCTTGGTTAAACTGGTCTTAATCAACACCTAGTAAGGCTATATTAACAATCAAAACCAACACTTGGTCAAGTCTCACTCAAATTCTCCTAAACTAGCACTAACCTTCAATATAACACTAAATTTTTGTCTTAACAACTATAACTTAACAAGATAGGAGTTGGGTTGCAAGATTATACCTCAAGGAATCTTAGATGAAGGAGAAGGGAAGAAGGAGGAGGGGTTGTTGCTACTGATGAGCTGCTTGAGCTGCTTCAAATGCTACTGATGTTGCTGCTGCAAGTGTTGTTTCTGATGCTGATGAAGAAAAATTGAGGCTGATGTGTTAGGTTGATGCTTTGTTGCTGTTGTTGCTATATATTTTTGAATAAGGTTGTTGCTGTTGGTTGTAGCAGCAGCAGATGAAAGGGGGGCATATGTTGTGGTTGTTGTGTTGGGCTGATGTATGGTTTCAGCAGCTGAAGTGATAAAAATTAGGCTGATGTTGTGGTATTGGGGGCGGAAGTTTGGCAGTGGGGGCTGAAGCTGCTGATGTATGATGGGTGTGGGGCTGATGGTGGCTGAACTGATGATGTAGGTGTTGGCTATGGTGCTAGGAGCTAGGGTGTTGCAGCTGATGCTAGTGGCTAGGGTGGCGGAAGTCAGTTATTGGGGGCTGAAAAGTTATGATGGGAGTGTGCAGGTCAGCTATGGGGGGCTGAAAAGTCTTAGGGGCTGGTGTAATGTGTGAGAGTGAGAGGTAGTATGAAAGAGCATAAGGGATAATGAAGATTGAGAGGGATCATGGCACACCCTAGCCACCTCTCTCTCTCTCTCTCTCTCTCCCCCCCCCCCTCTCCCCCTACACAAGGTCAACTCCCATTCTAATCACCCTTAACAAGCTAAAACCCTTAATTAACCCAATTAACCTAATCAAATGGTTCAACTCACCATGGTCATCTAAACATGGTCCAACCTTAGGCTACCATAACCAAAACATGAAACAAGTGTAGAAATGTTATGGTGCACAATTTGTACAAAAAGCCAAAAAACCAATTAGCGATTTTTAATCGCGATTAACACTAAAGTTGCATTCAATTCATCATAAAAACGGTAAAATGGCATATTTCCACAAAATAACCTATTTTAGAATTCCCATAAGTTTTTCCCAAAATTTTCCCCATTTATCGGTATTTAATTATACCGACTATTAAAATATTCATTAAAAATTAATGTTAAATTATGAAAATTCCCAAAAATAATATTTTATTTTTTTGAAATGTTACAGCGGTGGTGCCGATTTCTAGTTTTTAGAAAAGTTTCGTTTCCGCATTCCGGCGTCGGATTGACGGCCGGGGCGCCGCCGTGCACTTAGATTGGTATCAGAGCCACGCCATTAACCTAGTCTAGCTTGCTCTAACGTGTTTAGAACTTCGATCGGACGAATTTTAAAAAACCGCGTTTTCATTGCATTAGTTTCTGTCGAAATTCTTTTTAGCTCGAAAATTTTTTCAGGTTGTTGCAGAAACATATGCAGGCAATTATAAGCATTCTGTGAAAATTTGGTCGCGTGACGTCATCTTTCCACCGCGGAACCGCGGCCAAACCCACGCATTGGCCGCGGTTTCGTCGCCACTTTGACTGTTCACTATACCAAATTTTTCCAGTGGGCTTTTGACTTGGAAATAGGGGTTTTGGAATATTCTGTTTGGGCCCAGATTTTCTTTGAGTGCTACAGTTGTGCTTGGGGCCCACTTCGATAAATTTGGTCGATCGAAAATTTTAAACATATTAGTTCACAGTATTTATATTATATCTGCGACCGTGAATGTCACTTGATCAGTAAATCCTGTCTATCTGCTATAGCCCTTTTAGACGGATTTGCGAACGTGACATTCACGTTGATATTCTGTGTTGTGCTGTGATATTGCGGATTGGTCGTGGGGGATAGCCTGGATGCAATGGTAGTATAGTTTTGTTCTATATGTACATTTGATATTGCGGGGCGAGCGTCCGACATGTGGACTGCCGTCACTGCCTGTTTGTATATTATTCTTTTGGGGCACGACCGGGCTGAGGTCGATGTACCCGATGTATATTTTACTTTCTGTACTAAGATTACCCCAAGGTGGGGTGCACGGATAGCCGGGTTCTAGAGGGCAACGAGCCCGCATCTCATGGCTTTGAGACGGAGGGGGCTTTACTCTAGAATTGGCGGGCTATTCGCCGCACTCGTAGAGGGTACAGGTTGACCCAGGGAGGGGTGCCCAAGTTACCGGATTCCGTGAAGTGCTGGGTGGTCCATTCACGTTGCTGAAGGGGGCTGCCTCGCTTCAGGTTTTGGCGGGTAACTTGCCGCGCCCGTAGGGGTCTAGGATTTCATTGCACAGGCTATCCACACGACCAGGGGAACGTCGGGTTTCAGTAGCGGCTCTATGAAACCCGGGGATCCCAGATATCTGTATTGTTCTGTGATGCTTATTACATTTCTGTGATGTTGCATTTTATCACGCCTTAAGCGAATATTATATATTGATATATATACTAGTAGATATTGTATATGTTTTGCATCCGCGCTAGTCCAGTCCCCGCTCTGTCGTTAGTTAAGTAACCTAACGGGTGATGACGGGACCCAGTGGCGAATGCGGATGGCATATACGTACATCATTATTTTCGTTCTTTTGTGGTGTGATCAATTGATGGGACTGCGTTGATTCGGATCAATGCAAGCTAAACAAACCTATTATGATGGTGTTGGAACATTTTTCAAAAAGCTGTTATTGCAAGGGCGTTCTCTTTTGTTTTGCACAGTGGTATTCAGTTGGAATATCCAGCTCCTCAGTCGACGAGGCAAGGGTCGAGATCCCTTCACCGGGAGTGACCCCTTGGATAGAAGTTTGCGTCAGGGCAATAACTTCACTATAGCCGATTGCCTTTTGCTTTGCATCGTGGTATTCAGTTGGAATATCCTGCACCTCATTCTACGGGGAAAGAGCCGAGATCCCTTCACCAGGAGTGACCTCTTTAGCAAAGGTTTTCGTCACTATATTTTTATAAAGCTATCCGGTTCCTTCAACCATATCAAGTTCATTACGTTAAAGGTTTTTCGCCAAAAACCATTCGTAGCCCTCCGTCATTTCAGAAGGATAGCACTTAGTATTCATGCTATGTATGTTGGCCTTCGTCAAGGCATAGTGTATGGTAGCTATTTGTTACTTTTCTGTTGCATAGATAGATGCGTTGGTTTGGGACAGTCGTACTACTATTTTGGCTTTCGTCAAGGGTATGTACGGGTGGGTTCAAATTAACCTGGACAATGACTGGTAGAACTTGACATGTGACTTATGATATGTTGGCCTTCGTCAAGGTCATAAGAGCATGGGGTAAAAATCTCATCGGGAGTTTCTAAAGAAACTGAAACTTGCCAGATATGCGCATACCTTCTGGAGTATGATAACATGAGCGGATTCCGTCACGTTATCATGCGATGATAGTTGGATCCCGATTCCCACTGATGAGTTGGTTTACTCCTCGGGTGATCCCGACTAATTCTTCTTTCAGGTTTAGAGGAGAATTTGACGTTACAGTGGGAGGTTTCCTGATTAGATAAAGTGATAACCATTCTGATCTAGGTTAGAGTGCATGCTGAGTGTTTCTTTTCTCTCTCTCTTTGGCAGCGACCATGACCCGACCCTTGACTATGACTCAGTGACCAAGTTAACCGAACCTTAAACACCGGCTTTTGGATTGTCAGAGTTGCAAAACTCATTGCCACTCCTACTTTTACCCTTTTCTCCAGGACACCCCGTATTACTACGAAGGTCCACTTCCATTGGATAAAACCATCGTATGGTTATATACGAACTCGAAGGAAGTTATTCGAGGATGGTTTCTGGTTCTGGAGAAAACGAATAGGACTATTTAGTTGTCTTTTCCTATTACCTTCTCTCAGGTTGCGAGTACTCCTTGGTTTAGGAGATAGTACACCTATTACGCAAATTGGATAGTCTTCTTCCAAACCTTAGACTGGTGCCGAACGGTGGGGAATGAAGAAAACCAATTAGCATAACGATGGTGTACAGAAGGTATTAAGAAAAGACATATCAAGGGATTAGTAAGAGGGCAAAATAAATTGCGACTGCTATTCACGACCAAACCAAGTATTTCTTCGCCAATCCTAAATCACCTTTATATTTCTCCAGGACACTCCATATCACTACGAAGATCCTCACTTTATTGGATACTCCATCGTATGGTTATATACGAACTCGAAAGGAACTTGTTCCAGTTCGGGGATGGATTCTGGTTCAGGAGAAATAGGAATAAGGTTTATTCGATTGTCTTTTATCTTCACCTTCTCTCGCATTGCGAGTGCTCCTAGGATTAGGACAGTACACCCATTATGCTTATTGGATAGTTTTCTTCCAAACCATAGGCTGGTGCCGAACTGTAGGGAAGGAAGAAAACCATTTGGCCTAAAGGGGTGTACAGAAGGTACTGACTAAAGACATATAAAGGGTTTTGGAGAGATGGCAAAGAAATATAGGGTTACAGTTGTGAATCTGGATAATGGAAGAGGCATTACTTCGAATACCCGGATACCCCTACGAAACATTTCGATGTTTCAGTTTCACTGTGTACTGTTAAAAAAAAACTGATTTCCCAATTAGACACTTGCTCCAGGGTATGTATTTACCAGGAATGATTCTCACATCTGTATGGTTTTACAGATGATGAGTGGGAGTAAGTTATTGGGAATTAGGTGATCATCCTCATTATATCGGAATTCGTTGTAATTGGTGATATTTGAGGAAATCGCCTGGGCTGTTTGCCGGACGACAAATATTTGGTTTTGAATATCCGTGTTATGCACCAATTTCAAGTTGATATATCTGTACGTCTATTTTTATAGAGTGAGATATACCTTTTTGAGATTATGTCCATGATATTTACCTATATCAGTGGATGGTTAGGTAAGGAGTATTAAACAACGGTGTAATTCTTCTTAACCATAAGTACAGTTTTCAACCTACGATACACAGGGAATGAGTTATTCGACTCACGGGACTTATACAGAGTATTGTATGTTGTCCAGTGTCCATTAGGACAGAGGGGTTGGTCCTCGCACTATATTCGGTTTACTTATGACTTCTCTAGTTTTTAGACAAGTGTTTCGTAGAAACACAAGGTCCAAGTTTTGAGAAGTTATAGGTATAAGAGTAAAGTAGAGAACCAGGTATTGCAAGTATCAGGATTCTTCAAGGTGATCGAAAATATAGATACTTGTGTATGGTATTCAGTTGATAGTAATGATTAAGAGAACTTGCTTCTCTTTCAGGTTACTCATAACTGGAAGCATTCCTAAGTTGAGTAACGCTGATCGGCCTCTCTCCATTTAGTTAACATGCACTGGAGACAGCTGCATGATTTGAATCTGGTTCAATTAAATCAGTGCCTCTGTTTCTATATTGGATATAGAACAGTTCATATCTTGACATTGTTAAGGTACGGGGAGTTGTCCAGCTTATGCTTAAAACCAGACTCTGTATAACTCAAGGTACATTTCTGTAATGTCTGTTTGTGGGTTAACCCAGGCCATGACGAGGGTTGACTTTCTACCATCAGGAAGATCAATAGTGATATTGTTCTTGACTCGCCACGGTTTTAATAAAAATGGATTTTTTTCAGAAAACAGTAGTGGGAGTATGGTAGAACTGGAAGTGATTTCAGAACCTCAAACGATTACTGAAAATTTGATAAGAACCTAAAGATTCAATCTGGTTTGATATTCCATTGGCCACTCCGCAGATAAGGTGGGTAACTTCAGGCACCCGAGAGGTACTCCGGTAGCCTCAAGGACGGTGGCAGGGAGGTTCTTGTTTACCCAGACTTGCCATTGCTGTTGTTCCAGACTGTGAGAGCCAGCAGGAGGATGAGTATAGCGTCGTTTTAAACTAGCTTTAGAAGTGCACGTGTATATGACTCTGCCAGAGGGTTGTCGTAGTCAGTGGGAGCAGCGGAAGCATTAGCGGGCAAGTAGCTTATGTCTATTTATAGACTAAAACAGATACAACGGAGATAGATCATCTATTTCTGATGTGACAGTCATAGGTTTGACTTCATCAGAATAGGGGATGGATATGTTAAGAAGGTAGTAGCGTGTGATGTCCCGGTATTTGGATGACATACACAGAGTAGGAAGTGAAATTCCTATACTACAATCGGTTATATTTTGGTTGTTACACAGTGGTTTCTCCATATAGAAATTGGATATTATATCAGACATTCTGGTTATTGGATCTATGGTTTTAGATCTAGATTTGGGAAGTGTCCCAATTAGGGTACTTAGACAGCATTCTAAAGGTATTTAGAATGGACGACTCCTGGCATGGTGGTGTACCTGCAGGTGATGAAGTCACCCTCTCTAAAGGTGTCTTATAGACTAAAGGGGAGAGGGATGTGCATGATTGGCATATCACTTGCTTAGGCAATTGAGTTGATCATGAGATGTCAAGTGCCATACCAGATGTTGTTTTTTGCAATGGGTGCAATAAGTTGATATTGATCCAATCCTGGAGAAACGTTCGGAAGCAGTTTTAGAACATAAGTGGATGTTATAGGGATATGATAACGACAGCCTCTTTTGGGAGACGGTTATCATTCCAGGCTTCCAAGGTGACCTGAATGACAGAGTGACTGTCAGAGTTATAGTTTTCCCTCTTACAAGGGGCAGTATCCTGGACAGGTGGTCCAGGCGGATACTGAGGGAGGCTTGGCGCAGGATACTGATTAAGTTCAGTTGATGATACAGTCTAAGAAGTTTGGATTTGGAGTTCATTTATGAGCTAGGTCCCATCATACATCCAAACATATTCTAAGACAGGTATTGCTCATTTCGGGAGATAGGTTTCTCCGCGAACTTGAGATAAAGAGAGACATAGAAAGAAACATCACAGCGGATCCACTCACTGAGGCTATTCCTCGAACGCAATAGTTTCGCAAATGAGCTTTGTGAGACTGACTAGTAGAGGAGTTGGGTGTTCGGTATCACACGGGCTGTGAGTATGCGACATCGCAATAATTAGCCTTGAGTGCAAGTGGGAGATTATTGGAGATAGTGCCCTCAGAGTCAATTATTGGATCACAGGCACGTGATTGCAATGATTGAGGGAGGACCTATACCGGTAGGACAGTCTTACTCAAGATGATAGTATGCTATCTGGTTTATCTTTATCATCGTGTACTGCTTTAGATGACCTTACAGGTCACTATTGCACGTTGATAGAGCCCCTAGGATTCTTGCTTGACTACCAGCAGTATGAGGGTGATCATATACGTGGGAGCTGGGGTCTATAAGCACATCCTTAAAAGGTCCCTAGTCGTGGGAGTTTCGAGACAGGGCATTGATACTCCAGAGTAGACTAGTATATACAGTCGAGACCCCGACGAGGGGCGGTGGCCGGTCTCACAAGCCATTGGTGTCAGTTGGTTCACCTAAGATGTATACATGTGCTCATTGGGTTATGAGTACACTGGACAGGACTCGCCGGGAACATGCTAGTTGGTCTTATACCTGACGTCAGATAGCAGTTCCCTGGTGACATGTGTACAGGTTAGTTCATCGACCTGAGATCGTCATTTGTCTCGTGTGAGTTCTCACTGTGCTTTGATTACTACCCTACCACGCTCAAAGGAGACGTGCAAACAGGTTTTAGTTGGGTACAGTCCCGAGCCACATAGAGGCAGTGAGCGGATCTGCAGGGGTTCGTCTCTCCTGGTATTGGGGGTGAGGTCGCGCTGTGTCTAGGAGAGCCATTACACAAAGCCCTCGGCCGAGGCAGGAGATTTACTGGTAGGTATTCCAATAATATCTCAGGGTGTTCTGGACTATACTCCGACACGACTTGTACCGTTTTTGGGGGTCTGACTTTTACCAACCCCTAGGCCCGCCATGCGATGCTCATAGACGAACGGACCGGACTGTACGGATATTGTTACTGACAGGCTCAGTAGGGTGTCAGGATGAGTTCGCTCATCGACGTCCCTTTTGGTCCATACCTGGTAGCCCGTTACGTATTGGCCAATACCTCTGACGTGCTAGTAGTTAAATCCACAACCAAAGTACTGACGAGTCTTTAGAGTCCCCCACAGACCGTTTTCTCAAGTTTCGGGCGAAACGCTGTAGAGGCCGTATGGAGATATGGCAGGGTTCGATCAGATACGTGCGGTATTGCACGGATCATGATCGGACGGAAAATACTAGCGGGCTTTGGTTTAAGCCGGATTCTAGTATTGTACGGTGTAGATTTTGTCTCTTTGCATTTGTATTCAGTGGGAATGCAAATGCGGGTATGTATATACAGTTGCGGGGTTTTCCTGTAATTTATTACGGGATCAGTTTTCTGAACCGTTTCAGCCAGTTTTTCTTTCTTCCATTCTTTGGCTGAATTTCCGATAGAGGTTTTTTTTTGCAAGTATGCAAATTATCTTTTGTGGAGGTGTTATTTGTGATTTGTGGCTTCATGATTGATATTGAATCATGAGATTCTTTTTCCATCAATTCTCATGCATTAAATGAGAAAGGATTTGGAAAGGATGTGAGGTTGATATTGTTGTGATCTTTATTCATGTTTATCAATTCATTTTCTCCACTTGCATTTGGCTCCACCATTTTTTTTTAGAGAGAGAGGGCCGGCCACATTGAGGGGGAGAGAGTGGTTCATTTGTGTGAGGGAAAAATTCATTCATCTCATTTTTGGGCTTACTACATTTTTCCTCATCTCTCTCTAAAGTTCTTGATTCTCCTCCACATCCATACAAGGCAACTTCAACCCCATGAGACATACCTCTCTACACTTGCCTACAGCATTCCTTGGGCACGTCGGCTCGTCAACTTCGTGCCCGAGTTGCCTCGGTCCAAAGGTGGGAGCCCGTAAAAGAACCCGGCGTTGTGGTGCCCGTTCCGACGAGGAGCTGAAGACCGGAGTTTCCGCGAGGAGATCGGAGTGGAGGCCGAAGACCGAAGGACACGGATCGCTCGGTATAGCTTTCTACCCTTTCTTATATTTGCTAGGAGCAGGTTAATGGCCCGATCCGGGTTTTTTAGTGTGCGGTGGTGCCGGTTTCTAGTTTTTAGAAAAGTTTCGTTTCCGCATTCCGGCGTCGGATTGACGGCCGGGGCGCCGCCGTGCACTTACACCTCGGAGCGTGGATGGATGAGCACGACAGCGAAATGAAGATCCGAAGGACCGGTATCGTGAGGTATAATCTCTATGGCATAGTAGATAGCACCTCAAGTAGTTTGCTAGTTTGTTGTTTAGCAAAGATCCTTCTTTTAGTTCATGTTGCCTTTGCGCCAAAAATCGTTTTTTACCGTTTCCGCCTCCCCGTAAGAACCAGGGTGAGCAACGTGGACTTACAATGGGGTGTTAGTGTATATGCCCTAGAGGCCATTACTGTATCATACTAGTTTGTATATTACTTGATGGAAGCTTGGGATATTCACCTTGTATAAACAATCTTGCTCAATATAGTAGTATGCTACTTGGTTTGTTTCTACTTCAATGTGTACTTGTGTTTATTTCAGTATATCACTTATACGCATTAGTGGAGCCCTTAGGATCTTTGCTTGATTACCAGCGTTGTGATGGCAGTCACACTAGTGGGGGCTGGGTAATCTATAAGCACATCCTTATACAGGTCCCTAGTCGCAGGACTATCGAGACAGGGCATCGATACTCCGGAGTAGACTAGCGTATGCGCTTCTCATCCCAGTGTGGGAGATGGTCTGTCCCACAGCCATCAGTACGTCGTACTGGAGATAGTATACGGGTGCTCGTTGGGTTACGAGTACACTGGACAGGACTCGTCGGGAACTGAAAGGTTGGTATTATACCTATCGTCAGTTATCAGTTCCCAGGTGACATGAGTACAGCTTAGTCCGCTGACTTGACACTGGCACTTCGCCTCGAGTGTGTTCCCACTGCACTTTGATCACTACCCTACCACGGCTCAAAGGAGTCGTGCAAACAGGTGGTGGTTGGGTGCAGTCCCGAAGCACTTGGAGGCAGTGACGGTTAGACAGGATTCGTCTCTCCCGGTATTGGGGGTTGACATCGCGCTGTGTCTAGGAGAGCCATTACACGAGTAGTCCCTGGCCAGGGCAAGCGAGATATACTGGTAGGCTTCCAGTGTTATCTCAGGGTGTTTTGGGCTTCACTCCGACACGACTTGTACCGCTATTAGGGGACTGACGTTTACCGCCCCCTAGGCCCGCCATGCGATGTATCAGACGAACAGACCGGACTGTACGGAGAATGTCACATTCAGACTCAGTAGGAGTTCAGATGGGGTTTCACCTCGTCAGCCTTCTTGTCGACATCTACCTGGGGACCGTTACGCACAGCTAGTGCCGCTTGCGGTCTGTGGTTAAACCCACTGCCAGCGTAGTGTCGAGTCTTTAGAGTCCCACACAGAGGGTATTCGCCTCTGGGCAAAACAGAGTAGAGGTCGCATGGTTTTGCGACAGGGTTCGTTCTCATCCGCGCACTTGTGCACGTTTAGAGTCCGGACGGATATTACTGGCTGGCTCTGGTTTGAGTCAGATACTGGTATATGTTTTTGGGGTTGCTTTTATCTCCGTATTCATGTTCCTCGGAATAAGGATGCAGGTGTGTATGCACGGTTATTTGAGGAAGAGGAAGTGACTTTCATTAGGGTTTCGGAACGGGTGCGTATGCACAGTTGACAGTCGTCTTTTTCCAAACCCTAATGGATTTGTATTATATCAATTAATAATATATAATAAAATGAAATTGTGTCATGGTTAGTTTTTGTTGACTTGTTGACCATGGTTGACTTGTTGACCATGGTTGAACTTTTGACCATCATCATCACAAAAGAAAGATGCTCTTTGATTCTAGCAAATTCATTTAATGTTTGTAATGATAATGGTCATTCTAAAACTTTCCATCAACCTTTTCATTTTCATTATTATTATTATTGATAATTCTTTTTCTTTTGCATTATGGTTGCAAGAAAGAAAAAGAATAGCTCATTTTCTATCATAACCTCTCTCTCTCCTCATTTTCACCTTCTTCTTCCTCTAGCAAAGAGAAACCTTCTCATGTGTTGAGAATCCTTCTCTTTAAAAAGAAAAGCAAACCCTAGTTACTCTCTACTCATTCTAGGTTCAAGGTTTAGCAAGCCGGAAACCCTAGTTCACTCAAAGATCGAGGAAGAGCCCAAAGGTCGAACCTTCGAGGTGGATCCATCTTCGACGGAAGAAGGCGACGAAAAGAGAACCATCAACCCCTACAAGATTCCAAGAAGAAGGAGTTCAAGTTTAGGTATAACCTTCATCCGAGTAGCTAACTCTCTTTAGCGTATTTGCTAGTTTAGTTTAGACAACGATCCCGACCTTGTTTAGTCCATGTTGCCTCTTGCGATAAAAATTTGTTTTTTATACCGTTTCCGCCTCCCCGTAAGCACCGGGGGTCGCAATATGGACTTACATGGGGGCCGCGCGAGCTCGGAATTTATGGGGGTATGGCCGTCCAAAATCCGAGCTTCGAGGCTCGTTTTGGCGCTGTGGTCTTGTGCTTTCTCTACAAGTCCACTGGTGCTGCTTGATTTGCCTATATGAACCCGGTTTGCACTCTGGGATTTGGAGGGAAAACTTGGTGCTTCATATCACATCACACCTTTTAGCATTTAATGCACATCACCCTCATTTGTGCTCCTTTTGTGCGAAGGCAGCCCCCAATCATGGTCTAGTGCACATGCATTGTGTAGGACCAAAAATTGTGTATGCAATATTGTTTACACAAGATCTCATTGGATATTGATCGGTTTTCTGTTCCGTTTGCAGTGTCGCTCCCAAACGTTATATCCGTGATTTTGAGTGTGTTTCCAGTCTTTTATCACTAACACCTGTAATCCGTAATTACTGAGTAGACACTGGTTAATAGTACCGATATATACAAAATAGATAACGAATAGTGGTATTAAAATGCAGTTTTCTATGATGAACAACTATGGTCAACAAATCATAAACGCTGGTCAAGTTCTATCCGTCATTTCATGATTGATTTAGACCCATCCGTATGCCCCTTAACTATGGTCAACAAATCCATACGAATGTCCTAATCAATCGCATCATATGCTTTGTAGGAAGACATCACTTAGTTACCGTACACTACGCCTTAACTATAGTCAACAAAAGTAGCACAAATACTAAGTACTCTACTTTCTAAAATGGCGGAGGGCTACAAATGGTTTGATGAAAACCTTTAACGTAATGAACTTGATATCGTTGTAGAATCTAATGATTTGAAAATGAGTGGTTTAAGCTCCATTTAAAAATCAAGTAGTTTTTCAAAAACAAGCCGAGTAGCTTTTGCTAAAGAGGTCACTCTCGGTGAAGGGATCTCGGCTCTTTCCTCATCGAATGAGGTGGTGGATATTTATCAAGGAATACCACTATGCAAAGCAAGAACTAGGGAGGCTATCATGATAAACCGAGTGGGTTGTAGCATTTGCTAGTTTTGCTAAAGAGATCACTCTCGGTGAAGGGATCTCGGCTCTTTCCTCATCGAATGAGGTGCTGGATATTCATTAAAGAATACCACTATGCAAAGCAAGAACAAAAACTACCCTTTTTGAAATTTTTTGATTCTACAATATCTTTAGATTTCTTTTCTTAACATTAATTTCATCAATGTTTTCCCATCATTTAAACCTTATCATTGCAGGAAAAAGAAACGAAAATAGGACGTACGTTTATGCCATCCGCATTCGCCACGGGCCCCGTCATACACCGTTAGATTACTTAACTAACGGCAGAGCGGGGGCTGGACTAGCACCGGTATAAAACATAAGCAACATTTATTATATATCTCATATATAAATAGCCATTCGTCTCACGAAATAATAAGCATTCCAGATCACAGATGAATATATTGGATATACTAGGAATTCCGTGTTTTGTTTAAGCCCTGAACGAAAGACGGATTTCACGGTCGTGATGAATAGCCAAATCCTACCCTAGACCCCCTACGGGTGCGGCAAACTGCCCTCCAAATTTCCGAAGTGAAGCAACCTCTCTCAATAAAATGAGTAGGCCACTCGACACTTCAAGAACCCGGTAGTTTGTGCATCCCACCTGGGTCTATCCTAGGAGCAAAAACAGTAAAAAGAAATAATACAACGGTGGCTACAAGCTCAACCCGGATGTGCCCCGCAAAATAATATTACATCACTTTTACAAATTACAAGAATGAAAGAAAAGAAAATACTTTTCTCACATCCCCGGCTATTCATCCACAACGATCCAACACATTCATATACATATACCATTATATGATACTAATATGTGCAACCCCCACTAATCAACGTATAGCAATTAGTGGATGTTTCATATGCAACACATATACAAACACAGAAAACCCGATTAGCCAAATACTTAGAATTTCGATCGATATGCTAAGACCGTGTCTACCCAATCTCATTCCAGTAAACAACCAACTTTTGGTAGAATCTTAATATGCAAAAAACCATAATTCCTCGTTTGAGACGCACTGAAGAAAATCGGGCCAACGCGGCCTTGACTCAGCCGCGGAACAGCGGCCAAACACTGAGTTTGGCCGTGGTTCCACAGTGTTCTTGGCGTGTCAAGTAGTCGTTTTTCTTTAGTGTTCTTAAAAACCCTGCTTGCATTTTTAAAGCCTATGAAATGATATTTTGAACACTTTAAAAAATCGACTACCTAACGCGCCAAGAACACCGTGGAACCGGACGGATTCACTGAGAATCTCGCTTAGGTTTTCCTGGGAAGTCAAAGCACGCAGGGGGTGTTCTAGTAATTTACCATATCAAGACTCAGCTTATAAAAACAAATATGGCTAAGCTTTATTTTTTTTTTAGGGTTTTAGCCGAAGCGGTGCCTATTCTTCCTTGCGATGGCGTTTTGGGGTAAAACCTAATCTCAAAAATCTCGCTTATTAAACTGTAGTTTTGTAGGGTTAATAATACAAAGTAATATAATAAATATTGATGATTTGTCTTCTTGTTTTTCTATAATAATCTCCATCTCTTTTAGGGGTCGAAGTCAAAGCAGGAAAAACCTACACTCATTTGTATGACCGCGCTCGTGGAAGACTCCACATCTCTCAGGTTCGATTTTCTTTCACAATACCACCTCGTCATTTTTTAAATTATTTTTTCAACCAAGGGATTGGGTCTTTTCTACTTGGTCTTCTGCATGTTCTATGAACCGGCTATTTTGGAATTTGCATAAAAAATTTAATTCCTTGCAATTGAAACGTCGTCTGGTGAAGATGATAAATTGAATTGAGTTTGGTAGTTATGGCATTTGCTGATGAAAAGATGGAGAGGAAGATAGGGGATGAAGTATGTTCTGTTTTCTTCTTCTTCTGATTTTCTCAATATGTGCTATTATTTAGCATTCGCAGTTGCCACCTGGCTTGCTCAGGTTGAAATTAATTTCTAAATGAATGACCACTCCTCTTCTAGTTTACATAATTAGTATTGGCAAGGGATATTGTTAATGAATTTAATTTCTCTCTCATAATAAGAATAATATTAACATGTTGAATATTCAATTGAAAATAACTCTTACAATGTAACTCTTAAGACCTTTCTTTCAATGCTAGAGTTATAGTAACATAAGATTTGAGTTCTCTAATTGAAAAATTTACGAGTGCACGCCATAGATTTTTTGGGTGTAATTTAAACATTAAGATAATAAGAGATGGAACCAGAATATCTATAGCAAGGGGCCAAATTTTATACTATAATATATGACAATAAAAGAAAAGAAGCAGGCCTTCTTGATTTTCGTATTTCAATTCCATGCACTATAGTAATATTTAATAGAACATAAATGATTCATATATGGAAATATACGTTTACTTCAAATGTTGATATAATCGATTTTAGTTACAACAAAAAGATGATAATGTTAGAATGATAGTTGTTGAGATTTTTTCCCTTTAAAACTAGGATTTATCGACTATTATTAAGGCTACACATTATATTAATAAAAGAAGATAATCCAAATAATTCTTGTATAAGGGCAAAATGGATAATTCAAACAAAAAGATACCTGGAATAAGGGAACCCTTGAATTTTCCATTTTTTACAATAAGTACCCTGAAATGCAAAAAATATAGATGAGTGTAATGAACTATATTTTTGGACATAGATTAGCTAACAGTGTTAATTTTTTTCATAACCGGACTGTTTATCCTTCGTTTTGTTTTATTTTTTCCCTTTAAAACATAGTAAACAAAAAAAGATGAATTTAAAACTAAAATTTACACAAAAAATAGTAATTAAAATGTAATCAAAGATTGGAGGAGTTATGAACACATAGGCGGCCTTTGGATTGAAGGTCGGGGTCTAGCGAAGGAAGGAGATAAGAAAAATAATGGACCAAATTATCAAGTTTATAAGAATTAAGATAAATTTATGGATATACATGGAGAGATTTAAAGTTAGGAATTTCAAATTTTTGGGACTTGGAGATTTAATATATAAATCATGGCTTTTCGTAATTTAATTATTAGAAATTTTAGGGTTTAAAGTTTTCGGGATCTTAAGATATGTGGGTTTAGAAATATTGATTGGTGTTTAGAAATTTAAGGATAAGAATTTTGAGAGGATAGTTGTGAAAGATACTTTTTAAAAGTTTGGAGTTGGATTAGCAATTTGATTTTTTTGAAAGAATAGGGTAAAGAAATTGGTGAGGAAGAAGAAAGAAAAAGGAGAGAAGAGAAGAGTAAAAAGGGTAAAATGGTCAAAGCATTACAATTTTGGATGATGTCACCGTTAATACTAATGTTTGTAGACATTTCAATAGTTAAGGGTGTTGGATATAGTGCCCTCAAGGCAATTATTGTAGTTGCAAGTAAGCGATTATTATAATTGAACGAGAACCTATACAGGTAGAACAATCTTACTCGAGATGACAGTATGCTATCTAGTTTGTCTTTATCATTATGTGTATACGTTTTGATGAAGCCCTTAGGATTATTACTTGACTACCAGCATTATGATGGCGATCATATACGTTGGAGCTAGTAGGTCCATAAGCATATCCTTAAATGTCCCTAGTCGAGGGAGTATCGAGACTGTACATCGATACTCCGGAGTAGACTAGTGCATACTTTTCGAGATCTCGACGAGGGGCGGTGGCCGGTCTTATAAGCCATTGGTGTTGAGTCACCTAAGATAGTATACAGGTGCTCACTGGAGTTAGTACACCGGACGGATTCGCTGAGAACTTCTAAATGGTATTATACCTATCGTCAGATAGAAGTTCTCTTATGACATGAGTATAAGTTAGTCCTTTGATATGAGGTTTTCATTTGTTTCGTGTGAGTTCCCACTTTGCTTTGATTACTACCCTACCACGGCTCAAAACAGTTGTGCAAACAGATTTTAGTTGGGTACAATCCCAAGCCACAGGGAGGCAGCGAACAATCATCAGGGATTCGTCTCTCCCGGTATTGGGAGTCGATGTCGTGCTGTGTTGTGTCAGCCATCACCAGAAATCCTTAGCCATGATGGATGAGAATTATTGATGTGATGCTAGTATTTTCTCAGTGGATGATAAGCTTCAAACCGGCACGACTTATCGGGTTAGCAGGGGTCTGACGTTATCCCCTTCTAAACCCGGTATATGATTATCTTAGATGAAAAGACCAAACTGTACGGAGATTGTCATAGACAGGCTCAGTATGAGTACCTGATGAGTTTGCTCGTCGGCCTTTCTTTCGCTCAATACTTGGGTAGCCGTTACGTACATTTAGTGCCGCTGACGTGCTTGTGGTTGAACCCACTGCCAGCGTATTGACGAGTCTTTAGAGTTCCACACAGAGAGTTTTCCTGGTTCAGGTAAAATGATGTAGTGGCCGTATATTGATACGTGCAGGGTTCTAATTAGGTATGTGTGCTAGCCACACGGAATTTAATCGGGCGGATGATAATACTAGCCGGCTTAAGATTAAGCCGGACTATTAAATCAAGTTTCGATTTAATAATATTCATATATATATTTCGATATGTATATTCTAGTATTATGTTCATTGTATTTTTATATCTCTTGGGTATTCGCATTTTGATACGAATACAGGCATGTATTTGCGGGGATGTATTCTTGTATTTATACAAGAACACTTCTAGAAGAATGACAACTCATTTAAAAGTTTTTCTTTTTAAGAAATTAAGAAATAAGATGGAAAAGAGAAATAGTGGAGGGTATAGGCAATTCATTTGCAAATACTATTCAAACATGGTTGTAGTTTTAAAATCGAAAAATTCCTTTTACGAAAGTGATGAAGTATGCTTGAATTTGTGAAGGATTTCATTCATTCTACCATTTTTGCTCCTCTTTTTTCCATAGCTCGTTCTTCTTCTCCATCTTCAACCATCTCATGAGTTGAGAATCATGATGATGAAGAGAAAGAAAATGCTAGAATACTCACACACATCACTAAGCATCCTAGATTAGCAACCTAGGATGTTTAGTTACTTCATTGTGAAGTTGAAGTTTGAACTTGGTTCTATCGGGTAGATCATCATCGGCGGAGGACCGGCTAGCAAGCGCGATCCGGAGTTCTTGAGAGCATGCTAGAGTCCAACCTAATTGGAGCAAATGAAGATGATACAAAAGTTGTGATTTCTATCTTTTTGTTCATGCTAGTTTAAGTGTTTGGTTTAGATTCTTGGTTAAAAGTTTTTAGTGCCATCAAAATTTTCGTTTTCGTATTCCATATTGGCCGCGGGTTAGCGGCGAGGGCATCAGGAACTTTCAATGGTATCAGAGCCATCCAAACATCCTAAAGTAGATAGATACGACTCCCGAATTCAGCCGGTTTTTGCCCAGTAAAAACTGCCGTAAAACAGTGAAGAATTTCATACTAACTTAATGTTTTGACTCCCCGCAGGCTCTCGGTTTGGACCGAGAAATCGCGGGGAGGTGCGCGGGGACCCCGTGGACGTCCTGAGGGGACCTAGGGAGGGCCCACATTCCCGTGACCACCCAAATGGTGGCCTTGGGGGTTGGGGACCTGAAACTGCCTCAGAAGGCAGATTCGGGTCTGCCCACCCCTATGGCCATCTTAGGGTGGCTTAGGGGGTGGGTACCTTCCTAGGTGTCCTCCGGGTCGACGTTAATTTTATGTCGGGGCCCTTCACGAAGTTACGGATCAATCCGAGCTCATTTCGGACTCCTGTAGTGGGTTTTAGCATGGAATTTCTTGTCGGTTTTTAGCGTACTTGATTTTTGGTGTTTTGGAAAATTGAAGTGTTGGCTATATGTGTGCGGTATTCGATTGCCATAGTTTTTGTGATGGTTGCGTGTATCATAACTTTTGGTAAAACGTCGTCTAATTGCCATATGTATCAATTAGACGGGGTTGCGGAATTGATACTCGCAAGTTTGCATGTTCTTTGATGGATATTGCTTAGTGGTTATGGTCATGTTGGATTTGTCGTGATGGATAGCCCGGAGTGTGTAGTATTAGATGCAATTCTCTATGATGTAATGTATATTCATATTGCGTGGCGAGCGTCCGACATATGTGTTGGATATGTATGCCCTAGAGGCCATTATTGTATAGTACTAGTTTGTATAATACATTTTGAAAGCTTGGGATATATACACGGATTTTACGACAGTCTTGCTCGATATAGTAGTATGCTACTTGGTTTGTTTCTATCTTAATATATGTATATGTTTCTTTTAACATATCACTAATACATATTGATGGAGCCCTTAGGATCTTTGCTTGACTACCGGCGTTGTGATGGCGATCACACTAGTGGGGGCTGGGTAGTCTATAAGCACATCCTTATTTTGGTCTCTAGTCGTAGGATTATCGAGACAGAGCATCGATATTCCAGAGTAGACTGGTGCATACGTTTCTCGTCCTAGCAGGAGAGATGGTCTGCCCCACAGCCATCAGTACGTCGTACTGGAGATAGTATGCAGGTGCTTGTTAGGTTACGAGTACACTGGACATGACTCGTCGGGAACTGTTGGTTGGTATTATACCTATCGTTAGTTAACAGTTCCCAGGTGACATGATTACGGCTTAGTCCGTTGACTTGACACCGTCACTTCGTTTCGAGTGTGTTCTCACTGTACTTAGATTACTACCCTACCACGGCTCTATTGAGTCGTGCAAACAGGTAGTAGTTGGGTGCAGTCCCGAAGCACTTGGAGGCAGTGACGGTTAGACAGGATTCGTCTCTCCCGGTATTGGGAGTTGATATCGCGCCGTGTCTAGGAAAGCCATTACACATAGTCGTCTCTGGCCAGGGCAAGCGAGATTTACTGGTAGTGTTTCCAGTAGTTTCTCAGGGTGTTCTGGGCTACACTCCGACACGACTTGTACCGCTATTAGGGGACTGACGTTCACCGCCCCCTAGGCCCACCATGCGATACTCTTAGACGAACAGACCGGACTGTACGGAGATTGTCACATTCAGGCTCAGTAGGAGTTCGGATGGGTTCACCTCATCGGTCTTCTTATCGGCATCTACCTGGGGACCGTTACATACAGCTAGTACCGCTTGCGGCCTGTGGTTAAACCCATTGCCAGCGTAGTGTCGAGTCTTTAGAATCCCACACAGAGGGTTATTCACCTTTGGGCAAAACAGAGTAGAAGTCGCATGGTTTTGCGACGGGGTTCGTTCACATCCGCGTACTTATGCACGTTTGTTGTCCGAACAGTTATTACTAGCGGGCTTTGGTTTAAGCCAGATCCTAGTATTTGTTTTGGGATTGGTTTTGTCTCATTGTATTCGTGTTTCTCGGAACACGGATGCGGGTGTGTATGCACAGTTGACAGAGGCAGAGAAATCTCATTAGGGTTTTTGACCGTTGACTTTTTCTTAACCATAATGAGAATGAGAAATATGATTAATGATATTAATTAAGGATAATTGTGCCATGGTTAGGTTGACCATTTGACTTTTGTTGACCTCTTGACTTTGGTTGACCGGTTGACTTTTGTTGACCTTTTGACCATCATCATTTCACTTGCAAGATGCTTCTTGATTCTTGCAAATTGCATTTATTATGAAATGATAATGGTCATTCCAAACTAACCATCATAATTTTTCTTTTGTTATTATTATTATTTCATATTCTCCCATATGAGAGCATGGTTGTATTATTCTAGTTCATTCTCTCATGCTCTTTCTCTCTCTTGAAAAAGCTCACCCTCTTCCTCTCTCAAATCTTTAATCTTTCATGTGTTGAAAATCAAAAGCTCTTGAGACTAAACCATCAAAACATCTCTCTACTCTTTCAAGGGTTTTTTGTCTAGCAAACCAAGCACTCTAGTTACCTCTTGGTTGAGGTAGGAGCTCAAGGTAGATGCCCTCGGGTGGATCTTTCTTCGGCAAAGAGAAGACGAAGAGGAGGAGCCGTCTACACCACTCCAAGGAGCAAGCAAGAAGGAGGACCACAACAAGAAGAGGAGTTCAAGATGTAGGTATAACCATTCAACATAGTAGCTAGAACTTGTTAGTTTGTTAGTTTTTGTTTAGCAAAGATCCTTCATGGTTGGTGCATGTTACCTTGTGAGAAAAAATTGATTTTTACCTATTCCGCCTCCCCGAAAGAACCGGGGTGGGTAACGTGGACCTAACAGTGGTATCAGAGCCTAGCTAAACAACAACTAACTGTTAGCAAAGTGTTTAGAACTTCGATCCGGAAAAAATCCCGAAAACACACTAAAATATTGTATTTTCTGTCGAATTTCAAAACTGGCCTAAAAACATTTCCACCGACATGAAAAATACAAGCAGGCTTTTTTGAGAAATCTGTAGAATTTTGGGCGCCTGAATCGCTCATAGGACCGCGGATCCGCGGCCGATCCAAGCGATCCGCCGGTTCCGCGGCCGAGTCAACTCGGCGGCGCACCAAAATTCTTCTGGGGTTCTCTGTGTTGGTTTTGTGTATTCTGGGAATTTTTGTTTCTGCCCAGATTTGTCTGAGTACTGGATTTTACTTGGGGTAGATTCAAATACAGTTATTGATCGAAATTCTATAAACTTTAGCTATTTGGTTATATTTGTAATGTGATATATGTACTGAACGTCGTCTAATCGCTATACGTCGGTTAGTGGGAGTTGTACATATCTGTGATCTGTGATGTTGGATTGTGTATATGAACTTGTTGGATTGTCGCGATTGAATAGCCGGGGTATGTGAGATGAGAGTTTATTTATCTTTCATTTGATGTAAATTGTATATTGATGTAATATTATTTTTATGGCCGCACATCCGGGATGAGGTTGTAGCCGCCATTGTATATTATTTCTTTTATTGTTTTTGCTCCTAGAATAAACCCAAGGTGGGGTGCACAAACTACCGGGTACTTTGAAGTGCTGAGTGGCCTACTCACGTTGTTGAGGGAGGCTGCTTCACTTCGGGTATTTGGCGGGTAGTTTGCCGCACCCGTAGGGGTCTAGGGTGGGGTTTGGCTATTCATCGCGACCGTGTAATCCGTCTTTCGTTGCAGACTCGAACGAAACACGGATTCCTAGCATATCCAATGTGTTCATCTGTGATCTGGAATGGCTATCATTGCATCTGACGAATGTATATATCTATATATGATATCTAGTAAGCGTTGCTTATGTTTTGCATCCGCGCTAGTCCAGCCCCTGCTCTGTCGTTAGTTAAGTAATTTAACGGGTGATGACGGGGCCCCGTGGCGAATGCGGATGGCATAAACGTACGTCATATTTTCGTTGTTTTCTGCAATGGTAGGATTAAATGATGGGACGCATTATATTAATGCAAAGAAAAACAAACCTAAAAGACGTTGGAACAATTTTCAAAAAGCTGTTATTGCAAGGACGTTCTCTTTTGTTTTGCACAGAGGTATTCGGTTATGAATGCCCAGCACCTCATTCGACGAGGCAAGGGCCAAGATCCCTTCATCAGGAGTGACCCATTGGACAGAAGTTTGCGTCAGGGTAATAACTTCAATATAGTCGATTATTCTTGCTTTGCATCGAGGTATTCAGTTTGGAATATTTTGCACCTCATTCGACGAGGAAAGAGCCGAGATCCCTTCACAGGGAGTGACCTCTTTAGCAAAAGTTTTCGCCACTATAATTTAAAAAAAAAGGTTATCGGGTTCCTTCAACGATATCAAGTTCATTACGTTAACGGGTTTTTCGCCAAAAACCCAGCCGTAGCCCTCCGTCATTTCCTACAAGTACTACTTAGTATTCGAGCTACGTATTTTGGCATTGTCAAGGCGTAGTGATCGGTAGCTAAGTATTGCTTGTTTGCAGCTTTATTTTCAGATTATTTAGGACAGTCGCATAGCTATGTTGGCATTGTTAAGGGATATGCGAGTGGGTCTAAGTTAATCAAGATAATGACGGGCCGAACTTGACTAGCGGTTTATGATATGTTGGCATTGTCAAGGTCATAAACCGTTAGGGGAAAAAACCACATCGGGAGTTTCAAACATACAGGAAACTTGCAGATTCAACATACCTTCGGGAGTATGGTGACTAGAGTGGATTCCATCTAGGTCATCACACAATGATAGTTGGATCCCGATCCCACCGATGAGTTGGATTACTCTCGGGAGATAATTTCACTTAACAATCAATGCTATAAACCAAGTAGGTGTTTAGAACGGTGTTAGCGGGGCTACGCCTCCAGGGAAAAGAGGTTATGTAATTAAGGAACTTCGCGAAAGCGTTGGAAAACCTCCCTCGAAGTACCAACACTAGCCTGGCTGAAAGGTTAAGCAAGTATTGTGACGTGCGATTAATCCTGACTAGTTCTTCTTTTAAAGGTTTGAAGAAGAATTTGAGGAAACAGTGGGAGCCATCCTGGTTAGATAAATTAATAAACCAATCTAATCTTGCAAGAGCGCACGCTGAGTGTTTCTTTTCTCTCTCTCCAGGTAGCAACCATTTCACGCCCTAATCAAGATAATAAAATGTATCGCTTGACCGATCCGAATTCTTATTTGGGGCTGGAGAACGTCGGTTCGGCTCTGACTTATGATAACAATCATAAGTATGAGCAAGGGAAAGATGATTGTATGGATTTCAAGGATACCCAGTTGAAGAAGAAGCATAGTTTTGCATCTACTTCAGGTGTTCTTGTAATTGAGAACTGCTTTACGGTCAGCCCTACCTCCCGGGTACTTGATACCGGATCAGGATCTTATATCTGTAATTTATTGCAGGGACTGAGAAAAAGTAGGAAAGTTGCACCTGGTGATATATCGCTCAGGGTAGCGAACGGAGCACAAGTTAATGCTGCAGCCGTCGGTGAATATCACCTTGTGTTGCCAAATGGCAATACTATGATTTTGAACAATTGCTACTATGTACCTTCCATGGTTTGCAACATCATATCAGTGTCTTTACTTGACAAAGATGGATATAACTTTGTTCTTGATAGAAATATCATGAACATTTACCTTGATAAGGTACTGGTTGCAGAAGGTACACTGTATAATGGTATCTATGTTCTAAATCAGAATACAGTTCTCAATGTACAAAACACACGCAAGAGGAAGAGTTCAGATACGAACGAATCCTACTTATGGCATTGTAGACTTGGTCATATCGGAGAGAAAAGACTAAGTAAGTTGCATAAAGATGGACTCTTGGATACGTTTGAGTTTTCATCTTATGAAACTTGTCAGTCTTGTCTCAAAGGAAAGATGACCAAATCTCCGTTCACCGGACATGGAGAAAGAGCAACAGAGCTCTTGGGACTCATACACAGTGATGTATGCGGTCCAATGTCTATACATGCAAGGGGTGGGTTCTCATACTTCATCACATTCACTGACGATCTCTTTAGGTTCGGATACGTGTATCTAATGAAACACAAATCTGAAGTTTTTGAGAAATTCAGAGAATTCAGAAACGAAGTTGAGAACCAGATAGGCAAAAGTATCAAGATCCTCCGGTCTGATAGAGGAGGGGAGTACTTAAGCACGGAATTCCTAGATTACTTAAAAGAGAATGGTATTCTCTCTTAGCTTACTCCTCCTTATACATCACAGCACAACGGTGTATCGGAGCGGAGGAATCGTACCCTATTGGATATGGTTCGCTCCATAATGAGTAATGCTGAGTTACCTCTTTCATTCTGGGGACTTGCGCTAGAAACAGCAGCATACTTACTGAATCAGGTTCCGTCTAAATCTGTGCCTAAGGCTCCATATGAAACATGGAGTGGTAAAACACCGTATCTTGAACGTATTAAGATATGGGGTTGTCCGGCCTATGTAAAGGTACAAAATCCGGACAAGCTTAAGGCACGATCAGTTTTGTGCAAGTTTGTGGGATATCCTAGAAATTCTCTGGGATATCTGTTCTACCGCACTGAGGAACAGAAGGTGTTTGTTGCTCGTCGCGCCACTTTTTTAGAGTGGCAATTTCTTGCAAAAGAAATAAGTGGGAGCACGGTAGAACTGGATGAAATATCTGATCCACAAACTCAAACTGAGGATTTAGTAGAACCAGAAAATTCAATAGTCCCAGATGAACCTCAGCCACTCCGCAGATCTGGTAGGATTTCTCATCCGCCCGAGAGATACTATGGTTTTCTTATAGACGGGGATCGAGAGGATTGCATCTTGGAAGAAGATGACCCTACCAGTTTCAGGCAGACCATTATCGGTAGGGACTCTGATAAGTGGCTGGATGCTATGCAATCCGAAATGGAGTCCATGTACACCAATAAAGTGTGGACCTTGGATATTGCTCCTCCTGGGGTAAAACCCGTTGGATGCAAATGGATCTACAAAAGGAAACTTGGTGTAGATGGGCATGTGGAAACCTATAAGGCTAGACTCGTTGCAAAAGGTTTTCGTCAAAGATCTGGTGTGGACTATGACGAAACTTTTTCTCCAGTGGCTATGCTTAAATCCATTCGAATCCTACTTGCCATTGCTGCCTTCCATGACTATGAGGTCTGGCAGATAAACGTAAAAACGGCTTTTCTAAATGGTAGTTTGGAAGAGTGCGTTTATATGGATCAGCCCGAAGGTTTCGTAGGCAGTGGGAGCAGCGGGAAGGTGTGCAAGTTACTTAAATCCATTTATGGATTAAAGCAGGCATCGCGGAGCTGGAACATCTGTTTTGATGAGGCAATCAAAGAATTTGATTTCATCAAGAACGAAGATGAACCTTGTATCTATAAGAAGATTGTAGGACGAACTGTCGTGTTCCTAGTCTTCTACATGGACGACATTCTTTTGATAGGAAATGACATTCCTATGCTACAATCGGTCAAGCTATTCTTGTCACAACGGTTCTCCATGAAGGATCTGGGTGATGCCTCGTACATTCTGGGGATCAAGATCTACAGAGATAGATCCAAGAGACTACTGGGACTTTCGCAGTCCAGATACATAGAGACCGTACTAAAGAGATTTAGTATGGAAGATTCCAAGGGCGGTAATATACCCGCATTGCACGGAATCACCCTCTCCAAGAACATGTCTCCTAAGACTGACGAGGAGAGGGTTCGCATGAGTACTATACCCTACGCTTCGGCGGTATGATCTATAATGTATGCGATACTATGTACAAGACCAGATGTAGCTTACGCGCTGAGCGTGGTGAGCCGGTATCGGTCAGACCCAGGTGAGAACCACTGGACGGCAGTGAAGAACATTCTCAAGTACCTGAGAAGGACTAAGGAGATGTTCCTGGTTTACGGTAATGGAGACCTCAGGGTGGAGTCCTTTACCAATTCAAGCTTCCAGAGTGACAAAGACGACAACAAGTCTGTCTCTGGTTTTGTGTTTACCCTCAACGGAGGGGCGGTGTGTTGGAGGAGTTCCAAACAGGATACCGTCGCAGACTCGACGATGGAGGCTGAATACATTGCTGCAAGCGATACCGCAAAAGAGGCGGTCTGGATGAAGAAGTTCATTAGTGAACTTCAGCTGGTTCCGTCCATTGTTGACCCTATACCTTTGTATTGCGATAATAATGGGGCTATAGCTTTAGCAAAGGAACCAAGGTCCCATCAGAAGTCTAGACACATCTTAAGGCGGTATCACCTGATCAGGGAGATCATTGATCGCCGGGAGATCGAGGTACGGAAAGTGGACACAAAAGACAACACGGCGGATCCATTCACAAAGGCCCTCCCTCAAACACAGTTCGAGCGACTCTTTGAGCTATTGGGTATGCGGTACGCCAGCAGCTGGCCTTAGTGCAGACGTTGGGTATGCGGTACACCAATTACTGGCCTTTAGTGCAAGTGGGAGATTATTGGATATGTATGCCCTAGAGGCCATTATTGTATAGTACTAGTTTGTATAATACATTTTGGAAGCTTGGGATATATACACGGATTTTACGACAGTCTTGCTCGATATAGTAGTATGCTACTTGGTTTGTTTCTATCTTAATATGTGTATATGTTTCTTTTAACATATCACTAATACATATTGATGGAGCCCTTAGGATCTTTGCTTGACTACCGGCGTTGTGATGGCGATCACACTAGTGGGGGCTGGGTAGTCTATAAGCACATCCTTATTTTGGTCCCTAGTCGTAGGATTATCGAGACAGGGCATCGATACTCCAGAGTAGACTGGTGCATACGCTTCTCGTCCCAGTAGGGGAGATGGTCTGTCCCACAGCCATCAGTACGTCGTACTGGAGATAGTATGCAGGTGCTCGTTAGGTTACGAGTACACTGGACAGGACTCGTCGGGAATTGTTGGTTGGTATTATACCTATCGTCAGTTAACAGTTCCCAGGTGACATCAGTACAACTTAGTCCGTTGACTTGACACCGTCACTTCGCTTCGAGTGTGTTCTCACTGTACTTAGATTACTACCCTACCACGGCTCTATTGAGTCGTGCAAACAGGTAGTAGTTGGGTGCAGTCCCGAAGCACTTGGAAGCAGTGACGGTTAGACAGCATTCGTCTCTCCCGGTATTGGGAGTTGATATCGCGCTGTGTCTAGGAGAGCCATTACACATAGTCGTCCCTGGCCAGGGCAAGCGAGATTTACTGGTAGTATTTCCAGTAGTTTCTGTAGGGTTCCTATGTTAGTGTATATGCCCTAGAGGCCATTACTGTATCATACTAGTTTGTATATTACTTGATGGAAGCTTGGGATATTCACAGTTGTATATACAATCTTGCTCGAAATGGTAGTATGCTACTTGGTTTGTCTCTGCTTTAATATGTGCATGTGTTTCTTTTAGCATATTGCTGATATACATATTAGTAGAGCCCTTAGGATCTTTGCTTGATTACCAGCGTTGTGATGGCGCTCACACTCGTGGGAGCTGGGTGATCTATAAGCACATCCTTATACAGGTCCCTAGTCGTTGGACTATCGAGACAGGGCATCGATACTCCGGAGTAGACTAGCGTATGCGCTTCTCATCCCAGTGTGGGAGACGGTCTGTCCCACAGCCGTCAGTACGTCGTACTTGAGATAGTATGCGGGTGCTCGTTAGGTTACGAGTACACTGGACAGGACTCGTCGGGAACTGTTGGTTGGTATTATACCTATCGTCAGTTATCAGTTCCCAGGTGACATGAGTACAGCTTAGTCCGCTGATTTGACACTGTCACTTCGCCTCGAGTGTGTTCCCACTGCACTTTGATTACTACCCTACCACGGCTCAAAGGAGTCGTGCAAACAGGTAGTTTTTGGGTGCAGTCCCGAAGCACTTGGAGGCAGTGACGGTTAGACAGGATTCGTCTCTCCCGGTATTGGGGGTTGACATCGCGCTGTGTCCAGGAGAGCCATTACACGAGTAGTCCCTGGCCAGGGCAAGCGAGATATACTGGTAGGTTTCCAGTGTTATCTCAGGGTGTTCTGGGCTACACTCCGACACGACTTGTACCGCTATTAGGGGACTGACGTTCACCGCCCCTAGGCCCGCCATGCGATGTATCAGACGAACAGACCGGACTGTACGGAGATTGTCACATACAGGCTCAGTAGGAGTTCAGATGGGGTTCACCTCGTCAGTCTTCTTATCGACATCTACCTGGGGACCGTTACGTACAGCTAGTGCCGCTTGCGGTCTGTGGTTAAACCCACTGCCAGCGTAGTGTCGAGTCTTTAGAGTCCCACACAGAGAGCTATTCGCCTTTAGGCAAAATGAGTAGAGGTCGCATGGTTTTGCGACAGGGTTCGTTCACATCCGTGCACTTGTGCACGTTTGCTGTCCGGACAGCTTATACTAGCGGGCTTTGGTTTAAGCCGGATCCTAGTATATGATTTGGGATTGGCTTTTTCTCATTGTATTCATATTCTTCGGATCACGAATACGGGTGCGCATGCACAGTTGCTTGAGACAGAGGGAGAGGACTTTGATTAGGGTTAATGACTATTGTCATTTTTATTAACCCTAATGCTTATGTGTGTATTATTGTTAATTGATATTAGTTTAATAATTGTGCATGGTTATGGTTGTTGACCATTTGACCTTCTTGACTTGTTGACCTTGGTTGACACTTTGACCATCATCATTTCATTTGGAAGATGCTCTTTGATCCTTGCAATTTGCATTAAAAATGAAATGATAATGGTCATGTCTTGATTAAGCCATGACAATTATCTCACTAATTATCTAATTACAATAATTCACATATATGAGAGAATGTTTCATATTATTCTCTCATTCTATTATTCACATTCTCTCTCTTATTCTTCCTCTCCCTCAAGCTCTCCCCTCTCATGTGTTGAGAAACACTTGAGCTTGAGAAAAACCCTCTCTTGATAATCTCTACTCTCATCTAGGGTTCAAGGATTATCACTTCTTGCACCCTAGTTACTTCTAGCTTGGAGTTGAAGCCAAAGGTCGAGGCTTTCGGGTGGATCTTTCTTCGACGTGAGAAGATGACTAAGGTGACCTCCTTCCACCACTCCAAGGAGCAAGGAGAGGACATAAAGCCCAAGGTATAACCTTTCTAGCACTTAGCTAGTTTCTAGTTAGCTTTAGCTTGTTTTTGTTTAGCAAAGATCCTTCATAGTGTAGTCCATGTTGCCTAAGCTCATAAAAATTCGATTTTTATTCCGTTTTCCGCCTCCCCGTAAGCACCGGGGTGGGCAACGTGGACTTACAGTGGTATCAGAGACTAACTAAACATAAACTAGCTAGGTAGTAGAGTGTATCGAAGTTCGAATCGGAAAAATCGAAAAACCGAGTTTTCAAAACCCTAAGTTTCTGTTAATTTTTTTTTCTGTTCAAAACAAAATTTGTTATACTCCAAAAATCATCTCAGGGTTTTGTGAAGAAAGCCATTAAAAACGAACCAGTGACTCGACCAAAGAGCCGCGGTTCCGCGGCAATAGCAAGCTATTGCCGCGCAACCGCGGCCGTCTTGGCTCTTCACTGGGTCGAGTTTGGTGCAGTGTATTTCTGGCTTGGTTTTAGGATTTTTAAGATGGTTTATATGTGCCCAGGTTTTCCAGAATAGAAATTTGTTTTTGGGGGCCTATAAATCCGTATTTTTTTCTGAACTTCAATACACTTTGACTAAAAAGGTTATATCTGTGATGTTTATATGTATTGAACGTCGGCTAATCGCTATATGTCGATTAGTCGGGGTTATACATAACTGTGATCTGTGATTGATGATGGTATGTGTATATGAATGGGTTGGATTGTCGCGGATGAATAGCCGGGGTGGATGTGAGATGAGTGTTGCTTTTTCTTTCATTCATTGTAACATGTAAATTGATGTAATATTATTATTTGTTTGGCCGCACAACCGGGTCGGGGTTGTAGCCGTCATTGTATAATTCTTTTTACTGTTTTTGCTCCTAGGATAGACCCATGGAGGGGGTGCACAAACTACCGGGTATTTCGAAGTGCCGAGTGGCCTACTCACGGTGTTGAGGGAGGTTGCTTCGCTTCGGGTGATTGGCGGGTAGTTTGCCGCACCCGTAGGGGTCTTGGGTGGGGTATTGGCTATTCACCGCGACCGTGTAATCCGCTTTTCGTTGCAGGCTCGAACGGATTGCGGATTCCTAGTATATCCAATGTATTCATCTGTGATCTGTAATGTCTATCATTGCTATATATTTATATATGATAACTATTTAGGCGTTGCTTATGTTTTACAGCCGCGCTAGCCCAGCCCCCGCTCTGTCGTTAGTTAAGTAACCTAACGGGTGATGACGGGGCCCCGTGGCGAATGCGAATGGCATAAGCGTACGTCATATTTTGGTTGTTTTCTGCAATGGTAGGATTAAATGATGGGACACATTAAAAGAACTAATGCAAGAAAATAAACCAAGTAAAAGTCGATTGGAACACTTTGAAAACCACTCGGTTCTTTTCAAAACTAAACTTTTAAACGCGGAGCTTAAACCACTCCTTTTAAAAGCTATCTCGTTCCATCGATTATATCAAGTTCACTACGTTCACGGTTTCGCCAAAACCATTCGTAGCCCTCCGTCATTCCACATGAATGGTCAAAAAGTATTCAAGCTATGTATTTTGGCCAAAGTCAAGGCATAGTGATTGGTAGCTATTGGGTATTCATGTGCAGCATAGATAGATGCGTTGGTTTGGGACAGTCGTACTGCCATTTTGGCCAAAGTCAAGGGTAGGTACGGGTGGGTCCAAATTAACCAGGAGAATGACGGGTAGAACTTGACATGTGACTTATGATATTTTGGCCAAAGTCAAGGTCATAAGAGCATGGGGCAAAAATCCACATCGGGAGTTTCATAAGTACTGAAACTTGCTTGCGCTGCATACCATTTGGAGTGTGATAATTCTGGTAGGACTCCTTCGGTTTTATCACGCGATGATATTTGGATCCCGATCCTACTGTGAGTATATGCTACTCCTCGGGAAAACTCTCACTTAACGATCAATGCTATAAACCTAGTAGGTGTCTAGAAAGGTGTTAGCGGGGCTACGCCCACAGGGAAAAGAGGTTACTTAATTAAGGAACTTCGCGAAAGCGTTGGAAAACCTCCCTCGAAGTACCGACACTGGCCTGGCTGAACGGTTAAGCAAGTATTGTACGGTGAGATTGATCCTGACTAATCCTTTCTTTACGGTTTGAGAAGGGATTCGAGAGACAGTAGGAGCCATCCAGTTTAGACAAACTAAAAACCACTCTAAACTTGCAAGAGCATCATGCTAAAGTGTTTCTTTTCTCTCTCCTAATTGCAGCGACCATTCAACATGACCGGACTTAAGTTATTACTAGATAAAAACATATTGACAGGGCCAAACTACAAAGATTGGCTCAGGAATGTCAAGATGGCAATCACTTACGACAAGTTGGGGTATATCCTTACCACCAAAGCTCCCCCTGTCCCAGGTCCCACCTCCAGCGTCGCGGATAATGAAATCCGTAAGACATGGGAGATCGATTGCGCGAAGGCCAAATGCCTCGTACTTGCCTTGATGGACAACGAACATCAGAGGAGGCACGAGAATATGGACCTTGAGTCCATATTTCTTCATACAAAAGAACTGTATGGAGAGCAGTCTCGTATCGCCAGATACGAAGTGTCGAAGAAGTTGTTTTCGGCAAGGTTGGCCGTCGGATCATCGGTAGCGGAACACGTGCTTAAGATGATTGGCTACATAGAGGAGCTCGCGGACCTTGGGACCACGTTGGAGAATGAACTCTATACTGATTTGATTCTCCAGTCCCTTCCTTCCACTTACGCCCAGTTTATTCTTAACTTCAACATGCAAGGAAAGGAGGTTGAACTTTCCGAACTTCTGAACATGTTGAGGAGTGCTGAGGGCACCCTACAGAAGGGTAGGGAGACATCCACTTTGTTTGTAGGAGGATCTTCCTCTTCTAGGTCCAGGGCGAAAGCCAAGGGTAAGAAGAAGAAAGCCCCCGCCAAACCAAGAGGCGGTGTCGGTAAAGTGGATACGAAGGGAAAAGGAAAAGCAACAAAGACAGCGGGAAAGCTGGTGGGGAAGGAAGAATGCTTCTATTGTCACAAAAGTGGTCACTGGAAACAGGATTGCAAGGCTTGGAAGGCCAGAACACAGGATTTGAAGCGAGTTGCAGCTTCAGCTTCAGGTGTGTATGTTATTGAAAACTGTCTATCAATAAACTCTACATCCTGGGTATTGGATACCGGATCGGGATCTCATATCTGTAATTCTTTGCAGGCGTTGAGAAAGCGTAGAGTTTTGAAGGCAGGTGACATGACCCTCAGAGTTGCAAACGGTGCTAGCATGGATGCTGAGGCCGTGGGGGACTATCACCTGGGATTGTCCGATGGACATTTTTTGGTTTTGCGTAGTTGTTATTATGTACCAAATGCAACCTGTAATATCATTTCTGTATCTTTATTATCTAAAGAAGGTTATGAATTTGCATTTGTAAGTAATGTAGTGAACATTCACCTTAATCAAGTTTTGATCGGGTCAGGTACATTGAACAACGGTATATACGTATTAAACCAGCCACAGATTTTCAATGTCCAGAATACACACAAAAGAAAGTCTCCAGAAATCAATAAAACTTTCTTATGGCATTGTAGACTAGGTCACATCAATGAGAGAAGGTTGACTAAGTTACATGCAGAAGGATATTTGGATCCGTTCGAATATCAATCGTATGCAACTTGTCAATCCTGTCTCAAGGGAAAGATGACAAAGACTCCGTTCACTGGACACGGAGTAAGAGCGAGCGAGCTCTTGGGACTCGTACACAGCGACGTGTGCGGTCCAATGTCTACACATGCACGAAGCGGTTATTCTTACTTCATTACTTTTACGGATGACTTTTCAAGGTACGGTTATGTCTTCTTAATGAAACATAAATCCGAAACTTTTGAAAAGTTCCAGGAATATAAGAATGAAGTAGAAAAACAAACAGGCAAAAGTATCAAGGCACTGAGATCTAATCGAGGTGGTGAATACTTGAGTGCCGGGTTCTGGGTTACTTAAAAGAGAATGGAATTCTCTCTCAGCTTACTCCTCCATACACTCCGCAACATAACGGTGTATCGGAGAGACGTAACCGAACCCTATTGGATATGGTACGGTCCATGATGAGTAACGTTGAGTTGCCGCGATCGTTCTGGGGATATGCGCTAGAATCAGCTGCATACCTTTTGAACCGGGTTCCAACTAAGACTGTGCCTACTACACCATATCAAATGTGGTGTGGGAAGAGACCCTATCTTAATCACATTAAGACATGGGGATGTCCAGCTTTTGTAAAAAAGCAGCATGCGGACAAGCTCGAGGCACGCTCAGTACAGTGCAAGTTTGTGGGATATCCAAAGAACTCCAAGGGATATTTCTTCTATTGCGAAGAGGAACAAAAGGTGTTTGTTTCTCGCCATGCCCACTTTCTAGAACACCAGTTCATAGAAAAAGAATTAAGTGGGAGCGCAATAGAACTGGAAGAAATTCCAGAACCACGAGCTATTACTGAAAGCTTAGTAGAACCAGAGGGTTCGAAAGATCAGGACATTCCCACGCCACTCCGCAGGAGTAGTAGGCAGTCTCATCCGCCCGAGAGATACTACGGTTTTCTCATTGACGGGGATAGAGAGGATTGCATCATAGACTGTGATGAGCCTACTAGCTTCCAGCAAGCCATTCAGAGCGTCGACTCGGTAAAATGGCTGGATGCAATGCGGACCGAAATGGAGTCCATGTACACCAACAAAGTATGGACGTTGGACATTGCTCTAGATGGGGTAAAACCCGTAGGATGCAAGTGGATCTTCAAAAGGAAGATTGGTGTAGATGGACAGGTTGAGACCTATAAAGCTAGACTGGTAGCAAAGGGTTTTCGTCAGCGACCTGGTTTGGACTATGACGAAACCTTTTCTCCAGTAGCTATGCTGAAATCCATTCGGATCCTTCTTGCCATTGCTGCCTTCCACGATTATGAGATTTGGCAGATGGACGTAAAGACAGCTTTTCTAAATGGACATTTAGAGGAGTGTGTCTATATGGATCAGCCAGAGGGTTTTATTCAGAGTGGGAGCAGCGGAAAGGTGTGCAAGTTGCTTAAGTCCATTTATGGACTAAAGCAGGCATCGCGGAGTTGGAACATCTGTTTTGATGAGACGGTCAAGGAATTTGGCTTTATCAAAAATCCAGATGAACCATGCATCTATTGTAGATTTGTAGCGAGAACTGTAGTATTCCTCGTTTTATACGTGGATGACATTCTCTTAATAGGAAATGACATTCCTATGCTACAATCTGTCAAGTGGTTCTTGTCACACAGGTTCTCCATGAAAGACCTGGGTGATGCCTCATACATTCTGGGTATCCGGATCTACCGTGACAGATCCAAGAGGATATTAGGACTTTCACAGTCCAGGTACATCGACACCATACTGAAGAGATTCAGTATGGAAGATTCCAAGCGCGGTAATCTACCGGCTTGTCACGGGATCACCCTCTCCAAAGAGATGTCTCCCAAAACTGATTTGGAGAGGGATCGCATATCTATTATACCCTACGCTTCTGCGGTAGGCTCTATAATGTATGCGATGTTGTGTACCAGACCGGATGTGGCTTATGCACTGAGTGTGGTAAGCAGGTATCAGTCAAACCCTGGGGAGAAACATTGGATAGCAGTAAAGAACATTCTCAAGTACCTGAGAAGGACTAAGGAGATGTTCTTGGTGTATGGCGGAAAAGACCTCCAGATTGAGGCCTTTGCTGACTCCAGCTTCCAGAGCGACGAGGATGATTCCAAGTCCATGTCGGGTTTTGTCTTTACCCTCAATGGAGGGGCGGCGTGTTGGAAGAGCTCCAAACAGGAAACCGTTGCTGACTCGACTATGGAAGCGGAATACATCGCTGCATCTGATGCCGCAAAAGAAGCTGTCTGGATGAGGAAGTTCTTGAGAGAACTTCAGGTGGTTTCGTCCATTGTTGACCCAATACCTCTGTATTGCGACAACAACGGGGCTATAGCTTTAGCGAAGGAACCCAGGTCCCATCAGAAATCCAGACACATCTTGAGGCGGTATCACCTGATCAGGGAGATCGTGGATCGTCAGGAGATCGAGGTTCGGAGGGTTGCTTCAGAAGATAACACAGCAGATCCATTCACCAAGGCCTTGCCCCAGACTCAGTTCGAGCGGCTGATCGAGATGATAGGTCTTCGATACGCCAGTACATGGCCTTAGTGCAAGTGGGAGATTGTTAGTGTATATGCCCTAGAGGCCATTACTGTATCATACTAGTTTGTATATTACTTGATGGAAGCTTGGGATATTCACAGTTGTATATACAATCTTGCTCGAAATGGTAGTATGCTACTTGGTTTGTCTCTGCTTTAATATGTGCATGTGTTTCTTTTAGCATATTGCTGATATACATATTAGTAGAGCCCTTAGGATCTTTGCTTGATTACCAGCGTTGTGATGGCGCTCACACCCGTGGGAGCTGGGTGATCTATAAGCACATCCTTATACAGGTCCCTAGTCGTTGGACTATCGAGACAGGGCATCGATACTCCGGAGTAGACTAGCGTATGCGCTTCTCATCCTAGTGTGGGAGACGGTCTGTCCCACAGCCGTCAGTACGTCGTACTTGAGATAGTATGCGGGTGCTCGTTAGGTTACGAGTACACTGGACAGGACTCGTCGGGAACTGTTGGTTGGTATTATACCTATCGTCAGTTATCAGTTCCCAGGTGACATGAGTACAGCTTAGTCCGCTGACTTGACACTGTCACTTCGCCTCGAGTGTGTTCCCACTGCACTTTGATTACTACCCTACCACGGCTCAAAGGAGTCGTGCAAACAGGTAGTTTTTGGGTGCAGTCTCGAAGCACTTGGAGGCAGTGACGGTTAGACAGGATTCGTCTCTCCCGGTATTGGGGGTTGACATCGCGCTGTGTCCAGGAGAGCCATTACACGAGTAGTCCCTGGCCAGGGCAAGCGAGATATACTGGTAGGTTTCCAGTGTTATCTCAGGGTGTTCTGGGCTACACTCCGACACGACTTGTACCGCTATTAGGGGACTGACGTTCACCGTCCCCCTAGGCCCGCCATGCGATGTATCAGACGAACAGACCGGACTGTACGGAGATTGTCACATACAGGCTCAGTAGGAGTTCAGATGGGGTTCACCTCGTCAGTCTTCTTATCGACATCTACCTGGGGACCGTTACGTACAGCTAGTGCCGCTTGCGGTCTGTGGTTAAACCCACTGCCAGCGTAGTGTCGAGTCTTTAGAGTCCCACACAGAGAGCTATTCGCCTTTAGGCAAAATGAGTAGAGGTCGCATGGTTTTGCGACAGGGTTCGTTCACATCCGTGCACTTGTGCACGTTTGCTGTCCGGACAGCTTATACTAGCGGGCTTTGGTTTAAGCCGGATCCTAGTATATGATTTGGGATTGGCTTTTTCTCATTGTATTCGTGTTCCTCGGATCACGAATACGGGTGCGTATGCACAGTTGCTTGAGACAGAGGGAGAGGACTTTGATTAGGGTTAATGACTATTGTCATTTTTATTAACCCTAATGCTTATGTGTGTATTATTGTTAATTGATATTAGTTTAATAATTGTGCATGGTTATGGTTGTTGACCATTTGACCTTCTTGACTTGTTGACCTTGGTTGACACTTTGACCATCATCATTTCATTTGGAAGATGCTCTTTGATCCTTGCAATTTGCATTAAAAATGAAATGATAATGGTCATGTCTTGATTAAGCCATGACAATTATCTCACTAATTATCTAATTACAATAATTCACATATATGAGAGAATGTTTCATATTATCCTCTCATTCTATTATTCACATTCTCTTTCTTGTTCTTCCTCTCCCTCTCCCTCTCCTCCTCCCCTCTCATGTGTTGAGAAACACTTGAGCTTGAGAAAAACCCTCTCTTGATAATCTCTACTCTCATCTAGGGTTCAAGGATTAGCACTTCTTGCACCCTAGTTACTTCTAGCTTGGAGTTGAAGCCAAAGGTCGAGGCTTTCGGGTGGATCTTTCTTCGACGTGAGAAGACGACTAAGGTGACCTCCTTCCACCACTCCAAGGAGCAAGGAGAGAAGGACATAAAGCCCAAGGTATAACCTTTCTAGCACTTAGTTAGTTTCTAGTTAGCTTTAGCTTGTTTTTGTTTAGCAAAGATCCTTCATAGTGTAGTCCATGTTGCCTAAGCTCATAAAAATTCGATTTTTATTCCGTTTTCCGCCTCCCCGTAAACACCGAGGTGGGCAACGTGGACTTACATCCTAGGCACACACATGAGGTTTCACAACAGATCAAACATGCCAAAATCAAAGTTTTTCTATGTGCCAAAGAACCCTAAACTAGATCGTTACAAGAGGTAAAGGCGAAACTATGCAAGTTAACAACTTTAACTTAGAGTGAACGGAAAATACAACCTTTGTAGATCCGGTCCTCCACCTCCATAGCTTCGTGACGATGTCCCTTCGCTGCGATCATCGGATCCCGGACTCAAGCATTGGTTTCATCGGAGAAATGGTCGGGCTAGGTCGTTGACTTCGATGCCGAAGATGATCTACGTCGAGGCAACTCAAACTCAAGCTCCACCTTTATCAAGTCATGAAACTTGTGAAGAAAACACCCTATACTACATGGCAAGTGGTAGAGGATGAAGAAATAGGAAGTGGGTTCACTTTGGATTTGGATTTCTCACTTGGAATCATCACTTAGACATTTTCAAGCAAGCTTTCCTTTTCTCCATGAAGAAGAAGAAGAAGATGAAAGAAAAAGAAAATCTTTTAAAAAGAAAATCCGTGATTCTTATCATTTTGCAACCATCGTTGAGTGTAGAGAATAAACTAGGGTTTAGTTAAATGGTTAGGTTAAGAGATAAAAACAAAATGGTCACTTTGTCAAAGATGCATGAAGCATCAAGAAACTTCTTGTATAAAACAAAAGCAACCATTTAGTTTCCTTTTTCTTTTAACCAAAATAAATAAAGTAAATAAAACCTTAACCATTTATCTAAACATGGTGTATGGCATACACACGCCCAAGTTTGCATGTATCATCAAACATGATACAAACTAGTGCACAAAACTATATCATATATACAATGTGCACATCAAGTGAGAAAATCCATCTTTAAGTGAACAAATACTAGTTAATGTAAAGTAATATATCTAATATATAATTATACATTAAATCATTAAATCAACACTTGATTTAACGATCCGGTCATATCGTATATGACCGACTAATATCCAATGTATCGACTTATCGAATCAATCCTCGATTCGATAATTAGGTTATATCGCATACAACCAATCGATACATTCATCGCGAGAATAGAATACGGTATCACATACACGCATTATTCTCGGTCCCGCACATATCTCATATGCGCTCCTATTTCGTTTTGCTTGAGCCAGGAAACCTCTGTGTAGGACTCTAAAGACTCGTCAATACGCCGGCAGCAGGTGATGATCATATCAAACACCCACAAGCCGCAAGCGGTCTGCTAAACGTAACGGCCACCCGGGTATTGAGCGATCAGAAGATCAACGAGAAAGCCCGCTCACACTCCTGTGAATCTAACCAGCAACACTTACCGTACAGTCCGGTCTGTTCGTCTGATATGTCGCATATCTCGCCTAGGGGTGGTAAACGTCAGACCCCAATAGCTTGATAAGTCATGCCGACGTAAGGTCCATAACAATCGTGAAACTACTGATAACTCTTACCAGTATATCACTGCAACCCTGGTCAGGGATTTCCAGTTATGGCCAGTCGTGCATAGCGCAACATCAACCCCCAATACCGGGAGAGACGAATCCCCTCCTATCGCTCATTGCCTCCATGTGAATCGGGACTGTACCCAAAAACCACCTGTTTGCACGACTCGGTAAAGCCGTGGTAGGGTGGAAATCAAAGCACAGTGGGAGACACACAAGACTCTATGACGATCTCGGGTCAACAGACTAAGCTGTACCAATGTCACCAGAGAACTGCCATCTGACGTGAGGTATAATACCATCTGGGAGTTTTCGGCGAGTCCGTTTAGTGTACCCGGTCTCCACCGAGCACCCGCATACCATCTCTGATGTCAAACACCAATGGATATGGGATCATCCATCGCCCATCACATGGGTCGAGAAGATATACGCTAGTCTACTCTGGAATATCGATGTCCCGTCTCGATATTCCCACGACTAGGAACATTGAAGGATGTACTCATGGACTACCTAGGCCCCACTAGTATGATCTTCATCATAGTCCTGGAAGTCGAGTACACATCCTAAGGACTTTATCAACATGTAACAGAGAGACATAAAGTATACATATTAAGATAAAGAGCAACCAGATAGCGTACTATCATGTCGAGCAAGAAAGTTCTACCTATATATGTCCCAGAATCCACTACAATATACATCCAATGTACAGTAATGGCCTCTAGGGCATACATATAACTAACAATCTCCCACTTGCACTAGGGCCATCTGTAGCAGTGGTTGTAGTATCTAATACTCAACCATCCCATATAAGTCTCTCTCTGGGAAAAAGCCTTTGTGAGTGGATCCGCCGTGTTGTCCTTTGAGTCTACTCTCCTAACCTCGATCACCCTGGAGATCAACTATCTCCATGATCAGGTGATGCTGCCTCAGAATATGTCTGGGTCACTGATGGGACCAGGGTTCCAGGGCCAAAGCCACACTTCCATTGTTGCACAATGGTAGGAACCTAGTTCATCTCATGAACAACTATACACCCAAACTGCCTCTTTGGTAGTATCTTTGATAGCGATGTTACCAGCCTTTATCGTCTAGTTTGCCACGATATCTAGCTTGGAACTCTTCCAACATACCGTCCCTCTACTGAGGGTAAAGACAATGCCTGCGACTGACATTCAATCGTCCTTATCACCCTGAAACCTTTCCAGTGATTCTCCCCAGGATCGATTGATATCAACTCACTAAACTTAATGAGAACCCTAACATCTATTTAGATCTATCTCATAGATCCAAATTCCACGACTTAGGAGGTATCACCTTTATCCTATTGGAGAATCCTTGTGATAAGAGGAGATTGACCGTGCATAGCATAAGAAACTCTTTTCCTATCAAGAGTATGTTGTCCACGTACAATACGAGGATGACCACCTTACTCTCTACTACCTTTTTGTATATATAAGGTTCATCTAACATTTTGATGAAGTCAAACACTTTGACTGCCACATCAAAACAGACGTTCCAACTCCGCGATGCCTGCTTTATTTTGTAAAGCAACTTGCACACGTTTCCGCTGCTCCCACTGTTTACGAAGCCCTCTGGCTGTGTTCTTATAGACGTTCTTTTCTAAATCATTATTTAGAAAAGTAGTCATGGCACCCAACCACCAGATATCGTAGTCATGGTATGTAGCAATGGCAAGTAGGATCTGGATGGACTTAAGCACAGCTGCTGGAAAAGGTTTCATCATTATCCACGCCTGGTCGATGACGAAAACCTTTAACGAGTCTAGCTTTGAAAGTCTCAACTTTTCCATCTACGCCAAGTAATCTTCTCAAGATATACTTGCTCCTGATGGGGATTTAACCCTTCAGATATAGCAACCAAAGTCCATACTTTGTTGGTGTACATGGATTCTATCTCCGATCGCTAAGCATCCAGCCATTCTTACAGAGTCCCTACTCTCGATGGTCTGCTCGAAACTAGTTGTGTCATCATCTTATGATGCATTCCTCGCTCCCACTGTCATCGAGAAACCGAAGTATCTCTCAGGCGGATGAGAAACCCTACCAGATTGGCGGAGAGGCTGAGGTTCGTCGGGAACTATCGAATCCTTTGGTTCTGTCAAATCATCAGCTGCAGTTTTGTATCGCTGGAACCTTTCCAGTTCTACAGAACTGACCTTGCTTCGATCTTGTCCGGATTTTGCTTTTGACATAGGCCGGACAACCCCAAATCTTAACTTACTTAAGAGATAGGCTCTTCCCATACCATATCTTATATGGAGTGGTAGGCACTGATTTGATTCGAACCCAATTCAATAGATATGCAGTTTCTCAAGTGCACAACCCTCTTAAAAGAAACAGGTAACTTAGTAATACTCATCATAGAGCACACCATATCATATAGGGTGCTATTGCTCCGCCCTGATACACCGATGCGCTGTGGTATATTCAGAGGAGTGATACGGAGAGAGAATTTCATTCTCCTTTAGAATAGTCCAGGAACTCTATGCACAAGTATTCTCCTCCCTGATCTTATCATAGGACATAATACTTATACCCGGTTTTTGGTTCTCTACTTCTGACTTATATTCTGTAAATATCTCAAAAGCTTCGGACTCATGTTTCAACAGGAACATATGACTGAATCTTGAGAGATCATCAGAGAATGTAGTGAAGTACAAAGAACCGGTCCTGGCATGTGTAGACATGGGACCTTATATACATCATCATGTATCAGTCCCAAGAGTTTACTAACTCTTTCTCTGTTTCCAATAAACAGAGCTATGGTCATATAATCTTTGTGACATGACTGGCAAGTTTCACAAGATGTAAATTCAAACTGATTTAAATATGCATCTAAATGTAACTTCAGCTAGTCGGGTCGCATTGATATGACCTAGTCTACAATACCTCAAGAAGAATTCGTTCATTTCTGAACTCTTCCTCTTGTGTGTGTTTTGTATACTAGGAACTGTAGTTTGATTTAGAACGTCAATGCTTTTAGATAACGTGCCTGAACTGATCAACTTTTGAAATAGGAAATGTTCAAAACATTATCCAACAATACAAAATTTTATCATTTCTTTACTAATAAAGAGACTGATATGATTTTGTATATCAGGTTCGGTATCTAATAACATTCGTTCAGAATCAATGTACTGGTAATACAGGGTGACAGTGACCAACAAACTTGGCTGCAACACTTGCCCTGTTTTCTGTCTCATGAAACTTATCACCCGTTCTCAGTTCTCTGCCTTTCTGTAGCCCTATGTAACAGATTACATATCTGGGATCCTGATCCTGTATCAGATACCCAGGATGCAGAGGATACTGAGAAACAGTTCTGTATAATGAACACACCCGAAGGAGATGCATCATATGCACTTTCTTCGTTTGGGCGGCATAGGAATTCTGGTATTCCCCCATTTCCTGCTATGTCTTATAACAATTATAAGTTGGAGCGGGACCAACGTTCCCCAGCTCAGTATAATAAGCGGGTTCGGTCAATACATCCATATTATTATCTTGATTAAGGCGTGATATGGTTGCTACCTGGAGAGAGAGAGAAGAAAACACTCTGCGCGCGCTCTTGCAAGATTAGATTGGTTATTTATTTTATCTAATCAGGATGGCTCCCACTGTTTTTATCAAATCCTCCTTCAAACCCTAAAAGGAAAGACTAGCTGGGATTAATTACACTCTACAAGTTCGCCAATCTTTCAGCCAGGCCAGTGTCGGTACTTTGAGGGAGGTTCCCCGTGTTTTCGCACGGACCTAATTACAATAAACCTCGTTTTCCCAGAGGCGTAACCCCGTTGACACCTTTTTAGACACCTACTTGATCGGCTAATTGCAAAGTGCAAAACTCTCCCAGGAGTAACAATTACTCGCAGTGGGTATCAGGATCCAACTATCATATAGAAGGTATGCAATCTCATTGCAAATTTCAACACTTGAAACTCCCGATAAAGGTTTTTACCCCTAGCACCTATGACCTTAACTATGGTCAACAAATCATAAGCACTAGTCAAGTTCTACCCGTCATTTCGTGATTAATTAGACCCACCCACATGGCCCTTAACTAAGGTCAACAAAGTCACGCGACTGTCCTAACTAATCGCATCATATACGGTGTAGGAAGACATCACTTAGCTACCGTACACTGTACTTTGACTATGGTCAACAAACACAGCACGAATACTAAGTACTCTACTTCCTAAAATGACGGAGGGTTGCGAATGGTTTTTATGAAAACCTTTAACGCTTTGAACTTGATCTCGTTGCGGAATCAAATGGTTTTTAAATGGAGTGTTTTTGAGGCTTTTCTAGTTTTGCTAAAGGGGTCACTCCCGGTGAAGGGATCGTCGGCCCTTTCCTCATCGAATAAGGTGCATGATATATCATATATACCGCTGTGCAAAGCAGAAACTATAGAAGCAATCAAAAGACAAACCGAGAGTTGTAGCATCTGCCAGTTATTGCTAAAGCAGTCACTCCCGGTGAAGGGATCTCGGTCCTTTCCTTATCGAATAAGGTGCAGGATGTTCTACAAGGAATACCGCGATGCAAAGCAAGAACTGTAGCTACCTGTTTTATTTTAAAATTCGATTCCACAACATCTTTTAGGTTTATTTTCTTTCATTAATCTCATTAATGAATATCCCATCATTTAAGTCCACCTAAACATCACAGATAAATATAACGTACGTTTATGCCATCCGCATTCGCCTCGATGTCCCGTCTGCACCGTTAGGTTAGGTAACTAACGGCAGAGCGGGGCAGGGCTAGCGCGGGTGTAAAACATAAGCAACGTCTATATAATATATCATATATACTATATGCAATATCTATCTGAACATATCACATGATCACATCACAGATAACGCAGCAGAAAATATCATATGAAATATTGGATATATTAGGACGTCCGTGTTTTTAATACGAGCCAGTATAAAACACGGATTCCACGGTCGTGATGAATAGCCAATCCCACACCCCTAGACCCCTACGAGAGCGGCAAGCAACCCTACCAATTCTAGGGTTAGGAGACCCGAACTCGACTCCTCGAGATGGTCTCCCACTGGACCCTAGAACCCGGTTACTTGTGCTCCCCTCCTTGGGTCTATCATAATGCGGAAAAGTAAATAATATACATCAACGGTGACATCTTCCGCAATCTGGAAGTGCCCCAATAAAAGAATATTACATACAAGTTTTTACATGAATGAAAATGAAAAACACCCATCTCACATAAAACCCCCGGGCTATTCAAACACGACGATCCAATATAACATATCCAGCAACACATAACATCACATGTCATCAACGTAAGTAAACATGCGTATCCCAATTGTCGTTGACATATAGCAACGAAACCGGCGATATCACATATTACACTTACGGTCACAGAAAAGAAAGTGTAAAACTACAGCAGTCGGAATCCGTAAACTCTTTAGACATCGCATGCCTAACCAAATGAATTCCTTAGACATCGCATGCCTAACAATTATAAACCCCGCATTTTAGTCTCAATATCGAAAACACTTTTCAATATAAAGTCGGGCAATGCAACAAGATTCCCGGCATTCAGAATGGATGTTCGTCGCAAACTTTAGTAGACGGCCGCATCCTCGATACCGTCGACGAAGTGCACTAAGGCGGAACACCGCTGCCGCGAGCACCCGAACGGATGCTTTTTGGCGACGGGGTTCTCCTACAGTCACTTGGTCGGGGCTATGGGGTGTAGCTGTCTATTAAGTTTACCGGCGAGTATCCGTGTACGCTACGTGATTGCGACGGACTTTTGATCGCATCAAAATTCCGTGGCAACCGATCAAGTGAGACCAAAGTGCTATGTTTATAACATTCATATTAGTTATCTCATAACTACTTGTGGATTCCAAATATTGTATCACATTCCAGATAAATAGAAAATGTTAAACTTTCCGATCGAACAATCAAACACCCAAGTTTTCCCGAAACAGCTCAACACATGATATAAGTTTAAAAACATTCACTTCATGCCTCAGTACCAACGGTCCAGCCGTAGAAGGGTCAAGCCAACGCCTCACATGTGGCACGCCGTACTGCCCCAAACCCTAAGGTTCAAAGGGCAGTTCAAGACGGTCACATAATTGAGTTAAGATTTGTTGTCTTCTAGAGGGTCCATCGCGTTACTTGCACTACTTAGAACGTCTTTAAACCACGGAAAAATCCAACACTTGGAAATTTTCCGGCAGGGGAAAAATTGGGTATTTATATCTGGTCGAACTTTTTAACATATTCTAAATTATCCGGAAAAACACATAGACAAAATTAGACAATCCGATCGAATCTACGAACTCCTAATACAACCCAGAAAACTCAACTCTTGAGTAGAATTAAAAAATTCCCAGAAAAAACATCACTACAATATAGGAATTACTGTGCAAAATTAAATGAAAGATGCTGCCGTACGGCCGCGGAACCGCCACACGAGCCATGCTCGTGCCGCGGTTCGCGGCGGTTTGATCGACTTAGTCGCTCGTTTTGCACAGTATTTCTTAGAAAAGCCTGCTGATTTTTCTGCATATTTTTAATTCACAAAAATCCAAAATTCCAGAAAATGTCCAGAGAGTGGTTTGAGTTAGGGTTTCGGGGTTCGATCGGGTTTCTAATTTCGTCTACTCATCGCCTAAGGCTCTAGTTAGGCTCTGATACCACTGTAGGGTTTCTAGGCACACACATGAGGTTCCACAACAGATCAAACATGCCAAAATCAAAGTTTTTCTATGTGCCAAAGAACCCTAAACTAGATCGTTACAAGAGGTAAAGGCAAAACTATGCAAGTTAACAACTTTAACTTAGAGTAAACGGAAAATACAACCTTTGTAGATCCGGTCCTCCACCTCCATAGCTCCGTGACGATGTCCCTTCGCTGCGATCATCGGATCCCGGACTTTAGCGTTGGTTTCATCGGAGAAATGGTCGGGCTAGGTCGTTGACTTCGATGCCGAAGATGATCTACGTCGAGGCAACTCAAACTCCAGCTCCACCTTCACCAAGTCATGAAACTTGTGAAGAAAACACCCTATACTACATGGCAAGTGGTAGAGGATGAAGAAATAGGAAGTGGGTTCACTTTGGATTTGGATTTCTCACTTGGAATCATCACTTAGACATTTTCAAGCAAGCTTTCCTTTTCTCCATGAAGAAGAAGAAGAAGATGAAAGAAAAAGAAAATCTTTTAAAAAGAAAATCCAAGTGATTCTTATCATTTTGCAACCATCGTTGAGTGTAGAGAATAAACTAGGGTTTAGTTAAATGGTTAGGTTAAGAGATAAAAACAAAATGGTCACTTTGTCAAAGATGCATGAAGCATCAAGAAACTTCTTGTATAAAACAAAAGCAACCATTTAGTTTCCTTTTTCTTTTAACCAAAATAAATAAAGTAAATAAAACCTTAACCATTTATCTAAACATGGTGTATGGCATACACACGCCCAAGTTTGCATGTATCATCAAACATGATACAAACTAGTGCACAAAACTATATCATATATACAATGTGCACATCAAGTGAGAAAATCCATCTTTAAGTGAACAAATACTAGTTAATGTAAAGTAATATATCTAATATATAATTATACATTAAATCATTAAATCAACACTTGATTTAACGATCCGGTCATATCGCATATGACCGACTAATATCCAATGTATCGACTTATCGAATCAATCCTCGATTCGATAACTAGGTTATATCGCATACAACCAATCGATACATTCATCGCGAGAATAGAATACGGTATCACATACACGCATTATTCTCGGTCCCGCACATATCTCATATGCGCTCCTATTTCGTTTTGCTTGAGCCAGGAAACCTCTGTGTAGGACTCTAAAGACTCGTCAATACGCCGGCAGCAGGTGATGATCATATCAAACACCCACAAGCCGCAAGCGGTCTGCTAAACGTAACGGCCACCCGGGTATTGAGCGATCAGAAGATCAACGAGAAAGCCCGCTCACACTCCTGTGAATCTAACCAGCAACACTTACCGTACAGTCCGGTCTGTTCGTCTGATATGTCGCATATCTCGCCTAGGGGTGGTAAACGTCAGACCCCAATAGCTTGATAAGTCATGCCGACGTAAGGTCCATAACAATCGTGAAACTACTGATAACTCTTACCAGTATATCACTGCAACCCTGGTCAGGGATTTCCAGTTATGGCCAGTCGTGCATAGCGCAATATCAACCCCCACTACCGGGAGAGACGAATCCCCTCCTATCGCTCATTGCCTCCATGTGAATCGGGACTGTACCCAAAAACCACCTGTTTGCACGACTCTTTAGAGCCGTGGTAGGGTGGAAATCAAAGCACAGTGGGAGACACACAAGACTCTATGACGATCTCGGGTCAACAGACTAAGCTGTACCAGTGTCACCAGAGAACTGCCATCTGACGTGAGGTATAATACCATCTGGGAGTTCTCGGCGAGTCCGTTTAGTGTACCCGGTCTCCACCGAGCACCCGCATACCATCTCTGATGTCAAACACCAATGGATATGGGATCATCCATCGCCCATCACATGGGTCGAGAAGATATACGCTAGTCTACTCTGGAATATCGATGCCCCGTCTCGATATTCCCACGACTAGGAACATTGAAGGATGTACTCATGGACTACCTAGGCCCCATTAGTATGATCTGTATCATAGTCCTGAAAGTCGAGTACACATCCTAAGGGCTTTATCAACATGTAACAGAGAGACAGAAAGTATACATGTTAAGATAAAGAGCAACCAGATAGCGTACTATCATGTCGAGCAAGAAAGTCCTACCTATATATGTCCCAGCATCCACTACAATATACATCCAATGTACAGTAATGGCCTCTAGGGCATACATATAACTAACAGTTTCTCAGGGTGTCTAGGCTACACTCCGACACGACTTGTATCGCTATTAGGGGACTGACGTTCACCGCCCCTCTAGGCCCGCCATACGATACTCTTAGACGAACTGACCAGACTGCACGGAGATTGTCACATTCAGGCTCAGTAGGAGTTCAGATGGGTTCACCTCATCGGTCTTCTTATCGGCATCTACTTGGGGACCGTTACATACAGCTAGTACCGCTTGCGGCCTGTGGTTAAACCCACTGCCAGCGTAGTGTCGAGTCTTTAGAGTCCCACACAGAGGGTTATTCGCTTTTGGGCAAAACAGAGTAGAGGTCGCATGGTTTTGCGACGAGGTTCGTTCACATCCGCGCACTTGTGCACGTTTGTTGTCCGAACAGTTATTACTAGCGGGCTTTGGTTTAAGCCAGATCCTAATATTTGTTTTGGGATTGGTTTTTTCTCATTGTATTCCTGTTCCTCGGAACACGGATGCGGGTGTGTATGCACAGTTGACAGAGGCAGAGAAATCTCATTAGGGTTTTTGACCGTTGACTTTTTCTTAACCCTAATGAGAATGAGAAATATGATTAATGATATTAATTAAGGATAATTGTGCCATGGTTAGGTTGACCATTTGACTTTTGTTGACCTCTTGACTTTGGTTGACCGGTTGACTTTTGTTGACCTTTTGACCATCATCATTTCACTTGCAAGATGCTTCTTGTTTCTTGCAAATTGCATTTATTATGAAATGATAATGGTCATTCCAAACTAACCATCACAATTTTTCTTTTGTTATTATTATTATTTCATATTCTCTCATATGAGAGCATTGTTGTATTATTCTAGTTCATTCTCTCATGCTCTTTCTCTCTTGAAAAAGCTCTCCCTCTTCCTTTCTCAAAGCTTTAATCTTTCATGTGTTGAAAATCAAAAGCTCTTGAGACTAAACCATCAAAACATCTCTTCTCTTTCTAGGGTTCTTTGTCTAGCAAACCAAGCACTCTAGTTACCTCTTGGTTGAGGTAGGAGCTCAAGGTAGAAGCCCTCAGGTGGATCTTTCTTCGGCAAAGAGAAGACGAAGAGGAGGAGCCGTCTACACCACTCCAAGGAGCAAGCAAGAAGGAGGACCACAACAAGAAGAGGAGTTCAAGATCTTGGTATAACCATTCAACATAGTAGCTAGAACTTGGTGTTAGTTTGTTAGTTTTTGTTTAGCAAAGATCCTTCATGGTTGGTCCATGTTACCTTGTGAGAAAAATTTGATTTTTACCTATTCCGTCTCCCCGAAAGAACCGGGATGGGTAACGTGGACCTAACAATATGGACTGCCGTCACTGCGGCTTGCATTATTCTTTGGGGTGCATCCAAGTTGCGGACGTAGTCACCGTTGTATATTCAGTTTTTTCATTAGATGTACTAGGATTACCCTGCGGTGGAGTGCTCGAATAGCCGGGTTTTAGAGGGCAACGAGCCTCCATCTCATTGCGTTGAGATCGGGACGTCTTACTTTAGAATTGGCGGGCTATTCGCCGCACTCGTAGGGGTATAAGATTGACCCGTGGAGGGTGTCCTAGTCACCAGATTTTGGAAATACTGAGTGGCCCACTCCGTTAATTGGGGTTGCTTCGTTTTTGGGATTGACGGGTGGCTTGCCGCACTTGTAGGGGTCTAGGATCCGATACTAAGGGCTATCCACACGACCGGAAAAACTGCATTTCATATTTGGCTCAATTGAAATGTATTTTTACTAGATTATCCGTATTTCCATACTGTGTTTGCTTATGTGATTCTACCGTGATGCTTCTGTGATGTTACTTGATATCATGCGTGAGACGAATGTTCATATATATATATATATATATATATATATATATATATAGTAGAGGCTATATATGTTTTGCATCCGTGCTAGCTCTGTCCCCGCCCTGCCGTAAGTTAAGTAATCTTATGGTGAAAACTCAGGACCCTGTGGCGAATGCGGATGGCATATTGTTAGGAATATGTATGCCCTAGATGCCATTATTGTATATTATAGTGGATGCTTGAACATATATATAGAGGAATTTCTTGCTCGACATGATAGTATGCTATCTGGTTACACTTTATCTTAAAATGTACACTTGTATTATTATACTCTCTTTGATACATGTTGATAAGGCCCTTAGGATGTAGGCTCGACTACCAGGACTATGATGCAGATCATACTAGTTGGGCTTGTGTAGTCCACAAGCACATCCTTTAACAGTTCCTAGTCGAGGGAATATCGGGACAGGATATCGATATTCCAGAGTAGACTAGTGTGTACGTTTCTTGACCCTATATGGGGAGATAGTTGATCCCACAGCCATTGGTGTTTGATATCAAAGATTGTCCACAGGTGCTCATTAGAGAATGAGTACACTGAACAAGACTCGCCGAGAACTCCTAGATGGTACCATACCTATCGTCAGATAGCAGTTCTCTGGTGACACTTGTACATGTTAGTCTGTAGACCCGAGATCGTCATAGTGGCTTGTGTGGTTCCCACTGTGCTTTGATTTCCTCCCTACCACGGCGCAAAGGAGTCGTGCAAACAAGTGGATTTTGGGTACAGTCCCGAATCACATGGAGGCAGTGAGCGATAAGAGGGGTTTTGTCTCTCTCGGTATTGGGAGTTGATATTGCGCTATGCTCGATTGGCTATAACAACAAGTCCCTGGCCAGGGCTGATGAGATTTACTGGGTAAGTGTTATCAATAGTTTCTCGAAAGGTTATATGCCACACATCAACATGACTTATCAAGTTACTGAGGTCTGACGAATCCACCCTTAGACTCGATATGCGACATATCAGACGAAAAGACCGAACTGTACGGTAAGTGTTGCTTGTAGGCTTTACGGGAGTTTGGACAAGTTTGTTTGTTGATTTTCTATTCGCTCAATACCTGGGTAGCCGTTACGTCCAGCTAGTACCGTTGACGGCTTGTGGGTATCTGATGTGATCATTACCTATTACTGGCGTATTGACGAGTCTTTAGAGTCCTACACAGAGGTTTTCTAGCTCAAGCGAAACAAAGTAGGACACAATGGTGATATGTGCGGGAGCTTGATTAATTATGAGTATGTGACACCGTATTTTAATCTCGCGATATTTTATATCGGTTAGGTTATATGTGATATAACCGGATTATTAAAACAAGTGTTGATTCAATGATTTGTTATATGTATATATTTGATATTGGCCGGTTATATATGATATGACTGAATTATCGAATCAAGTGTTCATTTGATTTTGAGTATTGAGTATTAGTCGGTTATATGTGATATAACCGGGTTATTGAATCAAGTGTTGATTTGATAATATGATATACATATATAAATGATATTGGTCGGTTATATATGATATAACCGAATTATTGAATCAAATGTTGATTTAATAATTTGATATATAAATATATTTGATATATGAGGTTAATGGAGGAAGGAGGCAATATGAGGGAATTTCCTTCTATGACGTTGAAAAAATACACCCTCTTATTTTTTCCGACGATCGGCACCCACCATCTTCATCGTTATCATCTAAGATGTGGGTACACCAAATTTCATGTGATTCTACAACTTTTTCACCGTTGATTTAGTGGGTTCAAAATTAACGGTTTACCGAAAATAGAACTTTTTACATTGCTAAATCAACGGTGAAAAGGTTGTAGAATCACATGAAATTTGGTGTACCCACATCTTAGATGATAACGATGAAGATGGTGGGTGCCGATCGGCGGAAAAAATGTGAGAGGGTGTGTTTTTTCGACACCATAGGAGGAAATTCCTTCCTATGGCATCTTTCCTCCATTATTCTCATATATATTAATATATTTGATATATACATATATATATATTAACTAATATAGCTCACTAAAGTTTTTCTTCTCTACAAATACATTTAAATATATATGAGATATATATTAATATATGTATTTACATTCTGTATCATGGTTGATATGTTAGTTATATGTATGCCCTAGAGGCCATTACTGTACATATGATGTATATTGTAGTGGATGCTAGGACGTATATAGGGAGGACTTTCTTGCTCGACATGATAGTATGCTATCTGGTTGATCTTTATCTTAACGTGTATGCTGATTGTCTCTCTGTTACATGTTGGTAAAGCCCTTAGGATCTGTACTTGACTACCTGGACTATGATGCGGATCATACTAGTAGGGATATGGTAGTCCATAAGTACATCTTTCAAAGTCCCTAGTCGTGGGTGTATCGAGACGGGGCATCGATATACCAGAGTAGACTAGCGTATACCTTCTCGACCCATACAGATGGGCGATGGATGATCCCATATCCATTGGTGTTTGACATCGGAGATGATATACGGGTGCTCAGTAGAGACTGGGTACACTGGACGGACTCGCCGAGAACTCCCAGATGGTATTATACCTCACGTCAGATGGCAGTTCTCTGGTGACACTGGTACAGAGTAGTCTGTTGATCCGAGATCGTCATAGAGTCTTGTGTGGTTCCCACTGTGCTTTGATTTCCATCTTACCACGTCCAAGAGGGCGTGCAAAACGGTGGTTTTTGGGTACAGTCCCGAGTCACATGGAGGCAATGAGCGATAGGAGGGGATTCGTCTCTCCCGGTATAGGGGGTTGATGTTGCGCTGTGTTCGATTGGCTATAACAGGAAATCCCTGGCCAGGGTTGCTGAGATTTACTGGTAAGTGTTACCTGTAGTTTCTCGAATAGTTATAGACCTCATATCGACATGACTTATCGAGCTATTGGGGTCTGACGTTTACCACCCCTAGGCGAGATATGCGACATATCAGACGATCAGACCGGACTGTACGGTAGTGTTACTGGTTGGATTCACTGGAGTGTGAGCGGGCTTGCTCGTCGATCTTCAGATCGCTCAATACCCGGGTGGCCGTTACGTTTAGCAGACAGCTTGCGGCTTGTGGATGTTTGATATGATCATCACCTGCTGCCGGCGTATTGACGAGTCTTTAGAGTCCTACACAGAGGTTTCCTGGCTCAAGCGAAACGAAATAGGAGCGCATATGAGATATGTGCGGGACCGAGAATAATGCGTGTATGTGATACCGTATTTCATTCTCGCGATGAATGTGTCGAATGGTTGTATGCGATATAACCTAGTTATCGAATCGAGGATTGATTCGATAAGCCGATACATTGGATACTAGTCGGTTATATGCGATATGACCGGATCGTTAAATCAAGTGTTGATTTAATGATTTAATGTATAATTATATATCTGATATATTACTTTGCATTAACTAGTATTGGTTCACTTTAGATGGATATTCTCATTCGGATGTGCGCATTATATATGTGATATGATTTTGTGCACATGCTTGTATCATGTTTGATGATGCATGTTTACTTGGTTAAGTGTAAAGAATTAAACCATGGTTAAACTTATGATTAGGGTTTTATTTCCTTTTTTCATTTATTTATCTATTTATTCATTTTGGAAAATAGATGGAAAAAGGAGAAAAAGAATGGTGGCTTTTTTTTGTTGTTTAGTGGAAGCTTCATGATACCTTGACCCTAACCATTCATTTAACCTAAGTTAATTCTCTACACTTTACCATAGTTACAATTATGATAAGCATTGTTTTTCTTTTCTTTTCTAATTAATCTTATCATAATATTCTTCTTCTTCTTCCTTGAACCAAAGAAGAAACCTTGACTTCATCAATGGTGATTGATGAATTAGAGTGAGAAATCCAAAACTAAAGTCTACCCACTTCCTATTTCTTCATCCTCTACCTCTTGCCAAGTAGTAGAGTGTGTTTCCTTCACAAGTTTTCAAGACTAGGTGAAGGTGGAGCTCGATCTAGTGATGCTTCGACGTAGATCATCTTCGGCACGTCGTCGACGACCTAGCCCGTCCAATCTCCGATGAAGCCGACGCTAGAGCCCGGATTTGATTTGGACAGCGGAGACGACCTCATCTCGGAGCCATGGAGGTGGAGGACCGGATCTACAAAGGTTGTATTTCCGTATCTCTTAGTTAAGTGTCAACTAGTTTTATTGTTTCGCCTAGTTTTCTAGCCAACGGTCCGTAGTCGGGTCTCTCGGCACCCATAAATTTTTATATTGGCATGTTCGATGCCTTGTGAGACCTCATTAGGGTGCCTAGGAACCCTACAGTGGTATCAGAGCCTAGCTAGAGCCTTAGGCGAAGTCTAGACGCGATTTGAAGTCCGAACGAACCGAAACCGCAAAATTTCCATGCTCTCTGTCCTTTTTTCAAAAACGTGGATTTTTCCAGATTAAAAATATTCAGAAAAATAAGCAGGAAGATATAAGGTTTACTGCAAAATTCGAGCAAGTGATTCCTTAAAGAGGGCGCGGATCCGCGGCCTTACAGGAGGCTCATGCGGCGGATCTGCGGCCCTGTTGTCGTTTTGTGCTTCGAAATTTGCACAGTAATTCTTAATTTTCAGTGCTGGTTTTCCTGGGTATTTTTAATATTTTTTCAAGAGTTGAATTTTTGTGGAGTTGTTTTGGGGATTCGGTGTTTCGATCGGGGTATCAAATTTCGTCTGTGTTTTTCCGGATAATTTTCAGAATATGTTAAAAAGTTCGACCGGATATAAATACCCAATTTTTCCCCTGTCGGGAAATTTCCAAGTGTTGGATTTTTCCGAAGTTTAACGACGTTCTAAGTAGTGCAAGTAACGCGATGGACCCTCTAGAAGACAACAAACCTTAACTCGATTATGTGACCGTCTTGAACTGCCCTTTGAACCTTCGGGTTTGGGGCAGTACGGCGTGCCACATGTGAGGCGTTGGCTTGACCCTTCTACGGCTGGACCGTTGGTACTGAGGCACGAACGGAATGTTAGACTTATTTCATGTGTTGAGCTGTATCGGGAAAACTTGGGTGTTCGATTGTTCGATCGAAAAGTTTAACATTTTCTATTTATCTGGAATGGGATACAATAATTGGAATTCACAAATAGTTATGAGATAACTGAATGAATGTTATAAACATAGCACTTTAGTCTCACTTGATCGGTTGCCACGGAATTTTGATGTGATCAAAAGTCCGTCGCAATCACGTAGCGTACGCGGATACTCGCCGGGTAAACTTAATAGACAGCCTCACTCCATAGCCCCGACCAAGTGACTGTAGGAGAACCCCGTCGCCGAAAGCATCCGTTCGGGTGCTCGCGGTAGCGGTGTTCCGCCTTGGTGCACTTCGTCGATGGTGTCAGGGGTGCGGCCGCCTACTAAAGTTTGCGACGAGCATTCGATCAGTTTTTCGGGAATCTTGTTGAATTGCCCGACTTGATATTGAAAAGTGTTTTCGATAATGAGACTAAAATGCGGGGTTTATAATTGTTAGGCATGCGATGTCTAAGGAATTCATTCGGTCAGGCATGTGATGTCTGAGGTGGTTACGGATTCCAACTGTTGTAGTTTTACACTTTCTTTTCTGTGACCGTAAGTGTAATATGTGATATCGCCGGTTTCGTTGCTATATGTCAACGACAATTGGGATGCGCATGTTTACTTACGTTGATGACATGTGATGTTATGTGTTGCTGGATATGTTATATTGGATCGTCGTGTTTGAATAGCCGGGTTTTTTTTATGTGAGATGAGTGTTTTTCATTTTCATTCATGTAAAAACTTGTATGTAATATTCTTTTTTTTGGGGCGCTTCCAGGTTGCGGAAGTTGTCACCGTTGATGTATATTATTTACTTTTCCGCACTAGGATAGACCCAAGGAGGAGAGTACAAGTAACCGGGTTCTGGAGTCCAGTGGGAGACCAACTCGAGGAGTCGAGTCCGGGTCTCCTAACTCTAGAATTGGTAGGGCTGCTTGCCGCTCTCGTAGAGGTCTAGGCGTGTGGGTTTGACTATTCATCACGACCGTGGAATCCGTGTTTTATACAGGCTCGTATTGAAAACACGGACGTCCTAGTATATCCAATATTTCATATGATTCTTCTGCTGCGATATCTGTGATGTGATCATGTGATGTTCTGTGATAGATACATTATATAGTATATATGATATATTATATAGACGTTACTTATGTTTTGCACCCGTGCTAGCCCTGCCCTGCTCTGCCGTTAGTTACCTAACCTAACGGTGCACGAGGGGACATCGAGGCGAATGCGGATGGCATAAGTGTACGTCGTATTTATCTGTGATGTTTAGGTACTTAAATGATGGGACTTCATTAATGTGATTAATGAAATAAAAGAAACCTAAGATGTTGTAGAATCGAATTTCAAAATAAAACAGGTAGCTACAGTTCTTGCTTTGCACAGCGGTATATATGATATATCCTGCACCTTATTCGATGAGGAAAGGACCGAGATCCCTTCACCGGGAGTGACTCCTTTAGCAATAACTGGCAGATGCTACACACTCGGTTTGTCTTTTGATTGCTTTTAAGAGTTTTTGCTTTGCACAGTGATATATATGATATATCCCGCACCTCATTCGACGAGGAAAGGACCGACGATCCCTTCACCGGGAGTGACTCTTTTAGCAAAACTAGAAAAGCCTCAAAAGCACTCCATTTCAAAATTCATTCGATCCTACAACGATATCAAGTTCATTACGTAATAGGTTTTCAGAAAAACCTGTCGTAGCCCTCCGTCATTTCAGATAAGTACTAGTTAGTATTCGTGCTACGTTTGTTGACTATGTTAAGGCGTAGTGTGCGGTAGCTAATTAGTGCTTATCTGCATAAGCATATGATGCGATTGGATTAGGGTAGTCGTGCGACTTTGTTGACTATGTTAAGGGTCGTGCGGGTGGGTTTAATTCAATCGGGAAATGACGGGTTGAACTTGACTAGCACTTATGATTTGTTGACTATGTTAAGGTCATATAGCTGCTAGGGGCAAAATATTATCGGGAATTTCAAGTGTTGAAATTTGCAATGAGATTGCATACCTTCTATGAGATAGTTGGATCCCGATGACCGCTGCGAGTAAGTGTTACTCCTGGGAGAGTTTTATACATTACAATTAGCCGATCAAGTAGGTGTCTAGAAAGGTGTCAACGGGGTTACGCCTCTGGGAAAACGAGGTTTACAGTAATTAGGTTCGTGCGAAAGCACGGGGGACCTCCCTCAAAGTACCGACACTGGCCTGGCTGAAAGATTGGCGAACTTGTAGTGTGTAATTAATCCCGGCTAGTCTTTCCTTTTAGGGTTTGAAGGAAGATTTGATAAAAAGCAGTGGGAGCCATCCTGATTAGATAAAATAATAAATCTATTCTTGCAAGAGCGCACGCTGAGTGTTTTCTTCTCTCTCTCTCCAGGTAGCGACCATATCACGCCTTAATCAAGATAATAATACGGATTATTGACCGAACCCGCTTGTTATACTGAGCTGGGGAACGTTGGTCCCGCTCCAACTTATAATTGTTATAAGACAGAGCAGGAAATAGGGGATTACCAGAATTCCCGTGCCGCCCAAACGAAGAGAGTGCATGCTGATGCATCATCTTCGGGTTTGTTCATTATACAGAACTGTTTCTCAGTATTCTCTACATCCTGGGTATGTGATACCAGATCAGGATCCTAGATATGTAATCTGTTACATAGGGCTACAGAAAGGTAGAAAACTGAGAACGGGTGATAAGTTTCATGAGGCAGAAAACGGGGCAAGTGTTGCAGCCAAGTCTGTCGGTCACTGTCACCCTGCATCACCAATACATTGATTCTGAACGAATGTTATTAGATACCGAACCTGATATACCAAATCATATCACTCTCTTTGTTAGAAAAGAAAGGATATAATTTTGTATTGTTGGATAATGTTTTGAACATTTCCTATATCAAAAGTTGATCGGTTCAGGCGCGTTATCTAAAAGCATTGATGTTCTAAATCAAACTACAGTTCTTAGTATACGGATCACACACAAGAGGAAGAGTTCAGAAATGAACGAATCCTTCTTGAGGCATTGTAGACTAGGTCATATCAATGTGACCCGACTAGCTGAAGTTACATTTAGATGCATATTTAAATCAGTTTGAATTTACATCTTGTGAAACTCGCCAGTCATGTCACAAAGATAAGATGACCACAGCTCTGTTTATTGGAAACAGAGAAAGAGTGAGTAAACTCTTGGGATGATACATGTTGATGTATGTCAGGTCCCCTGTCTACACATGCCAGGACAGGTTCTTTGTACTTCATTACATTCTCTGATAATCTCTCAAGATTCAGACATATGTTCCTGTTGAAACATGAGTCCGAGCCTTTTGAGATATTCACAGAATATGATTTAGAAGTAGAGAACCAATACGGGTATAAGTATTATGTCCCATGATGTGATCAAGGAGGAGAATACTTGTGCATGGAATTCCTGGACTATTCTAAAGGAGAATGAGATTCTCTCTCAGCATTACTCCTCTGTATACACCATAGCACGATGGTATATCGGGGCGGAGCAATCACACCCTATATGATAAGGTGCGCTCTATGATGAGTACTACTGAGTTACCTATTTCCTCTTTGGGAGTTATGCGCTAAGGTTCGAATCAAATCAATGCCTACCACTTCATATGTGATATGGAAAGGGAAGAGCCCATATCTTAAGTTAGTTAAGATTTGGGGTTGTCCGGCCTATGTCTAAAAGCAAAATCCGGACAAGCTCGAGGCAAGGTCTGTTATGTAGAACTGGAAGTGTTCCAGCTATACAAACTACAGCAGATGATTTGGTACAACCAGAGGATTCAGTAGAAACCAACGAACCTCAGCCTCTCCGCCGATCTAGTAGGGTTCCTCACCCACCTGAGAGATACTTCGGTTTCTCTATAACAGTGGGAGCGAGGATTGCATCATGAGATGATGACCCAACTAGTTTCAAGCTGGCCATCAGGAGTGGGACTCTGTAAGAATGGCTGGATGTTTAGCGATCTGAGATGGAATCCTTATACACCAACAAAGTATGGACTTTAGTTGCTATATCTGAAGGGTTAAATCCCCATCAGGAGCAAGTATATCTTGAGAAGATTACTTGGTGTAGATGGAAAAGTTGAGACTTTCAAAGCTAGACTTGTTAAAGGTTTTCGTCATTGACCAGGCGTGGATAATGATGAAACCTTTTCCAGTGCCTATGCTTAAGTCCATCCAGATCCTACTTGTCACGGCTACATACCATGACTACGATATCTGGTGGTTGGGTGTCATGACTGCTTTTCTAAATGATATTTTAGAAGAGTGCGTCTATAAGTACACAGCCAGAGGGCTTCGTAAACAGTGGGAGCAGCGGAAACGTGTGCAAGATGTTTTATCTGATTAAAGCAGGCATCGCGGAGTTGGAACATCTGTTTTGATGGATTAGTCAAAGAGTTTGACATCATCAAAATGGTAGATGAACCTTGTATATACAAGAAGGTAGTAGGGAGTATGGTGGCGATCCTTGTAGAGCACGTGGATGACATACTCTTGATAGGGAAGGAGTTTCCTATGCTACGCTCGATCAATCTCCGCTTATCACAATGATTCTCCATATAGGATCAAAGTGATACCTACTAAATCCTAGGTTTTGGATCTATGAGATAGATCTAAATGGATGTTAGGATTCTCACTAGTTGTAGTGAGAAGGTATCAATCGACCCTGGGGAGAATCACTGGAAGTGTTCCAGGGTGATAAAGACGACTGAATGTCAGTCACAGGCATTGTCTTTACCCTCAGTAAAGGGACGGTATGTTGGAAGAGTTCCAAACTAGATACCGTGACATACTAGACGATAAAGGCTGGATACATCGCTACTTAAGATGCTACCAAAGAGGCAGTCTGGGTGTATATTAGTTCATAAGATGAACTTTGTTCCTCCCATTGTGTGACAATGGAGTTGTGGCTTATGCCAAGGAACGCCGGTCCCATCAGTGATCCAGACATATTCTAAGGCAGTATCACTTGATCATGGAGATGGTTGATCTCCAGGGTGATCGAGGTTTGGAGAGTAGACTCAGAGGACAACACAGCGGATCCACTCACAAAGGCCTGTTCCTAGAGAGAGACTTTTATGGGATGGTTGAGTATGAGATACTACAACCACTGCTACAGATGGCCCTAGTGCAAGTGGGAGATTGTTAGTTATATGTATGCCCTAGAGGCCATTACTGTACATATGATGTATATTGTAGTGGATGCTAGGACGTATATAGGGAGGACTTTCTTGCTCGACATGATAGTATGCTATCTGGTTGATCTTTACCTTAACGTGTATGCTGATTGTCTCTCTGTTACATGTTGGTAAAGCCCTTAGGATCTGTACTTGACTACCTGGACTATGATGCGGATCATACTAGTGGGGATATGGTAGTCCATAAGTACATCTTTCAAAGTCCCTAGTCGTGGGTGTATCGAGACGGGGCATCGATATACCAGAGTAGACTAGCGTATACCTTCTCGACCCATACAGATGGGCGATGGATGATCCCATATCCATTGGTGTTTGACATCGAAGATGATATACGGGTGCTCAGTAGAGACTGGGTACACTGGACGGACTCGCCGAGAACTCCCAGATGGTATTATACCTCACGTCAGATGGCAGTTCTCTGGTGACACTGGTACAGAGTAGTCTGTTGACCCGAGATCGTCATAGCGTCTTGTGTGGTTCCCACTGTGCTTTGATTTCCATCTTACCACGTCCAAGAGGGCGTGCAAAACGGTGGTTTTTGGGTACAGTCCCGAGTCACATGGAGGCAATGAGCGATAGGAGGGGATTCGTCTCTCCCGGTATAGGGGGTTGATGTTGCGCTGTGTTCGATTGGCTATAACAGGAAATCCCTGGCCAGGGTTGCTGAGATTTACTGGTAAGTGTTACCTGTAGTTTCTCGAATAGTTATAGACCTCATATCGACATGACTTATCGAGCTATTGGGGTCTGACGTTTACCACCCCTAAGAGAGATATGCGACATATCAGACGATCAGACCGGACTGTACGGTAGTGTTACTGGTTGGATTCACTGGAGTGTGAGCGGGCTTGCTCGTCGATCTTCAGATCGCTCAATACCCGGGTGGCCGTTACGTTTAGCAGACCGCTTGCGGCTTGTGGATGTTTGATATGATCATCACCTGCTGCCGGCGTATTGACGAGTCTTTAGAGTCCTACACAGAGGTTTCCTGGCTCAAGCGAAACGAAATAGGAGCGCATATGAGATATGTGCGGGACTGAGAATAATGCGTGTATGTGATACCGTATTTCATTCTCACGATGAATGTGTCGAATGGTTGTATGCGATATAACCTAGTTATCGAATCGAGGATTGATTCGATAAGCCGATACATTGGATACTAGTCGGTTATATGCGATATGACCGGATCGTTAAATCAAGTGTTGATTTAATGATTTAATGTATAATTATATATCTGATATATTACTTTGCATTAACTAGTATTGGTTCACTTTAGATGGATATTCTCACTCGGATGTGCGCATTATATATGTGATATGATTTTGTGCACATGCTTGTATCATGTTTGATGATGCATGTTTACTTAGTTAAGTGTAAAGAATTAAACCATGGTTAAACTTATTATTAGGGTTTTATTTCCTTTTTTCATTTATTTATCTATTTATTCATTTTGGAAAATAGATGGAAAAAGGAGAAAAAGAATGGTGGCTTTTTTTGTTGTTTAGTGGAAGCTTCATGATACCTTGACCCTAACCATTCATTTAACCTAAGTTAATTCTCTACACTTTACCATAGTTACAATTATGATAAGCATTGTTTTTCTTTTCTTTTCTAATTAATCTTATCATAATATTCTTCTTCTTCTTCCTTGAACCAAAGAAGAAACCTTGACTTCATCAATGGTGATTGGTGAATTAGAGTGAGAAATCCAAAACTAAAGTCTACCCACTTCCTATTTCTTCATCCTCTACCTCTTGCCAAGTAGTAGAGTGTATTTCCTTCACAAGTTTTCAAGACTAGGTGAAGGTGGAGCTCGATCTAGTGATGCTTCGACGTAGATCATCTTCGGCACGTCGTCGACGACCTAGCCCGTCCAATCTCCGATGAAGCCGACGCTAGAGCCCGGATTTGATTTGGACAGCGGAGACGACCTCATCTCGGAGCCATGGTGGTGGAGGACCGGATCTACAAAGGTTGTATTCCGTATCTCTTAGTTAAGTGTTAACTAGTTTTATTGTTTCGCCTAGTTTTCTAGCCAACGGTCCGTAGTCGGATTTCTCGGCACCCATAAATTTTTATATTGGCATGTTCGATGCCTTGTGAGACCTCATTAGGGTGCCTAGGAACCCTACATGATATACTTAGAACATGGGTGTATGAGACTTACACATGAGCTAAAGATTATTGGGCTGATTTAATTTAAAAGGAAAATACAAAGGGGTGGAAATGAGTCATGGCTTTGGATGCTTGGAGAAGCATTGAGAAGCCATGACTCATCTCTCTCTTTTTGTTTTACTCTTAGATATTTTTTCAATCCCAACCTTATCTCTAGCTCAATGGTTCATTCTCTCATTGATTATCCTCACACATCCAAGTTCATCTCCTTTCTTGAGAGCTCTTTAGGGTTTTTCTTGAGTTGGTAAAAAGAAAAGAGAAATAGATTTCTTGTGAGCAATATTCCTACTTCATCAACCTACACTATCCTAGCCTTTTAGTATAGGTTGTTTGCTTCACTAATACTTTGATTAGTGAAGAGTGAGCTTGAGTTAAAAAGACTTCAAGGTGGATCATTTTCGGCTTTGAAGATTACAAAGCAAGCTCGATCCTTTCTCAAGTGGAGTCAAAAAAGAGTTCTAGGGACTACTACTTGGAGCTTTAGAAGTGAAAGACTTGGTCTACAAAGGTTGTAATCCTCTTCACTTTGTTTAGAAATTGTTTTCTTGCCTACAAACCCTAATTCTCTAGTTCGATTCTTGCATTGTATGGCTAGCACTCTAGATTTTTTAAAATTGCATACTTGATGCTCCTTGAAACCTAGTGGTGGTACTAAGACACACTTTCACATATACGTGCGTGCCTATTTTCGTTTCTTTCTGGCATGATGTGTTTAATTGATTGGACTGCATTAATTATGATTAATGCAAGGGAAATAAACCTAAATGATGTTATCGGAACCAATTTTTAAAACTACCCGGTTTTCTTCAAAACCATAATCGTATTCTTTTGCTTTGCATAAAGGTATTCGGTTAGGAATATCCTGCACCTCATTCGATAAGAAAAGAGCCTTGATCCCTTCACAGGGAGTACGCTCTTAAAGCAAAAGTTAATGTTACTAATTTTAAAAGCGGAGCCTAAATCACTTCTTTTTCAAAACTGCTTGAGTTCCTACAACGATATCAAGTTTATTACGTTAAAGGTTTTTTACCAAAAACCAGCTATAGCCCTACGTCATTTCAGATTAGTATTGCTTAGTATTCGTGCTGCGTATGATGACCTAGTCAAGGCGCAGTGTTCGGTAGCTCCGTAGTATTTTTTTGCTGCATGGTGATGCGATTGGTTAGGACAGTCGTACGGTCATTTTGATCTAGTCAAGGGCTCGTACGGGTGGATTTAATCAATTCAAGATAATGACGGGTTGAACTTGACTTGCGACTTATGATATGTTGACCTAGTCAAGGTCATAAGTCGTTTGGGGAAAAAATCATAACGGGAGTTTTAAATGTAAATGAAACTTGCCAGGTTTGCGCATACCTTCTGGAGTGTGGTAATTTTGGTCGGCTTCCATCAAAATTATCACGCAATGATTGTTGGGTCCCGATTCCCACTGATGAGTAGGTGTTACTCCTCGGGTGATTTTCAGATGATCCCGACTAATTCTCCTTTTAGGGTTTGAAGGAGAATTCGAGGAAACAATGGGAGCCATCTTGATTAGATAAAGTGATTAACCAATCTAATCTAGGTTTGAGTGTACACTGAGTGTTTCTTTTCTTTCTCTGGTTACAGAGACCATGACTTACCTTATACTTAAACTCAAGAACCAAGTTAACCGAACCTTCTTACACACTTTGGCTTTCGGATTGTCATGATTCACGACAAAGTCACATATATCCCTGCTACTACTTTTCCTTTGATTTTCTCCAAAACACTCCGTATCACCACGGAGATGCATATTGTTTGGAAATGCCATCTCGTATAGTTACATACGAATTCGAAAAAACTTATTTGAGAATGGCCACGGGTTTTGGAGAAATTGAATAGGATTATTCGGTTGTTTTTTATCTTTACCTTATCTCAGGTTGTGAGGGCTCATAGTATTAGGGGAGTTACACCTATTACGTTTATTGGATAGTCTTCTTGCAAATCTTAGGCTAGTGCTGAATGGTAGGGAAAGAAGAAAACCAATTAGTTTAAGTGTGGTGCACAGAAGGTAAGAAGTAAAGACATATAAAGGGATTTCAGTGAGGGCAAGAAAATTTGCGACCATTGCCATGAATTTGGACAGTGGAAGAGGCAATACTAGGAATATCCTGCCACCCCGTTGAAACATTTTTCATGTTTCAGTTTTCCTGTGCGGTTGAAAACTGCTTTCCCAATTAGATTCAGACTCCAGAGTATGTATTTACTCGACTTGATTCTCACATCTGTATAGCATTACAGATTCTGAGTGGGAGTAAAATATTGGGAATTGGGTGATTTGATCCTCAATATCAGAATTCTTTGTAATTTGTGATATTTGAGGAAATTACCTGGGTTTTGCCTAACGACAAATATTTGGTTTTGAATAACCATTGTTGTGCACCAATTTTTAAAATTGAATATCTGTATTATTATTTTATAAAGTGAGATATATATTTTGAAAATTGTGATCTAAATATTTACCTTTATCAGTTTAGGATAAAGGTAAAAGTGCATTGATTAACGGTATAGACATTCTTAACCAAAATACAGTTTTCAACTTACAACACACGGAATTTGAATTAGTAATACTCTAGGGACTTATACATTGTAATGTATGTTGTCCGATGTCCATTAAGACAAGGGGTTGGTGCTCGTACTATATTTCGTTTACTTGTATCTTCTCCGGTTTTAGATACGTATTTCGTTGAAATACAAGGTCCAAATTTTGAGAAGTTATAGGTATAAAAATAATGTAGAGAACCATACGTTGGAAGTATTAGGATTTTTCGAGGTGATAGAAAATGCAGATACTTATGCTAGGTATACCACTATAGTAATATTTGAGAACTTGTTTCTCTCTCAGGTTACTCATACGTGGGTGCGCTCCTTGATGAGGAATGCTAATGACCTTCTTCTATTTAGGTGATATGTACTGGATACAGTTGCATAACAATTGAATATGGTTCCACCTAAATTAGTGCCTTAGATTCTATATGGACATAGAATGGTTGCATATCTTGAGAGTGTTAAGATATGGAGTTATCCGTTTTCTGTTTAAAAGCTGAATCCGGACAAACTCAAGGCACATTTCTGTAATGGCAGTTTGTGGGTTATTCCAGGCTTTTTAGCAAGGGTTTAACATTTTACCATTTTCAAGATCAAAGGTTATTTTGTTCTTAACTCGCCATCTTTTTATAAAAGGAATCTTTTTTCAAAAGAAACAGGTGGGAGTATGGTAGAACTAAAAGTGATTCCAGAACCACAAACGGTTATTGAAAATTTAGTGGAACCTGGAGATTCAATTGGATTCGACAATCCATTAGCCACTCCGCAGATTTAGTGGGTAATCTCAGCCATCTGAGAGGTACTTTGGTTTGCTCAAAGACGGTGATATGGAGGTTTTGATGACCCAAGCTTATCACTACTGCTGTCTTTGACTATGATATCTGGCAGGTGAATGATTATAACGTCATTCTAAATTGAATTTAGAAGTGCACATGTATATGACTGTGCCAGAGATGGTTGTAGTCAGTAGGTGCAGCGGAAGCGTTGTGGGCAAGTTGCTTATGTCTATTTATAGACTAAAATAAGGAGAGCGGAGATAGATCATCTATTTTGATGAGACAGTCATGGAGTTTGACTTCATCAGAACAACAGATGGACCTGATAAGAAATTAGTAGGGAGTGATGTCCTGATATTTGGATGATGTACTCCTGATAGGAATTGATGTTTCTATACTATAATCGGTTATACTGTGGTTGTCATAAGGTGTTTCTCTACGTAGGATCTCGATAAAATATTAGAGATTCTGATGACTAGATCTATGGTTTTAGATCTATATTTGGGAAGTGTCTTAATTCGGGTACTTTGACACTATTCTAAAGTGTTTTAGAATGGACGACTCCTGGCGTGGTGGTGTACCCGTAGGTGAGGGAGTCACCCTTTCGAAAGAGATGTCTTCTAGACCGATGAGGAGAGCGATTTGCATGATTGATATATCATTTGCTTAGGCAATTGAGTCAATCATGAGATGTCAAGTACCACACCAGATATTGCTTTTGCACTAGCTGCAATAAGCATATATTAATCCAATCCTGAAAAAATATTGGGAAGCAGTTAAGAACATAAGACGATGTTCTTGTTGTATGGTAATGGCAGCCTCCTGCAGGAGGCGGTTATCGATTTAGGCTTCCAAGATGACTTGGATGACAGAGTAGCTGTCAGAGTTATAAGTTTACCTTCTTCTGAGATGCAATATGTTGGATAGTTTTTCAAGCAGGATACTGAGGTGGTCAAGGCGCTGGGTGCTGAGTACATCAGCAATGGATACAGTCTAAGAAGCTTGTTAAATTTGGTGTTCATGTTATGAAAAAGGTCCCATCAGATATCCAGACAAGTTCTAAGACAGGTATCGCACATTTCGAGAGATAGTTGTTCTCCGCGAAGTTGAGATATTGTTGGGTTTCGGTGCCCGCGCCTCGGAAACCGAGGCTGATGCCGAAGCGAAAACAAAAACTTTTGTGAGCATTGAACGTCCGTAAAATCCAAGATACGGTCCAATAATCTAAACTAGCTAACTAAGAGTGCAAGAGTTGAGAATCTACACGCTTTGTCGCGTGTCTACCCAATTGTGGAAGATCTCTCCAAGCTCGTAGCCGCCGGGATCACGTTTGAAAATCGACGACTCTCGCCGAAGACGATCCACCCGAGGGAAACCGGAGGAGGCTTTAACCGATGATCCATACTTGCTAGGTGTGGATGGTCGGTGATGTACGAATACTTCACTAAAAATTTCTTTATAGAATCTATGCTCAAGTGAGAGCAAGAAGGAGGAGATGAGGATGATGGTTGCTCAAGCTAGCAACCACAAGCATGAGGCATGAGATGAAGAAAATCCTCAAGTGTGTGTAGAGAGAATGGCTATATAAAACAACCATGACCAAAAAAATTGCAACCATGCTCAAAACAACGCAACCATAAATGCACATAAATGATCACTTTAAGCCATACCTGTCTACATTCTCATGCTACCTCACATCCACCTCATTTTCCCATTTATTTTTTAAAAAGAAAAACAAATATGATGTATTCTTCTTCTAGAAGCATTCCTGTATAAATATGGAATACTTTACCTAGTATATGTATCGCTACATATACGCGTAGCCGTATAAAAATACGGATAGCACCAAAGAGAGAAAATGAACAGTGAACAATAATACTAAAATATATGTATCAAATTACATATATAAATTATTAAATCAAATCCTGATTTAATAATCCGGTTTAATCCTAGGCCGGCTAGTATTATCAACCGCCCGATCAAAGTCTGTGTATCCCTTAAACGTATTTAATCGGACCCCTGCACGTACCAACGTACGGCTCCTACATCTGTCGCCTGAATCGGGAAAACCCTCTGTGTGGGACTCTAAAGACTCGACAATACGCTGTCAGTGGGTTTAACCACAAGCACATCAGCGGCACTAGCTATACGTAACGGCTATCCAGGTACTTGTCGAAAGGGGGGTCGACAATCAAGTATGTCCTTACCCTACCGAGCCTGAATGTTACAATCTCCGTACAGTCCGGTCTCTTCGTCAAAGAGTATCGCATATCGGGTCTAGGGGTTTATAACGTCAGATCCCTGCTATCCCGATAAGTCGTGTCTGAGTCAAGCTCATCACCAATAGAGATGCTACTGATCAACTATCAGTAAATCTCATCCACCGTGGCCACGGATTTCTGATGATAGCCAACTGAATACAGCGCGACATCGACTCCTAATACCAGGAGAGACGAATTCCTGACAGTCGATCACTGACTCCATGTGGCTCGGGACTGTACCCAACTAAAACCTGTTTGCACGACTCCTTTGAGCCGTGGTAGGGTAGTAATCAAAGTACGGTGGGAACTCACACGAGACAAATGACGACTTCAGGTCAAAGGACTAACCTGTACTCATGCCACCTGAGAGCTTCCATATGACGATAGATATAATACCATCTAGAAGTTCTCGGTGAGTCCGCCCAGTGTACTCACCTCCAGTAAGCACCTGCATACTATTTTGAAACAACACCAATGACTTGTGAGATCGGCCACCGTCTCTCGTCGGGGTCTAGAAGCGTATACACTAGTCTATTCCGGAATATCGATGCCCAGTCTCGATATTCCCACGACTAGGGATATTTAAGGATGTGTTTATGGACAACTCAGCTCTCACATATATGCTCGTCATCATAATGCTGGTTGTCAAGCAACAATCTTACGGGCTTCATCAAAGATGAAGACAAACCAGATAGCACACTATTATCTCGAGTAAGACTTTTATACCTGTATAGGTCCTCGTTCAATTATCATAATTGTCACGACCTAAATATGTGGAACGTGACTGGCACTTAAATTACGCAACGCCTAGAGACGTAACGTAATCTAAGTAAGCCAAAGCCCAGAAATCTAAACCGTTTAAAAAAATAAAGTGAAGGAAAACTTATTTAAAAGTTAAGTTAAACATAGAAAAGTTACTTTGAAAGTCTTTATAATAAGCTCAAGTTTTATATAAAAAATTTGGCAGAGTTTCCTTTATAAAAACTGGCCCCAAACGGGTACAAAACATGAATATACATAAGCAATGAATAAAGGCATCCCCAAGCGGGAGCTAGCTCTTCGCCGAACGGCAGAACACAACCACATGCAAGATATATCATCATAATATGAAATCAACATTTAAAAGCAAGAAAACAGAAACCAAATATAAAGTGGGCTCACACGAGCTCGACACCAGAATCAGAATATGAATATATACACAAGTCTCTCGAGCTTCTAAGTCCAAAATACAAATGGTGGAAATGGTAGATAGAGTAGACAGAGTGTACTAGATGCAAAAGTAAATACACAAGGTGGGAACAAAAGAGTATCCTCACAACCCACCTACAAGCTGTAAGTCCATGCTACCTCTCCCGGTACTTTCGGGAATGCGGAATTTGGTAAAAAACGATTTTTACGGAGGTGGTAACATGGACCTAAAACTCGGATCTTGGTTAAACATCTATCTAACAACTTAACTACGAGTTTCTAGCTACTCGGTTAGGGGGTTATACCTTGCTTGTCTTGAACTCCTTCGTCTTCAAACTCCGATGGTGGTCCGGATTGGCTTCTTCCCGTCGTCTCCGTACGCCGAAGATAGATCCACCTGAAAGCTCCAACCTTTAGCTCCTTCTTCGTTCTTTGAAGAAACTAGTTCACTTGGTTTGCTAAACCTAGTGAACTAGAATGAGTAGATAAGAGTTTGTATGGGATTTTATCTATGGTTCTTGATTCTCAACTCATGAGACAAGAGAACCATAGAGTCAAGAGAGGGAGCAAGAGGTTGAGGGTGAGAGCAAAACAAGAGAGCTCAAGAACAAGAGAGAGAATGAGCAAGAAAGAATTGAGCAAGTATTTTGTCTCTCACCCTCTCATAATCCAAAGTCATGATAACTCATCATACTAAAAAAAGTCTTATGTGATGGTTGAAGCAACCATAACCATATCATTTCATGCACTCATTTTGCACAAATGAGCAAGCAAACAAAAGTCTTTGCCATGAAATGATGGCTATGGTTATCATGATGGTCAACTAGTCAAGCCTAGTCAACCGGTCAACAAAGTCAACGAGTCAACAAAAGTCAACAAAGTCAACAAGTCAACAAAAGTCAACAAGTCAACAAAGTCAACAACCATAACACCATAATACTTAATTAATATAATAGTTAATCACATATCATATTCTCATTAGGGTTGAGCAAAAAGTCAAATAGTCAACGGTCAACTGTCAACAACCCTAATGAGAATCCGCTGCCTCTGTCTCCCTGTCAACTGTGCATACGCACCCGCATCCGCGTTCCGAGGAACACGAATGCACACTGGATAAATCCAATCCTAAAAGGTACACTAGGATCTGGCTTAAACCAAAGCCCGCTAGTGTAAACTGTCCGGACACTGTACGTGCACAAGTGCACGGATGTGACCGAACTCTGTCGCAAAACCATGCGACCTGTCGCAATACCATGCGACCTGTCGCAATACCATGCGACCTTTACTCTTTTGCCTAAAGGCGAAAAGCTTTCTGTGTGGGACTCTAAAGACTCGACACTACGCTGGCAGTGGGTTTAACCACAGACCGCAAGCGGCACTAGCTGTGCGTAACGGTCCCCAGGTAATGCCGACAAGAAGACCGACGAGGCGAAACCCATCTGAACTCCTACTGAGCCTGAGTGTGACATTCTCCATACAGTCCGGTCTGTTCGTCTGATACATCGCATGGCGGGCCTAGGGGGCGGTAAACGTCAGTCCCCCAATAGCGGTACAAGTCGTGCCGGAGCGAAGCCCAAAACACCCTGAGATAACACTGGAAGCCTACCAGTATATCTCATTTGCCCTGGCCAGGGACTACTCGTGTAATGGCTCTCCTAGACACAGCGCGATGTCAACCCCCAATACCGGGAGAGACGAATCCTGTCTAACCGTCACTGCCTCCAAGTGCTTCGGGACTGTACCCAACCACTACCTGTTTGCACGACTCCTTTGAGCCGTGGTAGGGTTGTGATCAAAGTACAGTGAGAACACACTCGAGGTGAAGTGACAGTGTCAAGTCAGCGGACTAAGCTGTACTCATGTCACCTGGGAACTGATAACTGACGATAGGCATAATACCAACTAGTCAGTTCCCGACGAGTCCTGTCCAGTGTACCCGTAACCTAACGAGCACCCGCATACTATCTCAAGTACGACGTACTGACGGCTGTGGGACAGACCGCCTCCCACACTGGGATGAGAAACGCATGTGCTGGTCTACTCCGGAGTATCGATGCCCTGTCTCGATAGTCCTGCGACCAGGGACCTGCATAAGGATGTGCTTATGGATTACCCAGCCCCACTAGTGTGACGGCCATCACATCGCTGGTAATCAAGCAAAGATCCTAAGGGCTCCACTAATGTGTATAGGCGATATACAAAAATAAACACATGTACACATTGAAGTAGAAACAAACCAAGTAGCATACTACTATTTTGAGCAAGATTGTATATACAAGGTGAATATCCCAAGCTTCCATTAAGTAATATACAAACTAGTATGATACAGTAATGGCCTCTAGGGCATATACACTAACAATCTCCCACTTGCACTAAGGCCATGTACTGGCGTATCGAAGACCTATCATCTCGATCAGCCGCTCGAACTGAGTCTGGGGCAGGGCCTTGGTGAATGGATCTGCAGTGTTATCTTCTGAAGCGACTCTCCGAACCTCGATCTCCTGGCGATCTACGATCTCCCTGATCAGGTGATACCGCCTCAAGATGTGCCTGGATCTCTGATGGGACCTGGGTTCCTTCGCTAAAGCTACAGCCCCGTTGTTGTCGCAATACAGAGGTATTGGATCAACAATGGACGGAACCACCTGAAGTTCTTTCAAGAACTTCCTCATCCAGACAGCTTCTTTTGCGGCATCAGATGCAGCGATGTATTCCGCTTCCATCGTCGAGTCTGCAACGGTTTCTTGTTTGGAACTCTTCCAACACACCGCCCCTCCATTGAGGGTAAAGACAAAACCCGACATGGATTTGGAATCATCCTTGTCACTCTGGAAGCTGGAGTCAGCAAAGGCCTCGATCTGGAGGTCTTTTCCGCCATACACCAAGAACATCTCCTTAGTCCTTCTCAGGTACTTGAGAATGTTCTTTACCGCTATCCAGTGTTTCTCCCCAGGGTTTGACTGATACCGGCTTACCACACTCAGTGCATAAGCTACATCCGGTCTGGTACACAACATCGCATACATTATAGAGCCTACCGCAGAAGCGTAGGGTATAATTGACATGCGATCCCTCTCCAAATCAGTCTTGGGAGACATCTCTTTAGAGAGGGTGATCCCGTGACAAGCCGGTAGGTTACCGCGCTTGGAATCTTCCATACTGAATCTTTTCAGTATGGTGTCGATGTACCTGGACTGAGAAAGTCCTAATATCCTCTTGGATCTGTCACGGTAGATCCGGATACCCAGAATGTATGAGGCATCACCCAGGTCTTTCATGGAGAACCTGTGCGACAAGAACCCCTTGACAGATTGTAGCATAGGAATGTCATTTCCTATTAAGAGAATGTCATCCACGTATAAAACGAGGAATACTACAGTTCTCGCTACAAATCTACTATAGATGCATGGTTCATCTGGATTTTTGATAAAGCCAAATTCTTTGACCGTCTCATCAAAGCAGATGTTCCAACTCCGCGATGCCTGCTTTAGTCCATAGATGGACTTAAGCAACTTGCACACCTTTCCGCTGCTCCCACTCTGAATGAAACCCTCTGGCTGGTCCATATAGACACACTCCTCTAAATTTCCATTTAGAAAAGCTGTCTTTACGTCCATTTGCCAGATCTCATAATCGTGGAAGGCAGCAATGGCAAGAAGGATCCGAATGGATTTCAGCATGGCTACTGGAGAAAAGGTTTCGTCATAGTCCAAGCCAGGTCTTTGACGAAAACCCTTTGCTACCAGCCTAGCTTTATAGGTCTCAACCTGTCCATCTACACCAATCTTCCTTTTGAAGATCCACTTGCATCCTACGGGTTTTACCCCGTCTGGAGCAATGTCCAACGTCCATACCTTGTTGGTGTACATGGACTCCATTTCGGTCCGCATTGCATCCAGCCATTTCACTGAGTCAACGCTCTGAACGGCCTGCTGGAAGCTAGTAGGCTCATCATAATCTATGATGCAATCCTCTCTATCCCCGTCTATGAGAAAACCGTAGTATCTCTCGGGCGGATGAGACTGCCTACTACTCCTGCGGAGCGGCGTAGGAATGTCCTGTTCTTCCGAACCCTCTGGTTCCACTAAACTTTCAGTAATAGTCCGTGGTTCTGGAATTTCTTCCAATTCTACTGCGCTCCCACTTATTTCCTTTTCTAAGAACTGGTGTTCTAGAAAGTGGGCATGACGAGAAACAAGAACTTTTTGTTCCTCTTCGCAGTAGAAGAAATATCCCTTGGAATTCTTTGGATATCCCACAAACTTGCACAGTACTGAGCGTGCCTCGAGCTTGTCCGCATGCTGCTTTTTGACAAAAGCTGGACTTCCCCATGTCTTAATGTGATTAAGATGGGGTCTCTTCCCACACCACATCTCAAATGGCGTGGTAGGCACAGTCTTAGTGGGAACTCGGTTCAAAAGGTATGCGGCTGATTCTAGCGCATATCCCCAGAATGATCGCGGTAACTCAGCGTTACTCATCATGGACCGCACCATATCCAATAGGGTGCGGTTCCGTCTCTCCGATACACCGTTATGTTGCGGGGTGTATGGAGGAGTAAGCTGAGAGAGAATTCCGTTCTCTTTTAAATAGTCCAGGAACTCGGCACTTAAGTATTCTCCACCTCGATCCGATCTTAGAATCTTAATACTTTTGCCGGTCTGTTTCTCTACTTCATTCTTATACTCCTGGAATTTTCTAAAGGTTTTGGACTTATGTTTCATTAAGAAGACATAACCGTACCTTGAGAAGTCATCCGTAAATGTAATGAAGTAAGAATAACCGCTTCGCGCATGTATAGACATTGGACCGCACACGTCACTGTGTACGAGTCCCAAGAGCTCGCTCGCTCTTACTCCATGTCTAGTAAACGGAGTCTTTGTCATCTTTCCTTTGAGACAGGATTGACAAGTGGCATATGACTGATATTCGAACGCATTCAAATACCCTTCTGTATGTAACTTCGTCAACCTTCTCTCATTGATGCGACCCAGTCTACAATGCCACAAGAAAGTCTGATTTATTTCTGGAGACTTTCTTTTGTGTGTATTCTGGACATTGAAAATCTGTGGTTGGTTCAATACGTATATACCATTACTCAATGTACCTGACCCAATCAAAACTTGATTAAGGTGAATGTTTACAACATTACTTACAAACGCAAATTCATAACCTTCTTTAGAAACTAAAGATACAGAAATGATATTACAAGTTGCGTTGGGTACAAAAAAGCAATTACGCAAAACCAAAACATGTCCATCTGACATTCCCAGGTGATAGTCCCCCACGGCTTTAGCATCCATGCTAGCTCCGTTCGCAACTCTGAGGGTCATGTCACCTGCCTTCAAAACCCTACGGTTTCTCAACGCCTGCAAAGAATTACAGATATGAGATCCTGATCCGGTATCCAATACCCAGGAAGTAGAGTTTATTGAAAGACAGTTTTCAATAACATACACACCTGAAGCTGAAGCTGCAACCTGCTTCAATTCCTGTGTTCTGGCCTTCCAGGCCCTGCAATCATTCTTCCAGTGTCCTTTCTTATGACAATAGAAGCATTCTTCCTTATCCACAAGCTTCCCCTCTTTCTTTGTTGCTTTAGCTTTTCCCTTCGTATCCACTTTACTAACACCGCCTCTTGGTTTGGCGGGGGCTTTCTTCTTCTTTCCCTTGGCTTTCGCCTTGGACCTAGAAGAAGATGATCCTCCTACAAACAAAGTGGATGTTTCCCTACCTTTCTGTAGGGTGCCCTCTGCGCTCCTCAGCATGTTGAGGAGCTCTGAAAGTTCAACCTCTTTTTCTTGTAAGTTGAAGTTCAGTATAAACTGGGCGTAAGTGGAAGGAAGGGACTGGAGAACTATATCTGTATATAGTTCACTCTCCAATGTGATCCCTAGGTCCGCGAGCTCCTCAATGTAGCCGATCATCTTTAGCAAGTGCTCGGCTACTGATGATCCGACGGCCATTCTTGCCGAAAATAACTTTTTCGACGCTTCGTATCTTGCGATACGAGATTGCTCTCCATACAGTTCTTTTGTATGGAGAAATATGGATTCAAGGTCCATATTCTCGTGCCTCCTCTGATGTTCGTTGTCCATCGAGGCAAGTACGAGGCACTTGGCCTTCGCGCTATCAATCTCCCAAGTCTTGCGGATTTCCTTATCCGCGACGCTGGAAGTGGGACCAGGGGCAGGGGGAGCTTTGGTGGTAAGAAGATACCCCAGCTTGTCGTAAGTGATTGCTATCTTGACATTCCTGAGCCAATCTTTGTAGTTTGGCCCTGTCAGTTTGTTTTTATCTAGGAGTAACTTAAGTCCAGTCATGTCGATTTGGTCGCTGCAATTAGGAGAGAAGAAGAAACACTCAGCATGATGCTCTTGCAAGTTTAGAGTGGTTTTTAGTTTGTCTAAACAGGATGGCTCCCACTGTTTCTCGAATCCTTCCTCAAACCATAAAGGAAGAATTAGTCGGGATCAATCCCACCGCACAATACTTGCTTAACCGTTCAGCCAGGCCAGTGTCGGTACTTCGAGGGAGGTTTTCCAACGCTTTCGCGAAGTTCCTTAATTAAAGAACCTCTTTTCCCTGGGGGCGTAGCCCTGCTAACACCTTTCTTGGCACCTACTAGGTTTATAGCATTGATCGATTAGTGAGAAATTTCCCGAGGAGTAGCATATACTCACAGTAGGATCGGGATCCAAATATCATTGTGTGACGAAACTGAAGGAATCCTACCAGAATCATCACACTCCAAATGGTATGCAAATCTAGCAAGTTTCAGTACTTATGAAACTCCCGATGTGGATTTCTGCCCCATGCTCTTATGACCTTGACTTTGGCCAAAATATCATAAGTCACATGTCAAGTTCTACCCGTCATTATCCAGGTTAATTTGGATCCATCCGTACCTACCCTTGACTTTGGCCAAAATGGCAGTACGACTGTCCCAAACCAACGCATCTATCTATGCTACACATGAACACCCAATAGCTACCAATCACCGTGCCTTGACTTTGGCCAACATACACAGCTTGAATACCATTGACTATTCATGTGAAACGACGGAGGGCTACGGATGGTTTTGGCAAAACCGTGAACGTAGTGAACTTGATATAGTCGATGGAACGAGATAGCTTTTAAAAAGAGTGGCTCAAGCTCCGTATTTAAAAGTTGTTTTTGAAAAGAACCGAGTGGTTTTTCGAAAGTGTTCCAACGACTTTAACTTGGTTTATTATCTTGCATTAGTTCTTTTAATGCGTGATATTCTTGCATTAGTTCTTTTAATGCGTCCCATCATTTAATCCTACCATTGCAGAAAACAACCAAAATATGACGTACGCTTATGCCATTCGCATTCGCCACGGGGCCCCGTCATTACCCGTTAGGTTACTTAACTAACGACAGAGCGGGGGCTGGGCTAGCGCGTCTGTAAAGCATAAGCAACGCCTAAATAATATCATATATAGATATACTGCAATGATAAACATTTCAGATCACAGATGAATACATTGGATATACTAGGAATCTGCAATTCGTACGAGCCTGTAACGAAAAACAGATTACACGGTCGCGGTGAATAGCCAAAACCCCACCCAAGACCCCTACGGGTGCGGCAAACTACCCGCCAAGTACCTGAAGCGTAGCAACCTCCCTCATCTCCATGAGTAGGCCACTCGACACTTCGGCATACCCGGTAGTTTGTGCACCCCCTCCATGGGTCTATCCTAGGAGCAAAAACAGTAAAAAGAAATTATACAATGACGGCTACAACCCCGACCCGGTTGTGCGGCCATACAAATAATTATTACATCAATTTACAAATTTACATGAATTGAAAGAAAAGAAAACTCTCGTCTCACAACCCCCGGCTATTCACCCGCGACAATCCAACATATTCATATACACATTCCAGCAACATTACAGATCACAGATTTGTATAACCCCCACTAATCGATATATAGCGATTAGTAGACGTTCAATACAAATATCACATTACAGAAAAACCCGTTAGCTAAAGTCTTTTAGAAGTTCGATCAAAAATACGGATTTTCGGGACCCCAAAAATAAATTTTTCGTTCTGGAAAATCTGGGTTGAAAATATATATTCCAAAAATCCCAAAATACCCCCAGAAGAACACTGCACCAAAAATGGACCACGGCCGAGTCAACTCGGCCGCGGATCCGCGGCGGGAGCGTGCTCCCGCCGCGTTTCCGCGGCGCTTTGACTCGATCGTTGGACCAATTTTGGTGGGTGTTCACAGAAAAGCCTGAGCCGATTTTAGGTGTGAATAATCAACTTTTGAACAGTATAAAAATCGACAGAAACTTCGAATTTCGGGGTTTGTTTTCGGGACTTTTTCTTTGATCGATCTTCTAGTTACTTGCTAACATGTTAGATAGAGTTTAACTAGGCTCTGATACCACTGTAAGTCCATGCTACCTCTCCCGGTACTTTCGGGAATGCGGAATTTGGTAAAAAACGATTTTTACGGAGGTGGTAACATGGACCTAAAACTCGGATCTTGGTTAAACATCTATCTAACAACCTAACTACGAGTTTCTAGCTACTCGGTTAGGGGGTTATACCTTGCTTGTCTTGAACTCCTTCGTCTTCAAACTCCGATGGTGGTCCGGATTGGCTTCTTCCCGTCGTCTCCGTACGCCGAAGATAGATCCACCTGAAAGCTCCAACCTTTAGCTCCTTCTTCGTTCTTTGAAGAAACTAGTTCACTTGGTTTGCTAAACCTAGTGAACTAGAATGAGTAGATAAGAGTTTGTATGGGATTTTATCTATGGTTCTTGATTCTCAACTCATGAGACAAGAGAACCATAGAGTCAAGAGAGGGAGCAAGAGGTTGAGGGTGAGAGCAAAACAAGAGAGCTCAAGAACAAGAGAGAGAATGAGCAAGAAAGAATTGAGCAAGTATTTTGTCTCTCACCCTCTCGTAATCCAAAGTCATGATAACTCATCATACTAAAAAAAGTCTTATGTGATGGTTGAAGCAACCATAACCATATCATTTCATGCACTCATTTTGCACAAATGAGCAAGCAAACAAAAGTCTTTGCCATGAAATGATGGCTATGGTTATCATGATGGTCAACTAGTCAAGCCTAGTCAACCGGTCAACAAAGTCAACGAGTCAACAAAAGTCAACAAGTCAACAAAAGTCAACAAGTCAACAAAGTCAACAACCATATCACCATAATACTTAATTAATATAATAGTTAATCACATATCATATTCTCATTAGGGTTGAGCAAAAAGTCAAATAGTCAACGGTCAACTGTCAACAACCCTAATGAGAATCCGCTGCCTCTGTCTCTCTGTCAACTGTGCATACGCACCCGCATCCGCGTTCCGAGGAACACGAATGCACACTGGATAAATCCAATCCCAAAAGGTACACTAGGATCTGGCTTAAACCAAAGCCCGCTAGTGTAAACTGTCCGGACACTGTACGTGCACAAGTGCACGGATGTGACCGAACCCTGTCGCAAAACCATGCGACCTGTCGCAATACCATGCGACCTCTACTCTTTTGCCTAAAGGCGAAAAGCTTTCTGTGTGGGACTCTAAAGACTCGACACTACGCTGGCAGTGGGTTTAACCACAGACCGCAAGCGGCACTAGCTGTGCGTAACGGTCCCCAGGTAATGCCGACAAGAAGACCGACGAGGCGAAACCCATCTGAACTCCTACTTAGCCTGAGTGTGACATTCTCCATATAGTCCGGTCTGTTCGTCTGATACATTGCATGGCGGGCCTAGGGGGCGGTAAACGTCAATCCCCCAATAGCGGTACAAGTCGTGCCGGAGCGAAGCCCAAAACACCCTGAGATAACACTGGAAGCCTACCAGTATATCTCGTTTGCCCTGGCCAGGGACTACTCGTGTAATGGCTCTCCTAGACACAGCGCGATGTCAACCCCCAATACCGGGAGAGACGAATCCTGTCTAACCGTCACTGCCTCTAAGTGCTTCGGGACTGTACCCAACAACTACCTGTTTGCACGACTCCTTTGAGCCGTGGTAGGGTAGTGATCAAAGTACAGTGGGAACACACTAGAGGCGAAGTGACAGTGTCAAGTCAGCGGACTAAGCTGTACTCATGTCACCTGGGAACTGATAACTGACGATAGGCATAATACCAACTAGTCAGTTCTCGACGAGTCCTGTCCAGTGTACCCGTAACCTAACGAGCACCCGCATACTATCTCAAGTACGATGTACTGACGGCTGTGGGACAGACCGCCTCCCACACTGGGATGAGAAACGCATGTGCTGGTCTACTCCGGAGTATCGATGCCCTGTCTCGATAGTCCTGCGACCAGGGACCTGCATAAGGATGTGCTTATGGATTACCCAGCCCCACTAGTTTGACGGCCATCACATCGCTGGTAATCAAGCAAAGATCCTAAGGGCTCCACTAATGTGTATAGGCGATATACAAAAATAAACACATGTACACATTGAAGTAGAAACAAACCAAGTAGCATACTACTATTTTGAGCAAGATTGTATATACAAGGTGAATATCCCAAGCTTCCATTAAGTAATATACAAACTAGTATGATACAGTAATGGCCTCTAGGGCATATACACTAACACAAGCAAGCCGCAAGTCGATGCAAAGGGAGCAGAAGAGGAAGTACGCCCGCCGCTACTATGTTGACGGATCAGACCTGCAAGATACTGAGCCAACTCGTGAGTAGTAAGTAATATCTAATAAGGCTATCGTAAGCATGCACGCAAATGCGTCATAAACTACATATACAATTAAGATGCGATACACTAGTATGAATGCGACATGAATGAATAATCAAACAGGAAATCTGGATATATCTGGTATGAGAAAATCTGTGTTTCTATCTTAGTAGAAATTTTGTATAATAAAACTGGAGTATCGTCAGTGAAATCGACAGAAAATCCGTATCAAGTATCGACACAATGTCCTCAATAATATGCAATGCAATGTATGACAAGAAAAACTTTGTATGGATGATGATGAAATGAGGTATATATATGACTAGCAGCCCTACGTATCCTTCCTGATGAAATGAGTATACAACTATAAGTTTACATATCATATATAATGCAAATGATACTGATTAAAACAAGTTCTATAGTGTTCGTGACATAGCAATTACCAATGGCGTGTGTGTTCGCATAAATAGTGCACGTGCGGCATGAATCAATGGTAATTGTGCAAGTGTCCTAAGTAATAATATCTTATGTAAGAAGATGCAATGCCATGATATGAATGTAAGAAGATGCAATGCCATGATATGAATGAATTGAGACTACGCATATAGATGCAAGAACTACTAATAATCCTAACTATCGGGCGCCTTGCACCATCCAGACGATCCCCTTATAGATTTGTACATCTACTCATCGGAACGCCTCAGCTAATCTGTCCCAATCACGTCTTTTCCTTTCCTTGCCGCGTCCGACGTCTCCGCAACCGATCCTAGAATCGCATAAGTATCAATATATAGAAAGCTAAACATTCGATAATACGTGAATACAAGACGATATGGAAGAATTAACGTCACGGGTTAAAATTCGTATGCACTTGGTGCACAAGACGTGCGCAACATCGCTCAAAACCAATCCGATCTCGCTGTTATCACAAACACGCCAGACCACGACTCGAATCGTACGTATCGCGCAAGACACAACATTAAAAATATAGGTAAATGGTCATAGATTTTATCTGGAGCAGAAACAAGAAAAACAAGCAATACCATATACCATAAAATACCTACAGACAACTACCTGCAAAATCCCAACGTTCAAATCAAGAATGAGACTGGCCAGGACGGAAATTTTCGCATTCTCGCCGGGTCAAGCCGGGCGAAAGGGGTCCGGATTTCAAGGATAAGGTCAGGGCTATAATTATACTCTACTCTATATGTTTGTTTAACTTAAAAATCAACACAGTAATAGTAGATTGCATGTATCATAAAACTTGACTAAAACCGTTTTTAAAACTCTAATTTGTGATATTATGGTATTTTGGTGCAAACTTGTAGAATGAATTTGATTCTTAGACACTAACTACTCTTAATTACCCTAATTAAGCCATAAAAACCCTAACTTAACCTAATTTTCTCTTTAAATCTCAAACTAGCATTAATTACCACTAAAACACCAAATTAAGCTCAATTAAGACAAAGATTAGTAAAACAAGTTAAGATTGGTTTTATACCTCAAGAATTAGTAGAGAGGGATCCTCCAAGAGAAGACTTGCCATCCAAAAAGAAAACTTGCTTCAAAAACACTTGCTTAGCTTAGAAAATAAGATTTTTGGGATGATTTTTGGAAGAATTTGTGTTGATCTTAATGAGGTTTAATGTGAGGTAGAGAGATTACACTTTCTTTTGCAAGAGAGAATAAAAGAAGGAGAGGGGCTGCCTTTGGTGAGCGAAAGAGAGTGAGAGGGAGTTCTAGAGAGTGAGAGAGAGAGAAAAGAGAGCAATGTGATGCATTCCATGTTATCACATTTAAATTTTATTTTTCCCAATTTCTTATAAAGAAAAATCTAGAAACTTAGAGAGGAGAGAAGAAAGAGCATGTTACTTTCTTATTTTGAAAAAAAAATATTAAGTTGCCATGGTGCAATGCAACTTGTATCAACATATCAAGACTTGTGATTAACACTAATTATGTGTGCATGTTCTAAATAAATTGTTTAGTTATTAATAAATAAGTAAAATAATTAAGTAAACAATAATTTAAATATTAACTAATAAAACATAATTATATAGATATATATAATTACATAATTAAAATGGATTTATTCATGTCTATGTGGAAAATAGTTATTAATTAGGTTTAGTAGCAAAACACATGTTAAAACTTTAATTAACATATAATTAACCTAAACGATTTTCTAAAGCGTTACAATCTTTCTCCATTAAAGAAATTCGGTCCCCGAATTTTAAAATCTAATTACGCGTACCTTCGAAGAGATAGGGATATTTCTTTCTCATCTCATTCTCGGCTTCCCACGTGATCTCTTCGCTGTTCGGGCCACGCCAAAGAACCTTTACGGACGGTATGACCTTAGACTTCAGTTTCTTCACCTGCCGATCTAGAATGACTATCGGTTGCTCAGTGAAAGAAAGATTGCGCTCCAGCTGGATCGTCTGATACTGAATTGCGTGAGAAGTGTCATGAAGGTACTTGCGGAGCATTGATACGTGAAACACGGGGTGAACATCTGGGAAGCTGGGTGGAAGAGCCAAACGATAAGCAACAGTGCCGACACGCTCGAGAATCTTGAAAGAATGTCTGTGGATTCTCCGCTGCATCTGTGCCGGTATAAACTGGAGGCTTCAGCCTTATAAACTCCTGCAAGGATACGAGAATAGTCTCGGCAACAGTAGGAACAACTGTCTGAGCAGCAGGTACAATCACAGTCCCCGCAGTAGAAAGAACATCATCGGATCTCTGTGCTCGGCTAGCCTCAACTAACGATCCAACCATCTAGCGTAAGTCCTGAACACTCGACTCCAGCCTAGTTATCGGCCTAGAGAAGGCGGATCAATCTGTCCCTGAGGGGTGGGTATACCGTCCTGATCGGTCCTCGTCTCTGACGAGCCCGCTCTAATCTCATCCCTGGCGGCAGCCCTTTGGGCCCTCGTAGTCTTCGGCGGCATAGTGGCTGGAACAAGAAACATGATTGATAAGAACATTGAAATTGAATCAAGAGGATATATGGAATCAAGGAAGAAGTACAAGCAAATATATATCCTAAGGTCACTTAGGCGGAGTACCGTATCGTAAGTATGCCGCGGAACATACACACGCTACGTCACTCTGCTTAAGTCACCTACTCCATCTACCAAGGGTCATCCTACACTCAGAAAGGTAAAACCTATCGCTCTGATACCAACTTTGTCACGACCCGAATATGTGGAACGTGACTGGCATTTAAATTACGTAACGTCTAGAGGCGTAACGTAATCTAAGTAAGCCAAAACCCAGAAATCTAAACCGTTTAAAGAAATAGAGTGAAGGAAAACTTATTTAAAAGTTAAGTTAAACATAGAAAAGTTACTTTGAAAGTCTTTATAATAAGCTCAAGTTTTATATAAAAATTTCGGCAGAGTTTCCTTTGTAAAAACTGGCTCCAAATGGGTACAAAACATAAATATACATAAGCAATGAATAAAGGCATCCCCAAGCGGGAGCTAGCTCTTTGCCGAACGGCGGAACACAACCACATGCAAGATATATCATCATAATATGAAATCAACATTTAAAAGCAAGAAAACAGAAACCAAATATAAAGTCGGCTCACACGAGCTCGACACCAGATTTAGAATATGAATATATACACAAGTCTCTCGAGCTCACAGTCTAACTCCAAAATACAAATGGTGGAAATAGTAGATAGGGTAGATGGAGTGTACTAGATGCAAAAGTAAATACACAAGGTGGGAACAAAAGAGTATCCCCACAACCACCTACAAGCAAGCCGCAAGTCGATGCAAAGGGAGCAGAAGAGGAAGTACGCCCGCCGCTACTATGCTGACGGGTCGGACCTGCAAGATACTGTGGCACAACGGGGGTGAGTTGCCAACTCGTGAGTAGTAAGTAACATCTAATAAGGCTATCGTAAGCATGCACGCAAATGCGTCACAAACTACATATACAATTAAGATGCGATACACTAATATGAACGCGACATGAATGAATAATTAAACACGAAATCTGGATATATCTGGTATGAGAAAATCCGTGTTCTTATTTTAGTAGAATTTTTGTATAATAAAACTGGAGTATCATTAGTGAAATCGACAGAAAATCCGTGTCAAGCATCGACACAATGTCCTTAATATCCCAGGCTCCGTCAATCCGGATCGGCCCATATCATCAATCTCACGACTACGGTCGGTATCCTCCGGATATCCGCCGCGCCAAATATCACGGGTAGGTAGTCTTCCCCTGCCAGGCTCATCGTCTACAACTCGAGCTTCTTGTCCCGGGTACCTTGCCGGGCCTACCATGTACCCAAGACGGTTTATCCTACTCCTCGAATCGGGTCTCGAAAACTAACTCAATCAGGAAAACTCATGGTGGACGTCATATACATCATATCCTGAGAAAACCACAACTTGCATTTTTAAAATGATAACAGGTTTATAAAATTGTTGCGGTTTTCCCCAAAATCCATAAATCTCATAAATACTGAAATCACCAAGAAGAATCACAATATATGAACATGTCGGTAATGATGAATGTCTATGATATCAATAATATGCAATGCGATGTATGACTAGAAAAACTATGTATGGATGATGATGAAATGAGGTATATATATGACTAGAAGTCCTACGTATCCATCCTGATGAAATGAGTATACAACTACAAGTTTACATATCATATATGATGCATATGCTCATATACTGATTAAAACAAGTTCTATTGTGTTCGTGACATAGCAATTACCAATGGCGTGTGTGTTCGCATAAATAATGCACGTGCGGCATGAACCAATGGTAATGGTGCAAGTGTCCCAAGTAATAATATCTTATGTAAGAAGATGCAATGCCATGATATGAATGAATTGAGACTACGCATATAGATGCAAGAACTACTAATAATCCTAACTATCGGGCTCCTTGCGTCATCTAGACGATCCCCCCATAGATTTGTACATCTAATCACCGGAACGCCTCGGCTAATCTGACCCAATCACATCTTTTCCTTTCTTTGCCGCGTCCGACGTCTCCGCAACCGATCCTAGAATCGCACAAGTATCAATATATAGAAAGCTAAACATTCGATAATACGTGAATACAAGACGATATGGAAGAATTAACGTCACGAGTTAAAATACGTGTGCACTTGGTGCACAAGACGTGCGTAACATCGCTAAAAACCAACCCGATCTGGCTGTTATCACAGACACGCCCGACCACGACTCGAATCGTACGTATCGCGCAAGACACAACACTAAAAGTATAGGTAAATTGTGTAAGTCGACGTTAGACACCCCACATGATGCGGGGAGGCGGAATAGGTAAAACAATCATTTTGTTTAAACTAACATCGACTAACTTTACGGATCTTTGCCAAACCCTAACTAACAACAACATAGAAATCATTAGCTACTATGAAAGATGATTATACCTAATGAATCAAGTCCTTCTTGTTCTCTTTGATCATCTCCTCGTTGGCCTTCTCGATGTGATAGAAGATCCACCCGAGAGCTACTTCTCCAAGCTTTAACCTCTCACTTGAGGTAACTAGGTAACTATGAGTGCTAATCAAAGCAACCTAGAGGATATAGAAGAGGATTAGGGATCTATTAGTTTTACCAACCCTTGGATCTCAACACATGAGAGGTTAGGGTTAGTTCTTGAAGAGAGAGAGCTTGAGGAGAGAGAAGGTGAGAGAGAATGATATGAAATAATATCTCATTTAGAATATATGAAGCATAATAATTATTAAATGAATAATCAAATGATAATATAACCATGCTTCATTAATTCACTTTGTGTGATTCATCTCATGAGTCATTAAGCAATAAATGTATCATTAACTCCTTTGGATGAATCACACCATGAGTCATTAATCCATTTAATGCAAATTTCACCTAAGCCTCCAACTCATCAATCTTCTAGAAGCTTCTCGACTAATTACGAGAATGCCCCTCCCATCCGTGAAAACACGGAAATACTGAGATTGTATAAATCCAATAATAGAATCTGGCTTAAACCAAAGCCTGCTAGTATAAACTGTCCGAATATCGTACGTGCGTAAAAACACGTATGTGTCCGAACCCTGTCGTAAAACCATACGACCTCTATATCGTTTCGCCCGAAGCAGGGAAACTCTCTGTGTGGGATTCTAAAGACTCGACTACTACGCTGGCAGTGGGTTTAACCACAGGCCGCAAGCGGTACTAGCTGTACGTAACGGTCCCCAGGTAGATGTCGATAAGAAGGCCGATGAGAAAATCCATCCGAACTCCTACTGAGCCTGACGTGACAATCTCCGTACAGTCCGGTCTGTTCGTCTAGGACTATCGCATATCGGGCCTAGGGGGCCGGCAAGCGTCAGTCCCCTAAAAGCGGTATAAGTCGTGTCGGAGTGAAGCCCATTACACCTTGAGAAACTACTGGAAATCCTACCAGTAAATCTCGTTTGCCCTGGCCAGGGACTTTGCGTAATGGCTCTCCAAACACAGCGCGATATCAACTCCCAATACCGGGAGAGACGAATCCTATCTAACCGCCACTGCCTCTAAGTGCCTCGGGACTGCACCCAACTGCTACTTGTTTGCACGACTCTTTTGAGCCGTGGTAGGGTAGCAATCTAAGAACAGTGGGAACACACTCGAGACGAAGCAGCAGTGTCAAGTCTGCGGACTATGCTGTACTCATGTCACTTGGGAATTGTTAACTGACGACGGGTATAATACCAACCAACAGTTCCCTGCGAGTCCTGTCCGGTGTATCCGTAATCCAACGAGCACCTGTATACTATCTCCAGTACAACGTACTAATGGCTGTAGGACAGACCATTTCCCCTGCTGGGATGAGAAGCGTACACACTAGTCTACTCCGGAGTATCGATGCCCTGTCTCGATAATCCTACAACTAGGGACCTGAAAAAGGATGTGCTTGTAGACTACCCAGCCCCCACTAGTGTGACTGCCATCACAACGCTGGTAGTCAAGCAAGATTCTAAGGGCTCTATCAATATGTATTCTCGATATGCTAACATATACACATATTAAAATAGATATAAACCAAGTAGCATACTACCATGTTTAGCAAGCCTGTGAATATAACTGTGAATATCCCAAGCTTCCATTAAGTAATATACAAGCTATTATGATACAATAATGGCCCCTAGGGCATATACACTAACAAATGGTCCCAGATTTTATCGGGAGCAAAAACAAGAAAAACAAGCTATACCATATACCATAAAATACCTACAGACAACTACCAGCATGTTGGGTTTCGGCAGCGCCCCGGCTAACAATCCGTGACCAAATGCGGAACAAAAATTTATAAAAACTGGCGCCAACGGAACCCGATACCCGGATCTACCATTAACCCTATACTAGCAAACTAGAAAGAAGTTTAGATGGTTATACCGAGTTGATCCGTGTCCTTCGGTCTTCAACTACCTTCCCAAGCTCCAAGTGGCCTCCATGATCAAGCTTGATTTCCGGTCTCCTTCCATCGAAGATGATCCATCCGAGGATTTGTATTCCGAGCTCCTACCTCAATAGCCGAGGTAACTAGGGTACCTAGATCGCTAAACTAGATAGCCTAGAGAATGTAGAATGCGTTGATAGATTAATTTGTCTCATAGCACCCTAGGTTTCTCAACACATGAAACTTGAAGGGTGGAGGTAGAAGAAGAAGCCATGGGAGGATAAGAATGAGAGGCAACTAAAGAAAAAATGGCTAAGTGTTTTTCTTTGTTGTGTTGTTTTAGAAATAATGGAGCCATCCTCATAAATATCTGAAGTCTCCAAAAATATCTTAAGTCAACTAAAAATATCTCAAGTCAACATAATCTCACAACAAGAAAAAACCTTAAGCATGCTTGAACAGTAACCATGGGTCACTAATAAGCCATGCCATTAAAAATGCAATAAACACCTCATCCTACATCTCAATAGCCTTTTAATCCAAAAAGGTCTAAACCATAATGAGGTGTAATCTTCTAAAAGTAATCTTGTAAGAAATTACAAGAATACCCCTCATCCGTATATGCATACCCGCATCCGTATTCCGAAGAATACGAATACAATGAGACGAAAATAATCCAACAATATAATACTAGGATCCAGCTTAAACCAAAGCCCACCAGTATTATCCGTCCGAATCATGATCCGTGCATAAGTGCACGTATATGATCGAACCCTGCCGTAAAACCATACGACCTCTACATCGTTTCGCCTGAAGCAGGGAAACCCTCTGTGTGGGACTCTAAAGACTCGTCAATACGCTGACAGTGGGTTTAACCACAAGCACGTCAGCGTCACTAGTTGTACGTAACGGCTACCCAGGTATTGAGTGAAAGGGAAGCCGACGACCAAACTCATCCTGAAATCCTACTGAGCCTGACTGTGACAATATCCGTACAGTCCGGTCCGTTCGTCTATAAGTATCGCATATCGAGTCTAGGGGGGTGGATAAAGTTAGACCCCTAATAACGCGACATTTAGTGTCGGTATAACCCATCACCACCTAAGAAACTACTGATCCTAGATCAGTATTTCTTGACTACCTTGGCCAATGATTTTTGGTGATGGACACCCGTGCACTACGCGACATCAACCCTCAATACCGGGAGAGACGAATCCCCGACGATCTGCTCACTGCCTCCATGTGGCTCGGGACTGTACCCAACTAAAACCTGTTTGCACGCATCCTTTGAGCCGTGGTAGGGTAGTAATCAAAGCACAGTGAGAACTCACACGAGACAAATGACGATCTCAGGCGGACAGACTAATCTGTACACATGTCATCTGGGAACTGCTATCTGACAATAGGTATACTACTAACTAGCAGGTTTCCGGCGAGTCCGTCCAGTGTACTTATAACCCAATGAGGCACCTGTATACTATCTTAGGTGAACAAACTAACACCAATGGCTTGTGAAACCTGGCCAACCCCTCGTCGGGGTCTCGATCAGTATACACTAGTCTACTCTGGAGTATCGATGCCCAGTCTCGAAACTCCCATAACTAGGGATATTTAAGAATGTGCTTATAGGCCACCCAGCTCCCACGTATATGATCGCCATCATAATACTGGTAGTCAAGCAAGAATCCTATGGGCTCTATCAACATGTAATAGTGATCTGTAATACCATATAAAGCATGTACATAATGATAAAGACAAACCAGATAATATACTATCATCTCGAGTAAGACTGTTCTACCGATATAGGTCCTCCCTCAATCATCATAATCACCTGCCTGCGACTATGATAATAGCCTTGAGGGCACTATAGCCAACAATCTCCCACTTGCACTTAAGGCCAATTATTGCGATGCCGCATACTCACAGCCCGTGTGATACCGAACACCCAACTCCTCTACTAATCAGTCTTGCAAAACTCGTTTTCGAAACTATTGTGTTCGAGAAATAGCCTCAGTGAGTGGATCCGCTCCAATGTTTCTTTCTGTATCTCTCTATATCTCAACTTCGCGAAGAATGACATCTCCCGAAATGAGCAATACCTGTCTTAGAATTTGTCTCGATATCTGATGAGACCCAGTTCACAAATGAACTCCAAATCCAGCAAACTTTTTAGACTGTATCATCCACTGAATTTAATCAGTATCCTGTGCTATGCCATCCACAGTACCCGCTTGGACCACCTGTCCAACATACTGTCCCTCAAAAGAGGAAAACTACAAACAACCACTCTGTCATCCATGTCATCTTGGAAGCCTGAAATTATAACCGTCTCCCGAAGGAGGCTGCCGTTTTCATATCCCAAGAACATCCACTTATGATAACCGCTTCCCAACGTTTCTCCAGGATTGGATTAATATATACTTATTGCAGACTGTGCAAATGCAATATCTGATGCTGTACTTGACATCTCATGATTGACTCAATTGCCTAAGCACGTGATATGCCAATCATGCAAATCCCTCTCATCATCAGTCTAAAAGACATCTCTTTAGAGAAGGTGACTCCATCACCTACGGGTACACCACCACGCCAGGAGTCGTCCATTCTAAAACACCTTTAGAATAATGTCAAAATACCCGAATTAGGTCACTTCCCAAATCTAGATCTAAAACCATAGATCTAGTAACCAGAAACCCTGATATTATATCCATATCCTATGTGGAGAAACCACCTTATGACAACCACAGTATAACCGATCGTAGTATATGAATATCTCTTCCTATCAAGTGCATGTCATCCAAATACCCGGACATCACTCTCTGCTACCTTCATACCAGATCCCTCTCCTATTCTGATGAAGTCAAGACCAATAACCGTCACATCAAAAATAGATGATCTATTTCCGCTTTACCTGCTTTAGTCTATAAATAGACATAAGTTACTTGCCCTCTATGCTTCCGCTGCTTCCACTGACTACAACAACCCTCTGACAGAGTCATATACACGTGCACTTCCAAAGCTAGTTTAGAACGACGTTATACTCATGCTCCTGCCGAGTCTTATAGTCTAGAACAACAGCAATGACAAGTCTGGGTAAACAAGAACCTCCATATAACCGTCTTTGAGAAGACCGAAGTACTTCTCGGGTGCCTGAAGTTTCTCACCAAATCTGCGGAGTGGCTAATGGAATGTCGAAACCAATTGAATCCTCAGGTTCTATTAAATTTTCAGTAATCGTTTGCGGTTCTGGAATCTCTTCCGGTTCTAACATACTCCCACTAATGTTTTCTGAAAAGAATCCATTTTATTAAAACTGGTGGCGAGTCAAGAACAATATAACTATTGATCTTCCTGATGGTAGAATGTTAACCCTTGTCGAAGCCCGGGATAACCCACAAACTTCCTTTACTGAAACGTGCCTTGAGTTCGTCCAGATTCTGGTTTTAAGTATCAGCCGGACAACTCCTTATACCTTAACATCGTTAAGATACGAAACCATTCTATATACCATATAGAAACAAAGCCACTAATTTAATTGGAACCCTATTCAAATCATGCAGCTGTCTCCAGTGCATTTCAACTAAGTGGAATGAGGCCAAGCAACATTACTCATCTAGGAGTACATCCACATATGAGTAACCTGAAAGAGAAGCAAGTTCTCAAAACCATTACTATCAACGGAATACCTAGCACAAATATCTACATCTTCGAAACATCCTGATACTTTGAAACATATGGTTCTCTACTTTATTCATATACCTATAACTTCTCAAAATTTGGACCTTGTATTTCAACGAAATACTTGTCTAGAACTGGAGAAGTCATGAGTAAACAGAATATAGTACGAGTACCAACTCCTTTGTTCTAATGGACACTGGACAACATACAATACTTTGTATAAGTCCCCTGAGTTCAATAACTCAAACCCTGTGCGTTGTAGGTTGAAAACTGTGCTATGGTTAAGAAAAATTACACCGCTGTTGAATGCATCTTACCTAATCACCAACTGATATAGATAAATATTCTCCCAAACTGAGCGATACCCCGCTTCAAGAATTTGTCTGGATACTTGATGGGACCAAGTTTATAAATGAACAACTCCATCCAACAAACTTCTTGGGCAGTATCCTCTTTTAAGTTATAACCAGCATCCCGCACTATGATTACCTCAGTATCTCTATTGGAACACTATCCAATATACTTATCCTCAGAAGAGGCTAAACTCAAAATTCTGACAGCATCTCTGTCATCCAGGTCATTTTGGAAGCATGAACGGATAACCGCCTCCCAAAGGAGGCTGCTGTTATTTTATACCAAGAACATCCTCTTATGTTCTTTATAGCTTCCTTTTGTTTATCCAGGATTGGATTAATATATGCTTATTGCAGCAAGTGTATAACCAATATCTGGTGTTGTACAAGACATTGCATGATTGACTCAATTGCCTAAGCAAATGATGTCATTCATGCCAGTTTTTCTCTTCATCAGTCTAGAAGACATCCTTTTTAGAGAGGGTGACTCCTTCACCTGCGGGTACACCACCACGCCAGGAGTCGTTGTCCAAGTACCCGATTGGGAAACTTCCCAAATCTAGATCTAAAACCAGAATCCCTGATATATTATCTATCTGGTTTTGTACAAGACATTGCATGATTGACTCAATTGTCTAAGTAAATGATATGTCATTCATGCCAGTCGCTCTCTTCATCAGTCTAGAAGACATCTCTTTAGAGAGGGTGACTCCATCACCTGCGGGTACTCTATTGTTAGTTGTATGTATGCCCTAGATGCCATTATTGTACATGATTGTTTATTATAGTGGATGCTCGGACATATATAGAGAGGACTTTCTTGCTCGACATGATAGTATGCTATCTGATTGCTCTTTATCTTAACATGTATACTTGTATCTTTATACCGTCTCTCTGTTACATGTTGATAAAGCCCTTAGGATGTAGACTTGACTATCAGGATTATAATGGAGATCATACTAGTGGGGCCAGGGTAGTCCACAAGTACATCCTTCAATTGTTCATAGTCGAGAGAGTATCGAGACGGGGCATCGATATTCCAGAGTAGACTAGTGTGTACGATTCTTGACCCTGTATGGGGCGATGGTTGATCCCACAACCATTGGTGTTTGACATCAGAGAATGTACATATGTGCTTATTAGAGAATGGGTACACCGAACAGGACTCGCCGAGAACTCCTAGATGGTATTATACCTGACGTCAGATAGCAGTTCTCTAGTGATACTGGTACAAGTTAGTCTGTAGACTCGAAATTGTCAGAGTCTTGTGTGATTCCCACCGTACTTTGATTTCCACCCTACCACGCTCAAGAGGAGTTGTGCAAACATGTGGTTTTTGGGTACAGTCCCGAGTCACATGAAGGCAATGAGCGATAGGAGGGGTTCGTCTCTCCCGGTATTGGGGGTTGATGTTGCGCTGTGCTCGATTGGCCATAATAGGAAGTCCCTGGCCAGGGCTGATATCGAGATTTACTGGTAAGTGTTATCGGTAGTTTCTCGACCCGTTATGAGCCTCACATCGGCACGACTTATCGGTTATTGGGGTCCGACATTTACCACCTCTAGACTTGATATGCGACATATCAGATGAGGAGACCGGACTGTATGGGAAGTGTTACCGGTAGGCTTTTACAGGAGTTGGAGGCGGCTTGCTTGCTGATCTTCTGATCGCTCAATACCCGGGTAGCCGCTAGTAGCGCTGACGGCTTGTGGGTAACTGATATGATCATTACCTACTGCCGGCGTATTGACAAGTCTTTAGAGTCCTACACAACGGTTTCCTGGCTCAAGTGAAACGAAGTAGGGCATATATGTGATATGTGCGGGACCGAGATCAATACGTATATGATATCGTATTCTAATCTCGGGACATAGGTTATATGTGATATAACCGGATTATTGAATCAATTGTTGATTCAATGATTATATATTAGTCAGTTATATATGCGGATTATTAAATCAAGTGTTGATTTAATAATTTAATATATAATTATATATTTGATATATTACTATATATTAACTAATATTAGCTCACTTAAGAATTTCTTTTCTATAAATACATTTAACATATATATATATATATATATGTGATATAGTATTTATTTTTATGTGTCATACTAGATGATACATAGGACTTGGGTGTATGACACTTATACCATATTAAAGATAATTTTAGGATTTTTTTATTTAGGGAAAACCAAAATTAGGTGGAAATTAGCATGGCTAAAGAAAGCTTAAGAAGCTTGTAGAAGCCTTGACCCAATTCCACTAATTTTGTTTTTATCCTAGATATTTATTAACCTAACCATTATCTTTAGCCATGGTTAACTCTCTATAAAAGAATATGAGATATTCTTTCACCTATGGTTCACCACAAGTTCATCTTCTTCATCTCATTTTCTTCTCTTGATTTTCTTGAGGTGAAGAAAGAAAAAGAGGAAAAATATTCTAAAGTGAGCAAAATTCCTACTTCATCAATCTATACCAAACTAGCCATTTAGTATAGGTTGTTTGCTTCACTAATTCATCAATTAGTGAAGAGCTAGGTTGAGTTAGAGTCTTCTCGACGTAGATCATCTTCGGCCTCGAAGATCTTTGAGCAAGCTCATTCTTTTCGCCTAATGGAGCCTAAGGAGAGTCCGGGACACCACTACTTGGAGCGAAGGGACTACTACACGGAGCTTTAGAAGTGAAGGACCGGTCTACAAAGGTTGTATTCCTTGTTCACTTAGAGTAATGTTTGATTACTTGCTATAAAACCCTAATTCTCTAGTTCGATTCTAGGTTTGAGTTGATTAGTACGCTAAAATTTTAAAATTGTATACTCGATGCATCTTTAAAACCTAGTAGTCGTGCTAAGGAGCTCCAACAACTACCACGCTAGGAGTCGTCCATTCTAAAATACTTTTAGAATGCTGTCTAAGTACCCGATTTGGGAAACATCCCAAATCTAGATTTAGTCACCAGAATTCTTGATATACCACCCACATCCAACGTGGAGAAAACACTATGTGACAACCAAAGTTTGACCGATTATGGTACAGGAACATCACTTCCTATTTGGAGTATGTCATCCAAATCCAGGACAATACTCCCTACATCCTTCTTACTAGGTTCATCTTTTTTGTTTTGATGAAGTCAATCACCTTGACTGTCACATCCAAACAGATGATCTGTCTCCGCTATCCATGCTTCAGTCTACGAATAGACATAAGCAACTTGCACACTTTTCGCTGCTCCCACTGACTGCGATTTGTAAGCCCGCGGGGGCGCCCCGGCCGTCGACCCGACGCCGGAAACGCGGAAAACAAAAACTTTGCGAACTTTGCAAAACGGCACCGCCGCGGACTCTTAACCCGGATCGGGCCATTAACCTAGCTAGCTAGCAAAAAGAAAAGAGTAGAGATGCTATACCAAACGATCCGTGTCCTTCGGTCTTCGTCTCCGCTCCGATCTCCCGCGGAATCTCCGTCACCTCCTCGCTCGTCGGAAAGGGCACCACGTAGCCGGAATCTTTTACGGGCTCCCGCCTCTTGACCGAGGCAACTCGGGCGCGAAGTTGGCTAGCCGACGCGTCCAAGACTTGCTATAGATATAGTGTAGTGAACTTGTCTCTTGGGGTTCTTGAAGTTGCCATGATATGGTGGAGGTGAAGAAAGCAACTCAAAAAGTGCTTATGAACTTGGTAGCATGAAAAAGGATATGAAACATTTTTCTCACACAAAAAGAAATGATCCTCACTCTTCCTCCAAAGTGGCCGGCCCCCTTTTTACAAGAATGAGATTGGAGAGAGAAAAAGAATGGCACCACATTTTGTATCATAATAGAATGGAAAAATAAAAAGGAGAAAGGGAATGAATGAAGGAGAAAAGAGTCACACCAAAATCAAGTATCAATCCCTTCACAAAACCACCTCAATCTTTTTCTCATAAATGCAAGTGATAGACAAGAAAAGAATATCATGATTATGAAGCCACACTCATGCAAAGAAACCCCTCACAAAATGTTAATTGCAAAATTGCAATTAACACCCTCCAACGAAAAATCCGACCGGGAAGGAAAAAGAGAAAACCGGCCGGAACGGAATACAAACTGGCAACCTCAGAAAACCGATCCCGTAATAAATTACAGGAAAACCCCGCTACTGCAAATACATGCCCGCATTTGTATTCCCTCTGAACACAAATGCAAAGAGACAAAACTACACTATCAAATACTAGGATCCGGCTTAAGCCAAAGCCGGCTAGTAAAAACTGTCCGATCGCGATCCGTGCAATACCGCACGTATCCGATCGAACCCTGCCATATCTCCATACGGCCTCTACAGCGTTTCGCCCGAAACTTGAGTAACTGTCTGTGTGGTGGACTCTAAAGACTCGTCAATACTATGGCTGTGGATTTAACCACTAGCACGTCAGAGGTATTAGCCATACGTGACGGGCCACCAGCTATTGACCAAAAGGGACGTCGATGAGCGAACTCATCCTGACACCCTACTGAGCCTGTCAGTGACAATATCCGTACAGTCCGGTCCGTTCGTCTATGAGTATCGCATGGCGTGCCTAGGGGGTTGGTAAAAGTCAGACCCCCAAAAGCGGTACAAGTCGTGTCGGAGTGTAGCGCAGAACACCCTGAGATACTACTGGAATACCTACCAGCAAATCCCCTGCCTTGGCCAAGGACTTTTCATGTTCTGGCTCTCCTAGACACAGCACGACCTCACCCCCAATACCGGGAGAGACGAACCCCTGCAGATCCGCTCACTGCCTCCATGTGGCTCGGGACTGTACCCAACTAAAACCTGTTTGCACGACTCCTTTGAGCCGTGGTAGGGTAGTAATCAAAGTACAGTGGGAACTCACACGAGACAAATGACGATCCCAGGTCGATGAACTAACCTGTACACATGTCACCTGGGAACTGCTATCTGACGTCTGGTATATCCCAACTAGCAGGTTCCCGGCGAGTCCTGTCCGGTGTACTCATAACCCAATGAGCACCTGTATACATCTTAGGTGAATCAACTGACACCAGTGGCTTGTGAGACCGGCCACCGCCCCTCGTCGGGGTCTCGACTGTATACACTAGTCTACTCTGGAGAAACGATGCCCTGTCTCGAATCTCCCACGACTAGGGACCTTTTAAGGATATGCTTGTAGACCCCCAGCTCCCACTTATATGATCGCCCTCATACTGCTGGTGGTCAAGCAAGAATCCAAGGGGCTTTATCAACGTGTAATAGCGACTCGTAAGGTCACCTAAAGCTGTACACGGTGATAAAGATAAACCAGATAGCATACTATCATCTCGAGTAAGACTGTCCTACCGGGATAGGTCCTCCCCTCAATCATTGCAATCACGTGCCTGTGACCCAATAATTGACTCTGAGGGCACTATCTCCAACAATCTCCCACTTGCACTCGAGGCTAATTATTGCGATGTCGCATACTCACAGCCCGTGTGATACCGAACACCCAACTCCTCTACTAGTCAGTCTCACAAAGCTCGTTTGCGAGACTATTACGATCGAGGAATAGCCTCAGTGAGTGGATCCGCTTTGATGTTTCTTTCTATGTCTCTCTATATCTCATGTTCGCAGAGAAAACTATCTCCCGAAATGAGCAATACCTGTCCTAGAATGTCTGGATGTCTGATGGGACCTAGCTCATAAGTGAACTCCAAATCCAAACTTCTTAGACTGTATCGTCAACTGAACTTAATCAGTATCCTGCGCCATGCCTTCCCTCAGTATCTACCTGGACCACCTGTCCAAAATACTGCCCCTCAACAGAGGGAAAACTATAACTCTGACAGCCACTCTGTCATCCAGGTCACCTTGGAAGCCTGGAATGATAACTGTCTCCCGAAGAAGACTGCCGTTATCATATCCCTAGAACATTCACTTATGTTCTAAAACTGCTTCCGACTGTTTCTCCAGGATTGGATCAATATCAACTTATTGCACCTACTGCAAGAACAACATCTGGTGTGGTACTTGACATCTCATGATTGACTCAATTGCCTAAGCAAGTGATATGTCAATCATGCGTATCCCTCTCCCATTAGTCTGTAAGACACCTTTAGAGAGGGTGACTCCATTACCTGCAGGTACACTACCGTGCCAGGAGTCGTCCATTCTAAATACTCATAGAATGCGGTCAAAGTACCCAGATTGGGAAACCATCCAAATCTAGATCTAAGACCATAGATCTAGTAACCAGAATATCTGATATAATATCCAAGTCCAATGTGGAGAAACCACTGTGTGACGATCAAAGTATAACCGATCGTAGTATAGGAATATCACTTCCTACTCTGTGTATGTCATCAAATACCAGGACATCACACCCTACTACCTTCTTAACAGATCCACCCCCTATTCTGATGAAGTCAAACCTATGACTGTCACATCAGAAATAGATGATCTATCTCCGTTATATCTGCTTTAGTCTATAAATAGACATAAGCCTGATATCCACCAATGCTTCCGCTGCTCCCACTGACTACGACAACCCTCTGGCAGAGTCATATAGACGTGCACTTCTAAAGCCAGTTTAGAACGACGCTATACTCATCCTCCCGCCGGGTCTCGCAGCCTGGAACAACAGCAATGGCAAGTCTGGGTAAACAAGAACCTCCCTGCCACCGTCCTTGAGCATACCAAAGTACCTCTCGGGTGCCTGAGGTTACCCACCTTATCTGCGGAGTGGCCAATGGAATGTCAAACCAGATTGAATCTTTAGGATCTTATGAAATCTTCAGTAATCGTTTGTGGTTCTGGAATCACTTCCAGTTCTACCATACTCCCACTACTGTTTTCTGAAAAAATCCACTTTTAATAAAACTGTGGCGAGTCTAGAACAATATCACTATTGATCTTCCAGATGGTAGAAAATCAACCCTCGTCATAGCCCGGGTCAACCCACAAACAGCCATTACAGAAACGTGCCTTGAGTTATCCGGAGTCTGGTTTTAAGCATAAGCCGGACAACTCCCCGTATCTTAACAATGTCAAGATATGAACTGTTCTATATCCAAGAAACAGAGGCACTGATTTAATTGAACCAGATTCAAATCATGCAGCTGTCTCCAGTGCATGTCAACATAATGGAAGAGAGGCCGATCAGCGTTACTCAACTTAGGAGTACTTCCAATTATGAGTAACCTGAAAGAGAAGTTAGTTCTCTTAATCATTACTATCAACTGAATACCATTCACAAATATCTACTCTTCGATCACCTTGAAGAATCCCGATACTTGCAATGCTTGGTTCTCTACTTTACTCTTATACCTATAACTCCTCAAAACTTAGACCCTGTGTTTCTACGAAACACATGTCTAAGAACTAGAGAAGTCATAAGTAAACAGAATATAGTACGAGGACCAACCCCTCCGTCCTAATGGACACTGGACAATATACAATACTCTGTATAAGTCCGCTGAGTCTAACAACTCATTCACTGTGTGTCGTAGGTTGAAAACTGTACTTTTGGTTAAGAAGAATTACACCGCTGTTCAATGCTCCTTACCTAACCATCCACTGGTATAGGTAAATGTCATAGACATAATTTCAAAAAGATATGTCTCACTCTATAAAAATAGACGTACAGATATATCAATTTGAAATTGGTGCATAACAACGGATATTCAAAACCAAATATTTGCCGACCGGCAAACAGCCCAGGTGACTTCCTCAAATATCACCAATTGCAACGAATTCCGATATAATGAGGATGATCACCTAATTCCCAATAACTTGCTCCCACTCATCATCTGCAAAACCATACAGATGTGAGAATCCAACCTGGTAAATACATACCCTGGAGCAAGTGTCTAATCGGGAAATCAGTTTTCTTTTAACAGCACACAGTGAAACTGAAACATTGAAATGTTTCGATGGGGTATGCTGGTATTCCTAGTAATGCCTCTTCCATTATCCAGATTCACAACTATAACTGTATAATTCTTTGCCACCTCTCCAAATCCCTTTACATGTCTTTAGTCATTACCTTCTGTACACCCCTTTAGGCCAAATGGTTTTCTTCCTTCCCTACCGTTCGGCACCAGCCTATGGTTTGGAAGAAGACTATCCAATAAGCATAAAGGGTGTACTGTCCTAGTCCTAGGAGCACTCGCAATGCGAGAGAAGGTGAGGATAAAAGACAACCGAATGTACTTAATTCATAGGTGATTTAGGATTGACAAAGAAGTACATGGTTTGGTCGTGAATAGCAGTCGCAATTTACTTTGCCCTCTTACTAATCCCTTGCTTTGTCTGAACTTAATACCTTCTGTACACCGTTTAGGCTAATTTGCTTTCTTCATTCCCTACCGTTCGGCACCAGCCTAAGGTTTGGAAGAAGACTATCCAATTTGCGTAATAGGTGTACTATCTCCTAAACCAAGGAGTACTCGCAACCTGAGAGAAGGTAAAAGGTAAAGACAACTGAATAGTCCTATTCGTTTTCTCCAGAACCGGAAACCATCCTCGAAGTCCTTCGAGTTCGTATATAACCATACGATGGTTTTGTCCAATGAAAGTGGACGTTCGTAGTAATACGGGGTGTCCCGGAAAAAAGAGTAAAAGTAGGAGTGGCAAAGAGGTCTGCAACTCTGACAATCCAAAAGCCAGTGTTAAGTAGGTTCGGTCAACTTGGTCACTGAGTCATAGTCTAGGGTCGGGTCAATGGTCGCTGCCAGAGAGAGAGAAAAGAAACACTCAGCGTGCACTCTAACCTAGATCAGAATGGTTACCAATTTATCTAATCTGGAAACCTCCCACTGTAACGTCAAATTCTTCCCCAAACCTGAAAGAAGAATTAGCCGGGATAACCCGAGGAGTAAACCAACTCATCAGTGGGAATCGGGATCCAACTCTCATCGCATGATAACGTGACGGAATCCGCTCACGTTATCACACTCCAGAAGGTATGCGCATATCTGGCAAGTTTCAGTACTTTTGAAACTCCCGATGTGGATTTCTACCCCATGCTCTTATGACCTTGACTTTGGCCAACATATCATAAGTCACATGTCAAGTTCTACCCGTCATTTTCCTGGTTAATTTGAACCCACCCGTACCTACCCTTGACTTTGGCCAAAATGGCAGTACGACTGTCCCAAACCAACGCATCTATCTATGCTGCATATGAATACCCAACAGCTACCAAACACTGTGCCTTGACTTTGGCCAACATACACAGCTTGAATACTATTGACTATCCATATGAAACGACGGAGGGCTACGAATGGTTTCTGGCGAAAACCTTTAACGTAATGAACTTGATATCGTTGAAGGAACTGATAGCTTTATAAAAATATAGTGACGACAACCTTTGCTAAAGAGGTCACTCCCGGTGAAGGGATCTCGGCTCTTTCCCCGTAGAATGAGGTGCAGGATATTCCAACTGAATACCACGGTGCAAAGCAAAAGTAATCGGCTATAGTGAAGTCACTGCCCTGACGCAAACTTTTGTCCAAGGGGTCACTCCCGGTGAAGGGATCTCGGCCCTTGCCTCGTCGACTGAGGAGCAGGATATTCCAACTGAATACCACTGTGCAAAACAAAAGAGAACGCCCTTGCAATAACAGCTTTTTGAAAAAGTGTTCCAACAACATCAGATTAGGTTTGTTTTACTTGCATTGATCCGAATCAATGCAGTCCCATCAATTGATCACACCACAAAGAACGAAAATATACTGATGTACGTATATGCCATCCGCATTCGCCACTGGGTCCCGTCATCACTCGTTAGGTTAGCTAACTAACGACAGAGCGGGGACTGGACTAGCGCGGATGAAAAACATATACAACATCTACTAATATATATATAATATATAATTTTCGCTCATGGCGTGATAAAAAGCAACACAGAAATGTATAGCAACACAGATCAATACAGATATCTGGGATCCCCAGGTTTCACAGAGCCGCTGAAACCCGACGTTCCCCTGGTCGTGTGGATAGCCTGTGCAATGAAATCCTAGACCCCTACGGGCGCGGCAAGTTACCCACCAAAACCTGAAGCGAGGCAGCCCCCTTCAGCAACATGAATGGACCACCCAGCACTTCACGGAATCCGGTAACTTGGGCACCCCTCCTGGGTCAACCCTATACCCCCTACGAGTGCGGCGAATAGCCCGGCAATTCTAGAGTGAAGCCCCCTCCGTCTCAATGCCATGAGATGCGGGCTTGTTGCCCTCTAGAATCCGGCTATCCGTGCACCCCTCCGCGGGGTAATCCTAGTACAGAAAGTAAAATATACATACAACGGGTACATCGACCGCAACCAGGTCGTGCCCCAAAATAATAATACAAACTGGCAGTGACGGCAGTCCACATGTCGGACGCTCGCCCCGCAATATCAAATGTACATATAAAACAAAACTGTACTACCACTGCAACCAGGCTATCCCCCACGACCGATCCGCAACAACACAGTACAATCACAGAACATCAACGTGAAAATCACGTTCGCAAATCCGTTTAACCGGGCTATAGCAGTTAGACGGGACTTACCGATCAAGTGACATTCACGGTCGCAGATATAAAGTAAATACTGTGAACTGGCATGTTTAAAATATCCGATCGAACAAATATTATCAAGTGGGCCCCACACACTACTGTAGCACTTACAGAAAATCTGGGCCCAAAGAAAATGTCCCAAAAGCCCTATTTCCTACTCATAAGCTTACTGGGAAAATATGGTGCCAAGATTCCTCCTATCCGCCGCGGAAGCGCGGCCAAACCGAGGGTTTGGCCGCCCTTCCGCGGTCGAAGTGAAGAATCATTGGATCGTATTTTCCCATAAGTCTTATAATTGCTTGTACATGCCTTGAAACAACCTGAAAAATTTTAGGAGCTCAAAAAATTTTAACAGAGAACACATGTGTACAAAAATACGGTTTTCGGGTTTTTGTTCGATCGAGTTCTAAACGTGCTAGAGCAAGCTAGGGAAGGTTAACGGCGTGGCTCTGATACCATTGTAAGCCCGCGGGGGCGCCCCGGCCGTCGACCCGACGCCGGAAACGCGGAAAACAAAAACTTTGCGAACTTTGCAAAACGGCACCGCCGCGGACTCTTAACCCGGATCGGGCCATTAACCTAGCTAGCTAGCAAAAAGAAAAGAGTAGAGATGCTATACCAAACGATCCGTGTCCTTCGGTCTTCGTCTCCGCTCCGATCTCCCGCGGAATCTCCGTCACCTCCTCGCTCGTCGGAAAGGGCACCACGTAGCCGGAATCTTTTACGGGCTCCCGCCTCTTGACCGAGGCAACTCGGGCGCGAAGTTGGCTAGCCGACGCGTCCAAGACTTGCTATAGATATAGTGTAGTGAACTTGTCTCTTGGGGTTCTTGAAGTTGCCATGATATGGTGGAGGTGAAGAAAGCAACTCAAAAAGTGCTTATGAACTTGGTAGCATGAAAAAGGATATGAAACATTTTTCTCACTCAAAAAGAAATGATCCTCACTCTTCCTCCAAAGTGGCCGGCCCCCTTTTTACAAGAATGAGATTGGAGAGAGAAAAAGAATGGCACCACATTTTGTATCATAATAGAATGGAAAAATAAAAAGGAGAAAGGGAATGAATGAAGGAGAAAAGAGTCACACCAAAATCAAGTATCAATCCCTTCACAAAACCACCTCAATCTTTTTCTCATAAATGCAAGTGATAGACAAGAAAAGAATATCATGATTATGAAGCCACACTCATGCAAAGAAACCCCTCACAAAATGTTAATTGCAAAATTGCAATTAACACCCTCCAACGAAAAATCCGACCGGGAAGGAAAAAGAGAAAACCGGCCGGAACGGAATACAAACTGGCAACCTCAGAAAACCGATCCCGTAATAAATTACAGGAAAACCCCGCTACTGCAAATACATGCCCGCATTTGTATTCCCTCTGAACACAAATGCAAAGAGACAAAACTACATTATCAAATACTAGGATCCGGCTTAAGCCAAAGCCGGCTAGTAAAAACTGTCCGATCGCGATCCGTGCAATACCGCACGTATCCGATCGAACCCTGCCATATCTCCATACGGCCTCTACAGCGTTTCGCCCGAAACTTGAGTAACTGTCTGTGTGGTGGACTCTAAAGACTCGTCAATACTATGGCTGTGGATTTAACCACTAGCACGTCAGAGGTATTAGCCATACGTGACGGGCCACCAGCTATTGACCAAAAGGGACGTCGATGAGCGAACTCATCCTGACACCCTACTGAGCCTGTCAGTGACAATATCCGTACAGTCCGGTCCGTTCGTCTATGAGTATCGCATGGCGTGCCTAGGGGGTTGGTAAAAGTCAGACCCCCAAAAGCGGTACAAGTCGTGTCGGAGTGTAGCGCAGAACACCATGAGATACTACTGGAATACCTACCAGCAAATCCCCTGCCTTGGCCAAGGACTTTTCATGTTCTGGCTCTCCTAGACACAGCACGACCTCACCCCCAATACCGGGAGAGACGAACCCCTGCAGATCCGCTCACTGCCTCCATGTGGCTCGGGACTGTACCCAACTAAAACCTGTTTGCACGACTCCTTTGAGCCGTGGTAGGGTAGTAATCAAAGTACAGTGGGAACTCACACGAGACAAATGACGATCCCAGGTCGATGAACTAACCTGTACACATGTCACCTGGGAACTGCTATCTGACGTCTGGTATATCCCAACTAGCAGGTTCCCGGCGAGTCCTGTCCGGTGTACTCATAACCCAATGAGCACCTGTATACATCTTAGGTGAATCAACTGACACCAGTGGCTTGTGAGACCGGCCACCGCCCCTCGTCGGGGTCTCGACTGTATACACTAGTCTACTCTGGAGAAACGATGCCCTGTCTCGAATCTCCCACGACTAGGGACCTTTTAAGGATATGCTTGTAGACCCCCAGCTCCCACTTATATGATCGCCCTCATACTGCTGGTGGTCAAGCAAGAATCCAAGGGGCTTTATCAACGTGTAATAGCGACTCGTAAGGTCACCTAAAGCTGTACACGGTGATAAAGATAAACCAGATAGCATACTATCATCTCGAGTAAGACTGTCCTACCGGGATAGGTCCTCCCCTCAATCATTGCAATCACGTGCCTGTGACCCAATAATTGACTCTGAGGGCACTATCTCCAACAATCTCCCACTTGCACTCGAGGCTAATTATTGCGATGTCGCATACTCACAGCCCGTGTGATACCGAACACCCAACTCCTCTACTAGTCAGTCTCACAAAGCTCGTTTGCGAGACTATTGCGATCGAGGAATAGCCTCAGTGAGTGGATCCGCTTTGATGTTTCTTTCTATGTCTCTCTATATCTCATGTTCGCAGAGAAAACTATCTCCCGAAATGAGCAATACCTGTCCTAGAATGTCTGGATGTCTGATGGGACCTAGCTCATAAGTGAACTCCAAATCCAAACTTCTTAGACTGTATCGTCAACTGAACTTAATCAGTATCCTGCGCCATGCCTTCCCTCAGTATCTACCTGGACCACCTGTCCAAAATACTGCCCCTCAACAGAGGGAAAACTATAACTCTGACAGCCACTCTGTCATCCAGGTCACCTTGGAAGCCTGGAATGATAACTGTCTCCCGAAGAAGACTGCCGTTATCATATCCCTAGAACATTCACTTATGTTCTAAAACTGCTTCCGACTGTTTCTCCAGGATTGGATCAATATCAACTTATTGCACCTACTGCAAGAACAACATCTGGTGTGGTACTTGACATCTCATGATTGACTCAATTGCCTAAGCAAGTGATATGTCAATCATGCGTATCCCTCTCCCATTAGTCTGTAAGACACCTTTAGAGAGGGTGACTCCATTACCTGCAGGTACACTACCGTGCCAGGAGTCGTCCATTCTAAATACTCATAGAATGCGGTCAAAGTACCCAGATTGGGAAACCATCCAAATCTAGATCTAAGACCATAGATCTAGTAACCAGAATATCTGATATAATATCCAAGTCCAATGTGGAGAAACCACTGTGTGACGATCAAAGTATAACCGATCGTAGTATAGGAATATCACTTCCTACTCTGTGTATGTCATCAAATACCAGGACATCACACCCTACTACCTTCTTAACAGATCCACCCCCTATTCTGATGAAGTCAAACCTATGACTGTCACATCAGAAATAGATGATCTATCTCCGTTATATCTGCTTTAGTCTATAAATAGACATAAGCCTGATATCCACCAATGCTTCCGCTGCTCCCACTGACTACGACAACCCTCTGGCAGAGTCATATAGACGTGCACTTCTAAAGCCAGTTTAGAACGACGCTATACTCATCCTCCCGCCGGGTCTCGCAGCCTGGAACAACAGCAATGGCAAGTCTGGGTAAACAAGAACCTCCCTGCCACCGTCCTTGAGCATACCAAAGTACCTCTCGGGTGCCTGAGGTTACCCACCTTATCTGCGGAGTGGCCAATGGAATGTCAAACCAGATTGAATCTTTAGGATCTTATGAAATCTTCAGTAATCGTTTGTGGTTCTGGAATCACTTCCAGTTCTACCATACTCCCACTACTGTTTTCTGAAAAAATCCACTTTTAATAAAACTGTGGCGAGTCTAGAACAATATCACTATTGATCTTCCAGATGGTAGAAAATCAACCCTCGTCATAGCCCGGGTCAACCCACAAACAGCCATTACAGAAACGTGCCTTGAGTTATCCGGAGTCTGGTTTTAAGCATAAGCCGGACAACTCCCCGTATCTTAACAATGTCAAGATATGAACTGTTCTATATCCAAGAAACAGAGGCACTGATTTAATTGAACCAGATTCAAATCATGCAGCTGTCTCCAGTGCATGTCAACATAATGGAAGAGAGGCCGATCAGCGTTACTCAACTTAGGAGTACTTCCAATTATGAGTAACCTGAAAGAGAAGTTAGTTCTCTTAATCATTACTATCAACTGAATACCATTCACAAATATCTACTCTTCGATCACCTTGAAGAATCCCGATACTTGCAATGCTTGGTTCTCTACTTTACTCTTATACCTATAACTCCTCAAAACTTAGACCCTGTGTTTCTACGAAACACATGTCTAAGAACTAGAGAAGTCATAAGTAAACAGAATATAGTACGAGGACCAATCCCTCCGTCCTAATGGACACTGGACAATATACAATACTCTGTATAAGTCCGCTGAGTCTAACAACTCATTCACTGTGTGTCGTAGGTTGAAAACTGTACTTTTGGTTAAGAAGAATTACACCGCTGTTCAATGCTCCTTACCTAACCATCCACTGGTATAGGTAAATGTCATAGACATAATTTCAAAAAGATATGTCTCACTCTATAAAAATAGACGTACAGATATATCAATTTGAAATTGGTGCATAACAACGGATATTCAAAACCAAATATTTGCCGACCGGCAAACAGCCCAGGTGACTTCCTCAAATATCACCAATTGCAACGAATTCCGATATAATGAGGATGATCACCTAATTCCCAATAACTTGCTCCCACTCATCATCTGCAAAACCATACAGATGTGAGAATCCAACCTGGTAAATACATACCCTGGAGCAAGTGTCTAATCGGGAAATCAGTTTTCTTTTAACAGCACACAGTGAAACTGAAACATTGAAATGTTTCGATGGGGTATGCTGGTATTCCTAGTAATGCCTCTTCCATTATCCAGATTCACAACTATAACTGTATAATTCTTTGCCACCTCTCCAAATCCCTTTACATGTCTTTAGTCATTACCTTCTGTACACCCCTTTAGGCCAAATGGTTTTCTTCCTTCCCTACCGTTCGGCACCAGCCTATGGTTTGGAAGAAGACTATCCAATAAGCATAAAGGGTGTACTGTCCTAGTCCTAGGAGCACTCGCAATGCGAGAGAAGGTGAGGATAAAAGACAACCGAATGTACTTAATTCATAGGTGATTTAGGATTGACAAAGAAGTACATGGTTTGGTCGTGAATAGCAGTCGCAATTTACTTTGCCCTCTTACTAATCCCTTGCTTTGTCTGAACTTAATACCTTCTGTACACCGTTTAGGCTAATTTGCTTTCTTCATTCCCTACCGTTCGGCACCAGCCTAAGGTTTGGAAGAAGACTATCCAATTTGCGTAATAGGTGTACTATCTCCTAAACCAAGGAGTACTCGCAACCTGAGAGAAGGTAAAAGGTAAAGACAACTGAATAGTCCTATTCGTTTTCTCCAGAACCGGAAACCATCCTCGAAGTCCTTCGAGTTCGTATATAACCATACGATGGTTTTGTCCAATGAAAGTGGACGTTCGTAGTAATACGGGGTGTCCCGGAAAAAAGAGTAAAAGTAGGAGTGGCAAAGAGGTCTGCAACTCTGACAATCCAAAAGCCAGTGTTAAGTAGGTTCGGTCAACTTGGTCACTGAGTCATAGTCTAGGGTCGGGTCAATGGTCGCTGCCAGAGAGAGAGAAAAGAAACACTCAGCGTGCACTCTAACCTAGATCAGAATGGTTACCAATTTATCTAATCTGGAAACCTCCCACTGTAACGTCAAATTCTTCCCCAAACCTGAAAGAAGAATTAGCCGGGATAACCCGAGGAGTAAACCAACTCATCAGTGGGAATCGGGATCCAACTCTCATCGCATGATAACGTGACGGAATCCGCTCACGTTATCACACTCCAGAAGGTATGCGCATATCTGGCAAGTTTCAGTACTTTTGAAACTCCCGATGTGGATTTCTACCCCATGCTCTTATGACCTTGACTTTGGCCAACATATCATAAGTCACATGTCAAGTTCTACCCGTCATTTTCCTGGTTAATTTGAACCCACCCGTACCTACCCTTGACTTTGGCCAAAATGGCAGTACGACTGTCCCAAACCAACGCATCTATCTATGCTGCATATGAATACCCAACAGCTACCAAACACTGTGCCTTGACTTTGGCCAACATACACAGCTTGAATACTATTGACTATCCATATGAAACGACGGAGGGCTACGAATGGTTTCTGGCGAAAACCTTTAACGTAATGAACTTGATATCGTTGAAGGAACTGATAGCTTTATAAAAATATAGTGACGACAACCTTTGCTAAAGAGGTCACTCCCGGTGAAGGGATCTCGGCTCTTTCCCCGTAGAATGAGGTGCAGGATATTCCAACTGAATACCACGGTGCAAAGCAAAAGTAATCGGCTATAGTGAAGTCACTGCCCTGACGCAAACTTTTGTCCAAGGGGTCACTCCCGGTGAAGGGATCTCGGCCCTTGCCTCGTCGACTGAGGAGCAGGATATTCCAACTGAATACCACTGTGCAAAACAAAAGAGAACGCCCTTGCAATAACAGCTTTTTGAAAAAGTGTTCCAACAACATCAGATTAGGTTTGTTTTACTTGCATTGATCCGAATCAATGCAGTCCCATCAATTGATCACACCACAAAGAACGAAAATATACTGATGTACGTATATGCCATCCGCATTCGCCACTGGGTCCCGTCATCACTCGTTAGGTTAGCTAACTAACGACAGAGCGGGGACTGGACTAGCGCGGATGAAAAACATATACAACATCTACTAATATATATATAATATATAATTTTCGCTCATGGCGTGATAAAAAGCAACACAGAAATGTATAGCAACACAGATCAATACAGATATCTGGGATCCCCAGGTTTCACAGAGCCGCTGAAACCCGACGTTCCCCTGGTCGTGTGGATAGCCTGTGCAATGAAATCCTAGACCCCTACGGGCGCGGCAAGTTACCCACCAAAACCTGAAGCGAGGCAGCCCCCTTCAGCAACATGAATGGACCACCCAGCACTTCACGGAATCCGGTAACTTGGGCACCCCTCCTGGGTCAACCCTATACCCCCTACGAGTGCGGCGAATAGCCCGGCAATTCTAGAGTGAAGCCCCCTCCGTCTCAATGCCATGAGATGCGGGCTTGTTGCCCTCTAGAATCCGGCTATCCGTGCACCCCTCCGCGGGGTAATCCTAGTACAGAAAGTAAAATATACATACAACGGGTACATCGACCGCAACCAGGTCGTGCCCCAAAATAATAATACAAACTGGCAGTGACGGCAGTCCACATGTCGGACGCTCGCCCCGCAATATCAAATGTACATATAAAACAAAACTGTACTACCACTGCAACCAGGCTATCCCCCACGACCGATCCGCAACAACACAGTACAATCACAGAACATCAACGTGAAAATCACGTTCGCAAATCCGTTTAACCGGGCTATAGCAGTTAGACGGGACTTACCGATCAAGTGACATTCACGGTCGCAGATATGAAGTAAATACTGTGAACTGGCATGTTTAAAATATCCGATCGAACAAATATTATCAAGTGGGCCCCACACACTACTGTAGCACTTACAGAAAATCTGGGCCCAAAGAAAATGTCCCAAAAGCCCTATTTCCTACTCATAAGCTTACTGGGAAAATATGGTGCCAAGATTCCTCCTATCCGCCGCGGAAGCGCGGCCAAACCGAGGGTTTGGCCGCCCTTCCGCGGTCGAAGTGAAGAATCATTGGATCGTATTTTCCCATAAGTCTTATAATTGCTTGTACATGCCTTGAAACAACCTGAAAAATTTTAGGAGCTCAAAAAATTTTAACAGAGAACACATGTGTACAAAAATACGGTTTTCGGGTTTTTGTTCGATCGAGTTCTAAACGTGCTAGAGCAAGCTAGGGAAGGTTAACGGCGTGGCTCTGATACCATTGTAAGCCCGCGGGGGCGCCCCGGCCGTCGACCCGACGCCGGAAACGCGGAAAACAAAAACTTTGCGAACTTTGCAAAACGGCACCGCCGCGGACTCTTAACCCGGATCGGGCCATTAACCTAGCTAGCTAGCAAAAAGAAAAGAGTAGAGATGCTATACCAAACGATCCGTGTCCTTCGGTCTTCGTCTCCGCTCCGATCTCCCGCGGAATCTCCGTCACCTCCTCGCTCGTCGGAAAGGGCACCACGTAGCCGGAATCTTTTACGGGCTCCCGCCTCTTGACCGAGGCAACTCGGGCGCGAAGTTGGCTAGCCGACGCGTCCAAGACTTGCTATAGATATAGTGTAGTGAACTTGTCTCTTGGGGTTCTTGAAGTTGCCATGATATGGTGGAGGTGAAGAAAGCAACTCAAAAAGTGCTTATGAACTTGGTAGCATGAAAAAGGATATGAAACATTTTTCTCACTCAAAAAGAAATGATCCTCACTCTTCCTCCAAAGTGGCCGGCCCCCTTTTTACAAGAATGAGATTGGAGAGAGAAAAAGAATGGCACCACATTTTGTATCATAATAGAATGGAAAAATAAAAGGAGAAAGGGAATGAATGAAGGAGAAAAGAGTCACACCAAAATCAAGTATCAATCCCTTCACAAAACCACCTCAATCTTTTTCTCATAAATGCAAGTGATAGACAAGAAAAGAATATCATGATTATGAAGCCACACTCATGCAAAGAAACCCCTCACAAAATGTTAATTGCAAAATTGCAATTAACACCCTCCAACGAAAAATCCGACCGGGAAGGAAAAAGAGAAAACCGGCCGGAACGGAATACAAACTGGCAACCCCAGAAAACCGATCCCGTAATAAATTACAGGAAAACCCCGCTACTGCAAATACATGCCCGCATTTGTATTCCCTCTGAACACAAATGCAAAGAGACAAAACTACACTATCAAATACTAGGATCCGGCTTAAGCCAAAGCCGGCTAGTAAAAACTGTCCGATCGCGATCCGTGCAATACCGCACGTATCCGATCGAACCCTGCCATATCTCCATACGGCCTCTACAGCGTTTCGCCCGAAACTTGAGTAACTGTCTGTGTGGTGGACTCTAAAGACTCGTCAATACTATGGCTGTGGATTTAACCACTAGCACGTCAGAGGTATTAGCCATACGTGACGGGCCACCAGCTATTGACCAAAAGGGACGTCGATGAGCGAACTCATCCTGACACCCTACTGAGCCTGTCAGTGACAATATCCGTACAGTCCGGTCCGTTCGTCTATGAGTATCGCATGGCGTGCCTAGGGGGTTGGTAAAAGTCAGACCCCCAAAAGCGGTACAAGTCGTGTCGGAGTGTAGCGCAGAACACCATGAGATACTACTGGAATACCTACCAGCAAATCCCCTGCCTTGGCCAAGGACTTTTCATGTTTTGGCTCTCCTAGACACAGCACGACCTCACCCCCAATACCGGGAGAGACGAACCCCTGCAGATCCGCTCACTGCCTCCATGTGGCTCGGGACTGTACCCAACTAAAACCTGTTTGCACGACTCCTTTGAGCCGTGGTAGGGTAGTAATCAAAGTACAGTGGGAACTCACACGAGACAAATGACGATCCCAGGTCGATGAACTAACCTGTACACATGTCACCTGGGAACTGCTATCTGACGTCTGGTATATCCCAACTAGCAGGTTCCCGGCGAGTCCTGTCCGGTGTACTCATAACCCAATGAGCACCTGTATACATCTTAGGTGAATCAACTGACACCAGTGGCTTGTGAGACCGGCCACCGCCCCTCGTCGGGGTCTCGACTGTATACACTAGTCTACTCTGGAGAAACGATGCCCTGTCTCGAATCTCCCACGACTAGGGACCTTTTAAGGATATGCTTGTAGACCCCCAGCTCCCACTTATATGATCGCCCTCATACTGCTGGTGGTCAAGCAAGAATCCAAGGGGCTTTATCAACGTGTAATAGCGACTCGTAAGGTCACCTAAAGCTGTACACGGTGATAAAGATAAACCAGATAGCATACTATCATCTCGAGTAAGACTGTCCTACCGGGATAGGTCCTTCCCTCAATCATTGCAATCACGTGCCTGTGACCCAATAATTGACTCTGAGGGCACTATCTCCAACACGATTACCCTCTGGCAGAGTCATATACACGTGCACTTCCAAAATCCCATTTAGAAAGATATAGTCATCTACCTCCCAGATATCATAGCCAAGAACTGCATCAGCGCCAAATCAACTTCAGCGTAGACACTGAAGTAAAAGTCACATCACAATCCACAACGGGTATTTGATGAAAACTCTTTACAACAAGTCCAGCTTTATTAGGTTGGTGCCTTTCCATCTGTACAGATCTCGAAAGATCTACTTGCTTCCAATGGGTTTTACCCCTTCAGGAGCACCCAACAAAGTCTAAAATCTATGATCTGCTGAAGTGCGTGGAGTCCATCTCGGATATGATGCATCTGGTCACCTGGAAGTTACCACTTATTAGTAGATGTTGCACACCATCACAACACTTGTGAGGAGGCGGAAGTAGCAAACAATAATTTTTGAGCATGCAACATCGACTTTTACTCTCGAATCTTATACTAAACCATAATTAGTACCCTATCAAGGAGTTTATAGCTATTATGATAGGGGTTATACCTTCGGGAACCGGTCCTTCGAGTCTTCTTTCGGCTACGACTCTGAGCTCCTTGGATGCTTGAGATGATCTCGATCTCCGGTCATCTTTAGGACATAGATGATCCAACCGAGAGCTTTGGATCAAGCTTCAACCTCTTCTCAAGAGGTAACTAAGAAGTCAAGTGTGCTAAAGGTGACTACTTAGATGATATAGAGAATATGTAGTGGATTATTTGATCCCACAACCTATGTTCACAACTCATGTGAAAGATTAGGTTAGAGCTTGAGGGAGGAGATAATTTGGAGAGAGAATGTTGAAGATAGAATGAGCAAGCATGAGAGTGAGAAAAGATATGGCTAATGATTGAATTATTGAGGCATGGATTATTTTTCTCAAAAATAATCAACCATACCTCAATAGTAAACCCAAATGAATATAATAATCCCAAGCCATACTTTCAACCATGCTTTGAAAAAGTCTCCAAATTCTACCTCATATTTTTATTTTCCATAAAAGAAAATCCATATATATGAGGTGTCTCCTTCTAGAAGCCATTCTTGTATAATTACAAGAATGCCCCTCACCGTATACCGTATAAATATACCCGTATTAGTATTCCAAAAAATACGAATACAATAAGATACCAATAATCCAATAATATAATACTGGTATCCGGCTTAAACCAAAGCCTGGCAGTATTCATAGTCACATAATTCGCGAATTATTCGACGAATTCGCGAATAATTCGCGAATTTTTGATCAAACGAATTATTCGCCATTGCCGAACTGGCCAAATAATTCGCGAATTATTCGCGAATAATTCGCGAATTATTCCCGAATTATGTGAAAAAACAGCGAATAATTCAAAAAACTGCAAATAATTCGCAAAATCAAAACCTAGCGTCTCATATATTAATTTATTGCTCGAAATCCTTCCCGAACATTTCCCGAACACTTACCGAATCTTTCCCGAATACCTGCCGATTTTTTCCGAATAGTTCTCCGAATCCGAATTTTCGACCTCGCCGAATTATTCCCGAACGGCGAATTTGTGACTATGGCAGTATTAACCTTTCGATCATTATTTATGTAGTCAGTGCATGTATATGATCGTAACCCTGCCGTAACAACTTACGGCCTTTACATCGTTTCGCCTGAACCAGGGAACCCTCCGTGTGAGACTCTAAAGACTCGACAGTACGCTGGAAGTGGGTTTAATCACAAGCTCGTCAACGGCACTAGCTGTGCGTAACGGCTATCCAAGTACATGTCGAAAAGGTGGCCGACGAGCAAACTCATCCTAACCCTAACGAGCCTGTAAGCAACACTCACCGTACAGTTCGGTCTCTTCGTCTGATACGTCGCATATGAAGCCTAGGGGTGGTAAACGTCAGACCCCAGTAACTTGATAAGTCATGCCGATGTATGGTTCATAACGATAACTCTTATCAGTAAATCTCGACAACCCTGACCAGGGATTTGCTGTTATAGCCAATCAAGCATAACGCGACATTAACTCCCTATACCGGGAGAGACGAAATCCCTCCTATCGCTCACCGCCTTCATGTGATTCGGGACTGTACCCAAAATCTACCTGTTTGCACGACTCAATAGAGCCGTGGTAGGGAGGAAATTAAAGCACAGTGGAAACCACACAAGACACTATGACGATCTCGGGTCTACAGACTAACCTGTACAAGTGTCGCCAGAGTACTGCTATCTGAAGATATGTATAAATACCATCTAGGAGTTCTCGGCGAGTCCTGTTCGGTGTACCCATTCTCCAATGAGCACTTGTGTACAATCTTTGATGTCAAACACCAATGGTTGTGGGATCAACCATCGCCCCCAGGGTCAAAAAACGTACACACTAGTCTACTCTGGAATATCGATGCCCTGTCTCGATACTCCCTCGACTAGGAACTATTAAAATATGTGCTTGTAGACTACACAAGCCCCACTAGTATGATCTACATCATAATCCTGATAGTCAAGTTAATATCCTAAGAGCTTTATCAACATGTATACAAGATATGAAATAAACCACATCACATGTTAAGATAAAGATAAATCAAATAGTGTACTATCATATTGAGCAAGATTGTTTCTGTACATATATATCCCTAGCATCCTATACAATACAGGCCTAGGGCATACATATCCAACACTTCTTATGACCTACTGATAACTAGTAGGGCCATCATCACCATGATGTTGACCTCCCTGTCACCGTTTACGAGAAAACCGAAGTATCTCTAGTATCTCTCGGGTGTCTGAGGCCACCTACTAAAATCTGCGGAGTGGTTAACGATTTGTCAAGTCCAATTGAATGCTTAGATTCTATTAAATTTTCGGTAACCGTTTATGGTTCTAAAATCACCTCCAATTCTACCATACTTTGCAAAGAGATCCTTTTATAAAATGGTGGCGAGTCAAGAACAATGCAATCATTAATCTTGAATATTAGTATGATGGAATACCTAGCATAAGTATCTATATTTTCGATCACCTCGAAGAATCCTGATACTTCCAACGTATGGTTCTCTACTTTATTCTTATACCTACAGACTTCTCAAAATCTTTGGATCTTGCATTACAACGATTGCGTGTCTAAAACCAGAGAACTCATAGGTAAACCTGAATGAAGTAAGTGCCAACCTTTTGTCTCGAAGGACACTGGACAACATACATTTTCATGTATAAGTCCCAAGAGTATACCAACTCAAATTTTGTGTATTGCAATTTGAAAACTGTATTTTGGTCGAGAATGTCTTTCACCGTCATCCAATGCACCTTATCTTATCCTCAACTGATAAAGGTAAATGTTTACAACACAATTTTCAAAATGTATCTCACTTTATAAAATAAAGGTACAGATATTTCATTTTGAAATTTGGTGCATAACAACGGTTATTCGAAATCAAATATTTGTCGTCAGGCAAAAGCCAAGCGATTTAATCCAATATTACTAATTGCAACGAATTCCGATATTGAGGATCAAATCGTCCATTTCTCAATATTCTACTCATTCTCAACATCTGTAACACCATATAAACGTGAGATCCAAATCTGGTAAATATATACTCTGGAGTCAGAATTAATTGGGAAAACAGTTCTCTTTTACTTGTACACAGAAAAACTGAAATATGAAAATGTTTCATAGGGGATGGTCAGGTATTTCTAGTAATGCCTTTTCCATTATCCTGATTCATGACAGTAGCCGTAATTTTCTTTGCCCTCACTGCAATCCCTTTATATGTCTCTACATCTTACCTTCTGTACACTGTCCTTGGACTAATTGGTTTTCTTCCGTTCCTACCTTTCGACACCAGTCTAAGATTTGGAAGAAGACTATCCAATAAGCGTAATAAGTGTAATCTCCTAATACAAGGAGCTCTCGCAACCTCAGAGAACGTAAAAAGAAGAGATAACCGAATAATCCTATTCAATTTCTCCAGAACCTGTGGCCATTCTCGACTGAAGTAACTTCTTTGAGTTCGTATGTAACTATACGATGGCCTTTCCAAGCGATGTGGATCATCGTAGCAATATGAAGTGTTATGAAGAAATGAAAAGGGTAAAGGAGTGGCAGGGATATGTGCGATTTTATCGCGAATCAAGATAAGCCAAATCTAAAGGGTGTAAGAAAGTTCGATTGACTTGGTTCATGAGTTTTTAAGGTAAGTTATTGGTCGCTGTACCAGAAAGTGAAAAGAAACACTCAGCGTGCACTCTATCAAGATCGGATTGATTATCATTTTATCTGATCAGGATGGCTCCTACCGTATCCTCGAATTCTCTTTCAAACCCTAAAAGGAGAACTAGTCGGGATCATTTACACTTTACAAGTTCGCTAACCGTTCAGGCAGGCCAGTGTTGGTACTTCGAGGGAGGCCCTCGTGATTTCGCACGGACCCAATTAATAACCTCGTTTCCGCAGAGGCGTAATCTCGTTAACAATTTCTAGACACCTAATAGGTTAAGCTAATTGTGAAGTGAAAAATCTCCCGAGGAGTGACACATACTCATCAGTGGGAATCGGGACCTAACTATCATCATATGATAAGCTGACGGAATCCACTCAAGTCACCACACTCCAGAAGGTATGCGCATGCCTGGCAAGTTTCCCGTATGTTTGAAACTCCCTATATGGTTTTTGTCCCAAGCAACTTATGACCTTGGCAAAGGTCAACAAATCATAAGTCACAAGTCAAGTTCAACTCATCATTATCCTGGATTACATTAGACCCACCCGTACGACCTTTGGCAAAGGTCAACAAAGTCATACGGCTGTTCTAAGTAATCGCATTACCATCCAGCAGAAAAGCATTACAGAGCCACCGAACACTATGTCTCGGCAAAGGTCGACAAACGTAGCACGGATACTATGCAATACTAATCAGAAATAACGGAGGGCTATGACTGGTTTTTGGCGAAAAACCTTTAACGTAACGAATTTGATATCGTTGAAGGAACTCGAGTGGTTTTGAAATGGAGTGGTTTAAGCTCCGCTTTTTAAAACTGGTAACATAAACTTTTGCTTAAAAGCGAACTCCTAGTGAAGGGATCAAAGCTCTTCCCTCATAGAATGAGGTGCGGGATATTCCTAACCGAATATCTCTATGCAAAGCAAAAGAATACGATTTTGAGTTTTGAAGAAAATCGAGTGGTTTTAAAATTGGTTCCGACATTATTCAGCTTTATTTTTCCTTGCATTATTCAGATAATGCGTTCCCATTATATTAAGTTTCCAAGCCACAAAAGAAACAACCAAAATAACATGCTTTTTATATGCCATCCACATTCGCCACGAGGCTCCGTCATGCACTGTTAGGTTACTTAACTAACGGCAGAGCGGGAGCAGGACTAGCGTGGATGCAAAACATATAGAAGCATATACTATATATATATATATATCAATATTACAGGCAAATAATAGTCATCACAAGCAGATAAAAATTATCACAAGCATGCGAACAAAAATATGGAATAGCGGATATTCTAGGTGCCCCGCATTTCATTTGAGCCATAAATGAGACGTGGTGTTCTCCGGTCGTGTGGATAGCTAGTGCAATGAAGAATCTAGACCCCTACGAGTGCGGCAAGTTATCCGCCAATCCCCGAAGTGAGGCAACCCCAATCAACAAAGTGAATTGACTACCCAGCACTTCACGGAATCCGGTAACCTGAACACCCCTCCGTGCGTCAACCTATACCACCTACGAGTATGGCGAATAGCTTGGCAATTCTAGAGTAAGGCCCTCCCGGTCTCAACGTCATGAGATGCGGGCCCGTTGCCTTCTAGAACCCGGCTATTCAAGCACTCATTCGTGGGGTAATCCTAGTACTGAAAAGAAAATATATATACAACGGTGACATCGACCTCAACCCGGTTGTGCCCTAATAAAAGAATATACAAACTGGTAGAAACGACAGTCCACATGTCGAACGCTCGCCCCGCAACAACTAATATACAAATGAATCTGAACTGTACATCTAAAATTGCACACAAGGCTATCCATCACGACAATCCATCCATAACACCAGTGCAACACAGAACATCAATGTGAATATCATGTTCGTAAACCCGTCTGATTATACATATAGCAACCAGTTGGATTGTACCGCGCTATGATATTCACGGTCGCAGAATCTAACACACACTGAAAACCACGAATTCAAAATTTCGATCGGTTAAAATTTTCCGCATTGGCCCCACGCACAAACCAGTACTCAAACAAATCTGGGCCAAAACCAACTATCCCAAAAATCACATTTCCATATACTAGAGCACCTGAAGAAATTTGGGGCACAACGGCTCCAAGATGACCGCGGAATCGCGGCCAAATGCCATGATAGACGGCGGATCCGCGGCCAAATGTTAGGGTACTTGTGCTCCAATTTCTTTGTGGCCTCTAGTATTGCCTGCACATAATTTTAAGGCAATCTTAACAAATTTTTGACCAACTCTAAAATTCGAACAGCGGGCATGTTATTGGAAATGCGATTCGGAAAATTCCGTCGATTGAAACTCTAAACAAGTGCAAACTAGCTAGTTAAAGTTTATGGAGTGGCTCTGATACCATGTTTGGCTTCGGTGCCCGTGCCGCGGAAACCGCGGCCAATGTGGAAGAGAAAACAAAAACTTTTGCGAGCACTGAACGCCCGTAAAACCTAAGATACGGTCCAATAATCTAAACTAGCTAACTAAGAGTGCAAAGGTTGAGAATTTACAACCTTTGTCGCGTGTTCACCCAATTGTGGAACACCCCTCCAATCTCGTAGCCAGTCGGGATCGCGCTTGAAAATCGACCACCCTCGCCGAAAACGATCCACCCGATGGAAACCGGAGGAGGCCCGAACCGATGATCCATACATGCTAGGTATGGATGGTCGGTGATGTAGGAATACTTCACTAAAAATTTCTCTCTACAATTTATGCTCAAGTGAGAGCAAGAAGAAGAAGGAGAAGAGATGGGGATGATGGTTGCTCAAGTTAGCAACCATGAGCATGAGTCATGAGATGAAAAAATCCTCAAGTGTGTAGAGAGAATGGCTATATAAAACAACCATGACCAAAAAAATTGCAACCATGCTCAAAATAGTGCAATCATAAATGCACATAAATGATCACTTTAAGCCATACCTCTCTACATTCTCATGCCACCTCACCTCCTCATTTTCCCATTTATTTTTCTAAAAAGAAAAACAAATATGAGGTGTCCTTCTAGAAGCATTCCTGTATAAATACGGAATATTTTACCTGGTATATGTATCGCTACACATACGTGTATCCGTATAAAAATACGGATCAACCAAAGAGAGAATGAATAATGAACAATAATACTAAAATATATGTATGAAAATACATATATAATATTAAATCAAATCCTGATTTAATAATCCGGCTTAATCATAAGCCGGCTAGTATTATCAACCGCCCGATTAAAGTCCGTGTATCCTGTACACGTATTTAATTGGGCTCCTGCACGCAGCAACGTACGGCTCCTACATCTGTCGCCTGAACCGGGAAAACCCTCTGTGTAGGACTCTAAAGACTCGACAATACGCTGGCAGTGGGTTTAACTACAAGCACGTTAACGACACTAGCTATACGTAACGGCTACCCAGGTACTTGTCGAATGGGGGTCGACAATCAAGTACGTCCTTACCCTGCTGAGCCTGGATATGACAATCTCCGTACAGTCCGGTCTCTTCGTCAAAGAGTATCGCATATCGGGTCTAAGGGGTGGATAACGTCAGACCCCTACTAACCCGATAAGTCGTGTCCGAGTCAAGCTCATCACCAATAGAGATACTACTGATCAACTATCAATAAATCTCATCTACCGTGGCCACGGATTTCCGGTGATAGCGAACTGAACACAGCACGACATCGATTCCTAATATCAGGAGAGACGAATCCCTGACAGTCGACCACTGCCTCCATGTGGCTCGGGACTGTACCCAACTAAAACCTGTTTGCACGACTCTTTTGAGCCGTGGTAGGATAGTAATCAAAGTACAGTGGGAACTCATACGAGACAAATGACGACTTTAGGTCAAATGACTAACATGTACTCATGCCACCTGAGAACTTCCATCTGACGATAGATATAATACCATCTAGAAGTTTTCGGCGAGTCCGTCCAGTGTACTCACCTCCAGTGAGCACCTGCATACTATCTTAGGTGACGACCAATGGCTTGTGAGATCGGCCACTGCCCCTCGTCGGGGTCTAGAAGCGTATACACCAGTCTACTCCGGAATATCGATGCCCAGTCTTGATACTCCTACAACTAGGGATATTTAAGGATTCACCAAACCACATCCCAGCTCTCATATATATGATCGCTATCATAATGCTGGTTGTCAAGCAACAATCTTACAGGCTTCATCAAAGATGAAGACAAACCAAATAGCACACTATCATCTCGAGTAAGACTGTTATACCTATATAGGCCCTTCTTCAATTATCATAATCGCCTACTTGCGATCACAATCATTGTCTTGAGGGCACTATATCCAACAGATATATAGAGATAAAGATAGAAACATTGGAGCGGATCCACTCACTGAAACTATTACTCGAACACGTAAGTTTCTCAAAACGAGTTTTGAGAAACTGATTGGTAGAGAAGTTGGGTATTCGGTAGCACACGAGCTGTGAGTATGCGATACTGCAATAATTAGCCTTAAGTGCAAGTGGGAGATTGTTGGATATAACGCCCTTAAGACAATTATTGTAGTTGCAAATAGGCGATTATTATAATTGAACAAAGACCTATATAGGTAGAACGGTCTTACTCGAGATGACAATATGCTATCTGGTTTGTCTTTATCATTATATGTATACGTTTTGATAAAGCCCGTATGATTATTGCTTGACTACCAGTATTATGATGACGATCATATATGTTGGAGTTGGGAGGTCCATAAGCATATATTTAAATGTCCCTAGTCGAAGGAGTATCGAGACTGTGTATCGATACTCCGGAATAGATTAGCGTATACTTTTTGAGACCCCGACGAGGGGTGGTGGCCGGTCTCACAAGCCATTGATGTTGAGTCATTTAAGATAGTATACAGGTAATCACTGAAGGTGAGTACAATGGACGGACTCAATAGGGGTATGGATGAGTTTGCTCGTCGACCTTCCTTTCGCTCAATACCTAGATAGCCATTACGTACAGTTAGTGCCGCTGACATGCTTGTGGTTAAATCCACTGCCAGCGTATTGACGAGTCTTTAGAGTTCCACACAGAGCTTTTTCCCGGTTCAGGCAAAATGATGTAGTGGCCGTATATTGATACGTGCAGGGTTCCGATTATATATGTGTGCTAGTCACACGAATTTTAATCGGGCGGATGATAATACTAGCCGGTTTAGAATTAAGCCGGATTATTAAATCATGTTTCGATTTAATAATGTTCATATATATATTTCGATATGTATATTCTAGTATTATGTTCATTGTATTTTTCTATCTTTTGGTATTCGTATTTTGATACGAATACGGGCATGTATTTGCGGGGACGTATTCTTGTATTTATACAAGAATACTTCAAGAAGGAGAACAACTCATTTCAAGGTTTTTCTTTTTAAGAAATTAAGAAATGAGATGGAAAAAAGAAATGGTGGAGGGTATGGGCAAATGAATTTATAATTCATTTGCAAATACTATTCAAGCATGGTTGCAGTTTTAAAATGAAAAAAATTCCTTTTACAAAAGTGATGAAGTATGCTTGAATTTGTGAAGGCTTTCATTCATTCTACCATTCTTGCTTCTCTCTCTTCCATGGCTCCTTCATCTTCAATCATCTCATGAGTTGAGAATTATGAAGATAAAAAGAAAGAAAAATACTAAAACACTCACACACATCACTAAGCATCCTAGATTAGCAACCTAGGATATTTAGTTACTTCATTGTGAAGTTGAAGTTTGAACTTGGTTATCTCAGATGGATCATCATCGGCGAAGGAGGACCGGCTAACAAGCGCGATCCGGAGCTCTTGTGAGCATGCTAGAGTCCAACCCAATTGGAGCAAATGAAGACGCGACAAAGGTTGTGATTTCCATCGTTTTTTCATGTTAGTTTAGTTGTTTGGTTTAGATTCTTGGTTACAACGTTTTAGTGCCATCAAAATTTTCGTTTTCGTATTCCGCATTGGCCACGGTTTAGCGGCGAGGGCACGAGGAACTGTCAAAGGGTATATTTTTACATTCGGGTATGTATATTTATGGTACTATTCTTTAATTAAATTACTTCAAGGTACATCGTAAAAAAAAGTTAAAGGGTACAATCATGCAATTTACACTTAGGGAAAACATAGCTATTTTTCAAGATTTGTTTGGGGGTAACCACCCATCTTAACCTTCAAATACTTTCGGCTCTGGTTAAGATTCAAATGTGTGTGTATGTATGTGCGTGTCCTTTTAATATACATTGTTCATCCAAATTTTTCATTCCAATAATTATCAATATTTGGAATTTAAGACCAATTTAGATTTAAATCAACAAGATGAAAAATATCAAAAATTGCATTTTGTTTGATTTACAAAACCTAATGGCGTTATATGTTTCTACGTAATAAAACCAAATAACAATAAGAATATCTGAAGAAGAAAATAAAAAAAGGACATACCAAGTTGTCATGTTGGTATAGATAATACAATTTTCAGAAAGATGTCATCGTCATACTTCAAATATGATATTGTGATCTTTATGCTGATTTCTCATACTAAAGTAATATAAATTAAATAAGCACAAAATCAAAACCGGAATAAATAAATCATTGAAAATAGAATCTGAATCCGAAAAAATAGAAGTAAAGAAATCTATTAGAAAGAAAACTGATCTCTCTCATCCAAAAATTTGATCACAGTGGTTAAAGAAGATGAAAAAGACCGGTCATTTGCTCCACCATTTCTTTCTTTTTATTCTCTTTCATTCTATTCATTTTTAATTTGGTATGAAGCAATATCATATCAATGTTTTACATGTCAGATATCCATGTCGTATCGATTCAAACATTTTGATATCGGATATCGAAGAAATTTCGGTGATATTTCATAAATATCGGATTCTCCTGTTTTGTATTATAAATGCCATTGATATAACTTATATTTAAAAAAATTTGTCATCGTTATAATTTAATATATATATTAATTGTCGATGTCGAGAAAATCAAAAGTCAAAGAAAAGAAAATGAAGAAGCATTGAGTCGAGGAACGATCGAAGTAGAAGTCGAGAAGGATCGCTGGTTGAAAAAGAGGCTGCGGTTAATGTCGATGGTTTCAAGTCTGAGAGAAATCGAAGTCGAAATCCTTGTAGACTTGAAGCCCAGGAGGAGGAAGATGATGAAGTTCAAAAGACGAAATCAAAGGGTTCTTGTTGACGACTAAACTTGAGAGGAGGTCGAAGTAGCCTATAAGAAATCGGGAGAAAAAGAGCCGCCTCTTATTAGTTTTGAGAGAAAATTTAGTTAATAAAGTAGGCCGGGTAAGTTTTATATCTTATAATCCAAAAAACAAAAATAAACCCTTAACAAGATTTTTTAGCAAGTATAGCGACATTTCTGCCGATATACATAGATATTGCCGATACACCGCAATATCGGCTGATATACTGAAATTTTGGCCGATATACCAAAATTCCGGTCGATATATTCTAAATTTCAGAAAAGAAATAATATGGCAATTTTGTGTCGATTCCTCTCCAAAACAGATATTTTAGCGACATATGTCGGCTGACATTTAAAACACTGTATCATATAGGAGGTTTTAGTTTGTTTTCTATGACTTAAAGTTATTTTAGAGGAGCAACTATTCTAAAAATCTATGAGTCTTCAATTTCCTTTAGATATTTTCTTACTTTTTAATTTTGGTTTTTTAAAATAAAACTTATGATGATGCTATAAAGACGAACACTGCATGTAGAGTGCCGCTCCTGTCTCCGACACATGAGGGACACGGACACATGCCTGACACACGCCCGACGCGGTGGCGGACACGGCTGGCCGCGTCGACGAAATTGGCGGTGTCGAAGGCGAGATTCCAATCTAATTTAAGACATGACATTCGAAAGAACTAACCTTTAGCGACCGTTGCCTTCTCCGATTTGGATTTCGAGCTTTGGATTGCGAGATCGAATGGAGTTTGGAGCCGCCGTCTCTTCTTCTCCGATGAAAAGGAAAAAAAACCCTAATTTGTTTAGAATGAGGCATCTTCTGCTTCCGGGGCTTTGAATATGAAGGCTTTTTAAGTTGTGGGTCTCTTCACATGTGCTATTAGGTTATAAAAAATAATAATTATACACGTGCTCCTCACGTGCAAGATGAAACAAAGATTAGATACAGTAAAGAAGCGATCCCAATTCTTCTTCTCTGTCTCAATTTTCTGCCTGAAAAAAACGTAAACTTTTTGTCTATACTATTGCTGCTACTTCAGCTTTGTCTTCCACATGCTCCCTCTCTTTTTCTTTCTCGATCCCCTCTCCTCTTTAAAAATACATCTTTTTATAGGATCTTCTATTTTATTTGATAGCTTCTTCAAGTTCAATTGGTGTAGGTGAAGGTGACATTGATGAAGATCATGGTCTTATTTGGAAGTATGTCGAACAATTGAAAAGAAGTCTGGAGATGGAGGAAATTGGACTTGGCAATGCTTGTCGTGAAACTACCGGAGGCTCTCATTCTAAGGTGAAAGCACATCTTTTGAAAATCAAAATTTATGGAATCAAAGTGTGCAAAAAAGTAACCCTAAAGAATATCAATGACATGAAAAAGAAATGCGAGCAAGCAGAGTTAAGGTTGAAGGCGAGATGCAAAAAGTGTATCTTTACCTACAAATGCCTCCACCGCAAATACCGCCACTACAACCAATGAGATCGCAAAAAGAAGTGAAAGTAATACCATTCAAAAATCTTTTAACAATGGTGCTTGAGATCACCTAAATGGATTGATTGTGCGGATGTTTTATTCGGCCGGTTTGCCTTCTCATCTAGCAAGGAACACTTATTTTATTCAATCGTACACGTATAGCACGAACAATGCAATTGGAGGGTATGTTCCTCCCGCTTACAATCTTTTGCGTACTACTCTTTTATAAAGAGTTAGGGAGCATATTGAAAATTTATTAGAGTCGATAAAGAACACGTAGAAAGAAACGGGTGTGTCGATTGCGAGTGATGGACGGTCCGATTCTCAAAGAAGACTTATAAATGTTATGGAGGTAAATGCGACTAAAGAGGGAGGCCCAATGTTCTTGAATGCTGTGAATGCGGAGGGTGCAACCAAAGTTAAGGAATTTATCGCGAAGATTATCTTGGACACAAATCTTCATTTGGTTTATGATATGTGGGATACTATGATTAAGAAAGTGAAAAGTGTTATTTATTGAAAAGAAGGAAAGAATGAAAATGAAGAATCATCGTTCTATGAGGTGGTACATAAGATTTTGGTGGATCGGTGGAACAAAAGCAATACTCGACTGCATTGCTTGGCACATTCTCTAAATCCAAGGTAATTACTCTTTTTGTTTCTAATTATTGTATGTTATTTATGTTTAAATGTAAACTTGATGTTATATGGTTAAGTGCTTTAAACACTAATGCTATTTTTCATATTTTGTTTTACGTACTATAGTGCTGATTGGCTCAATGAAGCCCCAAATCGGATTGCTCCGCATAAAGATGCGGAGGTATCTATGGAAATAACCAAGTGCATAAAAAGATTTTTTCCGGATATTCTAGAAAGGAGAGGTGAATACGGAGTTAGCGATGTTTTTGGCCTCATTTGAGGCGTTTGTGGGTACGGTAGGTTGTTCATGGAACATATACGCCTAACGGCCTAAGTTGCAAGCGTTGGCTTTAAAGCTACTTGGTCATCCGTGTTCATCATCTAGTTGCGAAAGGAATTGGAGTACCTATAAGCTCATACACTCAATCAAAAGAAACAAATTGACTCCACAAAGAGCAGAATATTTAGTTTATGTTCATACAAACCCGCGGCTTCTTTCAAGGAAAGACCCGTAATATTATAAAGGCGAGACAAGAATGTAGGACATCCGTGGAGATGATTTCGACCCTTTTGAAGATGCGGGTATATTAAAGATTGCAAATCTTTCTTTAGATGAACCGAAACTAGGAGTCGTGTTAGGAGATGATGCAAGTGAAGTAATGGGTTCTACGAAAGCCACTCCTATGGAAATTGGCTCAAATTAAAGTTCTCATTTTGCTTTTGATTGTATTTTCTATAAAGAAAACTCTTATCTTTATGTGATTCTACGCATTTTGTGTTTTGATTGTTATGGTATTGGATTAAAACTCAAATTATAGTTTATTGGCGTCTTTGCATTTTTTTGAGTTAAATTACATGTACAAAGTAAGAATGTGCTTTCGTTGAGAATTGAACTCAAGTCTTTTCGTTTAGCGGCTACTAAACGGGTGCTCTAACCAACTGAGCTACAAAAGGTTCACACACACACATGTTTGTAGCCGTGTCCCCGTGCCTACTTTTTCAAAATTTGCCGTGTCTCGTGTCCGTGCTTCATAGTGATGATGTGATGCTTATTGGATGTTTGATAAGCAGATATAAATCTATAATTAGAGACCCTAAGAGTTGTAATAACTAGCATTAAGCATGTACGATCCACGTGAGTATCGGTAATGGAATTTATTGAACAAGAACATTATCATTGATACCACAAGATCTTTCCATGGCCGTATGCAATTTCTCGTTTAACTCACAATATGCATAAACAGTAATACAATCACATCCAATAAAGTCCAATGATGTTAAAAAGGGAAAAGATTTTTCTCAAAAAGAATAAAACAATGGGTCGTTTAATTTTACCAACACTACTACATCCATGACTCTTTCTCTATCCAAGTGTAGCAATCATTTTCACCAAAAGATATTTCTTCAAAAGATAAAATCACCAATCAATCACATCTTATTTTCTTTGAGATTTTTTTTCTAATTTTCTCAATCTGTATTATTTTTAAGTATTTGCTATTGCTGCATGGCTTGCTTAGGTTTAAATTAGTTTCTTGATGGTGCCCCTCCTCTTCTAGTATAACGAGAACTAGTTTTTGCACGTGCGACACACATGACCATAATTGTAGGGTGGTTATTTAAACCACATTATTCTAGGTAATTTTAAAGAAGTTATGATGTGTACCGTTTAAAGATTAAAATAATTTTTTTCTTTTTTTGTAGAGTTTTTCCTTTGAATTGAAATGGGAAGTGTCGCATGCCCTCCTTGTGTTTGCATTATAATAGTTAGATCTTTGCACTTGTGTTGCACATATTTGTATGATTGCTTTTATGAAAATAGTCAAGTATTTTGAAGGATTGTTAGAGCTATTCTTACAGGTTTGAGATAATTTGAGCAATTAGCAATTGAATTTATATAATTCAATTTACGATAAAGCTATGAGTTTAATCCTTATTACATGCTGTGAAAAATTATATTGGAATTTTATTTTGAAACCCTCACTTAAAATGCCAAAGAAGTGAAAGATTTAGAAGATGTGAAATCAAAAGATTGAAGGTGTTTACAATTAAATTCTCCAATTTTAATATCAAAAGATTGTATTAAATAAATAATGTGTGTGTGCTATAGAGAGAGAGAGAGGATTGACTTGGCATCTCTAGAAGACAGCGAGGAAAAAGTGGGTCGACTTGGCATCTCTAGAATGAAGAAAGAAGTATAGATTTTTTTAGAAAATTAAACTTTTTTATTAAAAAAATGAGAAAATGTTGCACGCCCCTCATGCTCTAGTTATAATAGCAAAGATAATGTTGCATGCCCTTGGCAACTTTTAGTATATTTTCATTACCTATTAATTTTGGTTATATTAAAATTGGAGAGTTAGGTGTCTTCCTAATTAAACGTTTAGTAATTTGATAACCGTACGTCATTAGACATTTTTTTGATATGGTTTTATATTATTTTAGCAAACGAAGAAATAATAGTCCAGATGAGAAAGGGTGAGGGTTGTGATAGGTTTGTGACAGCCAACGTAAAATTTTGTCATATTCTATGATATGAACCACAATAAGAAACAAAAAAATAATAGTCCTATAGACAATAAAAGATGACCAATCAATTTATATTACCTTTTCTGCTTGTGATCGAATTATAATCGAAGTGTTCGCCAATAGAATTATTTATTTACCTCTATATGCTAGATAAATTAAAATTAAATTTGACTCTGAGTATCTAACATCATTATGTTTTAAAGAAGACCCTCACAAAGATTTTAATATTCAGATGTTATAAAGTAGACAAAATATTTACCTTAAAATGGTCAAAATTTTCCCTTAATGTGATGCAATGTCGATTTCTAATGTACCATGGGAATTTTTCTCCTTTGGATCAGGCTGCTTTGGGAAATGGCAAGTCTATGAATAAGTGTGTTGTACAATGCAACATAGGCGACAAAGTCCCCATCGTGCTTTGTAATCTGAATCCAAATATATTGGAGAATGTTTATTTGAACCTTGAGTTTGAGGAGCCAGACGAAGTCATATTTTCGGCGCTTGGAGGGAGAAACGTGTACCTCTCTGGTTACTATATTGCTTCTGGTCATAAGTTGGACGGAGGTGAGACGTAATTTCATAGTTCTTGTGTTTTTTTTTGAAAGAAAGTTCTTGTGTTAGTTATGTGTAGTAATCTTTCAGTGTTTTCCTTACTACTAGACAGTGATTCTTATGGCGAAGATATTGGTAACACCGATTCAGGAAGTTGGGAAAGATTTGATGACGAAGATGAGTACGAGTCCGATTTCATTGATGATAACTCTATCGAAACTTCCTCACCTTCTCCTCGGCGCAAAAGTGGAGGTATTTCGTTTGCCCTTTTCTTTTGGACTTGTATAAAATTATTGTCACCTGGAAAACTAAATATGAATACAATTACACTTAGTGGCTATCTTGTTTATAATGTGCTAGACAGTTGAATTTAATTTTGTAATTTATTGTTAGAAATTTTATCTAAACTGCATCACTGTTTAGATTGTATTATGGTCAAATCAATTTGAACTAAATATTATGCTAGATGGCTGATTATTCAGAACCCATGCCTGCGTTATTTTCATCGTCATCTGCAATGTGAAATCTAAACCAAGTACCCTGTACCATGGTTTGTTATAGTAACTTGCCAAATTCGGTTTGGGATTTCGAGAGATGACACTGATATTATGGAGTTCTGATGGACTTTAGAATGCAACAACTAAAAGTCATTAGAAACAGAAAAGCAGAGGAACTAGGACGATTTCATATTATCTGTTATTGACACGAGTGCAAGCCAAGAATACAAAGCACAAAATAAATGTTTGTTGCAGCATGCCATGGATAAATAAGAATGCAAATATCATGTCAGGCATCTAGCTAAAAGTCCTACTAAAATTGCGTTTCTTAAATTGAATCAATCAGTTACCCCAGAAAAGAAAGGATAGCATAACATTTTATTTTTCTTCGCAAGGAATCAATAAGGTCGGAAATCTAGCCCTGAGTAAAATAGAATCTATGTTGGCTTAGGAAGTCGAACGAATAATTTTGGGTGTTATTCATTAGATTTATTAGTAAATATCAAAACGGATTGTTAAATATGGGTTTCAACTCCAGCAGGCACAAACTACCCCCTAGGGTGAATCAAGTTAATCTCTTATTAATGAGTTGTGCGTTCTTAATGGGAATTCAATTAAGCAGTAGAATTTTGGTTTTGATATATATAATTTTCCAAACCTGATTGAGTTGCAATTTTTGTAGTGAAAAGAGGACTTTCACACTAGAACGAATGTTGTAGAAATGTTTAATATTGTATGGTTATGTTTTGAATTTAATATGAATTTCAGTTCAAGTAATTGTCAAATTGAAAATTAAGGACCTTTGTTTAATGATATGATGCCTGAATTTGAGGTTTGTATCTTAAATATCATGAAACAGGGATTCTGCTGGGAATTTGTAACAAGCATGAATGGATTCTATTAGAAAACGTACCAACCGAGCAAGATTTCTTTAAGATTTTTTACCATGTCTGAAAAACTCCTTTAAAATGCTCTGACGTGCCCAAAGTGATCGATCTGTTGTTTGCAATTATCTAGAAGGAATTAATTAACGGTCTAAAAATGTTTGATGTTTTGTTCTAGGCACAATGGACTTTTGCCTTTGGGGACTGCACCGGTTTTATAATTAGCGGGTTTCATCATTTTCTTTTTTCTGTGGTATGTGCATTTATCAATACATTCACACTATACTTTTGCATATCTTTAGATTACTTTTCATCCTTGATTTATTTGATTAACTATCCTACCACTATGAGTAGCTTAAATTTTGGCAACATACAGTGGAATGTACATCATTTATATCATACGAGTTTCTCCTCTTGAACTCGTGCCTGTTCTTGCCACTTCTTATACTGCTACCCCAAACCCATCCAAAAACAGAGCAGCTTGCAGAGATTATAGGAACAAACAATTGCATTTATTTATCTAGTTTGGGATGTTCGCATGTTTTATTTCTTATTTCTTATTTTGTTTCCATATTTATAGCTCATGGGCATGCATGTTTGTGTAAACCAGATATTGAATCTAAGCCATCATTATTCCAACGCTCGGCTGTTTGAAATATATTTTAATTATATAATTTTGGCTGTAAATTTTCTTCTACATTCAGTTGTAACCGAGAAGATAGTAAAAGCTGATAAGCCGTCAAATGGAAATACCAGACATCGACGTTTGATAAAAAAACATCAAGTAGGCGGTTCCGAAGATGAGGACGACGCTGATCAAAAGCAACATGCTGTGCAACGCGATAATAACACCGTAATTCTAGATAGCAGCGATGATGATGCCTATCCAATTTCTAGCTTTTTTGGAAGGACAGAGATGGTCAAGGACTCCCAAGGGAATTTAAGTTTGAAATCCGATAATAATGAAGTCAATGAGAAACAGATAGATGCTAAGATAGATGCCATCTCTACAAGGTGCGTGTATTGTGTAGTGCATAATATACTTGAATTTTTTTCCCTATAATTTCTTAAAAGTTTCTGCCACTGCCCCAAAACGTGGATCTTATGGTGATGTTTGGTAGATATAATAAACATTATGTTTGTCACAACTTATTTGATATACATTTTCTGCAGTTTTTTGGCTAGCAAGTATACATGCCAGCCTATCGATCCTTCACTTCCATTGGAGAACGGCCAAGAAAGTAAGGTGAGGTCCAAGGAGAAAAAGAAGAAGAAGGAGAAGGGGAAGGTGGAGGAAAAAGCTCTCGAGGCAGAGGACGGGGGGAAAATGGAATTGAATGAAGCAGATGATGAGCTAAAAATAGGTGGAGCTGATGAGAAGACCAAAAATGATGGGAGTCCAAACAAGAAAAAGAAGAGGGCAAAGAATGAAAAGAAGCCTGAAGCAAGTTCTGATGCATCAGTGAAGATCAAAGACATGAACGAAGCTTCTAACCACACGAAGGTGGATCAGGATCCTCCTCTTAAGATCGAAAAGGAGAAATTGCCTTATCAACGGTGAGCAAGCACTTTCTTATCCTCTTAATTTATGATCATTAAAGTATTCTTGCATCTGGCAGCAACAAGCTTATCGATCATTTTATTCTTGTTGTCCTTCATTTCAATTGCTATATGGTATTGCATTCTTGTGTTCCTTCATTTCAATCGTTATATTATGGTATTGCAGTGAAGATCGGGTTGTTTCCGCCGCTACCCAAGAAACCATTGTGAAGCTAAAAAAGAAACATAAGAAAAGAACTAAAGATGAGAGGTAACAGAATTTGTGAGCACAAGAGTTGAATATTTATAAAAATGGGTTTATAATTAATTCGTTTCTTTTATGAAGGGGTTCTGATGCTGAAGTTTCCGACGCTACAAAAAAGAAAAAGAAAAAAGAGAGCAAGAAGAGTAGAGGTGTAGACCCAACCCAGACTCAGTAAGCAGAAGAAGCAAGGGACATCTAAGGTTTAGAGGGCTAGCTAGCTAGCTAGCTATTCAACTTAAACGCACATATATTAACTTCAGTATAACTCATTTTGTTTTCTTTTGTGGGATTTTTATCAAAACTATATTGGAATGCCAAAGGATGCGAAGGCAGGCCGTTTATTTCCTCTCAACTCATTTGAGTTGGATTTTGTGCAACGGTACTATTGGGGAATTTTGTGGCCTGTGTTTGATTTCGAATTGATCCTTTTGTACATGGAAACGACCAAATGACATGCACTGAATTTTCATTCTAGGGTTGATTATAGGAGAATTTTGATGAACAATGTCTATGTTAAGAGGATCCTAATTTCTTTCAACATCGTCTGATATTTATTAGTCTACAATTTAACTTTATTATTATTATTATTTATTATTTATTTATTTTCTTTTATTTTTGCACTATCTTGTGATGAACATTGTCAAAATGTTCTCCCCCCCCCGTGTTTCATGTACCTTATTATTCCGGTTAACCTGAGTGGTGAGCCTAAGATATAATGACCTGTTATCTTTAGCATTATAATGACCGTCATGGCAAGTCATGTTTAATCTAAATATAGATGTATAGAAAAATAAGAAAAAACCTATTCATAATGTTAATTACTTACACACGTGATGCTGGTGTCATACTCTAATGGTGCATCACTTCCTCTTGTGACCCATCTTTCGAGAAAACTGACAAGAGCCCCAACGCAAGCTTTGGAATCACAAAGAAATACGAATCAAAAGAAAACAGATGAAGTAACAACCACTATATGCACCAAACAGAAGACCAATAGAAAGTTACTCTCCACTCCATGATTTTGGTGGTCTAATCGTTGCTGTATGTTCACCATCAATAGCTTCAGAAGCTATAAAGCAAAATTTAAGAAGTAACAAAGAGTTAATTTACGGGCCTGTTCAAAAAATAAGAAGAAGAAGAAGAAAAAAGAAAGAACTAACAAAGAAAGTGAGTACATGAATAACATTGTTCTTATTGCTCCTTGTTCTCTCTAAAATTAGACTTGCACTAAAGACAAAAACAATTAGCACGACACTGTCGCTTTCGACGGATGGGTCGCCGTTAGAGAAAGAGGAGATCATTCTTCCTTAAATAAATAGAAACAGACCTCTTGGTTGCATGGACATAATTTATACATAGCACAATGATTAATATGAAAATATGTGCTATGTGAAGTTCTAAAGACCGCAATCAAGACGATGTCGCTTGGTAGCTAGCCGAGATGAGTACGGATCGTTCACGGAGAAACGGTCGGTTAGTTGCTTAGTTTCAGACGAGTTATGAATTAAGTGAAGTTTGGTTTGATTGATAACTATGTGATGTGCACAATAAAGAAGAAGGCTTGCTAGGAATTAGGGTTAGAAGTGGTTAAAGACACAACTTCCCTTGTCTCTCTTGTTCCCCAAGAAATAGAGCGACTTGATTGCTGAGGAAAATCTAAGTAATGCAGATTAGACTATGTAAATGAGGTAGATGCGAGTCTAAGATAGGGCCTTCCATACGCTAAATCCTCAAATACATCCCTTATATCATTCATTACTTATCTTGATACCTTAGCCTTCAAAGCAACAAATCCCCACTTATTACCACCTTAGGTCAAGTCCACATGCTAGCGTCACAATGAGATCCAGAGAGGTGGAGATGCCTAATTAGGGAAGTTGGAGTCGGTTAAATTGGGGTTCTAGTTTAGAAACAAGAGAGAAAAGATAGTTAAGGCTATACCATCAACACTATCTTTCTTTTCTTCCTAACAAATGAAATTACTCACTCATCTTGGGGTTTGCTAGCGTCCTGACCATCTACCGTGGCCGATGCGGAACAAAAATTGGCGTTTAAAAAACTTGGCGCTAAAAAAAACCCGTCAAGATCAAACCATAAACCTACACTAGCTACAAAAGATATTCTAGCTACAAGGTTAGAAGCGTTATACCAAATGAACCGTGTCTTTCGATCTTCTACCATCTTCCCTAGCTCCTTGAGGCATCCTCGATTGAACTTAGCCGCTGGACTTCTTCCGTCGAAAATGATCCACCCGAGAGATGTAGCTCATGGCTCTAGCTCCACACTAAGAGTCTAATGGAGCAACTAGAGACTTTAGATTGTTAATCTAAAGTGTCTAGAATGTAGTGACGTGTTCTAGGAGTTTATTTAGTCTCTCCTCCTCTTTTGATTCTCAACACACGAGATTGTAGAGAGGAGCTTGAAGATGAAGGTGGAGGAGTTCAAGAAAAGAAGTGAGGAGAGTGACGCTAATGATGAGAATGAAAACTCATGTGGGAATGAACCATCCCCAATCTTTTTCCAACCTCAAGTGTGAAAAAAACATGAAGTATGGCTTTATAAAACTCATTTTTCCAATAAACAATTCCAACCATGCTTGAATAGTTTGCACAAATGAATAGTTAATTCATTTGTGCAACACTATTGAAGCATGGCTCTCACCATACTCCCCTCTTTTCTTTTACACCTCATTTCCATTTAATAATAAATGGATAAATATAAAATGAGGTGTCCATCTTCTAGAATATTTTCCGTATAAACATGGATTACACTCTACTGTATATACATACCTGTATTCGTACCGAAATACGAATACCCAAAGAGATAGAATAACACAAAGAACATAATACTAGAATATACATATCGAAATACATATACGCAAATTATTAAATCAATGCCGGATTTAATAATCCGGCTCAAATCCGAGCCGGCCAGTATTATCAACCGTCCGATCGAAAGTCCGGATAACTAGTACAATCAATCGATCAGAACCCTGCACGTATCTAATACGGCTACTACATCATTTCGCCAGAACCAGGGAAACTTTCTGTGTGGGACTCTAAAGACTCGTCAATACGCTGGCAGTGGGTTTAACCACAAGCACGTCGGCGACACTAGCTGTACGTAACTGTTGGCTATAGTGCCCTCAAGTCAATTATTGAATCGCAGGCACGCGATTGCGATGATTGAGGGAGGACCTATACGGATATAACATTCTTACTCAAGATGATAGTATGCTATCTGATTTGTCTTTATCATCATGTACATACTTTATGTGGTATTACAGATCACTATTATATGTTGATAGAGCCCATATGATTCTTGCTTGACTACCAGCATTATGATGGCGATCATATACGTAGGAGCTGGGTGGTCTATAAGCATATCCTTAAATGTCCCTAGTTGTGGGAGTATCGAGACTGGGCATCTGTTGGTTGTATGTATGCCCTAGAGGCCAGTATTGTACAGATGATGTATATTATATTGGATGCTTGGACATATATAGAGAGGACTTTCTTGCTCGATATGATAGTATGCTATCTGGTTGCACTTTACTTTAACATGTATACTTGTCTCTTTATACTGTTTTATAGTTACATGTTGGTAAAGCCCTTAGGATGTGTACTTGACAACCTGGACTATGATGCGGATCATACTAGTGGGGACATGGTAGTCCATAAGTACATCCTTCAAGGTCCCTAGTCGTGGGTGTATCGAGACGGGGCATCGATATACCAGTGTAGACTAGCGTATACGCTTCTCGACCCATGAGATGGGCGATGGATGATCCCATATCTATTGGTGTTTGACATCAGAGATGGTATACGGGTGCTCAATGGAGACTGGGTACACTGGACGGACTCGCCGAGAACTCCCAGATGGTATTATACCTCACGTCAGATGGCAGTTCTCTGGTGACACTTGTGCAGGTTAGTCTGTAGACCCGAGATCGTCATAGAGTCTTGTGTGATTCCCACTGTGCTTTGATTTCCACCTTACCACGTCCATGAGGGCGTGCAAAATGGTGGCTTTTGGGTACAGTCCCGAGTCACATGGAGGCAATAAGCGATAGGAGGGGTTTCGTCTCTCCCGGTATTGGGGGTTGATGTTGCGCTGTGCTTGATTGGCCGTAACAGGGAAGTCCCTGGCCAGGGCTGATTTAGAGATTTACTGGTAAGTGTTACCGGTTGTTTCTCGACCCGTTATGAGCCTCACATCGGCACGACTTATCGGTTATTGGGGTCTGACGTTTACCACCCCTAGACTTGATATGCGACATATCAGACGAGGAGACCAGACTGTATGGGAAGTGTTACCGGTAGGCTTTTACAGGAGTTGGAGACGGCTTGCTTGCTGATCTTCTGATCTCTCAATACCCGGGTAGCCGTTACGTCCAGCTAGTACCGCTGACGGCTTGTGGGTGCTTGATGTGATCATCACCTACTGCCGGCGTATTGACGAGTTTTTAGAGTCCTACATAGAGGTTATACTGGCTCAGGCAAAACGAAATAGGAGCGCATATGTGATATGTGCGGGACCGAGAATAATGCGTGTATGTGATACTATATTCTATTCTCGTGACTTTTTGTATCGGTCGGTTATATATGATATAGCCGGGTTATCGAATCAAGTGTTGATTCGATAAGTCGATATATTGGGTGTTAGTCGGTTATATGTGATATGACCGGATTATTAAGTCAAGTATTGATTTAATAATTTATTGTATAATTGTATATTTGATATACTAGTTTACATTAACTAACACTTGTTCTCTTTAGGTATTTTCTCATATGTACACTTGAATATATATATGTGATATATATATTAAAAGTGTTTTCTTTTGTATCATGGTTGGTGATACACTATACATGGGTGTGCAAGACATACACCATACTATTTTAGATGGTGGTTAATATTTATTTAAAGTAATTACAAATTAGTGATGCTTAGGTCATAAGCATGAAGCTTGTAGAAGCTTATGGATGCTTTGACAAAGTCCACTTAATTTGTTTTACTTTAGATTTTTATTAACCTAACCATTTTGAATTAGCTATGGTTATGGCTCTACAAGAGTTAGTATATGATACTCACTCACCATGGGTAGCCTTCTCACTTGATCATTATCCCCATCTCTTTCTTTTCTTCTTCTTCTTCATTTTGAAAAGAGAAAAAACTTGCTAGAGTTTGATCCAAAGTGAGATAGATTGTGAGAAATAAAATTCTAAAGAGAACCCACTTCCTATTTCTCCATCCTCTACTAGACTAGCACTTTAGTTTAGGGTGTTTACTTCACTAATTCTCAAGTTAGTGAAGTAGAAGCTTGAGTTGGCATCCCCTCGACGTAGATCATCTTCGGCCTCGAAGACTTCAAGCAAGGACGCGTCTTTCGCCTCGTGAAGCCATGCAAGGGTCCGGGAGAACCACGATCGCAGCGAAGGGACTTTAACAAGGAGCAAATGAAGTGAAGGACCGATCTACAAAGGTTGTATTTCGTGTTCCCTTAGAAGTAAAGTTGTTTACTTACTATTAGTTTCGACTAAACTCTAGTATACGATCTTGCTTAGGGTTGTTCGGCACATAAAAATTTAATTTTGGCATGGTCGATGCCTTGTAGAGCCTTGTTAGTATGCCTAGTAACCCTACAGTGGTATCAGAGCCTAGCTAGAGCATTAGGCGATGTGTTAACGAAGTTAAAACCCCGATCGAACCCGAAAACGTCAAAACGATCCCCTCTCTGGACTTTTTTTCAAAATCTGTGATTTTTCAGAATTAAAAATACCTAAAAAATTCAGCACGGTTTTCTAAGAATTATGGTGCAAATTTGATGACGTAAGCAGTACGGACCGCCGCGGTTCCGCGGCAATACCCTGCTTGTGCCGCGGAACCGCGGCCGTACAGTGAGTGTTTGACTTGGAGTTTGTACAGTAATACTTTTATCTGATAGTGCTATTTTATGGGTATTTTTAAACTGACTCAAGTGTTGAGTATTCTGGGGATCCTTTTGTATTCGTTAATTCGATCGGAAGATTTAATTTCGTATTGTTATTCCGGATAATTTAGAAAGTATTAAAATGTTCGAACGAATATTATTAACTCAATTTTTCCCGGCACGAAAAACATTCAGGTGTTGAATTTTTCTCGGGTTTAAATCTTTCGGAAATATGTGCAAGTGACGCGATGGACCCTATGGAAGACAACAAATCTTTACTCGATTATGTGACCGTCTTAAACTACCTTTTGAACCTTAGGGTTTGGGGCAGTACGGCGTGCCACATGTGAGGCGTTGGCTTGACCCTTCTACGGCTGGACCGTTGCTACTATGACGTATTCTGGAATTTTTGAACTCCGCTCAAGTGTTGAGCTATTATGGAAATCTTGGGTGTTTGATTATTCGATCGGAAAGTTTAATACTGTCTATTTATCTGGAATGTGATACAATATGTGGAATTCATACGGTTAGACATGAAATGCGAAGTATGTGATATTTCGGATTTACGATGTCTAAAGAGATTGTGGATTCCAAATGTTGTAGTTTTACACTTTCTTTTCTGTGACCGTAAGTGTAATATGTGATATCGCCGGTTTCGTTGCTATATATCAACGACAATTGGGATGCGCATATTTACTTACGTTGATGACATGTAATGTTATGTGTTGCTGGATATGTTATATTGGATCGTCGCATTTTGAATAGCCGGGGTTTTTATGTGAGATGAGAGTTTTTATTTTCATTCATGTAAATTTAAATGTTTGTAATATTCTTTTATTGGGGCACTTCCGGGATGAGGTTGATGTCACCTTTTGTATATTATTTACTTTTCCGCACTAGGATAGACCCAAGGAGGAGAGCACAAGTAACCGGGTTCTGGAGTCCAGTGGGAGACCAACTCGAGGAGTCGAGTCCGGGTCTCCTAACTCTAGAATTGGTAGGGTTGCTTGCCGCTCTCGTAGGGGTCTAGGGGTGTGGGGTTTGGCTATTCATCGCGACCGTGGAATCCGTGTTTTATAGAGGCTCAAAATAAAACACGGACGTCCTAGTATATCCAATGTTTCATATATTTCTTCTGCTGCGATATCTGTGATGTGATCATGTGATGTGTAGTGATAAATACTGTATATAGTATATATGATATATTATATAGGCATTACTTATGTTTTACACCCGCGCTAGCCCTGCCCCGCTCTGCCGTTGGTTACCTAACCTGACGGTGCACGAGGGGACATCGAGGCGAATGCGGATGGCATAAGTGTACGTCGTATTTATCTGTGATGCTTTGGTGACTTAAATGATGGGACTTCATTAATGTGATTAATGAAAGAAAAGAAACCTAAAAGATGTTGTAGAATCAAATTTTTCAAAAAGGGTAGCTACAGTTTTGCTTTGCATAGCGATATATATGATATATCCCGCACCTTATTCGATGAGGAAAGAGCCGAGATCGCTTCACCGGGAGTGACCTCTTTAGAAAAACTGGCAGATGCTACAACACTCGGTTTGCTTTTGATTGCTTTTGGAGTTTTGCTTTGCATAGTGATGCATATGATATATCCTGCACCTTATTCCATAAGGAAAGAGCCGAGATCCCTTCACCGGGAGTGACCTCTTTAGCAAAACTAATAAAAGCCTCAAAATCACTCCATTTCAAAATTCACTCGATTCTACAACGATATCAAGTTCATTACGCAATAGGTTTTCAGAAAAACCTGTCGTAGCCCTCCGTCATTTCAGATAAGTCCTGCTCAGTATTCGTGCTGCGTTTGTTGACCTTGTTAAGGCGTAGTGTGCGGTAGCTGACCAGTATTTACCTGTTTATGTATATGATGCAGATTGTTTTAGGATAGTCGTACGCCCTTGTTGACCTTGTCAAGGGTCGTGCGGGTGGGTTTAATTCAATCAAGAAATGACGGGTTGAACTTGACTTACGGTCTATGGTTTGTTGACCTTGTCAAGGTCATAGATCGTTTGGGGCAAAATATTATCGGGAATTTCAAGTGTTGAGATTTGCAATGAGATTGCATACCTTCTATGAGATAGTTGGATCCTGATACCCACTGCGAGTAATTGTTACTCCTGGGAGAGTTTTACACAGGACAATTAGCCGATCAAGTAGGTGTCTAGAAAGGTGTCAACGAGGTTACGCCTCTGGGAAAACGAGGTTTACTTTAATTAGGTCCGTGCGAAAGCACGGGGAACCTCCCTCAAAGTACCGACACTGGCCTGGCTGAAAGATTGGCGAAATTGTAGGGTGTAATTAATCCCGGCTAGTCTTTCTTTTTAGGGTTTGAAGGAAGATTTGATAAAAATAGTGGTAGCCATCCTGATTAGATAAAAGAATAACCAATTTGATCTTGCAAGAGCATACGTTAAAGTGTTTTCTTCTCTCTCTCTCCAGGTAGCGACCATATCATACCTAATCAAGATAATAATATGGATGTATTGACCGAACCCGCATGTTATACTGTGCTGGGGAACGTTGGTTCCGTTCTTTCTTATAAGAGTTATAAGACTGAACAGGATATAGGGGAATACCAGGATTCCCATGCCACCCGAATGAAGAAAGTACATGTTGATCGGGTGTGTTTGTTACAGAGAACTGTTTCTCCATTTGCTCTACGTCCTGGGTATTAGATACCGGGTCAGGATCCCATATATGTAATCAGTTACATGGGCTTAAGAAAGGTAGAGAACTTGGAGAAGGTGATAAAGACATAAGGGTTGGAAATGGTGCAATTGTTGCAGCTAAGACTGTCGGGGAATAACACCTTGTATTGCCAACTGGTAATACATTGATTCTGAACGAATGCTATTTCATGCTGAACCTGATATGCAACATTATATCGGTTTCTTTGTTGAGTAAAGAGGGATATAATTTTGTATTACAGGATAATGTTATTGTTTCCCCCAATCAGAGCAAAGCTCTGTTGAAATTCAAAATTCAAATTTTGAAGCAACGCTTCAAATCCCGGGCGCAACGCGCCAAGTGTCAGGTGCTGATACGTCAGCGCAGCGCCCGAGACAGCGCGCCCAATCAGAGCAAAGCTCTATTAAAAAAACAAAAGGAAGCAACGCTTCAGTTGCGCAAGCACTGCGCTGCGCGACACGTGTCAGCGCAGATGCGCCAGCGCAGTTGCGCTGCGCTCTGCGCTGCGCGACACGTGTCAGCGTAGATGCGCCAGCGCAGTTGCGCTGCGCGCTGCGCGTCACGCGCTGGGACGTTTGCGCCAAACAGAATTAAGATTTTAAAGAAATCTTTCTGTTCTTGTTAAAACAAGAAGATTTTCTTCTGTAAAACAGAAGCTCTTGGATCAGAGATCCAACGGTGGGGAAAATTCCCCAAATCACTCAGAGAAAGATCTCTTTAACTAATTTATGGGCACTATATAAAGGCCCCTAGACCTCAAATCAAAGGGAGGAACATTTTGTGAGAAATTAAAAACTTCAAACAGAGAGAACTCTGAAGAATTGGAGAGAATTCCTCAAGAACAAAAAAGTAAAAACCTTTAGAAAAAAGAGAAAATTCTCTTATGAACAGATCATTGATCTGAGAACAAGATCAAGGATCTCCAATAAAAAAAAAATATAAATAAATAATAATAAGTGCTTTGCACTTTTCTATGAACCATTGGTTCTCTGAGATAAGAAAAACAAAAAGAAATTGTTTTCTTTGATCTAAATTAGATCAAGAAAACAAACAGTGCTTTGCACTTCTTTTATGAACCATTGGTTCTGAATCTAAAAGATTCTCAAGTTAATAGTGCCTTGCACTTGCAGAACTGCGCTGTTGCGCTCTTGGGTTGGCGCAAGCCACCAGAGAGCGCCACGTGTCAGCATCTGAACCATTTGCGCTATGCGCTTTTGAAATAGAGCCTTGCTCTCTGAAACTGGCGCAACTCACCACAGCGCGCCACGTGTCAGCAGCGCAAGCGCAGCGCACTGCGCTTGCATGACACGTGTCATCACCACAAGCGCTTGCGCTCTTTGATTGGCGCAAAGCGTCTGACAAATGCAATGCAATATAAGAACAGAGTCCAAATAAAATTGATGCTCTGCATCATTTATAAAGGGCAGAGCCCACGTAAAATTGATGCTCTGCATCATTTATAAAGGGCAGAGCCCAAGTAAAATTGATGCTCTGCATCATTTATAAATGGGCAGAGCCCAAAACAAATTGATACTCTGCATCCTTTATGGGCAGAGCCCAAACAAAAAAGTAATGCAATGCTTTATTTAAATGTGGGCAAAGCCCTAGCACAGGTTTAATAGACCAAAAATAAATAAAAGCGTTGAATATTTTTTAACTGGACTTAGCCCAATCATGGCCGTAAGTCCTCAAATTAAATTGACTGTAATCAATTTACGACCGGTTCAAGGGTACATCTCCGAACTCCTTTGACTCCTATCGTTGTAATCCTTCAACGACGTCAGAGAGGTGACGGGTCCCGACAACCACACATCAACACGGACTGTGGGGTCCTTAAACTCATGGACTTAAGCGTCCTTAAACCAAAAGACAGATTGTGGGATCCTTAAACCCGCGGACTTATGCGTTCTTAAACTAAAACACGGACTGTGGGGTCCTTAAACTCACGGACTTAAGCGTCCTTAAACTGCCTATGGACCACCACGTCCATAAACTGGAATATGGACCACCACGTCCCTAAACTGGAATATGGACCACTATGTCCCTAAACTGGAACAATAGAGTCCCCAAACGCTCTTTTGTCGGATCCAATACGATCCCGTTAAGTTGATCTTAGTCTCAAATCAGACTAACGTATCCTTAACAAACGTTTAAGTCGATCTTAGCCTAAATACGGCTAACGTATCCTTAAACCAAAACACCAAACCCAAATCTAAGTAAATACGGATTTGGACTAATCCACGTCCTACGGGCGACGACATCGCTTAGTCTTCGTATACAATCCACGGGCAACTACAAACAAAACAAACACACACGACACGAAGTGAAATTCTAGAGAAGGAGAAAGTTGTTACCGCGATGCAGTAGCATAATTAACTGCAGGGGCTTACGCCTACAGGGAAGAGCGTCCCCATAATCAAAAACCCGTCAAGCGAGGGGGAATTTTACGAAGTCTGCTACATTGGAATCATTCGTCTAAACCTCCGATATACGGTGCCATAAATCAACTTGGCATCTTCGGAGAGGTAGACGGATAAAACCAAATAGCATCTGCCCCGAATCTCAGCGTCTGGACTTCGCAGTCTTGTGCGCCGTCTTTCGGAGGGGAACAGATTCTGGCACGCCTGGTGGGACCTTTTCCTCTTTCCACTCCACACTTCGTGTGTCGTCTTCGCGAACGAATCGCGGTTTGTTAATGGTTGCCTTTGGGTTGCAAGTTACTAAGATTTGGTCTTTTGCCTGGCACAGAAATCAAACATCAATGGCCTCAAATTGCTCGAACTGCTCGAAGTGCCAATGCAACCGACGCTCCGTCTCACCTGGAGGCGTAGCATACGGGCCCCAAGCGGCCTCTTTGTTCACGATGCCCGTGAAGCAGATTACTCAAGCCACCACAGGGCTGTTTTTCGGAACCATGCTTCCACCAACAAGCTTCAGCACCCCTGTCCCCGTACCAGAAGCTCCTAAGAAGTCGGTCTTCGATCGAGTTACAGTTACTGCGGCCCCTCTCAACGGGTCGCCCAACACCAGTGCCTCGGTCTTCTCCAGACTGGGCCAAAACTCCTGCGGGCCCACGATGAAGCTTGCAGTCCCGGAAAAGGTTATTCCAAAAAGAATAGCCAAACCTGCTCATGAAGTCGTCAAGGCGGCTTCTCCGGCTAAGAGATCAGTCTTTACAAGACTGACCGTCCCAAATCCCACTCCTGCTCCTGCTGCTCAAAAGATATCAGTCTTCAATAGGCTGACGCCGGCAACAGCCCCACACCTGAACAGGGGGCAAGAAGAAGTTGTTTCTGTCTCTGAACCAATACCGACGACTCGTCGCGCCCGCCGACGCCACTGGCGCCGGATAAGGAAGACCGGGGGAAACTCCCCTTCTGGGATGACTACGCCAGCTCCAACAGTGGAAGTTAACGCTGCTGTTCCCACCGGGAACAGCTTCGAGCTACTGAATAGAGTACGCAGAAACTCGCCGTCTGTGGTGCTCAAAAGATCTCTTCCACCAGTAGAGACTGCTGTGGAAGTAGAAAAGCCAGAGCAGTCTCCTCGATCGCTGTCCTCCAAGATCTACAAGACATGACGACGAGTCCGAGAATCTGTGATTGAGCCTAAGTTCTCTCGCCAACAGAAGAAGTCGAAAGGTCGGGAAGAAGAAAATCCTCCGGTCAAGCAACGAAAGATAATGACCACTTGGGTGCCCAAAGCAACGGCCCCCTCAACTTCTACGACCCATAAGAGAAGAAGGCCAGAAAAAGTCCCTACGCTGACAACGAATATCAAAGGTGGTGAACCCAAACGCCCTAAGTCAGAGGGCATTGTAGTTCATACCGTCTACGTGGCGTCTGGTAAAGAGGACAGTCGTATATCTACGGGTCATCGATCGCTTACGCGATCAGTGACCAAAGCGCAGGGGCAGCAGCAGAAGCTCCAAGAGATGATGAACGCTGTGGCCGCACTTACTGGGCCAAAAGAAAACCCTGAAACGTCCTCGGATGAACGCCAAGAGGAAGAAACAGACGCCGAATTCCTTCGTCGAATATTGGAGAAGAAGGACAAAGAGGCTGCTGAACAAGCAGCCAACATAAAGCGTATGGGCCTCCTATTCCAAGACATGGTGGGGATGATGATCCAACAAGATCCTCCGGTCGAAGATCCCCCGATCGTCCTGTTAGTTATGTATATGCCCTAGAGGCCATTGTTGTACATATGATGTATATTATAATGGATGCTTGGATATATATAGAGATGACTTTCTTGCTCGTCATGATAGTATGCTATTTGGTTTCACTTTATCTTAACATGTTGACTTGTATTGGTTTACTGTTTTTACTCTCACATGTTGATAAAGCCCTTAGGATCTGTACTCGACTACTGGGACTATGATGAGATCATACTAGTGGGGCCATCGTAGTCGATGAGTACATCCTATAACTGTTCCTAGTCGAGGGTATATCGAGACAGGGCATCGATACACCAGAGTAGACTAGCGTATACGCATCTTGACCCATATGATGGGCGATGGATGATCCCATATCCATCGGTGTTAGACATCAGAGATGGTGTACGGGTGCTCAGTGGAGACTGGGTACACTGGACGGACTCGCCGAGAACTCGTCAGATGGTGATATACGACACGTCAGATGGCAGTTCTCCGGTGACACTGGTACAGGGTAGTCTGAAGACCCGAGATCGTCATAGAGTCTTGTGTGATTCCCACTGTGCTTTGATTTCCACCTTACCACGTCCAAGAGGGCGTGCAAAACGGTGGCTTTTGGGTACAGTCCCGAATCACATGGAGGCAATGAGCGATAAGAGGGGATTCGTCTCTCCCGGTATAGGGAGTTGATGTTGTGCTGTGTTCGATTGGCTATAACTGGAAGTCCCTGGCCAGGGCTGATATAGAGATTTACTGGTAAGTGTTACTAGTAGTTTCTCGACCCGTTATGAGCCACACATCGACACGACTTATCGGTTACTGGGGTCTGACGTATACTACCCCAAGACTAGATATGCGACATATCAGACGAACAGACCGGACTGTACGGGAGTGTTACTGATTGGATTCACAGGAGAACGCACAGGCTAGCTTGTTGATCTTCTGATCGCTCAATACCTGGGTGGCTGTTACGTTTAGCTGACCGCTTGCAGCTTGTGGGTGTTTGATATGATCATCACCTGCTACCGGCGTATTGACGATTCTTTAGAGTCCTACACAGAGGTTTCTTGGCTCAGGCGAAACGGAGTGGAGGCACATATGTGATATGTGCAGGACCGAGAATAATGCGATATGAGATACCGTATCATATTCTCGCGATATTTAGAAATGAACCGGGTCATCGGATCAAGTGTTGATTCGATGAATCGGTACATGATATATTAGTCAGTAATATTCGATATAGCCGGATCGTCGGATCAAGTGTTGATTCGATGATTTAATGTATAATAATATATATGATATATTGTATTACATTATCTAATATTGGCTCGCTTTATTATTTCATTTTCTCACTGGATGATACATTGATATATATGCGATATATGTTAATTGTATTATTTTCTTTTGTTGCAAATATATAATATATATGTGATATATATTATTGTGATATGATATGATTAATTGTTAAACATGTTTAAGGATGATTAATTGAGGTTAGGGTTTGATTGGGGTTAGATGCTTCATGCACCTTCTAGAAGCTTTTTCTTTTGTCATTCTTAAGATATTTTGGATGACACATTTTTAACCCAACCAAACCCTAACTCTAGTTTATTCTCTACACAATCTTAGCCACTCATCCTTGACCATGGTTTATATATCAATCATATACATTTCTTTCTATTCATCACAAAAGAAAACAATTCATTATCTTTTCCATTATCATCTTCTTCTCTTTTGAAGAAAGCTTACTAGATTTTCTTTATGTGATGAAATAATATGAGAAAATGATTTAAAAAGAAAGCAAAATTACTACTCTCTCATCCTCATCTCATCTAGCCCATGAGATTAGTGTGTTCATCTCTTTAGAGTGAGAAAGCTTGAGTCTTTGCAACTTCAAGGTAGATCATCGGAGATTTGGAATACTTCAAGCTAGCATGGATCGTTCGAGTCGTGGAGCCTCTCATGAGTCCGGGAGATCATGGATCGCGGCAAAGGGACTTCTACTCGGAGCTTGTGAAGCGTAGGAGCGGACTACAAAGGTTGTAATCCCTCACACTTAGATAAAAAGTTATCATCTTGCATGTTAAACCCTAATAATCTAGCAAAGATCCCGGCTTTGGGTTGTTCGGCACGTCTAAATTTTAATCCGGGCATGTTTGATGCCTTCTGAACCTTCACAAGAGTGCCTAGGAACCCTACAGTGGTATCAGAGCCTAGCTAGAGCATTAGGCGATGTGTTTACGAAGTTAAAACTCCGATCGAACCCGAAACGACAAAATTAGACCCCTCTCTGGAAATTTTTTAAAATTTGGGATTTTTCTGAATTAAAAATATATAAAAAAATCAGCAGGGAATTCTAAGAATTACCATAAAACCCGAGCCCCCAATTCGACCAAACGGCGGCGGAACCGCGGTTCAAGCATGCTTGCGCGGCGGTTCCGCGGCGGATTGATGGATTGGCGACACGTGGCTTTTGTGGTAATTTCCGTAGGTGCTTGTTGATGCTTCTGGGTATTTTTAATCTGTTTCAGGTGTTGAATCTTCTGGGGTTTATTTTGTAATAGTAGATTCGATCGGAATATTTAAATTCGTATTTCTTTCCGGATATTTAGAAACTGTTAAACTATTTGAACGGATATCATTAACTCACTGTTTCCCGGTACGGCAAACTTTCAAGTATTGAATTTTTATTGGGTTTAAATCTTTCGGAAAAATTGTACAAGTTAAGCGGTGGACCTTCTAGAAGACAACAAAGCTTAACTCGATTATGTGACCGTCTTGAACTGCCTTTTGAACCTTCGGGTTTGGGGCAGTACGGCGTGCCACATGTGAGGCGTTGGCTTGACCCTTCTACGGCTGGATCACCGGTACTGTGACATATTCTGGGATTATTTGAACTCCGCTCAAGAGTTGAGCACTTTGGGAAATCTTGGGTATTTGATTATCTGTTCGGAAAGTTTAATACTGTTTATTTATCTGGAATGTGATACAATATGTGGAATTCATAGAGTTAGGCATGAAATGCGAAGTATGTGATATTTCGGATTTACGATGTCTAAAGTGATTGTGGATTCCAAATGTTGTAGTTTTACACTTTCTTTTCTGTGACCGTAAGTGTAATATGTGATATCGCCGGTTTCGTTGCTATATGTCAACGACAATTGGGATGCGCATATTTACTTACGTTGATGATATGAGATATTATGTGTTGCTGTGATATGTTATATTGGATCGTCGCGTTCACAATAGCCGGGGGTTTTATGTGAGATGAGGGTTTTTATTTTCATTCATGTAAAATTCATTTGTAATGTAATATTCTTTTATTTGGGGCACTTCCAGGTTGCGGTTGCTGTCACCGGTGTATATTATTTACTTTTCCGCATTAGGTAGACCCAAGGAGGGGAGCACAAGTAATCGGGTTCCAGGGTCCAGTAGGAGGCCATCTCGAGGAGTTGAGACCGGGTCTCCTAACCCTAGAATTGGCAGTGTTACTTGCCGCTCTCGTAGGGGTCTTGGGATGTGGGTTTGGCTATTCGTCGCGACCGTGGAATCCGTGTTTTATACAGGCTCGTATTGAAAACACGGACGTCCTAGTATATCCAATATTTCATATATGTTCTTCTGCTGCAATGTTCTGTGATGAGATCATATTACTGCCTGAGACGAATGCTTATACTATATATATATGCTGATATATAAATATTACTGCATTCGTTTCTTCTGTGATGCTTAGGAAGCATAAGCTGATGGGATTTTTATTAATGAGATTAATAAAAGAAAAGAAACCTAAAGATGTTGTAGAATCAAAACTTTATAAAAAGGGTAGCTACAGTTTTGCTTTGCACAGTGATATATATGATATATCCTGCACCTTATTCGATGGGGAAAGGGCCGACGATCCCTTCACCGGGAGTGACCCCTTTAGCGAAACTGGCAGATGCTACAAAACGCGGTTTGTCTTTTGATTGCTTTTAGAGTTTTTCTTTGCACAGCGGTATATATGATATATCCTGCACCTTATTCGATGAGGAAAGGGCCGACGATCCCTTCACCGGGAGTGACCCCTTTAGCGAAACTAAGAAAAAGCCTCAAAAACACTCCTTTTCAAAAACACTCGATTCTACGACGATATCAAGTTCATTACGCTTAGGGTTTTCTGAAAAACCTGCGTAGCCCTCCGTCATTTCAGATAAAGACTATTTAGTATTCGTGCTGTGTTTGTTGGCCTTTGTCAAGGCGTAGTGTGCGGTAGCTAACTGGTACTTATCTGTTTAAACATATGATGTGATTGGATTAGGGTATTCGTACGACCTTGTTGGCCTTTGTCAAGGGTCGTGCGGGTGGGTTTAATTTCAATCAAGAAATGACGGGTTGAACTTGACTAGCTTCCTATGGTTTGTTGGCCTTTGTCAAGGTCATAGGGGTTAGGGGCAAAAGCATTATCGGGAATTTCAAGTGTTGAAATTTGCAATGAGATTGCATACCTCCTATGAGATAGTTGGATCCCGATACCCACTGCGAGTAAGTGTTACTCCTGGGAGAGTTTTACACAGGACAATTAGTCATTCAAGTAGGTGTCTAGAAAAGTGTTAAAGGGGTTACGCCTCTGGGAAAATGAGGTTTACTTTAATTAGGTCCGTGCGAAAGCATGGGGAACCTCCCTCAAAGTACCGACACTGATCTGGCTGAAAGATTGACGAAATTGTAGGGTGTAATTAATCCCGGCTAATCTTACCTTTTAGGGTTTTAAGGTAGATTTGATAAAAACAGTAGGAGACATCCTAATTAGATAAGATAATAACCAATCTAATCTTGCAAGAGCATACGCTAAAGTGTTTTCTTCTCTCTCTCTCCAGGTAGCGACCATGTCATGCCATAATCAAGATAATAATATGGATGTATTGACTGAACCCAATTATTGTACTGAGCTAGGGAATGTTGGACCCGTTCTTTCTTATAAGAGTTATAAGACTGAATAGGAAACATGAGAATATCTAGATTCTCACGCCGCCCAAAAGAACATGCATGTTGATGCATCTTCTTCGGGTGTGTTAGTTATTGAGAACTGTTTCTCAGTTCACCCTACGTCCTGGGTATTAGATACCGGATCAGGATCCCACATATGTAAACAGTTACATGGGCTACGAAAAGGTAGAGAACTAGGAAAAGGTGATCATTCCGTTCAAGTAGGGAACGGTGCAAGTATTGTAGCCAAAGCAGTTCGCGAATATCACCTAGTATTGCCGAGTCGTAATACACTGATTCTAAATGAGTGCTATTATATACCGAACATGATGTGCAACATTATATCAGTTTCTTTATTGAGTAAAGATGGATATAATTTTGTAGTACAGGATAATGTTATGAACATATTCCTAGATCAAAAGTTGATTGCATCAGGCTCGTTACATAATGGCATATTCATTCTAAATCAGAATACATTGCTGAATATACAAAACACACACAAGAGGAAAAGTTCAGATATGAACGAATCCTACTTGTGGCATTGTAGACTTGGTCATATCAATGCGACACGACTGGCTAAGTTACATAAAGATGGTTATTTGAATTCGTTCGAATTATCATCTTATGATACTTGCCATTCATGTCTCAAAGGAAAAATGACCAAAGCTCCGTTTAGTGGACACGGAGAAAGAGTTACCGAACTCTTAGGACTGGTACATAGTGATGTATACGGTCCCATGTCTACGCATGTCAGGAACGGTTCTTCCTACTTCATTACATTCACTGACGATCTCTCAAGATTCGGACATGTGTTCCTGATGAAACATAAGTCTGAAGCTTTTGAGAAATTCAGAGAATATAAGCACGAAGTAGAGAACCAAACGGGAAAAAGTATTAAGATTCTTCGATCTGATCGAGGAGGCGAATACTTAAGCAATGAGTTCCTAGATTATCTAAAAGAGAATGGGATTCTCTCTCAGCTTACTCCTCCTTATACACCACAGCACAACGGTGTATCGGAGCGGAGGAATCGCACCCTATTAGATATGGTACGCTCGATGATGAGTACAGCTGAGTTACCTATTTCCTTCTGGGGGCATACACTGGAGACAGCAGCATACCTATTGAATCAAGTTCCAACTAAATCTGTACCTACCACACCATATGAGATATGGAGTGGGAAGAGACCATGTCTTAAACGAGTTAAGATATGGGGTTGTCTGGCCTATGTCAAAAGGCAAAATCCAGACAAACTCGAGGCACGGTCAGTTCTATGCAAGTTTGTGGGATATCCCAAACATTCACATGGATATCTTTTCTACCATCGCGAGGAACAAAAGGTGTTTGTTTCTCGACATGCCACCTTTTTAGAAAAGGAATTTCTTACAAAAGAAATTAGTGGCGAAGAGGTAGAACTGGAAGAAATTCCAGCTACACAAACTCAAACTGAAACTGAAGATTTGGTAGAACCGGAGGATTCAACAGTACCCAACGAACCCCATCCTCTCCGCCGATCTAGTAGGGTTTCTCGTCCACCTGAGAGATACTACGGTTTTCTCATTGATGGTGGAAGCGAGGATTGCATCATGGATGATGATGACCCGACTAGTTTCGAGCAGGCCATCACGAGTGGTGACTCTGTGAAATGGCTGGATGCAATGCGATCTGAGATGGAATCCATGTACACCAATAAAGTATGGATTTTGGAAAATGCTCCTGAAGGGGTAAAACCCATTGGGAGCAAGTGGATTTTTAAAAAGAAATTTAGTGTAGATGGAAAAGTTGAGACTTTCAAAGCTAGACTTGTAGCAAAGGGTTTTCGTCAACGACCAGGTGTGGATTATGACGAAACCTTTTCTCCAGTGGCTATGCTTAAGTCCATCCGGATCTTACTTGCCATTGCTGCATACCATGACTACGAAATCTGGCAAATGGATGTTAAGACCGCCTTTCTAAACGGTGATTTAGAAGAGTGCGTGTACATGACTCAGACAGAGGGCTTCGTAGATAGTGGGAGCAGCGGAAAGGTGTGCAAGCTGCTTAAATCCATTTATGGGTTAAAGCAAGCATCGCGGAGTTGGAACATCTGTTTTGATGTTGTAGTCAAAGAGTTTGACTTCATCAAAAATATAGATGAACCTTGTATCTATAAGAAGGTAGCAGAGGGTAAGGTTGTCTTCCTCGTATTGTACGTGGATGACATACTCTTGATAGGAAATGATATTCCTATGCTGCAATCAGTCAAGCTCTTCTTATCACAGAGATTCTCAATGAAAGATCTAGGTGATGCCTCCTGCATATTGGGAATCATGATCTATAGAGATAGATCTAAACGGATACTGGGATTGTCCCAATCCAGGTATATTGACACCATACTAAAGAGGTTTAGTATGGAAGAATCCAAGCGTGGGAACCAATCCACGATCTCTGGACTCACTCTCTCCAAAGAGATGTCTCCCAAGACTGATTTGGAGAGAGCTCGCATGCAAGGGATACCCTATGCCTCGGCAGTAGGCTCTATCATGTATGCGATGCTATGTACCAGACCCGATGTAGCATACTCACTAAGTGTAGTGAGTTGGTATCAAGCAAATCCTGGAGAGAGTCACTGGACAGCTGTGAAGAACATTCTCAAGTACTTGCGAAGGACTAAAGAGATGTTCTTGGTTTATGGTAATGGAGAACTCCAGGTGGAGTCCTTTACCGATTCCAGCTTCCAAAGTGATAAGGACGACTCTAAGTCACATTCGGGTTTTGTCTTTACCCTAATGGAGGGGCAGTATGTTGGAAGAGTTCCAAACAGGATACCGTTGCAGACTCGACGATGGAGGCTGAATACATCGCTGCCAACGATGCTGCCAAAGAGGCTGTCTGGATCAAGAAGTTCATTACTGAACTTGGAGTGGTTCCATCCATTGAGCATCCAATACCTCTGTATTGCGATAACAATGGAGCTGTGGCTTTGGCCAAGGAACCCAGATCCCATCAAAAGTCCAGACATATTCTGAGGCGGTATCACCTGATCAGGGAGATAGTTGATCGCCAGGAGATCGAGGTCAGAAGAGTAGATACGAAGGACAACACTGCGGATCCATTCATGAAGGCTATTCCCCAGATACAGTTTGAGAGATTATTCGGGATGCTAGGTATGAGATACTACAGCAGCTGGCCTTAGTGCAAGTGGGAGATTGTTAGTTATGTATATGCCCTAGAGGCCATTGTTGTACATATGATGTATATTATAATGGATGCTTGGATATATATAGAGATGACTTTCTTGCTCGTCATGATAGTTTGCTATTTGGTTTCACTTTATCTTAACATGTTGACTTGTATTGGTTTACTGTTTTTACTCTCACATGTTGATAAAGCCCTTAGGATCTGTACTCGACTACTGGGACTATGATGAGATCATACTAGTGGGGCCATCGTAGTCGATGAGTACATCCTATAACTGTTCCTAGTCGAGGGTATATCGAGACAGGGCATCGATACACCAGAGTAGACTAGCGTATACGCATCTTGACCCATATGATGGGCGATGGATGATCCCATATCCATCGATGTTAGACATCAGAGATGGTGTACGGGTGCTCAGTGGAGACTCGGTACACTGGACGGACTCGCCGAGAACTCGTCAGATGGTGATATACCACACGTCAGATGGCAGTTCTCCGGTGACACTGGTACAGGATAGTCTGAAGACCCGAGATCGTCATAGAGTCTTGTGTGATTCCCACTGTGCTTTGATTTCCACCTTACCACGTCCAAGAGGGCGTGCAAAACGATGGCTTTTGGGTACAGTCCCGAATCACATGGAGGCAATGAGCGATAGGAGGGGATTCGTCTCTCCCGGTATAGGGAGTTGATGTTGTGCTGTGTTCGATTGGCTATAACTGGAAGTCCCTGGCCAGGGCTGATATAGAGATTTACTGGTAAGTGTTACTAGTAGTTTCTCGACCCGTTATGAGCCACACATCGACACGACTTATCGGTTACTGGGGTCTGACGTATACCACCCCTGGACTAGATATGCGACATATCAGACGAACAGACCGGACTGTACGGGAGTGTTACTGATTGGATTCACAGGAGAACGCATATGCTAGCTTGTTGATCTTCTGATCGCTCAATACCTGGGTGGCTGTTACGTTTAGCTGACCGCTTGCAGCTTGTGGGTGTTTGATATGATCATCACCTGCTACCGGCGTATTGACGATTCTTTAGAGTCCTACACAGAGGTTTCTTGGCTCAGGCGAAACGGAGTAGAGGCACATATGTGATATGTGCAGGACCGAGAATAATGCGATATGAGATACCGTATTATATTCTCGCGATATTTAGAAATGAACCGGGTCATCGGATCAAGTGTTGATTCGATGAATCGGTACATGATATATTAGTCGGTAATATTCGATATAGCCGGATCGTCGGATCAAGTGTTGATTCGATGATTTAATGTATAATAATATATATGATATATTGTATTACATTATCTAATATTGGCTCGCTTTATTATTTCATTTTCTCACTGGATGATACATTGATATATATGCGATATATGTTAATTGTATTATTTTCTTTTGTTGCAAATATATAATATATATGTGATATATATTATTGTGACATGATATGATTAATTGTTAAACATGTTTAAGGATGATTAATTGAGGTTAGGGTTTGATTGGGGTTAGATGCTTCATGCACCTTCTAGAAGCTTTTTCTTTTGTCATTCTTAAGATATTTTGGATGACACATTTTTAACCCAACCAAACCCTAACTCTAGTTTATTCTCTACACAATTTTAGCCACTCATCCTTGACCATGGTTTATATATCAATCATATACATTTCTTTCTATTCATCACAAAAGAAAACAATTCATTATCTTTTCCATTATCATCTTCTTCTCTTTTGAAGAAAGCTTACTAGATTTTCTTTATGTGATGAAATAATATGAGAAAATGATTTAAAAAGAAAGCAAAATTACTACTCTCTCATCCTCATCTCATCTAGCCCATGAGATTAGTGTGTTCATCTCTTTAGAGTGAGAAAGCTTGAGTCTTTACAACTTCAAGGTAGATCATCGGAGATTTGGAATACTTCAAGCTAGCATGGATCGTTCGAGTCGTGGAGCCTCTCATGAGTCCGGGAGATCGTGGATCGCAGCAAAGGGACTTCTACTCGGAGCTTGTGAAGCGAAGGAGCGGACTACAAAGGTTGTAATCCCTCACACTTAGATAAAAAGTTATCATCTTGCATGTTAAACCCTAATAATCTAGCAAAGATCCCGGCTTTGGGTTGTTCGGCACGTCTAAATTTTAATCCGGGCATGTTTGATGCCTTCTGAACCTTCACAAGAGTGCCTAGGAACCCTACACGTCCTTGAAGACGATAGGGGAGAGACGTCAAATCCTCCGCCAGCTCTGTCAACAGCTAAGGAGGAAACAATCTCCAAGGCTGACCTGGATGAGTACATAGCCCAACAAATACGAGTTCATCATGCGACTGAAGCAGCCGGCCAGGTCATAAAAACAGGACGGCCGTATCCGAGTTGGTACGACCAGATCAAGTACCCGCCCAGCTACACAATTCCCAAGTTCCATGTCTACAAGGGGACGGCAATCCTCACCAGCATGTTGCCCAGTTCAGGGCACTCTGTGGCAACACCGGCGGTGATGATAAGTTATTGCTTCGCCAATTCGTTGGAAGCTTATCAGATACAGCGTTCGAGTGGTACTCTGAGCTCCCGAACGACTCTATCAAAACCTTCGCGGAGATAGAGCTGTTGTTTACTCAGCGTTTTGCAAGCGCCAGTGAACGCACCCCGATAACGGCACTGATTAACGCCAGGGTAAAACCAGATGAGACATGGGTTCAATATGCTATATGATGGCGGAACTTATGGTTGAAGTGCGAGCAGCGCATTGAAGAAGCTCCCGCGGTGGGTATGTTTGTGGGAACCCTTGATCCGCAAGCAACCATCTCACAATTTATGATGTTTTTCAAGCCGACTACCTTCTAGGCCTTGATTGACAAGCTAGCGCAAATGGATCAGATGGGCCATAAACCCCCTCTTCCAAAGCCGGACTCCCGAAATGACAAGGGGAAGGGAAAAGCGATCGTTGTCGCTAATGCTCAACAACAACCGAGCAACTCGAAACTGGTTGTTCGTCAAAATAATATGCGTCCGTACGTAGCCCTTGAGGAGAGGCTAGGACGTTCTTACTCTTTTTTCCATGATAAAACGAGAAGGTTATTCGAGCTGGCGTTGCGCAACCGACTCATAAATCTGCCGGATCCAAAACGTCCGTCGCAACTAAATGATGTCAATGAGCCCAACTACTGTCCTTATCATCGAGTACTGGATCATCCGATCGAAGATTGCTGCGTCTTCAAAAATTGGCTTGAAGACCAGTACTGACAGGGAAAGTTCGCGTTATCTGACAAATGGAAGGTGAATCCCCCACAGCCCCACACCTCTAAGGGGATGAATACGCCGGGGACAACATGCTCCGTCGTTGAAGAAGCTCCTTGGGAGGTTGTATTATCAGCCAAGACAAAGAGTATGCTAAACGATCTTCAGACATGTCCAGCGATTAGGTGGAAGAACCCGTTGGAACCGCAGGTCATTGAAGGGATGTTGAAGCCACGTACAACTCCAAAGACCGATGGTGGTGGCCCAAGCATTCACGACCAGCCGTCGAAGTCTTCAAAGAAGAAGAAAAAGAAATCAAAGAAGCCCGTGAAGCCTGGCGACAAGCGCACGGACTTGCAAAAACAAATTGACGCGCTGGAGGAATACAACCAGAAGGCACGGACTCCCATTACATTCCAAGAGTTCTTCAATCATGTCTTTCAAGAGGAAGATGAGGGAGAAAGTTCATCTGATGAATCTGAAGAATATGTGGCGAGCTGTCATGTGATTTCCTATTCGTTCATGGACGATGAGGAGACTCCTTGTACTGAAACGCTGGGGGCAGACTCTGAATCAAAAATTCTGGGGCCATCAGATGAAGTAATTGACGCATTCCTTAACGAAGCTCGATTGAAAAGTAAAGCTGATCGAGAACGCGAGACGGCTGTATTTGAAAGGGCCAAGCACCAGCGACTTGATGAAAGAGCTGAGACGATACCGCTGGAGCAAAATACATCCACTACGGACAAAAGCAAATTCAAGGTGAGGAAAAGGTTTACTAAGGCCATATCAATGTGCATGAAGCTACCATCCTCCGAAGGAAACATTACTGGTGAAATGGAAATGCACCCCTCCTATTGCTTATATCATCAGAAGATTTCGCACCCCACTGAAGAGTGCAAAACTTTCGATAGATGGTGGCAAGGATATGTTGCCCATCAACAACATTTTAAGCGGGAGAAACGCAAAACTCGTCGGGAGCGGAAAATATGACTGAGGGGTTTAACAGAACTACCGGTGATTGTCGTATGGTTAACGCCGGGGGATCACAGGTGCCTACATTCAGGAGCGATTCTGATGAGGAGCTGGAGCTTGGCCCTGTCTTTAAAGAGTCCACTTCGGGAAACGAAGAAGAGCCGAAGGCTTGCGAAAATATTCGGCTGCGGAATCGGACGCTGCCTGAAAAGAATCTCGGACCCTCAAACAGAAAAGATAAAGGGAAAGAAAAGGTCTCTGAAGATATCGTCTTAGATGACCAAGTTATGGAGGAGCTAAGCGCCAAGGACCCGCCGAAGAAGAATAAGGTGGATTACAACGTCTTAGCGCATCTGAGGAAGCTACCCTCACAGCTCAGCATTCTTGACGCTCTTTTGCTATCAAAGGAGGCGAGAGATTCGTTAATCAAGGCATTACAAGATCCGGAACAATTCCAAGCTTTCCTGGCTGAAGAAAAGATGAAGGATGAATTGGAGGAAGTGCACACGGCCGATGTCGCTTTTGGTGATGAAGACCTTCTCCTTGGGACGTGCGAACACAATCGCCCCCTCTATGTCTCAGGATACTGCCACGATATAAAGATAGGCAAAATCCTGATCGACAATGGATCCTCCGTTAACCTCCCCAATGTGCGGGTGTTAAAAGAAATCTGCATGAGCGTCCAGCACCTTGCTCGGGACAAGATCACCATCTCCGGGTTTGACTCCCAGTCATCAAGAACTCTCGGGTCTGTGATACTGATGCTACGCTTTGGGCTACTTGTCACGGACATTAAGTTCCACGTCATAGACGCCAAGACATGCTACAATGCTCTGCTCGGCCGACCATGGTTACATGAGTACAACGTCATCCCTTCTACACAACATCAGTGTATGAAATACGCTAAGGATGGTCTCGAGTATACCGTGGCGGGAGAACTGAATCCGTTTTCCGTGAACGAAGTCCGCAAATATGAAGATGCCAAGTACTTCTTACCGGATTTCGAAGACACGGAAAGGTGTCACAAGCCGGAAAACAAAGCTAACGCCACCATCCCTGTCTTCGGCAGTGATACCGAGGAGGAAGAGGAGATAGTTTATTCGGGGCCTCCCTAACATAACAAGCCAGGGCCATCTACTCCTACGTTAATCTTTGGTAGCGACTCGGAAGATGAAGTCCATGCTGTATTCCCTGCTCGACCTTCAATACAAACGTCCACTGACGAAGAGAAAAGTCTACAAGTCGCCATGGTGCCGCTTAAACACCGTAAAGAACTGGATGCACTTGATATTTACAATGTAGAAGAGCTACAAACGTTCTATATCCCTCCCAGGCAAGAAAGAGAAAAAGCAATTCTATTCTACCGCTCTGAAAAAACCAAAGTGGAGAAAGAAATCTGGCATGGCGCGGATCCTACGCTCGACAGGCTTCAGCCTATCCGTCTTCCCAGATATTATACGGAAGGTTTGAAAAAGCTGCTGAAACGCCAGGGGATATCCTTCAAGCAGACCGTTCGAAAAGCCAAGTTCTATAACAAAGTCTGGAACGTTCCTGGGACTCAACGCAAACTGCCTAATGGGAGAATGGAGACAAAAGGACTTGGATACATCCGGTCAAAGAAACGAGAGCTACTAAACATCTGCTATGTCATGTATGACTTCGATGAAGAAGCGGATGCTCAATGGGAGGACGCTAATCCTGAGCCAGTGAAAGTTCCAGATGCAAAAGTGCCCAGTCCGTCGTTCGAAGAACAAATGGACAAGCTTATAATGGAAGCTGGTCAAAAAGTCTGAGACGACCATAACCGCGAAATGGTCATCTACAAGAAAGCCAAAACGCAACGCCTCCTCCAACAGGCCGCGAAGGATGAAAATGCCGCTCCTTGTCAACCTGTTATAAAGAAGGCTCGACGCAGAGGCAGAAACAAGTCGAAACGCGAAAAAGGCACTCAACATCAACGAAGAGGGGCTAAGAGGCCACACAAGCGGGAACCGAGCGGTTCCGATCTATCCCTCATGAGAAAAATGGGTCGAGCATACTCTTTTCCTCGGGACAAGACGAGGAAAATACTTGACCTCGCTTTAAAACATCAGATGCTTACACTGCCGGAGTCTAAACACCCCGAACAAGCAGGCGAAGTCTCTCACCCGGACTATTGCCCTTATCACCGAGTGATAGGGCACCCTCTCGAGGACTGCTTCACTTTCAAGAATTGGGTTGAAGATCAGTATCAGCTTGGCAAGTTCGCTCTGTCCGACAACTGGAGGGTAGCGCCGCCACAGAAGCACGAACCCAAGGCCACGGAAGAAGAACCAGTTCCGCATTGGGATTGGAAGCGAATTCGTACTTGTCACGTGATAACGATATCAAAAGAAGAGCCCGAGGACATGGATGACCTTCCCCGGTGCTTTGAAAACAGCAACGAAGAGGTAATCTCAGAATTCCCACCAGCGCCAAAAGAGCTGGAAGATGGAATCCATACCACTGCAGATAACCTCAAGAAAATTGAGTTGGGGACGGCAAATGACCCGCGACCGACATTCATCAGCGAGCTTCTATCTGAAGAAAGGGTGGCTGCGTTAAAGGACGTGCTTCTACAACATAGGGATTGCTTCGCGTGGAACTATTCCGAAATGCCGGGACTAGATCCAGAAATTGCTGTGCAGAGATTGGCGATATCTCTGGACGTCAAACCAGTCAAACAGGCGCCGAGAAGAATGCGGCTCGAGCTTGAGATGAGTATTAATGTCGAAGTCAAGAAGCTGATCGACTCTGGCTTCATCCAGGAAGTTCAATACCCTGAATGGATCACCAACATCATCCCAGTGATGAAGAAAAATGGGACAGTGCGCATATGCGTGGACTTCCGGGATCTCAATAAAGCCTGCCCGAAGGACGATTTCCCAGTGCCAGTCACCGAACTAATGATAGACAATACGTCCACTCACGAGGTTTTCTCCTTCATGGACGGCTCGTCAGGATATAATCAGATAAAAATGCATCCCGAAGACCAGAAGCACACCGCCTTCAGGACTCCTTTGGGTATATTCTGCTATAAGGTGATTCCTTTTGGTTTAAAGAATGCCGGTGCCACCTATCAGAGGGCCATGACAAAGATCTTCGATGATCTTATACATGAAATCGTCGAATGTTATATCGACGATCTCGTGGTTAAAAGAAAATCATACGAGGAACATCTCGAGCATTTGAAGACCGTATTTCAACGCCTTCGGCAATACAACTTGAAGATGAACCCTCTCAAGTGTGCATTCGGAGTTTCCTCGGGCAAATTCCTGGGATTCATCGTCCGACACCGAGGTATTGAAATAGATCCGTCAAAAATCAAGGCGATCATGAAAATGCCTCCGCCAAGGACTTGCTAGTGTATATGCCCTAGAGGCCATTACTGTATCATACTAGTTTGTATATTACTTAATGGAAGCTTGGGATATTCACCTTGTATATACAATCTTGCTCAAAATAGTAGTATGCTACTTGGTTTGTTTCTACTTCAATGTGTACATGTGTTTATTTTTGTATATCGCCTATACACATTAGTGGAGCCCTTAGGATCTTTGCTTGATTACCAGCGATGTGATGGCCGTCACACTAGTGGGGCTGGGTAATCTATAAGCACATCCTTATGCAGGTCCCTGGTCGCAGGACTATCGAGACAGGGCATCGATACTCCGGAGTAGACCAGAGCATGCGCTTCTCATCCCAGTGTGGGAGACGGTCTGTCCTACAGCCGTCAGTACGTCGTACTTGAGATAGTATGCGGGTGCTCGTTAGGTTACGGGTACACTGGACAGGACTCGTCGGGAACTGACTAGTTGGTATTATGCCTATCGTCAGTTATCAGTTCCCAGGTGACATGAGTACAGCTTAGTCCGCTGACTTGACACTGTCAGTTCGCCTCGAGTGTGTTCCCACTGTACTTTGATCACTACCCTACCACGGCTCAAAGGAGTCGTGCAAACGGGTGGTGGTTGGGTGCAGTCCCGAAGCACTTGGAGGCAGTGACGGTTAGACAGGATTCGTCTCTTCCGGTATTGGGGGTTGACATCGCGCTGTGTCTAGGAGAGCCATTACACGAGTAGTCCCTGGCCAGGGCAAACGAGATATACTGGTAGGTTTCCAGTGTTATCTCAGGGTGTTTTGGGCTTCGCTCCGGCACGACTTGTACTGCTATTGGGGGACTGACGTTTACCGCCCCCTAGGCCCGCCATGCGATGTATCAGACGAACAGACCGGACTGTACGGAGAATGTCACATTCAGGCTCAGTAGGAGTTCAGATGGGTTTCGCCTCGTCGGTCTTCTTGTCGGCATTACCTGGGGACCGTTACGCACAGCTAGTGCCGCTTGCGGTCTGTGGTTAAACCCACTGCCAGCGTAGTGTCGAGCCTTTAGAGTCCCACACAGAAAGTTTTTCGCCTTTAGGCAAAAGAGCAGAGGTCGCATGGTATTGCGACAGGTCGCATGGTTTTGCGACAGGGTTCGGTCACATCCGTGCACTTGTGCACGTACAGTGTCCGGACAGTTTACACTAGCGGGCTTTAGTTTAAGCCAGATCCTAGTGTACCTTTTGGGATTAGATTTATCCAGTGTGCATTCGTGTTCCTCGGAACGCGGATGCGGGTGTGTATGCACAGTTGACAGGGAGGCAGAGGCAGCGGATTCTCATTAGGGTTGTTGACAGTTGACCGTTGACTATTTGACTTTTTGCTCAACCCTAATGAGAATATGATATGTGATTAACTATTATATTGATTAAGTATTATGGTGACATGGTTGTTGACTTTTGTTGACTTTGTTGACTTGTTGACTTTTGTTGACTTGTTGACTTTGTTGACCGGTTGACTAGGCTTGACTAGTTGACCATCATGATAACCATAGCCATCATTTCATGGCAAAGACTTTTGCTTGCTTGCTCATTTGTGTAAAATGTGTTAGTGTTTATGCCCTAGAAGGCCATTACTGTATCATACTAGCTTGTATATTACTTAATGGAAGCTTGGGATATTCACATGTATATAACAGTCTTGCTAAACATGGTAGTATGCTACTTGGTTTTTCTATCTTAATATGTGAGTGTACGTATTGATAGAGCTCTTAGGATCTTGCTTGTCTACCAGCGTTGTGATGGCAGTCACACTAGTGGGGGCTGGGTAGTCTACAAGCACATCCTTATTCAGGTCCCTGGTCGTTGGATTATCGAGACAGAGCATCGATACTCCGGAGTAGACTAGTGTGTACGCTTCTCATCCCAGTTGGGGAGATGGTCTGTCCCACAACCGTCAGTACGTCGTACTGGAGATAGTATACAGGTGCTCGTTAGGTTACGGGTACACCGGACAGGACTCACAGGGAACTGTTGGTTGGTTTGATACCAGTCGTCAGTGAACAGTTCCCAGGTGACATGAGTACAGCGTAGTCCGCAGACTTGACACTGCTACTTCGCCTTGAGTGTGTCCCACTGTTCTTAGATTGCTACCCTACCACGGCTCAAAGGAGTCGTACAAACAGGTAGCAGTTGGGTGCAGTCCCGAGCACTTGGAGGCAGTGGCGGTTAGACAGGATTCGTCCCTCCCGGTATTGGGAGTAGATATCGTGCTGTGTCAGAGAGCCATTACGCAAAGTCCCTGGCCAGGGCAAGCGAGATTTGCTGGTAGGTTCCAGTAGTTTCTCAGGGTGTAATGGGCTTCCCTCCGACACGACTTATACCGCTATTAGGGGACTGACGCTTGCCGCCCCCCTAGGCCCGATATGCGATAGTCTTGGACGAACGGACCGGACTGTATGGAGATTGTCACATCAGACTCAGTAGGAGTTCGGATGGGTTTTCTCATCGGCCTTCTTATCGACAACTACCTGGGGACCGTTACGTACAGCTAGTGCCGCTTGCTGTCTGTGGTTAAACCCACTGCCAGCGTAGTAGTCGAGTCTCTAGAGTCCCACACAGAGAGTTTCCTACTCCAGGCGAAACGATATAGAGGTTGCATGGTTTTGCGACAAAGGGTTCGGACGCATACATGCGTTTACGCGCGTACGACTTTCGTACAGTTTTTACCAGTCGGCTTTGGTTTAAGCCAGTTACTGGTATCCGGTTATTGGATTTTTACAGTCTAAAGTTTTTCCGTATTTTTACGGATCGGAGGGCGTTCTCGTAATTGTTCGAGAAGCTTCTAGAAGATGGTGACTAAGGAGGGTTATGTGTCATATTCATTAAATGAGGTTATGAGTCATGGTGGTGATTCATTCATTTCATTAATGCACATTTATTGCTTAATGACTCATGCTAATGAATCACCACTAGATATTTTATGAAGCATGATTTATCATCACTCTTTATTCTTTTCTCATTATTAGAAAATGCTTCATAATATATTATGATAGACTCTCTCTCATCTCATTATCTTATCTCACATTCTCTCTCCTCAAGCTCTCATCTTCAAACCCTAATCCTTACACCTCATGAGTTGAGATCAAAGGATTAGTTAGACTAAACAATCCATAACCATCACTTTATATCATCCTTTCATCTTTGATTAGCAATCAAAGTTGATTAGTTACCTCAAGTTAGAGGTTTAGCTTGGAGTTTTGCTCTCGGGTGGATCGTCTCCTACCTAGAGAAGGCCGAGGAGAACAAGGAGATCGTAAAGACGAAGGACTAGTATCGATAGGTATAATCCCTTAACACTATAGTTTAGTTTAGCTATGTGTTCGGTTATTAGTTGTTTAGCTTCGATTTAAGCGGTTAGTCGATGTTCGTTCTTTAAACTTGATCGTTTTTGAAAATTCCGCCTCCCCACAAGTACTGGGGTGTACTACATCGACTTACAGTGGTATCAGAGCCTCGCTAAACACTAAATAACTTGATTGCAAATTTATACGAATTTCGAACGGAAAAACGAAGCCGGAAAACCCTAAAAGTTTCAAGTTTCTGTCGAACTTAAAATGAAGTCCAAAATTTTTTCAGGTGTGTTCAGAAAGCATGAAATGAGTCCAGGAGAACACCCATGAGGTTGGAGATAGTGCCCTCATAGTCAATTATTGGATCGCAGGTACGTGATTGCAATGATTGCGGAGGACCTATCCCGGTAGGACAGTCTTACTCGAAATGATAGTATACTATCTGGTTTGCCTTTATCAGTCGTGTACATGTTCAGGTGACTGATTGCATGTTACACTTTGATAGAGCCCTTAGGATCTTGCTTTACTACCAACAGTATGATGGCGATCATATACGTGAGAGTTGGGTAGTTTATATGCATATCCTTAATTGTGGTCCCTAGTCGTGGGAGTTTCGAGACAGGGCATCGATACTCCGGAGTAGACTAGTGTATACAGTCGAGACCCCGACGAGGGGCGGTGGCCGGTCTCACAAGCCACTGGTGTCAGTTCGATCACCTAAGATGTATACAGGTGCTCATTGGGTTATGAGTACACCGGACAGGACTCGCCGGGAATCTGCTAGTTAGTATTATATCTACCGTCAGATAGCAGTTCCCTGGTGACATGTGTACAGGTTAGTTCATCGACCTGAGGTCGTCATTTGTCTCGTGTGAGTTCCCACTGTGCTTTGATTTCTACCCTACCACGGCTCAAAGGAGTCGTGCAAAAAGGTAGCTTTTGGGTACAGTCCCGAGCCATATGGAGGCACGTGAGCGGATCGGCAGGGGATTCGTCTCTCCCGGTATTGGGGGCGAGGTCGTGCTGTGTCTAGGAGAGCCATTACACAAAGTCCATGGCCATGGCAAGAGATTTACTGGTAGGTACTCCAGTAGTATCTCAGGGTGTAATTGGGCTTCACTCCGACACGACTTATACTGCTTCTGGGGGTCTGACGTTACTAGCCCCCTAGGCGGATATGCGATACTCATTGACGAACGGACCGGACTGTATATACATTGTCACTGTTAGGCTCAGTAGGGTTTTCGGAGGAGTTCGCTCATCGGTCTCCCTTGAGTTCGCTCCTCGGCCACCCTTGAGGTCAGTCCGTGGGCAGCCGTTACGCATTGCTAGTGCCGCTGACGGTTTGTGGTTAAACCCACTGCCAGGGTGCTGACGAGTCATTAGAGTCCCCCACAGGCAGTTTCCCAAGTTCGGGCAAAACGTTGTAGAGGCCGTATGGTTTTATGGCAGGGTTCGGAAAATGCACGTGCGTTTACGCACGTGTTATTTTTCGGGCAGATAATACTGGTCGGCTTTGGTTTAAGCCGGATCCGAGTATTATATTGAGTAGGTATAATATCTTTGTCTCAGTTGCATTTGTATTCGGTCGTAATACAAATGCGGGTATATTTATACAGTTTCGGGGTTTTCCTGAAAGTTGTTTCAGGATCACTTTTGGAAGTTGCCAGATTCCAGTTTTCTATCAGCCGTCTTTTAACATTCTGTTAAAGACGGATTTATCTTTTCTTCCGTTATGAGTGAGTCATCATTCTAGAAGCTTCTAGAAGTGATGATAAGGCATATGACTCATTTGTGCATTAATGGTTTCATTAAAGGCATGATGAGGTGTTTAAGTGACTCATGGTTTTCATTAATGAGTTTTGTTTAGCTAAGGATATTTCTTCTTGATCTTTTGAGTGAGAAGCTTTCTTATACTCACCCTTTGCTCCTACACTCACCTTCCTCCTTTGATATATATAGCCTCCTCTCTCTTTCTCATTCACACACTTGATTCAAAAGAGAAAAGATTATGATAGATATTTGGGGTGTATGGAATTCACAGATTATTTCATTCCATCACCCAATTTCCACGGCAACTTCATTAACCGTCCGTCCATAGCTTTGGACGGGACGAGACAAAGTCATCTACTCAATCTCTACATCATTCTTGGTCGTCTCTTTTAGCAAACTTGACGACCGAGTTGCCTCGAGTCAGAGGCGGGAGCCCGTTTAAAGAACCGATCATGTGGTGCCACTTCGACGATGGACTTGGAGATCGACGAGATCGGAGCAGCCGCAACGGAGCGTGGGATGATGGTTGAAGAACGAAGGACTCGGATCGTTCGGTACAATCCTTCTTCCCTCTTTGTAGATTGTTAGTTTAGCAATAATGGCAGATCCGGGTTAAAGTATACGATAGCGCCAAGTTTAAAAGTTTTATTCCGCATTTGGCGTCTGTAGACTGCCGGGGCGCTAACGTAGACTTACAGTGGTATCAGAGCCTCACCATTTTGCTATACTAACTTTTGCTAACGCGTTTAAAACATCGATCCGACCGGAAATCAAAAATCACAAAATCCTTACTTGACAGTTTCTGTTGATTTTAAACGGTGTCAAAATTGATTTCTGTATATCTTAAAAATCCGTGCAGGCGATTATAAGACCCACGACAAAATTTGGAGTCGTGACTCCTCCAAGTTGCCGCGGAAGGGCGGCCAAACCCATGGTTTGGCCGCGCTTCCGCGGCCATGTGAGGAGCACGTGCTCCCAAATTTTTGCAGTGGGTTCTTCTGTGGATTTTGGGGTTTTTGATATATACAGTTTTGGCCCAGGTTTTGTTACTGTTCACCAGTAAGCAGTGGGGCCCACTTTTTGATATTTGGTCTTTGGTCGATCGAAATTTAAACACGTTAGTTTACAGTGCTTACATTATATCTCCGACCGGGAATGTCATTTGATCGGTAAACCGCGTCTGATTGCTATAGTTCTTTTAGACGGGTTTGCGAACGTGACATTCGCGTTGATGTTCTGTGTTGTGCTGTGATGTTGCGGATTTGTCGTGGTGGATAGCAGTGTGCAATGGTAGTACAGTTTGTGTTTATTTGTACATTTGATATTGCGGGGCGAGCGTCCAACATGTGGACTGCCGTCACTGCCTGTTGTATAATATTCTTTTGGGGCACGACCAGGTTGCGGTCGATGTACCTATTGTACTATTTTTCATTACTGTACTAGGTTTTACCCCGCGACGGAGTGCACGGATAGCCGGGTTCGGGAAAGCAACGGGTCCGCATCTCATGGCTTTGAGAGGCAGAGGGGCCCCACTTCAGAATTGGCAGACTATTCGCCGCACTCGTAGGGGGTACAGGTTGACCCAAGGAGGGGTGCCCAAGATTACCGGATTCTGTGAAGTGCCGGGTGTTCCATTCACTATGCTGTGGGGACTGCCTCGCTTCAAGTTTTGGCGGGTAACTTGCCGCACCCGTAGGGGTCTAGGTTTCATTGCACAGGCTATCCACACGACAGGGGAACGTCGAGTTTCAGCAGCGGCTCTGTGAAACTCGGGGATCCCAGATATCTGTATTGTTCTGTGATGCTTATTACTTTTCTGTAATGTTGCATATTATCACGCCTGGAGCGATTATGTATATTGGCTTATATACTATTAGATGTTGTATATGTTTTACACCCGCGCTAGTCCAGTCCCCGCTCTGTCGTTAGTTAAGTAACCTAACGGGTGATGACGGGACCCAGTGACGAATGCGGATGGCATATACGTACATTTTATTTTCGTTCTTTTCTGGTGTGATTGATTGATGGGACTGCGTTGATTCTGATCAATGCAAAGGAAAACAAACCTGTTTGAGTTGTTGGAACAATTTTAAAAAAGTGTTATTGCAAAGACGTTTCCTTTTGTTATGCATAGCGGTATTCGGTGTGAATATCCAGCACCTCATTCGACGAGGCAAGGGCTGATATCCTTTCACCGGGAAAGACCCCTTGGACAGAAGTTTGCGTCAGGGCAATAACTTTACTATAGTCGATTACATGTTGCTTTGCATAGCGGTATTCAGTGGAATATCCTGCACCTCATTCCACGAGGAAAGAGCCGAGATCCCTTTACCGGGAGTGACCTCTTTAGCAAAAGGTTTTCGCCACTATATTTTAAAAAAGCTATCAGGTTCCTTCAGCGATATCAAGTTCACTACGTTAAAGGTTTTTCGCCAAAAACCAACCGTAGCCCTCCGTCGTTTCTTATGGATGGTCAGTAGTATTCAAGCTATGTTTGTTGGCATACGTCAAGGCATAGTGTTTGGTAGCTGCTGGGTATTCATTTGTTGCATAGATAGATGAGTTGGTTTGGGACAGTCGTATTACCTTGTTGGCATACGTCAAGGGTATGTACGGGTGGGTTCAAATTAACAAGATAATGACGGGCAGAACTTGACATGTGACTTATGATTTGTTGACATACGCCAAGGTCATAAGAGCATGGGGCAAGAAAATAATATCGGGAGTTTCTAAAGAAACTGAAACTTGCCAAGTATGCGCATACCTTCTGGAGTATGAATAACGTGGATGCATTCCATCACGTTAACATGCGATGAGAGTTGGATCCCGATTCCCACTGATGAGTTGGTTTACTCTTCGGGTGATCCCGATTGATTCTTCTTTAGGTTTGGAGGAGAATTTGACAGGACAGTGGGAGGTTTCCGGATTAGATAAAGTGATGACCATTCTGATCTAGGTTAGAGTGCACGCAGAGTGTTTCTTTTCTCTCTCTCTCTTTGGCAGCGACCTTTGACCGACCCTAGACTATGACTCAATGACCAGGTTGACCGAACCTTCTTAAAATACTGGCTTTTGGATTGTCTATGTTGCATAAGTCATTGCCACTCCTTCTTCTACCCTTTGCATTTCTCAGAACACCCGTATTACTACGGATATCCACTTCCATTGGATAGATCCATCGTATGGTTATATACGAACTCGAAGGGACTTCTTCGAGGATGGATCCAGGTTCAGGAGGAAAAGAATTGGTTTATTCAGTTGTCTTTTATTATCACCTTCTCTCAGGTTGCGAGAGCTCCTTGGTTTAGGAGAGTACACCTATTACGCTTACTGGATAGTCTTATTCCAAACCATAGGCTGGTGCCGAAAGGTAGGGAATGAAGAAAACCAATTAGCCTAAGTAGGGTGTGCAGAAGGTAATATGTAAAGACAAAATAAAGGGATTAGAAAGAGGGCAAAGTAAATTACGACTGATATCATTCACGACCAAGACCGCGTACTTCATCGCCACTCCTATTTCACCTTTAAAAGAATAAGGTATTATTCAGTTGTCTTTTATCATCACCTTCTCTCAGTCGCGAGTACTCCTTGGTTTAGGAGGGTACACCTATTATGCTTACTGGATAGTCTTCTTCCAAACCATAGGCTGGTGCCGGACGGTAGGGAAGGAAGAAAACCAGTTAGCCTAACGGTGGTGTACAGAAGGTAACGACTAAAGACAAATAAAGTGATTTGGAGAGATGGCAATAAAATATACGGTTAAAGTCATGAATTGGATTATGGAAGAGGCATTGCTATGAATACCAGGATACCCCTACGAAACATTTTCATGTTTCAGTGCATCGTTAAAAGAAAACCTGTTTTCCCGATTAGACACTTACTCCAAGGGTATGTATTTACCAGGTTTCATTCTCATATCTGTATGGTTTTACAGATGATGAGTGGGGGTAAGATATTGGGAATTAGGTGATTATCCTCATTATATCGGAATTCGTTGTAATTGGTGATATTTGAGGAAATCGCCAGGGTACAGTTTTCTACCTACGACGCACAGGTTTTGAGTTGTTTAACTCAGCGGACTTATACAGAGTATTGTATGTTGTCCAGTGTCCATCAGGACAAAGGGGTAGGTCCTCGTACTATGTTCTGTTTACTTATAACTTCTCTAGTATTTAGACGAGTGTTTCGTAGAAATACAAGGTCTAAGTTTTGAGAAGTTGTGGGTATAAGAATAAAGTGGAGAACCAGGTGTCACAAGTATCGGGATTCTTCAAAGAGATCGAAGATGTAGATTCTTGTGATTGGTATTCAGATGATAGTGATGGTTTTGAGAAAAGTGTTTCTCTTTCAGGTTACTCATAATTGGATGGATTCCTAAGTTGAGTAATGCTGATTAGCCTCTTTCCATTAAAGTGATATGCACTGGAGACAGCTGCATGATTTGAATATGGTTCCAATTAAATAAGTGCCAAAGTTTCTGTATTGGATATAGAATGGATCGTACCTTAAAAGAAATTAAGGTATGGGGAGTTGTCCAGCTTATGCTTAAAACCAGACTCTGGATAACTCAGGGCACGTTTCTGTAATGGCTGTTTTGTGGGTTGACCCTGGCTATGACGAGGGTTGATATTCTACCATTTGGAAGATCAATAGTGATATTGTTCTTGACTCGCCACAGTTTTAGTAAAATGGATCTTTTTCAGAAAACAGTAGTGGGAGTATGGTAGAACTGGAAGTGATTCCAGAACCGCGAACGATTACGGAAAATTTATTAGGACCTATACATTCAATCAGTTTTGACATTCCAATAGCCACTCCGCAGATATGGTAGGTAACCTCAGACACCCGAGAGGTACTTCGGTAGGCTCAAGGACGGTGACAGGGAGGTTCTTATCTACCCTGACTTGACACTACTGTTGTTCCAGGATATGAGACCCGGTAGGAGGGTTGTCGTAGTCAGTGGGAGCAGCGGAAGCATAGTGGGCAAGATGCTTATATCTATTTATAGACTTGAGCAGTTATAGCGGAGATAGATCATCTAATTTTGATGTGACAGTCATGGGTTTGACTTCAATCAGAATAGGGGATGGATCAGTTAAGAAGGTAGTAGGGTGTGATGTCATGGTATCTGAATGACATACACAAAGTAGGAAGTAAAATTCCTATACTACAATCGGTTGAACTGTGGTCGTCACACAGTTGTTTCTCCAGACAGGACATGGATATAATATTTGACATTCTGGTTTCTGGATCTATGGTTTTAGATCTGGATTTGGGTAGTTTCCCAATGTGGGTACTTTGACAGATATTCTAATGGTTTTTAGAATAGTTGACTCCTAGCATGGTAGTGTACCTGCAGGTGATGGAGTCACCCTCTCTAAAGGTGTCGTATAGACTAAAGGGGAGAGGGATGTGTATGATTGGCAGATCACTTGCTTTGGCAATTGAGTCAATCATGTGATGTCAAGTACCACACCAAATGTTGGTTTTGCACTAGATGCAATAAGTATGTATTAATCCAATCCTGGAGAAACATAAGGAAGCAGTTTTAGAACATTGGTACATGTTCTACGGATTTGATAACGGCAGCCTCTTTCGGGAGACGGTTATCATTCCAGGCTTCAAAGGTGACATAGATGACAGAGTGATTGTCAGAGTTTTAGTTTTCCCTCTGACGAAGGACAGTATTATGGACAGGTGGTTCCAGAGGATACTGTGGGTGGCATGGTGCCGGATACTGATTAGGTTCAGTGATCCGTACAGTCTAAGAAGTTTGGATATGGTGTTCATTTATGAACTAAGGTCCCTTCAGATATCCAGACATATTCTAAGACAGGTACTACTCAATTCGGGAGATGGTTTTCTCCGCGAACTTGAGATTATGAGAGATACAGAAAGAAACTTCTAGGCGGATCCACTCACCGAGGCTATTTCTCGAACACAATAGTTTTACAAACGGGCTTTGTGAAACTGATTAGTAGAGGAGTTGGATGTTCGGTTTCACACGGGCTGTGAGTAGTCGACATCGCAATATTAGCCTTGAGTGCAAGTGGGAGATTGTTGGAGATAGTGCCCTCATAGTCAATTATTGGATCGCAGGTACGTGATTGCAATGATTGCGGAGGACCTATCCCGGTAGGACAGTCTTACTCGAAATGATAGTATACTATCTGGTTTGCCTTTATCAGTCGTGTACATGTTCAGGTGACTGATTGCATGTTACACTTTGATAGAGCCCTTAGGATCTTGCTTTACTACCAACAGTATGATGGCGATCATATACGTGAGAGTTGGGTAGTTTATATGCATATCCTTAATTGTGGTCCGTAGTCGTGGGAGTTTCGAGACAGGGCATCGATACTCCGGAGTAGACTAGTGTATACAGTCGAGACCCCGACGAGGGGCGGTGGCCGGTCTCACAAGCCACTGGTGTCAGTTCGATCACCTAAGATGTATACAGGTGCTCATTGGGTTATGAGTACACCGGACAGGACTCGCCGGGAATCTGCTAGTTAGTATTATATCTACCGTCAGATAGCAGTTCCCTGGTGACATGTGTACAGGTTAGTTCATCGACCTGAGGTCGTCATTTGTCTCGTGTGAGTTCCCACTGTGCTTTGATTTCTACCCTACCACGGCTCAAAGGAGTCGTGCAAAAAGGTAGCTTTTGGGTACAGTCCCGAGCCATATGGAGGCACGTGAGCGGATCGGCAGGGGATTCGTCTCTCCCGGTATTGGGGGCGAGGTCGTGCTGTGTCTAGGAGAGCCATTACACAAAGTCCATGGCCATGGCAAGAGATTTACTGGTAGGTACTCCAGTAGTATCTCAGGGTGTAATTGGGCTTCACTCCGACACGACTTATACTGCTTCTGGGGGTCTGACGTTACTAGCCCCCTAGGCGGATATGCGATACTCATTGACGAACGGACCGGACTGTATATACATTGTCACTGTTAGGCTCAGTAGGGTTTTCGGAGGAGTTCGCTCATCGGTCTCCCTTGAGTTCGCTCCTCGGCCACCCTTGAGGTCAGTCCGTGGGCAGCCGTTACGCATTGCTAGTGCCGCTGACGGTTTGTGGTTAAACCCACTGCCAGGGTGCTGACGAGTCATTAGAGTCCCCCACAGGCAGTTTCCCAAGTTCGGGCAAAACGTTGTAGAGGCCGTATGGTTTTATGGCAGGGTTCGGAAAATGCACGTGCGTTTACGCACGTGTTATTTTTCGGGCAGATAATACTGGTCGGCTTTGGTTTAAGCCGGATCCGAGTATTATATTGAGTAGGTATAATATCTTTGTCTCAGTTGCATTTGTATTCGGTCGTAATACAAATGCGGGTATATTTATACAGTTTCGGGGTTTTCCTGAAAGTTGTTTCAGGATCACTTTTGGAAGTTGCCAGATTCCAGTTTTCTATCAGCCGTCTTTTAACATTCTGTTAAAGACGGATTTATCTTTTCTTCTGTTATGAGTGAGTCATCATTCTAGAAGCTTCTAGAAGTGATGATAAGGCATATGACTCATTTGTGCATTAATGGTTTCATTAAAGGCATGATGAGGTGTTTAAGTGACTCATGGTTTTCATTAATGAGTTTTGTTTAGCTAAGGATATTTCTTCTTGATCTTTTGAGTGAGAAGCTTTCTTATACTCACCCTTTGCTCCTACACTCACCTTCCTCCTTTGATATATATAGCCTCCTCTCTCTTTCTCATTCACACACTTGATTCAAAAGAGAAAAGATTATGATAGATATTTGGGGTGTATGGAATTCACAGATCATTTCATTCCATCACCCAATTTCCACGGCAACTTCATTAACCGTCCGTCCATAGCTTTGGACGGGACGAGACAAAGTCATCTACTCAATCTCTACATCATTCTTGGTCGTCTCTTTTAGCAAACTTGACGACCGAGTTGCCTCGAGTCAGAGGCGGGAGCCCGTTTAAAGAACCGATCATGTGGTGCCACTTCGACGATGGACTTGGAGATCGACGAGATCGGAGCAGCCGCAACGGAGCGTGGGATGATGGTTGAAGAACGAAGGACTCGGATCGTTCGGTACAATCCTTCTTCCCTCTTTGTAGATTGTTAGTTTAGCAATAATGGCAGATCCGAGTTAAAGTATACGATAGCGCCAAGTTTAAAAGTTTTATTCCGCATTTGGCGTCTGTAGACTGCCGGGGCGCTAACGTAGACTTACACATGAAATTTGAACCCCTGACTCGGCAACTCGGCCGCGGAAGCGCGGCGGATCGGTGGGATCCGCCGCCTTTCCGCGGCGCTTTGGCCGACTCATGGGCTCATCTTTCATGTGTGGGTCCCCTCTGGTGTTTGGGGTTTTCTGGAATGTTTAATTATTGCTCAGGTTACTGTTTAACAGAGCAGATTTTGGAGCAATATTGATGTTGTTTATTCGATCGAAATTGTACAGTATTTGCATATGGATTATATCTGTGATTGTTTAATGTGTTCGTAAACCTCCCCTAACTGCTAGTATGTCGGTTGGCAGGGGGTTGCACATTTCTGAAATGGTTATATCTGTTTGTGCATATAAACTGTATTGGACTGTTGTGGTGTATAGCCGGGGTATGCAATGGGTTATTGTTTAATTCATTTGTTGTAAATGTAAATTGTTGTAATATTATTTTTGCGGGGCACTTCCAGGTTGCGGTTGTAGCCACCGTTGTATTATTTCATTTTACTGTTTTTGCTCCTAGGACTGACCCAAGGTGGGGTACACAAACTGCCGGGCGGGTAGTTTGCCGTACCCGTAGGGGTCGAGGGTGGGGTAACGGCTATTCATCACAACTGTGTAATCTGTCTTTTCTTGCAGGCTCAAAAGAAATACAGATTGCTTGCAAATCCAATATTGTTTATCTGTGTTCTGGAATGAATATCATTGCGTCAGACGAATGTAAAATATCTATATATATTGTAGCTATTTAGACGTCACTTATGTTTTACACCCGCGCTAGCCCAGCCCCCGCTCTGTCGTTAGTTAAGTAACCTAACGGGTGATGACGGGACCCCGTGGCGAATGCGGATGGCATAAGAGGACGTTGTATTTTCGTTGTTTTCTACAATGATAGGTTAATGATGGGACGCATTATCTATAATGCAAAGTAAAACAAACCAAAGTTTAAATCGTTGGAACAATTTAAAAGAAACCACTCGGTTATTTTTAAAACAGATATTTTTAAATGCGGAGCTTTAACCACTCCTTTTAAAAGCTATCAGGTTCCTTCGGTTATATCAAGTTCACTACGTTCACGGTTTCGCCAAAACCATTCGTAGCCCTCCGTCATTTCATCTGGGTATTCAGTAGTATTCAAGCTATGTATTTTGACCTAACGCCAAGGCATAGTGTTTGGTAGCTACTGGGTATTCATTTGTTGCATAGGTAGATGTAGTTAGTTTGGGACAGTCGTATTATCATTTTGGCCGAACGTCAAGGATATATACGGATGGGTTCAAATTGACAAGATAATGATGGGTAGAACTTGACATGTGACTTATGACATTTTGACCTAACGCCAAGGTCATAAGAGCATGGGGCAGAAATAAATATCGGGAATTTCTAAAGAAACTGAAATTTGCAAAGAGATGCATACCATTTTGAGTTTGATGAATGTTGGTAGCATTCCTACAACATTATCAGACGATGATATTTGGATCCCGATCCTACTGTGAGTATATGCTACTTATCAGGATATTCGTCACTTAACGATCAATGCTATAAACCTAGTAGGTGTCCAGAAAGGTGTCAGCGGGGTTACGCCCCCAGAGAAAAGAGGTTATTTAATTAAGGAACTTCGCGAAAGCGTTGGAAAACCTCCCTCGAAGTATCGACACTGGCCTGGCTGAACGGTTAAGCAAGTATTGTACGGTGAGAATAGTCCTGGCTAATTCTTCTTTTATGGTTTGAGGAAGGATTCGAGAAACAGTGAGAGCCATCCAGTTTAGATAAACTAAAAACCACTCTAAACTTGCAAGAGCATCATGCTGAAGTGTTTTCTTCTCTCTCTCCTAATTGCAGCGACCCTGAAAATGACTGGACTTAAGTTACTTTTAGAAAAGAATATACTGACTGGGCCAAACTATAAAGATTGGCTGCGGAATGTCAAAATGGCCTTGACCTATGACAAACTGGGGTACGTCCTCACCGCTACGGCACCTGCTGTCCTTGGTCCCAAATCCAGCAATGCGGATAAGGAAATCCGCAAAACCTGGGATTTAGATTGCGCGAGAGCCAAGTGCATCGTGCTTGCCTCTATGAACAACGAACATCAGAGGAGGCACGAGGATATGTCTCTAGATGGCATATTTCTCCATACAAAGGAACTTTATGGAGAGCAATCTCGTATTGCTAGATACGAGACCTCGAAGAAATTATTTCGAGCGAGGTTGGCTGTCGGGTCATCGGTAGGTGAACATGTCCTACAGATGATCGGCTATATTGAGGAGCTCGCAGACCTTGGGACGACTTTGGATAATGAGCTCTATACAGACCTTATTCTCCAGTCCCTTCCTCCCACCTACGCCCAGTTTATCCTCAACTTCAACCTTCAAGGAAAAGAAGTTGAACTTGCGGAACTCCTGAACATGTTAAGGAGTGCAGAGGGCACCTTACAGAAGGTAAGGGAAACACCCGCTATGTTTGTTGGCGGTTCATCTTCTTCAGGGTCCAAGGCTAGGGCCAAAGGAAGGAAGAAGAAGGCCGCACCCAAACCTAGAGGAGGTGTTAGTAAGGTGGGAAAGAAGGGAAAGAAAAAGCTTGCAGCACCGGTAGTTGGCCAGGATGAGTGCTTCCACTGTCACAGGAAAGGGCACTGGAAGAAGGATTGCAAGGCGTGGAACGCCAAGAACCAGGAACCGAAGCAAGCTGTGGCTTCGACTTCAGGTGTGTTTGTAATTGAGAATTGTCTGTCAATCAACTCTACTTCCTGGGTATTGGATACCGGATCAGGATCTCATATTTGCAATTCATTGCAGGCACTGAGAAACCGTAGGGTGCTGAAGGAAGGTGATATGATCCTCAGGGTTGCTAACGGAGCTAGCGTGGGAGCTGCGTCCGTCGGGGATTATCACCTAGGATTGACGAGTGGACATATTTTGGTTTTGCATAACTGTTATTTTGTACCAAGCTTAACGTGTAATATCATATCAGTTTCCTTGTTATCAAATAAAGGTTATGATTTCACGTTTGTAAGAGATGTTGTTAACATCCACCTTAATCATGGTTTGATTGGGTCCGGTACTCTAAATAACGGCATATATGTTTTAAACCAACTCCAAATTTTCAATGTCCAGAACACACTAAAAAGAAAGTCTCCAGATTTAAATAAAGCTTTCTTATGGCATTGTAGACTGGGTCACATCAATGAGAGAAGGTTGACTAAGTTGCATAGAGAAGGATATTTAGACACGTTCGAATATCAATCTTATGACACTTGTCAATCCTGTCTCAAAGGAAAGATGACAAAGACTCCATTTACTGGACAAGGAGTAAGAGCGAGCGAGCTCTTAGGACTCATACACAGTGATGTATGCGGTCCAATGTCTACACATGCGAGAGGTGGTTATTCCTATTTCATTACTTTCACGGATGATTACTCAAGATACGGATTCATTTATCTGATGAAACATAAATCCGAGGCTTTTGAGAAATTCCAAGAGTATAAGAATGAAGTAGAAAACCAAACCGGCAAAAGTATTAAGACACTAAGATCTGATCGAGGTGGAGAATACTTAAGTGCCGAGTTCCTAGGTTACCTAAAAGAGAAAGGAATTCTCTCTCAGCTTACTCCTCCATACACTCCACAGCATAACGGTGTATCGGAGAGAAGGAATCGAACCCTATTGGATATGGTACGATCCATGATGAGTAATGCTGAGTTACCGCGATCTTTCTGGGGTTATGCGCTAGAATCAGCGGCATATCTTTTGAACATGGTTCCTACCAAGACTGTGCCTACCACTCCATATCAGATGTGGAGCGGGAAGAAACCCCATCTACAGTATATAAAGATTTGGGGATGTCCAGCTTTTGTTAAAAAGCAGCATGTGGACAAGCTCGAGGCACGATCAGTAAAATGTATGTTTGTGGGATATCCAAAGCACTCCAGGGGATATCTTTTCTATTACGCAGAGGAACAAAAGGTGTTTGTTTCTCGTAATGCCCATTTTCTAGAACATCAGTTTTTAGAAAAGGAATCAAGTGGGAGCGAAATAGAACTGGAAGAAATTCCAGAACCACAAACTGCTACTGAAAGTTTGGTAGAACCAGAGGTTCAAGAAGAACAGAACATTCCCGCACCCCTCCGCAGGAGTAGTAGGCCGTCTCATCCGCCTGAGAGATACTACGGTTTTCTCATAGATGGGGATAGAGAGGATTGCATCATAGATGATGATGAACCTACTGACTTCCGGCAGGCCATCCAGAGCGGCGACTCGGTACGATGGCTAGATGCAATGCGGACCGAGATGGAGTCCATGTACACCAACAAAGTATGGACTTTGGACTTTGCTCCAGATGGGGTAAAACCCATAGGATGCAAATGGATCTTCAAGAAAAAGATTGGTGTAGATGGACAGGTGGAAACCTATAAGGCTAGACTTGTTGCAAAGGGTTTTCGTCAAAGACCTGGTTTGGACTATGACGAAACTTTTTCTCCAGTGGCTATGCTCAAATCCATTCGGGTCCTTCTTGCTATTGCTGCCTTCCATGATTATGAAATCTGGCAGATGGACGTAAAGACGGCTTTTCTGAATGGAAATTTAGAAGAGAGCGTCTATATGGATCAGCCAGAGGGTTTCAATCAGAGTGGGAGCAGCGGGAAAGTATGCAAGCTGCTTAAGTCCATTTATGGACTAAAGCAGGCATCGCGGAGTTGGAACATCTATTTTGATGAGACAGTCAAAGAGTATGACTTTATCAAAAATCCAGATGAACCGTGCATATATAGTAAAGTTGTGGCCAGAAGTGTCGTATTCCTCGTCTTGTACGTGGATGACATTCTATTGATAGGAAATGACATTCCTATGCTACAATCTGTCAAAGGATTCTTGTCACACAAGTTCTCCATGAAAGACCTGGGTGATGCCTCTTACATTCTGGGGATCCGGATCTATCGTGATAGATCCAAGAGGATGTTGGGACTTTCGCAGTCCAGGTATATCGACACTGTACTGAAAAGATTCAGTATGGAAGATTCTAAGCGCGGTAATCTACCGGCTTGTCACGGAATCACCCTCTCCAAAGAGATGTCTTCCAAGACTGATTTGGAAAGGGAACGCATGTCTATTATACCCTACGCTTCTGCGGTAGGCTCTATAATGTATGCGATGTTGTGTACCAGACCAGATGTAGCTTACGCACTGAGCGTGGTAAGCCGGTATCAGTCTGACCCAGGGGAGAAACATTGGATAGCAGTAAAGAACATTCTCAAGTACCTAAGGAGGACTAAGGAGATGTTCTTGGTTTACGGCGGAAAAGACCTCAGGTTGGAGGCCTTTGCTGATTCCGGCTTCCAAAGTGATAAGGACGATTCCAAGTCCATGTCGGGTTATGTCTTTACCCTCAATGGAGGGGCGGTGTGCTGGAAGAGCTCCAAGCAGGACACCGTTGCTGACTCGACGATGGAAGCGGAGTATATTGCTGCTTGCGATGCCGCAAAAGAAGCAGTCTGGATGAAGAAGTTCCTAACAGAACTTCAGGTGGTTCCTACCATAGTTGATCCAATACCTCTGTATTGCGACAACAACGGAGCTATAGCTTTAGCGAAGGAACCAAGGTCCCATCAGAAGTCCAGACACATCTTGAGGCGGTATCACCTGATCAGGGAGATCATTGATCGTCAGGAGATCGAGGTTCGGAGAGTTGCTTCAGAAGAGAACATTGCTGATCCATTCACGAAGGCCCTTCCTCAGATTCAGTTCGAGAGGCTACTCGAGATCATTGGTCTGCGATATGCCAGTACATGGCCCTAGTGCAAGTGGGAGATTGTTAGTGTTTATGCCCTAGAAGGCCATTACTGTATCATACTAGCTTGTATATTACTTAATGGAAGCTTGGGATATTCACATGTATATAACAGTCTTGCTAAACATGGTAGTATGCTACTTGGTTTTTCTATCTTAATATGTGAGTGTACGTATTGATAGAGCTCTTAGGATCTTGCTTGTCTACCAGCGTTGTGATGGCAGTCACACTAGTGGGGGCTGGGTAGTCTACAAGCACATCCTTATTCAGGTCCCTGGTCGTTGGATTATCGAGACAGAGCATCGATACTCCGGAGTAGACTAGTGTGTACGCTTCTCATCCCAGTTGGGGAGATGGTCTGTCCCACAACCGTCAGTACGTCGTACTGGAGATAGTATACAGGTGCTCGTTAGGTTACGGGTACACCGGACAGGACTCACAGGGAACTGTTGGTTGGTTTGATACCAGTCGTCAGTGAACAGTTCCCAGGTGACATGAGTACAGCGTAGTCCGCAGACTTGACACTGCTACTTCGCCTTGAGTGTGTCCCACTGTTCTTAGATTGCTACCCTACCACGGCTCAAAGGAGTCGTACAAACAGGTAGCAGTTGGGTGCAGTCCCGAGCACTTGGAGGCAGTGGCGGTTAGACAGGATTCGTCCCTCCCGGTATTGGGAGTAGATATCGTGCTGTGTCAGAGATCCATTACGCAAAGTCCCTGGCCAGGGCAAGCAAGATTTGCTGGTAGGTTCCAGTAGTTTCTCAGGGTGTAATGGGCTTCCCTCCGACACGACTTATACCGCTATTAGGGGACTGACGCTTGCCGCCCCCCTAGGCCCGATATGCGATAGTCTTGGACGAACGGACCGGACTGTATGGAGATTGTCACATCAGACTCAGTAGGAGTTCGGATGGGTTTTCTCATCGGCCTTCTTATCGACAACTACCTGGGGACCGTTACGTACAGCTAGTGCCGCTTGCGGTCTGTGGTTAAACCCACTGCCAGCGTAGTAGTCGAGTCTCTAGAGTCCCATACAGAGAGTTTCCTACTCCAGGCGAAACGATATAGAGGTTGCATGGTTTTGCGACAAAGGGTTCGGACGCATACGTGCGTTTACGCGCGTACGACTTTCGGACAGTTTTTACCAGTCGGCTTTGGTTTAAGCCAGTTACTGGTATCCGGTTATTGGATTTTTACAGTCTAAAGTTTTTCCGTATTTTTACGGATCGGAGGGCGTTCTCGTAATTGTTCGAGAAGCTTCTAGAAGATGGTGACTAAGGAGGGTTATGTGTCATATTCATTAAATGAGGTTATGAGTCATGGTGGTGATTCATTCATTTCATTAATGCACATTTATTGCTTAATGACTCATGCTAATGAATCACCACTAGATATTTTATGAAGCATGATTTATCATCACTCTTTATTCTTTTCTCATTATTAGAAAATGCTTCATAATATATTATGATAGACTCTCTCTCATCTCATTATCTTATCTCACATTCTCTCTCCTCAAGCTCTCATCTTCAAACCCTAATCCTTACACCTCATGAGTTGAGATCAAAGGATTAGTTAGACTAAACAATCCATAACCATCACTCTATATCATCCTTTCATCTTTGATTAGCAATCAAAGTTGATTAGTTACCTCAAGTTAGAGGTTTAGCTTAGAGTTTTGCTCTCGGGTGGATCGTCTACTACCTAGAGAAGGCCGAGGAGAACAAGGAGATCGTAAAGACGAAGGACTAGTATCGATAGGTATAATCCCTTAACACTATAGTTTAGTTTAGCTATGTGTTCGGTTATTAGTTGTTTAGCTTCGATTTAAGCGGTTAGTCGATGTTCGTTCTTTAAACTTGATCGTTTTTGAAAATTCCGCCTCCCCACAAGTACTGGGGTGTACTACATCGACTTACAAAATGAGTGCATGAAATGATATGGTTATGGTTGCTTCAACCATCACATAAGACTTATTTGATATGATGAGTTATCATGACTTTGGATTATGAGAGGGTGAGAGACAAAAGAGTTGCTCATTCTTTCTTGCTCATTCTCTCTCTTGTTCTTGAGCTCTCTTGTTTTTGCTCTCACCCTCAACCTCTTGCTCCCTCTCTTGACTCTATGGTTCTCTTGTCTCATGAGTTGAGAATCAAGAACCATAGATAAAATCCCATACAAACTCTTCTCTACTCACTCTAGTTCACAAGGTTTAGCAAACCGAGTGGACTAGTTTCTTCAAAGAACGAAGAAGGAGCCAAAGGTTGGAGCTTTCAGGTGGATCTATCTTCGGCGTACGGAGACGACGGGAAGAAGCCAATCCGGACCACCATCGGAGCTTGAAGACGAAGGAATTCAAGACAAGCAAGGTATAACCCCCTAACCGAGTAGCTAGAAACTCGTAGTTAGGTTGTTAGTTAGATGTTTAACCAAGATCCGGGTTTTAGGTCCATGTTACCACCTCCGTAAAAATCATTTTTTACCAAATTCCGCTTTCCCGAAAGTACCGGGAGAGGTAGCATGGACTTACAGTGGTATCAGAGCCTAGTTAAACTCTATCTAACATGTTAGCAAGTAACTAGAAGATCGATCAAAGAAAAAGTCCCGAAAACGAACCCCGAAATTCGAACTTTCTGTCGATTTTTTTACTGTTCAAAAGTTGATTATTTTTACACCTAAAATCGGCTCAGGGTTTTTAAAAGTCACTGTAGAAAAATCACCAAGAGATCCCCCTAAACGACCGCGGAAACGCGGCAATAGCTTACTATTGCCGCGGTTCCGCGGCCTCCTTGGCCCCTCTTTGGTGTTTCTTTGCTACAGTGTACTTGCAGGGGTATTTTGGGATTTTTGGAATATGTATTTTCAACCCAGATTTTCCAGAACGAAAATTTTATTTTGGGATCCCGAAAATCCGTATTTTTGATCGAACTTCTAAAAGACTTAAGCTAACGGGTTTTTCTGTAATGTGATATTTGTATTGAACGTCTACTAATCGCTATTTGTCGATTAGTGGGGGTTATACAAATCTGTGATCTGTAATGTTGCTGGAATGTGTATATGAATATGTTGGATTGTCGCGGGTGAATAGCCGGGGGTTGTGAGACGAGAGTTTTCTTTTCTTTCAATTCATGTAAATTTGTAAATTGATGTAATAATTATTTGTATGGCCGCACAACCGGGTCGGGGTTGTAGCCGTCATTGTATAATTTCTTTTTACTGTTTTTGCTCCTAGGATAGACCCATGGAGGGGGTGCACAAACTACCGGGTATGCCGAAGTGTCGAGTGGCCTACTCATGGAGATGAGGGAGGTTGCTACGCTTCGGGTACTTGGCGGGTAGTTTGCCGCACCCGTAGGGGTCTTAGGTGGGGTATTTGGCTATTCACCGCGACCGTGTAATCTGTCTTTCGTTACAGGCTCGTACGAATTACAGATTCCTAGTATATCCAATGTATTCATCTGTGATCTGAAATGTTTATCATTGCAGTATATCTATATATGATATTATTTAGGCGTTGCTTATGTTTTACAGACGCGCTAGCCCAGCCCCCGCTCTGTCGTTAGTTAAGTAACCTAACGGGTAATGACGGGGCCCAGTGGCGAATGCGAATGGCATAAGCGTACGTCATATTTTGGTTGTTTTCTGCAATGGTAGGATTAAATGATGGGACGCATTAAAAGAACTAATGCAAGAATATCACGCATTAAAAGAACTAATGCAAGATAATAAACCAAGTTAAAGTCGTTGGAACACTTTCGAAAAACCACTCGGTTCTTTTCAAAACCAACTTTTAAATGCGGAGCTTGAGCCACTCCTTTTAAAAGCTATCTCGTTCCATCGACCAAATCAAGTTCACTACGTTCACGGTTTTGCCAAAACCAATCGTAGCCCTCCGTCGTTTCGTATGAATATTCAATAGTATTCAAGCTGTGTTTGTTGACCTTCGTCAAGGCATAGTGATTGGTAGCTGTTGGGTATTCATATGTAGCATAGATAGATGCGTTGGTTTGGGACATTCGCATTACCTTGTTGACCTTCGTCAAGGGTATATACGGGTGGATTCAAATTAACCTGGATAATGACGGGCAGAACTTGACATGTGACTTATGATTTGTTGACCTTCGTCAAGGTCATAAGAGCATGGGGCAAAAATCCACATCGGGAGTTTCATAAGCACTGAAACTTGCTAGATTTGCATACCATTTGGAGTGTGATGATTCTGGTAGGATTCCTTCAGTTTCGTCACGCGATGATATTTGGATCCCGATCCTACTGTGAGTATATGCTACTCCTCGGGAAATTTCTCACTAATCGATCAATGCTATAAACCTAGTAGGTGCCTAGAAAGGTGTTAGCGGGGCTACGCCCCCAGGGAAAAGAGGTTCTTTAATTAAGGAACTTCGCGAAAGCGTTGGAAAACCTCCCTCGAAGTACCGACACCGGCCTGGCTGAACGGTTAAGCAAGTATTGTGCGGTGGGATTGATCCCGACTAATTCTTCCTTTATGGTTTGAGGAGGGATTCGAGAAACAGTGGGAGCCATCCTGTTTAGACAAACTAAAAACCACTCTAAACTTGCAAGAGCATCATGCTGAGTGTTTCTTCTTCTCTCTCCTAATTGCAGCGACCAAATCGACATGACTGGACTTAAGTTACTCCTAGATAAAAACAAACTGACAGGGCCAAACTACAAAGATTGGCTCAGGAATGTCAAGATAGCAATCACTTACGACAAGCTGGGGTATCTTCTTACCACCAAAGCTCCCCCTGCCCCTGGTCCCACTTCCAGCGTCGCGGATAAGGAAATCCGCAAGACTTGGGAGATTGATAGCGCGAAGGCCAAGTGCCTCGTACTTGCCTCGATGGACAACGAACATCAGAGGAGGCACGAGAATATGGACCTTGAATCCATATTTCTCCATACAAAAGAACTGTATGGAGAGCAATCTCGTATCGCAAGATACGAAGCGTCGAAAAAGTTATTTTCGGCAAGAATGGCCGTCGGATCATCAGTAGCCGAGCACGTGCTAAAGATGATCGGCTACATTGAGGAGCTCGCGGACCTAGGGATCACATTGGAGAGTGAACTATATACAGATATAGTTCTCCAGTCCCTTCCTTCCACTTACGCCCAGTTTATACTGAACTTCAACTTACAAGAAAAAGAGGTTGAACTTTCAGAGCTCCTCAACATGCTGAGGAGTGCAGAGGGCACCCTACAGAAAGGTAGGGAAACATCCACTTTGTTTGTAGGAGGATCATCTTCTTCTAGGTCCAAGGCGAAAGCCAAGGGAAAGAAGAAGAAAGCCCCCGCCAAACCAAGGGGCGGTGTTAGTAAAGTGGATACGAAGGGAAAAGCTAAAGCAACAAAGATAGCGGGGAAGCTTGTGGATAAGGAAGAATGCTTCTATTGTCATAAGAAAGGTCACTGGAAGAATGATTGCAGGGCTTGGAAAGCCAGGACACAGGAATTGAAGCAGGTTGCAGCTTCAGCTTCAGGTGTGTATGTTATTGAAAACTGTCTTTCAATAAACTCTACTTCCTGGGTATTGGATACCGGATCAGGATCTCATATCTGTAATTCTTTGCAGGCGTTGAGAAACCGTAGGGTTTTGAAGGCAGGTGACATGACCCTCAGAGTTGCGAACGGAGCTAGCATGGATGCTAAAGCCGTGGGGGACTATCACCTGGGAATGTCAGATGGACATGTTTTGGTTTTGCGTAATTGCTTTTTTGTACCCAACGCAACTTGTAATATCATTTCTGTATCTTTAGTTTCTAAAGAAGGTTATGAATTTGCGTTTGTAAGTAATGTTGTAAACATTCACCTTAATCAAGTTCTGATTGGCTCAGGTACATTGAGTAATGGTATATACGTATTGAACCAACCACAGATTTTCAATGTCCAGAATACACACAAAAGAAAGTCTCTAGAAATAAATCAGACTTTCTTGTGGCATTGTAGACTGGGTCACATCAATGAGAGAAGGTTGACTAAGTTACATACAGAAGGATATTTGAATGCGTTCGAATATCAATCGTATGCCACTTGTCAATCCTGTCTCAAAGGAAAGATGACAAAGACTCCGTTTACTGGACGTGGAGTAAGAGCGAGCGAGCTCTTGGGACTCGTACACAGTGACGTGTGCGGTCTAATGTCTACACATGCGCGAAGCGGTTATTCTTACTTCATTACTTTTACGGATGACTTCTCAAGGTACGGTTATGTCTTCTTAATGAAACATAAGTCCGAAGCCTTTGGAAAATTCCAGGAGTATAAGAATGAAGTAGAAAAACAGACCGACAAAAGTATTAAGATTCTAAGATCGGATCGAGGTGGAGAATACTTAAGTGCCGAGTTCCTGGACTATTTAAAAGAGAACGGAATTCTCTCTCAGCTTACTCCTCCATACACCCCGCAACATAACGGTGTATCGGAGAGACGGAACCGAACCCTATTGGATATGGTTCGGTCCATGATGAGTAACGCTGAGTTACCGTGATCATTCTGGGGATATGCACTAGAATCAGCTGCGTATCTCTTGAACAAGGCTCCCACCAAGACTGTGCCTACCACCCCATATGAGATGTGGACTGGAAAGAAACCCCGTCTTAAGTATCTTAAGGTATGGGGATGTCCAGCTTTTGTAAAAAAGCAGCATGCGGACAAGCTTGAGGCACGTTCAGTACAGTGTAAGTTTGTGGGATACCCAAGGAACTCCAGGGGGTATCTTTTCTATTCCGCTGAGGAACAAAAGGTTTTTGTTTCTCAGCATGCCCGCTTCTTGGAAACTGAGTTTTTGGAAACCCAGTGTCACGACCCGAAAGTACGGAACGTGACCGGCACTTAGATTACGAAGCGTCTAGAGGCGCCGCGTGACCTAAGTAAGCCGAAGCCCAGAAATCTAAACCATAAGAGAAGAAAAAGAAGAAAAGAAAATAAGACAAGTATAAAAACATCAGCAAATTTTACCAAAAATTTCGGCAGAGTCTCCTCTGCAAAACTGGCCCCCAAACGGGTACAACAAGTATAATATGAATAAACAATAAAAAGCATCCCCAAACGGGTGCTAGCTCAACGCCAACGGGCGGAGACAACCACAACAATCACAAAAATATACAACTCCAAAGGGCGAGGCTCAAATCTCAAAAGAAAACACAAACCACCAGATCAGAATAATACATGCGCGACTCTAAGGTCGAAATAAAAGACTGGTCCAATAAACTTATCAAGTAATACAAATATGGTTGATGGAGCTTTCTAGATACAAATGAAATAATAAAAATACAACGGCGGTTCAGATACAAATGAACCAACCTACCGTGCAAATCACCCAAAAATGAAAATGATGTGCCAGCAACTGCCAAGGAAAACCTGTACATCGCACCTGAAAAGAATTTGGCACAACGGGGGTGAGTTGCCAACTCGTGAGTAGAAGACATCTACGAAAAGAAATCGAATGCACGACGCTATCCTAGGTCATAATAATACACTACTATATCCCAAACATCTAGTAATAGCAGGGTAATACTACGTGTAAGTGCAGATAATCCGTGTTCGTGTCAGTGCTTAATATAATACTATGTCATATGAAATGAAATGCATGCACCATGAATGTAAAGTAACAAATCCTGAAATCCAGATATACATGTATAAGAACTCTTTAACTATTATCATAGTAAAGTGTGTATAAGCATCTGAAATCTCAACAATGAAATCCATAGAAATCTGTGTCAAGCATCGACACAACACATGTAATCTCAAGTCTCAATATGTCGGGCTCCGTCAGTCCGGATCGGCCCATATCATCAAATCTCACGACAACGGTCGGTATCCTCCGGATATCCGCCGCGCCAGACATCACCGGTAGGTAGCCTTCCCCTGCCAGGCTCATCGTCTACAACTCGATCTTCTTGCCCCGGGGTACCATACCGGGCCCACCATGTACCCGAGACGGTTCATCCACTCCTCGAATCGGGTCTCGAAATCCAACAGAAAACATAAAAAAAAACTCATGGTGGACGACACATACATCACGAGAAAACCGCATCTTATTTTAAAAAGAGAAGAGGAGAGAGAGAAGTTGTTATATCTTTTTGCGGTTTTCCCCCAAAATCCAGAAATCTCAAAATCATGAGTAGTATATGATAAATGTCGGCATATGCTCATAATACTGTGCGATAACATGAAAATATGAATGCAGGAATGTCTAAGTTATGAATATCATGTCTACACTAACATCCGAGAGTAATCACAATATTATATCGGTTTAGTTGTTAACTGATTCTATCAACAAAATATAATATGATCTAAAGTGTACGTGACATAGCAATTACCGATGATGATGTGTGTGAGCCGGCAAATAAGTGTGCGTGGAATATGCGCATCATCGGTAATGGTGCTGGTGTCCTAACAGGTAAGGTTTATACTGTTATAGCAACATATGTATGAACATGCAATATTATGATTACAGTGTGAAAGTAAAGACGAATGTGCGTTATCCACTCATTTAATATACTTATACTACTACCACTATATGACTCAACCCTAACCTAGTGTCCATCTACCCTCCTAAGAACTAGTCATTAAGAAACTAAAGTCTACCTAAGGTCTGAATCAAAATCTCTAATAGTCGGCGATCCCGCCTCAATAGCGTCACGTACGTAGTACGGCTTCCTCGAATCAAGAGTGCGGATCAATCATCAAATCTAAGCCTCGTACGGTAACATCCATCGTACGGCATCCCAATATCGGGGTACGGTCAAGTATCTCCTAGGTGTCTCATCATTCGTATAATGTCATCCTCAGGAATGTCATGTCCTATGTATCGTGTTGTGATTAAGTCATACGGATATCATATCGTCCTCAAGTCACACCTCTATAGTATCGACATCAGGTCGCACCTATGTGATGTCGTAATCAAGTCATACATATCCCATATCACAATCAGTCACGAGTTATAGTCCGGGTTCTAGCGTCCCATGTACATCAATATCACCACCACTCCTTATAACTTATATATTCATGTTCACTATCTCATTCTCTAATGATCCGCTAACACTTTATTTCGACTGTATAGTCAAGAATCACGGCATCAAGCCCAGTTATACTGTTTCATCATACCTCGGATATCATATCACATCAATGAATCACCTATACGTGTTGTATATATATATGTATATACCTATACCTAGTTCTATATATATATACACATACACGTACCCCATATCGAGTTTCCGTGTGTGCGTGGGTGTGTTTCTATCTGTAACCTACGAATCTCTTCCAAGGTACTCATCCTCTGATATGGCTTTCCTAAATCGGTCTAGTCCAGCCTAGGGTCAATACTAGGGTCCTACTAGGGTCACGTCTGGTTTCCTAATGCCAATAGGTACTAATCCTATTCTACGTTGCGGGGGTGCTAAACACCATCCACCCGACTTTCCCCCGTAGATATGCATCTACTCACCTGGTCCATGTCAGCCGAAGACGGTGTCGCCATCCTCCTCTTCATCGCCCGCAGTCCACGTGGGGGTACCTAGACGCAAACATATAAAGAGCATCGTAACTAGAATCACGTACAATAGTCAAACGATACAAAGAACAATCATAGGTTAAAACCTATGTCCCGTCCAAGCAAAAGAACCAAATACCACTCGATATCGGCGTACAAACTCCGATGGATCGAGATAAGTATCAACAGATAACTCATAGGTTTAAAACACATTACTTATATTGCAAAACATGATCAAATTCATCGAAACACTAAAATCGATCAAATCGTCCGTTTCCGAAAAACCCGAAAATGCCAATTTACCGTTTTTCATGAAAACTTGACATTTAAATGAAACCAATGGTCATAAAACTCATTAAATAGCATAACTAGACTATACAACCCCTTACTATATTTTTATTGCACAATTTTGCATTAGTTTGAAATTTCAAGTTTGCAACCATTAGCAATTTTCAACACCTTTCAAGAAAAATTCACCATTCCACTACAACACTTGATTTTGTATGAATTAATGTATCAAACTACAATTTACAAAGATAAGGATATAATGAAACCTTAATTTATATTTTAAATATCATTTATTTAATAATTTCCAAAGACTAGTTAGCAAAATAGCAAATTTTTATCAAATTTTATCAATTATCAATAATACTAGTAACTAAACTAAGTTTTCCCATTCCTTTAACATGTCAATATCCTCATTTAAACAACAATCTATTGTTACAAACATTCATTGGAATTTATCTCACCAATATATAAAATATATAGAAATCTAGTTTGCTAATAAAAAATGGTTTAATTTAACCATTTTGGATAAACAATATACAATCTATCCTCCATACAAGAATCTCCACTTCTAAAAATGTTAAACTAGTTATAATAACCCTAATTAATTAATAAAAATCATAACTTTATTTTACAACCCTAACTTGAATTTTTAAAACTTAGAATTAGAATTAATTCATTAAATCAATTTATGCTAGAATGAAACATTAAACAATAATAATTCAAAAGAACAAGATTTATACCTTCACACAAGAAATCCAAACATGAAAATGAGCCTCAAAAATACATGCTTTCCATCTCCAAAATCCATGCAAAGAAGAGCGAGGAATAGAGGGTATGACTTTATTAGGATTTTGTGGATTTTTATTTGGATTTTTAATGAATTTTTGATGGATTTTTGCAACAAAAATGAAGTGGGAAATGGGGGGGGCTGCCATGAGAGGGAGGCCGGCCAAACTTGGGGGAGGTAAGGGAGAAAGAAGACAATGAGGAATTGTGTAGAAACTTCACTCAAAACATCACCATCTTTAAGTCTTTTCATGATTTATTTGTTTTCTTTTCATTTCTTTACTAAAACAACCTAGAAAACTCTAGAAAAGTGGGAAAATTTGCAAATAAATTTTGCATGATACACACTAATTTCTAATATGCCATGGTTCATTTTTACAAATTAAAACCATTTAAATTTGTAATTTACACTAATTTAGTGTAAAAATAAAGTTTATGTTAATATTTAAAATAATTAATTTAGGAAAAATATTTTATTAAACTAAAAATTTATAAGTGGCTAAATAAACACTATTTACTAGTAATTACATAATTAAATAGGTATTTTTGAATTTATAATGAAAAACAATTGCGGTTTGATTTTACGAAAAATACATTTTATTTTACCGAAAATCAAAATTTCACTTACACAATTTTATTCATTTAATTAATTATTTAATTATTTTTAAAACGTTACAATCTTCCCCCCTTTAGGAAATTCGGTCCCCGAATTTAAATTAAAACTCCCCCTCCAAACACTAAAACATTTAGCAAATACTCAAATCGTCGGGGCTCCGAAATTATCAATACATAACAAAAATCAACTCCGTCAAGCATAATGCAATCATCGGAGTTATGGAAAGAATAAAATATCAAAACCCAATATGAAAACCATCCTAATATATCTCAATCTATAACTTATATATAGTGTGCATCACAGTAAAACCGTTCAGATATCCGGATAAGGGAGTATGCAACCTCTTTTTGAAAATTGCCGTGTGATGCACGTGTCATGGCATAAGTAGCGGACGTTTAAAAAAATAACTATATATATATATATATATATCTTTTATTTAACATACACGTCCCGCCTGATTACTAAATCAAATAATAATCATTATGAAAATATACTGCTCAAACTGAAATCAATCCCAATCACATCAATAAAATATCATGTGCGTCCGGTGCGCACTGAAATCGAAACCAAATACAGATACCATGAATACCCACAAAACAAAACTAAGTGCAACAGGTGTGCACCAAAAACATCTGTCAAGTGCAACGGGCGTGCACGACTCAATATCAGGTGCATCTAATCTGCACAAAACCCCGATTTAGTGCATCTGGTGTGCACAAAATCGTATCAAGTGCGCCAAGTATGCGCAAGAATCCTAATCAGGTGCACATGGTGCACGAAAACATACATCGAATATCAAAATCGAGATCACAGCACAAAAATGCATGAAAACTAGGTCGAAACATATGTCAAAATCATGTGTAACCCCTATGCACGAAATCAACTCAAAATCTCAAAATATGTAAAACCAAATCAAGTGTACTGGGTGTATACTAAGCAACATTAATACAACCGATATATGAAACACAGATAGAATATAATGAAGGTACACATAAGAAATACCAATCGTAGAAAAAGAAAAAAAAAAAAAAATTCCTCAAAATACCAAAATCCAATAACAGAAATATGAAACTCAAATCACCGAGTCACATCGTAATCACTATCGTCAATGTGCGCCTCTTCCCTCTGATGTCTGCTGCTTCACACTTGTCTCTTCATAAGTGTGCTGACTGCGCTACCAACGGCAATACTCATGTCTAGAGTCTCCCACATAGTCGATCCCTTCACTTGATACCCGGACTACATTAAACTTCTCGATCGATCCATCAAAATCCCATAATTCCCCGAGAGCTCAACACTCAAGTACAGTTTAAAAAATATCCGGTACATACCCCAGCATCGATGATCCAGCTGTAGAAGGGCAAACCCAAGCCTCACTAATGGCACAGCGGAACTGCCGTAAACCCTAAGGTTCAAGGGCGTTCTCGTGGTCATTATGTCGAGTTAGGGTTTCATTCTTCTAGAGGGTCCATCGAAATACCTGCATGTTCTTCCGAATACTTTAAACTTAGGAAAATGGTTTTCTGATAATCGTTCGAACCTTTTAACTTCATCCGGACGGCATGTGAATACCCTTCGACCGCACGCTAAGCAATGCTTCAATCCTCAAGAATAACCAATACTCTAATGGTTATCGCATTCGAGCCGCAGCTTCCTCTGCCCGTGCGCTCGTGGTAACAGAACCACCCTCCGACATTGACGAAGATAGATCAAGGAACGAATGAAATACGGTGCAAGCAAATGTATATCCTAAGGCTCCTTAAGCAGAGTAGCGTATCGTAAGTATGCCGCGGACCATACCCACGGTACGTTACTCTACCTAACTCGCCTACTCCATCAACCAAGGGTCACCTAGACTTATACAGGGTTAAACCTAGCGCTCTGATACCAACTTTGTCACGACCCGAAAGTACGGAACGTGACCGGCACTTAGATTACGAAGCGTCTAGAGGCGCCGCGTGACCTAAGTAAGCCGAAGCCCAGAAATCTAAACCATAAGAGAAGAAAAAGAAGAAAAGAAAATAAGACAAGTATAAAAACATCAGCAAATTTTACCAAAAATTTCGGCAGAGTCTCCTCTGCAAAACTGGCCCCCAAACGGGTACAACAAGTATAATATGAATAAACAATAAAAAGCATCCCCAAACGGGTGCTAGCTCAACGCCAACGGGCGGAGACAACCACAACAATCACAAAAATATACAACTCCAAAGGGCGAGGCTCAAATCTCAAAAGAAAACACAAACCACCAGATCAGAATAATACATGCGCGACTCTAAGGTCGAAATAAAAGACTGGTCCAATAAACTTATCAAGTAATACAAATATGGTTGATGGAGCTTTCTAGATACAAATGAAATAATAAAAATACAACGGCGGTTCAGATACAAATGAACCAACCTACCGTGCAAATCACCCAAAAATGAAAATGATGTGCCAGCAACTGCCAAGGAAAACCTGTACATCGCACCTGAAAAGAATTTGGCACAACGGGGGTGAGTTGCCAACTCGTGAGTAGAAGACATCTACGAAAAGAAATCGAATGCACGACGCTATCCTAGGTCATAATAATACACTACTATATCCCAAACATCTAGTAATAGCAGGGTAATACTACGTGTAAGTGCAGATAATCCGTGTTCGTGTCAGTGCTTAATATAATACTATGTCATATGAAATGAAATGCATGCACCATGAATGTAAAGTAACAAATCCTGAAATCCAGATATACATGTATAAGAACTCTTTAACTATTATCATAGTAAAGTGTGTATAAGCATCTGAAATCTCAACAATGAAATCCATAGAAATCTGTGTCAAGCATCGACACAACACATGTAATCTCAAGTCTCAATATGTCGGGCTCCGTCAGTCCGGATCGGCCCATATCATCAAATCTCACGACAACGGTCGGTATCCTCCGGATATCCGCCGCGCCAGACATCACCGGTAGGTAGCCTTCCCCTGCCAGGCTCATCGTCTACAACTCGATCTTCTTGCCCCGGGGTACCATACCGGGCCCACCATGTACCCGAGACGGTTCATCCACTCCTCGAATCGGGTCTCGAAATCCAACAGAAAACATAAAAAAAAACTCATGGTGGACGACACATACATCACGAGAAAACCGCATCTTATTTTAAAAAGAGAAGAGGAGAGAGAGAAGTTGTTATATCTTTTTGCGGTTTTCCCCCAAAATCCAGAAATCTCAAAATCATGAGTAGTATATGATAAATGTCGGCATATGCTCATAATACTGTGCGATAACATGAAAATATGAATGCAGGAATGTCTAAGTTATGAATATCATGTCTACACTAACATCCGAGAGTAATCACAATATTATATCGGTTTAGTTGTTAACTGATTCTATCAACAAAATATAATATGATCTAAAGTGTACGTGACATAGCAATTACCGATGATGATGTGTGTGAGCCGGCAAATAAGTGTGCGTGGAATATGCGCATCATCGGTAATGGTGCTGGTGTCCTAACAGGTAAGGTTTATACTGTTATAGCAACATATGTATGAACATGCAATATTATGATTACAGTGTGAAAGTAAAGACGAATGTGCGTTATCCACTCATTTAATATACTTATACTACTACCACTATATGACTCAACCCTAACCTAGTGTCCATCTACCCTCCTAAGAACTAGTCATTAAGAAACTAAAGTCTACCTAAGGTCTGAATCAAAATCTCTAATAGTCGGCGATCCCGCCTCAATAGCGTCACGTACGTAGTACGGCTTCCTCGAATCAAGAGTGCGGATCAATCATCAAATCTAAGCCTCGTACGGTAACATCCATCGTACGGCATCCCAATATCGGGGTACGGTCAAGTATCTCCTAGGTGTCTCATCATTCGTATAATGTCATCCTCAGGAATGTCATGTCCTATGTATCGTGTTGTGATTAAGTCATACGGATATCATATCGTCCTCAAGTCACACCTCTATAGTATCGACATCAGGTCGCACCTATGTGATGTCGTAATCAAGTCATACATATCCCATATCACAATCAGTCACGAGTTATAGTCCGGGTTCTAGCGTCCCATGTACATCAATATCACCACCACTCCTTATAACTTATATATTCATGTTCACTATCTCATTCTCTAATGATCCGCTAACACTTTATTTCGACTGTATAGTCAAGAATCACGGCATCAAGCCCAGTTATACTGTTTCATCATACCTCGGATATCATATCACATCAATGAATCACCTATACGTGTTGTATATATATATGTATATACCTATACCTAGTTCTATATATATATACACATACACGTACCCCATATCGAGTTTCCGTGTGTGCGTGGGTGTGTTTCTATCTGTAACCTACGAATCTCTTCCAAGGTACTCATCCTCTGATATGGCTTTCCTAAATCGGTCTAGTCCAGCCTAGGGTCAATACTAGGGTCCTACTAGGGTCACGTCTGGTTTCCTAATGCCAATAGGTACTAATCCTATTCTACGTTGCGGGGGTGCTAAACACCATCCACCCGACTTTCCCCCGTAGATATGCATCTACTCACCTGGTCCATGTCAGCCGAAGACGGTGTCGCCATCCTCCTCTTCATCGCCCGCAGTCCACGTGGGGGTACCTAGACGCAAACATATAAAGAGCATCGTAACTAGAATCACGTACAATAGTCAAACGATACAAAGAACAATCATAGGTTAAAACCTATGTCCCGTCCAAGCAAAAGAACCAAATACCACTCGATATCGGCGTACAAACTCCGATGGATCGAGATAAGTATCAACAGATAACTCATAGGTTTAAAACACATTACTTATATTGCAAAACATGATCAAATTCATCGAAACACTAAAATCGATCAAATCGTCCGTTTCCGAAAAACCCGAAAATGCCAATTTACCGTTTTTCATGAAAACTTGACATTTAAATGAAACCAATGGTCATAAAACTCATTAAATAGCATAACTAGACTATACAACCCCTTACTATATTTTTATTGCACAATTTTGCATTAGTTTGAAATTTCAAGTTTGCAACCATTAGCAATTTTCAACACCTTTCAAGAAAAATTCACCATTCCACTACAACACTTGATTTTGTATGAATTAATGTATCAAACTACAATTTACAAAGATAAGGATATAATGAAACCTTAATTTATATTTTAAATATCATTTATTTAATAATTTCCAAAGACTAGTTAGCAAAATAGCAAATTTTTATCAAATTTTATCAATTATCAATAATACTAGTAACTAAACTAAGTTTTCCCATTCCTTTAACATGTCAATATCCTCATTTAAACAACAATCTATTGTTACAAACATTCATTGGAATTTATCTCACCAATATATAAAATATATAGAAATCTAGTTTGCTAATAAAAAATGGTTTAATTTAACCATTTTGGATAAACAATATACAATCTATCCTCCATACAAGAATCTCCACTTCTAAAAATGTTAAACTAGTTATAATAACCCTAATTAATTAATAAAAATCATAACTTTATTTTACAACCCTAACTTGAATTTTTAAAACTTAGAATTAGAATTAATTCATTAAATCAATTTATGCTAGAATGAAACATTAAACAATAATAATTCAAAAGAACAAGATTTATACCTTCACACAAGAAATCCAAACATGAAAATGAGCCTCAAAAATACATGCTTTCCATCTCCAAAATCCATGCAAAGAAGAGCGAGGAATAGAGGGTATGACTTTATTAGGATTTTGTGGATTTTTATTTGGATTTTTAATGAATTTTTGATGGATTTTTGCAACAAAAATGAAGTGGGAAATGGGGGGGGCTGCCATGAGAGGGAGGCCGGCCAAACTTGGGGGAGGTAAGGGAGAAAGAAGACAATGAGGAATTGTGTAGAAACTTCACTCAAAACATCACCATCTTTAAGTCTTTTCATGATTTATTTGTTTTCTTTTCATTTCTTTACTAAAACAACCTAGAAAACTCTAGAAAAGTGGGAAAATTTGCAAATAAATTTTGCATGATACACACTAATTTCTAATATGCCATGGTTCATTTTTACAAATTAAAACCATTTAAATTTGTAATTTACACTAATTTAGTGTAAAAATAAAGTTTATGTTAATATTTAAAATAATTAATTTAGGAAAAATATTTTATTAAACTAAAAATTTATAAGTGGCTAAATAAACACTATTTACTAGTAATTACATAATTAAATAGGTATTTTTGAATTTATAATGAAAAACAATTGCGGTTTGATTTTACGAAAAATACATTTTATTTTACCGAAAATCAAAATTTCACTTACACAATTTTATTCATTTAATTAATTATTTAATTATTTTTAAAACGTTACACCCAGATAAGTGGGAGCACAATAGAACTGGAAGAAGTTCCAGAACCACAGACTGTTACTGAAAGCTTAGTGGAACCAGAGGGTTCAACAGAACAGGACATTCCTATGCCGCTCCGCAGGAGTAGTAGGCAGACTCATCCGCCCGAGAGATACTATGGTTTTCTCATAGACGGGGATAGAGAGGATTGCATCATAGATTATGATGAGCCTACTAGCTTCCAGCAGGCCGTTCAGAGCGTTGACTCAGTGAAATGGCTGGATGCAATGCGGACCGAAATGGAGTCCATGTACACCAACAAGGTATGGACGTTGGACATTGCTCCAGACGGGGTAAAACCCGTAGGATGCAAGTGGATCTTCAAAAGGAAGATTGGTGTAGATGGACAGGTTGAGACCTATAAAGCTAGGCTGGTAGCAAAGGGTTTTCGTCAAAGACCTGGCTTGGACTATGACGAAACCTTCTCTCCAGTAGCCATGCTGAAATCCATTCGGATCCTTCTTGCCATTGCTGCCTTCCATGATTATGAGATCTGGCAAATGGACGTAAAGACCGTTTTTCTAAATGGAAATTTAGAGGAGTGTGTCTATATGGACCAACCAGAGGGTTTCATTTAGAGTGGGAGCAGCGGAAAGGTGTGCAAGTTGCTTAAGTCCATCTATGGACTAAAGCAGGCATCGCGGAGTTGGAACATCTGCTTTGATGAGACGGTCAAAGAATTTGGCTTTATCAAAAATCCAGATGAACCATGCATCTATAGTAGATTTGTAGCGAGAACTGTAGTATTCCTCGTTTTATACGTGGATGACATTCTCTTAATAGGAAATGACATTCCTATGCTACAATCTGTCAAGGGGTTCTTGTCACACAGGTTCTCCATGAAAGACCTGGGTGATGCCTCGTACATTCTGGGTATCCGGATCTACCGTGACAGATCCAAGAGGATATTAGGACTTTCACAGTCCAGGTACATCGACACTATACTGAAGAGATTCAGTATGGAAGATTCCAAGCGCGGTAACCTTCCGGCTTGTCACGGGATCACCCTCTCTAAAGAGATGTCTTCCAAGACTGATTTGGAGAGGGATCGCATGTCTATTATATCCTACGCTTCTGCGGTAGGCTCTATAATGTATGCGATGTTGTGTACCAGACCGGATGTAGCTTATGCACTGAGTATGGTAAGCCGGTATCAGTCAAACCCTGGGAAGAAACACTGGATAGCGGTAAAGAACATTCTCAAGTACCTGAGAAGGACTAAGGAGATGTTCTTGGTGTATGGCGGAAAAGACCTCCAGATCGAGGCCTTTGCTGACTCCAGCTTCCAGAGTGACAAGGATGATTCCAAGTCCATGTCGGGTTTTGTCTTTACCCTCAATGGAGGGGCGGTGTGTTGGAAGAGTTCCAAGCAAGAAACCGTTGCGGACTCGACGATGGAAGCGGAATACATCGCTGCATCTGATGCCGCAAAAGAAGCTGTCTGGGTGAGGAAGTTCTTGAAAGAACTTCAGGTGGTTCCGTCCATTGTTGATCCAATACCTCTGTATTGCGACAACAACAGGGCTATAGCTTTAACGAAGGAACCCAGGTCCCATCAGAAATCCAGGCACATCTTGAGGCGGTATCACCTGATCAGGGAGATCGTAGATCGCCAGGAGATCGAGGTTCGGAGAGTCGCTTCAGAAGATAACACTGCAGATCCATTCACCAAGGCCCTGCCCCAGACTCAGTTCGAGCGGCTGATCGAGATGATAGGTCTTCGATACGCCAGTACATGGCCTTAGTGCAAGTGGGAGATTGTTAGTGTATATGCCCTAGAGCCATTACTGTATCATACTAGTTTGTATATTACTTAATGGAAGCTTGGGATATTCACCTTGTATATACAATCTTGCTCAAAATTGTAGTATGCTACTTGGTTTGTTTCTACTTCAATGTGTACATGTGTTTATTTTTGTATATCGCCTATACACATTAGTGGAGCCCTTAGGATCTTTGCTTGATTACCAGCGATGTGATGGCCGTCACACTAGTGGGGCTGGGTAATCTATAAGCACATCCTTATGCAGGTCCCTGGTCGCAGGACTATCGAGACAGGGCATCGATACTCCGGAGTAGACCAGAGCATGCGCTTCTCATCCCAGTGTGGGAGACGGTCTGTCCCACAGCCGTCAGTACGTCGTACTTGAGATAGTATGCGGGTGCTCGTTAGGTTACGGGTACACTGGACAGGACTCGTCGGGAACTGACCAGTTGGTATTATGCCTATCGTCAGTTATCAGTTCCCAGGTGACATGAGTACAGCTTAGTCCGCTGACTTGACACTGTCACTTCGCCTCGAGTGTGTTCCCACTGTACTTTGATCACTACCCTACCACGGTTCAAAGGAGTCGTGCAAACGGGTGGTGGTTGGGTGCAGTCCCGAAGCACTTGGAGGCAGTGACGGTTAGACAGGATTCGTCTCTCCCGGTATTGGGGGTTGACATCGCGCTGTGTCTAGGAGAGCCATTACACGAGTAGTCCCTGGCCAGGGCAAACGAGATATACTGGTAGGTTTCCAGTGTTATCTCAGGGTGTTTTGGGCTTCGCTCCGGCACGACTTGTACCGCTATTGGGGGACTGACGTTTACCGCCCCCTAGGCCCGCCATGCGATGTATCAGACGAACAGACCGGACTGTACGGAGAATGTCACATTCAGGCTCAGTAGGAGTTCAGATGGGTTTCGCCTCGTCGGTCTTCTCGTCGGCATTACCTGGGGACCGTTACGCACAGCTAGTGCCGCTTGCGGTCTGTGGTTAAACCCACTGCCAGCGTAGTGTCGAGTCTTTAGAGTCCCACACAGAAAGTTTTTCGCCTTTAGGCAAAAGAGTAGAGGTCGCATGGTATTGCGACAGGTCGCATGGTTTTGCGACAGGGTTCGGTCACATCCGTGCACTTGTGCACGTACAGTGTCCGGACAGTTTACACTAGCGGGCTTTAGTTTAAGCCAGATCCTAGTGTACCTTTTGGGATTGGATTTATCCAGTGTGCATTCGTGTTCCTCGGAACGCGGATGCGGGTGTGTATGCACAGTTGACAGGGAGGCAGAGGCAGCGGATTCTCATTAGGGTTGTTGACAGTTGACCGTTGACTATTTGACTTTTTGCTCAACCCTAATGAGAATATGATATGTGATTAACTATTATATTGATTAAGTATTATGGTGACATGGTTGTTGACTTTTGTTGACTTTGTTGACTTGTTGACTTTTGTTGACTTGTTGACTTTGTTGACCGGTTGACTAGGCTTGACTAGTTGACCATCATGATAACCATAGCCATCATTTCATGGCAAAGACTTTTGCTTGCTTGCTCATTTATGTAAAATGAGTGCATGAAATGATATGGTTATGGTTGCTTCAACCATCACATAAGACTTATTTGATATGATGAGTTATCATGACTTTGGATTATGAGAGGGTGAGAGACAAAAGAGTTGCTCATTCTTTCTTGCTCATTCTCTCTCTTGTTCTTGAGCTCTCTTGTTTTTGCTCTCACCCTCAACCTCTTGCTCCCTCTCTTGACTCTATGGTTCTCTTGTCTCATGAGTTGAGAATCAAGAACCATAGATAAAATCCCATACAAACTCTTCTCTACTCACTCTAGTTCACAAGGTTTAGCAAACCGAGTGGACTAGTTTCTTCAAAGAACGAAGAAGGAGCCAAAGGTTGGAGCTTTCAGGTGGATCTATCTTCGGCGTACGGAGACGACGGGAAGAAGCCAATCCGGACCACCATCGGAGCTTGAAGACGAAGGAGTTCAAGACAAGCAAGGTATAACCCCCTAACCGAGTAGCTAGAAACTCATAGTTAGGTTGTTAGTTAGATGTTTAACCAAGATCCGGGTTTTAGGTCCATGTTACCACTTCCGTAAAAATCGTTTTTTACCAAATTCCGCTTTCCCGAAAGTACCGGGAGAGGTAGCATGGACTTACAGGACTCTCAAACAGCTGCGGTCTCTCCAAGGGAAGCTCGCGTATATACGGCGATTTATAGCCAACCTTTCAGGAAAGTGCCGTCCTTACAGCCACCTGATGAAGAAGGGAACCCCGTTCGTCTGGGACCAAAAATGCCAAAGCGCGCTAGACGAGATCAAACAATACCTGCAGAACCCGCCGGTGTTGGCTGCTCCGGTCAAGGGAAAGCCCCTCATTCTTTATACAACCGCTCTCGAAGGCTCCTTAGGCGCATTATGGGCACAAGAGAACGATCAAGGGAAGGAGAGAGCTCTCTATTACTTAAACCGAGTTCTACTGGGGGCAGAAAGCAATTACTCTCCCATTGAAAAACATTGCCTGGCGTTGATCTTTGCGATAACAAAGCTTAGACACTATGCGTTGGCGCATGAGGTCCGTCTCATTTCGAAGGTGGACCCTCTTAAATATTTAATGTCAAAGGCCATATTGACGGGACGACTCGCTAAATGGGCCCTGCTCTTGATGGAGTTCTCGATAACGTATCAACCTCTCAAGGCAGTGAAAGGACAGGCCATTGCCGACTTCCTCGCTGAGCATCCGATACCCGCCGATTCTCCTTTAAATTGCGATCTTCCAGACGAACATCGTTTGATGCGATCGACGGTGGTGATACCTGATGGGAGCTTTATTTCGATGGAGCATCTTCCATGAAGAAACGCAAACAAAGTGCCCCTATAATCAAATCGGGGGTAGGACTCATCTTTGTAACTCCACAAGGTGGGATAATGCGTTTTGCCTTCTCCCTAACAGAGCCGAGGACAAATAATGAAGCCGAATACGAAGCTCTGATAGCAGGCCTCGAGATCGCCATCGACATGGGAATTGAAAACCTCATCATATATGGAGATTCCCAACTGGTCGTTAGTCAAGTAAACGGCGACTACCAAACATGCAAACCAGAATTGGTGAAGTACGGCGAAAAAGTGCAACAATTGTTGACCCAAATTCCTTCCTATACTTTGGAAAACATACCGCGCGCGGAAAACAGCAAAGCAGGCGCATTGGCCAAGCTCGCCAAGGAACTGGCTGATGAGAACCTCGATGACCTAATAATCGTGGTACAAAGCCTTCGGGTGCTTGCCCCAGCAGAAATATCTCCGGAATCACCCGAAGAGAAGAGTGCGACTGAGCAGACGAACCTGCAAATAAAAGATCGGGAAAATACCGAGGATTGGAGAGAAGTCTTTATAGACTACTTCGAATACCGCCAAACGCCCGAAGATGCGTCCTCAAGCATCAGCTTATGAAACGAGCTCTGTCTTTCGCCTTCGTCAATGATACTCTGTACAAGAGGTCATTCGATTCTTTGTGGTTGAGATGCCTGGGACCTGACGAAGCGAAAAGAGTCGTCCAGGAAGTTCATGACGGACTCTGCGGTTCTCACTAAGCGGGCCCAAAGATGAAGTTGAAGATCAAACGGATGGGCTACTACTGGCCCACGATGATTCAGGACTGCCTCGAATATGCGAAGCAATGCCACTCATGCCAAATTCATGGGGACTTCATCCATCAGCATCCAAATCCGCTACACCCGACAGTGGCTAGCTGGCCATTCGAAATGTGGGGAATTGATATAGTCGGCCCTATCGAACCGGCATCGTCTAGGGGACATCGTTTCATCCTGGCGACGACTGACTACTTCTCCAAATGGGCAGAAGCAGTACCGTTGAGGGAAGTGAAAACAGAGAATATCCTCCATTTCTTTAAGACGCACGCCCTATATCGGTTTGGAACTCCACGACAGATCATCTCTGATAACGGGCCAGCTTACAGAAGCCGCAAGATCGGTCGCTTCACGCAACAGCACAATATAGACTGGAGATATTCCTCGGTTTATAATCCGCGAGCTAACGGTCTAGCTGAGGCCTTCAATAAGACCTTAACAAAGATTATGAAGAAGACAGTGTCCCGAAATAAGAAGGACTGGCATGAAAGACTGCAAGAAGCTCTTTGGGCGTATCGAACTACGTTCAAGACAGCCACAAACACAACGCCATATGCGCTGGTATTCGGTACAGAAGTAGTACTCCCCCTCGAGATAGAGTTACCCTCTCTACGAGTGGCAGTCCACTACGAGCTAGCAGATGAAGAAAATACTCACCTTCGGCTTGAGGAACTCGATGCCCTCGATGAGACCCGGCTCATAGCGCAACAAAATCTGGAGGCCTATAAAGCAAAGATGACGCGCTCATATGAAAGATTGACCCGGTCAAGGACATTCCGCCAAGGCGAACTCGTGCTAGTGGTCAAGAGGCCTATGATCCCCAATCGCGCCAAACGGGGAAAATTTGAGCCAAACTATGAAGGCCCGTACATCATAGACAAGGTCTACCAGGGTGGAGCATATCTACTCATAGATATGCACGGTGAAAGACCTTACAGGCCAATAAATGGTCGATTCCTAAAGAAATACTACGCTTAGCAAGTTACTGCCTAGGTCAATTATAGATGACGATGACTATGTCCTCTCGCTATCTTCCTAAACTCAAACTTTATAAGCAGTAGCCAGCCCTCTCTTGGACGGACCGAAACGTCCTTAAACTAATGCCGGACCGAAACATCCCTAAACTAATGACGGACCGAAACGTCCCTAAACTAATGAAGGACCGAAACGTCTTTTAAACTACTACCGCAGCATCTTTAGGCTGACGAGATGAATAAAAAAAACAAACATATAAAAATAAAAAAAAATGTATAAAAACGGTATGTCCATAAGCAAAAAGGGCACGAATGAAAACCCGAAAGGGCTCCGTGAGTAAAAACAGCAGGGCTACCGGTGAGTGTTCGTGAATACCCGAAAGGGCGCGACCTCGTAAAAAAAAATATATAAAAATAAAAAGAATAAAAAAAGGTATTTCCATAAGCAAAATGAGCACGGATGAAAACCCGAAAGGGCTCCGTGAGTAAAAACAGCAAGACTACCGGCGAGTGTTAGTGAAAACCCGAAAGGGCGCAACCTCGTTAAAAGATACTTACAGGGTCCCTTCGACCTTGTAAGGAGAATTCACCCGCGTGAGATCCTTACGACTCATAAGGGAGCAGCACTCTTAGGGATCCCCATGATTCCTAAGGAGAAAATATACTTGCGAGATCCTCACGACTCGTAAGGAGAACTCTCTTATGGGACCCTCACGGCTCATAAGATTTGAAAGTCTTAAGTTACAGAGACCTAAACCTGTGCTTAAGCAACCCCCACGACTTCTATTATTGCCCTACAAGTGGTTCGATACTGACCCTTGTATACAATCCACGGGCGCGAATAAACATTTCCCTAACGAAGTCCCATCCGTGATTGGGGATATACACACATGATAAACAACCCTTGTAGGTCCTCTCGATTTACAAGGAGAAAACCCTCTTGTAGGATCCTTACGACTTACAGAGGAACGTACACTTAGGAATCCTCACGATTCCTAAGGAGAAAATACACCTACACGATCCTCACGACTTGTAGGGAGAAATACCTTTGTGAGACCCTTACGGCTCATGAAGTTAAAAGCCTTAGTTGACAGGACCTTAACCCTTTTCGCTAAGCCACCTTTGTTCGACATCGATAGAGGCAAATGATGATTCGCTCCTGGCAATATCCCAGTTGCAGTGGTGCTGATGCCGAAATCGATGTCTAATTTCAGGTTTACGGTGAAAAGCCGGTAGGCCGCACATGCATATGAAATAGCCGAAATGATAGGGCAACTTGCAATAAAAGCAGCAAGTAAAAACGTATGCATACGAAATAGCCGAAATGATAGGGCAACTTGCAATAAAAAGCAGCAAGTAAAAACGTATGCATACAAAATAGCCGAAATGATTGGGCTGTAAGTCTACGCTACCGCCCCGGCCGTCTACAGACGCCAAATGCGGAACAAAAACTTTTAACTGGCGCTATCGTATACTTTAACCTGGATCTGCCATTATTGCTAAACTAACAAACTGTAAAGAGTGTAGTAAGGTTATACCGAACGATCTGAGTCCTTCGTTCTTTAACCATCATCCCACGCTCCGTTGCGGCTGCTCCGATCTCGTCGATCTCCGATCTGCTCGTCCAGGTGGCACCACATCACCGATTCTTTAAACGGGCTCCTGCCTCTGACTCGAGGCAACTCGGTCGTCAAGTTTGCTAGAAGAGACGACCAAGAATGATGTAGAGAATGAGTAGATGACTTTGTCTCACTTCGTCCAAATCCGTGGACGATCGGTTAATGAAGTTGCCGAAGGAATCGGGTGATGGAATGAAATGAACTGTGAAATTCCATACACCGATAAAACCTATCATAATCTTTTCTAGCAAAATGAATCAAGTGAGAGAGAGAGGAGGGGGGGCCGGCCACTTATAGAAGTGGGGGGGGTGAGTGTAGGAGGAGGGAGGTGACCATTAGAAATAATATCATGAACAAAAGATCTTAACCAAAACAAAATGCTTTAATGTTAAAGCATGAGTCATAAACCTAGTCATCATGCATTAATGAACCATTAAATGCATCCAATGAAAACTCAACACCAATTAATCCTAGTCACCTCATCTAGATGCTTCTAGAACACTGACTCACCTCATCCAAGAAAAGATAAATCCGTCTTTAACTGAATGTTAAAAGACGGCTGATAGAAAACTGGAAACTGGCAACTTCCAAAAGTGATCCTGAAACGACTTTCAGGATAACCCCGAAACTGTATAAATATACCCGCATTTGTATTACGACCGAATACAAATGCAACTGAGACAAAGATATTATACCTACTCAATATAATACTCGGATCCGGCTTAAACCAAAGCCGACCAGTATCATCTGCCCGAAAAATAACACATGCGTAAACGCACGTGCATTTTCCGAACCCTGCCATAAAACCATACGGCCTCTACAACGTTTCGCCCGAACTTGGGAAACTGTCTGTGGGGGACTCTAATGACTCGTCAGTACCCTGGCAGTGGGTTTAACCACAAACCGTCAGCGGCACTAGCTATGCGTAACGGCTGCCCATGGACTGACCTCAAGGGAGGCTGATGAGCGAACTCAAGGGAGGCCGATGAGCGAACTCATCCAGAAACCCTACTGAGCCTAACAGTGACAATGTATATATAGTCCGGTCCGTTCGTCTATGAGTATCGCATATCCGCCTAGGCGGCTAGTAACGTCAGACCCCCAGAAGCAGTATAAGTCGTGTCGGAGTGTAGCCCAATAACACCCTGAGATACTACTGGAGTACCTACCAGTAAATCTCCTGCCATGGCCATGGACTATGTGTAATGGCTCTCCTAGACACAGCACGACCTCGCCCCCAATACCGGGAGAGACGAATCCCCTGCCGATCCGCTCACGTGCCTCCATATGGCTCGGGACTGTACCCAAAAGCTACCTGTTTGCACGACTCCTTTGAGCCGTGGTAGGGTAGAAATCAAAGCACAGTGGGAACTCACACGAGACAAATGACGACCTCAGGTCGATGAACTAACCTGTACACACGTCACCAGGGAACTGCTATCTGACGATAGGTATAGTACTAACTAGCAGATTCCCGGCGAGTCCTGTTCGGTGTACTCATAACCCAATGAGCACCTGTATACATCTTAGGTGATCCAACTGACACCAGTGGCTTGTGAGACCGGCCACCGCCCCTCGTCGGGGTCTCGACTGTATACACTAGTTTACTCCGGAGTATCGATGCCCTGTCTCGAAACTCCCACGACTAGGGACCACAATTAAGGATATGCATATAAACTACCCAACTCTCACGTATATGATCGCCATCATACTGTTGGTAGTAAAGCAAGATCCTAAGGGCTCTATCAAAGTGTAACATGCAATCAGTCACCTGAACATGTACACGACTGATAAAGGCAAACCAGATAGCATACTATCATCCCGAGTAAGACTGTTCTACCGGTATAGGTCCTCCGCAATCATTGCAATCACGTACCTGCGATCCAATAATTGACTATGAAGGCACTATCTCCAATAATCTCCCACTTGCACTCAAGGCTAATTATTGCGATGTCGACTACTTACAGCCCGTGTGAAACCGAACATCCAACTCCTCTACTAATCAGTTTCACAAAGCCCGTTTGTAAAACTATTGTGTTCGAGAAATAGCCTCAGTGAGTGGATCCGCCTAGATGTTTCTTTCAATATCTCTCTTAATCTCAAGTTCGCGGAGAAAGCCATCTCCCGAATTGAGTAATACCTGTCTTAGAATATGTCTGGATTTCTGATGGGACTTTGTTCTTAAATGAACTCCTTATCCAAACTTCTTAGACTGTATCGATCACTGAACCTAATCAGTATCCGGCACCATGCCACCCACAGTATCCTCTTGAACCACCTGTCCATAATACTGTCCCTCTTCGTCAGAGGGAAAAACTATAACTCTGACAATCACTCTGTCAACCATGTCACCTTTGAAGCCTGGAATGATAACTGTCTCCCGAAGGAGGCCGCCGTTATCAAATCCGTAGAACATCCACATATGTTCTAAAACTGCTTCCTTATGTCTCTCCAGGATTGGATTAATACAACCTTATCGCATCTAGTGCAAAAACAACATCTGGTGTGGTACTTGACATCTCATGATTGACTCAATTGCCTAAGCAAGTGATCTGCCAATCATGCACTTCCCTCTCCCCTTTAGTCTATACGACACCTTTAGAGAGGGTGACTCCATCACCTGCAGGTACACCACCATGCTAGGAGTCAACTATTCTAAAAACCATTAGAATATCTGTCAAAGTACCCACATTGGGAAACTACCCAAATCTAGATCTAAAACCATAGATCTAGAAACCAGAATGTCAAATATTATATCCATATCCTGTCTGGAGAAACAACTGTGTGACGACCACAGTACAACCGATCGTAGTATAGGAATTTTACTTCCTACTCTGTGTATGTCATCCAAATACCATGACATCACACCCTACTACCTTCTTAACAGATCCATCCTCTATTCTGATTGAAGTCAAACCCATGACTGTCACATCAAAAATTAGATGATCTTTCTCCGCTATAACTACTCTAGTCTATAAATAGACATAAGCTACTTGCCCACTATTCTTCCGATGCTCCTACTGACTACGACAACCCTCCTACCGGGTCTCATATCCTGGAACAACAGTAGTGTCAAGTCTGGGTAGATAAGAACCTCCCTGTCACCGTCCTTGAGCCTACCGAAGTACCTCTCGGGTGTCTGAGGTTACCCACCATATCTGCGGAGTGGCTATTGGAATGTCAAACCTGATTGAATGTATAGGTTCTATTAAATTTTCCGTAATCGTTCGCGGTTCTGGAATCACTTCCAGTTCTACCATACTCCCACTACTGTTTTCTGAAAAAGATCCATTTTACTAAAACTGTGGCGAGTCAAGAACAATATCACTATTGATCTTCCAAATGGTAGAATATCAACCCTCGTCATAGCCAGGGTCAACCCACAAACAGCCATTACAGAAACGTGCCCTGAGTTATCCAGAGTCTGGTTTTAAGCATAAGCTGGACAACTCCCCATACCTTAATATCTTTTAAGGTACGATCCATTCTATATCCAGTATAGAAACTTTGGCACTTATTTAATTGGAACCATATTCAAATCATGCAGCTGTCTCCAGTGCATATCAACTTAATGGAAAGAGGCTAATCAGCATTACTCAACTTAGGAATCCATCCAATTATGAGTAACCTGAAAGAGAAACAAGTTTCTCAAAACCATTACTATTATCTGAATACCAATCACAAGAATCTACATCTTCGATCTCTTTGAAGAATCCCGATACTTGTGATATCTGGTTCTCTACTTTATTCTTATACCCATAACTTCTCAAAACTCAGACCTTGTATTTCTACGAAACACTTGTCTAAATACTAGAGAAGTTATAAGTAAACAGAACATAGTACGAGGACCTACCCCTTTGTCCTGAAGGATACTGGACAACATACAATACTCTGTATAAGTCCGCTGAGTTAAACAACTCATAACCTGTGCGTCGTAGGTTGAAAACTGTACCCTGTCGATTTCCTCAAATATCACCAATTACAATGAATTCCGATATAACGAGGATAATCACCTAATTCCCAATAACTTACTCCCACTCATCATCTGTAAAACCATACAGATATGAGAATGAAACCTGGTAAATACATACCCTTGGAGTAAGTATCTAATCGGGAAAACAGTTTTCTTTAACAATGCACTGAAACATGAAAATGTTTCGTAGGGGTATCCTGGTATTCATAGCAATGCCTCTTCCATAATCCAATTCATGACTTCAACCGTATATTTTATTGCCATCTCTCTAAATCCCTTTATTTGTCTTTAGTCGTTACCTTCTGTACACCATCGTTAGGCTAAATGGTTTTCTTCCTTCCCTACCGTTCGGCACCAGCCTATGGTTTGGAAGAAGACTATCCAGTAAGCATAATAGGTGTATCCTCCTAAACCAAGGAGTACTCGCATCTCGAGAGAAGGTGATGATAAAAGACAACTGAATAATACCTTATTCCTTTAAAGGTGAAATAGGAGTGGCGATGAAGTACGCGGTTTTGGTCGTGAATGATATCAGTCGCAATTTACTTTGCCCTCTTTCTAATCCCTTTATTTTGTCTTTACATATTACCTTCTGCACACCCTGCTTAGGCCAATTGGTTTTCTTCATTCCCTACCTTTCGGCACCTGCCTATGGTTTGGAATAAGACTATCCAATAAGCGTAATAGGTGTACTCTCCTAAACCAAGGAGCTCTCGCAACCTGAGAGAAGGTGATAATAAAAGACAACTGAATAAACCAATTCTATTTCTCCTGAACCTGGATCCATCCTCGAAGAAGTCCCTTCGAGTTCGTATATAACCATACGATGGATCTATCCAATGGAAGTGGATATCCGTAGTAATACGGGTGTTCTGAGAAATTCAAAGGGTAGAAGAAGGAGTGGCAATGACTAATGCAACATAGACAATCCAAAAGCCAGTATTTTAAGAAAGTTCGGTCAACCTGGTCACTGAGTCATAGTCTAGGGTTGGTCAAAGGTCGCTGCCAAAGAGAGAGAGAAAAGAAACACTCTGCGTGCACTCTAACCTAGATCAGAATGGTCATCATTTTATCTAATCAGGAAACCTCCCACTGTCCTGTCAAATTCTCCTCCAAACCTGAAAGAAGAATCAATCGGGATCGCCCGAAGAGTAAACCAACTCATCAGTGGGAATCGGGATCCAACTCTCATCGCATGATAACGTGATGGAATGCATCCACGTTACTCATACTCCAGAAGGTATACGCATACTTGGCAAGTTTCAGTTTCTTTAGAAACTCCCGATCTGATTTTTGCCCCATGCTCTTATAACCTTGGCGTTAGGTCAAAATGTCATAAGTCACATGCCAAGTTCTACCCATCACTATCTTGTTAATTTGAACCCACCCGCACATGCCCTTGGCGTTAGGTCAAAATGGCAGAACGGCTGTCCCAAACCAACTCATCTATCTATGCAACAATTGAATACCCAGCAGCTACCAAACACTATGCCTTGGCGTTAGGTCAAAATACATAGCTTGAATACTACTGAATACCCAAAAGAAGTGACGGAGGGCTACGGTTGGTTTTTGGCGAAAAACCTTTAACGTAGTGAACTTGATATCGCTGAAGGAACCTGATAGCTTTTTAAAATATAGTGGCGAAAACCTTTGCTAAAGAGGTCACTCCCGGTGAAGGGATCTCGGCTCTTTCCTCGTGGAATGAGGTGCAGGATATTCCACTGAATACCGCTATGCAAAGCAACTTGTAATCGACTATAGTGAAGTTATTACCCTGACGCAAACTTCTGCCCAAGGGGTCAGTCCCGGTGAAGGGATATCGGCCCTTGCCCCGTCGAATGAGGTGCAGGATATTCCACTGAATACCGCTATGCAAAACAAAAGGAAACGTCTTTGCAATAACACTTTTTAAATTTGTTCCAACAACTGAAAACAGGTTTGTTTTACTTTTTGCATTGATCAGAATCAACGCAGTCCCATCAATCAATCACACCAGAAAAGAACGAAAATAAAATGTACGTATATGCCATCCGCATTCATCACTGGGTCCCGTCATCACCCGTTAGGTTACTTAACTAACGACAGAGCGGGGACTGGACTAGCGTGGGTGTAAAACATATACAACATCTAATAGTATATAAACCAATATACATAATCGCTCCAGGCGTGATAATATGCAACATTACAGAAAAGTAATAAGCATCACAGAACAATACAGATAATTTGGGATCCCCGGGTTTCACAGAGCCGCTGCTGAAACCCGACGTTCCCCTGTCGTGTGGATAGCCTGTGCAATGAAACCTAGACCCCTACGGGTGCGGCAAGTTACCCGCCAAAACCTGAAGCGAGGTAGTCCCCACAGCATAGTGAATGGAACACCCGGCACTTCACGGAATCCGGTAAATTGAGCACCCCTCCTTGGGTCAACCTGTACCCCCTACGAGTGCGGCGAATAGTCTGCCAATTCTAGAGTGGGACCCCTCTGCCTCTCAAAGCCATGAGATGCGGACCCGTTGCCCTCCAGAACCCGGCTATCCGTGCACTCCGTCGCGGGGCAAAACCTAGTACAGTAATGAAAAATAGTACAACAGGTACATCGACCGCAACCTGGTCGTGCCCCAAAAGAATATTATACAACAGGCAGTGACGGCAGTCCACAAGTTGGACGCTCGCCCCGCAATATCAAATGTACAAATAAACTCAAACTGTACTACCATTGCACACTGCTATCCACCACGACAAATCCGCAACATCACAGCACAACACAGAACATCAACGCGAATGTCACGTTCGCAAACCCGTCTAAAAGAACTATAGCAATCGGACGCGGTTTACCGATCAAATGACATTCCCGGTCGGAGATATAATGTAAGCACTGTAAACTAACATGTTTAAATTTCGATCGACAAAATATCACAAAGTGGGCCCCACGCAAATCTGGAGAACAGTAATAAAACCTGGGCCCAAAAGATATATACCAAAAACCACAATTTCCAGAGGGGAACACACTGACCAAATTTGGGAGCATGATCTCACCAAGTGGCCGCGGATGCGCGGCCAAACCATGGGTTTGGCCGCGTTTCCGCGGCGGTTTGGTGGAATTACGTGCCCAAATTTTGTCGTCGTTCTTAAAAAACCCTGCACAGTTTTCTGAGATGTGTGAAATATTTTTAGGACACCGTTTAAAAACAACAGAAAATGTCAAGCTTGGATTTTGCATTTTTTGATTTCCGGTTCGATCGGTATTTTAAACGCGTTAGCACAAGTTAGTATAGCAAAATGGTGAGGCTCTGATACCACTGTAAGTCTACGCTAGCGCCCCGGCCGTCTACAGACGCCAAATGCGGAACAAAAACTTTTAACTGGCGCTATCGTATACTTTAACCCGGATCTGTCATTATTGCTAAACTAACAAACTGTAAAGAGTGTAGAAAGGTTATACCGAACGATCCGAGTCCTTCGTTCTTTAACCATCATCCCACGCTCCGTTGCGGCTGCTCCGATCTCGTCGATCTCCGATCTGCTCGTCCAGGTGGCACCACATCACCGATTCTTTAAACGGGCTCCCGCCTCTGACTCGAGGCAACTCGGTCGTCAAGTTTGCTAGAAGAGACGACCAAGAATGATGTAGAGAATGAGTAGATGACTTTGTCTCACTTCGTCCAAATCCGTGGACGATCGGTTAATGAAGTTGCCGAAGGAATCAGGTGATGGAATGAAATGAACTGTGAAATTCCATACACCGATAAAACCTATCATAATCTTTTCTAGCAAAATGAATCAAGTGAGAGAGAGAGGAGGGGGGGCCGGCCACTTATAGAAGTGGGGGGGGTGAGTGTAGGAGGAAGGAGGTGACCATTAGAAATAATATCATGAACAAAAGATCTTAACCAAAACAAAATGCTTTAATGTTAAAGCATGAGTCATAAACCTAGTCATCATGCATTAATGAACCATTAAATGCATCCAATGAAAACTCAACACCAATTAATCCTAGTCACCTCATCTAGATGCTTCTAGAACACTGAATCACCTCATCCAAGAAAAGATAAATCCGTCTTTAACTGAATGTTAAAAGACGGCTGATAGAAAACTGGAAACTGGCAACTTCCAAAAGTGATCCTGAAACGACTTTCAGGATAACCCCGAAACTGTATAAATATACCCGCATTTGTATTACGACCGAATACAAATGCAACTGAGACAAAGATATTATACCTACTCAATATAATACTCGGATCCGGCTTAAACCAAAGCCGACCAGTATCATCTGCCCGAAAAATAACACGTGCGTAAACGCACGTGCATTTTCCGAACCCTGCCATAAAACCATACGGCCTCTACAACGTTTCGCCCGAACTTGGGAAACTGTCTGTGGGGGACTCTAATGACTCGTCAGTACCCTGGCAGTGGGTTTAACCACAAACCGTCAGCGGCACTAGCTATGCGTAACGGCTGCCCATGGACTGACCTCAAGGGAGGCTGATGAGCGAACTCAAGGGAGGCCGATGAGCGAACTCATCCAGAAACCCTACTGAGCCTAACAGTGACAATGTATATACAGTCCGGTCCGTTCGTCTATGAGTATCGCATATTCGCCTAGGCGGCTAGTAACGTCAGACCCCCAGAAGCAGTATAAGTCGTGTCGGAGTGTAGCCCAATAACACCCTGAGATACTACTGGAGTACCTACCAGTAAATCTCCTGCCATGGCCATGGACTATGTGTAATGGCTCTCCTAGACACAGCATGACCTCGCCCCCAATACCGGGAGAGACGAATCCCCTGCCGATCCGCTCACGTGCCTCCTTATGGCTCGGGACTGTACCCAAAAGCTACCTGTTTGCACGACTCCTTTGAGCCGTGGTAGGGTAGAAATCAAAGCACAGTGGGAACTCACACGAGACAAATGACGACCTCAGGTTGATGAACTAACCTGTACACACGTCACCAGGGAACTGCTATCTGACGATAGGTATAGTACTAACTAGCAGATTCCCGGCGAGTCCTGTTCGGTGTACTCATAACCCAATGAGCACCTGTATACATCTTAGGTGATCCAACTGACACCAGTGGCTTGTGAGACTGGCCACCGCCCCTCGTCGGGGTCTCGACTGTATACACTAGTCTACTCCGGAGTATCGATGCCCTGTCTCGAAACTCCCACGACTAGGGACCACAATTAAGGATATGCATATAAACTACCCAACTCTCACGTATATGATCGCCATCATACTGTTGGTAGTAAAGCAAGATCCTAAGGGCTCTATCAAAGTGTAACATGCAATCAGTCACCTGAACATGTACACGACTGATAAAGGAAAACCAGATAGCATACTATCTTCTCGAGTAAGACTGTTCTACCGGTATAGGTCCTCCGCAATCATTGCAATCACGTACCTGCGATCTAATAATTGACTATGAGGGCACTATCTCCAACATGGGCAACTCGCAATAAAAAGCAGCGAGCGAAAATAAAATAAATAGCCGAAATGATTGGGCATCGCGAAAAATAGCCGAAATGATTGGGCAATCGCGACCTTTGCGATATAAAAGCTGAAATGATAGAGTATCGCGGAAATAAAAAAAAATGATAAAACTTTAGCCCTACAGTTGAGATCACATCGATCCCTGTATACAATCCAAGGGCGTAAACAAAGAGGGAACCATACTTTCCCAACAGGCTCCGCCAGAAAACGAAGCCAAATCTCGACGGTTCATCCCAACCCCGAAGAAACCAGTGTCTTCGGCAAATCCTTCGACTCGAGGAAACAAGCGTCCTTGATGAGAGCCTCCTGATTCACGTCGACTCGCAGAGAAACCAGTGTCTCCGTGGGAAATTCTCGATTCGTTTCAACACCAGGGAAACAAATATCCTTGGCAAATACCTCAATTCAGGGAAACAAGCGTCCTTGATGAGAGCCTCCTGATTCGCGTCAACTCGCAGAGAAACCAGTGTCTCCGTGGGAAATTCTCGATTCGTTTCAACACCAGGGAAACAAATATCCTTGGCAAATACTTCAATTCAGGGAAACAAGTGTCCTTGATGAGAGCCTCCTGATTCGCGTCGACTCGCAGTGAAACCAGTGTCTCCGTGGGAAATTCTCGATTCGTTTCAACACCAGGGAAACAAATATCCTTGGCAAATACCTCAATTCAGGGAAACAAGCGTCCTTGATGAGAGCCTCCTGATTCACATCGACTCGCAGAGAAACCAGTGTCTCCATGGGAAATTCTCGATTCGTTTCAACACCAGGGAAACAAATATCCTTGGAAAATACCTCAATTCAGGGAAACAAACATCCTTGATGAAAGCCTCCTGATTCGCGTCGACTCACAGAGAAACCGGTGTCTCTGTGGGAAATTCTCGATTCGTTTCAACACCGGGGAAACAAATATCCTTGGCAAATACCTCAATTCAGGGAAACAAACATCCTTGATGAGAGCCTCTTGATTCGCGTCGACTCGCAGAGAAACCAGTGTCTCCGTGGGAAATTCTCGATCCGTTTCAACACCGGGGAAACAAATATCCTTGTGAAATACCTCAATTCAGCGAAACAAACATCCTTGATGAGAGCCTCCTGATTCGCGTCGACTCGCAGAGAAACCAGTGTCTCCGTGGGAAATTCTCGATCCGTTTCAACACCAGGGAAACAAATAATCCTTGGCAAATACCTCAATTCAGGGAAACAAACATCTTTGATGAGAGCCTCCTAATTCGCGTCGACTCGCAGAGAAACCAGTGTCTCCGTAGGAAGTTCTCGATCCGTTTCAACACCAGGGAAACAAATAATCCTTGGCAAATATCTCAATTCAGGAAAACAAATATCCTTGATGAGAGCTTCCTGATTCGCGTCGACTCGCAGAGAAACCAGTGTCTCCGTGGAAAATTCTCGATCCGTTTCAACACCAGGGAAACAAATAATCCTTGGCAAATACCTTAATTCAAGGAAACAAATATCCTTGATGAAAGCCTCCTGATTCGCGTCGACTCGCAGAGAAACCAGTGTCTCCGTGGGAAATTCTCGATCCGTTTCAACACCAGGGAAACAAATATCCTTGGAAAATACCTCAATTCAGGGAAACAAATTGTAACGTTTTGAAAATCGTTTCGGTGAAATTTCGAAAAAAACGGTAAAATAAGGGGGTTTTCGGTAAAAAGTCAAAATACAAATATCTTTATTATAAAATTAAATATACATATTCTAGTTATGTAATTGCTAGTATTTGGTGTTTATTGACCCACTGGTGAAATTTCAAATTTTCTGAAAAAATTTCCAAAATTAATTATTTTAATATTATTTTAAGCTGTCACTAATATATTTAATTAGGGAAAATTACAAATTGGAATGAGTTGAAACAAATTTTGTGCATCATAAAACATTAAACAAAATTTTATCATGTGGTTTTTGAAACGAAATGGTTTGCCAAAACGGTTTAGAAAAATATCGAAGAAAAAAGCTTTTTTCGGAGAAATTAGTGTTAATGGGAATTGGGGTAATACATTTATCTTTTTCCCTAACCCACACACCCCCACCTCACCCTCTCTTCCCCTCCCCATGTGTCCGGCCCCACCATGACAGCCCTCCCCTCTCTCTCTCTCCAATCACCAAGAAAAGAAAAGAAAAGAAAGGAAAATGATAGAAAAAGGGTGGACTTTGAATAGATATTACTTTCTCCACCTCACTCTCTCTCCTCCCTCACCCAAACCCCCTCCATTTCTGGCCCAAACCTGAACCCCCCATAGCAGCAGCCCTCCACCAAAATCCCACACCATTTTGCCTCAAAAATCCATTAAAATGCTTCAAAAATCCATGCAAATTCAAAGCAAACTCAAAATCCAAGCTATACCCATTTTTTCTTGGCTACCATAGCATGGATCTAGGGATTTAGATTTAAATTTGGGAGGCTAAGTGTGCTTGTGGGATCTTTAAATTTATTTGGGTATAATTCTAACCTTATTCATATATTGTTGTTTAATTGCTTCTATGTTAACAAATTTGATGTTTAATTGGGTTTTATTGCAACTTTAGGAAATTCAAGACTTGGGTTTGAATTTAATTAGGGTTTTTATCATTAGTTTATGGTTGTAATGAGGAGATTAACATGTAATTGTATGCAAAATCTAAGTTTGTTGCTACTTGCTAATTTGTTAAATTAAAATGGTGATAATTTTGCTAAATTGCTAACTAGGTTTTAAAAAATTGTTTAAATATTGGGTTTAAAAATGTGATTAGGTTTTTCATGACTTCATTAACATTATAAAATATAGCTTAATACTTTAGTTCATGAAAATCCAAGCTAAATTGTTGTTTGTGCATTTTTGCTATAAAATTGTTAAATTTGGGTTATATTGTAAACTAGAATTTTTGAATTTATGGAAATTGATGAGAATAAATTATAGGAATGGTTTATATGACTTTGTTATGATATTTAGTGAATATTGTGGCCGCTAGATTCGTTTAAACATCAAGAGGTTGTATTAAAGCAGTTAATTTTGCATATTAGGTTTTCGGAAAAAATAGCTTTAGAGCGAATTTGAAGTTTTAGTGATTTTAACCCTATTATATATATATAATTAAGGTGTTGTGAAACCACGATTGATACGTTTGAGTTTTTCTCGATGGTTTGGCGTTTGTACGCCGACGTCGAGGGTTTTTGGGTTGATTTGTGAAAGCAACCATAGGTTTTGACTTATATGGGATTCGTGTGTCGTTTTGGTCATGAGTCGGATTTTAATGCGATACGATGCATTGTGATATGTAGGTACCCCCATGTGGACTTCGAAATGACAAGCAAGCGCGTGGCGACGTCGGCACCGGCGAGCGAGGACCAGGTGAGTAGATTTATATCTACGGGGAGAAGTCGGGTGGATGGCGTATAGCACCCCCGCAGTTCGTGGTGATGTATATGAATATGTATACACACATATATATATTGTTTATATATTGTTTGAGTATATTGATGATAATATGGATATTTGGTGTTCTTGGATGATTTAGTGTCGCGAAACCCTAGAGTAGTGGTCGCACTACACATGCACACACCAACCCATACTTGCATACTTTCTTCTTTCATTTGTGCTTACGGGAATATATAGTTATGTGTTCACATGGGTATGGGACTATGTGTTCACATATGGATTTGAGGATGATACTGGTGTTTGAGATGAGTCGATGGGATTTGTATTGAGGTTGTGAATTCGGTGATATGGCAGGATTCGTATTTGAGATACGACATGACGTTGTAGCGGGTCCTTGATGTAGTGTTTCACACACGTCCATGCATACTTAGGCGGTATCAGTATTGTACTAGACGTAGATCAGTACCCCGATCATGATATTTGATAAAGAGGATACCAGGTGAATAGTATGATGAATGTGATATTAACCCGTACCCAGATTTGAGGATGCCGTACGACGGATTTACGTACGAGCTATATTTTGATGATTGATCCGCACTCTTGACTTGGGATGTCTGATTATAAATATGGTATCGGATATGATATTATTGAGGCGGGATCACCAACTAATATATATACAAGTATGTATATGTATCGACTCAGATGGTAGGCGGTTTCCTTACCTGTAGTCCAGCTTGTTAGCTTAGCCCTTTAGTTTAGTTTAGTTGTTAGATTAGATTCGATTCTTACCTATTTCAAAAACTAACGAATCGTGGGTATTTTAAAAGACAGCCCAAGGGATCCTACGGATATTTCAAAAGACTTATCTTTTCATAAAAACACCGTAGCCCCTATTTTCAAAACCCCATGATTCGTGTTATTTCAAAAGGCACCATTTGTAGGACTTATATTAGATTAATGCAGATTAGTTATAGTTGCGTCTAGTATTCAGCTCCCGCTCATTATTGTGGTTCGCTTCGCATCGCATGCTTATATTATGTTTCATACTCCATTATTGATATCATGCTGTTAGGACACCAGCACCATTACCGATGATGCGTATGTACCACATACACTTACTTGCCGGCTCACACACATCTTCATCGGTAATTGCCATGTCACGTACACCTTAGAAAATATTATTGCTTGACATAGCCTGTTAGCTAATTGTTTAGACATGATATTAGTGTACTTGCCGTATATGTTAGTTTAGACATTGTAGTTATTAGCTGCTACTTCATACATACTGTTTTTCATTGTTATGCCGCATTCATGGATTCTCATGCATATATTCACTATTTTACGTGTTATTGAGGTTTTGGATTCGGATTTCCATGAGATTTTCTGGATTTGGAGGAAAACCGCAAAAACATAAGTAAACCTTTTCTCTCTTTTAAAATAAAAAGTGCGGTTTTTCCATGATGTATGAGTCGTCCACCATGAGTTTGCTGATGGATTTCGAGACCCGATTCGAGGAGTGGAGGAACCGTTTCGGGTACATGGTGGGCCCGGTGCGGTACCCCGGGGCAAGAGGATTATGTTGTTGACGTTGAGCCTGGCAGGGGAGCACTACCGACCGGTGATATTACCCGACGCGTCGGATATCCGGAGGATACCGTCGTGGTCTTGAGATGGATGGTTGTAGCGTCTTGAAAAGTCGTTTTGGTGTTTTCCTGAAAATCGGTGAAAATTCGGTATTTTTCCGAAAACCGTCTTTCTTGTTATTTTGCAGTTTAGGGCTATTTATACCTAAAATGGATAGGTAATTGCTTGTTTTTAGTAGCTAATGAGTTAATTATGAAATTCTGGTCGTTTAAAAATTTTCCCTAATTTTTCAATTTTTTTATATTATTTTAAGCCGGTAAGAAAATACATTAAATAAGCGATAAATACAAATTTTTCCGGGCTAATTTTAATCTCTAAAATTATGATAATTAAAATCTAGTGGTAACATAAATTTTTAGTAATTTATTTTGATTTTTAACAAATTTTTATGATATGAAACGAATTTATTGAATTTTGAGCTAAAACTTGCAATTTTTGAGTTGTAGGGGGCCTTTTTGCATAAAATTTCTTTTGTAAAACCCCTCTCTCTTTTCCCTCAGCCCTAGGACAGCCCCACCTTGTGCAAGTCCAGAAATTTCTGGCCTCATTTCTTGGGTTGCTTTCTTGAGTTGAATTTGATAGTTTATGGATTTATTTTAAATATAATGGATAAAGTATGGTGCATTTGACTTTGGAGACTTGACCATTGACTTTCCCCACTTGCCCACACCCCTCCCCATGCCTTCCTCTGGCCGAAACCTGAACCTCCTCTTCTTCATCTCTTTTCTTTTCATTTCTCTTCAATTTCTTCAAGAAAACACATCAAAATCCACACTTTATTCAAAAATCCAAACAAAATCCTTATGCTATCATTATCCTTAGCCATTCTTGCTTGAATCTTGGTGCTTGAGGCCATCACTTGGAGCAAATTTATTCTTGCTAGATTCCAAATTGAGGTATAATTCTCATCAAGTTACTTTCTTTTGCTAAAATTCCTTTAATTGTATGGTTTAGTGTTAAAAGTTAACTAATTTCTAATCTAGTTTAAAAAAAAAAGAGAGTAGTTTGTTAAACTAGGGTTTGAAGCCATGATAATTAATTAAGTTGTTTTATAGTTAATCTAGTTGTTAATGAACTAATCTATATGGTTACCTTGTTATGTAGTCTTCAATTTTGCTAATTTAGGTAATTTTAGAAGTTTGATTTTAGTTGTAAATTGTTGTTTTAGGATTTTCAAGAGAGGGTTATGTATGGAAATGGTTTGTGAAACATGATAATGAGTTGATTAGGGTTAGAAAACATTATTTAGTTGATTAAACCCAATTTGTTATCTAGTATTTTGCTAACCTAATCTAAGAGATTAATCTTCTTATGTGGGCTTTTGTTGTGTTAATTTAAGTTTTCAAGTGTGGAAATTGATTGGAATTTGCTAGGTTATAAATTCAAGAAAGGGTTGTTTAGGGAAAATAGGATTGGAATCATTGTTGTTGTGTTGTAATTAGTGTTTGTAGATTGCTTGTAGTGTGGTTGGGTGTTCAAGCTTGATAGTAGTCTTTTGTAGCCAATCGGCGATTCTTGCACCGATTTTGGAATGCAATTGCTTACTAGTTTTGTTATAAAGTTATGGGATGAATTATTTTTGATATCTTGATGATTGTAATGGCTTGTCCTACGACTTTTAGGATGCGTGAGTGCGGTTTTTTTTGAGTAGTCGGGTTTTAGTCTTGCCGGGCGATCAAATCGGCGTTTTTGGCAGTTTTTGCGTTTTTCGCGTGTGTTCCGCGCACTTTGTGCACGTTGTACCTAGCTAGCGAACGTTAGTAGTTTCGTTTGGGTTGTGCGTCGTTCTTGATATGTAACCTTATGTTTGGTATTGATGTTAATTCCAGGTTCGGTCGCGGAGACGTCAGACGCGGCGCGAAAGGGGAAAGCGGTGATTGGACACAGCTAGTCAGGGATTCCGGTGAGTAGATGTAATATCTACGGGGGACTATCGTTGGATGGCGCAAGCCGCCCGATAGTTTTAGTAACTTACAAGACCCTTAGTGATGTTAGTAATTAGGGGTGAAATACTTATTTGACTATTTGCTGCATCCATGCATTATATTGACATACCTATACGAAACCATTTTATAGGACACCTGCACCATTGCCAGGGTTTTTATATGCAGCACGAGCACTATTCATGCTTACACACACACCCTGGTAATTGCCATGCCACCACACTAGATAACCTTTAAATTTAAACCTGTTACTAATTGATACTTAAACTTGTGCTATTGCCTTTAATTCCTTAAAAATGAAACCGTAGTATTGCTATTCATGTGCATGTACTTCATCATATTAATTGTTCATGCTTAATACATTAATCACACATCGCAACTTGATTATTGATACCATATGCATTCATTATCATTGATATATGCACTTATGAGGATTTCTTAAGATTTTATGATATTGCTGGATTTCAGGGGGAAAACCGCAAAATTTCTAAACTTATTATATTTTTAAAATATGTAAATTGCGGTTTTCTAGTGATGTAAGTGTCGTCCACCATGAGTTTGCTGTGGATTTGGAAATCCGTGTCGAGGAGTGGAGGAACCGGCACGGGTACATGGTGGGCCCGGTAAGGTACCCCGGGGCAAGAGGAATGTGGTGATGACGTTGAGCCTGGCAGGGGACGGATTACCTACCGGTGACTTCATTGGGCACGGCGGATATCCAGAGGATACCGACCGGGGCCGCGAGAGGATGATATATTGATACTGAGATGGGTCAGCCGGATGGCTGAGGCCAGAGACACTATGACATGGATTTATTAGATTTGAGACAGCTTTTGGGTGTCGTTGCTGGACACCGATTTTCGTCGATTCATTGACATTATGCTGGCATTCTAAAAGAGTTTCAAAAACAAAAGGAGATAAAATATTTCTTATATATACCTATCGAGACCTCAGACTTCCATGTTGCATACATATTAGCACACTGATGTTGTATACACACCTGCTAGTGCATCCAGTCATACCTGTATTTTAGATGCTAGGATGCTTGTGTGCATGCATACGATAGCCTTGGTAGATGTTATTTATTACTCACGAGTTGGCAACTCACCCCCGTTGTGCCACAGTCTTTTGCAGGTCCGCTCCGTCAGTTCAGTAGCGGCGGGCGCACTTGTTCTTTTGCCTCTTTTGCCTGAGCTCGAGATTTGCTCATAGGTGGGTTATGTTATTATTTTTGTACCACCTTGTATATTCTTGTATCTAGTGTACTCCATCTACTGTTTCTACCAGATTTATTGTATATTGACCTAGAGATGAGACTGTGAGGTTTGTGGACTTTTATGCTGTATTTTGGGGTCGAGCTCACTTGAGTCGACATGATGTTTTCTTATGCTTTATTATGATTATTATGCTTGCTGTCATTTACATTGCGTGGGATTTGTGACCGCCTTGTGGCGAAGAGCTAGCTCCCGCTTGGGGATGCCCTTTTTTGTTGGATTCATGTATATTTTTGTTGTACCCATTTTGGGGGCCAGTATTTACAAAGGAGACTCTGCCGAAATTTTCGGGAAAATTAGTATGGTTTTTAAAAGGGGTTTTACATGACTTATTTGATAAACTTTCTTTCAATTGATTGGGTTTTCTTCACTCTTTTGCTTAAATGGTTTTGTTTTCTGGGCTTTGGCTTACTTACTTTACGGACGTCTTTAGACGTTTCGTAAAGTTAAGTGCCAGTCACGTTCCGTACCCTGCGGGTCGTGACAAAGTTGGTATCAGAGCGATAGGTTTTACCTTTGTGAGTGTAGGATGACCCTTGGTAGATGGAGTAAGTGACTTAAGCAGGGTAACGTAGCGTGCGTATGTCCGCGGCATACTTACGATACGGTACTCCGCCTAAGTGACTTTAGGATATACTTGCTTGAAAAATTCCTTCTTCAATTCCGTGTATCCTATGATCCTATTGCACTGTCCTTACTATCCGTTTTCCTGTAACAGCCACTATGCCGCCGAAGGCTATGAGGGCACAGAGGGCTGCCGCCAGAGACGAGATTCGAGCTGGCTCGTCCGAGACTAGGACTGAGCAGGGTGGTATGCCTACGCCGCAGGGACAGACCGATCCACCTTCCCCAGGCCGTATGGATAGGCTCGAGACCGGTATGGAGGAGTTGCGACAGATGATGGGAGGCATGCAGGAGCTACGTCAGATGGTAGGATCCCTAGTTGCAGCCAGTCGTACACTGAGGCCGGATGACGTACCTACTACATCACAGACGACCATGATACCTGCTCCTACTACTACCACCGTGGCCATTCCGGTTTCACTACAGGATTTCATGAGGCTGAGACCTCCAGTATTCACCGGCACCGAGGCAGCGGAGGACCCACAGACGTTCCTTGACAGTTTAGCCAGGATCTGCCGTTCGCTGAGATGTTCGGATGATCGATGGGTAGAGCTTGTGAGTTTCCGACTAAAGGGTCTCGCGCAGACATGGTGGGAGTCAGTCTTGAGAGGTCGAGCTGCAGGTCTGCCGCCTATGACTTGGGCCGAGTTTACAGCGGTCTTTCTAGCCCGTTTCCTTCCAGAGAGCGTTCGTGACGCCAGAGCTCGCAGCTTCGAGGCCTTAGTCAAGACACCTGGGATGACGGTGTCTGAGTATGACATCCAGTTTACACAGTTATCCCGATATGCTCAGTATTTGGTGGATACCGAGGAGAAGATGGTGAAGAGGTTCGTACAGGGACTTGATGCCCAGCTATATCTTGCCATTGGAGCCCAGCACTACGACACTTATTCAGCTGCTATGGATACGGCATTGCGGATGGAGGCACGCATATCACGGACTTCGGCAGTTTCTGGGCCGAAGAGGATGCGCACCGATGTACCGTCTCAGAGGCAGCGCGCCAGATTCTTTCCGAGAGATAGGCCTGGCAGAGGATTTGGGCGGGGACAGTTATATGGTTCTTATCCCCAGGGGCAGCAGCCGTCGCCAGGATGTTTTGGGTGCGGGAGTCTGCACCATCTTGTCAGAGACTGTCCGGTGAGACGACAGGGAGCAGCGACAGTTCCGCATGTGACCCTACCACCATCACCACCCCCTCCTCAGAGAGCCCTACTTCCTACCCCAGGCGATGCTCCACGCCAGTTAGGTGCACCGAGAGGCCGTGGACGCGGCGGTCCTGTTCAGAGAGGACGAGGAGGCAGAGGCCGAGGTCGAGGTCAGCCCGCTATCGGTGGAGGACAGGCCCGAGTTTTTGCTTTGACACCGCAGGATGCGCAGGCATCCAATGCCGTTGTGACAGGTACCTTGCCAGTTTGTTCTTTCGACGCTCGGGTATTATTCGACCCAGGTTCCACACATTCGTACGTATCTACACACTTTGCACCGATGTTGGGCCGTGAGTCGTCGTCGTTAGATCAGCCGCTTGTTGTTGTTACTCCGGTAGGCGAGTCGTTTGTCGCTCGGTTTGTATTTCGTTTGTGTTCCGTTCGTATCGGGGAGAGGGATTCATCAGTTGATTTGATACTCCTCGATATGTTGGACTTTGATGTGCTTCTGGGCATGGATTGGCTAGCCACTTGTTATGCTTCGGTGGACTGCCGTGAGAAGGCAGTCAGATTTAGCTTTCCGGGAGAGCCAGTCCTTGTTATTCAGGGAGACCGCAGTGTCACCCTTCCCAGCTTAATTTCGTCTCTTCGCGCTGGTCAGCTCTTGCGGAAGGGATGTCAGGGATTCTTAGCGTCTATTTGTGATACTCGAGCTGCAGAGGTTCCGTTAGACCGGGTCCCGGTAGTTTGTGAGTTCCCTGATGTTTTCCCTGATGAGCTACCTGGGCTACCGCCTGAGCGCGATGATGAGTTCTGCATTGATTTGATTCCCGGTTCGGGGCCTATTTCTATACCACCTTATCGGATGGCCCCGACAGAGCTTCGAGAGCTGAAGGATCAGTTGCAGGATTTGTTAGATAAGGGGCTTGTTCGACCGAGTGTTTCTCCGTGGGGTGCTCCGGTCCTGTTTGTCAAGAAGAAGGATGGAAGTTTGCGCTTATGTATCGACTACCGCCAGCTGAACAAAGTTACCGTTCGGAACAGATATCCGTTGCCGCGCATTGATGATTTGTTCGACCAGCTTCAGGGTGCGGGGTATTTTTCGAGGATCGACTTGCGATCAGGATACCATCAGCTGCGAGTTCGACAGGAGGATATACCGAGGACAGCTTTCCGCACGCGCTACGGCCACTACGAGTTTTTGGTGATGTCGTTCGGACTCATCAACGCCCCAGCAGCATTCATGGATTTGATGAACCATACATTCAGGCCGTATCTTGACTTGTTCATCATCGTGTTTATCGACGATATCTTGGTGTACTCCCGGAGCAGAGAGGAGCACGAGCAGCACTTGCGGATTACGTTACAGACTCTGAGGGAGCACCAGCTGTTCGTGAAGTTCTCCAAGTGTGCTTTCTGGCTGGACAGCGTCGGATTCTTGGGTCACGTGGTTACGAGAGACGGCATTTGTATGGACCCGAAGAAGATTGAGGCTGTTCAGCAGTGGCCCCGACCTACATCGGTGACTGAGATCCGTAGTTTTCTAGGCTTGGCGGGCTACTACAGGCGTTTTGTTCAGGACTTCTCCCGTATAGCTGCACCTTTGACCGGTTTGACCTGGAAGGGAGTTCCTTTCGTCTGGACAGAGGAGTGCGAGCGCAGTTTTCAGCAGCTACGGACTTGTTTGACTACGGCGCCGGTATTATCTTTGCCTTCGGGATCAGGCGGATTTGTTGTCTACTGTGATGCTTCGCGAGTGGGATTAGGATGCGTATTGATGCAGCATGGCCGGGTGATCGCTTACGCTTCTCGGCAGTTGAAGAAGCATGAAAAGAACTACCCCACTCATGATTTGGAGATGGCTGCAGTGGTCTTTGCACTGAAGATTTGGCGACATTACCTTTACGGCGAATCGTGTCAGATATTCACCGATCACAAGAGCTTAAAGTACATATTTCAGCAGCGAGACCTGAACCTCAGAAAGCGTCGTTGGATGGAGTTGGTGAAAGACTACGACTGCGAGATCTTATATCACCCCGGCAAGGCAAATGTGGTGGCAGATGCGTTGAGTAGGAGGCCCGGGGGTAGTCTATCCTTTTTGCGCGCAGTGCAGAGGCAGTCGTCAGCAGATTGGCAGATGTTATGCGACAGCCGAGTTGAGTTCGAGTTCACTCAGACAGGGGGACAGCTCGCGCATGTTCGTGCATGCCCACAGTTGCTTGACTGTATATATGAGGCACAGCGCAGTGACGACCGTTGCTCAGAGATCATGGCACAGATGGGACAGGGCAGATTTTCCGAGTTCGTGGTTGACGATCAGGGGATTTTACGATATGGATCTAGACTGTGCGTACCAGATGCTGATGATTGCGGCGCGACATTCTTGAGGAGGCACATCGATCAGTGTATAGTGTCCACCCCGGTTCCACCAAGATGTACCATGATATGAGAGAGACCTACTGGTGGGACGGGATGAAGAGGGACATTGCGGAGTTCGTTTCGAGATGCCTGACTTGTCAGCAAGTCAAGGCCGAGCACCAGAGGCCCGCAGGAGAGCTACAGCCGTTACCCATTCCAGAGTGGAAATGGGAACAAATTTCGATGGATTTCGTTGTGGGTCTACCCAGGACCAGTCGAGGGTACGACTCCATCTGGGTGATCGTGGATAGATTGACGAAAGCGGCTCACTTCCTGCCAGTGAAGACGACTTTCAGCTTCGCTCAGTATGCTCAGCTCTATATTGACGAGATCGTGCGACTACATGGCGTACCGACTTGTATCGTGTCAGATCGAGGCACTCAGTTCACCAGCCGACTTTGGCAGAGACTTCAGGAGGCTTTGGGCACTCGTTTGAGCTTCAGCACAGCGTTTCATCCGCAGACAGACGGACAGTTAGAGCGGACCATTCAGACTCTCGAGGACATGCTCAGAGCGTGCGTTTTAGACTTTGGTGGTAGCTGGGATCGTCATTTACCTCTAGTGGAGTTCTCCTACAACAACAGCTTCTAGGATACTATTCAGATGGCAACTTTCGAGGCATTGTATGGGAGGAGATGCAGATCGCCCGTGTGTTGGACAGAGCTCAGCGAGAGCAGCATTTTGGGGCCGCAGCTTGTTGAGGAGACGACAGCGAAGATACAGTTGATCCGAGACCGGATGAGGGCGGCTCAGAGCAGGCAGAAATCCTATGCAGACTGGCGCCGTCGCAGATTAGAGTTCGCAGTTGGCGACCATGTTTTTCTGAAAGTCTCCCCGATGAAGGGCGTGATGCGTTTTGGGCGAAAGGGGAAGCTTAGCCCTAGATTCGTAGGTCCCTTCGAGATCCTCGAGCGTGTCGGCGCTGTTGCTTATCGTTTGGCTCTTCCACCCAGCTTTCCCGATGTTCACCCCGTCTTCCATGTTTCGATGCTCCGCAAGTACCTTCACGACCCTTCGCATGCGATTCAGCACCCGACAGTCCAGCTAGAGCGCGACCTTTCTTTTGCAGAGCAACCGGTGACCATCCTGGATCGGCAGGTGAAGAAGTTGAGGTCGAAGATTATACCAACCGTTAAGGTCCTTTGGCGTAGCCCGAGCAGCGAGGAGGTTACCTGGGAGACCGAGGGCGAGATGAGGAAGAAATATCCCCATCTCTTCGAAGGTACGCGTAGCTATATTTTTAAATTCGGGGACCGAATTTTTTTAAGGGGGGAAGATTGTAGCGTCTTGAAAAGTCGTTTTGGTGTTTTCCTGAAAATCGGTGAAAATTCGGTATTTTTCCGAAAACCGTCTTTCTTGTTATTTTGCAGTTTAGGGCTATTTATACCTAAAATGGATAGGTAATTGCTTGTTTTTAGTAGCTAATGAGTTAATTATGAAATTCTGGTCGTTTAAAAATTTTCCCTAATTTTTCAATTTTTTTATATTATTTTAAGCCGGTAAGAAAATACATTAAATAAGCGATAAATACAAATTTTTCCGGGCTAATTTTAATCTCTAAAATTATGATAATTAAAATCTAGTGGTAACATAAATTTTTAGTAATTTATTTTGATTTTTAACAAATTTTTATGATATGAAACGAATTTATTGAATTTTGAGCTAAAACTTGCAATTTTTGAGTTGTAGGGGGCCTTTTTGCATAAAATTTCTTTTGTAAAACCCCTCTCTCTTTTCCCTCAGCCCTAGGACAGCCCCACCTTGTGCAAGTCCAGAAATTTCTGGCCTCATTTCTTGGGTTGCTTTCTTGCGTTGAATTTGATAGTTTATGGATTTATTTTAAATATAATGGATAAAGTATGGTGCATTTGACTTTGGAGACTTGACCATTGACTTTCCCCACTTGCCCACACCCCTCCCCATGCCTTCCTCTGGCCGAAACCTGAACCTCCTCTTCTTCATCTCTTTTCTTTTCATTTCTATTCAATTTCTTCAAGAAAACACATCAAAATCCACACTTTATTCAAAAATCCAAACAAAATCCTTATGCTATCATTATCCTTAGCCATTCTTGCTTGAATCTTGGTGCTTGAGGCCATCACTTAGAGCAAATTTATTCTTGCTAGATTCCAAATTGAGGTATAATTCTCATCAAGTTACTTTCTTTTGCTAAAATTCCTTTAATTGTATGGTTTAGTGTTAAAAGTTAACTAATTTCTAATCTAGTTTAAAAAAAAAAAGAGAGTAGTTTGTTAAACTAGGGTTTGAAGCCATGATAATTAATTAAGTTGTTTTATAGTTAATCTAGTTGTTAATGAACTAATTTATATGGTTACCTTGTTATGTAGTCTTCAATTTTGCTAATTTAGGTAATTTTAGAAGTTTGATTTTAGTTGTAAATTGTTGTTTTAGGATTTTCAAGAGAGGGTTATGTATGGAAATGGTTTGTGAAACATGATAATGAGTTGATTAGGGTTAGAAAACATTATTTAGTTGATTAAACCCAATTTGTTATCTAGTATTTTGCTAACCTAATCTAAGAGATTAATCTTCTTATGTGGGCTTTTGTTGTGTTAATTTAAGTTTTCAAGTGTGGAAATTGATTGGAATTTGCTAGGTTATAAATTCAAGAAAGGGTTGTTTAGGGAAAATAGGATTGGAATCATTGTTGTTGTGTTGTAATTAGTGTTTGTAGATTGCTTGTAGTGTGGTTGGGTGTTCAAGCTTGATAGTAGTCTTTTGTAGCCAATCGGCGATTCTTGCACCGATTTTGGAATGCAATTGCTTACTAGTTTTGTTATAAAGTTATGGGATGGATTATTTTTGATATCTTGATGATTGTAATGGCTTGTCCTACGACTTTTAGGATGCGTGAGTGCGGTTTTTTTTGAGTAGTCGGGTTTTAGTCTTGCCGGGCGATCAAATCGGCGTTTTTGGCAGTTTTTGCGTTTTTCGCGTGTGTTCCGCGCACTTTGTGCACGTTGTACCTAGCTAGCGAACGTTAGTAGTTTCGTTTGGGTTTTGCGTCGTTCTTGATATGTAACCTTATGTTTGGTATTGATGTTAATTCCAGGTTCGGTCGCGGAGACGTCAGACGCGGCGCGAAAGGGGAAAGCGGTGATTGGACACAGCTAGCCAGGGATTCCGGTGAGTAGATGTAATATCTACGGGGGACTATCGTTGGATGGCGCAAGCCGCCCGATAGTTTTAGTAACTTACAAGACCCTTAGTGATGTTAGTAATTAGGGGTGAAATACTTATTTGACTATTTGCTGCATCCATGCATTATATTGACATACCTATACGAAACCATTTTATAGGACACCTGCACCATTGCCAGGGTTTTTATATGCAGCACGAGCACTATTCATGCTTACACACACACCCTGGTAATTGCCATGCCACCACACTAGATAACCTTTAAATTTAAACCTGTTACTAATTGATACTTAAACTTGTGCTATTGCCTTTAATTCCTTAAAAATGAAACCGTAGTATTGCTATTCATGTGCATGTACTTCATCATATTAATTGTTCATGCTTAATACATTAATCACACATCGCAACTTGATTATTGATACCATATGCATTCATTATCATTGATATATGCACTTATGAGGATTTCTTGAGATTTTATGATATTGCTGGATTTCAGGGGGAAAGCCGCAAAATTTCTAAACTTATTATATTTTTAAAATATGTAAATTGCGGTTTTCTAGTGATGTAAGTGTCGTCCACCATGAGTTTGCTGTGGATTTGGAAATCCGTGTCGAGGAGTGGAGGAACCGGCACGGGTACATGGTGGGCCCGGTAAGGTACCCCGGGGCAAGAGGAATGTGGTGATGACGTTGAGCCTGGCAGGGGACGGATTACCTACCGGTGACTTCATTGGGCACGGCGGATATCCAGAGGATACCGACCGGGGCCGCGAGAGGATGATATATTGATACTGAGATGGGTCAGCCGGATGGCTGAGGCCAGAGACACTATGACATGGATTTATGAGATTTGAGACAGCTTTTGGGTGTCGTTGCTGGACACCGATTTTCGTCGATTCATTGACATTATGCTGGCATTCTAAAAGAGTTTCAAAAACAAAAGGAGATAAAATATTTCTTATATATACCTATCGAGACCTCAGACTTCCATGTTGCATACATATTAGCACACTGATGTTGTATACACACCTGCTAGTGCATCCAGTCATACCTGTATTTTAGATGCTAGGATGCTTGTGTGCATGCATACGATAGCCTTGGTAGATGTTATTTATTACTCACGAGTTGGCAACTCACCCCCGTTGTGCCACAGTCTTTTGCAGGTCCGCTCCGTCAGTTCAGTAGCGGCGGGCGCACTTGTTCTTTTGCCTCTTTTGCCTGAGCTCGAGATTTGCTCATAGGTGGGTTATGTTATTATTTTTGTACCACCTTGTATATTCTTGTATCTAGTGTACTCCATCTACTGTTTCTACCAGATTTATTGTATATTGACCTAGAGATGAGACTGTGAGGTTTGTGGACTTTTATGCTGTATTTTGGGGTCGAGCTCACTTGAGTCGACATGATGTTCTCTTATGCTTTATTATGATTATTATGCTTGCTGTCATTTACGTTGCGTGTGATTTGTGACCGCCTTGTGGCGAAGAGCTAGCTCCCGCTTGGGGATGCCCTTTTTTGTTGGATTCATGTATATTTTTGTTGTACCCATTTTGGGGGCCAGTATTTACAAAGGAGACTCTGCCGAAATTTTCGGGAAAATTAGTATGGTTTTTAAAAGGGGTTTTACATGACTTATTTGATAAACTTGCTTTCAATTGATTGGGTTTTCTTCACTCTTTTGCTTAAATGGTTTTGTTTTCTGGGCTTTGGCTTACTTACTTTACGGACGTCTTTAGACGTTTCGTAAAGTTAAGTGCCAGTCACGTTCCGTACCCTGCGGGTCGTGACAAAGTTGGTATCAGAGCGATAGGTTTTACCTTTGTGAGTGTAGGATGACCCTTGGTAGATGGAGTAAGTGACTTAAGCAGGGTAACGTAGCGTGCGTATGTCCGCGGCATACTTACGATACGGTACTCCGCCTAAGTGATTTTAGGATATACTTGCTTGAAAAATTCCTTCTTCAATTCCGTGTATCCTATGATCCTATTGCACTGTCCTTACTATCCGTTTTCCTGTAACAGCCACTATGCCGCCGAAGGCTACGAGGGCACAGAGGGCTGCCGCCAGAGACGAGATTCGAGCTGGCTCGTCCGAGACTAGGACTGAGCAGGGTGGTATGCCTACGCCGCAGGGACAGACCGATCCACCTTCCCCAGGCCGTATGGATAGGCTCGAGACCGGTATGGAGGAGTTGCGACAGATGATGGGAGGCATGCAGGAGCTACGTCAGATGGTAGGATCCCTAGTTGCAGCCAGTCGTACACTGAGGCCGGATGACGTACCTACTACATCACAGACGACCATGATACCTGCTCCTACTACTACCACCGTGGCCATTCCGGTTTCACTACAGGATTTCATGAGGCTGAGACCTCCAGTATTCACCGGCACCGAGGCAGCGGAGGACCCACAGACGTTCCTTGACAGTTTAGCCAGGATCTGCCGTTCGCTGAGATGTTCGGATGATCGATGGGTAGAGCTTGCGAGTTTACGACTACAGGGTCTCGCGCAGACATGGTGGGAGTCAGTCTTGAGAGGTCGAGCTGCAGGTCTGCCACCTATGACTTGGGCCGAGTTTACAGCGGTCTTTCTAGCCCGTTTCCTTCCAGAGAGCGTTCGTGACGCCAGAGCTCGCAGCTTCGAGGCCTTAGTCAAGACACCTGGGATGACGGTGTCTGAGTATGACATCCAGTTTACACAGTTATCCCGATATGCTCAGTATTTGGTGGATACCGAGGAGAAGATGGTGAAGAGGTTCGTACAGGGACTTGATGCCCAGCTATATCTTGCCATTGGAGCCCAGCACTACGACACTTATTCAGCTGCTATGGATACGGCATTGCGGATGGAGGCACGCATATCACGGACTTCGGCCGTTTCTGGGCCGAAGAGGATGCGCACCGATGTACCGTCTCAGAGGCAGCGCGCCAGATTCTTTCCGAGAGATAGGCCTGGTAGAGGATTTGGGCGGGGACAGTTATATGGTTCTTATCCCCTTGGGCAGCAGCCGTCGCCAGGATGTTTTGGGTGCGGGAGTCTGCACCATCTTGTCAGAGACTGTCCGGTGAGACGACAGGGAGCAGCGACAGTTCCGCATGTGACCCTACCACCATCACCACGCCCTCCTCAGAGAGCCCTACTTCCTACCCCAGGCGATGTTCCACGCCAGTTAGGTGCACCGCGAGGCCGTGGACGCGGCGGTCCTGTTCAGAGAGGACGAGGAGGCAGAGGCCGAGGTCGAGGTCAGCCCGCTATCGGTGGAGGACAGGCCCGAGTTTTTGCTTTGACACCGCAGGATGCGCAGGCATCCAATGCCGTTGTGACAGGTACCTTGCCAGTTTGTTCTTTCGACGCTCGGGTATTATTCGACCCAGGTTCCACACATTCGTACGTATCTACACACTTTGCACCGATGTTGGGCCGTGAGTCGTCGTCGTTAGATCAGCCGCTTGTTGTTGTTACTCCGGTAGGCGAGTCGTTTGTCGCTCGGTTTGTATTTCGTTTGTGTTCCGTTCGTATCGGGGAGAGGGATTCATCAGTTGATTTGATACTCCTCGATATGTTGGACTTTGATGTGCTTCTGGGCATGGATTGGCTAGCCACTTGTTATGCTTCGGTGGACTGCCGTGAGAAGGCAGTCAGATTTAGCTTTCCGGGAGAGCCAGTCCTTGTTATTCAGGGAGACCGCAGTGTCACCCTTCCCAGCTTAATTTCGTCTCTTCGCGCTGGTCAGCTCTTGCGGAAGGGATGTCAGGGATTCTTAGCGTCTATTTGTGATACTCGAGCTGCAGAGGTTCCGTTAGACCGGGTCCCGGTAGTTTGTGAGTCCCTGATGTTTTCCCTGATGAGCTACCTGGGCTACCGCCTGAGCGCGATGTTGAGTTCTGCATTGATTTGATTCCCGGTTCGGGGCCTATTTCTATACCACCTTATCGGATGGCCCCGGCAGAGCTTCGAGAGCTGAAGGATCAGTTGCAGGATTTGTTAGATAAGGGGCTTGTTCGACCGAGTGTTTCTCCGTGGGGTGCTCCGGTCCTGTTTGTCAAGAAGAAGGATGGAAGTTTGCGCTTATGTATCGACTACCGCCAGCTGAACAAAGTTACCGTTCGGAACAGATATCCGTTGCCGCGCATTGATGATTTGTTCGACCAGCTTCAGGGTGCGGGGTATTTTTCGAGGATCGACTTGCGATCAGGATACCATCAGCTGCGAGTTCGACAGGAGGATATACCGAGGACAGCTTTCCGCACGCGCTACGGCCACTACGAGTTTTTGGTGATGTCGTTCGGACTCACCAACGCCCCAGCAGCATTCATGGATTTGATGAACCGTACATTCAGGCCGTATCTTGACTTGTTCATTATCGTGTTTATCGACGATATCTTGGTGTACTCCCGGAGCAGAGAGGAGCACGAGCAGCACTTGCGGATTACGTTACAGACTCTGAGGGAGCACCAGCTGTTCGCGAAGTTCTCCAAGTGTGCTTTCTGGCTGGACAGCGTCGGATTCTTGGGTCACGTGGTTACGAGAGACGGCATTTGTGTGGACCCGAAGAAGATTGAGGCTGTTCAGCAGTGGCCCCGACCTACATCGGTGACTGAGATCCGTAGTTTTCTAGGCTTGGCGGGCTACTACAGGCGTTTTGTTCAGGACTTCTCCCGTATAGCTGCACCTTTGACCGGTTTGACCCGGAAGGGAGTTCCTTTCGTCTGGACAGAGGAGTGCGAGCGCAGTTTTCAGCAGCTACGGACTTGTTTGACTACGGCGCCGGTATTATCTTTGCCTTCGGGATCAGGCGGATTTGTTGTCTACTGTGATGCTTCGCGAGTGGGATTAGGATGCGTATTGATGCAGCATGGCCGGGTGATCGCTTACGCTTCTCGGCAGTTGAAGAAGCATGAACAGAACTACCCCACTCATGATTTGGAGATGGCTGCAGTGGTCTTTGCACTGAAGATTTGGCGACATTACCTTTACGGCGAATCGTGTCAGATATTCACCGATCACAAGAGCTTAAAGTACATATTTCAGCAGCGAGACCTGAACCTCAGACAGCGTCGTTGGATGGAGTTGGTGAAAGACTACGACTGCGAGATCTTATATCACCCCGGCAAGGCAAATGTGGTGGCAGATGCGTTGAGTAGGAGGCCTGGGGGTAGTCTATCCTTTTTGCGCGCAGTGCAGAGGCAGTCGTCAGCAGATTGGCAGATGTTATGCGACAGCCGAGTTGAGTTCGAGTTCACTCAGACAGGAGGACAGCTCGCGCATGTTCGTGCACGCCCACAGTTGCTTGACTGTATATATGAGGCACAGCGCAGTGACGACCGTTGCTCAGAGATCATGGCACAGATGGGACAGGGCAGATTTTCCGAGTTCGTGGTTGACGATCAGGGGATTTTACGATATGGATCTAGACTGTGCGTACCAGATGCTGATGGATTGCGGCGCGACATTCTTGAGGAGGCACACCGATCAGTGTATAGTGTCCATCCCGGTTCCACCAAGATGTACCATGATATGAGAGAGACCTACTGGTGGGACGGGATGAAGAGGGACATTGCAGAGTTCGTTTAAAGATGCCTGACTTGTCAGCAAGTCAAGGCCGAGCACCAGAGGCCCGCAGGAGAGCTACAGCCGTTACCCATTCCAGAGTGGAAATGGGAACAAATTTCGATGGATTTCGTTGTGGGTCTACCCAGGACCAGTCGAGGGTACGACTCCATCTGGGTGATCGTGGATAGATTGACGAAAGCGGCTCACTTCCTGCCAGTGAAGACGACTTTCAGCTTCGCTCAGTATGCTCAGCTCTATATTGACGAGATCGTGCGACTACATGGCGTACCGACTTGTATCGTGTCAGATCGAGGCACTCAGTTCACCAGCCGACTTTGGCAGAGACTTCAGGAGGCTTTGGGCACTCGTTTGAGCTTCAGCACAGCGTTTCATCCGCAGACAGACGGACAGTCAGAGCGGACCATTCAGACTCTCGAGGACATGCTCAGAGCGTGCGTTTTAGACTTTGGTGGTAGCTGGGATCGTCATTTACCTCTAGTGGAGTTCTCCTACAACAACAGCTTCCAGGATACTATTCAGATGGCACCTTTCGAGGCATTGTATGGGAGGAGATGCAGATCGCCCGTGTGTTGGACAGAGCTCAGCGAGAGCAGCATTTTGGGGCCGCAGCTTGTTGAGGAGACGACAGCGAAGATACAGTTGATCCGAGACCGGATGAGGGCGGCTCAGAGCAGGCAGAAATCCTATGCAGACAGGCGCCGTCGCAGATTAGAGTTCGCAGTTGGCGACCATGTTTTTCTGAAAGTCTCCCCGATGAAGGGCGTGATGCGTTTTAGGCGAAAGGGGAAGCTTAGCCCTAGATTCGTAGGTCCCTTCGAGATCCTCGAGCGTGTCGGCGCTGTTGCTTATCGTTTGGCTCTTCCACCCAGCTTTCCCGATGTTCACCCCGTCTTCCATGTTTCGATGCTCCGCAAGTACCTTCACGACCCTTCGCATGCGATTCAGCACCCGACAGTCCAGCTAGAGCGCGACCTTTCTTTTGCAGAGCAACCGGTGACCATCCTGGATCGGCAGGTGAAGAAGTTGAGGTCGAAGATTATACCAACCGTTAAGGTCCTTTGGCGTAGCCCGAGCAGCGAGGAGGTTACCTGGGAGACCGAGGGTGAGATGAGGAAGAAATATCCCCATCTCTTCGAAGGTACGCGTAGCTATATTTTTAAATTCGGGGACCGAATTTCTTTAAGGGGGGAAGATTGTAGCGTCTTGAAAAGTCGTTTTGGTGTTTTCCTGAAAATCGGTGAAAATTCGGTATTTTTCCGAAAACCGTCTTTCTTGTTATTTTGCAGTTTAGGGCTATTTATACCTAAAATGGATAGGTAATTGCTTGTTTTTAGTAGCTAATGAGTTAATTATGAAATTCTGGTCGTTTAAAAATTTTCCCTAATTTTTCAATTTTTTTATATTATTTTAAGCCGGTAAGAAAATACATTAAATAAGCGATAAATACAAATTTTTCCGGGCTAATTTTAATCTCTAAAATTATGATAATTAAAATCTAGTGGTAACATAAATTTTTAGTAATTTATTTTGATTTTTAACAAATTTTTATGATATGAAACGAATTTATTGAATTTTGAGCTAAAACTTGCAATTTTTGAGTTGTAGGGGGCCTTTTTGCATAAAATTTCTTTTGCAAAACCCCTCTCTCTTTTCCCTCAGCCCTAGGACAGCCCCATCTTGTGCAAGTCCAGAAATTTCTGGCCTCATTTCTTGGGTTGCTTTCTTGAGTTGAATTTGATAGTTTATGGATTTATTTTAAATATAATGGATAAAGTATGGTACATTTGACTTTGGAGACTTGACCATTGACTTTCCCCACTTGCCCACACCCCTCCCCAGGCCTTCCTCTGGCCGAAACCTGAACCTCCTCTTCTTCATCTCTTTTCTTTTCATTTCTCTTCAATTTCTTCAAGAAAACACATCAAAATCCACACTTTATTCAAAAATCCAAACAAAATCCTTATGCTATCATTATCCTTAGCCATTCTTGCTTGAATCTTGGTGCTTGAGGCCATCACTTGGAGCAAATTTATTCTTGCTAGATTCCAAATTGAGGTATAATTCTCATCAAGTTACTTTCTTTTGCTAAAATTCCTTTAATTATATGGTTTAGTGTTAAAAGTTAACTAATTTCTAATCTAGTTTAAAAAAAAAAAGAGAGTAGTTTGTTAAACTAGGGTTTGAAGCCATGATAATTAATTAAGTTGTTTTATAGTTAATCTAGTTGTTAATGAACTAATCTATATGGTTACCTTGTTATGTAGTCTTCAATTTTGCTAATTTAGGTAATTTTAGAAGTTTGATTTTAGTTGTAAATTGTTGTTTTAGGATTTTCAAGAGAGGGTTATGTATGGAAATGGTTTGTGAAACATGATAATGAGTTGATTAGGGTTAGAAAACATTATTTAGTTGATTAAACCCAATTTGTTATCTAGTATTTTGCTAACCTAATCTAAGAGATTAATCTTCTTATGTGGGCTTTTGTTGTGTTAATTTAAGTTTTCAAGTGTGGAAATTGATTGGAATTTGCTAGGTTATAAATTCAAGAAAGGGTTGTTTAGGGAAAATAGGATTGGAATCATTGTTGTTGTGTTGTAATTAGTGTTTGTAGATTGCTTGTAGTGTGGTTGGGTGTTCAAGCTTGATAGTAGTCTTTTGTAGCCAATCGGCGATTCTTGCACCGATTTTGGAATGCAATTGCTTACTAGTTTTGTTATAAAGTTATGGGATGAATTATTTTTGATATCTTGATGATTGTAATGGCTTGTCCTATGACTTTTAGGATGCGTGAGTGCGGTTTTTTTTGAGTAGTCGGGTTTTAGTCTTGCCGGGCGATCAAATCGGCGTTTTTGGCAGTTTTTGCGTTTTTCGCGTGTGTTCCGCGCACTTTGTGCACGTTGTACCTAGCTAGCGAACGTTAGTAGTTTCGTTTGGGTTTTGCGTCGTTCTTGATATGTAACCTTATGTTTGGTATTGATGTTAATTCCAGGTTCGGTCGCGGAGACGTCAGACGCGGCGCGAAAGGGGAAAGCGGTGATTGGACACAGCTAGCCAGGGATTCCGATGAGTAGATGTAATATCTACGGGGGACTATCGTTGGATGGCGCAAGCCGCCCGATAGTTTTAGTAACTTACAAGACCCTTAGTGATGTTAGTAATTAGGGGTGAAATACTTATTTGACTATTTGCTGCATCCATGCATTATATTGACATACCTATATGAAACCATTTTATAGGACACCTGCACCATTGCCAGGGTTTTTATATGCAGCACGAGCACTATTCATGCTTACACACACACCCTGGTAATTGCCATGCCACCACACTAGATAACCTTTAAATTTAAACCTGTTACTAATTGATACTTAAACTTGTGCTATTGCCTTTAATTCCTTAAAAATGAAACCGTAGTATTGCTATTCATGTGCATGTACTTCATCATATTAATTGTTCATGCTTAATACATTAATCACACATCGCAACTTGATTATTGATACCATATGCATTCATTATCATTGATATATGCACTTATGAGGATTTCTTGAGATTTTATGATATTGCTGGATTTCAGGGGGAAAGCCGCAAAATTTCTAAACTTATTATATTTTTAAAATATGTAAATTGCGGTTTTCTAGTGATGTAAGTGTCGTCCACCATGAGTTTGCTGTGGATTTGGAAATCCGTGTCGAGGAGTGGAGGAACCGGCACGGGTACATGGTGGGCCCGGTAAGGTACCCCGGGGCAAGAGGAATGTGGTGATGACGTTGAGCCTGGCAGGGGACGGATTACCTACCGGTGACTTCATTGGGCACGGCGGATATCCAGAGGATACCGACCGGGGCCGCGAGAGGATGATATATTGATACTGAGATGGGTCAGCCGGATGGCTGAGGCCAGAGACACTATGACATGGATTTATGAGATTTGAGACAGCTTTTGGGTGTCGTTGCTGGACACCGATTTTCGTCGATTCATTGACATTATGCTGGCATTCTAAAAGAGTTTCAAAAACAAAAGGAGATAAAATATTTCTTATATATACCTATCGAGACCTCAGACTTCCATGTTGCATACATATTAGCACACTGATGTTGTATACACACCTGCTAGTGCATCCAGTCATACCTGTATTTTAGATGCTAGGATGCTTGTGTGCATGCATACGATAGCCTTGGTAGATGTTATTTATTACTCACGAGTTGGCAACTCACCCCCGTTGTGCCACAGTCTTTTGCAGGTCCGCTCCGTCAGTTCAGTAGCGGCGGGCGCACTTGTTCTTTTGCCTCTTTTGCCTGAGCTCGAGATTTGCTCATAGGTGGGTTATGTTATTATTTTTGTACCACCTTGTATATTCTTGTATCTAGTGTACTCCATCTACTGTTTCTACCAGATTTATTGTATATTGACCTATAGATGAGACTGTGAGGTTTGTGGACTTTTATGCTGTATTTTGGGGTCGAGCTCACTTGAGTCGACATGATGTTTTCATATGCTTTATTATGATTATTATGCTTGCTGTCATTTACATTGCGTGGGATTTGTGACCGCCTTGTGGCGAAGAGCTAGCTCCCGCTTGGGGATGCCCTTTTTTGTTGGATTCATGTATATTTTTGTTGTACCCATTTTGGGGGCCAGTATTTACAAAGGAGCTAGCTCCCGCTTCTGGAAGGTTTTCAAAGAAGCAGCGATGGCTTCTTCGGTATTGACCCCTGTTTTAAAAAGGAGAAAGCATCAGTCAAAAACAATGATAAAAAAATGTGTGATAAAATGACGAAGAAAGCAACTAATGGTTACCTGACTCAGCAAGTTTACTCAACATCGCTTCGAGCCTCGCTGATCGCTCAGAAGCTGCAATAGCAGCCGCTAAATCGGTGTCTGCGGGGTCTACCGAGAAGCCCTTATTGCTGCCATACTCGCTTATTCCTTCGGTAAGAGGGGCCTCAGGCTCTAAACCGAGGATCGCATCGAGTGAGAGGAGCGACTTCTTTTTCTTTTGCCCGCCGGCTCTGGATACACCCGGGGCTGATTTGCGCTTGGCAGACACCTTGGGGCGGCGGGTCCCGATAGCCATGCCTGCGCCGGACTCCGGCGATACCACCTTTACCACTTCCGCTGGAGCACGGGGGACTGGTGGTGCATCCACAATATCGCGAAGCGGCAATCCGCGCGGAGGGCTCAGCATGCGTGGAGGTCCAATTCCAGCACCTTTCAATAGAGGAATGACCGGGGTCCTCGGCTTCAGGGTAGCCTTACGATCGCCGCCGGGAGGCGCACCCTTGCGGTCGACCAGCATGCGCTTTTCCCTTTGGATAACTGGACCCATAGCATGTGCATACCAAGCCACATACGCATTAAGGACCTTGGGGACGCAGCTTGGCTCGCTGATGAAGAAATAGGAACACATGTTAAGCCGCATGAAGTGGTGCATCGCGTTCTTTATCCCTTCTCGGCTAACCACGGGCTTTTCCAAGAAAGCTTCCATCGGGATCCCTTGGTTGTAGCTCGATTGCTGAGCAAACCGGTGCGGGTTATACCTCATAAAGAGTGCAGTCTCATTCTTCCTGAACACTAAGTAGCCCGGCCGAATGGAGTAGAGATGGAGGATTTCCCATGCCTTCAATATGGAAGCCCCATCTTTAAAATCATCGCGTAGCGACACTACTGACTTGGTGGTCTCTGAGCCTATTGTTATGACCTTATCCAAGAAAGAAGTCTTCGCTCCGACCAGGCGTGGTCGAAGGAGCAGTCCCCTAGCCTCCCACGGAGGTGCAACTACGATCGAAGCCCTGACCAACCGTATGACCCTCGGGAGTCTGCATCTCTCAAAAAAGGGAGGAATCTTATGGGCGCCGAACACCCTGTGCACGTGCATTTCCATCCAAGAGGTAAAATAGTGCATCGGAAAGTTGGCGGGTTGCACCCCGGGCTCACTAGCGTCCGCCGCTACGCTAAGTCCATTATAAAGGTAAGCCAGCCCGGCGATTCCTACTGACAACTGCAAACCATCCACCATCCGATGCGCTGGGTAGAAAACAGATGGTCGTATGTAGCGCGGGTGCATAGGGAGCGCAAAGCTGCACAGCCACAAGCCCAGGAACCCTACAAAAAAAGTCTCCTCATCCATGTCCGGGACGGCAATTTCTGAAAAAGGGACGACGGCGGCACTGGGGAGGTAAAAGTCTTTGTGGTCATCCTCCGATGTGGGTCGGCGATCCAAACCGAATCCAAAAGGTTCGTCGAGCTGGGCGAACTTCTCGCCCTGCTCCGATAAGAACTCCGGCCGAATAAAACGGGCAATAAAATCTGCAAAACTGACGCCCCGGACGCCCGATTCCAGATAGAGTCCTTCATAGATCTCCAGCACCTTAACCAAGCCTGGGTACTGGTGCTGAATAGCATTCTCCGGCGTCAGGTCAAACACCAGCGGCTTGGTGGCAAAGACGTATTCATCGGGAGGAAGCAGCTCCTCGTAGTGCTCCCCCCTCATTGGTAGACCCGAGACTTCAGCAAACTCCTCCAAGGAGATAGAGACCTCCCTGTCCGTCATCAAGAAGGTGTGGGTGGGGATATTCCATTGTTCGAGGAAGGCCTTGATCCACCACGTTGGAGGAGAGGGATACTCGAAAAGTGAGACGTAGATGGCCGAATATAAACCAATCTTCGTTAGATGAGTCCTTTTCGCCGATAAGATGTACCGGGCCCACTGCAAATATCCGGCGGGCGGTCGCGGGACCAATCCAATATTATAAGCCTGTCCCCAAGGGCGTGCTTCACCCTGACAGATTCGCCTCCCTAGAATGTCTATTGCCGGCGGCGGCTGCACGGGAATGGCACCAATTGCAGGCTGGAGGAGGTCATCAGAATTCCAATTTTTGACCTCCACGGCATACTTCACCGGGGGTTCATCCGCATAAGGAATTGAAGTTATGGGCTCAGACGGCGTGGCGGAACTGAAACTGCGGCGACCCTGGATGATTTCATTGTACCACCTACCCCACAGATGAAGGCTCTTGTGCTCGGGGTCATGATCCTTTATGAGAGCAAGCACCACTAGATCCATCGGTGCCTGGGGGAACCCTCCCTCCGAGCGAATAACGGGAAAGACAAATTAGCGGGCATGTTTCCTGCGGAAGGACAAAAAATTTATTAGCCGTCAGTGTTGTAATTCCAACGCTTGACATTTTAAAAATTTACACCATGCTGCAATGCAGTGGGTGGGGGACCAAATAGGGACCCACAAAATCTGGATGACAGTGCATCATTTAATAAGACAGCCCCATCATTGGATGAGACTGTCAATTAAAGAAAGATTCTCCAAGAGAATACCCTCATTGATGGGAAATCCCTAGAGACAATGAGAAAATCTCCTCTTTTAGAGCAAAGCTCTGTCACAGAGTGATATTTGTCAAATTTTGGTCTCAAGGGAATAAAATTTCCTAAAAAGAGCCTAGCTCTATAATAATGATGAAAACTGTAACTCCTAAGGATTAAAAATTTGGGTTCTTAAAGATCCATGAAAACTTTTAGGAGTTCTCCATTTTCAGATAAAAAAAGAGATCTACATTTGATCCATGAGCAAGGCTCTGTTCATGGGTTAAAACCCATGAACAAGATCTCTGTAGATCTGTGAACTTTTGAGAGCAAGGCTCTGTTGATGAAACCCCAAAAGAGTTTTCTTTAGATCAAAGATCTATGAGAGCAAGGCTCTGTTAATTAAATTCAATTTAATTTAATTTAATTTTACCTAAAAGTTATTTTAAGTTCTGAAATTTGAAATTCTTGGGAGGAAACGAGAGCAAGGCTCTAAAAATTCTCAAACAAGAGCAAGGCTCTGAAGTTCAAATTCTTGAAAGTGGTAAAAAATTACCAAGGACCAAGGGTCCTATTTATAGGCGCCTGCGCCCCTTCAGATCACCCTTTGATCCAACGGTCGGAATCTTGCCACCATCGCACTCACGTGCGCGCCACGTGAGCGCAACGGTGGGGGGTATTTGTTTCCCCCAATCAGAGCAAAGCTCTGTTGAAATTCAAAATTCAAATTTTGAAGCAACGCTTCAAATCCCGGGCGCAACGCGCCATGTGTCAGGTACTGATACGTCAGTGCAGCGCCCGAGGCAGCGCGCCCAATCAGAGCAAAGCTCTATTAAAAAAACAAAAGGAAGCAACGCTTCAGTTGCGCAAGCACTGCGCTGCGTGACACGTGTCAGCGCAGATGTGCAGATGCGCTAGAGCAGTTGCGCTGTAGTTTGCGCCGCGCGACACGTGTCAGCGCAGATGCGCTAGCGCAGTTGCGCTGCGCTTTGTGCCACGCGACACGTGTCAGTGCAGATGCGCTGCGCTTTGCGCCGCGCGACACGTGTCAGCGCAGATGCGCAAGCGCAGTTGCGCTGCTTGACACGTGTCACGCGCTGGGACGTTTGCGCCAAACAGAATTAAGATTTTAAAGAAATCTTTCTGTTCTTGTTAAAACAAGAAGATTTTCTTCTGTAAAACAGAAGCCCTTGGATCAGAGATCCAACGGTGGGGAAAATTCCCCAAATCACTCAGAGAAGGATCTCTTTAACTAATTTATGGGCACTATATAAAGGCCCCTTGACCTCAAATCAAAGGGAGGAACATTTTGTGAGAAATTAAAAACTTCAAACAGAGAGAACTCTGAAGAATTGGAGAGAATTCCTCAAGAACAAAAAAGGTAAAAACCTTTAGAAAAAGAGAAAATTCTCTTATGAACAGATCATTGATCTGAGAACAAGATCAAGGATCTCCAATAAAATATATATATATATATATAAATAAATAATAATAAGTGCTTTGCACTTTTCTATGAACCATTGGTTCCCTGAGATAAGAAAAACAAGAAGAAATTGTTTTCTTTGATCTAAATTAGATCAAGAAAACAAACAGTGCTTTGCACTTCTTTTATGAACCATTGGTTCTGAATCTAAAAGATTCTCAAGTTAATAGTGCCTTGCACTTGCAGAACTGCGCTGTTGCGCTCTTGGGTTGGCGCAAGCCACCAGAGAGCGCCACGTGTCAGCATCTGAACCATTTGCGCTATGCGCTTTTGAAATAGAGCCTTGCTCTCTGAAACTGGCGCAACTCACCACAGCGCGCCACGTGTCAGCAGCGCAAGCGCAGCGCACTGGCGCAGCGCACTGCGCTTGCATGACACGTGTCATCACCACAAGCGCTTGCGCTCTTTGATTGGCGCAAAGCGCCTGACAAATGCAATGCAATAAAAGGACAGAGCCCAAATAAAATTGATGCTTTACATCATTTATAAAGGGCAGAGCCCAAATAAAATTGATGCTCTGCATCATTTATAAAGGGCAGAGCCCAAGTAAAATTGATGCTCTGCATAATTTATAAATGGGCAGAGCCCAAAACAAATTGATGCTCTGCATCCTTTATGGGCAGAGCCCAAACAAAAAAGTAATGCAATGCATTATTTAAATGTGGGCAAAGCCCTAGCACAGGTCTAATAGACCAAAAATAAATAAAAGCGTTGAATATTTTTCAACTGGACTTAGCCCAATCATGGCCGTAAGTCCTCAAATTAATTGACTGAGCACAGCTGCTCTCTTAAATCAATTTACGACCGGTTCAAGGGTACATCTCCGAACTCTTTTGACTCCTATCGTTGTAATCCTTCAACGACGTCAGAGAGGTGACGGGTCCCGACAACCACACATCAACACGGACTGTGGGGTCCTTAAACTCATGGACTTAAGCGTCCTTAAACCAAAAGACGGATTGTGGGATCCTTAAACCCGCGGACTTATGCGTCCTTAAACTAAACACGGACTGTGGGGTCTTTAAACTCACAGAATTAAGCGTCCTTAAACTGCCTATGGACCACCACGTCCCTAAACTGGAATATGGACCACCACGTCCCTAAACTGGAATATGGACCACTATGTCCCTAAACTGGAACAATAGAGTCTCCAAACGCTCTTTTGTCGGATCCAAAACGATCCCGTTAAGTTGATCTTAGTCTCAAATCAGACTAACGTATCCTTAACAAACGTTTAAGTCGATCTTAGCCTAAATACGACTAACGTATCCTTAAACCAAAACACCAAACCCAAATCTAAGTAAATACGGATTTGGACTAATCCACGTCCTACAGGCGACGACATCGCTTAGTCTCCGTATACAATCCATGGGTAACCACAAACAAAACAAACACACACGACACGAAGTGAAATTCTGGAGAAGGAGAAAGTTTTTACCGCGATGCGGTAGCGTAATTAACTGCAGGGGCTTGCGCCTGCAGGGAAGAGCGTCCCCACAATTAAAAACCCCTCAAGCGAGGGGGAATCTGACGAAGTCTGCTACAACGGCCGCATCCGTCTAAACCTTCGATATACGGTGCCATAAATCAACTTGGCATCTTCGGAGAGGTAGACGGATAAAACCAAATAGCATCTGCCCCGAATCTCAGCGTCAGGACTTCGCAGTCTTGTGCGCCGTCTTTCGGTGGGGAACAGTTATGAACATTTTCCTAAACCAAAAGTTGGTTGGATCAGGCACGATGTGCAATGGCATTTATGTTCTAAATCAATCAACAGTTCTGAGCATAACAAACACACACAAGAGGAAGAGTTCAGAAATGAACGAATCCTTCTTGTGGCATTGTAGACTGGGTCACATCAATGCGACACGACTAGCTAAGTTGCATAAGGATGGATATTTAAATCCGTTTGAATTTTCATCTTATGACACTTGCCAGTCATGTTTCAAAGGCAAGATCACTAAAACTCCATTTACGGGACACGGAGAGAGAGTTACGGAACTCTTGGGACTGGTACATAGTGATGTATGCGGCCCCATGTCTACACATGCCAGGAATGGTTCTGCGTACTTCATTACATTCACTGACGATCTCTCTAGATTCGGATATGTGTTCCTGATGAAACACAAATCAGAAGCTTTTAAGAAATTTAGAGAATATAAACAAGAAGTCGAGAACCAAACCGGGAAAAGTATTAAAATCCTTCGATCTGATCAAGGAGGTGAATACTTGAGCAATGAATTCCTGGACTTCCTAAAAGAGAATGGGATTCTCTCTCAGCTGACTCCTCCATATACACCACAGCACAACGGTGTATCGGAACAGAGGAACCGCACCCTATTAGATATGGTGCGCTCTATGATGAGCATAGCTGAGTTACCTATTTCCTTCTGGGGGTATGCGCTGGAGACAGCAGCATACCTATTGAATCAAGTTCCATCTAAATCTGTACCTACCATACCATATGAGATATGGAGTGGGAAGAGGCCATATCTTAAACGAGTTAAGATATGGGGTTGTCCGGCCTATGTCAAAAGACAAAATCCGGACAAACTCGAGGCACGGTCAGTTCTTTGCAAGTTTGTAGGATATCCAAAGAATTCATATGGATATTTTTTCTACCACAGTGAGGAAAAAAAGTGTTTGTTGCTCAACATGCCACCTTTTTAGAAAAGGAATTTCTTGTAAAAGAAATTAGTGGCAAAGTGGTAGAGCTGGAAGAGGTTCCAGATACACAAACTGCAATTGAAGATTTAGTGGAACCAGAGGATTCAGTGGTTCCCAACGAACCTCGGCCTCTCCGCCGATCTAGTAGGGTTCCTCACCCACCTGAGAGATACTACGGTTCTCTCATGGAGGGTGGGAGCGAGGATTGCATCATGGTTGATGATGACCCAACTAGCTTCGAGCAGGCCATCACGAGTGGGGACTCAGTGAAATGGCTGGATGCAATGCGGTCCGAGATGGAATCCATGTACACCAACAAAGTATGGACTTTGGAAGTTGCTCCTGAAGGGGTAAAACCTATTGGGAGCAAGTGGATCTTCAAGAAAAAACTTGGTGTAGATGGGAAAGTGGAGACTTTCAATGCTAGACTTGTTGCAAAGGGTTTTCGTCAAAGACCAGGTGTAGACTATGACGAAACTTTTCTCCAGTGGCTATGCTTAAATCCATCCAGATCATGCTTGCCATCGCTGCATATCATGACTACGAAATCTGGCAAATGGATGTTAAGACCGCCTTTCTAAACGGTGATTTGGAAGAGTGCGTGTACATGACTCAGCCAGAGGGCTTCGTAGATAGTGGGAGCAGTGGGAAGCTGTGCAAGCTTCTTAAATCCATTTATGGATTAAAGCATGCATCGCGGAGTTGGAACATCTGCTTTGACGTCGTTATCAAAGAGTTTGATTTCGTCAAAAACGTAGATGAACCTTGTATCTACAAGAAGGTGGCAGAGAGTAAGGTTGTCTTCCTCGTATTGTACGTGGACGACATACTCTTGATCGGAAATGACATTCCTATGCTGCAATCAGTCAAGTTCTTCTTATCACAAAGATTCTCAATGAAAGATCTTGGTGATGCCTCCTGCATATTGGGAATTATGATCTATAGAGATAGATCTAAAAGGATATTGGGATTGTCCCAATCCAGGTACATTGACACCATACTAAAGAGCTTTAGTATGGAAGAATCCAAACGTGGGGTTTTACCCACGATCTCAGGGTTCACTCTCTCCAAAGAGATGTCTCCCAAGACTGATTTGGAGAGAGCTCGCATGCAAGGGATACCCTATGCTTCGGCTGTAGGCTCTATCATGTACGCGATGCTATGTACCAGACCCGATGTTGCATACTCACTAAGTGTAGTGAGTAGGTATCAAGCAGATCCTGGAGAGAGTCACTGGATAGCTGTGAAGTGCATTCTCAAGTACTTACGAAAGACTAAAGAGATGCTCTTGGTGTATGGTAACGGAGAACTCCAAGTGGAGACTTTTACCGATTCGAGCTTCCAGAGTGATAAGGACGACTCTAAGTCGCAGTCGGGATTTGTCTTTACCCTTTACGGAGGGGCGGTTAGCTGGAAGAGTTCCAAGCAGGAAACCGTGGCAGACTCGACGATGGAGGCTGAATACATCGCTGCCAACGATGCTGCCAAAGAGGCTGTCTGGATCAAGAAGTTCATTACTGAACTTGGAGTGGTTCCATCCATTGAGCATCCAATACCTTTGTATTGCGATAACAATGGAGCGGTGGCTTTGGCCAAGGAACCCAGGTTCCATCAGCGATCCAGGCATATTCTGAGGCGGTATCACCTGATCCGGGAGATAGTTGATCGCCGGGAGATCGAGGTCAGGAGGGTTGAAACGAAGAACAACACTGCGGATCCACTCACGAAGGCCATTCCCCAGATACAGTTTGAGAGACTCTTCGGGATGCTTGGTATGCGATACTACAGCAGCTGGCGTGCAAGTGGGAGATTGTTAGTTGTATGTATGCCCTAGAGGCCAGTATTGTACAGATGATGTATATTATATTGGATGCTTGGACATATATAGAGAGGACTTTCTTGCTCGATATGATAGTATGCTATCTGGTTGCACTTTACTTTAACATGTATACTTGTCTCTTTATACTGTTTTATAGTTACATGTTGGTAAAGCCCTTAGGATGTGTACTTGACTACCTGGACTATGATGCGGATCATACTAGTTGGGACATGGTAGTCCAAAAGTACATCCTTCAAGGTCCCTAGTCGTGGGTGTATCGAGACGGGGCATCGATATACCAGTGTAGACTAGCGTCTACGCTTCTCGACCCATGAGATGGGCGATGGATGATCCCATATCCATTGATGTTTGACATCAGAGATGGTATACGGGTGCTCAGTGGAGACTGGGTACACTGGACGGACTCGCCGAGAACTCCCAGATGGTATTATACCTCACGTCAGATGGCAGTTCTCTGGTGACACTTGTGCAGGTTAGTCTGTAGACCCGAGATCGTCATAGAGTCTTGTGTGATTCCCACTATGCTTTGATTTCCACCTTACTACGTCCATGAGGGCGTGCAAAACGGTAGTTTTTGGGTACAGTCCCGAGTCACATGGAGGCAATGAGCGATTGGAGGGGTTTCGTCTCTCCCGGTATTGGGGGTTGATGTTGCGCTGTGCTCGATTGGCCGTAACAGGGAAGTCCCTGACCAGGGCTGACTTAGAGATTTACCGGTAAGTGTTACCGGTAGTTTCTCGACCCGTTATGAGCCTCACATCGGCATGACTTATCGGTTATTGGGGTCTGATGTTTACCACCCTTAGACTTGATATGCGACATATCAGACGAGAAGACCGGACTGTACGGGAAGTGTTACCGGTAGGCTTTTACAGGAGTTGGAGCGGGCTTGCTTGCTGATCTTCTGATCGTTCAATACCCGGGTAGCCGTTACGTCCAGCTAGTACCGCTGACGGCTTGTGGGTGCTTGATGTGATCATCACCTACTGCCGGCGTATTGACGAGTCTTTAGAGTCCTACATAGAGGTTATACTGGCTCAGGCAAAACGAAATAGGAGCGCATATGTGATATGTGCGGGACCGAGAATAATGCGTGTATGTGATACCGTATTCTATTCTCGTGACTTTTTGTATCGGTCGGTTATATATGATATAGCCGGGTTATCGAATCAAGTGTTGATTCGATAAGTCAATATATTGGGTGTTAGTCGGTTATATGTGACATGACCGGATTATTAAGTCAAGTATTGATTTAATAATTTATTGTATAATTGTATATTTGATATACTAGTTTACATTAACTAACACTTGTTCTCTTTAGGTATTTTCTTATATGTACACTTGAATATATATATGTGATATATATATTAAAAGTGTTTTCTTTTGTATCATGGTTGATGATACACTATACATGGGTGTGCAAGACATACACCATACTATTTTAGATGGTGGTTAATATTTATTTAAAGTAATTACAAATTAGTGATGCTTAGCTCATAAGCATGAAGCTTGTAGAAGCTTATGGATGCTTTGACAAAGTCCACTTAATTTGTTTTACTTTAGATTTTTATTAACCTAACCATTTTGAATTAGCTATGGTTATGGCTCTACAAGAGTTAGTATATGATACTCACTCACCATGGTTAGCCTTCTCACTTGATCATTATCCTCATCTCTTTCTTTTCTTCTTCTTCTTCATTTTGAAAAGAGAAAAAGCTTGCTAGGGTTTGATCCAAAGTGAGATAGATTGTGAGAAATAAAATTCTAAAGAGAACCCACTTCCTATTTCTCCATCCTCTACTAGACTAGCACTTTAGTTTAGGGTGTTTCCTTCACTAATTCTCAAGTTAGTGAAGTAGAAGCTTGAGTTGGCATCCCCTCGACGTAGATCATCTTCGGCTTCGAAGACTTCAAGCAAGGACGCGTCTTTCGTCTCGTGAAGCCATGCAAGGGTCCGGGAGAACCACGATCGCAGCGAAGGGATTTCAACAAGGAGCAAATGAAGTGAAGGACCGATCTACAAAGGTTGTATTTCGTGTTCCCTTAGAAGTATGTAGGTGCACGGCGGCGCCCCGGCCGTCAATCCGACGGCCAAATGCGGAAACGGTGATAAACTTTAATTTTGCGAACTTTGCAAACCGGCACCACCTCGCACTAAACCCCGGATCGGGCCATTAAACTAGATCTAGCTAACAACAAGACGGGTTAGAGATATACCGAGTGATCCGAGTCCTCCGGTCTTCTCGTCGTCATCCCGATCTCTCGCGGAAACTCCTGTCGTCGCCTCTTCGCCGGAAGGGCACCACATCGCCTGTATCTTTTACGGGCTCCCACCTCAATACCGAGGCAACTCGGGCACGAAGCTGGCTAGTCGACGTGCCCAAGATTTGCTGTAGAATGTAGTGTAGATGATGCTTGTCTCATTTAGGATTTGTAGTTGCCTTGATGGAGGAATAAGGTTATGAAAAAATGGTGCTTTCATTTTTCCAAAACTAGATGAATGAGATGATGAAATGTGTGCTACCAAAGAATGGAAATTTCTCTCATCCTCACAAATTGTGGCCGGCCATTACTTATGGAAAATGGTGGAGGGAAAGAATAAATCATGAAGGGAGGTGAGGGTAGGAGAAATCAAGAGGTGACCACAAACAAACATGAACCATGCTTATTACTTACATCCACCCATACCCTTTCCAATCACAATTAAATGCAAGAATGGTGCAACAAAAGAAAAGATGCTCTCATAATAAATCCTTTTGCAATAAACCCCTTCCCCAAATGTTATTTGCACAATTGCAAATAACCCCCTCCATCGGAAAAGTCCGGCCGGGAAAGAACAAAGAAAAACCGGCCGGAACGGAATGCAAACTGGCAACTCCAGAAAACTGGTCCCGTAATAAATTACAGGAAAACCCCGATACTGTGCATACACACCCGCATCTGTATTCCGTCCGGATACAAATGCAAAGAGACAAAATCTACATTGTACTAAACTAGGATCCGGCTTAAACCAAAGCCGGCTAGTTCTGTTCGTCCGATCCTGATCCGTACAATACCGCATGTATCTGATCGAACCCTTCCATATATCTATACGGCCTCTATAGCGTTTCGCCCGAAAGCTGAGTAACTGAAAGTGTGGTGGACTCTAAAGACTCGTCAATACTATGGCTGTGGATTTAACCACTAGCACGTCTGAGGTATAAGCCAATACGTAACAGGCCACCAGCTATTGACTAAAAGGGACGTCGATGAGCGAACTCATCCTGACACCCTACTGAGCCTGTCAGTGACAATATCCGTACAGTCCGGTCCGTTCGTCTATGAGCATCGCATGTCGGGCCTAGGGGGTTGGTAAAAGTCAGACCCCCAAAAGCGGTACAAGTCGTGTCGGAGTGTAGCCCAGAACACCCTGAGATACTACTGGAATACCTACCAGTAAATCTCCTGCCTTGGCCAAGGACTTCGTGTAATGGCTCTCCTAGATACAGCGCGACCTCACCCCCAATACCGGGAGAGACGAACCCCTGAAGATCCGCTCACTGCCTCCATGTGGCTCGGGACTGTACCCAACTAAAACCTGTTTGCACGACTCCTTTGAGCCGTGGTAGGGTAGTAATCAAAGCACAGTGGGAACTCACACGAGACAAATGACGATCCCCAGGTCGATGAACTAACCTGTACACATGTCACCAGGGAACTGCTATCTGACGTCAAGTATAATCCCAACTAGCAGGTTCCCAGCGAGTCCTGTCCGGTGTACTCATAACCCAATGAGCACCTGTATACATTTTAGGTGAACCAACTGACACCAGAGGCTTGTGAGACCGGCCACCGCCCCTCGTCGGGGTCTCGACTGTATACACTAGTCTACTCTGGAGAATCGATGCCCTGTCTCGAATCTCCCATGACTAGGGACCTTTTAAGGATGTGCTAATAGACTCCAGCTCTCACTTATATGATCGCCCTCATACTGCCGGCAGTCAAGCAAGAATCCTAGGGGCTCTATCATCGTGCAATAGCGACCTGTCAGGTCACCTAAAGCAGTACACGATGATAAAGATAAACCAGATAGCATACTATCATCTCGAGTAAGACTGTCCTACCGGGACAGGTCCTCCCTCAATCATTGCAATCACGTGTCTGTGATCCAATAATTGACTCTGAGGGCACTATCTCCAACAATCTCCCACTTGCGCTCAAGGCTAATTATTGCGATGTCGCATACTCACAGCCCGTGTGATACCGAACACCCAACTCCTCTACTAGTCGGTCGCACAAAACCTGTTTGCGAAACTATTGCGTTCGAGGAATAGCCTCAGTGAGTGGATCCGCCTTGAAGTTTCTTTCTATGTCTCTCTAAATCTCAAGTTCGCGGAGAATGCCATCTCCCGAAATGAGCAATACCTGTCTTAGAATGTCTGGATGTCTGATGGGATCGAGCTCATAAATGAACTCCAAATCCAAACTTCTTAGACTGTATCGTCAACTGAACTTAATCAGTATCCTGCGCCATGCCACCCTCAGTATTGCCTTGGACCACCTGTCCAAAATACTGCCCCTCGTCAGAGGGAAAACTATAACTCTGACAACGTCCTTGTCGTCCATGTCACCTTGGAAGCCTGGAGTGATAACTGTCTCCCAAATGAGGCTGTCGTTATCATATCCCTAGAACATTCACTTATGTTCTACAACTGCTTCCGACTGTTCCTCCAGGATTGGATCAATATCAACTTATTGCATCTAGTGCAAGAACAACATCTGGTGTGGTACTTGACAACTCATGATTGACTCAATTGCCTAAGCAAGTGATCTGCCAATCATGCACATCCCTCTCCACTTTAGTCTGTAAGACACCTTTAGAGAGGGTGACTCCATCACCTGCAGGTACACTACCGTGCCAGGAGTCAACCATTCTAAATACTCATAGAATGCTGTCTAAGTACCCTGATTGGGAAACCACCCAAATCTAGATCTAAAACCATAGATCTAGTAACCAGTATGTCTTATATAATGTCCAAGTCCCATGTGGAGAAAACACTGTGTGACGACCAAAGTATAACCGATTGTAGTATAGGAATGTCACTTCCTACTACGTTCTCAACAGATCCATCCCCTATTCTGATGACGTCAAACCTATAACTGTCACATCAGAAACAGATGATCTAACTCCGCTATATCTGCTTTAGTCTATAAATAGACATAAGCCTGATGTCCACCAATGCTTCCGCTGCTCCCACTGACTACGACAACCCTCTGGCAGAGTCGTATAGATGTGCACTTCTAAAGCTAGTTTAGAACGACGCTATATTCATCCTCCTGCCGGGTCTCGCAGCCTGGAACAACAGCAATGGCAAGTGTGGGTAAACAAGAACTTCCCTGTCACCGTCCTTGAGGCTACCGGAGTACCTCTCGGGTGCCTGAAGTTACCCACCTTATCTGCGGAGTGGCCAATGGAATGTCAAATCAGATTGAATCTTTAGGTTCCTTATCAAATCTTCAGTAATCGTTTGCGGTTCTGGAATCACTTCCAGTTCTACCATACTCCCACTACTGTTTTTGAAAAAATCCATTTTTATTAAAACTGTGGCGAGTCAAGAACAATATCACTATTGATCTTTCTTATGGTAGAAAGTCAACCCTCGTCATAGCCTGGGTCAACCCACAAACAGCCATTACAGAAACGTGCCTTGAGTTGTCCAGTGTCTGGTTTTAATCATAAGCCGGACAACTCCCCGTACCTTAACAATGTTAAGATATGAACTGTACTATATCCAATATAGAACCAGAGGCACTGATTTAATTGAGCCAGATTCAAATCATGCAGCTATCTCCAGTGCATGTCAACTAAATGGAGAGAGGCCGATCAGCGTTACTCAACTTAGGAATGCTTCCAATTATAAGTAACCTGAAAGAGAAGCAATTTCTCTGTATCATTACTATTAACTGAATACCATACAAAAGTATCTACATCTTCGATCACTTTGAAGAATCCCGATACTTGCTATACTTGGTTCTCTACTCTATTCAAATACCTATAACTCCTCAAAACTTAGACCCTGTGTTTCTACGAAACACATGTCTAAGAACTAGAGAAGTTAAAAGTAAACAGAATATAGTATGAGGACCAACCCCTCTGTCCTAATGGACACTGGACAACATACAATACTCTGTATAAGTCCGCCGAGTCTAACAACTCTTTCACTGTGTGTCGTAGGTTGAAAACTGTACTTATGGTTAAGAAGAATTACACCGCTGTTTAATGCTCCTTACCTAACCATCCACTGATATAGGTAAATGTCATCGACATAATATCAAAAGATATATCTCACTCTATGAAAATAGACGTACAGATATATCAATTTGAAATTGGTGCACAACAGCGGATATTCAAAACCAAATATTTGCCGACCGGCAAACATCCCAGGTGATCTCCTCAAATATCACCGATTACAACGAATCCCGATATAATGAGGATGATCACCCTATTCCCAATAACCTACTCCCACTCATCATCTGTAAAACCATACAGATGTGAGAATCATACCTGGTAAATACATACCCTGGAGTAAGTATCTAATCAGGAAATCAGTTTTCTTTTAACAGTACACAGTGAAACTGAAACATTGAAATGTTTCGATGGGGTATCCTGGTATTCCTAGTAATGCCTCTACCATTATCCAGATTCACAACTATAACCGTATAATTCTTTGCCACCACTCCAAATCCCTTTATATGTCTTTAGTCGTTACCTTCTGCACACCCCTTAGGCCAAATGGTTTTCTTCCTTCCCTACCGTTCGGCACCAGCCTATGGTTTGGAAGAAGACTATCCAATAAGCATAATGGGTGTACTGTCCTAGTCCTAGGAGCACTCGCAATGCGAGAGAAGGTGAAGATAAAAGACAACCGAATAAACCTTATTCCTATTTCTCCTGGACCAGAATCCATCCCCGAACTGGAACAAGTTCCATTCGAGTTCGTATATAACCATACGATGGAGTATCCAATAAACTGTGGATCTTCGTAGTGATACGGAGTGTCCTGGAGAAATACAAAGGTGATTTAGGATTGGCGAAGAAATACTTGGTTTGGTCGTGAATATCAGTTGCATTTTACTTTGCCCTCTTACTAATCCCTTGCTTTGTCTTAATCTTAATACCTTCTGCACACCATTTAGGCTAATTGGTTTTCTTCATTCCTTACCGGTCGGCACCAGCCTAAGGTTTGGAAGAAGACTATCCAATTTGCGTAATAGGTGTACTATCTCCTAAACCAAGGAGTACTCGCAACCTGAGAGAAGGAAAAAAGGAAAAGACAACTGAATAGTCCTATTCTTTTTCTCCAGAACCAGAAACCATCCTCGAATAAATTCCTTCGAGTTCGTATCTAACCATACGATGGTTTTGTCCAATGGAAGTGGACGTTCGTAGTAATACGGGGTGTCCTGGAGAAAAGGGTTAAAGTAGGAGTGGCAACGAGGTTTGCAACTTTGACAATCCAAAAGCCAGTGTTAAGAAGGTTCGGTCAACTTGGTCACTGAGTCATAGTCTTAGGGTCGGGTCGATGGCCGCTGCCAAAGAGAGAGAGAGAAAAGAAACACTCAGCGTGCACTCTAACCAAGATCAGAATGGTTACCAATTTATCTAATCTGGAAACCTCCCACTGTACCTCAAACTCTCCTCCAAACCTGAAAGAAGAATTAGTCGGGGTCACCCGAGGAGTAAACTAACTCATCAGTGGGAATCGGGATCCAACTCTCATCGCATGATAACGTGACGGAATCCGCTCACGGTATCACACTCCAGAAGGTATGCGCATATCTGGCAAGTTTCAGTTCTTTTGAAACTCCCGATGTGATTTCTGCCCCATGCTCTTATGACCTTGACGAAGGTCAACAAATCATAAGTCACATGTCAAGTTCCACCCGTCATTGTCCAGGTTAATTTGAACCCACCCGTACAAGCCCTTGACGAAGGTCAACAAGGCTATACGACTGTCCCAAACCAACACATCTATCTATGCAGCAGAAAAGCAACAAGCAGCTACCATGCACTATGCCTTGACGAAGGTCAACAAACATAGTATGAATACTACGTGCTACCTGTCTGAAACGACGGAGGGCTACGAATGGTTTCTGGCGAAAACCTTTAACGTAATGAACTTGATATCGTTGAAGGAACGGATAGCTTTTTAGAAAATATAGTGACGAAAACCTTTACTAAAGAGGTCACTCCCGGTGATGGGATCTCGGCTCTTTCCCCGTAGAATGGGGTGCAGGATATTCCAAATGAATACCACGATGCAAAGCAAAAGTAATCGGCTATAGTGAAGTTAATGCCCTGACGCAAACTTCTGTCCAAGGGGTCACTCCCGGTGAAGGGATCTCGGCCCTTGCCTCGTCGACTGAGGAGCAGGATATTCCAAATGAATACCACGATGCAAAACAAAAGTGAACGTCCTTGCAATAACAGCTTTTTGAAAAGTGTTCCAACAACATCAGATTAGGTTTGTTTAACTTGCATTGATCCGAATCAACGCAGTCCCATCAATTGATCACACCATAAAGAACGAAAATATACTGACGTACGTATATGCCATCCGCATTCGCCACTGGGTCCCGTCATCACCCGTTAGGTTAGCTAACTAACGGCAGAGCGGGGACTGGACTAGCGCGGATGAAAAACATATACAACATCTACTAATATATATACCAATATATTATATTTCGCTCAAGGCGTGAATAAAATGCAACATCACAGAAATGTACAGCATCACAGAACAATACAGATATCTGGGATCCCCGGGTTTCACAGAGCCACTACTGAAACCCGACGTTCCCCTGGTCGTGTGGATAGCCTGTGCAATGAAATCCTATACCCCCTACGAGTGCGGCGAATAGCCAGCCAATCCTGGAGTGAAGCCCCCTCCGTCCCAATGCTATGAGATGCGGGCTTGTTGCCTTCTAGAACCCGGCTATCCGTGCACCCCTCCGCGGGGTAATCCTAGTACAGAAAGTAAAATATACATACACCGGGTACATCGACCGCAACCAGGTCGTGCCCCAAAAGAATAATACAAACAGGCAGTGACGGCAGTCCACATGTCGGACGCTCGCCCCGCAACAACAAATGTACATAATACAACAAAAACTGTACTAGCATTGCATCCAGGCTATCCCCCACGACCGATCCGCAACATCACAGCAAATACATAGAACATCAACATGAAAGTCACGTTCGCAAATCCGTCTAACCGGGCTATAGCAGTTAGACTGGATTTACCGATCAAGTGACATTCACGGTCGCAGATATAATGTAAATACTGTGAAAAATGTGTTTAAAATATCCGATCGATCAAAAATTAACAAGTGGGCCCCAAGCAATACTGTAGCAGATCAAGAAATTCTGGGCCCAAATTTAATATCCCAAAAGCCCCAAAATAAGTCCACAAGGCCACTGGAAAATTTGGACACAGTGAAGACACAAAAGTGCGGCGGAACCGCGGCCCAAGGGGGGGTTTGGCCGCGGTTCCGCGCTTGAGGTGTCGACTGACTGCGTCGAATTTTTACAGAAGTCTTAGAATTTCTTGTACATCAGTTTTCTACAACCTGAAAAATTTTTTGAGCAAGGAAAAATTGAACAGAAAACTGATGCAAGCAAAAATATGGATTTTGGAATTTTGGTCGATCGGAAATGCAAAACACATCAAACGAAGCTAGACGAAGTTAATGGCGAGTCTCTGATACCACTGTAGGTGCACGGCGGCGCCCCGGCCGTTAATCCGACGGCCAAATGCGGAAACGGTGATAAACTTTAATTTTGCGAACTTTGCAAACCGGCACCACCGCGCTCTAAACCCCGGATCGGGCCATTAAACTAGATCTAGCTAACAACAAGACGGGTTAGAGATATACCGAGTGATCCGAGTCCTCCGGTCTTCTCGTCGTCATCCCGATCTCTCGCGGAAACTCCTGTCGTCGCCTCTTCGCCGGAAGGGCACCACATCGCCTGTATCTTTTACGGGCTCCCACCTCAATACCGAGGCAACTCGGGCACGAAGCTGGCTCGTCGACGTGCCCAAGATTTGCTGTAGAATGTAGTGTAGATGATGCTTGTCTCATTTGGGATTTGTAGTTGCCTTGATGGAGGAATAAGGTTATGGAAAAATGGTGCTTTCATTTTTCCAAAACTAGATGAATGAGATGATGAAATGTGTGCTACCAAAGAATGGAAATTTCTCTCATCCTCACAAATTGTGGCCGGCCATTACTTATGGAAAATGGTGGAGGGAAAGAATAAATCATGAAGGGAGGTGAGGGTAGGAGAAATCAAGAGGTAACCACAAACAAACATGAACCATGCTTATTACTTACATCCACCCATACCCTTTCCAATCACAATTAAATGCAAGAATGGTGCAACAAAAGAAAAGATGCTCTCATAATAAATCCTTTTGCAATAAACCCCTTCCCCAAATGTTATTTGCACAATTGCAAATAACCCCCTCCATCGGAAAAGTCCGGCCGGGAAAGAACAAAGAAAAACCGGCCGGAACGGAATACAAACTGGCAACTCCAGAAAACTGGTCCCGTAATAAATTACAGGAAAACTCCGATACTGTGCATACACACCCGCATCTGTATTCCGTCCGGATACAAATGCAAAGAGACAAAATCTACATTGTACTAAACTAGGATCCGGCTTAAACCAAAGCCGGCTAGTTCTGTTCGTCCGATCCTGATCCGTGCAATACCGCACGTATCTGATCGAACCCTGCCATATATCTATACGGCCTCTACAGCGTTTCGCCCGAAAGCTGAGTAACTGAAAGTGTGGTGGACTCTAAAGACTCGTCAATACTATGGCTGTGGATTTAACCACTAACACGTCAGAGGTATAATCCAATACGTAACAGGCCACCGGCTATTGACTAAAAGGGACGTCGATGAGCGAACTCATCCTGACACCCTACTGAGCCTGTCAGTGACAATATCCGTACAGTCCGGTCCGTTCGTCTATGAGCATCGCATGTCGGGCCTAGGGGGTTGGTAAAAGTCAGACCCCCAAAAGCGGTACAAGTCGTGTCGGAGTGTAGCCCAGAACACCCTGAGATACTACTGGAATACCTACCAGTAAATCTCCTGCCTTGGTCAAGGACTTCGTGTAATGGCTCTCCTAGACACAGCGCGACCTCACCCCCAATACCGGGAGAGACGAACCCCTGAAGATCCGCTCACTGCCTCCATGTGGCTCGGGACTGTACCCAACTAAAACCTGTTTGCACGACTCCTTTGAGCCGTGGTAGGGTAGTAATCAAAGCACAGTGGGAACTCACACGAGACAAATGACGATCCCCAGGTCGATGAACTAACCTGTACACATGTCACCAGGGAACTGCTATCTGACGTCAAGTATAATCCCAACTAGCAGGTTCCCAGCGAGTCCTGTCCGGTGTACTCATAACCCAATGAGCACCTGTATAAATCTTAGGTGAACCAACTGACACCAGTGGCTTGTGAGACCGGCCACCGCCCCTCGTCGGGGTCTCGACTGTATACACTAGTCTACTCTGGAGAATCGATGCCCTGTCTCGAATCTCCCACGACTAGGGACCTTTTAAGGATGTGCTAATAGACTCCAGCTCTCACTTATATGATCGCCCTCATACTGCCGGCAGTCAAGCAAGAATCCTAGGGGCTCCATCATCGTGCAATAGCGACCTGTCAGGTCACCTAAAGCAGTACACGATGATAAAGATAAACCAGATAGCATACTATCATCTCGAGTAAGACTGTCCTACCGGGACAGGTCCTCCCTCAATCATTGCAATCACGTGCCTGTGATCCAATAATTGACTCTGAGGGCACTATCTCCAACAAAGTAAAGTTGTTTACTTACTATTAGTTTCGCCTAAACTCTAGTATACGATCTTGCTTAGGGTTGTTCGGCACATAAAAATTTAATTTTGGCATGGTCGATGCCTTGTAGAGCCTTGTTAGTGTGCCTAGTAACCCTACAACATCGATACTCCAGAGTATACTAGTGTGTACTTATCGAGACCCCGACGAAGGGCGGTGGCCAGGTCTCACAAGCTATTGGTGTTAGTTTGTTCACCTAAGATAGTTTTGAAAGTCTACCCTAGCACCACCATGAGGTTCTAGTGGTATCAAGCATGCCAAATTTTAATTTTTATTAGGTGCTAAGTTAGACTAACAAGATCTATACTAGAATTTTAGGGTTTGCTATGATGATATAAACTAAACTAAAGAAGAGGAGATGGCTATATCCCCGTAGATTGAGTCCTTCGTTTCTAAAGCTCCGGGTTGAAGTCCATATGACTCTACTAGTGTAGGATTTCCTAGCACGACAGCAAGGTTTCGGGAGGCATTGTCCATGCCATTTAAAAAAAATTGCTATGCTAAACAACCCTAACCCTAGAATCTTAACTAGAGAATTAGACAAAACAACATGTAAACAACTTTACATCTAAGTGAACATGGAATACAACCTTTGTAGACCGGTCCTTCACTTCAATAGCTCCGTGTAGTAGTCCCTTCGCTCTAAGTAGTGATCTTCCAGACTCTAGAATAGCTCCACAAGATGAAAGGAACAAGCCTGCACGAAGTCTTCGAGGCTGAAGATGATCTACGTCTAGGAGACACCAACCCAAGATACCTATTCACTAATTAGGGATTAGTGAAGCTAACACCCTAAACTAAATGACTAATCTAGTAGAGGATGATGAAGTAGGATTTTTGCTCACTTTAGAATTAGTTTTCTCACTAATTTTCTACACCTCTCCAAAACCTAGAGAGCTCTCTTGATGAAGAAGAAGATGAAGAGAAATAATGTTGTGAATAATGAATCATGAGAAAGAGGCAACCATGGGTGAGAAATATCTCATATAACTCATGTAGAGACATAACCATGGTTTTAGATAATGGTTAGGTTAATAAATATCTAAGGCAAAACAAAATTAGTGGACTAAGTCAATGGTTCCACAAGCTTCCACAAGCTTCAACCATGGGCTTAATTTCCCACTAATTATTTGATTTACATTAAATAAATAAACCCCTCATTATCATGAGCATGGTGTGAGTCTCATACACCCATGTTGCATGTATAATCAAGCATGACACAAAAAAAAACACAATTAATATATATCACATATATATTAAGTGTGCACATGTGAGAAAAAGAAATGCACAAGTGAGATAATATTAGTTAATGTAAATTAATATATCAAATATATAATTATACATTAAATTATTAAATCAACACTTGATTCAATAATCCGGCTATATCATATATAACCAACTAATATCATATGTATCAACTTATCGAATCAACACTTGATTCGATAACCCGGCTATATCACATATAACCGTCCGATATCACATATCATGAGAATCGAATACGGTATCACATATACGTATTAATCTCGGTCCCGCACATATCATATATATGCTCCTACTTCGTTTCGCCTGAGCCAGGAAACCTCTATGTAGGACTCTAAAGATTCGTCAACACGCCGGCAGTAGGTGATGATCATATAAGTCACCCATAAGCCGTCAGCGGTATTAGCTGGACGTAACGACTACCCGAGTATTGAGCGATCAAAAGATCAACAAGCAATCCTGCTCATACTCCTGTAAAGCCTGTCAGTAACTGTCACGCCCCGCTTCCCGGTATACGGGCAGAGGACGCGACGAGGCCGCTACGTATTTACTGTGAAGTAAATACGCTAAGAGTATCTATGCAATATAAAAATAAAGCACAAGAGACAAGATATAATAAAAAAATCAACTTTATTTATTCACATTCTTTCTGTACAATGCATGGAAAGTAAATACAACTGAAATAAAAAGCAATGCCTAAACAATGGCATAACAGAAAAGTAAAGTACTGAAATGGAAAGTGTACAATGACTAGAGCTCAGGATCTTTGCTGAACTGGTCCAAATCTTCTACAGTGGGCTCGATCTCTGAAGTGTCCAGATCACCTGACGACATTCAAAGAAGAAAGAATAGAATGTCGTCAGCGAATAGGTCGCTCGGTAAGTCCCAAAGATAAGGGAGAAGTAGAATAGACAGAATAAGAAGGTCTCTTTTAAAATTGTATTATATTGTTGTAATGTTGTATTAACGCTGTTGTTTGTAGCTTGGTACAGAAGGATGCCAGTGTATACGAGAGGAGTCTCACTTGCCCCGGAGACTAAGGTATCAGAAACTCAAGGAACTGTTGGGCCACGGTACAACAGCAACGGAATATAGGTTAGGTGTCTTATGGTTGCAGTCTCGTGCCACTTCTAACACCTTCCGTACCAATCTACCCCTTAAACCCCGTAGTGTTTTGATTGTATTGTTGTATTGTATTGTATAAATTGTATAGTTGGATGACTGACCAAAACCATGATATCAATAAACGGATGTAACTGTATAATCATGTAAATGGAATATCTGGAGAATCATGTAAATGGATGTATATCCATGGTTCGATTCAGTCAATGTAGATTTAATGTATTGAATAGATTGAATATATGGATTCATGTTGAATCAGAATATTGTAGATTGTAAATTGTAGATAATAGATTGTAGATTTTACTTGAATCATATTCAAGTTAGATTATAATGAGACTCACTCTGAGTCAGACAATTAGAAAAGTAAATTGAAGTCCTGATTGTTTTGATGTTATCGGTAACTGCTGCACATGGGCGGCAGGATTTGTGTCTTTTTCAAAGACGATTACCGTATTGATAACACCGTTGTTAAGTTGTCTACCGTAGATAGGCAAGCGCCCACTTCTCCGGCTCCCTGAGGCTCAAAAGATTGGTCCCGCTTAAACCTATATTTACTAGGGTTCTTAGGGTAAATTATAGAACTTGAGGGGGGTTTTATGTAAAAATAATTTTATATACTTTTCAAAATACACCCCAAGTATTAATCGTCTTTAGAGTTGCAATGAATGTAGATTTTATATTGTGATATTTCTATTAAAAATATCCTATTTTCATAATAAATGGTATTTATTGGTAATATTGGTTTTGTATGGAATTCATGGTATTTTAGTGTAAAATGATTCTTGTGACAATTTTAGAAAAAGTGGAATATTTGTAATAATTCAAAATAGATATTTTTTTATGTTATATATATATATATTTATATGAAAATAATTTGAGTATATATATAATATTCTAGAAATCTCGTTTTCTTAAGATGTCGTATTTTAAATCTTTCAAGACTGAATGCTCCTTGCGGAGGTCCGTATCTCGCACTACTAAGCCCGAGGATGTGCGATAATCCGCACCATCCCGAACGGGTTCCCCAAATGGGTTGTAGCGGCGCTTTGCAACGATTTGTATAAATACTAATCATTAAGGAAAAACGGTTTTATTAATTATGGTATTTATTTGTAAAGATGTCGATTTCCTGTATTCTATGTTCTAGGGTCTCCTAAGTCAACTAGATTGCTCCTAACTGGTCCAAAGCGACAAGTTGTGAGATATCCCTCAAATCTCCTCTTCACCGCCAATTGTGGCCAGGTAAGTACAAGTGAAGAAAGGAGGGTTCCGCTCACGAATCACCGTGAGACGGGCCTTTTAAAGTTACCTTTCTCACTTGTGTAGCCTAGGTACCATAAAGTCAGGTTTAGATAAATGACTGAATGCCCACAACCTTCCTCTGTCCTAATGAGCGCGACGGTCCTTAATTGGCTGAGTCTAGATATTTTTTATTAGCTCAAAGGTTATTTATTTGTAATATGTATCAATACTAAATCTTTTAGAAATGGTTTTATTAAGTAAAGGGTATTTCAATAACAATGTTTGTTTTCCCGTATTCTAAGTTCTCGAGGGTATTGTGTTATGTTGCATATGAGTGTGTGAGGAGGTAGGTCATTACCTCATGGTCTACTTAAAGGTATAGCAAGTTTAATGAAGTTAAATGTATAATTGAAACAATGTGGTATTTAAATGAAAAATACGATAAAGTGAAATAGCCATCATTTTATGAAATGAAACTTGATCAATTTAGTTGATTAGTGTTTAGTAGTCAACATGAGGGAGTTTAAGCATAATTGTATTAACGAGAAGTGAAGTTTTATAAGAAAACCGAATCGGAAATCGAATTTGTTCCGATTCCGTCTGGTTTTGTAAATCCGTATTTTTAGAATAGAAAGGAGAGATAGAAAATGGGACTTACGGGTTTTGGACAATAACGAGAGTGAGATGGAAGAAGAGGAATCGCCGGTGCGTCGATTCATCGCCGAGAGTTCTTAGAATGATCGCCGGAAGTTCGCCGGGAATTTTGCCGTAGCTTCGCTTCGTGCTCGTTTTCAAAGTACACAAGATTTCTTGAGAATTTTAGAGAGTTGGCTCAGAGTTTTGGGGTGGGAGGGTAGAGGGTAGGGGTGTATTTATAGGGTTAGGGTAGATGTAGGGTTTTAATTAAAAAAATGTAAAATTCATTAAAAATAGAGTAAATGGGGATTAATGGTGTCTCTGGAACCGATCCAATTAAATGGAGTGTGCAGGAGGGTAGGGCAGATGAAAAGTCACAACTCTCATGTTGGGGACTCGGCCGTCCAGCCCAGTTCGGCCGGCGGCGCCGGCCCGAGTCGGGGCATGAGAAGGTGAGGAGTCGCCTGATCAAGTCTCTGGTGCATTTACATTTGTGGGTGTAGTGGAAAAATTGGGAGTTATCTTGTGTGGACTGTTCGACTTCTATAAAATTTAAAACAAATAAGTATTAAAAATAATGTGGGGCATGAGATTTGAACTCTGGTGGCTTGATTCAGCAATGCAAGGTATTATCAATGAGCTACAAGCTCCTTCTTGTAATTATGGAGTGAAATAGATACTTAAAGTGGTAACAGCAACATTAAATACTCCAAGTATACTTTAAATTTAAAGCGAATTTATGTACATTAAAAATGGAGTTGTTACATTCTTTTAACTTGTAATTAAAAAGCAAAATAATTTCTTATATCTTGTGCTCAGGCTAAAATACCCCTTTTTGGATTTTGAAAAAAATATTTGAAAAAAATTTGTATAGGAAAATTAGGGTTGTTACATTCTACCCTCCTTATAAAAATTTCGTCCTTAAAATTTGTAAAAGGAAAGTGTAACAAATTCAAGGAAAGTTTAGTAACTGAAGTACTAATAACAAAGTGGTGCAAGGGTTTAAAAATGTGAAAAAAGGCTTACCGGTGTTACCTTGGTCAACCGTCTCTGCTTCTACGGCTGTTAATGTAAAAGTCTGTCGCAGTGGTACATTCTTTCTGTTTGTTATATGTATTCCCTAGAGGCCATCACTGTACATACGATGTATATTGTAGTGGATGCTAGGACATATATAGGGAGGACTTTCTTGCTCGACATGATAGTATGCTATCTGGTTGTACTTTATCTTAATATGTACTCTGATTGTCTCTATGTTACATATTGATAAAGCCCTTAGGATATGTACTCGACTACTGGGACTATGATGAGATCATACTAGTGGGGCCACGGTAGTCGACGAGTACATCCTATAACTGTTCCTAGTCGAGGGTGTATCGAGACAGGGCATCGATACACCAGAGTAGACTTGCATATACGCATCTTGACCTATATGATGGGCGATGGATGATCCCATATCCATCGGTGTTTGACATCAAGGATGGTGTACGGGTGCTCAGTGGAGACTGGGTATACCGGACGGACTCGCCGAGAACTCCCAGATGGTATTATACCTCACGTCAGATGGCATTTCTCCGGTGACACTGGTACAGAGTAGTCTGTTGACCCGAGATCGTCATAGAGTCTTGTGTGATTCCCACTGTTCTTTGATTTCCATCATACCACGACCAAGAGGGCGTGCAAAAAGGTGGCTTTTGGGTACAGTCCCGAATCACATGGAGGCAATGAGCGATAGGAGGGGATTCGTCTCTCCCGGTATAGGGAGTTGATGTTGTGCTGTGTTCGATTGGCTATAACCGGAAATCCCTGGCCAGGGTTGCTGAGATTTACTGGTAAGTGTTATCAGTAGTTTCTCGAACTGTTATAGACCTCATATCGACACGACTTATCGAGCTACTGGGGTCTGACGTTTACCACCCCTAGGCGAGATATGCGACATATCAGACGACGAGACCGGACTGTACGGGAGTGTTACTGTTTGGATTCATAGGAGAAGTTACAGGCTTGCTTGTTGATCTTCTGAGCGCTCAATACCTGGGTAGCTGTTACGTTTAGCTGACCGCTTGCAGCTTGTGGGTGTTTGATATGATCATCACCTACTGCCGGCGTATTGACGATTCTTTAGAGTCCTACACAGAGGTTTCTTGGCTCAGGCAAAACGAAGTAGGGGCACATATGTGATATGTGCGGGACCGAGGATAATGCGATATGTGATACCGTATTATATTCTCGCGATATTTGATATCAGCCGGGTCATCGGATCAAGTGTTGATTCGATGAATCGGTACGGATAAATATTAGCCGGTTATATGCGATATAGCCGGATTGTCGGATCAAGTGTTGATTCGATAATTTAATGTATAATAATATATATATGATATATTAAATTGCATTAACTAATATTTGCTCACTAAAAGATTCTTTTTCTCACTCGGGTAATACATTGATATATATGCGATATATGTTAAATGTATTATTTTATTTTGTTACGATAAATATTATATATGTGATATATAATATTGTAACATGATATGATAACTAATGCAACTTGTTTAGTGGAGTTTAAACATGATTAGGGTTTGGATTAGGGTTAAGCTTTCTAGATGTTTCTAGAAGCTTTTCTTTTTGTCATGATAAAGATATTTGTAAGTGACTCATGCTTTAACCCAACCCAAACCCTAACCCTAGTCAATTCTCTACAATGGTTAAGTCAACCATGGTTGCATTATTCTTCATATCATTTCATTTTCTATTCATCACAAAAGGATTCTAATATTGTTCATCATCTTCTTCCTTCTTCTTCTTTGCTTGAAATGGTTTCTTGCTTTGATTTTTGTGATGGATAAATATGAGAAAAAGATAAATAAAGAGAGAAAAAATCCTACTTCATCATCCTCATCTTCCCTTGCCATTTAGATGAGGGTGTTCACATCATTTCATGAGTGTTAGCTTGTGTTAAAGAAACTTCAAGGTAGATCATCTTAGTATCGAAGATCGGAAGCAAAGGTTGCGTCTTTCTCTTCATGGAACCTCTCGAGAGTCCGGATCCCGATGATCGCAGCGAAGGGACCACAACACGGAGTATATGAAGTGAAGGACCGGATCTACAAAGGTTGTAATCCCTCTCACTTAGTGTTAAAATGTTTAGCATGTTAGTTTTCGCCTAATCTCTAGTTTAAAGTTCCGTATTCGGGTTGTTCGGCACGGCTAAATTTTTAATCGGGCATGGTTGATGCCTCGTAGACCCTTGTGCGCGTGCCTAGCAACCCTACAGTGGTATCAGAGCCAAGCTAGAGCTTTAGGCGAAGTCTAGACGAAGTTTAAAGTCCGATCGAACCCGAAACCCCGACTCCAAAATGCTCTCTGGAAATTTTCTGAAAATTTGGATTTTTGTCAATTAAAATTTTTTAAAAAATTCAGCAGGGTCTTATTAGAATTACTTTGAAATTCGAGGGGCTAATTCGTCAAAAGTGTGGCGGAACCGCGGCAGAAGCCTGGCTTCTGCGGCGGTTCCGCGGCCATTTGATGACGTCACCCCTCCTATTTTGCACAGTAATTCCTATTACACAGTGCTGAGTTCTCTGGGAATTTTTAATTTTTATTCCACAGTTGAGTTTTCTGGGGTTGTTTTGGGGATTCGATGTTTCGATCGGAGTATTAGATTTTGTCTATGTGGCTTTCCGGATAAATTTAAGAAACTGTTAAAAAGTTCGAACGGATATCAATAACTCACTTTTTCCCCTGTCGGAAAATTTTTCAAAAGTTGGATTTTTTCTCGTGTTTAAGAATGTTCTAAGTCGTGCAAGTAACTCGGTGGACCCTTTAGAAGACAACAAACCTTAACTCGATTATGTGACCGTCTTGAACTGCCTTTTGAACCTTAGGGTTTGGGGCAGTACGGCGTGCCACATGTGAGGCGTTGGCTTGACCCTTCTACGGCTGGACCATTGGTACTATGGCATGTGATGGATGTTTTTAAACTGATTTCAAGTGTTGAGATATATTGGGGAAATCTTGGGTGTTTGATGATTCGATCGGAAAGTTTAACTTTGTCTATTTATCTGGAATGTGATACAATATTTGGAATCCACAGGTAGTTATGAGATAACTAGTTTGAATATTATAAACATAGCAGCTTAGTCTCAGATGATCGGTTGCCACGGAATTTTGATGTGATCAAAAGTCCGTCGCAATCACGTAGCGTACGCGGATACTCGCCGGGTAAACTTAATAGACAGCTACACCCCACAGCCCCGACCAAGTGACTGTAGGAGAACCCCGTCACCGAAAGCATCCGTTCGGGTGCTCGCGGCAGCGGTGTTCCTCCTTAGTGCACTTCGTCGACGGTATCGGGGGTGCGGCCGTCTACTAAAGTTTGCGACGAGCATTCGATCAGTTTTTCGGGAATCTTGTTGAATTGCCCGACTTTATATTGAAAAGAGTTTTCGATAGTGAGACTAGAATGCGGGGTTTATAATTGTTAGGCATGCGATGTCTAAGAAATTCATTTGGTTAGGCATGCGATGTCTAAAGAGGTTGCGGATTCCAACTGTTGTAGTTTTACACTTTCTTTTCAGTGACCGTAAGCGTAGTATGTGGTGTATCGCCGGCTTCGTTGCTATACATCAACGACAATCGGGATACGCATACTTGCTTACGTTGATGATATGAGATATTATGTGTTGCTGTGATATGTTATATTGGATCGTCGCGTTCTGAATAGCCGGGGGTTTTATGTGAGATGAGAGTTTTTCTTTTTCATTCATGTAAAATTCATATGTATGTAATATTCTTTTATTGGGGCACTTCCAGGTAGCGGAAGATGTCACCGTTGTATATTATTTACTTTTCCGCATTAGGTAGACCCAAGCCGGGGAGCACAAGTAACCGGGTTCTAGGGTCCAGTGGGAGACCATCTCGAGGAGTCGAGACCGGGTCTCCTAACCCTAGAATTGGCAGTGTTGCTTGCCGCTCTTGTAGGGGTCTAGGGATGTGGGTTTGGCTATTCATCGCAACCGTGGAATCCGTGTTTTATACAGGCTCGTATTGAAAACACGGACGTCCTAGTATATCCAATATTTCAGATATGTTCTTCTGCTGCAATGTTCTGTGATGAGATCATATTACTGCCTGAGACGAATGTTTATATTATATATATGAGATATATGTTATATTGCAGATTTCATTTTCAAAAGAGATGCTTGTGAAGCATAATAAAATGGGACTTCATTAATGAGATTAATGAAATAAAAGAAACCTAAGATGTTGTAGAAACTTGTTTAATAAAAACTGGTAGCTCTAGTTCTTGCTTTGCGTAGTGGTGTTCCTTGTAGAACATCCAGCACCTTATTCGATAAGGAAAGGACCGAGATTCCTTCACCGGGAGTGACTCCTTTAACAATAACTGGCAAATGCTACAAACTCGGTTTGTCTTTTGATTGCTTTTATAGTTCTTGCTTTGCACAGCGGTATATATGATATATCCTGCACCTTATTCGATGAGGAAAGGGCCGACGATCCCTTCACCGGGAGTGACCCCTTTAGCAAAACTAGAAAAGCCTCAAAAGCATTCCATTTAAAATCACTCGATTCTACAACGATATCAAGTTCATTACGCAAAGGGTTTTCTTAAAAACCTGTCGTAGCCCTCCGTCATTTCAGATAAGTACTAGTTAGTATTCGTGCTGCGGTAGTTTGGCATGCGTCAAGGCGTAGTGTACGGTAGCTAACTAGTGCTTATCTGCTAGCATACGATGCGATTGGATTAGGGTATTCGTACGGCGTTGTTTGGCATGCGTCAAGGGTCGTGCGGGTGGGTTTAATTCAATCAAGAAATGTACGGGTTGAACTTGACTAGCGGACTATGGGTTGTTTGGCATGCGTCAAGGTCATAGCACGCTAGGGGTAAAATATTATTGGGAATTTCAAGTGTTGAAATTTGCAATGAGATTGCATACCTTCTATGAGATAGTTGGATCCCGATACCCGCTGCGAGTAAGAGTTACTCCTGGGAGTGTTTTACACATTACAATTAGCCGATCAAGTAGGTGTCTAGAAAGGTGTTAACGGGGTTACGCCTCTGGGAAAATGAGGTTTACTTTAATTAGGTTCGTGCGAAAGCACGGGGGACCTCCCTCAAAGTACCGACACTGGCCTGGCTGAAAGATTGGCGAACTTGTAGCGTGTAATTAATCCCGGCTAGTCTTTCCTTTTAGGGTTTGAAGGAAGATTTGAATAAAACAGTGGGAGACATCCTGATTAGATATATTAGATAACCAATCTAATCTTGTAAGAGCATACGCTGAGTGTTTTCTTCTCTCTCTCTCCAGGTAGCGACCATATCACGCCTTAATCAAGATAATAAAACGGATATATTGACCGAACCCGCTTGTTATACTGAGCCGGGGAACGTTGGTCCCGCTCCAACTTATAATTGTTATAAGACAGAGCAGGAAATTGGGGAATACCAGATTTCCCGTGCTGCCCAAACGAAGAAAGTGCATATTGATGCATCATCTTCGGGTGTGTTCATTACACAGAACTGTTTCTCAGTATCCTTTACGTCCTGGGTATGTGATACCGGATCAGGATCCCGCATATGTAATCTGTTACATGGGCTACAGATAGGTAAAGAACTGAGAACGGGTGATAAGTTTCATGAGACAGAAAATGGTGCAAGTGTTGCAGCCAAGTCTGTTGGTCACTATCACCCTGTATTACCAGAATACATTGATTCTGAACAAATGTTATTAGATACCGAACCTGATATACAAAATCATATCAGTCTCTTTATTAGTAAAGAAATGATATGATTTTGTATTGTTGGATAATGTTTTGAACATTTCCTAAATCAAGAGTTGATCGGTTCAGGCACGTTATCTAAAATCATTGACGTTCTAAATCAAACTACAGTTCTTAGTATACAGAACACACACAAGAGGAAGAGTTCAGAAATGAACAAATCCTTCTTTAGGCATTGTAGACTAGGTCATATCAATGCGACCCGACTGGCTGAAGTTACATTTAGATGCATATTTAAATTAGTTTGAATTTACATCTTATGAAACTTGCCAGTCATGTCACAAAGATAAGATGACCATAGCTCTGTTTATTGGAAACAGAGAAAGAGTTAGTGAACTCTTGGGATTGATACATGCTGATGTATGTAAGTCCCCTGTCTATACATGCCAAGACCGGTTCTTTGTATTTCATTACATTCTCTGATAATCTCTCAAGATTCAGACATATGTTCCTGCTGAAACACAAGTCCGAACCTTTTGAGATATTCACAGAATATAAGTTAGAAGTAGAGAACCAAAATACGGGTATAAGTATTATGTCCTTTGATGAGATCAAGGAGGAGAATACTTGAGCACGGAATTTCTGGACTATTCTAAAGGAGAATGAGATTCTCTCTCAGCATTACTCCTCCGTATACACCATAGCACGATGGTATATCGGGGCGGAGCAATCACACCCTATATGATATGGTGTGCTCTATGATGAGTACTGCTGAGTTTCCTATTTCCTTTTGGGAGTTATGCACTTGAGAAGCTGCATACCTATTGAATAGGGTTCAAATCAAATCAGTTGCCTACCACTTCATATGTGATATGGAAAGGGAAGAGCCCATATCTTAAGTTTGTTAAGATTTGGCGTTGTCCGGCCTATGTCTAAAAGAAAAATCCGTACAAGCTCGAGGCAAGGTGTGTTATGTAGAACTGGAAAGGTTCCAGCTATACAAACTGCAGCTGATGATTTGGTAGAACCAAAGGATTCAATAGTTTCCAACGAACCTCAGCCTCTCCGCCGATCTAGTAGGGTTCCTCACCCACCTGAGAGGTACTTCGGTTTCTCTATGACAGTGGGAGCGAGGATTGCATATGAGATGATGACCCAACTAGTTTCGAGCTGGCCATCAGGAGTGGGACTCTGTAAGAATGGCTGGATGCTTATCGATCTGAGATGGAATCCTTGTACACCAACAAAGTATGGACTTTGGTTGCTTTATCTGAAGGGTTAAATCCCCATCAGGAGCAAGTATATCTTGAGAAGATTACTTGGTATACATGGAAAAGTTGAGACTTTCAAAGCTAGACTTGTTAAAGGTTTGCATCATAGACCAGGTATGGATTGTGTTGAAACCTTTTCTAAGGATCTATGCTTAAGTCCATCCAGATCCTACTTGCCACGGCTACATACCATGACTACGATATCTGGTGGTTGGGTGTCATGACAGCTTTTCTAAATGATGTTTTAGAAGAGAGCGTCTATAAGTACACAGCCAGAGGGCTTCGTAGACAGTGGGAGCAGCGGAAACGTGTGCAAGATGTTTTATATAATAAAACAGGCATCGCGGAGTTGGAACATCTATTTTGATGTGGTAGTCAAAGAGTTTGACTTCATCAAAATGGTAGATGAACCTTGTATATACAAAAAGGTAGTAGAGAGTATGGTGGAGATCCTCGTAGAGTACGTGGATGACATACTCTTGATAGGGAAGAAGTTTCCTATGCTACGCATGGTCAATCTCCGCTTATCACAAGGATTCTCCATATAGGATCAAAGTGATACCTACTAAATCCTAGGTTTTGGATCTATGAGATAGATCTAATTGGATGTTAGGATACTCACTAGTTGTAGTGAGATGGTATCAATCGATCCTGGGGAGAATCACTGAAAATGTTCCAGGGTGATAAGAACGACTGAATATCAGTCGCAGGCTTGTCTATACCCTCAGTGGAGGGACGGTATGTTGGAAGAGTTCCAAGCTAGATACCGTGACTTACTAGACGATTAAAGGCAAGATACATCGTTACCAAGGATGCTACCAAAGAGGCAGTCTGGATATATATAAGTTCATGCGATGAACTTCGTTCCTACCATTGTGTGACAATGGAGTTGTGGCTTATGCCAAGGAACTACCGTCCCATCAGAAATCCAGATATAATTCTTAGGCAGTATCACCTGATCATGGAGATGGTTGATCTCCAGGGAGATCGAGGTTAGGAGAGCAGACACAGAGGACGACAGCGCGGATCCATTCACAAAGGCCTTTTTCCCAGTAGAGACTTTTATGGGATGGTTGAGTATGAGATACTACGACCGCAGCTAATTGTTGGGTATGCGATACCATAACAGATGGCCCTAGTGCAAGTGGGAGATTGTTAGTTATATGTATGCCCTAGAGGCCATCACTGTATATACGATGTATATTGTAGTGGATGCTAGGACATATATAGGGAGGACTTTCTTGCTCGACATGATAGTATGCTATCTGGTTGTACTTTATCTTAATATGTACTCTGATTGTCTCTATGTTACATGTTGATAAAGCCCTTAGGATATGTACTCGACTACTGGGACTATGATGAGATCATACTAGTGGGGCCACGGTAGTCGACGAGTACATCCTATAACTGTTCCTAGTCGAGGGTGTATCGAGACAGGGCATCGATACACCAGAGTAGACTAGCGTATACGCATCTTGACCCATATGATGGGCGATGGATGATCCCATATCCATCGGTGTTTGACATCAAGGATGGTGTACGGGTGCTCAGTGGAGACTGGGTACACCGGACGGACTCGCCGAGAACTCCCAATGGTATTATACCTCACGTCAGATGGCAGTTCTCCGGTGACACTGGTACAGAGTAGTCTGTTGACCCGAGATCGTCATAGAGTCTTGTGTGATTCCCACTGTGCTTTGATTTCCATCATACCACATCCAAGAGGGCATGCAAAAAGGTGGCTTTTGGGTACAGTCCCGAATCACATGGAGGCAATGAGCGATAGGAGGGGATTCGTCTCTCCCGGTATAGGGAGTTGATGTTGTGCTGTGTTCGATTGGCTATAACCGGAAATCCCTGGCCAGGGTTGCTGAGATTTACTGGTAAGTGTTATCAGTAGTTTCTCGAACTGTTATAGACCTCATATTGACACGACTTATCGAGCTACTGGGGTCTGACGTTTACCACCCCTAGGCGAGATATGCGACATATCAGACGACGAGACCGGACTGTACGGGAGTGTTACTGTTTGGATTTACAGGAGAAGTTACAGGCTTGCTTGTTGATCTTCTGAGCGCTCAATTCCTGGGTAGCTGTTACGTTTAGCTGACCGCTTGCAGCTTGTGGGTGTTTGATATGATCATCACCTACTGCCGGCGTATTGACGATTCTTTAGAGTCCTACACAGAGGTTTCTTGGCTCAGGCAAAACGAAGTAGGGGCACATATGTGATATGTGCGGGACCGAGGATAATGCGATATGTGATACCGTATTATATTCTCACGATATTTGATATCAGCCGGGTCATCGGATCAAGTGTTGATTCGATGAATCGGTACGGATAAATATTAGCCGGTTATATGCGATATAGCCGGATTGTCGGATCAAGTGTTGATTCGATAATTTAATGTATAATAATATATATATGATATATTAAATTGCATTAACTAATATTTGCTCACTAAAAGATTCTTTTTCTCACTCGGGTAATACATTGATATATATGCGATATATGTTAAATGTATTATTTTATTTTGTTACGATAAATATTATATATGTGATATATAATATTGTAACATGATATGATAACTAATGCAACTTGTTTAGTGGAGTTTAAACATGATTAGGGTTTGGATTAGGGTTAATCTTTCTAGATGTTTCTAGAAGCTTTTCTTTTTGTCATGATAAAGATATTTGTAAGTGACTCATGCTTTAACCCAACCCAAACCTTAACCCCAGTCAATTCTCTACAATGGTTAAGTCAACCATGGTTGCATTATTCTTCATATCATTTCATTTTCTATTCATCACAAAAGGATTCTAATATTGTTCATCATCTTCTTCCTTCTTCTTCTTTGCTTGAAATGGTTTCTTGCTTTGATTTTTGTGATGGATAAATATGAGAAAAAGATAAATAAAGAGAGCAAAAATCCTACTTCATCATCCTCATCTTCCCTTGCCATTTAGATGAGGGTGTTCACATCATTTCATGAGTGTTAGCTTGTGTTAAAGAAACTTCAAGGTAGATCATCTTAGTATCGAAGATCGGAAGCAAAGGTTGCGTCTTTCTCTTCGTGGAACCTCTCGAGAGTCCGGATCCCGATGATCGCAGCGAAGGGACCACAACACGGAGCATATGAAGTGAAGGACCGGATCTACAAAGGTTGTAATCCCTCTCACTTAGTGTTAAAATGTTTAGCATGTTAGTTTTCGCCTAATCTCTAGTTTAAAGTTCCGTATTCGGGTTGTTCGGCACGGCTAAATTTTTAATCGGGCATGGTTGATGCCTCGTAGACCCTTGTGCGCATGCCTAGCAACCCTACACTTTCTATCTGGAGGCACATTCTGTCCTTGGGGCCTGTTTCTCTGCCCTTGAGGCATGTTCCTCATTGCCTGTTGGAATTGGCGAGTAGGCTGTGCAGGAGTTCTATGTGGAGGTGGTGCTGGGAGTGCTGGACGAGTTGCAGGAGCCTGGATAGCTGGCCGCTGTAGGTAGTTGGTAGGTGTGTGAGCTGAGTTGTATCTATATGGACATGTCTCAATTCTGTAATTGGACGCGCCTCAAACTAGGCATAGGCCTTTTGCGCGCCTACAGTCCTTTATCAAATGTCCATCTCTCTTGCAATGGAAACAGAAATGTGGTCTTGGCTGGTTATTGGGTTCTTCAGTTCTCCTGGGCTTGAACGTTGGCCTGGAAGAGGCTCCTCCTGCCATTTGAGTGGCAGGGCGTTTCAAACCGGAAGATTGAGGTATGCCCTTCCTCTTTACTACTGCCTCATATCTTCGGACAGCATTCAAAGCCAAATCATGGGTTGGGAAATCCCCTGTAGCTAGAGCAACTTGGATTTCCGGGTCCAACCCTTACTGAAATCTTCTAGCCCCGATCTCAGCAGTCGGTATGAGATGGGCCGCAAACCTGTTACGATCTTGTGTTAGCTGTGTAGTATGTGATATTAAAACCGAACACTGAGACATGTCTTACCTGCTGAGCATGGTAAACTCAGCGTCATACTCATCTACCGACTTGGTCCACATTGAACCTTGTTGCAGATGCATGAACTGTTGTTTTATGTCAAACCTGGCAGTCTCAGGGAAGTACTTTGCGTCAAACATGTCTCGGAAAGTCTTCCATTCGATAGGTTGGTCAAGACGGCTTTCTTCCGCCTTCCACCAGACCCGTGCATTGTCCGTGAGCTATAATTTTGCAACACGAACCCAAGCTATTTCTGGCACTTGTGCGACGGCCAGGTCATCTTCGATACTCTGAGCCCATTCCTCAGCTTCCAGTGGGCTCTCCTTTCCTGAGAACTGTTTGGGGTGCAAAGCCTTGAATTGCTTCACCCCAGGTGTTTCCGCCTCGGGACGGTTCATTAAAAGAGCAGTCTGCTGCGCTGTCCCTCTAGGAGGCTTCGGATTGCCTCAAGTAGAACCTTCTGCTCGTTGATCGAAGCAGGGACGGCAGGTGTGAGTGGTAGTGGTGAAGGTGTGTTGTTGACATTGGTGCTGGTGTTGTTTGGTGAATCCATAACCTTGAATGAAAAATTTAGGTTAGGACAGATTCAAAGTATATGATTCAAAGAATAAGAAATGATGGGATTCAAGGAACATGATTGTAAAGAATGTTTTAGTTGCTGGTTCTTGTGTTATATTTCTTAGGTTGTTCACGCAGAACAGAATTGCATAGTATGGTTCTATACAGCTCTGACCTGCATGGGCTACCAACAAAACCTATCACGCCCCGCTTTTCGGTATACGGGCAGAGGACACGACGAGGCCGCTACGTATTTACTGTGAAGTAAATACGCTAAGCGTATCTAAGCAATATAAAAATAAAGCACAAGAGACAAGATATAATAAAAACATCAACTTTATTTATTCACATTCTTTCTGTACAATGCATGGAAAGTAAATACAACTGAAATAAAATCAATGCCTAAACAATGGCATAACAGAAAAGTAAAGTACTGAAATGGAAAGTGTACAATGACTAGAGCTCGGGATCTTCGCTGAACTGGTCCAAATCTTTTGCAGTGGGCTCGATCTCTGAAGTGTCCAGATCGCCTGACGACATTCAAAGAAGAAAGAAATAAAATGTCGTCAGCGAACAGGTCGCTCGGTAAGTCCCAAAGATAAGGGAGAAGTAGAATAGACAGAATAAGAAGGTATCTTTTAAAGTTGTATTATATTGTTGTAATGTTGTATTAACGCTGTTGTTTGTAGCTTGGTACAGAAGGATGCCAGTGTATACGAGAGGAGTCTCACTTACCCCGGAGACTAAGGTATCAGGAACTCAAGGAACCGTTGGGCCACGGTACAACAGCAACGGAATATAGGTTAGGTGTCTTATGGTTACAGTCTCGTGCCACTTCTAACACCTTCCGTACCAATCTACCCTTTAAACCCCGTAGTGTTTTGATTGTATTGTTGTATTGTATTGTATAAATTGTATAGTTGGATGACTGACCAAAACCATGATATCAGTAAACGGATGTAACTGTATAATCATGTAAATGGAATATCTGGAGAATCATGTAAATGGATGTTTATCCATGGATCGGTTCAGTCAATGTAGATTGAATGTATTGAATAGATTGAATATAGGGATTCATGTTGAATCAGAATATTGTAGATTGTAAATTGTAGATTATAGATTATAGATTGTACTTGAATCATATTCAAGTCAGATTATAATGAGACTCACTCTGAGTCAGAAAATTAGAAAAGTAAATTGAAGTCCTGATTGTTTTGATGTTATCGGTAACCGCTGCACATGGACGGCAGGATTTGTGTCTTTTTCAAAGACGATTACCGTATTGATAACACCGTTGTTAAGTTGTCTACCGTAGATAGGCAAGCACCCACTTCTCCGGCTCCCTGAGGCTCAAGAGATTGGTCCCGCTTAAACCTATATTTATTAGGGTTCTTAGGGTAAATTATAGAACTTGAGGGGTTTTTTTTAATGTAAAAATACTTTTATATACTTTTCAAAATACAACCCAAGTATTAATCGTCTTTAGAGTTGCAATGAATGTAGATTTTATATTGTGATATTTCTATTAAAAATATCCTATTTTCATAATAAATGGTATTTATTGGTAATATTGGTTTTGTATGGAATTCATGGTATTTTAGTGTAAAATGATTCTTGTGACAATTTTAGAAAAAGTGGAATATTTGTAATAATTCAAAATAGATATTTTTTTATGTTATATATATATATATTTATATGAAAATAATTTGAGTATATATATAATATTCTAGAAATCTCGTTTTCTTAAGATGTCGTATTTTAAATCTTTCAAGACTGAATGCTCCTTGCGGAGGTCCGCATCTTGCACTACTAAGCCCGAGGATGTGCGATAATCCGCACCATCCCGAACGGGTTCCCCAAATGGGTTGTAGCGGCGCTTTGCAACGATTTGTATAAATACTAATCATTAAGGAAAAACGGTTTTATTAATTATGGTATTTATTTGTAAAGATGTCGATTTCCTGTATTCTATGTTCTAGGGTCTCCTAAGTCAACTAGATTGCTCCTAACTGGTCCAAAGCGACAAGTTGTGAGATATTCCTCAAATCTCCTCTTCATCGCCAATTGTGGCCAGGTAAGTACAAGTGAAGAAAGGAGGGTTCCGCTCACGAATCACCGTGAGACGGGCCTTTTAAAGTTACCTTTCTCACTTGTGTAGCCTAGGCACCATAAAGTCAGGTTTAGATAAACGACTGAATGCCCACAACCTTCCTCTGTCCTAATGAGCGCGACGGTCCTTAATTGGCCGAGTATAGATATTTTTTATTAGCTCAAAGGTTATTTATTTGTAATATGTATCAATACTAAATCTTTTAGAAATGGTTTTATTAAGTAAAGGGTATTTCAATGACAATGTTTGTTTTCCCGTATTCTAAGTTCTCGAGGGTATCGTGTTATGTTGCATATGAGTGTGTGAGGAGGTAGGTCATTACCTCGTGGTCTACTTAAATGTATAGCAAGTTTAATGAAGTTAAATGTATAATTGAAACAATGTGGTATTTAAATGAAAAATACGATAAAGTGAAAAAGCCATCATTTTATGAAATGAAACTTGATAAATTTGGTTGATTAGTGTTTAATAGTCAACATGAGGGAGTTTAAGCATAATTGTATTAACGAGAAGTGAAGTTTTATAAGAAAACCGAATCGGAAATCGAATTCGTTCCGATTCCGTCGGGTTTTGTAAATCCGTATTTTTAGAATAGAAAGGAGAGATAGAAAATGGGACTTACAGGTTTTGGACAATAACGAGAGTGAGATGGAAGAAGAGGAATCGCCGGTGCGTCGATTCATCGCCGAGAGTTCCTAGAACGATCGCCGGAAGTTCGCCGGGAATTTCGCTGTAGTTTCGCTTCGTGCTCGTTTTCAAAGTACACAAGATTTCTTGAGAATTTTAGAGAGTTGGCTCAGAGTTTTGGGGTGAGAGGGTAGAGGGTAGGGGTGTATTTATAGGGTTAGGCTAGGGTTAGGGTAGATGTAGGGTTTTAACTAAAAAAAATGTAAAAATTCATTAAAAATAGAGTAAATGGGGATTAATGGTGTCTCTGGAACCGATCCAATTAAATGGAGTGTGCAGGGGGGCGGGGCAGATGAAAAGTCACAACTCCCATGTTGGGGACTCCGCCGTCCGGCCGAGTCCGGCCGATCCGCCGGCCGACTCGGCCGAGTCGGGCTGAGTCGGGGCATGGGAAGGTGGGGGGTCACCTGATTAAGTCTCTGGTGCTTTTACATTTGTGCGTGTAGTGGAAAAATTGGGAGTTATCTTGTGTGGACCGTTGGGCTTCTATAAAATTTAAAACAAATAAATATTAAAAATAATGTGGGGCATGGGATTTGAACTCTGGTGGCTTGGTTCAACAATGCATGGTATTACCAATGAGCTACAAGCTCCTTCTTGTAATTATGGAGTGAAATAGATACTTAAAGTGGTAACATCAACATTAAATACTCCAAGTATACTTTAAATTTAAAGCAAATTTATGTACATTAAAAATGGAGTTGTTACATTCTTTTAACTTGTAATTAAAAAGCAAAATAATTACTTATATCTTGTGCTTAGGCTAAAATACCCCTTTTTGGATTTTGAAAAAAAATATTTGAAAAAAATTTGTATAGGAAAATTAGGGTTGTTACAGTAACACTATCGTACAGTCCGGTCTCTTCGTCTGATATGTCGCATATCCAGTCTAGTGGTGGTAAACTTCAGACCCCAGTAACCGATAAGTCGTGCCGATGTGAGGCTCATAACGGGTCGAGAAACTACTAATAACACTTACCAGTAGATCTCCGTATCAGCCCTGGCCAGGGACTTCCTGTTATGGTCAATCGAGCACAGCGCAACATCGACCCCCAATACCGGGTGACATGAATCTCCTCCTATCGCTCATTGCCTCCATGTGACTCGGGACTGTGCCCAAAAACCACCGTTTTGCACGTTCTCTTGAATGTGGTAAGGCGGAAATCAAAGCACAATGTGAATCACACAAGACTCTATGACGATCTCGGGTCTACAGACTAACCTGTACCAGTGTCACCGGAGAACTGCTATCTGACGCTAGGTATAATACCATCTAGGAGTTCTCGGCGAGTCTGTTCAGTCTACCCAGTCTCCACTGAGCATCCGTATACTATCTTTGATGTCAAACACCAATAGATGTGGGATCATCCATCGCCTATCATATGGGCCAAGAAGCGTATACGTTAGTCTACTCTGGAATATCGATGCCATGTCTCGATACACCCTCGACTAGGAACAATTAAAGGATGAACTTGTGGAATACCCTGGCCCCACTAGTATAATCTCCATCATAGTCCTGGTAGTCAAGTACACATTCTAAGGGCTTTATCAACATGTGAGAGCAAGACGGTATCTCAATACAAGTCTACATGTTAAGACAAAGTGCAACCAGATAGCATACTATCATGTTGAGCAAGAAATTCCTCTCTATATATGTCCAAGCATCCACTATAATATACATCATATGTACAATAATGGCCTCTAGGGCATACATATAACTAACAATCTCCCACTTGCACTAAGGCCAGTTGTTGTAGTATCTCATACCCAATATCCCGAAGAGTCTCTCAAATTGTATCTGGGGTATGGCCTTTGTGAGTGGATCCGCCGTGTTGTTCTTCATGTCAACTCTCCTGACCTCGATCTCCCAGCGATCAACTATCTCTCGGATCAGGTGATACCGCCTCAGAATATGCCTGGATCGCTGATGGGACCTGGGTTCCTTGGCCAAAGCCACCGCTCCATTGTTATCACAATATAAAGGTATTGGATGCTCGATGGACGGAACCACTCCAAGTTCGTTTATGAACTTCTTCATCCAGACAGCCTCTTTGGCAACATCGTGGGCAGCGATATATTCAGCCTCCATCATCGAGTCTGCCACGGTTTCTTGCTTGGAACTCTTCCAACAAACCGCCCCTCCATTGAAGGTAAAGACAAATCCCAAGACCGACTTAGAGTCGTCCTTATCACTCTGGAAGCTCGAATCGGTAAAGGGCTCCACTTGGAGTTCACCGTTACTATACACCAAGAACATCTCCTTAGTCCTTCTCAAGTATTTGAGAATGTTCTTCACAGCTGTCCAGTGATTCTCTCCTGGATCTGCTTGATACCTACTCACTACACTTAGTGAGTATGCTACATCGGGTCTGGTACATAACATCGCGTACATGATAGAGCCTACTGCCGAAGCATAGGGTATCCCTTGCATGCCAGCTCTCTCCAAATCAGTCTTGGGAGAAATCTCTTTGGAGAGAGTGAGTCCTGAGATCGTGGGTAAATTCCCACGCTTGGAATCTTTCGTACTAAACTTCTTTAGTATGGTGTTAATGTACCTGGATTGGGACAATCCCAATATCCGTTTAGATCTATCTCTATAGATCTTAATCCCCAAGATGTAGGAAGCATCACCTAGATCTTTCATTGAGAATCTTTGTGATAAGAAGAGCTTGACCGAGTGCAGCATAGAAATATCATTTCCTATCAAGAGTATGTCATCCACGTAAAATACGAGGAATACGACCTTACTCTCTGCCACCTTCTTGTATATACAATGTTCATCTACGTTTTTGAAGAAGTTAAACCCTTTGACTACCACATCAAAACAGATGTTCCAACTCCGCGATGCCTGTAAAATCCGTAGATGGATTTAAGTAGTTTGCACACCTTTCTGCTGCTCCCACTGTCTATGAAGCCCTCTGGCTGAGTCATGTACACGCTCTCTTCTAAATCACCATTTAGAAAGGCGGTCTTAACATCCATTTGCCAGATTTCGTAGTCATGGTACACAACGATGGCAAGCAGGATCCGGATGGACTTAAGCATAGCCACTGGAGAAAAGGTTTCATCATAATCCACACCTGGTCATTGACGAAAACCTTTTGCAACAAGTCTAGCTTTGAAAGTCTCAACTTTTCCATCTACACCAAGTTTCTTCTTAAAGATCCATTTGCTCCCAATTGGTTTAACCCCTTCGGGAGAAACTTCTAAAGTCCATACTTTGTTGGTGTACATGGATTCCATCTCAGACCGCATTGCATCCAGCCATTTCACAGAGTCCCCACTCGTGATGGCCTCGAAGCTAGTTGGGTCATTATCTTCCATGATGCAATCCTCGCTCCCACCATCAATGAGAAAACCGTAGTATCTCTCAGGTGGATGAGGAACCCTACTAGATCGGCGGAAAGGCTGAGGTTCGTTGGGTACTACCGAATCCTCTGGTTCCAATAAATCATCAGTTGTAGTTTGTGCCGCTGGAACTTCTTCCAGCTCTACCTCTTCGCCACTAATTTCCTTTACAAGAAATTCCTTTTCTAAAAAGGTGGCATATTGAGAAACAAACACCTTTTGTTCCTCACCGTAGTAGAAGATATATCTATAGGAATCCTTTGGATATCCCACAAACTTACACAGAGCTGATCTTGCCTTGAGCTTGTCCGGATTTTTCTTTTTAACATAGGCCGGACAACCCCATATCTTAACTCGTTTAAGAGATGGTCTCTTCCCATTCCATATCTCATTTGGAATGGTAGACACCGATTTGGTTGGAACTCTATTCAATAGGTATGCTGCTGTCTCATGCGTATAACCCCAAAAGGAAATAGGTAACCCAGCGGTGCTCATCATAGAGCGCACCATATCCAATAGGGTGCGATTCCTCCGCTCCGATACACCGTTGTGCTGTGGTGTATACAGAAGAGTAAGATGAGAGAGAATCCCATTCTCTTTTAGATAGTCACAGAATTCCGTGCTCAAGTATTCTCCTCCCCGATCGGATCGAAGGATTTTAATACTTTTATCCGTCTGGTTCTCGACTTCATGCTTATATTCTTTGAATTTCTCAAAAGCTTCAGACTTAGGTTTCATCAGGAACACATGTCCGTATCTTAAGAGATCGTCAGTGAATGTAATGAAGTACGAGAAACCATTCCTGGCATGTGTAGATATGGGACCGCATACATCACTATGTATCAGTCCCATTCTCCGTGTCCACTAAACGGAGTTTTGGTCATCTTTCCTTTGAGACATGACTGGCAAGTTTCATAAGATGATAATTCGAACGGGTTCAAATATCCATTCTTATGCAACTTTGCTAGTCGTGTCGCATTGATATGACCTAGTCTACAATGCCATAAGAAGGATTCGTTCATTTCTGAACTCTTTCTCTTGTGTGTGTTTTGTACGTTAAGAACTGTGGTTTGATTTAGAATGTATATGTCATTACTTAGCGAGCCTGATCCAATCAACTTTTGATTCAGGAAGATGTTCATAACATTATCCTGTATTACAAAATTATATCCTTCTTTACTTAATAAAGAAACTGATATAAGATTGCATATCAGGGTCGGTAAGTAATAGCATTCGTTCAGAATCAATGTATTACCATTTGGTAAAACAAGGTGATATTCGCCAACTGCTTTGGCTGCAGCATTTGCACCATTCCCTATCTTACAGAATGATCACACATCCCAGTTCTCTACCTTTCCTTAGCCCATGCAACATATTACATATGTAGGATCCCGATCCGGTATCTAATACCCAGGACATAGAGTGTACTGAGAAACAGTTCTCGGTAACTAACACACCCGAAGAAGATGCATCAACATGCTTATTCTTCGTTTGGGTGGCGTGGGAATCCGGATGTTCCCCTATTTCCTGCACAGTCTTATAACAATTATAAGAAAGAACGGAATCAACGTTCCCCTGCTCAGTATAACAAGCGGGTTCAGTCAATATATCCATATTATTATCTTGATTAAGGCCTGACATGGTCGATACCTGGAGAGAGAGAGAGAAGAAAACACTTAGCGTATGCTCTTGCAAGATTAGATTGGTTATTATCTTATCTAATCAGGATGGCTCTGTAACATTTCAGAAAAATAAAATATTATTTTGGGAATTTATATAATTGAATAATGAATATTTTAATGTGTGGATTTTAGTTTTAAATGTTATGGTATAATTAAATACCGATAAATTGGGAAATATTTGAAATTTTTTATTAATTATTGATTTTGAAAGAGATTATAAGAATGGAGCATTCGTAGATTTTTTTTATAATTAATTATATTCCATGTTAATGCTAAACTCGATTAATTTTCACTAATCTTGCATTATCATGCTTATGCATATGACATACACCATGTCATGTTACACTCTTGTTACCTTTTCTACCATGATTTCTTTCTTCTTTTTTTTAGCATGGCTTTTGTTTTTATATAAGATTAAAAGAAAAGAAAAAGAAAAGGAAAAAGGATAAAGGATTAAAATATGAAGTATGGGCATGAGAGAGAGAGAGAGAGTGAGAGGGGTTTCTTTGACCTTAGCCATTGCCTTCATCTTCATCATCTATTCTTCTCCTCTTCACACCATGGCTGCCCTCTCCCTCCACCACCCCCACCACCTCCACCACTTCACTTCACCCCCATTTCCACATCAAAACACCTATTTCCTTTCACAAAAAATGTTCACAAGCTCACTACATGCATGGGGAACCAAGAAAGCTAGGATTTTGAGCACTTGGGGGGGCAACTCAAGAAAATTCTTAAGTTACCAAATGAGGTATTTTCTTTACCATTAGTGTAGTAATCCATTTGCTTTAACTTCTACATTAGTTTAGAAGTGATTTAGTGAGGTGTAGTGATCTTGGAAAATTCCAAGATGAGGGTTAGGGAATTATAGGAGTTGTGAAATGTAATTGAGCTTAGTAGAGACCATAAAACCCCTCTAGTGTTAGAATTCTGGACCAAACCAGCGACTATACACGAAGATGTGAACTTTAGAATTGTCGATATCAGATTTTTGTGGATTTGTGAGGATATTTTGGGATCTGCTACAACTCGTGAACCATGAAAAATATTTTGCAAACACAGTGAGACACAGGCCATATAGAGACTAACCCTGAGACCCGAGACCCTAATTCTACTGTTTGGCCACAAATTTACCTAATCTGGCCGCAATTTGCGGCCTGGGATAGGTTGGTGGGCCCTAGTTTTGTTCCATGGTTCTTTTATCGTCAAATTTGACTTATCCTATATGTAAAATGTCCCAATTGTCACCTGAGGAAAATCTGGAAGAGTTTTCCTAAGTTGTTGTTTTCGTTTTGCGGTTTTTAATAACTTGAGATTTGATATGCGTATTTTTATCGGTCGATTCACGTTTGTACGTCAATCGTCGAGAGTTGTTTGGTTATTCTTGCATGCCTAGACCATAGGTTTTAACCTATGTGCGATTCGTGTGCCGTTTTGGTTTTCGTTCGCGATTTCAGTTTACAATACTATGTGTGATATGTGTAGGTACCCATGTGGACGTCGTACGACAAGGGGGAGCAAGGAGACATCGACTTTGGCAAGCAAGGATCAAGGTGAGTAGATATATATCTACGGGGGAAGTCGGGTGGATGGTGTATAGCACCCCCACGGTTTCATAGTGTAGCATACGAACATCTTATACTTATATATATATGTATTGTGAGACGTAAATAATTAGCAAGGAAGACTTTAGGAGATCATGGGTTAGTATTAGTGTGTTTGAAGGATGGTGCTTTTTAGTTAACTTCTTAGTCGCGAACCCTAGAATAAGGTATACACACACACATGCACACACGGGTTTTGTTTTGGTGTATATGATATATGTATATATATATGTATGTGGATATGTTGCTATATATATATATACATAAACGTATACACGTATGATGAGGTTAGTATATGATACTTAGAGATGAGTCGATGTTATTGGGCATGATGCCGTGAGATCGGTGACGTGATTTAGGTCGTGCTATGAGACACGACAAGATATTTTAGCGGATCGCTGAGCGATGTGTTTTCATACACATGCGGATATATGTTGTTGGTATCGGAATGTACTATACTTTAGATCAGTACCCTAGTTTATTATATTATGATAATGATACCATATGAATAATGAGGTATATGTGATATTTGTAAGTCCGCGGCGGCGCCCCGGCCGTCGATCCGACGCCGGAAATGCGGAAACAAAAACTTTGCAAACTAGCAAACCGGCACCACCGCGCACTTTTCACCCGGATCGGGCCATTAACCTAGCTACTAGCAAACAAAAATACGGGTAGAGAAGTATACCAAGCGATCCGTGTCCTTCGGTCTTCGTCTCCACTCCGATCTCCCGCGGAATCTCCGTCCGTCACGTCCTCGTCGGAAAGGGAACCACGTACCCGGAATCTTTTACGGGCTCCCACCTCTGGACCGAGGCATCTCGGGCGCGAAGTTGGCTAGCCGACGCGTCCAAGGGATGCTGTAGACAAGTGTAGTAGGCTATGTCTCTTTTGGGGTTTAGTTGCCTTTGATGTGTAGGAGGAGAAAAAGACTTTGGAGAAAGAAGAATGGTGCTCTCAATTTTTCAAGGAAATGAAATGACAAAAATCACCCACCAAATGAACCTCTCTCTCCCCTTACCCTAGTGGCCGGCCCATCTTCTCATGGTGGAATAAATGGAAACAATAATGCAAGTGAGATAAGTGTGTAGATAATGATCAAAAAATCACCTCCATTTCAAATCCAAAGCCAAATCAATAACCATCCAATAAATGCAAAGGAAGTGACTAGAAAAGGATCTCATGATTATGAAGGAACAAATGCAATAAACCCCTCCACAAAAGGTAATTTGCACAATTGCAAATTACCCCCTTGTCATGACCCGAAAGTACGGAACGTGACCGGCACTTAGATTACGAAGCGTCTAGAGGCGCCACGTGACCTAAGTAAGCCGAAGCCCAGAAATCTAAACCATAAAAGAAGAAAAAGAAGAAAAGAAAAGAAAACAAGTATAAAAACATCAGCAAATTTTTCCAAAAATTTCGGCAGAGTCTCCTCTGTAAAAACTGGCCCCCAAACGGGTACAACAAGTATAATATACATAAACAATAAAAAGCATCCCCAACGGGTGCTAGCTCAACGCCAACAGGCGGAGACAACCACAACAATCACAATAATATACAACGCCAAAGGGCGAGGCTCAAATCTCAAAAGAAAATAAAAACCACCAGATCAGAATAACACATGCGCGACTCTAAGGTCGAAATAAACAACTGGTCCAATAAACTTATCAAGTAATACAAATATGGTTGATGGAGCTTACTAGATACAAATGAATGAATAAAAGTACAATGGTGGTTCGGATACAAGTGAACCAACCTACCGTGCAAATCACCCTGAAGAAAAGATGTGCCAACAAGCTGCCACGGAAACCTGTACATCGAACCTGTAAAGAATTTGGCACAACGGGGGTGAGTTGCCAACTCGTGAGTAGAAGACATCTACGAAAAGAAATCGAATGCACGACGCTATCCTAGGTCATAATAATACACTACTATATCCCAAACATCTAGTAATAGCAGGGTAATACTACGTGTAAGTGCAACTACTCCGTGTCGTGTCAGTACCTCATATAATACTATGTCATATGAAATGAAATGCATGCACCATGAATGTAAAGTAACAAATCCTGAAATCTAGATATATATGTATAAGAACTCTTTAGCTGTTATCATAGTAAAGTGTGTATAAGCATCTGAAGTCTCAACAATGAAATCCATGGAAATCCGTGTCAAGCATCGACACAACACATGTAATCTCAAGTCTCAATATGTCGGGCTCCGTCGGTCCGGATCGGCCCATATCATCAAATCTCACGACAACGGTCGGTATCCTCCAGATATCCGCCGTGCCAGACATCACCGGTAGGTAGTCTTCCCCTGCCAGGCTCATCGTCTACAACTCGATCTTCTTGCCCCGGGGTACCATACCGGGCCCACCATGTACCCGAGACGGTTCATCCACTCCTCGAATCGGGTCTCGAAATCCAACAGAAAACATGAAATACTCATGGTGGACGACACATACATCACGAGAAAACCGCATCTTATTTTAAAAAGAGAAGAGGAGAGAGAGAGAGAGAGAAGTTTTTATATATTTTTGCGGTTTTCCCCAAAAATCCAGAAATCTCATAGAAATCCAAATCTCAAAATCATGAGTAACTATATGATAAGTGTCGGCATATGCCCATAATACTGCATGATAACATGAAAATATGAATGCATGAATGTCTAAGCAATAAATATCATGTCTGTACTAATGTCAGAGAATAATCACAATATTATAGCGGTCTAGTTGTTAACTGATTCTATCCATAAAAGTCAATATGATCTAAAGTGTACGTGACATAGCAATTACCGATGATGATGTGTGTGAGCCGGCAAATAAGTGTGTGTGGAATATACGCATCATCGGTAATAGTGCTGGTGTCCTAACAGGTAAAGTTTATACTGATTATAGGAACATATAAAAGAACATGCACCATGATAATTACAGTATGAATGTAAATACAGATGTGCATTATCCACTCCTCTGCGAGATACGAGTACAACTACCACTATGTGAGTCGAACCTAAACCAGTATCCATCTAACATCCTAAGGAACTAAACCTAATAGACTAGTCAGTAAGAAACTAGAGTCTACCTAAGGTCTGAATCAATATCCCTAATAGTCGGCGATCCCGCCTCAATAGCGTTACATACGTAGTACGGCTTCCTCGAATCAAGAGTGCGGATCAATCATCAATTCTAAGCCTCGTACGGTAAAATCCATCGTACGGCATCCCAATATCGGGGTACGGTCAAGTATGTCCTAGGTGTCTCCTCATTCGTATAATGTCATCATCAACACATCTCATGATCAAGGTGCTAAACTGTGATCGCATACATCAATCATATATCATTGCCATCATGATAAACATCATTAGTTTATCCTCAGAAAGATCATGTCATATGTATCATATTGTGATTAAGTCATACCGATATCTTATCGTCATCAAGTCACAAGCTACAGCCCAGGCACTATTTTAGCATCCCATGTATCTCAATATCACCACCACCCTTCATAATGTATATATTCATGTTCATTATTTCTTTCTCTAATGATCCGCTAACACTTTAATACGACTGTATAGTCAAGAATCACGGCATCAAGCCCAGTCATACTGTTTCATCATACCTCAGATATCATATCACATCAACGAATCCCATATACGTGTTGTGTATATATATACACCTATACCTAGTTTTATATATATACACACATATACGTATACGCCATGTCAAGTTTTAGTGTGTGCGTGTGTGTTTCTATCAGAAACCTACGAACCTCTCCCAAAGTATTCATCCTCAGGTATGGTTTTCCTAAATCAGTCTAGTCCCGCCTAGGGTCATTACTAGGGTCCTGCTCAGTAAGAATCTAGGGTCACATCGGGTTTTCTAATGTCAATAAGTACTATTCATATTCTACGTTGCGGGGGTGCTAAACGCCATCCACCCGACTTCCCCCCGTAGATATGCATCTACTCACCTGATCCATGTCTGCCGAAGACAGTGTCGCCATCTTCCTCTTCATCGCCCGCAGTCCACGTGGGGGGTACCTAGACGCAAACATATAAATAGCATCGTAAACTGAATCACATACGAAAGTCAAACGATCTAAAGGAACAAGCATAGGTTAAAACCTATGTCCCGCCCACGCAAAAGAACCAAATACCGCTCGATATCGGCGTACGAACTCCGATGGATCGAGATAACATCATCAAACAACTTGTAGTTTTAAAACACATTACTTATACCATAAAACACGATTAAATCCATCGAAACCCTAAAATCCATCAAACCGTCCAATTTCGTAAAACCCGAAAATGCCAGTATACCGTTTTTGATGAAAAACTTGACATTTAAATGAAACTAATGGTCATAAAACTCATTAAATAGCATTACTAGACTATACAAACCATTACTATATTTTTATTACACAATTTTGCATTTATTTGAAATTTCTAGTTTGCAACATTTAATAATTTTCAACATTTTTCAAGCAAAACATCACAATTCCACCACAAAACATGATTTTGCATGAATTAATGTCTTAAATTACAATTCATGATGATAATGATATAATGAAACCATAATTATAATTTAAATCCCTTTTATTTAGTAATTTCCAAAATCTAGTTTACAAAATAATAGCATTTTATTGCTATTTTTCCAATTATCAAAGTAATCTAGTGATCAAGCTAAGTTTTCATTCAATTAATATGCTAATATTTCCACTAAAACTACATTCCAATGATAACAACCCAAATCTAAATTTTATATCAACCACAAACACATTTTGCAAAAACCTAGTTAGATAATTTCCTTATTTAAAAAGATTTTAAATGAAAATTTTACAATTCAACAACCATGCAATATTTTCCAATTCTAAAATTGTTAAACTAACTATTATAACCCTAATTAATTATTAAAAACCCTAACTTGAATTTACAACCCTAACTTGCATTTTAAAAATTAAACATAGAATTAATATAATAAATCTAATTATGCTTTAAAACAACATTTAATAGAAATAATTCAAAAGAGAAAGATTTATACCTCCACAATCTCATGTCCAAACTTGAAAATGAGCCTAAAAAATACATGCTTTCCCACTCCAAAATCCATGTAAAGAAGAGTAGAGAATAAAGGGTATGAAATAATTAGGATTTTGTGTATTTTTTGCTGAATTTTTGATGTAATTTGATGGATTTTTGTGCAAAAATGAGGTGGGAAATGGGGAGGGGCAGCCATGGGGGGTTGTGGCCGGCCTTGGTGAGGTGAGGGAGAGAAAGAAGTGAGTGTGAAAGTGTGTAGAAGTTTCAAGAGGAGAAATATCACTTAAAGGTCTTTTCATGGTTTATTTAATTATTTATTTATTTATTTACTATAGCAACTCAAGAAAGCTCTAGAAAATAGGAAAAATTTGCAAATAAATTTTGCATGATACACACTAATTTCTAATATGCCATGGTTCATTTTTACAAATTAAAACCATTTAAATTTGTAATTTACACTAATTTAGTGTAAAAATAAAGCTTATGTTAATATTTAAAATAATTAATTTAGGAAAAATATTTTATTAAACTAAAAATTTATAAGTGGCTAAATAAACACCATTTACTAGTAATTTCATAATTAAAATAGATATATTAAAAATTATAATGAAAACAATCACGGTTTGGTTTTACGAAAAATACATTTTACTTTACCGAAAATCCTAAAATTCACTTAAACACTTTTATTCATTTAATTATTTATTTAATTATTTATTTAATTATTTTTAAAACGTTACAATCTTCCCCCCTTTAAGAAATTCGTTCCCCGAATTTAAATTAAAACTCCCCTTCCAAATACTAAAACATTTAGCAAAACACTCAAATCGTCGGGGCTCTGAAATCATCAATACATAACAAAATCAACTCCGTCAAGCATGACGCAATCATCGGAGTTATGGCGATAATAAAATATCATAACCCAATGTGAAAACCATCATAATATACATCAATCTATAACTTATATATAGTTCGCATCCTAGTAAAATCGCCGAATCATCATAATAAAGAAGCATACAAAAACCCCTCTTGAAAATCGCCGTGCAATGCACGTGTCACGGTATAAGTAGCGGACGTTTAATTTAAAAAAAAATAGCTATATATATATCTTTTATTTAGCATACACGTCCCGCCTGGTTACTAAATCAAATAATAATAATTAGGAAAACATACTGCTCAAACTAAAATCAATCCCAATCACATCAATAGAATATCATGTGCGTCCGGTGCGCACTGAAATCGAAACCAAATACAGATACCACGAATACACACAACAACAAAACTAAGTGCAACAGGTGTGCACCAAAAACATCTGTCAAGTGCAACGGGCGTGCACGACTCAATATCAGGTTCATCTAATCTGCACAAAACCCCGATTTAGTGCATCTGGTGTGCACAAAATCGCATCAAGTGCGCCAAGTATGCGCAAGAATCCTAATCAGGTGCACATGGAGCACGAAAACATACATCGAACATCAGACTCGAATCACAGTACGAAAATGGATAAAAACTAGGTCGAAGCATATATCAAAATCATGTGTAACCCATATGCACGAAATCAAATCAAAATCTCAAAATATATAAAACCAAATCAAGTGTACTGGGTGCGTACTAAACCACATCAATACAACTGATATATGAAACACAGATAGAATGAAGGTACACACAGGAAATACCAATCGTAGAACAAAGTCCTCAAAATACAAAAATCCAATCAACGAAAATAGGAAATTCAAATCACTAAATCACAATCGTAAACACTATCGTCAATGTGCGCCTCTTTCCACTGATGTCGACTGCTTCGAACTCGTTCTTTCATAGGTGTGCTGACTGCGCTACCAACGGCAATACTCATGTCTAGAGTCTCCCACATAGTCGATCCCTTCACTTGATATCCGGACTACATTAAACTTTTCGATCGATCCATCAAAATCCCATAATTCCCCGAGAGCTCAACACTCAAGTACAGTTTAAAAATATCCGGTACATACCCCAGCATCGATGATCCAGCCATAGAAGGGCAAACCCAAGCCTCACTAATGGCACCGCGGAACTGCCGTAAACCCTAAGGTTCAAGGGCGTTCTCGTGGTCATTATATCGAGTTAGGGTTTCATTCTTCTAGAGGGTCCATCGAAATACCTGCATGTTCTTCCGAATACCTTAAACTTAGGAAAATGGTTTTCTGATAATCGTTCGAACCCTTTAACTTCATCCGGACGGCATGTGAATACCCTTCGTCCGCACGCTAAGCAATGCTTCAATCCTCAAGAATAACCAATACTCTAACGGTTATCGCATTCGAGCCGCAGCTCCCTCTGCCCGTGCGCCTGTGGTAACAGAACCACCCTCCGACATCGACGAAGATAGATCAAAGGAACGAATGAAATACGGTGCAAACAAATGTACATCCTAAGGCTCCTTAAGCAGAGTAGCGTATCGTAAGTATGCCGCGGACCATACGCACGGTACGTTACTCTACCTAAATCGCCTACTCCATCAACCAAGGGTCACCTAGACTTATACAAGGTTAAACTTAGCGCTCTGATACCAACTTTGTCACGACCCGAAAGTACGGAACGTGACCGACACTTAGATTACGAAGCGCCTAGAGGCGCCACGTGACCTAAGTAAGCCGAAGCCCAGAAATCTAAACCATAAAAGAAGAAAAAGAAGAAAAGAAAAGAAAACAGGTATAAAAACATCAGCAAATTTTTCCAAAAATTTCGGCAGAGTTTCCTCTGTAAAAACTGGCCCCCAAACGGGTACAACAAGTATAATATACATAAACAATAAAAAGCATCCCTAACGGGTGCTAGCTCAACGCCAACAGGCGGAGACAACCACAACAATCACAATAATATACAACGCCAAAGGGCGAGGCTCAAATCTCAAAAGAAAACAAAAACCACCAGATCAGAATAACACATGCGCGACTCTAAGGTCGAAATAAACAACTGGTCCAATAAACTTATCAAGTAATACAAATATGGTTGATGGAGCTTACTAGATACAAATGAATGAATAAAAGTACAATGGTGGTTCGGATACAAGTGAACCAACCTACCGTGCAAATCACCCTGAAGAAAAGATGTGCCAACAAGCTGCCACGGAAACCTGTACATCGAACCTGTAAAGAATTTGGCACAACGGGGGTGAGTTGCCAACTCGTGAGTAGAAGACATCTACGAAAAGAAATCGAATGCACGACGCTATCCTAGGTCATAATAATACACTACTATATCCCAAACATCTAGTAATAGCAGGGTAATACTACGTGTAAGTGCAACTACTCCGTGTCGTGTCAGTACCTCATATAATACTATGTCATATGAAATGAAATGCATGCACCATGAATGTAAAGTAACAAATCCTGAAATCCAGATATATATGTATAAGAACTCTTTAGCTGTTATCATAGTAAAGTGTGTATAAGCATCTGAAGTCTCAACAATGAAATCCATGGAAATCCGTGTCAAGCATCGACACAACACATGTAATCTCAAGTCTCAATATGTCGGGCTCCGTCAGTCCGGATCGGCCCATATCATCAAATCTCACGACAACGGTCGGTATCCTCCAGATATCCGCCGCGCCAGACATCACCGGTAGGTAGTCTTCCCCTGCCAGGCTCATCGTCTACAACTCGATCTTCTTGCCCCGGGGTACCATACCGGGCCCACCATGTACCCGAGACGGTTCATCCACTCCTCGAATCGGGTCTCGAAATCCAACAGAAAACATGAAATACTCATGGTGGACGACACATACATCACGAGAAAACCGCATCTTATTTTAAAAAGAGAAGAGGAGAGAGAGAGAGAAGTTTTTATATATTTTTGCGGTTTTCCCCAAAAATCCAGAAATCTCATAGAAATCCAAATCTCAAAATCATGAGTAACTATATGATAAGTGTCGGCATATGCCCATAATACTGCATGATAACATGAAAATATGAATGCATGAATGTCTAAGCAATAAATATCATGTCTGTACTAATGTCAGAGAATAATCACAATATTATAGCGGTCTAGTTGTTAACTGATTCTATCCATAAAAGTCAATATGATCTAAAGTGTACGTGACATAGCAATTACCGATGATGATGTGTGTGAGCCGGCAAATAAGTGTGTGTGGAATATGCGCATCATCGGTAATAGTGCTGGTGTCCTAACAGGTAAAGTTTATACTGATTATAGGAACATATAAAAGAACATGCACCATGATAATTACAGTATGAATGTAAATACAGATGTGCATTATCCACTCCTCTGCGAGATACGAGTACAACTACCACTATGTGAGTCGAACCTAAACCAGTATCCATCTAACATCCTAAGGAACTAAACCTAATAGACTAGTCAGTAAGAAACTAGAGTCTACCTAAGGTCTGAATCAATATCCCTAATAGTCGGCGATCCCGCCTCAATAGCGTCACGTCTGTAGTACGGCTTCCTCGAATCAAGAGTGCGGATTAATCATCAATTCTAAGCCTCGTACGGTAAAATCTATCGTACGGCATCCCAATATCGGGGTACGGTCAAGTATCTCCTAGGTGTCTCCTCATTCGTATAATGTCATCATCAACACATCTCATGATCAAGGTGCTAAACTGTGATCGCATACATCAATCATATATCATTGCCATCATGATAAACATCATTAGTTTATCCTCAGAAAGATCATGTCATATGTATCATATTGTGATTAAGTCATACCGATATCTTATCGTCATCAAGTCACAAGCTACAGCCCAGGTACTATTTTAGCATCCCATGTATCTCAATATCACCACCACCCTTCATAATGTATATATTCATGTTCATTATTTCTTTCTCTAATGATCCGCTAACACTTTAATACGACTGTATAGTCAAGAATCACGGCATCAAGCCCAGTCATACTGTTTCATCATACCTCAGATATCATATCACATCAACGAATCCCATATACGTGTTGTGTATATATATACACCTATACCTAGTTTTATATATATACACACATATACGTATACGCCATGTCAAGTTTTAGTGTATGCGTGTGTGTTTCTATCAGAAACCTACGAACCTCTCCTAAAGTATTCATCCTCAGGTATGGTTTTCCTAAATCAGTCTAGTCCCGCCTAGGGTCATTACTAGGGTCCTGCTCAGTAAGAATCTAGGGTCACATCGGGTTTCCTAATGTCAATAAGTACTATTCATATTCTACGTTGCGGGGGTGCTAAACGCCATCCACCCGACTTCCCCCCGTAGATATGCATCTACTCACCTGATCCATGTCTGCCGAAGACAGTGTCGCCATCCTCCTCTTCATCGCCCGCAGTCCACGTGGGGGGTACCTAGACGCAAACATATAAATAGAATCGTAAACTGAATCACATACGAAAGTCAAACGATCTAAAGGAACAAGCATAGGTTAAAACCTATGTCCCGCCCACGCAAAAGAACCAAATACCGCTCGATATCGGCGTACGAATTCCGATGGATCGAGATAACATCATCAAACAACTTGTAGTTTTAAAACACATTACTTATACCATAAAACACGATTAAATCCATCGAAACCCTAAAATCCATCAAACCGTCCAATTTCGTAAAACCCGAAAATGCCAGTATACCGTTTTTGATGAAAAACTTGACATTTAAATGAAACTAATGGTCATAAAACTCATTAAATAGCATTACTAGACTATACAAACCATTACTATATTTTTATTACACAATTTTGCATTTATTTGAAATTTCTAGTTTGCAACATTTAATAATTTTCAACATTTTTCAAGCAAAACATCACAATTCCACCACAAAACATGATTTTGCATGAATTAATGTCTTAATTTACAATTCATGATGATAATGATATAATGAAACCATAATTATAATTTAAATCCCTTTTATTTAGTAATTTCCAAAATCTAGTTTACAAAATAATAGCATTTTATTGCTATTTTTCCAATTATCAAAGTAATCTAGTGATCAAACTAAGTTTTCATTCAATTAATATGCTAATATTTCCACTAAAACTACATTCCAATGATAACAACCCAAATCTAAATTTTATATCAACCACAAACACATTTTGCAAAAACCTAGTTAGCTAATTTCCTTATTTAAAAAGATTTTAAATGAAAATTTTACAATTCAACAACCATGCAATATTTTCCAATTCTAAAATTGTTAAACTAACTATTATAACCCTAATTAATTATTAAAAACCCTAACTTGAATTTACAACCCTAACTTGCATTTTAAAAATTAAACATAGAATTAATATAATAAATCTAATTATGCTTTAAAACAACATTTAATAGAAATAATTCAAAAGAGAAAGATTTATACCTCCACAATCTCATGTCCAAACTTGAAAATGAGCCTCAAAAATACATGCTTTCCCACTCCAAAATCCATGTAAAGAAGAGTAGAGAATAAAGGGTATGAAATAATTAGGATTTTGTGTATTTTTTGCTGAATTTTTGATGTAATTTGATGGATTTTTGTGCAAAAATGAGGTGGGAAATGGGGAGGGGCAGCCATGGGGGGTTGTGGCCGGCCTTGGTGAGGTGAGGGAGAGAAAGAAGTGAGTGTGAAAGTGTGTAGAAGTTTCAAGAGGAGAAATATCACTTAAAGGTCTTTTCATGGTTTATTTAATTATTTATTTATTTATTTACTATAGCAACTCAAGAAAGCTCTAGAAAATAGGAAAAATTTGCAAATAAATTTTGCATGATACACACTAATTTCTAATATGCCATGGTTCATTTTTAAAAATTAAAACCATTTAAATTTGTAATTTACACTAATTTAGTGTAAAAATAAAGCTTATGTTAATATTTAAAATAATTAATTTAGGAAAAATATTTTATTAAACTAAAAATTTATAAGTGGCTAAATAAACACCATTTACTAGTAATTTCATAATTAAAATAGATATATTAAAAATTATAATGAAAACAATCACGGTTTGGTTTTACGAAAAATACATTTTACTTTACCGAAAATCCTAAAATTCACTTAAACACTTTTATTCATTTAATTATTTATTTAATTATTTTTAAAACGTTACACCCCTCCATCGATAAAGTCCGGCCGTGAAGGAACAAAGGAAAACCGGCCGAAACGGAATGCAAACTGGCAACTACAGAAAACTGATGTAACACCTTAGAATGTGTTTCGTAGCTAATTATATTTTAAAATATAGTTTTTAATAAAAAGTTTACCAAATTAAGTTTCAAATATTTTATCCTATTTATTGAGTATTTTATTAGATTTTTCCTAGGCTTGCACACACTTGTGCATGATAACTAGGCTTGTTTTTGGTGTTTAACCATGATTAGCAACATGGTGAAATAACCATTCCCTAATCTAGTTTAAGTTAATTACTTAGGTGTTTTGGGTTTAATAGTGTATGGTTGTTTTAAAATGAAAATGAATTTGAAGTGGAATTTTAAATGGTTGACCTTGGTGAGAGAGAGAGTGCATGATGGGGCATCATGGCTTTGCCCATGCCTTCATTGATGAAGAGAGAAAGAGAGGGAGAGAGAGGGTTGACCAAGCCTATCTCTCATTTTTCCCTTGCCTTCTCATTGTTTTTCTCTTATACTCTCACACTCTCTCAACACACACACACTCACACCAGATAGCAACAGCAACAGCAGTGATAACAACAACATCAAAAGCAGCAGCAGTGGCACCAGCATCAGCAACAGCTGCAGAAGCAAGCAGCAGTAGCAGCAACTGTAGCAGCAGGAGCCCCAGCAGCAGTAGCAACCCCTCACACACTTCTTCACCTGCTTCCTAGGATCTCGTAGGGTATAATTCTGAAACCTAATTCTTAGTTTGCTTAGTTGTGTGTTAGTTTAGCTTCGGTTTGCGATAATTAGCTAGTTTGGTGCTAGTTTTGGTGATTTATGAGATGTGGTGGTAAATTGTTGATTTTGTTAGTTACCTTAGTTTATTTAAGTGTTATTAGGGTCACTGAACTGAGCTTAGCCCTGGATTACACTAAAATACCATAAGGTTTCTTAATTGTGCAAATTGGTGATTTTTAAGCGATATATGGACATTTTGTGATCTGCTTTTGACCCGGACCCTTCAGGATAAAATTGAGGAAACTGGAGCATGCCCACTAGGTCTAGATGCCACCCCCAGAACACGAACCCACCATTCCCAAGGTAGGCCGCCGATTTAATGCTTTTGGCCGCAAATTGCGGCCAAGTTGGGGACTGGGGTGTTGGGGTCTTGGCTAGGGTTGTCTGTAGGGTTGTATAGTGCTTTGGCATGTCTAGTTTTGTAAGATTTGACCTGTAGGAAAATCTGGGGCAATATATCGTATTTGGTGTTCGTCGTGTTTGCGCGATACGCGCGATACGTGTGTGGGTTCTGTGATCCAGCGTATCGCGGCGTGTCGCGATGGTTTTAGACGCGTACACACACGTTTTAGCTTATCGTGCACACGCGCGTTTAGTTCGCGACGCGAGTTTCTCGTTTTGGTTCGATATCGCGTTTCGCGGAATATTTGGCTTATATATGATTTTTGTGTTTTATTTGCAGGTTTGCAGGCAGGGACTACGGACACTACTACAGGGGGAGCAGATGGTAGGATTCACCTAGCGTGGAGCGTAGGTGAGTAGATTTAACATCTACAGGGGAATCGCCCGCATGGCGTTATGCGTCTGGGCTAGGATTCAAATACCTGTCGCACATTCTACGTCATTGTTAGAATTGCGCCTTTACTGTATTTACTTAGATATAGTTATACTGTGACTAGCAGCCGTAGGACACTGCACATATTATTGACGGTTCATGTTGCACGAGCACGGATTGTATGCTACACACACACCGTCAATAATTGCCATGTCACACACAACCATTTTAGACATTATATTGCTTATCACAGAGGACATTACCATACCTATATACCTATAGAGTATCGTACCATTAGTGATAGGTACACTTACCCTTTACGATACATCTACAGGTATACCTTACTCATATTTTCTTATACCCAGGGGGGTATACGACATCGGTTCTTATAGGTAGATACCTATACATTGCTACACCTGTATGTTATACACATATTCAGTTACAGTTACATATTTACCTTTACTGATGTTACTTAGCTGTACCTTATTGGTTTTGCATACATCTGGTTTCAGCTACATATTCTCATTTATATGCTCGCATTTCAGATATATCGCATATGTTTATTCCTGGATTGCGCATTATTATTTGGATTTTAGATGATGTTTTCTGGATTTGGGAACCGCGGGAGTTCATGAAATTATGCATACATTGAAAAACCCGGTTTCCTTGATATGATATTTGCGCATCCACCATGAGCTTTATCGGTGCTGATTATATATACCCCTACGAGGAGGCGTCGAGGCCGTAGAGGGTACATGGTGGGGCCCGGTATGGTTCCCCTCGGCAAGAAGATCGATGGATTTTGCCGATTGAGCCTGGAGGCGGGCTAGTACCTACCGGTGACAGTACTGATGACTCGGCGGGGGTCATGGAGACACCGTTGGGAGTCATGCACGTATGCATACGTCGAGAGGCGAGGGTCAGAGCTAGGCACTCGTGCTTTCGGGACAGCGTATGATACGTACCTATCAGGATTTCTGTGTCGATGCTTGGCACATTGTTTTCATGATATTTCTCTTAAACACCTTTTGTATATATAACAGGGGATTTAGTCGTTGTTATATATACCTTTACACCAATATTAGTGGAGTGGGACGCTAATATATGTGTATTGCCCCCATCATATTTATTTCTGTATATATATATACCTTTAGGATGTTAGAAGCTTGCTTGAGATTCGACTTGGGATATAGGCGATTCATTGAGATTGGATATTGGATATGAAAGAGATTGTGGATTTGTACATTCGGGATATAGGAGAGCTACTCGATATCGTACATTGAGGTGATGTGAGACCTATGTGATGTGAGAGCCCAGTTGGGGGCTGATTTGAGGATTTAGGATTTGAGTGTCTTGATGGATTGTGACCCTACCACGATGTCAGGTTTCCGTGGAAATGACATACTCCACCCTATACCTCACACTTATCTACTTTATTCACAGATTCACATATTGATTGTACCTGTTAGTGTACCCTTATATTAGTTGCATATCGACTTTCTCATATCCCTATTGCATGGTTATTGCATATTATTGTCATGTTACTATTGCTTCACATATTGATTGTACCTGTTAGTGTACTTCCCTTTATTCAGCTTTTGCATGACATGTTATTAGTGTAATCGCATATCTTAGATTCATGCTGTACGTACATTCCTGCGATTACCTGCATATGTTATTTACTATTCACGAGTTGGCAACTCACCCCCGTTGTGCCATAGGTGTTTCAGGTTGTTTCCCAGAGTAGTCGAGGCAGGCTATTCCACTATTCAGCTTTTCCGCTATCATCTTTTGCTACAGATACCGCATCAGCTCACAGTACTATTTTGCTTAGGTGGGTTGGTGGTCATCTGTATTTTGTATTGTACATTCGTTGTATCTTGTACTCTCCATCTACTATTATGTTGTTGACTTAGAGACTTGGTGAGGACGCTTTTGTATATTATTTATGGATTGTTGCCTTTTATATACAGTTTCCTTCCTATTGTCTTTATTTCTTCGCTACGGCGTCGTATATTTGTATTGTATTCTTCTTGGCTAGTTTTTACAAAAAGGGGGTGTTGCCAAAATTTTAAAGAAAGAAAGTGGGACTTTTAAAGAATTTGGGTTGTGATTTCAAATGTTTCAAAAACTTATATTATCTTTTCCGTATTTTCTTGGTTTAGATTTCTGGGTTTTGGCTTTCTTTTACTGCGTTACGTCTTTTAGCGTTGCGTAGTATTAGGGCCGTCACGGGCCAATTTTGGGTCGTGACAACTGATCCCGTAATAAATTACAGGAAAACCCCACTACTGCATATACATGCCCGCATTTGTATTCCCACTGAACACAAATGCAAAAAGACAATATCTACACTATCTAATACTAGGATCCGGCTTAAGCCAAAGCCGGCTAGTAAAAACCGTCCGATCACGATCCGTGCAATACCGCACGTATCTGATCGAACCCTGCCATATCTCCATACGGCCTCTACAGCGTTTCGTCCGAAACCTGAGTAACTGAGTATGTGGTGGACTCTAAAGACTCGTCAATACTATGGCTGTGGATTTAACCACTAGCACGTCAGAGGTATCAGCCAATACATAACGGGCCACCAGCTATTGACCAAAAGGGACGTCGATGAGCGAACTCATCCTGACACCCTACTGAGCCTGTCGGTGACAATATCCGTACAGTCCGGTCCGTTCGTCTATGATCATCGCATGGCGGGCCTAGGCGGTTGGTAAAAGTCAGACCCCCAAAAGCGGTACAAGTCGTGTCGGAGTGTAGCCCAGAACACCCTGAGATACTACTAGAATACCTACCAGCAAATCTCCTGCCTTGGCCAAGGACTTTTCATGTTCTGGCTCTCCTAGACACAGGGCGACCTCACCCCCAATACCGGGAGAGACGAACCCCTGCAGATCCGCTCACTGCCTCCATGTGGCTCGGGACTGTACCCAACTAAAACCTGTTTGCACGTCTCCTTTGAGCGTGGTAGGGTAGTAATCAAAGCACAGTGGGAACTCACACGAGACAAATGACGATCTCAGGTCGATGAACTAACCTGTACACATGTCACCAGGGAACTGCTATCTGACGTCTGGTATAATCCCAATTAGCAGGTTCCCGACGAGTCCTTTCCGGTGTACTCATAACCCAATGAGCACCTGTATACATCTTAGGTGAACCGACTGACACCAGTGGCTTGTGAGACCGGCCACCGCCCCTCGTCGGGGTCTCGACTGTATACACTAGTCTACTCTGGAGAATCGATGCCCTGTCTCGAAACTCCCACGACTAGGGACCTTTTAAGGATGTGCTTATAGACTCCAGCTCTCACTTATATGATCGCCCTCATACTGCTGGTAGTCAAGCAAGAATCCTAGGGGCTCTATCAACGTGTAATAGCGACTCGTAAGGTCACCTAAAGCAGTACACGATGATAAAGATAAACCAAATAGCATACTATCATCTTGAGTAAGACTGTCCTACTGGGACAGGTCCTCCCCTCAATCATTGCAATCACGTGCCTGTGATCCAATAATTGACTCTGAGGGCACTATCTCCAACAATCTCCCACTTGCACTCAAGGCTAATTATTGCGATGTCGCATACTCACATCCCGTGTTATACCGAACACCTAACTCCTCTACTAGTCAGTCTCATAAAGCTCGTTTGCGAAACTATTGCGTTCGAGGAATAGCCTCAGTGAGTGGATCCGCTATGGTGTTTCTTTCTATGTCTCTCTTTATCTCAAGTTCGCGGAGAAAGCCATCTCCCGAAATGAGCAATACCTGTCTTAGAATGTGTCTGGATATCTGATGGGACCTAGCTCATAAGTGAACTCCAAATCCAAACTTCTTAGACTGTATCGTCAACTGAACTTAATCAGTATCCTGCGCCATGCCTTCCCTCAGTATCCACCTGGACCACCTGTCCAAAATATTGCCCCTCGTCAGAGGGAAAACTATAACTCTGACAGCCACTCTGCCATCCAGGTCACCTTGGAAGCCTGGAATGATAACTGTTTCTCGAAGGAGGCTGCCGTTATCATTTCACTAGAACATTAACTTATGCTCTAAGACTGCTTCCGACTGTTTCTCCAGGATTGGATCAATATCAGCTTATTGCACCTACTGCAAGAACAACATCTGGTGTGGTACTTGACATCTCATGATCGACTCAATTGCCTAAGCAAGTGATCTTCCAATCATGCACATCCCTCTCCCCTTTAGTCTGTAAGACACCTTTAGAGAGGGTGACTCCATTACCTGCAGGTACACCACCATGCCAGGAGTTGTCCATTCTAAATACTCTTAGAATGCTGTCTAAGTACCCTGATTGGGAAACCACCCAAATCTAGATCTAAAACCATAGATCTAGTAACCAGAATGTCTGATATAATATCCAAGTCCTGTGTGGAGAAACTACTGTGTGAGGACCAAAGTATAACCGATCGTAGTATAGGAATATTACTTCCTACTATGTGTATGTCATCAAATACCAGGACATCACACCCTACTACCTTCTTAACAGATCCATCCCCTATTCTGATGAAGTCAAACCTATGACTGTTGCATCAGAAATTGATGATCTATCTCCGCTATATCTGCTTTAGTCTATAAATAGACATAAGCCTGATGTTCACCAATGCTTCCGCTGCTCCTACTGACTACGACAACCCTCTGGCAGAGTCATATACACGTACGCTTCTGAAGCTAGTTCAGAACGACGCTATACTCATCCTCCTGCCGGGTCTCACAGTCTGGAACAACAGCAATGGCAAGTCTGGATAAACAAGAACCTCCCTGCCACCGTCCTTGAGCATACCGAAGTACCTCTCGAGTGCCTGAGGTTACCCACCATATCTGCGGAGTGGCCAATGGAATATCAAACCAGATTGAATCTTTAGGTTCTTATCAAATCTTCAGTAATCGTTTGCGGTTCTGGAATCACTTCTAGTTCTACCATACTCCCACTACTGTTTTCTGAAAAAATCCATTTTTGTTAAAACTGTGGCGAGTCTAGAACAATATCACTATTGATCTTCCAGATGGTAGAATATCAACCCTCATCATAGCCCGGGTCAACCCACAAACAGCCATTACAGAAACGTGCCTTGAGTTATCCGGAGTCTGGTTTTAAGCATAAGCCAGACAACTCCCCGTATCTTAACAATGTCAGATATGAACTGTTCTATATCTAATACAGAAACAGAGGCACTGATTTAATTGAACCAGATTCAAATCATGCAGCTGTCTCCAGTGCATGTCAAGTAAATGGAGAGAGGCCGATCAGCGTTACTTAACTTAGGAATACTTCCAATTATGAGTAACCTGAAAGAGAAGCAAGTTCTCTTAAACATTACCATCAACTGAATACCATTCAAAAGTATCTACATCTTCGATCACCTTGAAGAATCCCGATACTTGCAATACCTGGTTCTCTACTTTATTCTTATACCTATAACTTCTCAAAACTTAGACCCCGTGTTTCTATGAAACACCTGTCTAAGAACCAGAGAAGTCATAAGTAAACAGAATATAGTACGAGGACCAACCCCTCTATCCTAATGGACACTGGACAATATACAATACTCTGTATAAGTCCTCTGAGTCTAGTGACTCATTCACTGTGCGTCGTAGGTTGAAAATTGTATTTATGGTTAAGAATGTAAGTCCACGTTGCCCACCCCGGTACTTGCGGGGAGGCGGAAAACGGAATAAAAAATCAAATTTTTATCAACTTAGGCAACATGGACTAGACAAAGAAGGATCTTTGCTGAACAAAAACAAGCTAAAGCTAACTAGAAACTAGCTAAGTGTTAGAAGGGTTATACCTAGGGCTTTATGTCCTTCTCTCCTTGCTCCTTGGAGTAGTGGAAAGAGGTCACCTTTGTCGTCTTCTCACGTCGAAGAAAGATCCACCCGAAAGCCTCAACCTTTGGCTTCAACTCCAAACTAGAAGTAACTAGGGTGCAAGAAGTGCTAATCCTTGAAGCCTAGATGAGAGTAGAGATTATCTAGAAGGGGTTTTTCTCAATCTCAAGTGTTTCTCAACACATGAGAGGGGAGAGCTTGAGGGAGAGGAAGAACAAGAGAGAGAAAGTAAAATCTAGAATGAAAGAAAATATGAAGCATTCTCTCATATATGTGTGAATTATTGTAATTAGATAATTAGCTAGATAATTATCATGGTTAATCAAGACATGACCATTATCATTTCATTTTTAATGCAAATTGCAAGGATCAAAGAGCATCTTCCAAATGAAATGATGATGGTCAAAGTGTCAACCAAGGTCAATAAGTCAAGGAGGTCAAATGGTCAACAACCATAACCATGCACAATTATTTAAACTAATATCAATTAACCATAATACACACATAAGCATTAGGGTTAATAAAATGACAATAGTCATTAACCCTAATCAAAGTCCTCTCCCTCTGTCTCAAACAACTGTGCATACGCACTCGTATTCGTGATCCGAGGATCACGAATACAAAGAGAAAAAACCAATCCCAAATCATATACTAGGATCCGGCTTAAACCAAAGCCCGCTAGTATAAGCTGTCCGGACAGCAAACGTGCACAAGTGCGCGGATGTGAACGAACCCTGTCGCAAAACCATGCGACCTCTACTCATTTTGCCTAAAGGCGAATAGCTCTCTGTGTGGGACTCTAAAGACTCGACACTACGCTGGCAGTGGGTTTAACCACAGACCGCAAGCGGCACTAGCTGTACGTAACGGTCCCCAGGTAGATGTCGATAAGAAGACTGACGAGGTGAACCCCATCTGAACTCCTACTGAGCCTGTATGTGACAGTCTCCGTACAGTCCGGTCTGTTCGTCTGATACATCGCATGGCGGGCCTAGGGGGGCGGTGAACGTCAGTCCCCTAATAGCGGTACAAGTCGTGTCGGAGTGTAGCCCAGAACACCCTGAGATAATACTGGAAACCTACCAGTATATCTCGCTTGCCCTGGCCAGGGACTACTCGTGTAATGGCTCTCCTGGACACAGTGCGATGTCAACCCCCAATACCGGGAGAGACGAATCCTGTCTAACCGTCACTGCCTCCAAGTGCTTCGGGACTGCACCCAAAAACTACCTGTTTGCACGACTCCTTTGAGCCGTGGTAGGGTAGTAATCAAAGTGCAGTGGGAACACACTCGAGGCGAAGTGACAGTGTCAAGTCAGCGGACTAAGCTGTACTCATGTCACCTGGGAACTGATAACTGACGATAGGTATAATACCAACCAACAGTTCCCGACGAGTCCTGTCCAGTGTACTCGTAACCTAACGAGCATCCGCATACTATCTTAAGTACGACGTACTAATGGCTGTGGGACAGACCATCTCCCACACTGGGATGAGAAGCGCATACGCTAGTTTACTCCGGAGTATCGATGCCCTGTCTCGATAGTCCAACGACTAGGGAACTGTATAAGGATGTGCTTATAGATCACCCAGCTCCCACGAGTGTGAGCGCCATCACAACGCTGGTAATCAAGCAAAGATCCTAAGGGCTCTACTAATATGTATATCAGCGATATACTAAAAGAAACACATGCACATATTAAAGCAGAGACAAACCAAGTAGCATACTACCATTTCGAGCAAGATTGTATATACAACTGTGAATATCCCAAGCTTCCATCAAGTAATATACAAACTAGTATGATACAGTAATGGCCTCTAGGGCATATACACTAACAATCTCCCACATGCACTAAGGCCATGTACTGGCGTATCGAAGACCTATCATCTCGATCAGCCGCTCGAACTGAGTCTGGGGCAAGGCCTTGGTGAATGGATCTGCTGTGTTATCTTCTGAAGCAACCCTTCGAACCTCGATCTCCTGGCGATCCACGATCTCCCTGATCAGGTGATACCGCCTTAAGATGTTTCTGGATTTCTGATGGGACCTGGGTTCCTTCGCTAAAGCTATAGCCCCGTTGTTGTCGCAATACAGAGGTATTGGGTCAACAATGGACGGAACCACCTGAAGTTCTCTCAAGAACTTCCTCATCCAGACAGCTTCTTTTGCGGCATCAGATGCAGCGATGTATTCCGCTTCCATAGTCGAGTCAGCAACGGTTTCCTGTTTGGAGCTCTTCCAACACACCGCCCCTCTATTGAGGGTAAAGAAAAAACCCGACATGGACTTGGAATCATCCTTGTCACTCTGGAAGCTGGAGTCAGCAAAGGCCTCAATCTGGAGGTCTTTTCCGCCATACACCAAGAACATCTCCTTAGTCCTTCTCAGGTACTTGAGAATGTTCTTTACTGCTATCCAATATTTCTCCCCAGGGTTTGACTGATACCTGCTTACCACACTCAGTGCATAAGCCACATCCGGTCTGGTACACAACATCGCATACATTATAGAGCCTACCGCAAAAGCGTAGGGTATAATAGACATGCGATCCCTCTCCAAATCAGTCTTGGGAGACATCTCTTTGGAGAGGGTGATCCCGTGACAAGCCGGTAAATTACCGTGCTTGGAATCTTCCATACTGAATCTCTTCAGTATGGTGTCGATGTACCTGGACTGCGAAAGTCCTAATATCCTCTTGGATCTGTCACGGTAGATCCGGATACCCAGAATGTATGAGGCATAACCCAGGTCTTTTATGGAGAAGCTGCGTGACAAGAACCCCTTGACAGATTGTAGCATAGGAATATCATTTCCTATTAAGAGAATGTCATCCACGTATAAAACGAGGAATACTACAGTTCTTGCTACAAATCTACAATAGATGCATGGTTCATCTGGATTTTTGATAAAGCCAAATTCCTTGACCGTCTCATCCAAACAGATGTTCCAACTCCGCGATGCCTGCTTTAGTCCATAAATGGACTTAAGCAACTTGAACACCTTTCCGCTGCTCCCACTCTGAATGAAACCCTCTGGCTGGTCCATATAGACACACTCCTCTAAATGTCCATTTAGAAAAGCTGTCTTTACGTCCATCTGCCAAATCTCATAATCGTGAAAGGCAGCAATGGCAAGAAGGATCCGAATGGATTTCAGCATAGCTACTGGAGAAAAGGTTTCGTCATAGTCCAAACTAGGTAGCTGACGAAAACCCTTTGCTACCAGTCTAGCTTTATAGGTCTCAACCTGTCCATCTACACCAATCTTCCTTTTAAAGATCCACTTGCATCCTACGGGTTTTACCCCATCTAGAGCAATGTCCAACGTCCATACTTTGTTGGTGTACATGGACTCCATTTCGGTCCGTATTGCATCCAGCTATTTTACCGAGTTGACGCTCTGAATGGCTTGCTGGAAGCTAGTAGGCTCATCACAATCTATGATGCAATCCTCTCTATCCCCGTCAATGAGAAAACCGTAGTATCTCTCGGGCGGATGAGACTTCCTGCTACTCCTGCGGAGTGGCGTGGGAATGTCCTGATCTTTCGAACCCTCTGGTTCTACTAAGCTTTCAGTAATAGCTTGTGGTTCTGGAATTTCTTCCAGTTCTATTGCGCTCGCACTTAATTCTTTTTCTATGAACCGGTGTTCTAGAAAGTGGGCATGACGAGAAACAAACACCTTTTGTTCCTCTTCGCAATAGAAGAAATATCCCTTGGAGTTCTTTAGATATCCCACAAACTTGCACTGTACTGAGCGTGCCTCGAGCTTGTCCGCATGCTGCTTTTTTACAAAAGCTGGACATCCCCATGTCTTAATGTGATTAAGATAGGGTCTCTTCCCACACCACATCTGATATGGTGTAGTAGGCACAGTCTTAGTTGGAACTCGGTTCAAAAGGTATGCAGCTGATTCTAGCGCATATCCCCAGAACGATCGCGGTAACTCAGCGTTACTCATCATGGACCGTACCATATCCAATAGGGTTCGGTTTCGTCTCTCCGATACACCATTATGTTGCGGAGTGTATGGAGGAGTAAGCTGAGAGAGAATTCCATTCTCTTTTAAGTAACCCAGGAACTCGGCACTCAAGTATTCACCACCTCGATCAGATCTCAGTGCCTTGATACTTTTGCCTGTTTGTTTTTCTACTTCATTCTTATATTCCTGGAATTTTTCAAAAGTCTCGGATTTATGTTTCATTAAGAAGACATAACCGTACCTTGAAAAGTCATCCGTAAAAGTAATGAAGTAAGAATAACCGCTTCGTGCATGTGTAGACATTGGACCGCACACGTCGCTGTGTACGAGTCCCAAGAGCTCGCTCGCTCTTACTCCGTGTCCAGTGAACGTAGTCTTTGTCATCTTTCCTTTGAGACAGAATTGACAAGTTGCATACGATTGATATTCGAACGGATCCAAATATCCTTCTACATGTAACTTAGTCAACCTTCTCTCATTGATGTGACCCAGTCTACAATGCCATAAGAAAGTTTTATTGATTTCTGGAGACTTTCTTTTGTGTGTATTCTGGACATTGAAAATCTGTGGTTGGTTTAATACGTATATACCGTTGTTCAATGTACCTGACCCAATCAAAACTTGATTAAAGTGAATGTTCACTACATTACTTACAAATGCAAATTCATAACCTTCTTTAGATAATAAAGATACAGAAATGATATTACAGGTTGCATTTGGTACATAATAACAACTACACAAAACCAAAAAATGTCCATCCGACAATCCCAGGTGATAGTCCCCCATGGCCTCAGCATCCATGCTAGCACCGTTTGCAACTCTGAGGGTCATGTCACCTATCTTCAAAACTCTACGCTTTCTCAATGCCTGCAAAGAATTACAGATATAAGATCCTGATCCGGTATCCAATACCCAGGATGTAGAGTTTATTGATAGACAGTTTTCAATAACATACACACTTGAAGCTGAAGCCGCAACTCGCTTCAAATCCTGTGTTCTGGCCTTCCAAGCCTTGCAATCCTGTTTCCAGTGACCACTTTTGTGACAGTAGAAGCATTCTTCCTTCCCCACCAGCTTTCCCGCTACCTTTGTTGCTTTTCCTTTTCCCTTCGTATCCACTTTACCGACACCGCCTCTTGGTTTGGCGGGGGCTTTCTTCTTCTTGCCCTTGGCTTTCGCCCTGGACCTAGAAGAGGAAGATCCTTCTACAAACAAAGTGGATGTCTCCCTACCCTTCTGTAGGGTGCCCTCAGCACTCCTCAACATGTTCAGAAGTTCGGAAAGTTCAACCTCTTTTCCTTGCATGTTGAAGTTAAGAATAAACTGGGCGTAAGTGGAAGGAAGGGACTGGAGAATCAAATCAGTATAGAGTTCATTCTCCAACGTGGTCCCAAGGTCCGCGAGCTCCTCTATGTAGCCAATCATCTTAAGCACGTGTTCCGCTACCGATGATCCGACGGCCAACCTTGCCGAAATCAACTTCTTCGACACTTCGTATCTGGCGATACGAGACTGCTCTCCATACAGTTCTTTTGTATGAAGAAATATGGACTCTAGGTCCATATTCTCGTGCCTCCTCTGATGTTCGTTGTCCATCGAGGCAAGTACGAGGCATTTGGCCTTCGCGCAATCTATTTCCCATGTCTTACGGATTTCCCTATCCGCGACATTGGTTTTGGGACCTGGGACAGGGGGAGCTTTGGTGGTAAGGACATACCCCAACTTTTCGTAAGTGATTGCCATCTTGACATTCCTGAGCCAATCTTTGTAGTTTGGCCCTGTCAATATGTTTTTATCTAGTAATAACTTAAGTCCGGTCATGTTGAATGGTCGCTGCAATTAGGAGAGAGAAAAGAAACACTTTAGCATGATGCTCTTGCAAGTTTAGAGTGGTTTTTAGTTTGTCTAAACAGGATGGCTCCCACTGTCTCTCGAATCCCTTCTCAAACCGTAAAGAAAGGATTAGTCAGGATCAATCTCACCGTACAATACTTGCTTAACCGTTCAGCCAGGACAGTGTCGGTACTTCGAGGGAGGTTTTCCAACGCTTTCGCGAAGTTCCTTAATTAAGTAACCTCTTTTCCCTATGGGCGTAGCCCCGCTAACACCTTTCTAGACACCTACTAAGTTTTTAGCATTGATCGTTAAGTGAGAGTTTTCCCGAGGAGTAGCATATACTCACAGTAGGATCGGGATCCAAATATCATCGCGTGATAAAACCGAAGGAATCCTACCAGAATTATCACATTCCAAATGGTATGCAGCGCTAGCAAGTTTCAGTACTTATGAAACTCCCAATGTGGATTTTTGCCCCATGCTCTTATGACCTTGACTTTGGCCAAAATATCATAAGTCACATGTCAAGTTCTACCCGTCATTCTCCTGGTTAATTTGGACCCACCCGTACCTACCCTTGACTTTGGCCAAAATGGCAGCACGACTGTCCCAAACCAACGCATCTATCTATGCTGCACATGAATACCCAATAGCTACCAATCACTATGCCTTGACTTTGGCCAAAATACATAGCTTGAATACTTTTTGACCATTCATGTGGAATGACGGAGGGCTACGAATGGTTTTGGCGAAACCGTGAACGTAGTGAACTTGATATAATCGATGGAACGAGATAGCTTTTAAAAGGAGTGGTTCAAGCTCCGCGATTAAAAGTTTAGTTTTGAAAAGAACCGAGTGGTTTTCAAAGTGTTCCAATCGACTTTTGCTTGGTTTATTTTCTTGCATTAGTTCTTTTAATGCGTCCCATCATTTAATCCTACCATTGCAGAAAACAACCAAAATATGACGTACGCTTATGCCATTCGCATTCGCCACGGGGCCCCGTCATCACCCGTTAGGTTACTTAACTAACGACAGAGCGGGGGCTGGGCTAGCGCGGCTGTAAAACATAAGCAACGCCTAAATAGTTATCATATATAAATATATAGCAATGATAGACATTACAGATCACAGATGAATACATTGGATATACTAGCAATCCGCAATCCGTTCGAGCCTGCAACGAAAAGCGGATTACACGGTCGCGGTGAATAGCCAATACCCCACCCAAGACCCCTACGGGTGCGGCAAACTACCCGCCAAGTACCCGAAGCGAAGCAACCTCCCTCACCACCGTGAGTAGGCCACTCGGCACTTCGAGATACCCGGTAGTTTGTGCACCCCCTCCATGGGTCTATCCTAGGAGCAAAAACAGTAAAAAGAATTATACAATGACGGCTACAACCCCGACACGGTTGCGCGGCCATACAAATAATAATATTACATCAATTTACATGTTACAATGAATGAAAGAAAAAGAAACACTCATCTCACATCTACCCCGGCTATTCACCCGCGACAATCCAACACATTCATATACACATACCATCATCAAACACAGATCACAGATATGTATAACCCCGACTAATCGACATATAGCGATTAGCCGACGTTCAATACATGTTAACATCACAGATATAATCCTTATAGTCAAAGTGTAGTGAAGTTCGATAAAAATACGGATTTATAGGCCCCCAAAAACAAATTTCTATTCTGGAAAATCTGGGCACATATAAACCATCTTAAAAATCCCAAAACCATGCCAGAAGAACACTGCACCAAACTCGACCCAGAGACGAGCCAACTCGGCCGCGGTTGCGCGGCAATAGCTTGCTATTGCCGCGGAACCGCGACTCTTTGGTCGAATCACTGGACCGGGTTTGGTGGCTTTCTTCACAAAACCCTGAGACGATTTTTGGAGTATGACAAATTTTATTTTGAGCAGGAAAAAATTTAACAGAAAGTTAGGGTTTTGAAAACTCGGTTTTGCGATTTTTCCGATTCGAACTTTCATACACTTTACTACCTAGCTAGTTTATGTTTAGTTAGGATCTGATACCACTGTAAGTCCACATTGCCCACCCCGGTACTTGCGGGGAGGCGGAAAACGGAATAAAAAATCAAATTTTTATCAACTTAGGCAACATGGACTAGACAAAGAAGGATCTTTGCTAAACAAAAACAAGCTAAAGCTAACTAGAAACTAGCTAAGTGTTAGAAGGGTTATACCTAGGGCTTTATGTCCTTCTCTCCTTGCTCCTTGGAGTAGTGGAAAGAGGTCACCTTTGTCGTCTTCTCACGTCGAAGAAAGATCCACCCGAAAGCCTCAACCTTTGGCTTCAACTCCAAGCTAGAAGTAACTAGGGTGCAAGAAGTGCTAATCCTTGAAGCCTAGATGAGAGTAGAGATTATCAAGAAGGGGTTTTTCTCAAGCTCAAGTGTTTCTCAACACATGAGAGGGGAGAGCTTGAGGGAGAGGAAGAACAAGAGAGAGAAAGTAAAATCTAGAATGAGAGAAAATATGAAGCATTCTCTCATATATGTGTGAATTATTGTAATTAGATAATTAGCTAGATAATTGTCATGGTTAATCAAGACATGACCATTATCATTTCATTTTTAATGCAAATTGCAAGGATCAAAGAGCATCTTCCAAATGAAATGATGATGGTCAAAGTGTCAACCAAGGTCAATAAGTCAAGGAGGTCAAATGGTCAACAACCATAACCATGCACAATTATTTAAACTAATATCAATTAACCATAATACACACATAAGCATTAGGGTTAATAAAATGACAATAGTCATTAACCCTAATCAAAGTCCTCTCCCTCTGTCTCAAACAACTGTGCATACGCACCCGTATTCGTGATCCGAGGATCACGAATACAAAGAGAAAAAACCAATCCCAAATCATATACTAGGATCCGGCTTAAACCAAAGCCCGCTAGTATAAGCTGTCCGGACAGCAAACGTGCACAAGTGCGCGGACGTGAACGAACCCTGTCGCAAAACTATGCGACCTCTACTCATTTTGCCTAAAGGAGAATAGCTCTCTGTGTGGGACTCTAAAGACTCGACACTACGCTGGCAGTGGGTTTAACCACAGACCGCAAGCGGCACTAGCTGTACGTAACGGTCCCCAGGTAGATGTCGATAAGAAGACCAACGAGGTGAGCCCCATCTGAACTCCTACTGAGCCTGTATGTGACAGTCTCCGTACAGTCCGGTCTGTTCGTCTGATACATCGCATGGCGGGCCTAGGGGGGCGGTGAACGTCAGTCCCCTAATAGCGGTACAATTCGTGTCGGAGTGTAGCCCAGAACACCCTGAGATAACACTGGAAACCTACCAGTATATCTCGCTTGCCCTGGCCAGGGACTACTCGTGTAATGGCTCTCCTGGACACAGCGCGATGTCAACTCCCAATACCGGGAGAGACGAATCCTGTCTAACCGTCACTGCTTCCAAGTGCTTCGGGACTGCACCCAAAAACTACCTGTTTGCATGACTCCTTTGAGCCGTGGTAGGGTAGTAATCAAAGTGCAGTGGGAACACACTCGAGGCGAAGTGACAGTGTCAAGTCAGCGGACTAAGCTGTACTCATGTCACCTGGGAACTGATAACTGACGATATGTATAATACCAACCAACAGTTCCCGACGAGTCCTGTCCAGTGTACTCGTAACCTAACGAGCACCCGCATACTATCTCAAGTACGACGTACTGACGGCTGTGGGACAGACCTCTCCCACACTGGGATGAGAAGCGCATACGCTAGTCCACTCCGGAGTATCGATGCCCTGTCTCGATAGTCCAACGACTAGGGACCTGTATAAGGATATGCTTATAGATCACCCAGCTCCCACGAGTGTGAGCGCCATCACAACGCTGGTAATCAAGCAAAGATCCTAAGGGCTCTACTAATATGTATATCAGCGATATGCTAAAAGAAACACATGCACATATTAAAGCAGAGACAAACCAAGTAGCATACTACCATTTCGAGCAAGATTGTATATACAACTGTGAATATCCTAAGCTTCCATCAAGTAATATACAAACTAGTATGATACAGTAATGGCCTCTAGGGCATATACACTAACAAAGAAGAATTACACCGCTGTTCAATGCTCCTTACCTAACCATCCACTGATATAGGTAAATGTCATAGACATAATTTCACAAAGGTATATCTCACTCTATGAAATTAGATGTACAGATATATCAATTTGAAATTGGTGCATAACAACGGATATTCAAAACCAAATATTCGCCGACCAGCAAACAACCCAGGTGACTTCCTCAAATATCACCAATTACAACGAATCCCGATATAATGAGGATGATCACCTAATTCCCAATAACTTACTCCCACTCATCATCTGTAAAACCATACAGATGTGAGAATCATACCTGGTAAATACATACCCTGGAGCAAGTGTCTAATCGGGAAATCGGTTTTCTTTTAACAGTACACAGTGAAACCGAAACATTGAAATGTTTCGATGGGGTATCCTGGTATTCCTAGTAATGCCTCTTCCATTATCCAGATTCACAATTGTAACCGTATAATTCTTTGCCACCTCTCCAAATCCCTTTATATGTCTTTAGTCGTTACCTTCTGCACACCCGTTTAGGCCAAATGGTTTTCTTCCTTCCCTACCGTTTGGCACCAGCCTATGGTTTGGAAGAAGACTATCCAATAATCATAAAGGGTGTACTGTCCTAATCCTAGGAGCACTCGCAATGCGAGAGAAGGTGAGGATAAAAGACAACCGAATGAACTTAATTCCTATTTCTCCTGAACCAGGATCCATCCCCGAACTGGAACAAGTTCCTTTCGAGTTTGTATATAACCATACGATGGATTATCCAATAAACTGGGATCTTCGTAGTGATACGGAGTGTCCTGGAGAAATACAAAGGTGATTTAGGATTGGCGAAGAAATACTTGGTTTGGTCGTGAATAGCAGTCGCAATTTACTTTGCCCTCTTACTAATCCCTTGCTTTGTCTGAACTTAATACCTCCTGTACACCGTTTAGGCTAATTGGCTTTCTTCATTCCCTACCGGTCGGTACCTGCCTATGGTTTGGAAGAAGACTATCCAATTTGCGTAATAGGTGTACTATCTCCTAAACCAAGGAGTACTCGCAACCTGAGAGAAGGTAAAAAGAAAAGACAACTGAATAGTCCTATTCGTTTTCTCCAGAACCAAAAACCATCCTCGAATTCCTTCGAGTTCGTATATAACCATACGATGGTTTTGTCCAATGGAAGTGGACGTTCGTAGTAATACGGGGTGTCCTGGAGAAAAGGGTAAAAGTAGGAGTGGCAATGAGGTTTGCAACTCTGACAATCCAAATGCCAGTGTTAAGAAGGTTCGGTCAACTTGGTCACTGAGTCATAGTCTAGGGTCGGGTCAATGGTCCCTGCCAAAGAGAGAGAGAAAAGAAACACACAGCATGCACTCTAACCTAGATCAGAATGGTTATCACTTTATCTAATCTGGAAACCTCCCACTGTAACGTCAAATTCTTCCCCAAACCTGAAAGAAGAATTAACCGGGATCACCCGAGGAGTAAACCAACTCATCAGTGGGAATCGTGATCCAACTATCATCGCATGATAACGTGATGGAATCCGCTCACGTTATCACACTCCAGAAGGTATGTGCATATCTGGCAAGTTTCAGTTCTTTTGAAACTCCCGATGTGACTTTTACCCCATGCTCTTATGACCTTGACTAAGACCAACAAATCATAAGTCACATGTCAAGTTCTACCCATCATTGTCCAGGTTGATTTAAACCCACCCGTACAAGCCCTTGACGAAGGCCAACAAGGCTATACGACTGTCCCAAACCAACGCATCTATCTATGCAGCACAAAGGCAACAAGCAGCTACCATACACTATGCCTTGACGAAGGCCAACAAACATAGCATGAATATTACGTGCTACCCGTCTGAAACGACGGAGGGCAACGAATGGTTTCTGGCGAAAACCTTTAACGTAATGAACTTAATATCGTTGAAGGAACTAATAGCTTTAAAAAACTATAGTGACAAAAACCTTTGCTAAAGAGGTCACTCCCGGTGAAGGGATCTCGGCTCTTTCCCCGTAGAATGAGGTGCAGGATATTCCAACTGAATACCACGATGCAATGCAAAAGTAATCGGCTATAGTGAAGTTATTGCCCTGACGCAAACTTTTGTCCAAGGGGTCACTCCCGGTGAAGGGATCTCGGCCCTTGCCTCGTCGACTGAGGAGCAGGATATTCCAACTGAATACCACTGTGCAAAACAAAAGAGAACGCCCTTGCAATAACAGCTTTTTGAAAAAGTGTTCCAACAACATTAGAATAGGTTTGTTTAACTTGCATTGATCCAAATCAATGCAGTCCCATCAATTGATCACACCACAAAAGAACGAAAATAATGATGTACGTATATGCCATCCGCATTCGCCACTGGGTCCCGTCATCACCCGTTAGGTTACTCAACTAACGAAAGAGCGGGGACTGGACTAGCGCGGATGCAAAACATATACAACATCTACTAGTATATATATCAATATATAATTTTCGCTCAAGGCGTGATAAAATGCAACATCACAGAAATGTACAGCATCACAGAATAATACAGATATCTGGGATCCCCGGGTTTCATAGAGCCACTACTGAAACCCGACGTTCCCCTGGTCGTGTGGATAGCCTGTGCAATGAAGTCCTAGACCCCTACGGGCGCGGCAAGTTACCCGCTAAAACCTGAAGCGAGGCAGCCCCCTTCAGCAACGTGAATGGACCACCCAGCACTTCACGGAATCCGGTAACTTGGGCATCCCTCCTGGGTCAACCTATACCCCCTACGAGTGCGGCGAATAGCCCGCCAATTCTAGAGTAAAGCCCCCTCCGTCTCAATGCCATGAGATGCGGGCTCGTTGCCCTCTAGAACCCGGCTATCAGTGCACCCCTCCGCGGGGTAATCCTAGTACAGAAAGTAAAATATACATACAACCGGTACATCGACCGCAACCTGGTCGTGCCCCAAATTAATAATACAAACAGGCAGTGACGGCAGTCCACATGTCGGACGCTCGCCCCGCAAAATCAAATGTACATAGTAAAACAGAACTGTACTAACATTGCAACCAGGCTATCCCCACGACCGATCCGCAACATCACAGCACTACACAGAACATCAACGTGAATGTCACGTTCGCAAATCCGTCTAACCGGGCTATAGCAGATGGACTGGATTTACCGATCGAATGACATTCACGGTCGCAGATATAATGTAAATACTGTGAACTAGCATGTTTAAAATATCCGATCGACCAAATTTTATCAAGTGGGCCCCAAGCAGTACTGTAGCACTTACAGAAAATCTGGGCCCAAAAAGAATATCCCAAAACCCCTATTTCTAAGTCTAAAGCCCTCTGGAAAAATTTGGCATGCTGATCAGTTAAAAGCATGGCGGAACCGCGGCCCAAGCATGGGTTTGGCCGCGGTTCCACGGCGGTACGGAGCGATCTCGCGACCAAATTTTCACAGAATTCTTATATTTTCATGCACAGTATTCTGAAACAACCTGAAAAATATTTGGAGCAGAAAAAATTTCGACAGAAACATGATGCATTGGAAAATACGGTTTTTGGGGACTTTTGTTCGATCGCGTTCTAAACTTACTAGAGCAAGCTAGGCATGGTTAATGGCGTGGCTTTGATACCAATGTAAGTCCGCGGCGGCGCCCCGGCCGTCGATCCGACGCCGGAAACGCGGAAACAAAAACTTTGCAAACTAGCAAACCGGTACCACCGTGCACTTTTCACCCGGATCGGACCATTAACCTAGCTACTAGCAAACAAAAATACGGGTAGAGAAGTATACCAAGCGATCCATGTCCTCCGATCTCCGTCTCCACTCCGATCTCTCGCGGAATCTCCGTCCGTCACGTCCTCGTCGGAAAGGGCACCACGTAGCCGGAATCTTTTACGGGCTCCCACCTCTGGACCGAGGCAACTCGGGCGTGAAGTTGGCTAGCCGACGCGTCCAAGGGATGCTGTAGACAAGTGTAGTAGGCTATGTCTCTTTTGGGGTTTAGTTGCCTTTGATGTGTAGGAGGAGAAAAAGACTTTGGAGAAAGAAGAATGGTGCTCTCAATTTTTCAAGGAAATGAGATGACAAAAATCACCCACCAAATGAACCTCTCTTTCTTCCTTACCCTAGTGGCCGGCCCATCTTCTCATGGTGGAATAAATAGAAACAATAATGCAAGTGAGATAAGTGTGTAGATAATGATCAAAAAATCACCTCCATTTCAAATCCAAAGCCAAATCAATAACCATCCAATAAATGCAAAGGAAGTGACTAGAAAAGGATCTCATGATTATGAAGGAACAAATGCAATAAACCCCTCCACAAAAGGTAATTTGCACAATTGCAAATTACCCCCTCCATCGATAAAGTCCGGCCGTGAAAGAACAAAGGAAAACCGGCCGGAACGGAATGCAAACTGGCAACTACAGAAAACTGATCCCGTAATAAATTACAGGAAAACCCCACTACTGCATATACATGCCCGAATTTGTATTCCCACTAAACACAAATGCAAAGAGACAATATCTACACTATCTAATACTAGGATCCGGCTTAAGCCAAAGCCGGCTAGTAAAAACCGTCCGATCACGATCCGTGCAATACCGCACGTATCTGATCGAACCCTGCCATATCTCCATACGGCCTTTACAGCGTTTCGCCCGAAACCTGAGTAACTGAGTATGTGGCGGACTCTAAAGACTCGTCAATACTATGGCTGTGGATTTAACCACTAGCACGTCAGAGGTATCAGCCAATACAGAACGGGCCACCAGCTATTGACCAAAAGGGACGTCGATGAGCGAACTCATCCTGACACCCTACTGAGCCTGTCGGTGACAATATCCGTACAGTCCGGTCCGTTCGTCTATGATCATCGCATGGCGGGCCTAGGCGGTTGGTAAAAGTCAGACCCCCAAAAGCGGTACAAGTCGTGTCGGAGTGTAGCCCAGAACACCCTGAGATACTACTAGAATACCTACCAGCAAATCTCCTGCCTTGGCCAAGGACTTTTCATGTTCTGGCTCTCCTAGACACAGCGCGACCTCACCCCCAATACCGAGAGAGACGAACCCCTGCAGATCCGCTCACTGCCTCCATGTGGCTCGGGACTGTACCCAACTAAAACCTGTTTGCACGTCTCCTTTGAGCGTGGTAGGGTAGTAATCAAAGCACAGTGGGAACTCACACGAGACAAATGACGATCTCAGGTCGATGAACTAACCTGTACACATGTCACCAGGGAACTGCTATCTGACGTCTGGTATAATCCCAACTAGCAGGTTCCCGGCGAGTCCTGTCCGGTGTACTCATAACCCAATGAGCACCTGTATACATCTTAGGTGAACCAACTGACACCAGTGGCTTGTGAGACCGGCCACCACCCCTCGTCGGTGTCTCGACTGTATACACTAGTCTACTCTGGAGAATCGATGCCCTTTCTCGAAACTCCCACGACTAGGGACCTTTTAAGGATGTGCTTATAGACTCCAGCTCTCACTTATATGATCGCCCTCATACTGCTGGTAGTCAAGCAAGAATCCTAGGGGCTCTATCAACGTGTAATAGCGACTCGTAAGGTCACCTAAAGCAGTACACGATGATAAAGATAAACCAAATAGCATACTATCATCTTGAGTAAGACTGTCCTACTGGGACAGGTCCTCCCCTCAATCATTGCAATCATGTGCCTGTGATCCAATAATTGACTCTGAGGGCACTATATATATATATACATATACTTATACACGTATGATGAGGTTAGTATATGATACTTGGAGATGAGTTGATGTTATTTGGCATGATGCCGTGAGATCGGTGACGTGATTTAGGTCGTGCTATGAGACACGACAAGATATTTTAGCGGATCGCTGAGCGATGTGTTTTCATACACATGCGGATATATGTTGTTGGTATCGGAATGTACTATACTTTAGATCAGTACCCTAGTTTATTATATTATGATAATGATACCATATGGCTAATGAGGTATATGTGATATTGACCCGTACCCCGATTTTGGGATGCCGTACGATGGATTTTACCGTACGAAGTATAAATATGATGATTGATCCGCACTCTCGACTCGAGGATGATGTATAATATATTTTGTCGTACGTGACGCTATTGAGGCGGGATCACCGACTACTAGATATATCGACTCAGACTTACGTGGATTTCCTTACCCTTTCGATTAGTCTCTTAGTTTAGTCCTGTAGTTTATCAGGTAGATGTTAGACTGGGCTCGAGTCATACTTATTTTAAAAACTAACGAATTGTGAGTATTTTAAAGACAGGCCCTATTTTCTAAAAACTACGATTCGTGTTATTTCAAATGCCAAAATTGTATGACTCGTACTTATAAATGTATATTCTAATATTGTCACGTCCCGAAAGATGGAACATGACCGGCGCTTAAACTACGAAACGTCTCGAGGCGTACGTAATATAAGTAAGCCGAAAACCCAGAAATCCAAACCAAAAAAAAAGTAGTAGAGTGAAGGAAAACCAATTTAAAATAAGTAGTTTTAATAGCATAAGCCGAATTATGCGGTTTTAAAAACATCAAATATTTCCTGAAAATTTCGGCAGAGTCTCCTTTGTAAATACTGGCTCCCAAACGGGATACAACATGAATAGTATACGAAATCAATAAAAAGGCATCCCCAAGCGGGAGCTAGCTCTTCGTCAATCGACGGTCACAACCACACAAGCAATATAATATACAACGCCAACGGAGAGGAACAAAATTCAAAAGGAAACTCAAAACCACAAGAAAACCGCAGAAATATAACGCGCGACTCTAAGGTCGAAGGAATAACATCACTGGTCTCTATCTCAAAATAAATACATGTTTGGTTGATGGAACTTCTAGATACAACAGAATAATAATATACAAGATATATAATGGGGGTACGATACAAGTAAACCCACCTACTAGCAAATCACCCGAAGGAAACTATGCCCGCAAGCCATAATGAAACCTGTACGGCAAACCTGCAAGAAACTGGGGCACAACGGGGGTGAGTTGCCAACTTATGAATAGAAAAACATCTACGCACAGAAATCGCATAAATAACGCAATCTAGGTCAATGATCATAATATATCCTCAATTATATATATAACATGCAACCTATAACAAGGCTAGGGTAAATATCTAACCCGAGTGTAATCTCATGTGCCCGTGTCAGTGCCTCAGGTAGCAATATATCATATGAATGAGGTATGAATGCATGAAAACAGAATACATGTAAATGAAGAACTGTTTTCATAATTTAGTGAGATTTCCTTGTATTTTTAAAATGAGGTATCATAATGAAATCAGCATAAAACAGTGCCTAGCATCGGCACAAAACGTAATCCCAATATCTCGATATCTCTGTATCACAATATCTCGATATCTCTGTACCTCAATATCTCGAAATCTCAATGTCTCGATCACAATATCTAGGGCGCCGTCAGTCCAGACCGGCCCCTACCATCCATCTCAAGACCACGACGGTATCCTCCGGATATCCGACGCGTCGGGTAAAATCACCGGTAGGTAGTGCTCCCCTGCCAGGCTCACATCATCATCATCACGCGCTTCTTGCCCCGGGGTACCTTACCAGGTCCACCATGTACCCGAAATGGTTCATCCGTCTCCTCGAATCGGGTCTCGAAATCCATCAGCAAACTCATGGTGGACGACTCATACATCATGGGAAAAACCACACTTTTTATTTTAAAAGAGAGAAAAGGTTTATTTATGTTTTTGCGGTTTTCCTCCAAATCCAGAAAATCTCATGGAAATCCGAATCCAAAACCTCAATAACACGTAAAATAGTGAATATATGCATGAGAATCCATGAATACGGCATAACAATGAATAACAGTATGCATGAAGTAGCAGGTAATAACTACAATGTCTAAACTAACATATAAGGCAAGTACGCTATGTCAGGAAATAATATTTTCTAAGGTGTACGTGACATGGCAATTACCGATGAAGATGTGTGTGAGCCGGCAAGTAAGTGTACGTGGTACATACGCATCATCGGTAATGGTGCTGGTGTCCTAACAATATGATATCAACATTGCAATAAGAAATTATAGCATAAGTATGCGATGCGAAGCGAACCACAATAATAAGTGGGAGCTGAATACTAGACGCAACTGTAACTAACCTGCATTAATCTAATATAAGTCCTACAAATGGTGCCTTTTGAAATAACACGAATCATGGGATTTTGAAAATAGGGGCTACGGTGTTTTTATGAAAAGATACGTCTTTTGAAATATCCGTAGGATCCCTTGGGCTGTCTTTTAAAATACCCACGATTCGTTAGTTTTTGAAATAGGTAAGAATCGAATCTAATCTAACAACTAAACTAAACTAAAGGGCTAAGCTAACAAGCTGGACTACAGGTAAGGAAATCGCCTAACGTCTGAGTCGATCCATATACATACCTGTATATATATTAGTCGGTGATCCCGCCTCAATAATATCATATCCGATACCATATCTACAATCAGACATCCCAAGTCAAGAGTGCGGATCAATCATCAAGATATAGCTCGTACGTAAATCCGTCGTACGGCATCCCCAAATCTGGGTACGGGTCAATATCATATTCCTCACACCATTCCTCTGGTACCCTCTTTATTCAAGATCATAGTCTAGGGTACTGACCTATGTCTAGTACAATACTAATATCCTCAATATACTCATGATCTGACTACAGATCGACAATCTCGTACAAACCGATACCGTCAGCACATAGCATCATCAAGGGTATACATCGCCCGATACGGCCTAATATCAATATCCTAGCATATCATGCCTCATATCACGATCACATGTCGACCATTTTATTTATAACACTATTCACCCGTATCGCCGCCCCAAGATCCACTATAACACCAGGGCGTACCTTAAGTACGAATCCTGCCATATCACCGATATCACAACCACAAAACAAATCTCATCGACTCAGCTCAATCCCAAGTATCATCCTCAAATCCGTATGTGAACACATAGTCCCATACCCATGTGATCACATAACTATAAATAATCCCATGAGCACATATAAAAAGGAATGTACGCAAGTATGTATGTGTGTATGTGTAGTGCAACACTACCCTAGGGTTCGCAATGTTGGAGATAGTGCCCTCAGAGTCAATTATTAGGTCACAGGTACGTGATTGTAATGATTGAGGGAGGACCTATCCCGGTAGGACAGTCTTACTCGAGATGATAGTATGCTATCTGGTTTACCTTTATCATCGTGTACTGTTTTAGGTGACATGACACGTCGCTATTACACGTTGATAGAGCCCCTAGGATTCTTGCTTGACCACCAGCAGTATGAGGGCGATCATATAAGTGGGAGCTGGGGGTCTACAAGCATATCCTTAAAAGGTCCCTAGTCGTGGGAGTTTCGAGACCGGGCATCGATACTCCATTAGTAGACTAGTGTATACAGTCGAGACCCCGACGAGGGGCGGTGGCCGGTCTCACAAGCCACTGGTGTCAGTTGGATCACCTAAGATGTATACAGGTGCTCATTGGGTTATGAGTACACCGGACAGGACTCGCCGGGAACATGCTAGTTGGTCATATACCAGACGTCAGATGGCAGTTCCCTGGTGACATGTGTGCAGGTTAGTTCATCGACCTGGGGATCGTCATTTGTCTCGTGTGAGTTCCCACTGTACTTTGATTACTACCCTACCCCGGCTCAAAGGAGTCGTGCAAACAGGTTTTAGTTGGGTACAGTCCCGAGCCACATGGAGGCAGTGAGCGTATCTTCAGGGGTTCGTCTCTCCCGGTATTGGGGGTGAGGTCGTGCTGTGTCTAGGAGAGCCATTACACAAAGTCCTTGGCCAAGGCAAGGAGATTTACTGGTAGGTATTCCAGTAGTATCTCAGGGTGTTCTGGGCTACACTCCGACACGACTTGTACCGCTTTTGGGGGTCTGACTTTTACCAACCCCCTAGGCCCGCCATGCGATACTCATAGACGAACGGACCGGACTGCACGGATATTGTCACTGACAGGCTCAGTTGGGTGTCGGGGTGAGCTTCCTCATCGATGTCCCATTTAGTCAATAGCTGGTGGCCCGTCACGTATTGGCTTATACCTCTGACGTGCTAGTGGTTAAATCCACAGCCATAGTATTGACGAGTCTTTAGAGTCCACCACACTTTCTGTTACTCAGCTTTCGGGCGAAACGCTGTAGAGGCCGTATGGAGATATGGCAGGGTCCGATCAGATGCGTGCGGTATTGCACGGATCAGGATCGGACAGTTTTGTACTAATGGCCGTATAGTTATATGGCAGGGTTCGATCAGATACGTGCGGTATTGCACGGATCAGGATCGAACGGATTTTACTAGCCGGCTTTGGTTTAAGCCGGTCCTAGTTTAGTACAGTGTAGATTTTGTCTCTTTGCATTTGTATCCGGACGGAATACAGATGCGGGTGTGTATGCACAGTATCGGGGTTTTCCTGTAATTTATTACGGGACCAGTTTTCTGGAGTTGCCAGTTTGCATTCCGTTCCGGCCGGTTTTCCTTTGTTCTTTCCCGGCCGGACTTTTTCGATGGAGGGGGTTATTTGCAGTTTTGCAAATAACAATTTGTGGGGGGGTTTCTTGCAATTGTATTGATTATGATGGCTTTCATATCATGCACCATTGACTTGCTTTTTATTGTGATTGAAAGGGTATGGGTTGAATAGTAACAAGCATGGTTGTATGTTTCTTTGTCCCTTGGATATGGTCACCTTTCTTATGCTCCTACACTCACCTCCCTTCTTGCTTCATATAGATTTTCCTCCACCATTATTCTCACTTGATGATAAGTCTTTCATGGTTGTGAGAAGAAGAAGAGAGAGCTTCATTCATGAGAGTTTTCTTTCTTGATCTAGTTTTCATGCTAGAAAAATGCAAGCACCATTTTTCTAATCCTTGTTTCCTCCATCATCCTCATTGGCAACAACATAACCCCAAAGAGACAAGCATCTTCTACACTACATTCTACAGCATATCTTGAGCATGTCGAGTTGCCGGCTTCATGCTCGAGTTGCCTCGGTATTGAGGCGGGAGCCCGTAAAAGACGAAGGCGATGTGGTGCCCTTTCCGGCGAGGAGGCGACGAGGAGGAGAAGGACGGAGATCCCGCGAGGAGATCGGAGTGGAGATGAAGACCGGAGGACTTGGATCGTCGGTATACATCTCTTCCCTTTCTTTTTAGTAGCGTAGACTAGTTAATGGTTCGATCCGGAGTTTAGTGCGCGGTGGTGCCGGTTTGCAAAGTCCGCAAAATTTAAGTTTATCACCGTTTCCGCATTCCGGCGTCGGATTGACTGCCGGGGTGCCGCCGTGCACTTACAGTGGTATCAGAGACTCGCCATTAACTTCATCTAGCTTTTGTGTAATGTGTTTTACGTTTCCGATCGAACAAAATCCCGAAAACCCGTATTTCTTTGCACATCAGTTTCTGTCGAATTTTTTTTGAGTCCAAAAATTTTTCAGGTGGTCTCAGAATGATGTGCAGGGAAAACTAAGCACACTGTAAAAATTTGGTACCTCGATCTCCCCATACCGCCGCGGAAGGGCGGCCAAATCCCTGCTTTGGCCGCGCTTCCGCCGCGGGTATTACTGTTCACCACCCCAAATTTTTCCAGTGTGTTTCTGAGTGATAATTGTGGTTTTTGGAATATTAAAATTGGGCCCAGGTTTTCTGTGGTTGCTACAGTTTTGTTTGGGGGCCCACTTGTTAATGTTTGATCAATCGGAAAATTTTAAACACATTTTTCACAGTATTTACATTATATCTGCGACCGTGAATGTCACTCGATCGGTAAATCCGGTCTAACTGCTATAGCCCGGTTAGACGGATTTGCGAACGTGACTTTCACGTTGATGTTCTATGTATTTGCTGTGATGTTGCGGATCGGTCGTGGGGGATAGCCTGGATGCAATGCTAGTACTGTTTTGTTGTATTATGTACATTTGATATTGCGGGGCGAGCGTCCGACATGTGGACTGCCGTCACTGCCTGATTGTATTATTCTTTTGGGGCACGACCTGGTTGCGGTCGATGTACCCGGTGTATGTATATTTTACTTTCTGTACTAGGATTGACCCAGGAGGGGTGCCCAAGTTGCCGGATTCCGTGAAGTGCTGGGTGGTCCATTCACGGCGCTGAAGGGGGCTGCCTCGCTTCAGGTTTTGGCGGGTGACTTGCCGCGCCCGTAGGGGTCTAGGATTTCATTGCACAGGCTATCCACACGACCAGGGGAACGTCGGGTTTCAGCGGCTCTGTGAAACCCGGGGATCCCAGATATCTGTATTGTTTCTGTGATGCTGTTCATTATCTGTGATGTTGCATTTCATTCACGCCTTGAGCGAAATATAATATATTGGTATATATATTAGTAGATGTTGTATATGTTTTACATCCGCGCTAGTCCAGTCCCCGCTCTGTCGTTAGTTAGCTAACCTAACGGGTAATGACGGGACCCAGTGGCGAATGCGGATGGCATATACGTACATCAGTATATTTTCGTTCTTTTTGGTGTGATCAATTGATGGGACTGCATTGATTCGGATCAATGCAAGTTAAAAAAAAAACCTAATCTGATGTTGTTGGAACACTTTTCAAAAAGCTGTTATTGCAAGGACGTTTACTTTTGTTTTGCATCGTGGTATTCATTGGAATATCCTGCTCCTCAGTCGACGAGGCAAGGGCCGAGATCCCTTCACCGGGAGTGACCCCTTGGACAAAAAGTTTGCGTCAGGGCAATGACTTCACTATAGCCGATTACTTTTGCTTTGCACCGTGGTATTCAGTTGGAATATCCTGCACCTCATTCTACGGGGAAAGAGCCGAGATCCCTTCACCGGGAGTGACCTCTTTAGCAATGGTTTTCGTCACTATATTTTTAAAAGCTATCAGTTCCTTCAACGATATCAAGTTCATTACGTTAAAGGTTTTTGCCAGAAACCATTCGTAGCCCTCCGTCGTTTCATATGGGTAGTCAATAGTATTCAAGCTGTGTATGTTGGCCAAAGTCAAGGCACAGTGTTTGGTAGCTGTTGGTTATTCATATGCAGCATAGATAGATGCGTTGGTTTGGGACAGCCGTACTGCCATTTTGGCCAAAGTCAAGGGTATGTACGGGTGGACTCAAATTAACCTGGAGAATGACGGGTAGAACTTGACATGTGACTTATGATATGTTGGCCAAAGTCAAGGTCATAAGAGCATGGGGCAGAAATCACATCGGGAGTTTCAAAAGTACTGAAACTTGCCAGATATGCGCATACCTTCTGGAGTGTGATACCGTGAGCGGATTCCGTCACGTTATCATGCGATGATAGTTGGATCCCGATTCCCACTGATGAGTTAGTTTACTCCTCGGGTGACCCCGACTAATTCTTCTTTCAGGTTTGGAGGAGAATTTGAGGTACAGTGGGAGGTTTCCTGATTAGATAAATTGGTAACCATTCTGATCTAGGTTAGAGTGCACGCTGAGTGTTTCTTTTCTCTCTCTTTTTGGCAGCGACCATTGACCCGACCCTAAGACTTTGACTCAGTGACCAAATTGACCGAACCTTCTTAACACTGGTTTTTGGATTGTCAGAGTTGCGAACCTCATTGCCACTCCTACTTTTACCCTTTTCTCTAGGACACCCCGTATTACTGCGAACGTCCACTTCCATTGGACAAAACCATCGTATGGTTAGATACGAACTCGAAGGAATTCGAGGATGGTTTCTGGTTCTGGAGAAAACGGATAGGATTATTCAGTTGTCTTTTCCTTTTACCCTCTCTCAGGTTACGAGTACTCCTTGGTTTAGGGGTAGTACACCTATTACGCAAATTGGATTGTCTTCTTCCAAACCTTAGGCTGGTGCCGACCGGTAGGGAATGAAGAAAACCAATTAGCATAACGATGGTGTGCAGAAGGTATTAAGTTTAGACAAAGCAAGGGATTAGTAAGAGGGCAAAGTAAATTGCAACAGATATTCACGACCAAACCAAATATTTCGTTACCACTCCCACATCACCTTTGTATTTCTCCAGGACACTCCGTATCACTACGAAGATCCACAGTTTATTTGGATACTCCATCGTATGGTTATATACGAACTCGAATGGAACTTGTTCCAGTTCGGGGATGGATTCTGGTCCAGGAGAAATAGGAATAAAGTACATTCAGGTGTCTTTTACCTTCACCTTCTCTCGCGTTGCGAGTGCTCCTAGGATTAGGACAGTACACCCTTTATGCTTATTGGATAGTCTTCTTCCAAACCATAGGCTGGTGCCGAACGGTAGGGAAGGAAGAAAACCAATTGGCCTAAAGGGGTGTGCGGAAGGTAATGACTAAAGACATATGAAGGGATTTGGAGAGGTGGCAAAGAATTATACGGTTATAGTTGTGAATCTGGATAATGGAAGAGGCATTACTAAGAATACCGGGATACCCCACCGAAACATTTCAATGTTTCAGTTTCACTGTGTACTGTTAAAAGAAAACTGATTTCCCGATTAGATACTTACTCCAGGGTATGTATTTACCAGGTATGATTCTCACATCTGTATGGTTTTACAGATGATGAGTGGGAGTAGGTTATTGGGAATTGGGTGATCATCCTCATTATATCGGGATTCGTTGTAATCGGTGATATTTGAGGAAATCACCTGGGCTGTTTGCCGGTCGGCAAATATTTGGTTTTGAATATCCGCAGTTATGCACCAATTTCAAATTGATATATCTGTACGTCTATTTTCATAGAGTGAGATATACCTTTCTGAAATTATGTCTACGACATTTACCTATATCAGTGGATGGTTAGGTAAGGAGCATTAAACAGCGGTGTAATTCTTCTTAACCATAAGTACAGTTTTCAACCTACGACACACAGTGAATGAGTTATCAGACTCAAGGGACTTATACAGAGTATTGTATGTTGTCCAAGGTCCATCAGGACAGAGGGGTTGGCCCTCGTACTACATTCAGTTTACTTATGACTTCTCTAGTTTTTAGACAGGTGTTTCGTGGAAACACAGGGTCCGAATTTGGAGAAGTTATATGTATTTGAATAGAGTAGAGAACCAGGTATAGCAAATATCGGGATTCTTCAAAGAGATCGAAGATGTAGATACTTGTGTATGGTGTTCAGTTGATAGTAATGATTAAGAGAAATTGCTTCTCTTTCAGGTTACTCATAATTGGAAGTATTCCTAAGTTGAGTAACGCTGATCTGGCCTCCTTCCATTTAGTTGACATGCACTGGAGACAGTTGCATGATTTGGATCTGGTTCAATTAAATCAGTGCCTCTGGTCCTATATGGGATATAGAACAGTTCATATCTTAACGATGTTAAGGTACGGGGAGTTGTCCGGTTTATGATTAAAACCAGACACTGGACAACTCAAGGCACGTTTCTGTAATGGCTGTTTGTGGGTTGACCCAGGCTATGACGAGGGTTGACTTTCTACCATCTGGATGAACAATAGCGATATTGTTCTAGACTCGCCACAGTTTTATAAAAAAATGGATTTTTTCAGAAAACAGTAGTGGGAGTATGGTAGAACTGGAAGTGATTCCAGAACCACAAACGATTACTGAAGATTTGATAAGGAACTTAAAGATTCAATCTGGATTGACATTCCATTGGCCACTCCGCAGATAAGGTGGGTAACTTCAGGCACCCGAGAGGCACTACGGTAGCCTCAAGGACGGTGACAGGGAAGTTCTTGTTTACCCACAATTACCATTGCTGTTGTTCCAGGTTATGAGACCCGGCGGGAGGATGAGTATAGCGTCGTTCTAAACTAGTTTTAGAAGTGTACGTGTATATGACTCTGCCAGAGGGTTGTCGTAGTCAGTGGGAGCAGCGGAAGCATTGGTGGACATGTAGCTTATGTCTATTTATAGACTAAGAGCAAATGTAGCGGAGATAGATCATCTATTTCTGACGTAACAGTCATGGATTTGACTTCATCAGAATAGGGGATGGATCTGTTGAGAAGGTAGTAGGGTGTGATATCCTGGTATTTGGATGTTATACACAGAGTAGGAAAAGAAACTCCTACACTACAATCGGTTATACTTTGGTCGTCACACAGTGGTTTCTCCAAAAAGGAAATGGATTTTATCAGACATACTGGTTACTAGATCTATGGTTTTAGATCTAGATTTGGGTGGTTTCCCAATCAGGGTACTTGACAGCATTCTAAGAGTATTTAGGATGGACGACTCCTGGCAAGGTAGTGTACCTGCAGGTAATGGAGTCACCCTCTCTAAAGGTGTCTTACAGACTAAAGGGGAGAGGGACGTGCATGATTGGCAGATCACTTGCTTAGGCAAGTGAGTCAATCATGAGATGTCAAGTACCACACCAGATGTTGTTCTTGCACTAGATGCAATAAGTTGACATTAATCCAATCCTGGAGAAATAGTCGGAAGCAGTTTTAGAACATAAGTGAATGTTCTAGGGATATGATAACGACAGCCTCATTCAGGAGACGGTTATCATTCCAGGCTTCCAAGGTGACATGGACGACAAGGAGGTTGTCAGAGTTATAGTTTTCCCTCTGATGTAGGGCAGTATTTTGGACAGGTGATCCAAGGCAATACTGAGGGAGGCATGGCGCGCAGGACACTGATTAAGTTCAGTTGTCAATACAGTCTAAGAAGTTTGGATTTGGAGTTCATTTATGAGCTAGGTCCCATCAGACATCCAGACATATTCTAAGACTGATTTTGCTCATTTCGGGAGATGGCTTTCTCCGCGAACTTGAGATATAGAGAGACATGGAAAGAAACAACTAAGCGGATCCACTCACTGAGGCTATTCCTCGAACGCAATAGTTCCGCAAACGAGCTTTGTGAGACTGACTAGTAGAGGAGTTGGATGTTCGGTATCACACGGGCTGTGAGTATGCGACATCGCAATAATTAGCCTTGAGTGCAAGTGGGAGATTGTTGGAGATAGTGCCCTCAGAGTCAATTATTAGGTCACAGGTACGTGATTGTAATGATTGAGGGAGGACCTATCCCGGTAGGACAGTCTTACTCGAGATGATAGTATGCTATCTGGTTTACCTTTATCATCGTGTACTGTTTTAGGTGACATGACACGTCGCTATTACACGTTGATAGAGCCCCTAGGATTCTTGCTTGACCACCAGCAGTATGAGGGCGATCATATAAGTGGGAGCTGGGGGTCTACAAGCATATCCTTAAAAGGTCCCTAGTCGTGGGAGTTTCGAGACCGGGCATCGATACTCCATTAGTAGACTAGTGTATACAGTCGAGACCCCGACGAGGGGCGGTGGCCGGTCTCACAAGCCACTGGTGTCAGTTGGATCACCTAAGATGTATACAGGTGCTCATTGGGTTATGAGTACACCGGACAGGACTCGCCGGGAACATGCTAGTTGGTCATATACCAGACGTCAGATGGCAGTTCCCTGGTGACATGTGTGCAGGTTAGTTCATCGACCTGGGGATCGTCATTTGTCTCGTGTGAGTTCCCACTGTACTTTGATTACTACCCTACCACGGCTCAAAGGAGTCGTGCAAACAGGTTTTAGTTGGGTACAGTCCCGAGCCACATGGAGGCAGTGAGCGTATCTTCAGGGGTTCGTCTCTCCCGGTATTGGGGGTGAGGTCGTGCTGTGTCTAGGAGAGCCATTACACAAAGTCCTTGGCCAAGGCAAGGAGATTTACTGGTAGGTATTCCAGTAGTATCTCAGGGTGTTCTGGGCTACACTCCGACACGACTTGTACCGCTTTTGGGGGTCTGACTTTTACCAACCCCCTAGGCCCGCCATGCGATACTCATAGACGAACGGACCGGACTGCACGGATATTGTCACTGACAGGCTCAGTTGGGTGTCGGGGTGAGCTTCCTCATCGACGTCCCATTTAGTCAATAGCTGGTGGCCCGTCACGTATTGGCTTATACCTCTGACGTGCTAGTGGTTAAATCCACAGCCATAGTATTGACGAGTCTTTAGAGTCCACCACACTTTCTGTTACTCAGCTTTCGGGCGAAACGCTGTAGAGGCCGTATGGAGATATGGCAGGGTCCGATCAGATGCGTGCGGTATTGCACGGATCAGGATCGGACAGTTTTGTACTAATGGCCGTATAGTTATATGGCAGGGTTCGATCAGATACGTGCGGTATTGCACGGATCAGGATCGAACGGATTTTACTAGCCGGCTTTGGTTTAAGCCGGTCCTAGTTTAGTACAGTGTAGATTTTGTCTCTTTGCATTTGTATCCGGACGGAATACAGATGCGGGTGTGTATGCACAGTATCGGGGTTTTCCTGTAATTTATTACGGGACCAGTTTTCTGGAGTTGCCAGTTTGCATTCCGTTCCGGCCGGTTTTCCTTTGTTCTTTCCCGGCCGGACTTTTTCGATGGAGGGGGTTATTTGCAGTTTTGCAAATAACAATTTGTGGGGGGGTTTCTTGCAATTGTATTGATTATGATGGCTTTCATATCATGCACCATTGACTTGCTTTTTATTGTGATTGAAAGGGTATGGGTTGAATAGTAACAAGCATGGTTGTATGTTTCTTTGTCCCTTGGATATGGTCACCTTTCTTATGCTCCTACACTCACCTCCCTTCTTGCTTCATATAGATTTTCCTCCACCATTATTCTCACTTGATGATAAGTCTTTCATGGTTGTGAGAAGAAGAAGAGAGAGCTTCATTCATGAGAGTTTTCTTTCTTGATCTAGTTTTCATGCTAGAAAAATGCAAGCACCATTTTTCTAATCCTTGTTTCCTCCATCATCCTCATTGGCAACAACATAACCCCAAAGAGACAAGCATCTTCTACACTACATTCTACAGCATATCTTGAGCATGTCGAGTTGCCGGCTTCATGCTCGAGTTGCCTCGGTATTGAGGCGGGAGCCCGTAAAAGACGAAGGCGATGTGGTGCCCTTTCCGGCGAGGAGGCGACGAGGAGGAGAAGGACGGAGATCCCGCGAGGAGATCGGAGTGGAGATGAAGACCGGAGGACTTGGATCGTCGGTATACATCTCTTCCCTTTCTTTTTAGTAGCGTAGACTAGTTAATGGTTCGATCCGGAGTTTAGTGCGCGGTGGTGCCGGTTTGCAAAGTCCGCAAAATTTAAGTTTATCACCGTTTCCGCATTCCGGCGTCGGATTGACTGCCGGGGCGCCGCCGTGCACTTACACGCAACACTAAAATAATCCAACACATCAATATCCATCCTAAACATGGTTATTAATCCCAAATAACATATAATAATTGTTGGTGTGTATACGCATCTGTATACACCACCACGGACTGCGGGGGTGCTATACGCCATCCACCCGACTTCTCCCCGTAGATATAAATCTACTCACCTGGTCCTCGCTCGCCGGTGCCGACGTCGCCACGCGCTTGCTTGTCGTCTTGAAGTCCACATGGGGTACCTACATATCAAAACGCACCATATAGCATTAAAACCCGACTCATGACCAAAACGACGCACGAATTCCACATAGGTCAAAACCTATGGTTGCTCTCACAAACCAACCCAAAAACCCTCGACGTCGGCGTGCAAACGCCCGACCATCGAGAAAAACCCAAGTACACTCATTTGCACATTCACGAATACTAATTTAAATATAGAATAGGTTAAAATTCACAAAAACCTCAAACTCACTTTAAAAGCTATTTTTCCGAAAATCTAGCAAGCAAAATTTACCCGTTTTTGTACAAAACATGATATTTTAACAAAACTAATGGCCATAAGGCTCACTAACCATCTTAATTAAGTCATATAAATCATTTCCATAATTTAATTTCACCAAACCATATATGTTCAAAAAAACTAGTTTGCAAAAATACCGATTTTAACTCTTTTTAAAGCAAAATTCACAATTTAACAATTAAGCTTGGTTTTGCATGATCCAAAGTCATTAAACCACTCATTATAATATTAATAATGACATGAAACCATAATTATATTTTAATCTAAAGCATTTAACAATTTTCCGAAACTCTAGTTAGCAAAATAACTTAATTAGGGCATTTTATAAGTAATGGTTTGGAATTAACAACTAAATTAGCTTTCTATAAAACTTAAGATGTTAATCCACAACACAAAACCATGCACAATTTATCATAACCCATTTCCATAACAAAACCCTAACTTGAAATCTTTAATCATGCAATTAAACTCATCAAAACCTAATTAAGCACTTAGTTAATTTAGATTAAAGCAACTAGATAACAAATTTTAACAAAAGCATGAGATTATACCTCCCATGATGAGATCAAGCTCAAGATCTAGCCTCCTAAAATGCCATTTTGATCCCTAGATCCATGCTAGAAAGGCTAATGAGAAATGGGTAGGAGTTGGATTTGGATTTTGGGATTTATTTGATGGGTTTTGAGACAATTTTTAAGCATTTTGGAAGAGGAATGAGAGGAGAAAAAAGGGGGAGGGGGCTGCTGTTGGAAGGGCCGGCCACAAGCATGTGGGGGACAGGAGAGAGGGGGTGTGGTGTGAGGTATGGTGAGGGAAAAGTCCAAGTCAACAAAAGGTCAACTCTTTTATCCATTTTCTTTTCTTTTCTTTCATTTCTTTTCTTTTGCAAAACAAGTGGGGACAAGAGAGGGGGCTGCTGAATTCAGCCAAGGGAGAGGGAAAATGGGGGTGTGTGAGTGTGGGTATGGGTGTGGGATGATGGAAAATGACAAATACAATACCCCAAACATCCATTTACACTAAAAAAAAAGCATTTTTCTTCGATATTTTCTAAACCGTTTTGGCAAACGATTTCGTTTCAAAACCCACATGATAAAATTTTATTTAATGTATTATGATGCACAAAATTTATTTCAACTCATTCCAATTTGTAATTTTCCTTAATTAAATATATTAGTGACGGCTTAAAATAATATTAAAATAATTATTTTCGGAAAAATTTTCAGAAAATTTGAAATTTCACCAGTGGGTCAATAAACACCAAATAGTAGCAATTACATAGCTAGAATATGTATATTTAATTTTTATAATAAGATATTTGTATTTTGAATTTTTACAGAAAACCCCCTTATTTTACCGTTTTTTTGAAATTTCACCGAAACGATTTTCAAAACGTTACAAATATGTTGCGTTTACCATTCATTTTCCGTATATTCTTGCTGTTCGCATCGCATTGCATGCTTATAAATGTGTTTCGTTAGTTATTATGAAACTACTAATATCAGGACACCAGCACCGTTACCAATGATGCGTATGCTCCACGTACACTGCTTGCCGGCTCACACACATCATCATCGGTAACTTCCATGTCACGTACACATTAGATAATATTACTTCATTGTAAAAATTGCTAGCGACAGTCTTAATATAGTACTAGCGCGCTTTCAAATGCTAGTTTAGCTATTGCATTTATTTCTGAGATATCTCATGCATTTATACGTTTATTCTGTCATGCAATATCGTGGGGCCTTATGCCAGTATTCACTGTTTATTTACATCGTGATTTTGAGATTTCAGATTTCCATGAGATTTCTGGATTTGGAGAAACCGCAAGGATTTTATAAACTGATTATCATTTTAAAGATAGAAATTGCGGTTTTCTCGTGATATGATATGCGATATGTCCACCATGAGTTTTCTCGGCTCTTGAGCGGTATAATACACCCGATTCGAGGAGGAGGAGGAGGAACCATCTGCGGGTGCATGGTGGACCCGGTGCGGTTCCCCGGGGCAAGATGGTCGCAGATGATGGCGTTGAGCCTGGCAGGGGAGCACTACCGACCGGTTATTTATGACGCGGCCGATATCCGGAGGATACCGACGTAGTCGTGAGATTTGATTATATGGGCCAGTCCGGATTGCCGGAGCCCGAGGCCAGTCCGGATTGTCGGAGCCCGAGATATTGAGACATTGAGATTTCATGATATGGGCCAGTCCGGATTTCCGGAGCCCGAGATATTGAGATATTGGGATATATATTTTGAGTCGATACTTGACACGGATTCTCTATTGATTTCTTGATGATACTTCAATTTATACAGAAATCTCACTGAGATATGAAAACAGTTTTCTCATTCAAAATGTATTTTGTTTTCATGCTTTCATACATCATATATGTGACATGTTGCTACCTGAGGCACTGACACGAGCACTTGGTATTACACTTATGTATAGATGTTTACCCTTGCCATTATCTGATGCTTCAGGTTATATTATATTGAGCATATATTATCGTATGACCTAGGATAGAGTCATACATGCGATTTCTGCTCGGTGATGTTTTCTACTCACGAGTTGGCAACTCACCCTCGTTGTGCCACAGTTTCTTGCAGGTTTTGCCGTATAGGTTTTGTTGCGGTTTGCTGGCACACTGCTTCCTTCCGGGTGATTGCTTTGGTAGGTGGGTTCACTTGCATCGTGACCACCATTGTACCTTATTTATTTTCTGTTGTATCTAGTAACTCCATCAACCAGACTTGTATATTTGATATACTTAGAAGACCGGTGTTTATTCTTTTGACCTTAGAGTCGCATGCCTGTATTATTATGGTTTTTTTCTGGTTTTCTGAGGATATTGCTGTTCTTGACGAGTTTTGATCCTCGCCCTTCGGCATTGTATATTATATTGCTTGCGTGGTTGTGTCCGCCAATTGGTGAAAAGCTAGATCCCGCGTGGGGATGCCTTTATTCATTATGTATATCATGCAAGTTTGTACTCGTTTGGGGCCAACATTTACAAAGGAGACTCTGCCGAAATTTTCGGGAAAATATGATGTTGCTTTAAAATGTTTAATGCCACTTATTTTATTAAAACCACTTACTTTAAAACAAGTTTTCCTTCACTTTCTCTTTAAAATGGTTTAGATTTCTGGGCTTTTGGCTTACTTGAATTAGGTGGGGTCCTATAGACTTCACATGATTCAAGTGCCAGTCACGTGCTATTTCGGGTCGTGATAGGCTCCCACTGTTTTTATCAAATCTTCCTTCAAACCCTAAAAGGTAAGACTAGCCAGGATTAATTATACCATATAAGTTCGCCAATCTTTCATCCAGGCCAGTGTCGGTACTTTGAGGGAGGTTCCCCGTGCTTTCGCACAGAACTAATTAAAATAAACCGCGTTTTCCTAGGGGCGTAACCCCATTAACACCTTTCTAGACACCTACTTGATTAGCTAATTGTGATGTGTAAAACTCTCCCAGGAGTAACTCTTACTCGCAGTGGGTATCAGGATCCAACTATCTCATAGAAGGTATGCAATCTCATTGCAAATTTCAACTCTTGATTTAGATTTCATTTATGCATGATGGGTGCACTTGATTTGAATTTTCGCGCATGTTGGGCGCATGGTATGAGATGTGATTTTGTGCACACCGGATGCACTCGATTGGGATTTTATTCGTGCATGTTAGTTGCCCTGGGTTGAGATATTCGTGCACAATAGATGCTCCAGATGTTGTTGTCGTGCACACCCGTTGCACTGGATAGATGCTTTCGTGCACACCCGTTGCACTTAGTTTTGCTTTCGTGCATATTATGGCACTTGTATTTGGATTTTATTTCCGTGCACACCAGACGCACATGATCGTTGGATACGCCTTTTTGAGGCTGATTTTGCTCTTAAGCACTTTGTTTTCATGACGAGTACTATATTATATAGTAGCCGAACATGACTGATATGAGGACAGTACCTGAGTACCTTGCATGCATAAAAAGTCTAACAAGATGTTTTCAAAAAGGTGCTATAGTCTCGCTATTTCTTACATGTCCATGAGAGACACGAATGTTTACAAAGGAAAACCTTTTGGGATATTTCAAAAAAGCGGAACGCATATTTGAGCAAAACATATATGAAAGTACATTTATTACTTTACGATGAGCGTCCGTCACTTGTGCCGTGAGTTACGCATCACACGGCGATTCAGAAAAGATTTTGCATGTATTTTATTCAGTTTTTGGAGATTTTTCAAGGATGCGTACTATATACATATTATAGTATTTGACTAGTGTATATTGGATTTCAGTAGTGGATTTCGAGATCTGTGTCTCCATTGTAACTTCGATGATATGCGTGCAAATCCGATGATTTGCGTGATGCTTGAAGGAGCTCGATTTTGAGTTTTATACTCGTTTTCATGCGTACTTGATGCGCTGTGGTATTTCTATAGCTTCCGTGATTTCGGAGCCCCGATGATTGAGTTGAATTTTGTAATGTTTTAGTATTTGGGGGTTTAAATTTAAATTCGGGGACCAAATATATTTAAGGGGGGAAGATTGTAACATTTCAGAAAATATAAAATATTATTTTTGGAATTTAATATTAAAATAATATATTTCGCGAAAACTGCCCGATTTGCGAAATTGGGGTTTTCATAAAAGGGTATAAATATATACCAATAATTGTGAAATAATTGGAGATTAAAATGATTTATTCATTTAAGAATATATTTATCGGATTTGGCATTTTTATAATTAATTATATGCAGTTTAAATAAAAATCGATTAGTGCACTACTAATCGCGATTAAGCCAGTTTCTGCAGTTTTCCATGGCTAGTGCGCCATGTCATGTTGCATTTTGGTTACATGTTGTGTTCTTGTGTTGTTTTTGAGTATTATGTGGTTTTGGTTTTAAAAAGGAAAGAAATGAGAGTGTATTATTGAGGAGAGAGAGAGGGGACCACATTATGATTGTGACGGTGAGGATAAGAGAGAGTTGTTAGTGTATATGCCCTAGGGACCATTATTGTATAATACTAGTTTGTATATTACTTAATGGAAACTTGGGATATTCACATGTATATAACAGTCTTGCTAAACATAGTAGTATGCTACTTGGTTTTTCTATCTTAATATGTGAGTATACGTATTGATAGAGCTCTTAGGATCTTGCTTGACTACCAGCGTTGTGATGGCAGTCACACTAGTGGGGGTTGGGTAGTCTACAAGCACATCCTTATTCAGGTCCCTAGTCATAGGATTATCGAGACAGGGCATCGATACTCCGGAGTAGACTAGTGTGTACGCTTCTCATCCCAGTTGGGGAGATGGTCTGTCCCACAGCCGTCAGTACGTCGTACTGGAGATAGTATGCAGGTGCTCGTTAGGTTACGGGCACACCGGACAGGACTCACGGGGAACTGTTAGTTGGTATTATACTCATCGTCAGTTAACAGTTCCCAGGTGACATGAGTACAGCATAGTCCGCAGACTTGACACTGCTACTTCGCCTCGAGTGTGTCCCACTGTTCTTAGATTGCTACCCTACCACGGCTCAAAGGAGTCGTGCAAACAGGTAGCAGTTGGATGCAGTCCCGAGCACTTGGAGGCAGTGGCGGTTAGACAGGATTCGTCTCTCCCGGTATTGGGGGTTGATATCGCGCTGTGTCAGAGATCCATTACGCAAAGTCCCTGGCCAGGGCAAGCGAGATTTACTTGTAGGTTCCAGTTGTTTTCTCAGGGTGTAATGGGCTACGCTCCGACACGACTTATACCGCTATTAGGGGAATGACGCTTGCCGCCCCCTAGGCCCGATATACGATAGTCTTAGACGAACAGACCGGACTGTACAGAGATTGTCACATCAGACTCAGTAGGAGTTCGGATGGGTTTCCTCGTCGGCCTTCTTATCGACATCTACCTGGGGACCGTTACGTACAGCTAGTGCCGCTTGCGGTCTGTGGTTAAACCCACTGCCAGCGTAGTAGTCGAGTCTTTAGAGTCCCACACAGAGAGTTTCCATACTCCAGGCGAAACGATATAGAGGTCGTATGGTTTTACGACAAGGGTTCAGACGCATACGTGTGTTTATGCACGTACGACATCCGGACAGTTTTTACTAGCCGGCTTTGGTTTAAGCCAGTTTTTACTAGCCGGCTTTGGTTTAAGCCAGTTTCTAGTATCCGGTTTTTAGAATTATACAGTCTAAAGTTTTTCCGTGTTTTCACGGATAGGAGGGGCGTTCTCGTAATTTCGCGAGAAGCTTCTAGAAGGTTGGTGACTTGGGGGTTTAGGTGGCATAAGTATTAAATAGGATTAGTGACTCATTTGTGTGATTCATCCTTGTCATTAATGCATCATAAATGCTTAATGACTCATGGAGATGAATCACTCATTTATATTTATGAAGCATGGTTGTTAAATCATTTTTTCATTTTCTTGATAATGATAATGCTTCATATATATCATGAGAGATCATTATCTCATTCCATTCTCTTGCTCACTTTCTCTCTCCTCAAGCTCTCTCTCTTCAAACCCTAATCCTCCCCTCTCATGTGTTGAGACCAAGGATTAGATTAGACTACTTAATCTATAACCCTTCTCTATATCATCTAGGTTACTTAGATTAGCACTTTAAGAAACCTAGTTACCTCAAGTTAGAGGTGAAGCTTGTAGTAAAGCTCTCGGGTGGATCATCTACTACATAGAGAAGGCCGGAGAGGACATGGAGAACGAAAAGACGAAGGACACGGTTCATCAGGTATAATCACTTTTCATAGTAGTTGTTAACTTCTATGATTCTTGTTAGTTATAGTTTAGCAAAGATTCTCGGTTAGTCGATGTTTACGCCTAAAACAAGATCGAATTTCATTATTCTGCCTCCCCGCAAGTCGTGAGGTGTTGTACATCGACTTACAGTGGTATCAGAGCCTCGCTAAACAATAATTAACTCATTAGCAAAGTCGCATGAATTTCGAACGCAAAACGAACCGAAAACGACATCGATATCACCATGTTTCTGTCGTTTTTAAAACAGGCTCTAAAAATTTTTCATGGAGCTGCAGAATAACAAGCAGAGAAATATAAGATCACTGGAGAAAAATAGGTTCCTGAATCGGCCATACAGCCGCGGAACCGCGGCCGATCCTACCGATCCGTCACGGATCCGCGGCCGAGTTGGGGCCGATTCAACCCAGTTTGCTCCAGTAACTCTTCTGTGATATTTTTGTATTTTCTGGGATGTTTATTATTCTGCTCAAGTCTCAGGTGCACAGAGAAGTTTTGGAGTAGAATCTAAAGTGTTTGCACGATCGAAATCTTGCGATGTTTGCTAATTTGATTATATCTGTGATTGTATAATGTGTTCGTAAACCTCCCCCAACTGCTAGTATGTCGGTTGGCAGGGGGTTGCACATTTCTGTAATGGTTTTTACTGTTTGTGGTTGTGAACTGAATTGGACAGTTGTGATGATTAGCCGGGGTTTGAGATGGGTTGTTATATTCATTCATTCAATGTAATTGTAATATGTTGTAATATTATTTTGCGGGGCACATCCAGGTTGCGGTTGTAGCTACCGTTGTATTATTTCATTTTACTGTTTTTGCTCCTAGGATAGACCCAAGATGGGGTGCACAAACTACCGGGTATTTTGAAGTGTTTAGTGGCCTACTCACGTTGTTGAGGGAGACCGCTTCACTTCGGGTATTTGGCGGGTAGTTTTCCGTACCCGTAGGGGTCTAGGGTGGGGTAATGGCTATTCATCACAACTGTGTAATCCGTCTTTTGTTGCAGGCTCTAAACAAACGCGGATTGCTTGCAAATCCAATAAAGTTCATATGAGATCTGGAATGCCTATTATTGCGTCAGACGAATGTACAATATCTATATATGATAGCTATTTAGACGTCACTTATGTTTTACACCCACGCTAGCCCAGCCCCCGCTCTGCCGTTAGTTAAGTAACCTAACGGGTGATGACGGGACCCAGTGGTGAATGCGGATGGCATAAGAGGACGTTGTATTTTCGTTGTTTTCTGCAATGATAGGTTAATGATGGGACACATTATTTATAATGCAAAGAAAATAAACCAAAAGATGAATCGTTGGAACAATTTAAAAGAAACCACTCGGTTATTTTAAAACAGATGATATTTTTAAATTGCGGAGCTTTAACCACTCCTTTTAAAAGCTATTAGGTTCCTTCGGTCATATCAAGTTCACTACGTTCACGGTTTCGCCAAAACCATTCATAGCCCTCCGTCATTTCATTTGGGTATCAGTAGTATTCAAGCTATGTATTTTGACCTAACGCCAAGGCATAGTGTTTGGTAGCTGCTGGGTATTCATTTGTCGCATAGATAGATGAGTTAGTTTGGGACAGTCGTATTATCATTTTGGCCGAACGTCAAGGATATGTAAGGATGGGTTCAAATTAACAAGATAATGATGGGTAGACCTTGACATGTAACTTATGACATTTTGACCTAACGCCAAGGTCATAAGAGCATGGGGCAAAAATATATATCGGGAATTTCTAAAGAAACTGAAATTTGCAAAGAGATGCATACCATTTGGAGTTTGATGAATGTTGGTAGGATTCCATCAACATTATCATACGATGATATTTGAATCCCGATCCTACTGTGAGTATATGCTACTCATTAGGATATTCGTCACTTAACGATCAATGCTATAAACCAAGTAGGTGTCAAGAAAGGTGTCAGCGGGGTTACGCCCCCAGAGAAAAGAGGTTATTTAATTAAGGAACTTCGCGAAAGTATTGGAAAACCTCCCTCGAAGTACCGACACCAGCCTGGCTGAACGGTTAAGCAAGTATTGTACAGTGAGAATAGTCCTGGCTAATTCTTCTTTTATGATTTGAGGAAGGATTCGAGAAACAGTGGGAGCCATCCAGTTTAGATAAATTAAAAACCACTCTAAACTTGCAAGAGCATCAAGCTAAAGTGTTTCTTCTCTCTCTCCTACTTGCAGCGACCCTGAAAATGACTGGACTTAAGTTACTTTTAGAGAAAAATATACTGACAGGGCCAAACTATAAAGATTGGCTGCGGGATGTCAAAATGGCTTTGACCTATGACAAATTGGGGTACGTCCTCACCGCTAAGGCACCTGTAGTCTCAGGTCCTAAATCCAGTAATGCGGATAAGGAAATCCGCAAAACCTGGGAGTATGATTGCGCGAAGGCCAAGTGCATCGTGCTTGCCTCGATGAACAATGAACATCAGAGGAGGCACGAGGATATGGATCTTGATGCCATATTTCTCCATACAAAAGAACTTTATGGAGAGCAATCTCGTATAGCAAGATACGAGACCTCTAGGAACTTGTTTCGAGCGAGGTTGGCCGTTGGATCATCGGTAGGAGAACATGTCCTAAAGATGATTGGCTACATAGAAGAGCTCGCAGACCTTGGGACGACTTTGGATAATGAGCTCTATACAGACCTTATTCTCCAGTCCTTTCCTTCCACCTACGCCCAGTTTATTCTGAACTTCAACATTCAAAGAAAAGAAGTTGAACTTCCGGAACTCCTTAACACGTTGAGGAGTGCATATGGCACCTTGCAGAAGGCAAGGGAAACACCCGCTATGTTTGTTAGTGGTGCTTCTTCTTCCGGGTCCAAGGCTAGGGCCAAAGGAAGGAAAAAGAAGGCCGCCACCAAACCTAGAGGAGGTGTAAGTAAGGTGGGAGCGAAGGGAAAGAAAAAGTTTGCGGTACCGGTAGTGGCCCAGGATGAGTGTTTCCATTGTCATTGGAAAGAGCACTGGAAGAAAGATTGCAAGGCGTGGAATGCCAAGAACCAGGAACCGAAGCAAGCTGTGGCTTCGACTTCAGGTGTGTTTGTAATTGAGAATTGTCTGTCAATCAAATCTACTTCCTGGGTATTGGATATCGGATCAGGATCTCATATATGTAATTCATTGCAGGCACTGAGAAACCGTAGAGTGCTGAAGGATGGTGATATGACCCTGATGGTTGCTAACGGAGCTAGCGTGGGAGCTGTGTCCGTAGGGGATTATCACCTGGGATTGACGAGTGGACACATTTTGGTTTTACATAACTGTTTTTTTTTACCCAGCTTAACGTGTAATATCATCTCTGTTTCCTTGTTATCAAATAAAGGTTATGATTTCATGTTTGTAAGTGATGTTGTTAACACCCACCTTAATCATGGTTTGATTGGGTCCGGTATACTGGATAACGGTATATATGTCTTAAACCAACTCCAAATTTTCAATGTCCAGAACACACTAAAAAGAAAGTCTCCAGATTTAAATAAAGCTTTCTTATGGCATTGTAGACTGGGTCACATCAATGAGAGAAGGTTGACTAAGTTACATAGAGAAGGATATTTGGACTCGTTCGAATATCAAGCTTATGCCACTTGTCAATCTTGTCTCAAAGGAAAGATGACAAAGACTCCATTTACTGGACATGGAGTAAGAGCGAGCGAGCTCTTAGGACTCATACACAGCGATGTATGTGGTCCAATGTATACACATGCAAGAGGTGGTTTTTCCTATTTCATTACTTTTACGGATAATTACTCAATGTACGGATTCATTTATCTGATGAAACATAAATCCGAGGCTTTTGAGAAATTCCAAGAGTACAAGAATGAAGTAGAAAACCAAACCGGCAAAAGTATTAAGACACTAAGATCTGATCGAGGTGGTGAATACTTAAGTACCGAGTTCCTAGGTTACCTAAAAGAGAAAGGAATTCTCTCTCAGCTTACTCCTCCATACACTCTACAGCATAACGGTGTATCGGAGAGACGGAATCGAACCCTATTGGATATGGTACGTTCCATGATGAGTAATGCTGAGTTACCGCGATCTTTCTGGGGTTATGCGCTTGAATCAGCGACATATCTTTTGAATATAGTTCCTACCAAGACTGTGCCTACCACACCATATCAGATGTGGAGTGGGAAGAAACCCTATCTTCAGTATCTGAAAATTTGGGGATGTTCAGCTTTTGTTAAAAAGCAGCATGTGGACAAGCTCGAGGCACGATCAGTAAAATGTAAGTTTGTGGGATATCCAAAGAACTCCAGGGGATATCTATTCTATTACGCAGAGGAACAAAAGGTATTTGTTTCTCGTAATGCCCATTTTCTAGAACATCAGTTTTTAGAAAAAGAAACAAGTGGGAGCGAAATAGAACTGGAAGAAATTCCAGAACTACAAACTACTACTGAAAGTTTGGTAGAACCAGTAGTTTAAGAAGGAAATGACATTCCCGCACCCCTCCGCAGGAGTAGTAGGCCGTCTCATCCGCCTAAGAGATACTACAGTTTTCTCATAGACGGGGATAGAGAGGACTGCATCATAGATGATGATGAACCTACTAGCTTCCAGCAGGCCATCCAGAGCGGCGACTCGGTACGATGGCTAGATGCAATGCGGACCGAAATGGAGTCCATGTACACCAATAAAGTATGGACTTTGGACTTTTCTCCAGATGGGGTAAACCCATAGGATGCAAATGGATCTTCAAGAAAAAGATTGGTGTAGATGGACAGGTAGAAACCTATAAGGCTAGACTTGTTGCAAAGGGTTTTCGTCAAAGACCTGGTTTGGACTATAACGAAACTTTTTCTCCAGTGGCTATGCTCAAATCCATTCGGGTCCTTCTTGCTATTGCTGCCTTCCATGATTATGAAATCTGGCAGATGGACGTAAAGACGACCTTTCTGAATGGAAATTTAGAAGAGTGCGTCTATATGGATCAGCCAGAGGGTTTCAATCAGAGTGGGAGCAGCGGGAAAGTATGCAAGTTACTTAAATCCATTTATGGATTAAAGCAGGCATCGCGGAGTTGGAACATCTGTTTTGATGAAACGGTCAAAGAATATGACTTTATCAAAAATCCAGATGAACCATGTATATATAGTAAAGTTGTAGCAAGAACTGTCGTATTCCTCGTCTTGTACGTGGATGACATTCTATTGATAGGAAATGACATTCCTATGCTACAATCTGTCAAAGGATTCTTGTCACACAGGTTCTCCATGAAAGACCTGGGTGATGCCTCTTACATTCTGGGGATCCGGATCTATCGTGATAGATCCAAGAGGATGTTGGAACTTTCGCAGTCCAGGTATATTGACACTGTACTGAAAAGATTCAGTATGGAAGATTCTAAGCGTGGTAATCTACCGGCTTGTCACGGAATCACCCTATCCAAAGAGATGTCTCCCAAGACTGATTTGGAAAGGGAACGCATGTCTATTATACCCTACGCTTCTGCGGTATGCTCTATAATGTATGCGATGTTGTGCACCAGACCAGATGTAGCTTACGCACTGAGCGTGGTAAGCCGGTATCAGTCAGACCCAGGGGAGAAGCACTGGATAGCAGTAAAGAACATTCTCAAGTACCTGAGGAGGACTAAGGAGATGTTCTTGGTTTGCGGCAGAAAAGACCTCAGGATGGAGGCCATTGCTGATTCCGGCTTCCATAGTGATAAGGACGATTCCAAGTCCATGTCAGGTTATGTCTTTACCCTCAATAGAGGGGCGGTGTGCTGGAAGAGCTCTAAGCAGGACACCGTTGCCGACTCGACGATGGAAGCGGAGTATATTGCTGCTTGCGATGCCGCAAAAGAAGCGGTCTGGATGAAGAAGTTCCTAACAGAACTTCAGGTGGTTCCTACCATTGTTGATCCAATACCTCTGTATTGCGACAACAACGGAGCTATAGCTTTAGCGAAGGAACCAAGGTCCCATCAGAAGTCCAGACACATCTTAAGGCGGTATCACCTGATCAGGGAGATCATTAATCGTCGGGAGATCGAGGTTCGGAGAGTTGCTACTGAAGAGAACATTGCTGATCCATTCACGAAGGCCCTACCTCAGAATCAGTTCGAGAGGCTACTCGAGATCATCGGTCTTCGATATGCCAGTACATGGCCCTAGTGCAAGTGGGGGATTGTTAATGTATATGCCCTAGGGGCCATTATTGTATCATACTAGTTTGTATATTACTTAATGGAAGCTTGGGATATTCACATGTATATAACAGTCTTGCTAAACATAGTAGTATGCTACTTGGTTTTTCTATCTTAATATGTGAGTATACGTATTGATAGAGCTCTTAGGATCTTGCTTGACTACCAGCGTTGTAATGGCAGCCACACTAGTGGGGCTGGGTAGTCGACAAGCACATCCTTATTCAGGTCCCTAGTCGTAGGATTATCGAGATAGAGCATCGATACTCCGGAGTAGACTAGTGTGTACGCTTCTCATCCCAGTTGGGGAGATGATCTGTCCCACAGCCGTCAGTACGTCGTACTGGAGATAGTATGCAGGTGCTCGTTAGGTTACGGGTACACCGGACATGACTCACGGGGAACTGTTAGTTGGTATTATACCCATCGTCAGTTAACAGTTCCCAGGTGACATGAGTACAGCATAGTCCGCAGACTTGACACTGCTACTTCGCCTCGAGTGTGTCCCACTGTTCTTAGATTGCTACCCTACCACGGCTCAAAGGAGTCGTGCAAACAGGTAGCAGTTGGGTGTAGTCCCGAGCACTTAGAGGCAGTGGCGGTTAGACAGGATTCGTCTCTCCCGGTATTGGGGGTTGATATCGCTCTGTGTCAGAGAGCCATTACGCAAAGTCCCTGGCCAGGGCAAGCGAGATTTACTGGTAGGTTCCAGTTGTTTTCTCAGGGTGTAATGGGATACGCCCCGACACGACTTATACCGCTATTAGGGGACTGACGCTTGCTGCCCCCTAGGCCCGATATGCGATAGTCTTAACAGACCGGACTGTACGGAGATTGTCACATCAGACTCAGTAGGAGTTCGGATGGGTTTCCTCATCGGCCTTCTTATCGACATCTACCTGGGGACCGTTACGTACAGCTAGTGCCGCTTGCGGTCTGTGGTTAAACCCACTGCAGCGTAGTAGTCGAGTCTTTAGAGTCCCACACAGAGAGTTTCCCTACTCCAGGCGAAACGATATAGAGGTTGTATGGTTTTACGACTAGGGTTCGGACGCATACGTGTGTTTACGCACGTACGACATTCGGACATTTTTTACTAGCCGGTTTTGGTTTAAGCCAGTTTCTAGTATCCAGTTTTTGGATTTATACAGTTTAATGTTTTTCAGTGTTTTCACGGATATGAGGGGCGTTCTCATAATTTCACGAGAAGCTTCTAGAAGGTTGGTGACTTGGGGGTTTAGGTGGCATAAGTATTAAATGGGATTAGTGACTCATTTGTGTGATTCATCCTTGTCATTAATGCATCATAAATGCTTAATGACTCATGGAGATGAATCACTCATTTATATTTATGAAGCATGGTTGTTAAATCATTTTTTCATTTATCTTGATAATGATAACGCTTCATATATATCATGAGAGATCATTATCTCATTCCATTCTCTTGCTCACTTTTTCTCTCCTCAAGCTCTCTCTCTTCAAACCCTAATCCTCCCCTCTCATGTGTTGAGACCAAGGATTAGATTAGACTACTTAATCCATAACCCTTCTCTATATCACCTAGGTTACTTAGATTAGCACTTTAAGAAACCTAGTTACCTCAAGTTAGAGGTGAAGCTTGTAGTAAAGCTCTCGGGTGGATCATCTACTACATAGAGAAGGCCGGAGAGGACGTGGAGAACGAAAAGACGAAGGACACGGTTCATCAGGTTTAATCACTTTTCACAGTAGTTGTTAATTTCTATGATTCTTGTTAGTTATAGTTTAGCAAAGATTCTCGGTTAGTCAATGTTTACGCCTAAAACAAGATCGTTTTTCATTATTCCGCCTCTCCGCAAGTCGTGGGGTGTTGTACATCGACTTACAAGAGTGAGGGTAGGAGAGAGAAGGGGGCTGCCATACTTTTATTTTTCCTCCATGGTTTACTCATCTTCTTCATGCTACTCCCTCCACCTTCACCCCCAAACTTCATCTCAATTTCCTTCCCAAAACCCAAAACCCCTTTCATTAAAAATGATCCCCACTTCATCCTCTACACATTGGACCTTGCAAGTTTGGATTTTGTTGACTTTGAGAAGCTAGGGTTTTTCTTGAGTTGCCCAAATGAGGTATATCTTCTTTCATTTAGGTTAGTTTAAGTTTCTTTGTATTCTAGTTAACTCCATCAAATCAAAACTAGTAATTGTATAATTAGTAAGACTTAGTGAGAGTTGTGGTTGCGAGACTTAGAGCGAGGTTTTATGTTCGCTTGGTGGGCTTGATGTCTTACTTTTCTTTATCTTTTTAGTGTTGATTTTCGTCGTTGGGTATCGTATACTTATTTTATGACTTGCATGGCTGTGAATCCGCCGATTGGCGAAGAGCTAGCTCCCGCTTGGGGATGCCTTTATTATTATTATGTATATGTGGTTTTGGATCAAAATATACAAAGGTGGAGCTGACCAAATTTTTAAAAAGACGAAACATGTTTTTCAACTAGTAAATTCACTTGCATTTTCATGTTCCATTATTCATACATTTAAGAAAACGTTTGATTTCATCATACCTTTTTTTCTCAAAACTTCACCTCTTTTATTTTTAAAAAGGTTTAGATTTCTGGGTTTCGGCTTACTTGAGTTACGTTACGCCTTTAGACGTCGCGTGATTTAAGTGCCGGTCACGAGCTAATATTTTTGGGTCGTGACAAACCGTCCGATCGAAAGTCCGGATAACTAGTACAATAATCGATCAGAACCCTGCACGTATCTAATACGGCTACTACATCGTTTCGCCAGAACCATGGAAACCTTCTATGTGGGACTCTAAAGACTCGTCAATACGCTGGCAGTGGGTTTAACAACAAGCACGTCAGCAACACTAGCTGTACGTAACTGTTGGCTATAGTGCCCTCAAGTCAATTATTGAATCGCAGGCACACGATTACGATGATTGAGGGAGGACCTATACGGATAGAACAGTCGTACTCAAGATGATAGTATGCTATCTGATTTGTCTTTATCATCATGTACATGCTTTATGTGGTATTACAGATCACTATTACATGTTGATAGAGCCCATAGAATTCTTGCTTGACTACCAGTATTATGATGGCGATCATATACGTGGGAGCTGAAAGTCTACCTTAACACCACCATGAGGTTCTAGAGGCATCAAGCATGCCACATTTTAATTTTTATTAGGTGCTAAGTTAGACTAACAAGATCATTACTAGATTATTAGGGTTAGTCTTTGTGATGTGATTAACTCAAGAGAAGAAATGAGCATACAACCTTTGTAGTTCGAGTCCTTCTCTTCAATAGCTCCGGGTTGAAGTCCACGCGACTCTATTAGGCTCCTCTTCAAGTTGAACGAACCTCCTTCTTGATCTTCGAGCCAAAGACGATCCACCCGAAGTCCACAAGCTCAAGCTAACCCTTTACTAATCTCATTAGTGAAGGAAACACTCCACATCAAATTGCTAATCTAATGTGTGATGGTGAAGTAGGGGATGTTAAAAGCTCACAAGTTTGTATTCAAGCTTCATGATTCACATCTCATGTGAGGGTTGAAGCTTGAACCATGGCAATTGAGGAAGAAGATGAAGCTAGAGAGCAACCATGAGAGCAAGTCAAGAAAAATGGCTAAGTGTTGAGAATGAGACTAGAATGAATGGCAACTCTTGACCCCCACTCATTCAAGCATGGAATTTTGCAATATAAAATTGCAACCATGCTTGAATAGTGAGTCAAGATGAATAAACTATGAATAAAGCCCATGCTTGCAACCATGCACCCATTTTCCACCTCTTTTCTATTTTTCTCAAAAATAGAAATCATGCCATACTTCATTATATATATATATCATATATATATTAACATATATATAATGAAGAATAATTAGTGAGATAATGATATTAGTTAAGATATAATTATATCACATATAATATATATCACATTATTAAATCAACACTTGATTTAATAATCCGGTTATATCACATATGACCGACTAATATCATTCATCTGTATATCACATTATCAAATCAACACTTGATTCGACAATCTGGTTATATCACATATAACAGAACCGATAACAGATAATTGCCAGATTACAATACGGTATCACATACTCAAATTTAATCTGGCCCACGCACATATCAACATATGTGCCCTACTTCGTTTCGCTTGAACCAGGAAACTTCTGTGTGGGCCTCTAAAGACTCGTCAATACGCCAGCAGTAGGTGATGATCACATCATTCATCCACAAGCCGTCAGCGAACTAGCTGGACGTAACGGCTACCCGGGTATTGAGCAATATGAAGATCAACAAGCAAGCTCGTCCATACTCTCCATGAAGCCTATCAGTAACACTACCGTACAGTCCGGTCTCTTCGTCTGATATGTCGCATATCATGTCTAGGGGTGGTAAAACGTCAGTCCCCAGTAACGTGATAAGTCATGCCGATGTTTGGCCTATAACGATTCGAGAAACTACCGATAACACTTATCAGTAAATCTCGGCAGCAGCCCTGGCCAGGGACTTCCAGTTATAGCCAATCAAGCATAGTGCAACATCAACCCCCAATACCGGGAGAGACGAAACCCTTCCTATCGCTCATTGCCTCCATGTGACTCGAGACTGTACCCACAATCCACCTATTTTCACGACTCCTTTGAGCCGTGGTAGGGAGGAAATAAAAGCACAGTGGAAGCCACACAAGACTCTATGATGATCTCGGGTCTACAGACTAACCTGTACCAGTGTCACCAGAGGACTGGTATCTGACGATAGGTATATTACCACATAGAAGTCCTCGGTGAGTCCTGTTCGGTGTACCCATTCTCCAATGAGCACCAATGTACAATCTTTGATGTCACACACCAATGGTTGTGCGATCAACCATCGCCCTCTGAGGGATAAGAAACGTACACACTAGTCTACACTGGAATATCGATGCCCTGGTCTCGATATTCCCATGACTAGGAACTAATTAAAGGATGTACTTGTGGACCACCCTGGCCCCACTAGTATGATCTCATCATAATCCTGGTACTCAAGTACATATCCTAAGGACTTTATCAACATGTGAGAGCAAGACAATGTCAATACCAGTCTACATGTTAAGATAAGGGTAACCTGATAGCATACTATCATGTCGAGCAAGAAAGTCCTCTATATATATGTCTAAGCATCCAGTATATCACCAATAATGGCCTCTAGGGCATACATATTACTAACAATCTCCTACTTGCACTAAGGCCTGTTGTTGTAGTATCTCATACCCAACGTCCCAAAAGTCTCTCGATATAGCATCTGGGGGATGGCCTCGGTGAGTGGATCCGCTATATTATCCTCTGTGTCAACTCTCCTGACCTCGATCTCCCGGAGATCAACTATCTCCCTGATCAGGTGATACTGTCTAAGAGTATGTCTGGATCGCTGACGGGACCAGGGTTCCTAGGCCAAAGCCACAGCTCCTTTGTCATCACAATACACAGGTATTGGATGACCAATGGTAGGAACCTAGTTCATCTCATGAACTCTATTCATCCAGACAATCTCTTTGGAAGCATCGTTGGTAGCGATGTAATTAGCCTCTATCAACGAGTCTGCTTCGGTATATAGCTTGGAACCCTTCCAACATACCGTCCCTCTATTGAGGGTGAAGACAAAAACCCGAGACTGACTTTCAGTCGTCCTTATCACTCTGGAAGAATGAATCGGTAAAGGATTCCATCTGGAGTTCACCGTTACCATATACCAAGAATATCTCTTTAGTCCTTCTCAAGCACTTAAGAATGTTCTTCAGATGTCCAGTGGTTTTCCTAAAGATCTTTTCGATACTTATTCACTACACCTAGTGAGTAAGCTATATCTGGTCTTGTACATAACATCGCATACATGATTGACCCGTCTGCTAAAGCATAGGGTATCCCTTGTATGCGAGCCCTCTCCAAATCAGTCTGGAGAGACATCTCTTTGGAGAGAGTGATTCCTGAACAAGCGGGTACATTACTACGCTTAGAATCATCCATACTAAACCCCTTTAGCATGGTGTTTATGTACCTGGATTGGGACAATCCCAAATCTATTTAGATCTATCTTTATAGATCTATATCCCCAGGATGTAGGAGATATCAGTTAGATCTTTCATGGAGAACCTGTGTGATAAAAGGTGCTTGACCGAGTGTAGCATAGGAACATCCTTTCCTATCAAGAGTATGTCATCCGCGTACAATACGAGGAAGACAACCATACTCTCTACAACTTTCTTATTTATACATGGTTCATCTACCTTTTTGATGAAGTCAAAATTTTTGACAGTTTCATTAAAACAGATGTTCCATCTCCGCGATGCCTGCTTTAACCTGTAGATGGATTTAAGAAGCTTTGTCACGCCCCGCTTCCCGGTGTACGGGCAGAGGACACGACGAGGCCCGCTACGTATTTACTCAGAAGTAAATACGCTAAGCGTAATTAAGAAATATAAAATGTAATGTACACAAGAGACAAGATATAAATGAACAACAACTTTATTTATTAACATTCTTTTTACAATACATCTGAAAAGTAAATACATGTGATAAAGCGATACCTAAACAGTGGCATAACAGAAATGGAAAATACAGAATGTAAAATGTGTACAAGGAATCTAAAGCTCTGGGTCGAAAGATGTAGGGTTCCTAGGCACTCTAGTGAGGTCTTCCAAGCCATCGAACATGGCAAATTAAAATTTTACGGTGCCTACAAACCCTAAACTACGGATCGTCGGCTAGATTTCTAGGCGAAAAGCTAACTAGTTAACAATTAACTAAGGGAATACGGAAATACAACCTTTGTAGATCCGGTCCTCCACCTCCACGGCTCCGCAACGAGGTCGTCTCCGCTGTCCAAATCAAATCCGGGCTCTAGAGTCGGCTTCGTCGGAGAATGGGCAAGCTAGGTCGTCGATGTCCATGCCGAAGATGATCTACGTCGAGGCATCGATGAATCAAGCTCCACCTTCACCAAACCGTGAAAAGTTGTGAAGGAAACACACTCTACTACTTGGCAAGAGGTAGAGGATGAAGAAATATGAAGTGGGTAGACTTTAGAATTGGATTTCTCACTCATTTCCATCACTTGCCATTGATGGGGCAAGTTTTCTTCACTTGAAGAAATGAAGAAGAAGAAGAAGAATATTATGATAAGTTTTTTTTTTTTAAAGAATAAGAAAAGAAAATGAATTCTTATCATAATTTTAACTAGAGTCAAGTGTAGAGAATGAATCATGGTTAGTGGGAATGGTTAGGGTTAAGGATGAAATAAGAATGGTTGACTTGAACAAAGCTTCATGAAGCTTCAACTAAAGAACAAAATTAGCCACCATTCTTTTCTCTTTTCTTTTATTCATTTATCAAAAATAAAAAGGATAATTAAATAAGATAAATGAATAATAAATAATAAACCCTAACCATTTCATTAACCAAGGTTTAATCTTTACACTTGAACCCTAGCATGACATGTATCATCAAACATGATACAATCAAGTGCACAAAAGTATATCGCATATACAATGCGCCCATCCGAGTGAGAAAATCCATCTTAAGTAAACCGATACTAGTTGATGCAAAGTAATATATCAAATATATAAATATGCATTAAATCATTAAATCAACACTTGATTCAATGACCCGGTTATGTCACACACAACCGACTAGTATTCAATATATCGGCTTATCGAATCAACGCTTGAATCGATAACTAGGTTATATCGCATAAAACCATTCGATATATTTATCGCGAGAATAGAATACGGTATCACATACACGCATTATTCTCGGTCCCGCACATATCTCATATGCGCTCCTATTTCGTTTCGCTTGAGCCAGGAAACCTCTGTGTAGGACTCTAAAGACTCGTCAATACGCCGGCAGCAGATGATGATCATATCAAGCATCCACAAGCCGCAAGCGGTCTGCTAAACGTAACGGCCACCCGGGTATTGAGCGATCTGAAGATCGACGAGCAAGCCCGCTCACACTCTAGTGAATCCGACCAGTAACACTACCGTACAGTCCGGTCTGATCGTCTGATATGTCGCATATCTCGCCTAGGGGTGGTATACGTCAGACCCCAATAGCTCAATAAGTCGTGTCGATATGAGGTCTATAACTGTTCGAGAAACTACTGGTAACACTTACCAGTAAATCTCAGCAACCCTGGCCAGGGATTTCCTGTTATAGCCAATCGAACACAGCACAACATCAACTCCCTATACCGGGAGAGACGAATCCCCTCCTATCGCTCATTGCCTCCATGTGACTCGGGACTGTACCCAAAAACCACCGTTTTGCACGCCCTCTTGGACGTGGTAAGATGGAAATCAAAGCACAGTGGGAACCACACAAGACTCTATGACGATCTCGGGTCAACAGACTACTCTGTACCAGTGTCACCAGAGAACTGCCATCTGACGTGAGGTATAATACCATCTGGGAGTTCTCGGCGAGTCCGTCCAGTGTACCCAGTCTCTACTGAGCACCCGTATATCATCTCTGATGTCAAACACCAATGGATATGGGATCATCCATCGCCCATCTGTATGGGTCGAGAAGGTACACGCTAGTCTACTCTGGTATATCGATGCCCCGTCTCGATACACCCACGACTAGGGACTTTGAAGGATGTACTTATGGACTACCATGTCCCCACTAGTATGATCCGCATCATAGTCCAGGTAGTCAAGTACAGATCCTAAGGGCTTTACCAACATGTAACAGAGAGACAATCAGCATACACGTTAAGGAAAAGTGTAACCAGATAGCATACTATCATGTCGAGCAAGAAAGTCCTCCCTATATATGTCCCAGCATCCACTACAATATACATCCTATGTACAGTAATGGCCTCTAGGGCATACATATAACTAACAATCTCCCACTTGGACTAGGGCCATCTGTAGCAGTGGTTGCAGTATCTCATACTCAACCATCCCATAAAAGTCTCTCTCTGGGAACAGGCCTTTGTGAGTGGATCTGCTGTGTTGTCCTCTGAGTCTACTCTCCAAACCTCGATCACTTTGGAGATCAACCATCTCCATGATCAGGTGATACTGCCTTAGAATATGTCTGGATCACTGATGGGACCGGCGTTCCTTGGCATAAGCCACAACTCCATTGTCTCACAATGGTAGGAACATAGTTCATCTCATGAACCAATATACACCCAAACAGCTTCTAGGGTAGCATCTTAAGCAGCGATGTATCCAGCCTTTTTCGTCTAGTATGTCACGGTATCTAGCTTGGAACTCTTCCAACATACCGTCCCTTTACTGAGGGTAAAGACAATGCCTGCGACTGACATTCAGTCGTCCTTATCACCCTGGAACCCTTCCAGTGATTCTCCCCAGGATCGGTTGATACCGTCTCACTACATCTAGTGAGAATTCTAACATCCATTTAGATCTATCTCATAGATCCAAAATCCAGGATTTAGTAGGTATCACTTTGATCCTAAGTGGAGAATCATTGTGATAAGTGGAGATTGATCGAGCGTAGCATAGGAAACTCCTTCCCTATCAAGAGTATGTCATCCACGTACTCTACGAGGATCGTCATCATACTCCCTACTATCTTTTTGTTTATACAAGGTTCATCTACCATTTTGATGATGTCAAACTCTTTGACTAATTCATCAAAACAGATGTTCCAACTCCGCGATGCCTGCTTTATCCTATAAAGCATCTTGCATACGTTTCCGCTGCTCCCACTGTCTACGAAGCCCTCTGGCTGTGTACTTATAGACGCACTCTTCTAAAACTTCATTTAGAAAAGCAGTCATGACACCCAACCACCAGATATCGCAGTCATGGTATGTAGCCGTGGTAAGTAGGATCTGGATGGACTTAAGCATAGCTACTTGAAAAGGTTTCATCATTATTCACACCTGGTCAATGATGCAAACTTATAACAAGTCTAGCTTTGAAAGTCTCAACTTTTCCATCTACACCAAGTAATCTTCTCAAGATTTACTTGCTCCTGATGGGGATTTAACCCTTCAGATATAGCAACCAAAGTCCATACTTTGTTGGCGTATAAGGATTCCATCTCAGATCGCTAAGCATCCAGCCATTCTTACAGAGTCCCACTCCTGATGGCCAGCCCGAAACTAGTTGGGTCATCATCTTATGATGTAATCCTCGCTCCCACTGTCATAGAGAAACCGAAGTATCTCTCAGGTGGGTGAGGAACCCTACTAGATCGGCGGAGAGGCTGAGGTTCGTTGGTCTCTACTGAATCCTTTGGTTTTATCAAATCATCTGCTGTAGTTCGTATAGCTGGAACCTTTCCAGTTCTACATTATAGACCTTGCCTCGAGCTTGTCCGGATTTTGCTTTCAGACATAGGCCGGACAACCCCAAATCTTAACTAACTTAAGATATGGGCTCTTCCCTTTCCATATCAAATATGAAGTGGTAGGCAACTGATTTGATTCGAACCCTATTCAATAGGTATGCAGCTTCTCAAGCGCATATTTCCCAAAAAGGAAATAGGTAACTCAGTAGTACTCATCATAGAGCACACCATATCATATAGGGTGTGATTGCTCCGCCCCGATATACCATCTTGCAATGGTGTATACGGAGGAGTAATGCGGAGAGAGAATCTCATTCTCCTTTAGAATAGTCCAGGATTTCCGTGCTCAAGTATTCTTGTCCTTGATCTCATCATAGGACATAATACTTATACCCGTATTAGTTCTCTACTTCTAACTTATATTCCGTGAATATCTCAAAAGGTTCGGACTCATGTTTCAACAGGAACATATGTCTGAATCTAAAGAGATCATCAGAGAACGTAATGAAGTATAAAGAACCAGTCCTGGCATGTGTAGACAGGGGACCTTACATACATCAACATGTATCAGTCCCAAGTGTTTACTAACTCTTTCTCTGTTTCCAATAAACAGAGCTAGTGTCATTTTATCTTTGTGACATGACTGGCGAGTTTCACAAGATGTAAGTTCAAACTAATTTAAACATGCATCTAAATGTAACTACAGCCAGTCGGGTCGCATAGATATGACCTAGTCTACAATGCCTCAAGAAGAATTCGTTCATTTCTGAACTCTTCCTCTTGTGTGTGTTCCATATACTAAGAACTGTGATTTGATTTAGAACATTAATGCTTTTAGATAACGTGCCTGAACCGATCAACTTTTGATATAGGAAATGTTCAAAACATTATCCAACAATACAAAATTATATCATTTCTTTACTAATAAAGAGACTGATATGATTTTGTATATCAGGTTCGGTATCTAACAACATTCGTTCAGAATCAATGTATCGGTAATACAGGGTGACAGTGACCGACAGACTTGGCTGCAACTCTTGCCCCGTTTTCTGCCTCATGAAACTTATCACCCGTTCTCAGTTCTCTACCTATCTGTAGCCCTATGTAACATATTACATATCTGGGATCCTGATCTGGTATCACATACCCAGGATGTAAAGGATACTGAGAAACAGTTCTTTGTAACGAACACACCCGAAGATGATGCATCAGCATGCATTTTCTTCGTTTGGGCGGCACGGGAATTCTGGTAATCCCCAATATCCTGCTCTGTCTTATAACAATTATAAGTTGGAGTGGGACCAACGTTCCCCAGCTCAGTATAACAAGCGGGTTCGGTCAATATTCCGTATTATTATCTTGATTAAGGCGTGATATGGTCGCTACCAGGAGAGAGAGAGAAGAAAACACTCAGCGTGCGCTCTGTCAAGAATAGATTGGTTATTATTTTATCTAATCAGGATGGCTCCCACTGCTTTTTATCAAATCTTCCTTCAAACCCTAAAAGGAAAGACTAGCCGGGATTAATTACACACTACAAGTTCGCCAATCTTTCAGCCAGGCCAGTGTCGGTACTTTGAGGGAGGTCCCCCGTGCTTTCGCACGAACCTAATTAATGTAAACCTCGTTTTCCCAGAGGCGTAACCCCGTTGACACCTTTCTAGACACCTACTTGATCGGCTAATTGTAATGTATAAAACTCTCCCAGGAGTAACTCTTACTCGCAGCGGGTATCGGGATCCAACTATCTCATAGAAGGTATGCAATCTCATTGCAAATCTCAACACTTGAAATTCCCGATAATATTTTGCCCCTAGCACCCTATGACCTTGACGGAGGTCAACAAACCATAGGCTACTAGTCAAGTTCAACCCGTCATTTCTTGATCGAATTAAACCCACCCGCACGACCCTTGACGGAGGTCAACAAGGCCGCACGACTACCCTAACTCAATCTGCATCATATGCATAAGCAGATAAATACTGGTTAGCTACCGCATACTGCGCCTTGACGGAGGTCAACAAACGCAGCACGAATACTAAACAGCACTTATCTGAAATGACGGAGGGCTACGACAGGTTTTTCTGAAAACCTATTGCGTAATGAACTTGATATCGTTGTAGGATCGAATGATTTTAAAATGGAGTGCTTTTGAGGCTTTTCTAGTTTTGCTAAAGGAGTCACTCCCGGAGAAGGGATCGTCGGTCCTTTCCTCGTCGAATGAGGTGCGGGATATATCACATATATCGCTGTGCAAAGCAAAAACAGTTAAAAGCAATCAAAAGACAAACCGAGTTGTAGCATCTGCCAGTTATTGCTAAAGGAGTCACTCCCGGTGAAGGGATCTCGGTCCTTTCCTCATCGAATAAGGTGCAGGATATATCACATATACCGCTGCGCAAAGCAAGAACTGTAGCTACCCGTTTTATTTTGAAATTCGATTCTACAACATCTTAGGTTTCTTTTATTTCATTAATCATATTAATGAAGTCCCATCATTTTAGTACCTAAACATCACAGATAAATACAACGTACACTTATGCCATCCGCATTCGCCTCGATGTCCCCTCGTGCACCGTTAGGTTAGGTAACTAACGACAGAGCAGGGCAGGGCTAGCGCGGGTGTAAAACATAAGCAACGTCTATATAATATATCATATATACTATATACTGTATCTATCACAGAAACATCACATGATCACATCACATATATCGCAGCAGAAGAAACATATGAAATATTGGATATACTAGGACGTCCGTGTTTTCAATACGAGCCTGTATAAAACACGGATTCCACGGTCGTGATGAATAGCCAAACCCACACCCCTAGACCCCTACGAGAGCGGCAAGCAACCCTACCAATTCTAGAGTTAGGAGACCCGGACTCGACTCCTCGAGTTGGTCTCCCACTGGACTCCAGAACCCGGTTACTTGTGCCCTCCTCCTTGGGTCTATCCTAGTGCGGAAAAGTAAATAATATACAACAGGTGACAACTCCCGCAACCTGGAAGCGCCCCAATAAAAGAATATTACATACAAGTTTTTACATGAATGAAAATGAAAAACACTCATCTCACATAAAAACCCCCGGCTATTCAAACACGACGATCCAATATAACATATCCAGCATCACATAACATCACATGTCATCAACGTAAGTAAATATGCGCATCCCAATTGTCGTTGACATATAGCAACGAAACCGGCGATATCACATATTACACTTACGGTCACAGAAAAGAAAGTGTAAAACTACAACAGTTGGAATCCGCAACCACCTCAGACATCGCATGCCTGACCAAATGAATTACTTAGACATCGCATGCCTAACAATTATAAACCCCGCATTTTAGTCTCAAAATCGAAAACTCTTTTCAATATTAAGTCGGGCAATTCAACAAGATTCCCGACATCCTGATCGAATGCTCGTCGCAAACTTCAGTAGGCGGCCGCACCCCCGATACCGTCGACGAAGTGCACCAAGGCGGAACACCGCTACCGCGAGCACCCGAACGGATGCTTTCGGCGACGGGGTTCTCCTACAGTCACTTGGTTGGGGCTATGGAGTGAGGCTGTCTATTAAGTTTACCCGGCGAGTATCCGCGTACGCTACGTGATTGCGACGGACTTTTGATCACATCAAAATTCCGTGGCAACCGATCAAGTGAGACTAAATTGCTACGTTTATAACATTCATTTAGTTATCTCATAACTAGTTGTGAATTCCAATTATTGTATCCCATTCCAGATAAATAGAAAATGTTAAACTTTTCGATCGAACAATCTAACACCCAAGTTTTCCCGATACAGCTCAACACATGAAATAAGTCTAACAACATTCCGTTCGTGCCTCAGTACCAACGGTCCAGCCGTAGAAGGGTCAAGCCAACGCCTCACATGTGGCACGCCGTACTGCCCCAAACCCGAAGGTTCAAAGGGCAGTTCAAGACGGTCACATAATCGAGTTAAGGTTTGTGTCTTCTAGAGGGACCATCGCGTTACTTGCACTACTTAGAACGTCGTTAAACTACGGAAATATCCAACACTTGGAAATTTCCGGACAGGGGAAAAATTGGGTATTTATATCCGGTCGAACTTTTTAACATATTCAAAAAATTATCCGGAACGACACATAGACAAAGTTTGACAATCCGATCGAATATATGAACTCCCAATACAACCCAAAATACTCAACTCTTTATTTCAGATTAAAAATTCCCAGGAAAACCAGCACTGAAAAATAGGAGTTACTGTGCAAAATTGAGTGCCTAATAAGACAAAACGGCGGCGGAAGGGCCGCATTAGCACGCTAATGCCGCGGTTCCGCCGCACTTTTGAGGGATCATTAGGTAATTTTTGCATAGTAATTCTTAGATTTACCTGCTGATTTTTCTGCATATTTTTAATTCTCAAAAATCCACGAATTTCAAAAATGTACAGAGAGCATTCTAAGGTTTGGGTTTCGGTTCGATCGGACTTCAAACTCCGTCTACGCTTCGCCTAAGGCTCTAGCTAGGCTCTGATACCACTGTAGGGTTCCTAGGCACTCTAGTGAGGTCTCCCAAGCCATCGAACATGGCAAATTAAAATTTTACGGTGCCTACAAACCCTAAACTACGGATCGTCGGCTAGATTTCTAGGCGAAAAGCTAACTAGTTAACAATTAACTAAGGGAATACGGAAATACAACCTTTGTAGATCCGGTCCTCCACCTCCACGGCTCCGCAACGAGGTCGTCTCCGCTGTCCAAATCAAATCCGGGCTCTAGAGTCGGCTTCGTCGGAGAATGGGCAAGCTAGGTCGTCGATGTCCATGCCGAAGATGATCTACGTCGAGGCATCGATGAATCAAGCTCCACCTTCACCAAACCGTGAAAAGTTGGGAAGGAAACACACTCTACTACTTGGCAAGAGGTAGAGGATGAAGAAATATGAAGTGGGTAGACTTTAGAATTGGATTTCTCACTCATTTCCATCACTTGCCATTGATGGGGCAAGTTTTCTTCACTTGAAGAAATGAAGAAGAAGAAGAAGAATATTATGATAAGTTTTTTTTTTTTAAAGAATAAGAAAAGAAAATGAATTCTTATCATAACTTTAACTAGAGTCAAGTGTAGAGAATGAATCATGGTTAGTGGGAATGGTTAGGGTTAAGGATGAGATAAGAATGGTTGACTTGAACAAAGCTTCATGAAGCTTCAACTAAAGAACAAAATTAGCCACCATTCTTTTCTCTTTTCTTTTATTCATTTATCAAAAATAAAAAGGATAATTAAATAAGATAAATGAATAATAAATAATAAACCCTAACCATTTCATTAACCAAGGTTTAATCTTTATACTTGAACCCTAGCATGACATGTATCATCAAACATGATACAATCAAGTGCACAAAAGTATATCGCATATACAATGCGCCCATCCGAGTGAGAAAATCCATCTTAAGTAAACCGATACTAGTTGATGCAAAGTAATATATCAAATATATAAATATGCATTAAATCATTAAATCAACACTTGATTCAATGACCCGGTTATGTCACACACAACCGACTAGTATTCAATATATCGGCTTATCGAATCAACGCTTGAATCGATAACTAGGTTATATCGCATACAACCATTCGATATATTTATCGCGAGAATAGAATACGGTATCACATACACGCATTATTCTCGGTCCCGCACATATCTCATATGCGCTCCTATTTCGTTTCGCTTGAGCCAGGAAACCTCTGTGTAGGACTCTAAAGACTCGTCAATACGCCGGCAGCAGATGATGATCATATCAAGCATCCACAAGCCGCAAGCGGTCTGCTAAACGTAACGGCCACCCGGGTATTGAGCGATCTGAAGATCGACGAGCAAGCCCGCTCACACTCCAGTGAATCCGACCAGTAACACTACCGTACAGTCCGGTCTGATCGTCTGATATGTCGCATATCTCGCCTAGGGGTGGTATACGTCAGACCCCAATAGCTCAATAAGTCGTGTCGATATGAGGTCTATAACTGTTCGAGAAACTACTGGTAACACTTACCAGTAAATCTCAGCAACCCTGGCCAGGGATTTCCTGTTATAGCCAATCGAACACAGCACAACATCAACTCCCTATACCGGGAGAGACGAATCCCCTCCTATCGCTCATTGCCTCCATATGACTCGGGACTGTACCCAAAAACCACCGTTTTGCACGCCCTCTTGGACGTGGTAAGATGGAAATCAAAGCACAGTGGGAACCACACAAGACTCTATGACGATCTCGGGTCAACAGACTACTCTGTACCAGTGTCACCAGAGAACTGCCATCTGACGTGAGGTATAATACCATCTGGGAGTTCTCGGCGAGTCCGTCCAGTGTACCCAGTCTCTACTGAGCACCCGTATATCATCTCTGATGTCAAACACCAATGGATATGGGATCATCCATCGCCCATCTGTATGGGTCGAGAAGGTACACGCTAGTCTACTCTGGTATATCGATGCCCCGTCTCGATACACCCACGACTAGGGACTTTGAAGGATGTACTTATGGACTACCATGTCCCCACTAGTATGATCCGCATCATAGTCCAGGTAGTCAAGTACAGATCCTAAGGGCTTTACCAACATGTAACAGAGAGACAATCAGCATACACGTTAAGGAAAAGTGTAACCAGATAGCATACTATCATGTCGAGCAAGAAAGTCCTCCCTATATATGTCCCAGCATCCACTACAATATACATCCTATGTACAGTAATGGCCTCTAGGGCATACATATAACTAACAAAAGATAACTGGCCCAAATCCTCGCTAGTGGGCTCGATCTCCTGAAGGTCCGATCCACCAGACAACATTCCAAAGAAAAAAGAGAGGGAATGTCGTCAGCGAACAATCGCTCGGTAAGTCCCAAAGATAAAGGAGAATTAGAATTGTTCAGTTGATAAAACTGCACTTTTGATATGACATTTTCCTTACTATTTATATATAATAAAAGATGTTTATTATAAATATGACACATATAAGGGTTTATCCGTAAAAATACTATTTTCTTGTGTTTATATATTATAATTAACATTATGAAGGGAAATGTACGTATATAATATTCATGTAATATTTGGTCTATTTAAATATGCTTACCTTATTAAATATCTTTGATCAATTCTCTTAAAACTAAAATATCATGACAAATGGTTAAGATAATATCTCAATAAAAACAAATTCTACTAATATCATTTATTGAGATAATTGTGCAGGAATTATATCATGACTGAAGTTTCAAGGAAATCCAAGATGGCGAGATCAAATCTGCCGAAAATATTCAAGTAAACTGAAGAAATCAATTCTGGCAGAGACGTAGAGAAGATTTTCAGTTTCTAGATAGTCAAAAGATCACGAAGTGCTACAGAGATGAAGCCCTAGAGATTGGAGCCCAAGATCCCACCAACAAGCGGCGGATCCACGGTCAAAACCAACTATTGGCGGTAGATTCGCGGCCTGTTAGGGAAGTTGCGATGTGAGATTTTTATTTTGGGATCCTAACAACTAGTTGCCTTATTAAGAAACTAAAGATTCTGGGTATGTGACTATAAATAAGGACTGAGAGCCTCTTGGAAAAATCATCAAACCGACGCGATCACGAAGTCCACGACGGCTCAAGAATCCTGGTTGATTATCAACAGTTCATTTACCTCCTTAAAAGAGATCGAGAAGCAAATTAGGGTTTTGTAATCATTTTCTAAGGAAACAAAGTGTACTTAATTTTGTTGATTAATAAAGGTAGTTTTATTTTATTGCATTTTATTTTCTTCATAACTTCTATCTTTTATTTTCCCAACATGCGCGCGTAATTCTCCGCTTGTTAGGATTCATAGGATTAGGGTAGATTAATGGATGATGAATATCCTTAAACTCTTTTTACGTCCTATAAAGTTTATAAACTTTATCAAAAGAATAGTTAACATCCTAATCGGGCGCGCTATAAATTCATTGATATTGACGACCACGATTAAAGATTAGATTAACAATTGTTTTGGTAAAGGCTAGACATGAACGGAGATCCATGTCAAGATAGGGGTTAAGAGTGGGAACCCTATTCCTTCCAGAAACCCTAATCTACATGCATCACTGTCGATCTAGTTTTAAATCAATTAAAGGATAAAAAGAGTAATCTTTAATTAATCATTCATGACTACTAAATCTTAATGAACCCTACAAGCCCCCTTCTACTATAAAACCTACATCCGTAATTAATCTAGATCTATATCCTGCATCCGTGTTTGACGTAGATTTAGAACCTACAACCATTCTTCACCATTCTTTATTCTTCCTCCTTTCCTTTTCAACACGTCTAAAGTAAGATTTAAAGATTCAACGTTTCCCTGAGAACGACCCGTACTCATCTCGGTGTAGCTACACGCGACACCGTTATTGATTGCGGTTATTACTACACACACTTTTTACACATCAATCAAATGGCGCCGTTGCCGGGGAGACGTGCGTAATTTATTTTTCTTACTATTCGTGTTGAATTCTTATTCGATCTATATCATAAAAATAAACAAACTGTAAATTGTATAATTAACGATTATTGTGTGAATTTTGCGAGGGGATCTGGATACACAGATTGAGGAAACAGAGATCCAGAGACATTAATCAAGATCCAGAGGAGCAAGGGAGGCCACGTCGCAAAAATCTCCACCTGATCTTCCAATTTCGCGGCGGATCCACGATAATAAGGACAAATCGCGGCGGAAGCATGGCGGAATTGGAGATCTAGGGTTCCAAAATTCTCTGGTAAATTTCTCACCTCTTTTTCTCTCCTCTGAAATCCAATAAAATATCTTTCCTGCAGGATTCTTTGCAAAATATCGGCGCTCAAAAATCTTTTTGCAAAGTTTTGTACTTGGTTTGTTTATTCATATTTTAATACGGATTTTAAGGGGCAAGACCACAATTCAGATTAGGTGGGGATTTTATCACCCTTCCTAAGCCCCACAAATCATAAAACGAGCATCCGCATCAACCCTACATTAATTTAAAAAATAACTAGACAAGACTCTAAAGACTGTCGCACTCAATAAGGACAGAGGAAGGTCGTGGATAATCTATCGCTTATCCGCATTACTTTTGTGGTGCCTAGGCAAGTGTGTCTAAGACAAGTGGTTATTTAATCAGGCCCGCTATTTTCGGTGATTCGTATAACGGATACCTCCCACTTACCTGGCACTTACCTGGTCACAAGAGTAGTAAAGAGGTGTTAGAGGATTGATCCTGCGGCTTGTCGTTCGGAAGTCTAGGAGCGGTCTAGAGACTTGACCTAGGTAACCTTAGTTCTAGGGTTGTTTGTGCATTTTTGTGTGATTTGTCTTAAGTGCCACTTTTTCAAAACAAACCAATTTTAAATCACACACGCTGCCACTTGCGCTAAAACCGTTTAGTGCATGCTCGGCTGGACACGGGATTCTAGTGCCCGTCTTGTCCGCGTTCCTGCTATCGACTCCGAAGTTGGTACTTCTTCATTTTCTTTTTCCCCACCACCCACCACATCGACCGAGATGGACGGTACTCCATCAAATTATAACACCACGCTGCCACCACCCGTAGGTGAGCAGAATCCACCGTGCATCTCTCTCCAAGAGAGATGCTATTCTATCCATTCCACCAGCCAACGGGGATAATTTTGAAATCACACCCCACTACATCAATCTGTTGCCCAAATTTCACGGGCTTGAGTCTGAAGACGCATATGTTTTCATCACTAAATTCGAAAACGTATGCGCAATGATGGGTACTTCACAACTGTCTGTGGATGCTATGCGCTTGCGTCTTCTCCCATGCACTTTGTGCGACTTGGCAGAAAAATGGCTTTAATCTATTGCCAATTGGGATGAATTCGTGATAGCATTCCTTAAGAAATTTTACCCAAATCATAAGACCTCCCGTGTTAGGAGCGAGATCAGCCAGTTTACCCAGCTTCCCAATGAACCATTTTGGAAGTACTTTGAACGTTTTAAGGATCTGCTTGTCCAATGTCCTCATCATGGAATACATAGATGGGATATGTGCCGAATTATATATGAGGGCATTAATCCAGCGACAAAGAAGATGCTGAAACAATGTGTCAATGCAATTTCATGTCCAAAGACGATGGTGAAGCCTGGAAATATCTGGAGGATCTCGCTGAGAACACTTTGCAGTGGGAAAGCGTTAGACTACCTTCATCTAGGGGAGGTATTCATCAGCTCAATGTTTCCATCGCAGTAAAAGCCGAAATGGCTGCGATACAAAAGAAACTCGACGCTATCGAGAACAAATTCTCATCAGTCTCCCTAAACCAAGTAACGCTTCCCAAAACCGTGTGTGGTTGCTGTTCCGATCCATCACACTTGACGGAAGAATGTCCTATGAATGCACCGTTTCAAGGTCACGAGCAAACTAATGCTGCTTTTCAGCAGCGACCTAGAAACGATCCTTATTCTTCCACATACAATCTGGGATGGAGGAATCATCCTAATTTTGCTTGGAACTAAAACCAACCCCACAATCAAAACCAGTTCCAAAACAATTACCAAAGACCTCCTCCACAGTAACAGCAACCATCACCACAGAGTCAACACCCCTTTCAATCTCAACCTGTTCAAAACCCGGCCAATAATTCTTTCCAAACGACCGGTACCGATAACTCCTCTTCACTCGCACAAACTTTGGATTTATTTATGAAACATTCGATCCAAATGTCGGCTGATATGAGGACTTCTATTGATTCCATAAAGAAAGACTCCACCTCCCACGGTGAGAGTATTAAGTCAATAGAAGCCCAAATTGCACAGTTGAATGCCGCGATGAGTGTGAGAGAAAAAGGGAAACTCCCATCTCAACCCGTACCGAATCCTGGCCACTCAAAACATCATAATGTGAGTGCCGTTACTACGTTAAGATCGGGAAGAGTGCTGGATAACTGAGTGGGTGAACAAGTTGATGACGTTAGTGATACCAATGATACGCCGGTGATCAGTCGAAAATATTGCATTCTTAACACGGCAATTTCCCCATCTTTTGCAATCATTTAGAAGTGTTCGGTATTCATATTTCACATATTAATAAAACGGTCATAAAATATCAGATTACATGTGTTAGACCTTAAAACCGGCATTTCTAGGGAAATTGACTGTTAGTGTATATGCCCTAGAGGCCATTACTGTATCATACTAGTTTGTATATTACTTAATGGAAGCTTGGGATATTCACCTTGTATATACAATCTTGCTCAAAATAGTAGTATGCTAATTGGTTTGTTTCTACTTCAATGTGTACATGTGTTTATTTTAGTATATCGCCTATACACATTAGTGGAGCCCTTAGGATCTTTGCTTGATTACCAGCGTTGTGATGGCAGTCACACTAGTGGGGCTGGGTAATCTATAAGCACATCCTTATGCAGGTCCCTGGTCGCAGGACTATCTAGACAGGGCATCGATACTCCGGAGTAGACTAGCGCATGCGCTTCTCATCCCAGTGTGGGAGACGGTCTGTCCCACAACCGTCGGTACGTCGTACTTGAGAGAGTATGCGGGTGCTCGTTGGGTTACGAGTACACTGGACAGGACTCGTCGGGAACTGACTAGTTGGTATTATGCCTATCGTCAGTTATCAGTTCCCAGGTGACATGAGTACAGCTTAGTCCGCTGACTTGACACTGTCACTTCGCCTCGAGTGTGTTCCCACTGTACTCTGATTACTACCCTACCACGACTCAAAGGAGTCGTGCAAACAGGTGGTAGTTGGGTGCAGTCCCGAAGCACTTGGAGGCAGTGACGGTTAGATAGGATTCGTCTCTCCCGGTATTGGGGGTTGACATCGTGCTGTGTCTAGGAGAGCCATTACACGAGTAGTCCCTGGCCAGGGCAAACGAGATATACTGGTAGGCTTCCAGTGTTATCTCAGGGTGTTTTGGGCTTCACTCCGACACGACTTGTACCGCTATTGGGGGACTGACGTTTACCGCCCCCTAGGCCCGCCATGCGATGTATCAGACGAACAGACCGGACTGTACGGAGAATGTCACATTCAGGCTCAGTAGGAGTCCAGATGGGTTTTGCCTCGTCAGTCTTCTTGTCGGCATCTACCTGGGGACCGTTACGCACAGCTAGTGCCACTTGCGGTCTGTGGTTAAACCCACTGCCAGCGTAGTGTCGAGTCTTTAGAGTCCCACACAGAAAGCTATTCGCCTTTAGGCAAAAGAGTAGAGGTCGCATGGTTTTGCGACAGGTCGCATGGTTTTGCGACAGGGTTCGGTCACATCCGTGCACTTGTGCACGTATAGTGTCCGGACAGTTCACACTAGCAGGCTTTGGTTTAAGCCAGATCCTAGTGTACCTTTTGGGATTGGTTTTATCCAGTATGCATTCGTGTTCCTCGGAACGCGGATGCGGGTGTGTATGCACAGTTGACGGAGAGACAGAGGCAGAGGATTCTCATTAGGGTTGTTGACCGTTGACAGTTGACTATTGACTTTTTGCTCAACCCTAATGAGAATATGATATGTGATTAACAATTATATTAATTAAGTATTGTGGTGACATGGTTGTTGAGGGGTTGACTTTGTTGACTTGTTGACTTTGTTGACCGGTTGACTAGGTTGGACTAGTTGACCATTATGATGACTATGGCTATCATTTCATGGCAAAGACTTTTTACTTGCTTGTTTCTTTTGTGAGAAATGAGTGCATGAAATGATTTAGCCATTTTGACTTGAACCATTTTACACAATACTTGATTATTATTTTTGTGATGATGGTTTTGGATTATTAGAGCAAAATGAGAAAAGTCCTCTCTCATTCTTTCATGCTCATTCTCTCTCTTGTTCTTGAGCTCTCATCTTCCTCCTCTTGCTCTCCCTCTCTTGATTCTATGGTTCACTTGTCTCATGAGTTGAGAACCAAGAACCATAGATAAAATCCCATACAAACTCTTCTCTACTCACTCTAGTTCACAAGGTTTAGCAAACCGAGTGAACTAGTTTCTTCAAAGTTCGAAGAAGGAGCCAAAGGTTGAAGCTTTCAGGTGGATCTATCTTCGGCGCAAGGAGACGACGGGGAGAAGCCGGTTCGGACGACCATCGAAGCTTGAAGACGAAGGAGTTCGAGAAAAAGAAAGGTATAACCCCCTAACCGAGTAGTTAGCAACTCGTAGTTAGGTTGTTAGTTAGATGTTTAACAAAGATCCGGTTTTGAGTCCATGTTACCACCTCTAAGAAAATTGTTTTTTTACTTAATTCCGCATGCCCGAAAGTACCGGGAGAGGTAGCATGGACTTACAGTGGTATCAGAGCCTAGTTAAACTCTATCTAACATGTTAGCAAAGTAGCTAGAAGATCGATCAAAGAAAAGTCGCAAAACGAACCCAAAACTGTCAAGTTTCTGCCGAAATTTTTTCTGTTCAAAAGTTGATAATTTTCATCTTAAAAATCGGCTCAGGCTTTTGTGTGAACACCCACCAAATTTGGTCCAACGATCGAGTCAAAGAGCCACGGAAACGCGGCGGGAGCACGCTCCCGCCACGGTTCCGCGGCCGAGTTGACTCGGCCGAGGTCTAAGTTTGGTGCAGTGTTTTTCTGGGGTTGTTTTGGGATTTTTGGAATATATATTTTCTGCCCAGATTTTCCAGAACGAAAATTTTATTTTGGGGTCCTGAAAATCCGTATTTTTGATCGAACTTCTAAAAGACTTAAGCTGACGGGTTTTTCTGTGATGTGATATTTGTATTGAACGTCTGCTAATCGCTATATGTCGATTAGTGGGGGTTATACAAATCTGTGATCTGTAATGTTGCTGGAATGTGTATATGAATTCATTGGATTGTCGCGGGTGAATAGCCGGGGGTTGTGAGACGAGAGTTTTCTTTTCTTTCAATTCATGTATATTTGTAAATTGATGTAATAATTATTTGTATGGCCGCACAACCGGGTCGGGGTTGTAGCCGTCATTGTATAATTTCTTTTTACTGTTTTTGCTCCTAGGATAGACCCATGGAGGGGGTGCACAAACTACTGGGTATGCCGAAGTGCCGAGTGTCCTACTCACGGAGTTGAGGGAGGTTGCTTCGCTTCGGGTACTTGGCGGGTAGTTTGCCGCACCCGTAGGGGTCTTGGATGGGGTATTGGCTATTCACCGCGACCGTGTAGTCTGCTTTTCGTTACAGGCTCGTACGAATTGCGGATTCCTAGTATATCCAATGTGTTCATCTGTGATCTGAAATGTCTATCATTGCAATATATCTATATATGATATTATTTAGGCGTTGCTTATGTTTTACAGCCGCGCTAGCCCAGCCCCCGCTCTGTCGTTAGTTAAGTAACCTAACGGGTAATGACGGGGCCCCGTGGCGAATGCGAATGGCATAAGCGTACGTCATATTTTGGTTGTTTTCTGCAATGGTAGGATTAAATAATGGGACGCATTAAAAGAACTAATGCAAGAATATCACGCATTAAAAGAACTAATGCAAGAAAATAAACCAAGTTAAAATCGTTGGAACACTTTCGGAAAACCACTCGGTTCTTTTCAAAACTAACTTTTAAATGCGGAGCTTGAGCCACTCCTTTTAAAAGCTATCTCGTTCCATCAATTATATCAAGTTCACTACTTTCACGGTTTTGCTAAAACCATTCGTAGCCCTCCGTCGTTTCACATGAATAGTCAATAGTATTCAAGCTGTGTATGTTGGCCAAAGTCAAGGCATAGTGATTGGTAGCTATTGGGTATTCATGTGTAGCATAGATAGATGCGTTGGTTTGGGACAGTCGTACTGCCATTTTGGCCAAAGTCAAGGGTAGGTACAGATGGATCCAAATTAACCTGGAGAATGACGGGTAGAACTTGACATGTGACTTATGATATTTTGGCCAAAGTCAAGGTCATAAGAGCATGTGGCAAAAATCCACATCGGGAGTTTCATAAGTACTGAAACTTGCTAGATTTGCATACCACTTGGAGTGTGATGATTCTGGTAGGATTCCTTCAGTTTCGTCACGCGATGATATTTGGATCCCGATCCTACTATGAGTATATGCTACTCCTCGGGAAATTTCCCACTAAACGATCAATGCTATAAACCTAGTAGGTGCCTAGAAAGGTGTTAGAGGGCTACGCCCCCATGGAAAAGAGGTTATTTAATTAAGGAACTTCGCGAAAGCGTTGGAAAACCTCCCTCGAAGTACCGACACCAGCCTGGCCGAACGGTTAAGCAAGTATTGTACGGTGAGATTGATCCTGACTAATTCTTCCTTTTTGGTTTGAGGAGGGATTCGAGAAACAGTGGGAGCCATCCTGTTTAGACAAACTAAAAACCACTCTAAACTTGCAAGAGCATCATGCTGAGTGTTTCTTCTTCTCTCTCCTAATTGCAGCGACCAATCGACATGACTGGACTTAAGTTACTTCTAGATAAAAACATACTGACAGGGCCAAACTACAAAGATTGGCTCAGGAATGTCAAGATGGCAATCACTTACGACAAGCTGGGGTATCTTCTTACCACCAAAGCTCCCCCTGCCCCTGGTCCCACTTCCAGCGTCGCGGATAAGGAAATCCGTAAGACTTGGGAGATTGATAGCGTGAAGGCCAAGTGCCTCATACTTGCCTCTATGGACAATGAACATCAGAGGAGGCACGAGAATATGGACTTGGAATCCATATTTCTTCATACAAAAGAACTGTATGGAGAGCAATCTCGTATCGCAAGATACGAAGCGTCGAAAAAGTTATTTTCGGCAAGGATGGCCGTCGGATCATCAGTAGCAGAGCACGTGCTTAAGATGATCGGCTACATTGAGGAGCTCGCGGACTTAGGGACCACATTGGAGAGTGAGCTCTATACGGACTTAGTTCTCCAGTCCCTTCCTTCCACTTACGTCCAGTTTATACTGAACTTCAACTTACAAGAAAAAGAAGTTGAACTTTCAGAGCTTCTCAACATGCTGAGGAGCGCAGAGGGCACCCTACAGAAAGGTAGGGAAACATCCACTTTGTTTGTAGGAGGATCATCTTCTTCTAGGTCCAAGGCGAAAGCCAAGGGAAAGAAGAAGAAAGCCCCTGCCAAACCAAGAGGCGGTGTTAGTAAAGTGGATACGAAGGGAAAAGCTAAAGCAACAAAGAATGCGGGGAAGCTTGTGGATAAGGAAGAATGCTTCTATTGTCATAAGAAAGGACACTGGAAGAATGATTGCAGGGCCTGGAAGGCCAGAACACAGGAATTGAAGCAGGTTGCAGCTTCAGCTTCAGGTGTGTATGTTATTGAAAACTGTCTTTCAATAAACTCTACTTCCTGGATATTGGATACCGGATCAGGATCTCATATTTGTAATTCTTTGCAGGCGTTGAGAAACCGTAGTGTTTTGAATGCAGGTGACATGACCCTCAGAGTTGCGAACGGAGCTAGCATGGATGCTAAAGCCGTAGGGGACTATCACCTGGGAATGTCAGATGGACATGTTTTGGTTTTGCGTAATTGCTTTTTTGTACCCAACGCAACTTGTAATATCATTTCTGTATCTTTAGTTTCTAAAGAAGGTTATGAATTTGCGTTTGTAAGCAATGTTGTAAACATTCACCTTAATCAAGTTCTGATTGGGTCAGGTACATTGAGCAATGGTATATACGTATTAAACCAACCACAGATTTTCAATGTCAAGAATACACACAAAAGAAAGTCTCCGGAAGTAAATCAGACTTTCTTGTGGCATTGTAGACTGGGTCACATCAATGAGAGAAGGTTGACGAAGTTACATACAGAAGGATATTTGAATCCGTTCGAATATCAATCGTATGCCACTTGTCAATCCTGTCTCAAAGGAAAGATGACAAAGACTCCGTTTACTGGACACGGAGTATGAGCGAGCGAGCTCTTGGGACTCGTACACAGCGACGTGTGCGGTCCAATGTCTACACATGCGCGAAGCGGTTATTCTTACTTCATTACTTTTACGGATGACTTTTCAAGGTACGGTTATGTCTTCTTAATGAAACATAAGTCCGAAGCCTTTGGAAAGTTCCAGGAATATAAGAATGAAGTAGAAAAACAGACCGGCAAAAGTATCAAGATCCTAAGATCGGATCGAGGTGGTGAATACTTGAGTGCTGAGTTCCTGAACTATTTAAAAGAGAACGGAATTCTCTCTCAGCTTACTCCTCCATACACTCCGCAACATAACGGTGTATCGGAGAGACGGAACCGAACCCTATTGGATATGGTACGGTCCATGATGAGTAACGCTGAGTTACCGCGATCATTCTGGGGGTATGCGCTAGAATCAGCTGCGTACCTTTTGAACCGAGTTCCCACTAAGACTGTGCCTACCACACCATATGAGATGTGGTGTGGGAAGAGGCCCCATCTTAATCACATTAAGACATGGGGAAGTCCAGCTTTTGTCAAAAAGCAGCATGCGGACAAGCTCGAGGCACGCTCAGTACAGTGTAAGTTTGTGGGATATCCAAAGAACTCCAAGGGATATTTCTTCTACTGCGAAGAGGAACAAAAAGTTATTGTTTCTCGTCATGCCCACTTTCTAGAACATCAGTTCTTAGAAAAGGAAATTAGTGGGAGCACAGTAGAACTGGAAGAAATTCCAGAACCACAAGCTATTACTGAAAGCTTAGTGGAACCAGAGGGTTCAAGAGAACAGGACATTCCTACGCCGCTCCGCAGGAGTAGTAGGCAGTCTCATCCGCCCGAGAGATACTACGGTTTTCTCATAGACGGGGATAGAGAGGATTGCATCATAGATTATGATGAGCCTACTAGCTTCCAGCAGGCCGTTCAGAGCGTTGACTCAGTAAAATGGCTGGATGCAATGCGGACCGAAATGGAGTCCATGTACACCAACAAAGTATGGACGTTGGACATTGCTCCAGACGGGGTAAAACCCGTAGGATGCAAGTGGATCTTCAAAAGGAAGATTGGTGTAGATGGACAGGTTGAGACCTATAAAGCTAGACTTGTTGCAAAGGTTTCCGTCAAAGACCTGGCTTGGACTATGACGAAACCTTTTCTCCAGTGGCTATGCTGAAATCCATTCGGATCCTTCTTGGCATTGCTGCCTTCCACGATTATGAGATCTGGCAGATGGACGTAAAGACCGCTTTTCCAAATGGAAATTTAGAGGAGTGTGTCTATATGGACCAACCAGAGGGCTTCATTCAGAGTGGGAGCAGCGGAAAGGTGTGCAAGTTGCTTAAGTCCATCTATGGACTAAAGCAGGCATCGCAGAGTTGGAACATCTGTTTTGATGAGACGGTCAAGGAATTTGGCTTTATCAAAAATCCAGATGAACCATGCATCTATAGTAGATTTGTAGCGAGAACTGTAGTATTCCTCGTTTTGTACGTGGATGACATTCTCTTAATAGGAAATGACATTCCTATGCTACAATCTGTCAAGGGGTTCTTGTCACACAGGTTCTCCATGAAAGACCTGGGTGATGCCTCATACATCCTGGGGATCCGGATCCATCGTGATAGATCCAAGAGGATATTAGGACTTTCACAGTCCAGGTACATCGACACCATACTGAAGAGATTCAGTATGGAAGATTCCAAGCGCGGTAACCTACCGGCTTGTCACGGGATCACCCTCTCTAAAGAGATGTCTCCCAAGACTGATTTGGAAATGGATCACATGTCTATTATACCCTACGCTTCTGCGGTAGGCTCTATAATGTATGCGATGTTGTGTACCAGACCGGATGTAGCTTATGCACTGAGTGTGGTAAGCCGGTATCAGTCAAACCCTGGGGAGAAACACTGGATAGCAGTAAAGAACATTCTCAAGTACCTGAGAAGGACTAAGGAGTTGTTCTTGGTGTATGGCGGAAAAGACCTCCAGATCGAGACCTTTGCTGACTCCAGCTTCCAGAGTGACAAGGATGATTCCAAGTCCATGTCGGGTTTTGTCTTTACCCTCAATGGAGGGGCGGTGTGTTGGAAGAGTTCCAAACAGGAAACCGTTGCAGACTCGACGATGGAAGCGGAATACATCGCTGCATCTGATGCCGCAAAAGAAGCTGTCTGGATAAGGAAATTATTGAAAGAGCTTCATGTGGTTCCGTCCATTGTTGATCCAATACCTCTGTATTGCGACAACAACGGGGCTATAGCTTTAGCGAAGGAACCCAGGTCCCATCAGAGATCCAGACACATCTTGAGGCGGTATCACCTGATCAGGGAGATCGTGGATCGCCAGGAGATCGAGGTTCGGAGAGTCGCTTCAGAAGATAACACTGCAGATCCATTCACCAAGGCCTTGCCCCAGACTCAGTTCGAGCGGCTGATCGAGATGATAGGTCTTCGATACGCCAGTACATGGCCTTAGTGCAAGTGGGAGATTGTTAGTGTATATGCCCTAGAGGCCATTACTGTATCATACTAGTTTGTATATTACTTAATGGAAGCTTGGGATATTCACCTTGTATATACAATCTTGCTCAAAATAGTAGTATGCTACTTGGTTTGTTTCTACTTCAATGTGTACATGTGTTTATTTTAGTATATCGCCTATACACATTAGTGGAGCCCTTATGATCTTTGCTTGATTACCAGCGTTGTGATGGCAGTCACACTAGTGGGGCTGGGTAATCTATAAGCACATCCTTATGCAGGTCCCTGGTCGCAGGACTATCGAGACAGGGCATCGATACTCTGGAGTAGACTAGCGCATGCGCTTCTCATCCTAGTGTGGGAGACGGTCTGTCCCACAGCCGTCGGTACGTCGTACTTGAGAGAGTATGCGGGTGCTCGTTGGGTTACGAGTACACTGGACAGGACTCGTCGGGAACTGACTAGTTGGTATTATGCCTATCGTCAGTTATCAGTTCCCAGGTGACATGAGTACAGCTTAGTCCGCTGACTTGACACTGTCACTTCGCCTCGAGTGTGTTCCCACTGTACTTTGATTACTACCCTACCACGGCTCAAAGGAGTCGTGCAAACAGGTGGTAGTTGGGTGCAGTCCCGAAGCACTTGGAGGCAGTGACGGTTAGACAGGATTCGTCTCTCCCGGTATTGGGGGTTGACATCGCGCTGTGTCTAGGAGAGCCATTACACGAGTAGTCCCTGGCCAGGGCAAATGAGATATACTGGTAGGCTTCCAGTGTTATCTCAGGGTGTTTTGGGCTTCACTCCGACACGACTTGTACCGCTATTGGGGGACTGACGTTTACCGCCCCCTAGGCCCGCCATGCGATGTATCAGACGAACAGACCGGACTGTATGGAGAATGTCACATTCAGGCTCAGTAGGAGTTCAGATGGGTTTCGCCTCGTCAGTCTTCTTGTCGGCATCTACCTGGGGACAGTTACGCACAGCTAGTGCCGCTTGCGGTCTGTGGTTAAACCCACTGCCAGCGTAGTGTCGAGTCTTTAGAGTCCCCACACAGAAAGCTATTCGCCTTTAGGCAAAAGAGTAGAGGTCGCATTGTTTTGCGACAGGTCGCATGGTTTTGCGACAGGGTTCGGTCACATCCGTGCACTTGTGCACGTACAGTGTCCGGACAGTTCACACTAGCGGGCTTTGGTTTAAGCCAGATCCTAGTGTACCTTTTGGGATTGGTTTTATCCAGTATGCATTCGTGTTCCTCGGAACGCGGATGCGGGTGTGTATGCACAGTTGACGGAGAGACAGAGGCAGAGGATTCTCATTAGGGTTGTTGACCGTTGACAGTTGACTATTGACTTTTTGCTCAACCCTAATGAGAATATGATATGTGATTAACAATTATATTAATTAAGTATTGTGGTGACATGGTTGTTGAGGGGTTGACTTTGTTGACTTGTTGACTTTGTTGACCGGTTGACTAGGTTGGACTAGTTGACCATCATGATGACTATGGCTATCATTTCATGGCAAAGACTTTTTACTTGCTTGTTTCTTTTGTGAGAAATGAGTGCATGAAATGATTTAGCCATTTTGACTTGAACCATTTTACACAATACTTGATTATTATTTTTGTGATGATGGTTTTGGATTATGAGAGCAAAATGAGAAAAGTCCTCTCTCATTCTTTCATGCTCATTCTCTCTCTTGTTCTTGAGCTCTTATCTTCCTCCTCTTGCTCTCCCTCTCTTGATTCTATGGTTCACTTGTCTCATGAGTTGAGAACCAAGAACCATAGATAAAATCCCATACAAACTCTTCTCTACTCACTCTAGTTCACAAGGTTTAGCAAACCGAGTGAACTAGTTTCTTCAAAGTTCGAAGAAGGAGCCAAAGGTTGAAGCTTTCAGGTGGATCTATCTTCGGCGCAAGGAGACGACGGGGAGAAGCCGGTTCGAACGACCATCGAAGCTTGAAGACGAAGGAGTTCGAGAAAAAGAAAGGTATAACCCCCTAACCGAGTAGTTAGCAACTCGTAGTTAGGTTGTTAGTTAGATGTTTAACAAAGATCCGGTTTTGAGTCCATGTTACCACCTCTAAGAAAATTATTTTTTTACCAAATTCCGCATGCCCGAAAGTACCGGGAGAGGTAGCACGGTTTTGACTGTATTTTATGGCATCGCATCATCTCTGTATTTGCGCAACACTTGTCTCGAGATTTGTGCAGGAAATTGCAGGAGCAAAGTCAAAAGAAGCTGATAAAAAATACGCCAACTCAATGATTTCAGATCTGGTAGCATTTCAGAAGGAGATATTATATTCAACATATATTATAAAAGCCCAAAAGTCAGCCCAAGTTCAACATAGAAAACTCAAGCCATGAAGCTTCAAACGAGCCGCGGAACCGCGGCGGGAGCCGGCTTGCGCCGCGGTTCCGCGGCGGTTTGGACACGTTAGCAATAAATTTTCACTACAGAATTTATATCTCAGGGCCCACATTCATTTCTGATATGTCAAATTCCAGAATTCTCGCGAAGCTACTGCCAGATCAGCAAAGATCATTAAGCAAGGCTAATCTTAATTAAGCTCCTAACAAACTATTTCTAGAAGCTCCCTCCTAACTAATCACATCTAGAAGCTTCTCCTCAACAACCTTTTGGAGGGAAATTCAAATTTCATCTAACAAACTTTTGGAGGAAAATTCAAATTCTAATCCTAGATCTAGGGTTTTGGAGATCTATAAATAAGAGCCTAGATCTAAGGGTTGAGGTTAATCTTCTTTAGTTAGCAAATCTTTAATCTTCTTCATTACCATCTTCTTCCACAAGTCTAGTGACAAGGCTTGTGCGAAACCCTAACCCTAATTCCACTCCAAATTCAAGATCCCGAGTACCAAATCAAGTGAGAAGCCTTCGACCTTTTATGAGCCGAGCCGATCTTCAATCGGGAAAGTGATCCAAGCCGATCCGCGACTCAAGGAGACGAGCGAAGCCAAATCGACTATCGAGTTCTTCCTCTTGTAGTTCTTGAGCGAATGTAATAAAATTGTTGATATAAATAAAAGGTGAAATTCTTTAATCTTGCTTTCTTTAAATTCTTGCATCATGATTAGATCTCAATTTGTGATTGTAGTTCTTGTTGTGATGTTTGAGTAAAACTCCGCTCGTTATGGAGTCGAGACGATCAATAGAATGATGATGTAACAAATCTTAATACGATTCTTGAGTCCTACGAGCTTTGTAAACCCTAGCAAGTTCAAGAATCGATGACCTAGTTTCGTTGCGATGCTTTCTTGATTGTGATCGCTCGAAATTAGGGATCTACGATCGTTTCTTGAATTTACTAGAGGCTAGAATATGAATGATAGCGATGAAAGAACAAGGAATAAGATGAAACCGTAGTTTCACAAGAAATCCCTAATTCTTGTCGATCATCATCGATCTAGTATCAATTCATCGAAGGATAAGAATACGTAATTGTAAGATTACATCACATCTATAGATTCGATCGATTCCTACGAGCCTCATTTCGATTCTTGATATTTGGTTGGAAAAATCATCAAACTATCAATTCTTGATTCTATCTTTTTCTTGTTATTAGATCTAGATTTTCTAATTCTTGAACTTCAAATATAAATCATGAATTTTTTTCTTTTCTTTGCCTTAAATTTTCGACTCATCTAATTCAAAAAGACGAACGATTACACTTTCCCTGTGGACGATCCGTACTTACTAACGCGCTACAATCGACACTGTTATTGATTGCGGTCAAATATTTTTGGTTGTGATTTCTTTAATATTTTCCAACATACACATCCTAAAAAATCATTCAATCAAATGGCGCCGTTGCCGGGGATCATTTGATTTGATACTTTTACATCCAATCAAGAAATTATTACAATCAAATGGCGCCGTTGCCGGGGATCATTTGATTTGATACTTTTACATCCAATCAAGAAATTATTTCAATCAAATGGCGCCGTTGTCGGGGATAGTGTGCTAATTGTTCGTATTTTGAAATTTGATTTGAAAATTTTATTCCATCTAAATTTTGTGATCAAAATTCGTCCAAACACTAATACGTGTGTTGTGATTTGATTGCGAGGAAATCTAGAATCACTGGAGCTTGGATAAAATTTTTGTGAATATTCCAGAGAGCTGAGAAATTGTACAGGAGCTTGCTGAAGAATTTGTGTGCAGAGAACTGCCTAGGTGACCGCGATTCCGCGGCAGATACCCTCATATTGCGGCGGTTACGCGGCAAGATTGCTTCTTCACTGTTCCAATTTTTCTTTTTAAGTCTCTCACTTTCTTATCTCCTCCCTCATCTGCTCCAATTAACATTTTGTGCAGGTTTCTTTACAAATAAATCGCAGCGTGCAAAATTCAAAATAAAAATTTGTGCGTGTTTTGATTTTTGGTTGTTTGCATATTAATACGGAAATTAAGGGGCACGACCAAATCCAGATTAGGTGGGGAGTTCATTACCCTTCCTAAGCCCCAAAAATCACAAACTTGCATCCGCATTTACCCTCATTAATTAAAAAATATATCTAGAGATGACTCTAAGGACCGTCGCGCTCACTTAGGACAGAAGAAGGCCGTGGGTAATTCATTGCTTATCCGCGTTTTCTTGTGGTGTCTAAGGCAAGTGTGTCGAAGGCTAGTGGTTATTAATTAGGCCCACTACTTACGTAGTGGAGTACCTTCCCACTTACCTGGCACTTACCTGGCCACAGGGGGACAAAGAGGCAGTGGAGGATTTATCCTGCGACTTCTCTTTTGGCAGTTAGGAGCGGTCTAGAGATTTGACCTAGGTGACCCCTAGAATTAGGGTTTTGTGTGTTGCATTTGTTGTGTTGCATCATTTTTTCAAAATCCGTCCAATTTTCAAAACAAACACCAGCATTCATCATTTCCCCCAATTATAAATTCACGCTGCTACTTGTACTAACCCTTTTTAGTGCAAGATAGGCTGGACAACAGGATTCTAGTGCCTGTTTAGTCCGCGTCCTCTGATCGACCCAAAAGTCGGTATTTCTACATTTACCCTTTCTTTTACCCAGGACCACACCCATATCGATGGATCCACCTCCATCGAACTTCTTTTCCACTAATCTGCCGTCGTCCGTTGGTGCGCAGAATCCACCTCGCATCTCTCTCCAAGAGAGATGCTATCCAACACGAGGTCCACTTTCCACATGTCTTTCCGTTCCACCTGCCAACGGGGAAAATTTTCAAATAAAACCCCAATACATCAACCTTCTACCAAAATTCCACGGTCTCGAGTCTGAAGACGCATATGCATTTATCACGAAATTTGAAAATGTATGCGCAATGATGGGTACCTCACAGTTGTCTGTGGATGCTTTACGTCTTCGTCTTCTCCCATTTACCTTGTGCGATTTAGCCGAGAAGTGGCTATATAACACTACCGCACATTCCATCTCAAATTGGGACGAATTCGTTAAAGCATTCCTTAAGAAATTCTACCCACATCAAAAGACAGCTCAAGTCCGTAGCGAAATCTATCAATTCACCCAGCTTCCAAATGAAACATTTTCAAAATGTCTTTGAACGTTTCAAGGATCTGTTAGTCCAATGTCCACATCACGGCATCCCGAGATGGGAACTGTGCCGAATCATTTATGAGGGCATTAATCCTAACACAAGACAGACCCTTGAATCCATGTGTCAAGGCAATTTCATGAACAAAGATGATGGGGAAGCATGGAAGTTTCTAGAAGATTTCGCTGAAAAATCTTTACAGTGGGAGGGTGTAAGTCAATCGTCTAGGGATGGCAATGATATTTCCATAGGAATTAGAGCTGAAATTTCAGCTTTACACAAGAAACTTGAGACTATGGAAAACAAATTTTTAGCCGCCCTAAGTCAAATATCACTCTCCAAAACTGTATGTGGATGCTGTTATGATCCGTCTCACTTTACGGAAGAATGTCCGTTTCAAGGTCATGAGCATACCAATGCCGTATTTAAAAGACCTAGAAACGATCCATCTTCCTCCACATATGATCAGGGTTGGAGGAATCACCCTAACTTTGCTTGGAACCAATCCCAATTTCAAAACACGGTTCCAACCCAACACAATTTCCAAAGGGCTCCTCCACCACAACAGCAACCATAATTGAGTCAGCACCCCTTTCAAGCACAAAATTTTCAAAATCCGGTCAACACACCTGCACTGTCTAGTCCTTTACAGTTGACCGGGACTGATGAATCCTATTCATTTGCATAATGCATGAATTTGGTCTTAATAAATATCATGCAAGTTTCGGCTGAAATGAAGTCTTCTGTCGATAAAATTGAGAAAAACTCAGCGTCCCAAGCTGAGAGTATCAAATCGATGGAAGCAGAAATTTCACGATTAAGAGCCGAAATGAGTGCAAGAGAGAAAGCGAAACTTCCAGCTCAACCTTTACCCAATCCTGGCTATTCACATCATGTGGATGCAATCACATTGAGATCTGGAAGAGTGCTTGACGATCATGTTGGGGAAGAGTTTGATGATACTGATAAACCAATCAATAAAACCCCGGCTGAGACCTTACCTCACACACACACTTCTAATTCTGACCACAGTTCTTCTACCCCACCACCTTCTTGCGAGCCTATTCTTCGTTTCCCACAAGGCTCGCCACCTCAGCCCATCTCTTCTAGTTCTCCACAGACGATCCCCACTCCTCTTTTGGGATCATGTCTACCCCCACTTCCTTCTCCTATGATGGACCCAGCGCTTATTGCTAAAGCACCTTATCCTAATCGGTTAAGGGCAAACACACCGAGTCCACATGGAAAAGATTATGAACATTTTTAAGCAAGTTAACACCAACATCCCTCTCCTAGATGCTATCCAACAAGTTCCGTCCTATGCGAAAACTCTTAAGAACTTGTGCACTAGGAAGAGGAAGACTCAAGTGCCCAAGAAGATTTTCATGGAAAAGACAGTAGACACGGCTTTCCCCCAACAATTACCGAGGAAACGTAAGGATCCTGGATATCCTACTATTTCTATTTCTATTGGGAAAAAACACATTAACCGTGCTCTACTAGATCTGGGCGCAAGTGTTAACTTGCTTCCATACTCAGTCTATGAGCAACTAGGTATCGGAGAGTTGAAGCCAACCCATTGCACTCTCCAGATGGCTGACCGATCAATCACCAAACCTAGGGGTGAACTGGAGGATGTGTTAATAAAAATTGGAGAATTTATATTCCCGGTAGATTTTATTGTAATTGATACACAGCCTGTAGCGAACCCACGGAATCAAATTCCGGTGATTTTAGGTCGCCCCTTTTTGGCTACTTCCAATGCTATCATCAACTGTCGTAACGGTTCTATGACCCTATCTTTCGGGAATAGGTCAATAGAGCTGAACATTTACAAGTTGGGAAGTGTACCCTCCGAACCTACTGCTGAGGTCTGTTCTGTCGACTTAATGGATGTCGACAGCAGCGAATTTGATGATCCTCCTGATACCGATCTTGAATCTTTTCATACGTTATTGTTTGACCCAACTATGTATCATACACATACGAACTCTTCCACCGAGATGTCCGGGTCAACAATTAACACGGATTATGAACTGTTCTTAGAGTCTGAAGATCACCCCGCACTTTGTGATGACATTATTCATCGGGGTATTGATGGAACTTTTGAGGAAATCTTCGCTGATGAACTCGCATTTTTGAATGATACGGGTGTTGAGATGAATCATGTCCCACTCAATGAAATTGAACCTCCACCCCTTCCTCTAAACTGTAAAAAGAATGCGAGCAATCCATCACATTCACTGCATCGTCTCTCCAAAATGAGACGCACACACATTCTATTCCATCCCTTACCCTTTCCCCACTTCTTCTTCCACCAACCAGAGCACTGCATTGATAAAATTTTTGAATGGTTAGTATTAATATTTGGTCTTTGCAAAGCTTGGCATCGACCAATGATTTTTGACCCCCTCATATGATTTTCAAAGATTAACATTGCATAACTCAAGTTTGGGGGGGTATGTTTTTCTGGCTCTTGAAAAGAAAATTTTACAAAATTTTGAGCCAAAAATAAGTTTGGGGGAGGTTCTTCACTTAAATATTTTGCCCCCACTAATAAATTCCTCCCAAGCTTACAGGTTTTTCAGATTTAGCATATGGCAACAGTGAGGACACTGTTGAAAACAATTTTGGGGGAGGTTTGTGCTTATTTTCGCATCATTTGCATCATCATTTGCATAAGCACAAAACATTTTTGAAAAACCATAAAAATTTAAAAATTTTCAAAACTATAAAAATATTTTTGTACATAAATAAGATAATGAAAGTTTAGATAGTGAACAATTACATCCATGAGATTAGAAAAAATTTAAGAAAACTAAGAAAATTTAAAGTTTTTCTTATACGAACTAGTAATAAGTAGTTATGAGCCGTTGTCCCAAGGGTTAGTAAGATGAAGGACGTCACTAATCTGAGGATAAAAATAAGTCTGAAAAATAGTTTCTATTCTGGAAGCCAAACATTTTGAACGTTGATACCCTGCTATTCGCACTTATACACGTCTTAAATCATGGGATAGTAGAGGATACCTTGAAATGCTCTTGTCTTAAAGCCAAAAGTATGAAGGAAATAAAAAAAAATGAAGAAAATATAAAGTGGTGAGAAAAATGAACACTGGTTTTGTTATCACCAAGGGCAATAAAAAAATATATAGCGAGGGTGCCTCTTCACCTAGTGCCCTAAGGCCAACTGGTCTGGGAGTCACTGCTATGCCTGAGGTGGTGCAAGACGAGGAAAATACACCAAATAAGCAAGCACATGAGTAATCGGTCGGTTAGTACCTCAAGAAGTATTAACGGTCGCATGAAAGTGTGTGAGCAATCTCATCTAAATATTCATTAATTAAAAAGTACTGAGGCTGATGAATAAGAGTATGATAGCTTGAATTGAATTCTCCGGTGTAGGGATGTCCTTTACACACACGCAGGGTGATATGATCAATGTTTTGGAAGAAAGATAGGAATGAAGAATAAGACGATGTTTTATTGAGGGAGGACGTGATTTCTGACATCTTTTCATGACCATTAAGATAGGGCTCATGACAACCGAAAAGCTAGCTTAGTTGGAAACCCTAATTTTCAAAGTCTTTCTTTTACAATTCTTCTCTTTAAATGTAATATTCATGATCTTTCTTTTATTATTGGATTTTGTAGGTGCAATCCGCTGAAAACCCTCAGGAGACAACACTCCTCCTACTAGGGACACCTAGAGGTTTAAAGGCTTGTTGCACGTGCTCAGTGCAATCGTGTTGCCTACGAAAGTGTGCTAGTTAGTTTTTCTCTTTCTTTGTTTTCTCCTTCTCTTTTTAATAAAACATTCGCTCGAGACGATCGAAATTAACTTTGGGGGAATTTGATCAGTCGAAAATATTGCATTCTTAACACGGCAATTTCCCCATCTTTTGCACTCATTTAGAAGTGTTCGGTATTCATATTTCACATATTAATAAAATAGTCGTAAAATATCAGATTACATGTGTTAGACCTTAAAACCGGCATTTCTAGGGAAATTGACTGTATTTTATGGCATCGCATCATCTCTGTATTTGCGCAACACTTGTCTCGAGATTTGTGCAGGAAATTGCAGGAGCAAAGTCAAAAGAAGCTGATAAAAAATACGCCAACTCAATGATTTCAGATCTGGTAGCATTTCAGAAGGAGATATTAAATTCAACATATATTATAAAAGCCCAAAAGTCAGCCCAAGTTCAACACAGAAAACTCAAGCCATGAAGCTTCAAACGAGCCGCGGAACCGCGGCGGGAGCCGGCTTGCGCCACGGTTCCGCGACGGTTTGGACACGTCAGCAATAAATTTTCACTACAGAATTTATATCTCAGGGCCCACATTCATTTCTGATATGTCAAATTCCAGAATTCTCGCGAAGCTACTGCCAGATCAGCAAAGATCATTAAGCAAGGCTAATCTTAATTAAGCTCCTAACAAACTATTTCTAGAAGTTCCCTCCTAACTAATCACATCTAGAAGTTTCTCCTCAACAACCTTTTGGAGGGAAATTCAAATTTCATCTAACAAACTTTTGGAGGGAAATTCAAATTCTAATCCTATATCTAGGATTTTGGAGATCTATAAATAGGAGCCTAGATCTAAGGGTTGAGGTTAATCTTCTTTAGTTAGCAAATCTTTAATCTTCTTCATTACCATCTTCTTCCACAAGTCTAGTGACAAGGCTTGTGCGAAACCCTAACCCTAATTCCACTCCAAATTCAAGATCCCGAGTACCAAATCAATTGAGAAGCCTTCAACCTTTTATGAGCCGAGCCGATCTTCAATCGGGCAAGTGATCCAAGCCGATCCGCGACTCAAGGAGACGAGCGAAGCCAAATCGACTATCGAGTTCTTCCTCTTGTAGTTCTTGAGCGAATGTAATGAAATTGTTGATATAAATAAAAGGTGAAATTCTTTAATCTTGCTTTCTTTAAATTCTTGCATCATGATTAGATCTCAATTTGTGATTGTAGTTCTTGTTGTGATGTTTGAGTAAAACTCCGCTCGTTAAGGAGTCGAGACGATCAATAGAATGATGATATAACAAATCTTAATACGATTCTTGAGTCCTACGAGCTTTGTAAACCCTAGCAAGTTCAAGAATCGATGACCTAGTTTCGTTGCGATGCTTTCTTGATTGTGATCGCTCGAAATTAGGGATCTACGATCGTTTCTTGAATTTACTAGAGGCTAGAATATGAATGATATCGATGAAAGAACAAGGGATAAGATGAAACCGTAGTTTCACAAGAAATCCCTAATTCTTGTCGATCATCATCGATCTAGTATCAATTCATCGAAGGATAAGAATACGTAATTGTAAGATTACATCACATCTATAGATCCGATCGATTCCTATGAGCCTCATTTCGATTCTTGATATTTGGTTGGAAAAATCATCAAACTATCAATTCTTGATTCTATCTTTTTCTTGTTATTAGATCTAGATTTTCTAATTCTTGAACTTCAAATATAAATCATGAATTGTTTTCTTTTCTTTGCCTTAAATTTTCGACTCATCTAATTCAAAAAGACGAACGATTACACTTTCCCTGTGGACGATCCGTACTTACTAACGCGCTACAATCGACACCGTTATTGATTGCGGTCAAATATTTTTGGTTGTGATTTCTTTAATATTTTCCAACATACACATCCTAAAAAATCATTCAATCAAATGGCACCGTTGCCGGGGATCATTTGATTTTATACTTTTACATCCAATCAAGAAATTATTACAATCAAATGGCGCCGTTGCCGGGGATCATTTGATTTGATACTTTTACATCCAATCAAGAAATTATTACAATCACCCGGCTTCTACTTCTTCCCCTAATTCGTCTAATCTCCCACCTACTTCCGAGCCTATTCTACGCTTCCGATAAGGCTCGAACCCTCAACCCACTTCCTCGAATCTATCTAAAGCGATCCTCACTCCAATTTTGGGATCCATTCCATCCCCACAATCTTCTCCAATGTTGGACTCAACCCTTATTGATAAAGCTCCGTTTCCAAACAGATTAAGGGCCAACAAACCTAACCCACAAATAGAGAAGATTGTCGAAATGTTTAAGAAAGTTAACGTCAATATTCCTCTCCTAGATGCTATTCAACAAGTCCCATCTTATGCAAGAATTCTGAAAGACTTGTGCACCAGGAAGAGAAAAACTCAAGTGCCGAAAAAAGTTTTCATGACGAGTAATATTAGCACAGCTTTTACCCAGCAAATACCAAAGAAACGTAAGGACCCTGGCTGTCCTACCATCTCTATTTCTATCGGGGGTAAAAATATTAATCGTGCTTTACTCGACCTTGGCACTAGCGTTAACTTGCTTCCATATTCCGTATATGAGCAGTTAGGGATGGAGAGTTGAAACCCGCCCATTGTACTCTCCAGATGGCAGAATGATCAATAACCAAACCTAGGGGTGAACTAGAGGATGTGTTAATTAAAGTCAGGGAGTTCATATTCCCTGTGGACTTTATTGTTTTGGATACACAACCTGTGGCTAACCCACGCAACCAAATCCCGGTGATACTCGTCGACCTTTCCTAGCAACTTCCAACGCTGTAATTAATTGTCGTAACGGTTCTATGAACTTATCCTTCGGGAAGATGACAATTGAGCTTAATATTTACAAGCTAGGAAGTTAACCATCTGAACCTTCTGCTCATTTTCTTGATGTATGTTCCATCAACGAGATAGCTTCCGACAGCTGCGAAGCAGAAGCACTTTGCTATGATGATCTCAACAACACTAGTGCGACATTGTTTGATTTGGAAAATTCTTATTGTGAGGATATCTTCGATGAGTCCATCTCCGAGTTTGAATCCGATGACTCGTCGCAAAAGTCAGTAGCACTTTCCGAGTCAATATCCTATATAAGTCATGAACCTCTTAGGGAGTCCGAGAATCATTCCCTTACCCCACCTTCTATTGTCTCTCCGCCAATACTTGATCTCAAACCACTACCTTCTCATCTTAAATATGCATATTTAGGTGAGAATGAGTCTTTACCCGTGATCATATCCGCTTCTCTAGCTTTAGAGCAAGAGAACGCACTTTTGGCGGTGTTGAGATCAAATCGGCAAGAATTTGGTTGGACAATGGCCGACATCAAAGGGATTAGTCCCTTAATTGTTGAACATTATATACATCTGATGGATGAAGCCAAGCCAACCCGAGACCCACAAAGACGGTTAAATCCCTGTTTACCGCCGGAAGCCGGGAAGACTTAACATCTTGCCTGTATCTGGGGGCAGATACTAATTGGTGCTATCCGTCCACCTCTCCGAAGATGCCAAGTTGATTTATGGCACCGTATATCGAAGGTTTAAACGGATGCGGCCGATGTAGCAGACTTCATCAGATTCCCCCTTGTTTGAGAGGTTTTTGATTGTGGGGACGCTCTTCCCTGCAGGCGCAAGCCCCTGCAGTTAATTACGCTACCGCATTGCGGTAACAACTTTCTCCTTCTCCAGATGGTCACTTCGTGTCGTGGGTGTTTGTTTTGTGTTCGGTTGCCCGTGGATTGTAGACGGAGACTAAGTTATGTTGTTGCCCGTAGGGCGTGGACTAGTCCAAATCCGTATCTTTCTTAGATTTGGGTTTGGGGGGGTTGTGTTTAAGGATACGTTAGCCTTATTTGAGGCTAAGATCAACTTAAACGTTTGTTAAGAACACGTTAGTCTAATTTTAGACTAAGATCAACTTGACGGGATTGTTTAGATCCAACAAGAGAGCAATTAGGCTCTATTGTTTAGTTTAACGACATTGCGGTCGATAATTAGTTTAAGGACATTGCGGTCCGATGTTAGTTTTAAGACATTGCGGTCAAGGTTAAGGACATCATAGTCCGTGAGTTTAAGGACCTTAGTTTTAAGACGTCACGGTCGAGGTTAAAGACATCATAGTCCATGAGTTTAAGGACCCCACAGTCCGGTATTAGTTTTAAGACATCACGGTCGAGGTTAAGGACGTCATAGTCTATGAGTTTAAGGACCCCACAGTCTGTAGCAATGTGTGGTCGTCGGGACCCGACACCTCTCTGACGACGTTGAAGGATTACAACGATGGATGTCAGAGGAGTAAAGAGATGTACCCTCGAACCGGATGTAAATTGATTGGAAGAGCAGTTATGCTCAGTTCAATTTATATTGAGGACTTATGGCCAGAATTGGGCTAAGTCCAGTTAAAAAATGTTTAACATTTTATTCATGTTTGGCCTGTTAGGCCTTTATTTGGGCTCTGCCCTTTTAATAATGCATAGCATTGGGCTCTGACATTGGATGTAATTAAATGCATAGCATTTATCAGGGGAAAAATGGTGGTCTGATAGTGCTCCACGTGGCGCATCAGGCGCTTTGCGCCAATTAAAGAGCGCATTGTGCTAGCGCACATAAGAGTGACACGTGTTGCCTAGCGCTGAGCGCAAGTCTGTTAGCGCACTGCGCTTTATGAGTGCGCTGCGCCAGTGCGCTGCGCCAGTGAATGACACGTGGCGCGCTCTGGTGCTATCTAAGAGCGCATTGCGCTGTTTTTAGCAGCGCATTGCGCTGTTTTTAGCAGCGCAAAGTGCAGATTGTGTCTGTAGTTGACACGTGGCGCGTTCTGGTGCAGTGCGCCACTCCAATAAGCGCAAAGGCGCATTTCAAAAGTGCAAGGCACTGTCCAATAGCGTAGAGCGCATCTTGATCAATTTAAGATCAAAGAAAAAGTTTTTTGTTCTCATAAAAGAGGTTTTACCTCAAGATCCAAGAACCAAAGTTCTTGTTATCATCAAAAGGGCTATGCCTTTATAGATCAAAAGATCTATGAATGAAGTAAATTACTTCTTTTTAATCTTTTATTATTAGATCCTTTTGATCCTTTTTTTTATTGAAGATCTTGATCTTGTTCTTAGATCTTTGATCTTTTTAGAAGAGAATTCTTCTTTTGTGAGATGTTTTCATCTCTGTTCTTCAAGAATTAAATTCTTTACCTTTAAAGATGAAGAAAATGATCTTCTTTCTTCAAAGGCTTGCCTTTCTTTCTCTTTGAGTTTTTTCTCAAAGTTTGCAGAGGGTTCCCTCTATTCTGTATATGTGTCAGACTTGGAGTCTAGGGGCCTTTATATAGGGCCAATTGATATGTTAGGTTAGTTACAGAGATCTTTCTCTGATTGATCTGGGGATATTTCCCCACCGTTGGATCTTTGATCCTAAGGCCTCTGTTTTACAGAAGATAATTTTTTTATTTTAATAAGATTGGAAAGATCTTTCTAGAATTTTAATTCTGATTAATTAATAATTTATTATTTAAATTCCAGTGCTGACACAATTGGCGCTAGCGCGCCTGCGTTTGACACGTGGCGCGCAGCGCAGAGCGCAGCGCAACTGCGCTAGCGTGCCTGTGTTTGACAAGTGGCGCGCAGCGCAGCGCGCAGCGCAACTGCGCTAGCGCGCCTATGTTTGACACGTGGCGCGCAGCGTAGAGCGCAGCGCAACTACGCTACGCAACTATGCTAGCACGCCTGCGTTTCTCGGATTTCTTCTTTCTTGCTGTGTTGTTTGCCCTGTGACTTTAGCGAGTTCGATCTGTCGATAGCGTATAGTTGTCACTCTTAGGCTCTTTGTAGAGTGGAGATGGCTTAGAAAATAGGGTTAGGATTTGTCACCTAAGACTTTTCAACTTTATGAGCCGTGAGGGTCTCATAAAGAATTTTCTCCCTACCGGTCGAGAGGATCCTGTAGGTGTAATTTTCTCCTTAAGTATCGTGAGGATTCCTAAGTGTGTTTTCTCTTGAGAGTCGTAAGGATCTCACAAGAGAATTTACTCTCTTACTATTGGAGATAGTGCCCTCAGAGTCAATTATTGGATCACAGGCACGTGATTGCAATGATTGAGGGAGGACCTATCCCGGTAGGACAGTCTTACTCAAGATGATAATATGCTATCTGGTTTATCTTTATCATCGTGTACTGCTTTAGGTGACCAGACTGGTCACTATTGCACGTTGATAGAGCCCCTAGGATTCTTGCTTGACTACCAGCAGTATGAGGGCGATCATATACGTGGGAGCTGGTAGTCTATAAGCACATCCTTAAAAGGACCTTTGTCGTAGGAGTTTCGAGACAGGGCATCGATACTCCAGAGTAGACTAGTGTATACAGTCGAGACCCCGACGAGGGGCGGTGGCCGGTCTCACAAGCCACTGGTGTCAGTAGGTTCACCTAAGATGTATACAGGTGCTCATTGGGTTATGAGTACACCGGACAGGACTTGCCGGGAACATGCTAGTTGGTCTTATACCTGACGTCAGATAGCAGTTCCCTGGTGACATGTGTACAGGTTAGTTCATCGACCTGGGGATCGTCATTTGTCTCGTGTGAGTTCCCACTGTACTTTGATTACTACCCTACCACGCTCAAAGGAGACGTGCAAACAGGTTTTAGTTGGGTACAGTCCCGAGCCACATGGAGGCAGTGAGCGGATCTTCGGGGGTTCGTCTCTCCCGGTATTGGGGGTGAGGTCGCGCTGTGTCTAGGAGAGCCAGAACATGAAAAGTCCTTGGCCAAGGCAGGAGATTTACTGGTAGGTATTCCAGTAGTATCTCAGGGTGTTCTGGGCTGATCTCTGACACGACTTGTACCGCTTTTGGGGGTCTGACTTTTACCAACCCCCTAGGCCCGCCATGCGATGCTCATAGACGAACGGACCGGACTGTACGGATATTGTCACTGACAGGCTCAGTAGGGTGTCAGGATGAGTTCGCTCATCGACGTCCCTTTTGGTCAATAGCTGGTGGCCCGTCATGTATGGCTAATACCTCTGACGTGCTAGTGGTTAAATCCACAGCCATAGTATTGACGAGTCTTTAGAGTCCCCCACATTCAGTTACTCAAGCTTTCGGGCGAAAAGCTGTAGAGGCCGTATGGAGATATGGCAGGGTTCGATCAGATACGTGCGGTATTGCACGGATCAGATCGGACGGATAATACTAGCCGACTTTGGTTTAAGCAGGATCCTAGTATAGTACAGTGTAGATTTTGTCTCATTGCATTTGTATTTCGGTCGGAATACAAATGCGGGTGTGTATACACAGTATCGGGGTTTTCCTGTAATTTATTACGGGACCAGTTTTCTGGAGTTGCCAGTTTGCTTTCCGTTTCGGCCATATTTCTTTGTATCCTTCATTAGCCGAAGATTGGTGGAGGAGGGCTTATTTGCATTTGTGCAAATAAGCAATTTGGAAGGGGGCTTTTGCATATTGTTGGTTCATGATGATTCTACCAACCTTGACTTCTTGACTTCATGATGGTTGGACTTTGTTTTGTGATGAGTGTTAGTTGAGTGAGGATCTTGGTTTATGATCATTTCTTTTTATCATGACTTTTTCTCTCTTGCATTATTAGTGAGGCTCCATGATACATACACTCCTCTCTCCTTCTCTCCTCTCCCTTACCTCTTGAAGCCGGCCATGCTCCTAGGGGGGCTGTCCCAATTTGGTGGGGTGGAGTTGTTGCTCATTTGGCTAGGAAAAAGTCTTTTTAGCTCCTCCTCCAAAAGCTTGTATCATTCCTCCACAAAATGGCAACCTCCATGAACCCCAAAATGAGACATGGTTCCACACACATTCTACAGCAAACCTTGGGCACGTCGGCTTGCCAACTTCGTGCCCGAGTTGCCTCGGTATAGAGGTGGGAGCCCGTAAAAGAAGCAGGCGACGTGGTGCCCTTCCGGCGACGAGGTGGAGACCGGAGCTTCCGCGGGAGATCGGGACGACGACGAGAAGACCGGAGGACACGGATCACTCGGTATATCTCTCTTCCCATCTTGTAGTTAGCTAGGATTAGTTTAATGGCACGATCCAGGTTTATAGTGCGCGGTGGTGCCAGTTTGAAAAATTAAAGTTAAGCATCGCTTCCGCATTCCGGCGTCGGATTGACGGCCGGGGCGCCGCCGTGCACTTACAGTGGTATCAGAGCCTCGCCATTAACTTAGTCTAGCTTGGTCTAGTGTGTTTTACATTTCCGATCGAACAAAAATCCCAAAACTCGCATTTTCATGCATATCAGTTTCTGTCGAAATTTTTTTGTCTCCAAAAATTTTTCAGGTTGTCTCAGAATGATGTGCAGAGAATTATAAGAATTCTGTAGAAATTTGATCACGTGATCGCTCCATATGACCGCGGAACCGCGGCCAAACCCTTGCTTAGGCCGCGGTTCCGCCGCGGTATATGCAGATCAGTGTGCCAAATTTTTACAGAGAGCTCCTGTGATGAAAATAGGGGTTTTGGAATATTCTTTTTAGGCCCAGAATTTCTTTAACTGCTACAGTATTGCTTGGGGCCCACTTGGGTAAATTTGATCGATTGGATATTTTAAACACATTATTTCACAGTATTTACATTATATCTGTGACCGTGAATGTCACTTGATCGGTAAATCCTGTCTAACTGCTATAGCCCGGTTAGACGGATTTGCGAACGTGACTTTCACGTTGATGTTCTGTGTATTGCTGTGATGTTGCGGATCGGTCGTGGGGGATAGCCTGGATGCAATGCTAGTACAGTTTTTGTTGTATTATTTACATTTGATATTGCGGGGCGAGCGTCCGACATGTGGACTGCCGTCACTGCCTGTTTGTATTATTATTTTAGGGCACGACCAGGTTGCGGTCGATGTACCCGTTGTATGTATATTTTACTTTCTGTACTAGGATTACCCCAAGGAGGGGTGTACGGATAGCCGGGTTCTAGAGGGCAAAAAGCCCGCATCTCATGGCATTGAGACGGAGGGGGCTTCACTCTAGAATTGGCGGGCTGTTCGCCGCACTCGTAGGGGGTACAGGTTGACCCAGGAGGGGTGCCCAAGTTACCGGATTCTGTGAAGTGCTGGGTGGTCCATTCACGTTGCTGAAGGGGGCTGCCTCGCTTCAGGTTTTGGCGGGTAACTTGCCGCGCCCGTAGGGGTCTAGGATTTCATTGCACAGGCTATCCACACGACCAGAGGAACGTCGGGTTTCAGTAGTGGCTCTGTGAAACCCGGGGATCCCAGATATCTGTATTGTTCTGTGATGCTGTACATTTTCTGTGATGTTGCATTTTATCACGCCTTGAGCGAAAATTATATATTGGTATATATATTAGTAGATGTTGTATATGTTTTGCATCCGCGCTAGTCCAGTCCCTGCTCTGTCGTTAGTTAGCTAACCTAACGGGTAATGACGGGACCCAGTGGCGAATGCGGATGGCATATACGTACGTCATATTATTTTCGTTCTTTGTGGTGTGATCAATTGATGGGACTGCGTTGATTCAGATCAATGCAAGTTAAAAACAAACCTAATCTGATGTTGTTGGAACACTTTTTCAAAAAGCTGTTATTGCAAGGACGTTCTCCTTTGTTTTGCATCGTGGCATTCAGTTGGAATATCCTGCTCCTCAGTCGACGAGGCAAGGGCCGAGATCCCTTCACCGGGAGTGACCCCTTGGACAAAAAGTTTTCGTCAGGGCAATGACTTCACTATAGCCGATTACTTTTGCTTTGCACCATGGTATTCAGTTGGAATATCCTGCACCTTATTCTACGGGGAAAGAGCCGAGATCCCTTCACCGGGAGCGACCTCTTTAGCAAAGGTTTTCGTCATTATATTTTCATAAAAGCTATCAGTTCCTTCAACGATATCAAGTTCATTACGTTAAAGGTTTTCGCCAGAAACCATTCGTAGCCCTCCGTCGTTTCAGATGGGTAGCACGTAGTATTCATGCTATGTATGTTGGCCTTCGTCAAGGCATAGTGTATGGTAGCTGCTTGTTACCTTTCTGCTGCATAGATAGATGCGTTGGTTTGGGATAGTCGTACTACTATTTTGGCCTTCGTCAAGGGTATGTACGGGTGGGTTCAAATTAACCTGGACAATGACGGGTAGAACTTGACATGTGACTTATGATATGTTGGCCTTCGTCAAGGTCATAAGAGCATGGGGCAAAAATCACATCGGGAGTTTCTAAAGAAACTGAAACTTGCCAGATATGCGCATACCTTCTAGAGTGTGATGACGTGAGCGGATTCCGTCACGTTATCATGCGATGATAGTTGGATCCCGATTCCCACTGATGAGTTGGTTTACTCCTCGGGTGATCCCGACTAATTCTTCTTTCAGGTTTGGAGGAGAGTTTGACGATACAGTGGGAGGTTTCCTGATTAGATAAATTGGTAACCATTCTGATCTAGGATAGAGTGCACGCTGAGTATTTCTTTTCTCTCTCTCTTTGGCAGCGACCATTGACCCGACCCTAAGACTATGACTCAGAGACCAAAATTAACCGAACCTTCTTTAACACTGGCTTTTGGATTGTCAGAGTTGCAAACCTCATTGCCACTCCAACTTTTACCCTTTTCTCCAGGACACCCCGTATTACTACGAACGTCCACTTCCATTGAACAAAACCATCGTATGGTTATATACGAACTCGAAGGAATTTACTCGAGGATGGTTTCCGGTTCTGGAGAAAACGGATAGGACTATTCAGTTGTCTTTTCCTTTTACCTTCTCTCAGGTTGCGAGTACTCCTTGGTTTAGGAGATTGTATACCTATTACGCAAATTGGATAGTCTTCTTCCAAACCTTAGGCTGGTGCCGAACGGTGGGGAATAAAGAAAACCTATTAGCATAACGATGGTGTACAGAAGGTATTATATAAAAACAAAACAAGGGATTAGTAGGAGGGCAAAGTAAATTGCGACTGATATTCATGACCAAACCAAGTATTTCTTCCCCAATCCTAAAATCACCTTTGTATTCCTCCAGGACACTCCGTATCACTACGAAGATCCACAGTTTATTGGATACTCCATCGTATGGTTATATACGAACTCGAAAGGAACTTGTTCCAGTTCGGGGATGGATTCTAGTTCAGGAGAAATAGGAATAAGGTTTATTCGGTTGTCTTTTATCTTCACCTTCTCTCGCATTGCGAGTGCTCCTAGGATTAGGACAGCACACCCATTATGCTTATTGGATAGTCTTCTTCCAAACCATAGGCTGGTGCCGAACGGTAGGGAAGGAAGAAAACCATTTGGCCTAAAGGGGTGTGCATAAGGTAATGACTAAAGACATAGAAAGGGATTTGGAAAGATGGCAAAGAATTACACGGTTACAGTTATGAATCTGATAATGGAAGAGGCATTACTAGGAATACCAAGATACCCCATCGAAACATTTCAATGTTTCAGTTTCACTGTGTACTGTTAAAGGAAAACTGATTTCCCAATTAGTCCTTACTCCAGGGTATATATTTACCAGGTATGATTCTCACATCTGTAAGGTTTTACAGATGATGAGTGGGAGTAGGTTAGTGGGAATTGGGTGATCATCCTCATTATATCGGGATTCGTTGTAATCGGTGATATTTGAGGAAGCCACCCGGGTTATTTGCCGGACGGCAAATATTTGGTTTTGAATATCCGCTGTTGTGCACCAGTTTCAAATTGATATATCTGTACGTCTATTTTCATAGAGTGAGATATACCTTTTTGAAATTATGTCTATGACATTTACCTATATCAGTGGATGGTTAGGTAAGGAGCATTAAACAGCGGTGTAATTCTTCTTAACCATAAGTACAGTTTTCAACCTACGACACACAGTGAATGAGTTATCAGACTCAAAGGACTTATACAGAGTATTGTATGTTGTCCAGGGTCCATCAGGACAGAGGGGTTGGTTCTCGTACTATATTCGGTTTACTTATGACTTCTCTAGCTTTTAGACAGGTGTTTCGTAGAAACAAAGGGTCCGAATTTTGAGAAGTTATAGGTATTTGAATAAAGTAGAGAACCAAGTGTTGCAAGTATCGGGATTCTTCAAAGTGATCGGAGATGTAGATACTTGTGTAGGGTATTCAGTTGATAGTAATGATTAAGAGACTTGCTTCTCTTTCAGGTTACTCATAAATGGAAGCATTCCTAAGTTGAGTAACGCTGATCGGCCTCCTTCCATTTAGTTGACATGCACTGGAGACAGCTGCATGATTTGAATCTGGTTCAATTAAATCAGTACCTCTGGTTTTATATTGGATATAGAACAGTTCATATCTTAATGATGTTAAGATACGGGGAGTTGTCCGGATTATGCTTAAAACCAGACTCTGGATAACTCAAGGCACGTTTCTGTAATGGCTGTTTGTGGGTTGACCCAGGCTATGACGAGGGTTGACTTTCTACCATCTGGAAGATCAATAGTGATATTGTTCTAGACTCGCCACAGTTTTAAATAAAATGGATTTTTTCAGAAAAACGGTAGTGGGAGTATGGTAGAACTGGAAGTGATTCCAGAACCACAAACGATTACTGATGATTTGATAGGAACCAAAAGATTCAATCTTGTTTGACATTCCATTGGCCACTCCGCAGATAAGGTGGGTAACTTCAGGCACCCGAGAGGTACTCCGGTAGCCTCAAGGACGGTGACAGGGAAGTTCTTGTTTACCCAGACTTGCCATTGCTGTTGTTCCAGGCTGCGAGACCCGGCAGGAGGATGAGTATAGCGTCGTTCTAAACTAGCTTTAGAAGTGTACGTGTATATGACTCTGCCAGAGGGTTGTCGTAGTCAGTGGGAGCAGCGGAAGCATTGGTGGACAGGTAGCTTATGTCTATTTATAGACTAAAGCAGATATAGCGGAGAGAGATCATCCATTTCTAATGTGACAGTCATAGGTTTGACTTCATCAGAATAGGGGATGGATCTGTTAAGAAGGTAGTAGGGTGTGATGTTATGGTATTTGGATGACATACACAGAATAGGAAAAGAAACTCCTATACTACGATCGGTTATACTTTGGTCGTCACACAGTGGTTTCTCTACATGGGACTTGGACATTATATCAGACATACTGGTTACTAGATCTATGGTTTTAGATCTAGATTTGGGTGGTTTCCCAATCAGGGTACTTAGACAGCATTCTAAGAGTAATTAGAATGGACGACTCCTGGCACGGTAGTATACCTGCAGGTGATGGAGTCACCCTCTCTAAAGGTGTCTTACAGACTAAAGGGGAGAGGGATGTGCATGATTGGCAGATCACTAGCTTAGGCAATTGAGTCAATCATGAGATGTCAAGTACCACACCAGATGTTATTCTTGCACTAGATGCAATAAGTTGACATTGATCCAATCCTGGAGAAACAGTCGGAAGCAATTTTAGAACATAAGTGGATGTTCTAGGAATATGATAACGACAGCCTCATTCGGGAGACAGTTATCATTCCAGGCTTCCAAGGTGACCTGGACGACAAGGAGGTTGTCAGAGTTATAGTTTTCCTTCTGACAAGGGGCAGTATTTTGGACAGGTGGTCCAAGGCAATACTGAGGGAGGCATGGCGCAGGATACTGATTAAGTTCAGTTGACGATACAGTCTAAGAAGTTTGGATTTGGAGTTCATTTATGAGATAGGTCCCATCAGACATCCAGACACATTCTAAGACAGGTATTGCTCATTTCGGGAGATGGCTTTCTCCGCGAACTTGAGATATAGAGAGACATAGAAAGAAACATCAAAGCGGATCCACTCACTGAGGCTATTCCTCGAACGCAATAGTTTCGCAAGCGAGCTTTGTGAGACTGACTAGTAGAGGAGTTGGGTGTTCGGTATCACACGGGCTGTGAGTATGCGACATCGCAATAATTAGCCTTGAGTGCAAGTGGGAGATTGTTGGAGATAGTGCCCTCAGAGTCAATTATTGGATCACAGGCACGTGATTGCAATGATTGAGGGAGGACCTATCCCAGGAGGACAGTCTTACTCAAGATGATAGTATGCTATCTGGTTTATCTTTATCATCGTGTACTGCTTTAGGTGACCCTACAGGTCACTATTGTACGTTGATAGAGCCCTTGGGATTCTTGCTTGACTACCGGCAGTATGAGGGCGATCATATACGTAGGAGCTGGTAGTCTATAAGCACATCCTTAAAAGGTCCCTAGTCGTAGGAGTTTCGAGAGAGGGCATCGATACTCCAGAGTAGACTAGTGTATACAGTCGAGACCCCGACGAGGGGCGGTGGCCGGTCTCACAAGCCACTGGTGTCAGTAGGTTCACCTAAGATGTATACAGGTGCTCATTGGGTTATGAGTACACCGGACAGGACTCGCCGGGAACATGCTAGTTGGTCTTATACCTGACGTCAGATAGCAGTTCCCTGGTGACATGTGTACAGGTTAGTTCATCGACCTGGGGATCGTCATTTGTCTCGTGTGAGTTCCCACTGTACTTTGATTACTACGCTACCACGCTCAAAGGAGACGTGCAAACAGGTTTTAGTTGGGTACAGTCCCGAGCCACATGGAGGCAGTGAGCGGATCTTCGGGGGTTCGTCTCTCCCGGTATTGGGGGTGAGGTCGCGCTGTGTCTAGGAGAGCCAGAACATGAAAAGTCCTTGGCCAAGGCAGGAGATTTACTGGTAGGTATTCCAGTAGTATCTCAGGGTGTTCTGGGCTGATCTCTGACACGACTTGTACCGCTTTTGGGGGTCTGACTTTTACCAACCCCCTAGGCCCGCCATGCGATGCTCATAGACGAACGGACCGGACTGTACGGATATTGTCACTGACAGGCTCAGTAGGGTGTCAGGATGAGTTCGCTCATCGACGTCCCTTTTGGTCAATAGCTGGTGGCCCGTCATGTATGGCTAATACCTCTGACGTGCTAGTGGTTAAATCCACAGCCATAGTATTGACGAGTCTTTAGAGTCCCCCACATTCAGTTACTCAAGCTTTCGGGCGAAAAGCTGTAGAGGCCGTATGGAGATATGGCAGGGTTCGATCAGATACGTGCGGTATTGCACGGATCAGGATCGGACGGATAATACTAGCCGGCTTTGGTTTAAGCAGGATCCTAGTATAGTACAGTGTAGATTTTGTCTCATTGCATTTGTATTTCGGTCGGAATACAAATGCGGGTGTGTATACACAGTATCGGGGTTTTCCTGTAATTTATTACGGGACCAGTTTTCTGGAGTTGCCAGTTTGCTTTCCGTTTCGGCCATATTTCTTTGTATCCTTCATTGGCCGAAGATTGGTGGAGGAGGGCTTATTTGCATTTGTGCAAATAAGCAATTTGGAAGGGGGCTTTTGCATATTGTTGGTTCATGATGATTCTACCAACCTTGACTTCTTGACTTCATGATGGTTGGACTTTGTTTTGTGATGAGTGTTAGTTGAGTGAGGATCTTGGTTTATGATCATTGCTTTTTATCATGACTTTTTCTCTCTTGCATTATTAGTGAGGCTCCATGATACATACACTCCTCTCTCCTACTCTCCTCTCCCTTCCCTCTTGAGGCCGGCCATGCTCCTAGGGGGGCTGTCCCAATTTGGTGGGGTGGAGTTGTTGCTCATTTGGCTAGGAAAAAGTCTTTTTAGCTCCTCCTCCAAAAGCTTGTATCATCCTTCCACAAAATGGCAACCTCCATGAACCCCAAAATGAGACATGGTTCCACACACATTCTACTGCAAACCTTGGGCACGTCGGCTCGCCAACTTCGTGCCCGAGTTGCCTCGGTATAGAGGTGGGAGCCCGTAAAAGAAGCAGGCGACGTGGTGCCCTTCCGGCGACGAGGTGGAGACCGGAGCTTCCGCGGGAGATCGGGACTACGACGAGAAGACCGGAGGACCCGGATCACTCGGTATATCTCTCTTCCCATCTTGTAGTTAGCTAGGACTAGTTTAATGGCACGATCCGGGTTTATAGTGCGCGGTGGTGCTAGTTTGAAAAATTAAAGTTAAGCATCGCTTCCGCATTCCGGCGTCGGATTGACGGCCGGGGCGCCGCCGTGCACTTACACTTACGAGTCGTGAGGACCCGCAAGTGATGGGTGAAGTTGCCCTTATCCGCATTTCACGGAGTCAGGGGTTGCTCTGGATGTTCCCACGGGTTCACTGTCGTGTTTGGCGAGGACCAGGCTCCGCTTTGGACGTTTCCCAGGATATCGTAGTTTAAAGACATCGCGGTCGAGGTTAAGGACATCATAGTCCGTGGATTTAAGGACTCCACAGTCCGTTATTAGTTTTAAGACATCATGGTCAAGGTTAAGGACGTCATAGTCCATGAGTGTAAGGACCTCACAGTCCAATGTTAGTTTTAAGACATCACGGTCGAGGTTAAGGACGTCATAGTCCATGGGTTTAAGGACCTCACAGTCCGGTATTAGTTTTAAGACATCACGGTCGAGGTTAAGGACATCATAGTCCTTGGATTTTAAGGACTCCACAGTCCAACGTTAGTTTTAAGACATCACGGTCGAGATTAAGGACATCATAGTCCGAGAGTTTAAGGACCTCATAGTCCGCGAAATGTGTGGTTATTGGGACCCGTCACCTCTTTGAATACGTTGAGGAATTACAACAACAAATATCAAAGGAGTGAAGAGATGTACCCTTGAACCAAGGTAAAATCAGTTTAAAATCATTATGGTTGATTGTTAGTTTTAAGACATCACGGTCGAGGTTAAGGACATCATAGTCCGTGAATTTAAGAACCTCACAGTCCGATGTTTGCTCTGGATGCTTCCCACGGGTTCCCTGCCGTGTTTGGCGAGGACCAGGCTCCGCTCTGGACGTTTTCCACGGGGTCAGAAGTGACGTTATCCGCGTTCCACGTGACCAGGAATTTTGCTCTATATGCTTCCCACGGGTTCACTGCCGTGTTCGGCGAGGACTAGGCTCCGCTCTGGATGCTTCACATGGGTTCACTGCCATGCTCTGCGAGGACCAGGATCCGCTCTGGACGTTTTCCACGGGGTCAGAAGTGACATAATCCGCATTCCACGTGACCAGGAATTTTGCTCTAGATGCTTCCCACGGGTTCACTGCCGTGTTCGGCGAGGACTAGGCTTCGCTCTGGATGCTTCCCACGGGTTCACTGCCGTGCTCTGCGAGGACCAGGATCCGCTCTGGACGTTTTCCACGGGGTCAGAAGTGAAGTTATCCGCGTTCCACATAGACAGGAATTTTGCTCTAGATGCTTCCTACGGGTTCACTGCCGTGTTCGGTGAGGACTAGGCTCCGCTCTGGATGCTTCACACGGGTTCACTGCCGTGCTCTGCGAGGACCAGGATCCGCTCTGGACGTTTTCCACGGGGTCAGAAGTGATATAATCTGCATTCCACGTGACCAGGAATTTTGCTCTAGATGCTTCCCACGGGTTCACTGCCGTGTTCGGTGAGGACTAGGCTCCACTCTGGATGCTTCACATGGGTTCACTGCCGTGCTCTGCGAGGACCAGGATCCGCTCTGGACATTTTCCACGGGGTCAGAAGTGACATAATCCGCGTTCCACGTGACCAAGAATTTTGCTCTAGATGCTTCCCACGGGTTCACTGCCGTGTTCGACGAGGACTAGGCTCCGCTCTGGATACTTCACACGGGTTCACTGCCGTGCTCTGCGAGGACCGGGATCCGCTCTGGACGTTTTCCACGGGGTCAGAAGTGACGTTATCCGCGTTCCACATAGCCAGGAATTTTTCTTTAGATGCTTCCCACGGGTTCACTGCCGTGTTCGGCGAGGACTAGGCTCCACTCTGGATGCTTCACACGGGTTCACTGCCGTGCTCTGCGAGGACCAAGATCCGCTCTGGACGTTTTCCACGGGGTCAGAAGTGACGTTATCCGCGTTCCACGTGACAAGGAATTTTGCTCTAGATGCTTCCCATGGGTTCACTGCCGTGTTCGGCGGGGACTAGGATCCACTCTGGATGCTTCACACGGGTTCACTGCCGTGCTCTGCGAGGACCAGGATCCGCTCTGGACATTTTCCACGGGGTCAGAAGTGACGTTATCCGCGTTCCATGTAACCAGGAATTTTGCTCTAGATGCTTCCCACGGGTTCACTGCCGTGTTCGGCGAGGACTAGGCTCCGCTCTGGATGCTTCATACGGGTTCACTGCTGTGCTCTGCGAGGACCAGGATCCGCTCTGTACGTTTTCCACGGGGTCAGAAGTGACGTTATCCGCGTTCCACTTGACCAGGAATTTTGCTCTAGATGCTTCCCATGGGTTCACTGCCGTGTTCGACGAGGACTAGGCTCCGCTCTGGATGCTTCACACGGGGTCAGAAATGACATAATCCGCGTTCCACGTAACCAGGAAGGGTTGACTTTATCCACATCTCGCGGAGTTAGAATTTGACTATCGGTCATCTGCACACCGCCGAGTCATGGAACTGGGGGTTGCCGCTGTTCCTCTTTGCTTGATGTTGTGTGTGCTGCAATGAGACGAACGTTGAGATGATCCCTAGGCTATCTGTGAACCGTCGAGATTTGGTTTCTTTTTCTGATGAAACCTGGGGAGGAGGAGTGTGATTCCTTCTTTGTTTACGCCCCTGGATTGTATACATGGACTGCTGTGATATCACCTGTAGGGAATATATTTCACTTTTATTTTTATTTTATTTCTTTCCGCGATGCTCTATCATTTCAGCTTTTATATCGTGAAGGTCACGATTGCCCAATCATTTCGGCTATTTTTCGCGGTGTCCAATCATTTCGGCTATTTATTTTGTTTTTACTCGCTGCTTTTTATTGCGAGTTGCCCAATCATTTCGGCTATTTTACATGCATATATTTTTACTTGCTGATTTTGTTGCAAGTTGCCCCATCATTTCGGCTATTTCGAATGCATGTGTGGCTCGCTAGCTTTTTGCCGCAAGCTTGGGATTAGACACCGATTTCGGCATCAGCACCGCTACAACTGGGATATTGCCAGGAGCGAATCATCATTTGCCTCTGTCGATATCGAACAAAGGTGGCTTAGCAAACAGGGTTAGGGTCCTGTCGACTAAGGCTTTTGACTTCATGAGTCATAAGGGTCTCACAAAGGTATTTCTCCCTACAAGTCGTGAGGATCTCGTAGGTGTGTTTTCTCCTTAGGAATCGTGAGGACCCCTAAGTGTATGACTTCTTGTAAGTCGTAAGGATCTTACAAGAGAGTTTTCTCCTTATAAGTCGAGGGGACTCACAAGGGTTGTTCACCGTGTAGACATATCCCTAGTCACGGATGGGACTTCGTTAGGGAAATGTTTATCCGCGCCCGTGGATTGTATACAAGGGTCAGCATTGAGCCGCTTGTAGGGCAATAGTGGAGGTTGTGGGGGCTGCTTAAGAACATGTTCAGGTCCCTGTAGCTTAAGACTTTCAAATCTTATGAGCCGTGAGGGTCCCATAAGAGGGTTCTCCTTACGAGTCGTGAGGATCTCGCAAGTGTAATTTCTCCTTAGGAATCGTGAGGATTCCTAAGTGTGTTGCTCCCTTGTGAGTCGTAAGGATCTCACGCAGGTGGTTTCTCCTTACAAGGTCGAGAGGATCCTTGCAAGTGTCTTTTAACTAGGTTGCGCCCTTTCGGGTTTTCACAAACACTCGCCGGTAGCCCTGCTGTTTTTACTCACGGAGCCCTTTCGGGTTTTCATCCGTGCCACTTTGCTTATGGACATACCGTTTTCTTTTTTTCTCTCTCTTTTTTTTTATGTATCAGCTTTGGGATGCTGCAATCCACCGTAGTTTCTTGACATCTCGGTCAACAGCTAGTTTTAGGACATAGTGGTCCGTTGTTAGTTTAAGGACGTTTCGGTCCACTGTTAGTTTAAGGACGTTTCGGTCCGCTGGTAGTTTAAGGACGTTTCGGTCCGTTGTAAAGTAGGCCGGTTACTACTTATAGAGTTTGGGCTTAGGAAGATAGCGAGCGGACATAGTCGCCGTCATCTAACATTGAACTAGGCCGTGACTCGTCAAGTGTAGTACTTCTTCAGGAAGCGACCGTTTATTGGCCTGAAAGGTCTTTCACCATGCATGTCCATGAGTAGATAGGCTCCACCCTGGTAGACCTTGTCTATGATGTACGGGCCTTCATAGTTCGGCTCGAATTTTCCCCGCTTGGCGCGATTGGGGATCATAGGTCTTTTGACCACTAGCACGAGTTCACCTCGGCGGAATGTCCTCGGCCTGGTCAATCTTTTATATGAGCGCGTCATCTTCGCTTTATAAGCTTCCAGATTTTGTTGCGCCATGAGCCGGGTTTCATCAAGGGCATCGAGCTCCTCGAGGCGAAGGTGAGCATTCTCTTCGTCCGTCAGCTCGTAATGGAATGCCACTCGTAAAGAAGGTAACTATATCTCGAGAGGGAGTACTGCTTCTATACCGAATACCAACGCGTACGGTGTTGCGTTCGTGGCCGTCTTGAACGTAGTTCGATATGCCCAGAGAGCTTCATGCAGTCTCTCGTGCCAGTCCTTCTTATTTCGGGACACCGTCTTTTTCACGATCTTCGTCAAGGTCTTGTTGAAGGCCTCAGCAAGACCATTAGCTCGAGAATTATAAACCGAAGAGTATCTCCTGTCTATGTTATGTTGTTGTTCAAAGCGGCTAATCTTGTGGCTTCTGTAGGCTGGCCCGTTATCGGAGATGATCCGTCGCGGAGTTCCAAACCGATAAATAACGTGCGTCTTGAAGAAGTGGAGGATATTCTCCGTCTACACCTCCCTCAGCGGTACTGCTTCTGCCCATTTGGAGAAGTAATCAATCGTCGCCAGAATGAATCGGTGTCCTCTGGACGATGCTGGTTCGATAGGGCCGATTATATCAGTTCCCCACATTTTGAATGGCCAGCTAGCCACCGTTGGGTGTAGTGGATTTGGATGTTGGTGGATAAAGTCCCCATGAATCTGGTACGAGTGGCATTGCTTCGCATACTCGAGGCAGTCCTGGATCATCGTGGGCTAGTAGTATCCTATCCGTTTGATCTTCAACTTCATTTTCGGCTCGGCTTGGTGAGAACCGCAGAGTCCGTCGTGAGTTTCTTGGAGGACTCTCTTTGCCTCTTCAGGTCCCAGGCATCTCAACCACAAAGAATCAAAGAATCAAATGACCCCTTATACAGAGTGTCATTGACGAAGGCGAAAGATAGGGATCGCTTCATGAGCTGATGTCTTGAGGACGCATCTTCAGGCGTTCGACGGGATTTGAAGTAGTCTATGAAGACTTCTCTCCAATATTCAACCTTCTCTCGGTCTTTTACTTGTAAAGCCATTTGCTCGGTCGGTTCCTTTTCTTCGGATGACTGCGGAGATATTTCTGCCGGAGCAAGAACCCGACGGCTTTGTGGAAGTGCACGGCGGCGCCCCGGCCGTCAATCCGACGCCGGAATGCGGAAGCGGTGAAAAACTTAAATTTTGCGGACTTAGCAAACCGGCACCACCGCGCACTATAACCCGGATCGTAACCATTAACAAGTCTAAGCTAACTAGAAGATGGGTTAGAGATATATCGACGATCCAAGTCCTCCGGTCTTCATCTCCACTCCGATCTCCTCGCGGGATCTCCGTCCGTCTCCTCCTCGTCGCCGGAAGTGCACCACGTTGCCTACATCGTTTACGGGCTCCCACCTCAATGCCGAGGCAACTCGGGCACGAAGCCGGCTACTCGACGTGCCCAAGGTCCGTTGTAGAATATGTAGTGAGCAAGTCTCATTTTGGGGTTTGTGGAATTGCCATTGGTGAAGGAAAAGAGAGCTTGGAGAGAGGTGAGAAAAATGGAGCATACTCAAGAAGGAATGTATCATATTTTTCTCCACACACCAAATGAAATGAATCCCATTCCCTCCAAGGAATGGCCGGCCCCCCCCCCTTCATGTGTGATTGGAGAGAGAGAGAGAACAACAAGGGGTGGGTGGAAAAAGAGAGAGAGAGAGAGAATGGTTATCATTCAAAAGAAATCATCACAAAGAAAAGTCCTCACTCAACAACCATACCCCTCAACATCATCAACAATCATGACTTTAAAAGTCAAGCCATGATGGAGTCAAAACAAGTCAATGATGGTGCACATCATGAAAGCCATCATGATGCATCAAGATGCAAAGAACCCCCTCCACTAATGCCTATTTGCAACAATGCAAATAAACCCTCCTCCACCAATCTTCGGCCAATGAACGGAACAAAGGAAATTGGCCGAAACGGAAAGCAAACTGGCAACTCCAGAAAACTGGTCCAGTAATAAATTACAGGAAAACCCCGATACTGTGCATACACACCCGCATCTGTATTTCGACCGAAATACAAATGCAATGAGACAAAATCTACACTGTACAATACTAGGGTCCGGCTTAAACCAAAGCCGGCTAGTAATATCTGTTCGATCCTGATCCGTGCAATACCGCACGTATCTGATCGAACCCTGCCATATACCAATACGGCCTATAGTACAAACTTTTCGATCCTGATCCGTGCAATACCGCACGTATCTGATCGGACCTTGCCATATCTCCATACGGTCTCTACAACCTTTCGCCCGAAAGCTGAGTAACTGAATGTGGGGGACTCTAAAGACTCGTCAACACCTTGGTTGTGGATTTAACCACTAGCACGTCAGAGGTATAAGCCAATACGTGACGGGCTACCAGGTACTGACTAAAAGGGACGTCTGTGAGCGAACTTAGCCCGACAACCCTACTGAGCCTGTCAGTGACAATATCCGTACAGTCCGGTCCGTTCGTCTATGAGTATCGCATGGCGGGCCTAGGGGGTTGGTAAAAGTCAGACCCCCAAAAGCGGTACAAGTCGTGTCGGAGTGTAGCCCAGAACACCCTGAGATACTACTGGAATACCTACCAGTAAATCTCCTTGCCTTGGCCAAGGACTTCGTGTAATGGCTCTCCTAGACACAGCGCGACCTCACCCCCAATACCGGGAGAGACGAAACCCCCGAAGATCCGCTCACTGCCTCCATGTGGCTCGGGACTGTACCCAACTAAAACCTGTTTGCACGACTCCTTTGAGCCGTGGTAGGGTAGTAATCAAAGCACAGTGGGAACTCACACGAGACAAATGACGATCCCCAGGTCGATGAACTAACCTGCACACATGTCACCAGGGAACTGCCATCTGACGTCTGGTATATGACCAACTAGCATGTTCCCGGCGAGTCCTGTCCGGTGTACTCATAACCCAATGAGCACCTGTATACATCTTAGGTGATCCAACTGACACCAGTGGCTTGTGAGACCGGCCACCGCCCCTCGTCGGGGTCTCGACTGTATACACTAGTCTACTAATGGAGTATCGATGCCCAGTCTCGAAACTCCCACGACTAGGGACCTTTTAAGGATATGCTTGTAGACCCCCAGCTCCCACTTATATGATCGCCCTCATACTGCTGGTGGTCAAGCAAGAATCCTAGGGGCTCTATCAACGTGTAATAGCGACATGTCAGGTCACTTAAAGCAGTACACGATGATAAAGGTAAACCAGATAGCATACTATCATCTCGAGTAAGACTGTCCTACCGGGATAGGTCCTCCCTCAATCATTACAATCACGTACCTGTGACCTAATAATTGACTCTGAGGGCACTATCTCCAACAATCTCCCACTTGCACTCAAGGCTAATTATTGCGATGTCGCATACTCACAGCCCGTGTGATACCGAACATCCAACTCCTCTACTAGTCAGTCTCACAAAGCTCGTTTGCGGAACTATTGCGTTCGAGGAATAGCCTCAGTGAGTGGATCCGCTTAGTTGTTTCTTTCTATGTCTCTCTCAAAATCTCAAGTTCGCGGAGAAAACCCATCTCCCGAAATGAGCAATACCTGTCTTAGAATGTGTCTGGATGTCTGATGGGACATAGCTCATAAATGAACTCCAAATCCAAACTTCTTAGACTGTATCGTCAACTGAACTTAATCAGTATCCTGCGCGCCATGCCTCCCTCAGTATTGCCTTGGATCACCTGTCCAAAATACTGCCCCTCGTCAGAGGGAAAACTATAACTCTGACAACCTCCTTGTCGTCCATGTCACCTTGGAAGCCTGGAATGATAACCGTCTCCTGAATGAGGCTGTCGTTATCATATCCCTAGAACATCCACTTATGTTCTAAAACTGTTTCCGACTGTTTCTCCAGGATTGGATTAATGTCAACTTATTGCATCTAGTGCAAGAACAACATCTGGTGTGGTACTTGACATCTCATGATTGACTCAATTGCCTAAGCAAGTGATCTGCCAATCATGCACGTCCCTCTCCCCTTTAGTCTGTAAGACACCTTTGGAGAGGGTGACTCCATTACCTGCAGGTACACTACCGTGCCAGGAGTCGTCCATCCTAAATACTCTTAGAATGCTGTCAAGTACCCTGATTGGGAAACCACCCAAATCTAGATCTAAAACCATAGATCTAGTAACCAGTATGTCTGATATAATACCCAATTCCTATGTGGAGAAACAACTGTGTGACGACCAAAGTACAACCGATTGTAGTATAGGAGTTTCTTTTCCTATTCTGTGTATGCCATCCAAATACCAGGATATCACACCCTACTACCTTCTCAACAGATCCATCTCCTATTCTGATGAAGTCAAACCTATGACTGTCACGTCAGAAATAGATGATCTATCTCCGCTACATCTGCTTTAGTCTATAAATAGACATAAGCTACCTGTCCACCAATGCTTCCGCTGCTCCCACTGACTACGACAACCCTCTGGCAGAGTCATATACACGTACACTTCTAAAACTAGTTTTAGAACGACGCTATACTCATCCTCCCGCCGGGTCTCGTAACCTGGAACAACAGCAATGGCAATTGTGGGTAAACAAGAACTTCCCTGTCACCGTCCTTGAGGCCACTGTAGTGCCTCTCGGGTGCCTGAAGTTACCCACCTTATCTGCGGAGTGGCCAATGGAATGTCAATCCAGATTGAATCTTTAGGTTCCTTATCAAATCTTCAGTAATCGTTTGTGGTTCTGGAATTACTTCCAGTTCTACCATACTCCCACTACTGTTTTCTGAAAAAATCCATTTTTAATAAAACTGTGGCGAGTCTAGAACAATATTGCTATTGTTCATCCAGATGGTAGAAAGTCAACCCGCATCATAGCCTGGGTCAACCCACAAACAGCCATTACAGAAACGTGCCTTGAGTTATCCAGTGTCTGGTTTTAATCATAAACCGGACAACTCCCCGTACCTTAACATCGTTAAGATATGAACCGTTCTATATCCAATATAAAAACAGAGGCACTGATCTAATTGAACCAGATTCAAATCATGCAGCTGTCCCCAGCGCATGTCAACTAAATGGAAAGAGGCCGATCAGCGTTACTCAACTTAGGAATACTTCCAATTATGAGTAACCTGAAAAAGAAGCAAGATCTCTTTAACATTACTATCAACTGAATACCATACACAAGTATCTACATCTTCGATCTCTTTGAAGAATCCCGATACTTGTTATACCTGGTTCTCTACTCTATTCAAATACCTATAACTTCTCAAATTCGGACCCTGTGTTTCCATGAAACACCTGTCTAAAAAACTAGAGAAGTCATAAGTAAACCGAATATAGTACGAGGACCAACCCTCTGTCCTGATGGACCCTGGACAACATACAATACTCTGTACAAGTCCCTTGAGTCTGATAACTCATTCACTGTGTGTCGTAGGTTGAAAACTGTACTTATGGTTAAGAAGAATTACACCGCTGTTTAATGCTCCTTATCCAACCATCCACTGATATAGGTAAATGTCGTAGACATAATTTCAGAAAGGTATATCTCACTCTATGAAAATAGACGTACAGATATATCAATTTGAAATTGGTGCATAACAGCGGATATTCAAAACCAAATATTTGCCGACCGGCAAACAGGCCAGGTGATTTCCTCAAATATCACCGATTACAACGAATCCCGATATAATGAGGATAATCACCCAATTCCCAATAACTTACTCCCACTCATCATCTGCAAAACCATACAGATGTGAGAATCGTACCTGGTAAATACATACCCTGGAGTAAGTATCTAATCGGGAATCAGTTTTCTTTTAACATTACACAGTGAAACTGAAACATTGAAATGTTCCGATGGGGTATTCTGGTATTCCTAGTAATGCCTCTTCCAGATTCACGACTGTACCGTATAGTTCTTTGCCACCTCTCCAAATCCCTTCATATGTCTTTAGTCTTTACCTTCTGCACACCCTATTAGGCCAAATGGTTTTCTTCCTTCCCTACCGTTCGGCACCAGCCTATGGTTTGGAAGAAGACTATCCAATAAGCATAATGGGTGTACTGTCCCAATCTAGGAACACTCGCAATGAGAGAGGGTGAAGATAAAAGACAACCGAATAAACCTTATTCCTATTTCTCCTGAACCAGAATCCATCCCCGAACTGGAACAAGTTCCATTCGAGTTCGTATATAACCATACGATGGAGTATCCAAATAAACTGTAGATCTTCATAGTGATACGGAGTGTCCTGGAGAAATACAAAGGTGATGTGGGAGTGGTAACGAAATATTTGGTTTGGTCGTGATATCTGTTGCAATTTACTTTGCCCTCTTACTAATCCCTTGCTTTGTCTAAACTTAATACCTTCTGCCACACCATCGTTATGCTAATTGGTTTTCTTCATTCCCTACCGGTCGGCACCAGCCTAAGGTTTGGAAGAAGACAATCAATTTGCGTAATAGGTGTACTACCCCTAAACCAAGGAGTACTCGTAACCTGAGAGAGGGTAAAAGGAAAAGACAACTGAATAATCCTATCCGTTTTCTCCAGAAGACCGGAAACCATCCTTCGAATAAATTCTTTCGAGTTCGTATCTAACCATACGATGGTTTTGTTCCAATGGAAGTGGAACGTTCGTAGTAAAAACGGGTGTCCTGGAGAAAAGGGTAAAAGTAGGAGTGGCAATGAGGTTTGCAACTTGACAATCCAAAAGCCGGTGTTAAAGAAGGTTCGGTCAACTTGGTCACTGAGTCAAAGTCTTAGGGTCGGGTCAAATGGTCGCTGCCAGAGAGAGAGAGAGAGAAGAAACACTCAGCGTGCACTCTATCCTAGATCAGAATGGTTACCAATTTATCTAATCTGGAAACCTCCCACTGTACCTCAAATTCTCCTCCAAACCTGAAAGAAGAATTAGTCGGGGTCACCCGAGGAGTAAACTAACTCATCAGTGGGAATCGGGATCCAACTCTCATCGCATGACAACGTGACGGAATCCGCTCACGGTATCACACTCCAGAAGGTATGCGCATATCTGGCAAGTTTCAGTACTTTTGAAACTCCCGATGTGATTTCTGCCCCATGCTCTTATGACCTTGGCGTGAGGTCAAAATATCATAAGTCACATGTCAAGTCTGCCCGTCATTATCCAGGTTAATTTGAACCCACCCGTACATACCCTTGACGTAGGCCAAAATAGTAGTACGACTGTCCCAAACCAACGCATCTATCTATGCAACAGATAAATAACCGGCAGCTACCAAACACTATGCCTTGGCGTGAGGTCAAAATACATAGCTTGAATACTACCGAATATTTAACTGAAATGACGGAGGGCTACGAATGGTTTCTGGCGAAAACCTTTAACGTAATGAACTTGATATCGTCGAAGGAACGGATAGCTTTTAGAAAATATAGTGACGAAAACCTTTACTAAAGAGGTCACTCCCCGGTGAAGGGATCTCGGCTCTTTCCCCGTAGAATGAGGTGCAGGATATTCCAACTGAATACCACGATGCAAAGCAAAAGTAATCGGCTATAGTGAAGTTAATGCCCTGACGCAAACTTCTGTCCAAGGGGTCACTCCGGTGAAGGGATCTCGGCCCTTGCCTCGTCGACTGAGGAGCAGGATATTCCAAATGAATACCACGATGCAAAACAAAAGTGAACGTCCTTGCAATAACAGCTTTTTGAAAAGTGTTCACAACATCAGAATAGGTTTGTTTAAACTTGCATTGATCCGAATCAATGCAGTCCCATCAATTGATCACACCACAAAGAACGAAAATATACTGACGTACGTATATGCCATCTGCATTCGCCACTGGGTCCCGTCATCACCCGTTAGGTTAGCTAACTAACGGCAGAGCAGGGACTGGACTAGCGCGGATGAAAAACATATACAACATCTACTAATATATATACCAATATATAGTATTTCGCTCAAGGCGTGAATAAAAAGCAACATCACAGAAATGTACAGCATCACAGAACAAAACAGATATCTGGGATCCCCGGGTTTCACAGAGCCACTACTGAAACCCGACGTTCCCCTGGTCGTGTGGATAGCCTGTGCAATGAAATCCTAGACCCCTACGGGCACGGCAAGTCACCCGCCAAAACCTGAAGCGAGGCAGCCCCCTTCAGCTCCGTGAATGGACCACCCAGCACTCCACGGAATCCGGCAACTTGGGCACCCCTCCTGGGTCAACCTGTACCCCCTACGAGTGCGGCGAATAGCCCGCCAATCCTAGAGTGAAGCCCCCTCCGTCTCAATGCCATGAGATGCGGGCTTGTTGCCCTCTAGAACCCGGCTATCCGTGCACCCCTCCGCGGGGTAATCCTAGTACAGAAAGTAAAATATACATACACCGGGTACATCGACCGCAACCAGGTCGTGCCCCAAAAGAATAATACAATCAGGCAGCGACGGCAGTCCACATGTCGGACGCTCGCCCCGCAATATCAAATGTACATAATACAACCACAACAGTACTAGCATTGCATCCAGGCTATCCCCACGACCGATCCGCAACATCACAGCAAAAACAGAACATCAACGTGAAAGTCACGTTCGCAAATCCGTCTAACCGGGCTATAGCAGTTAGACCGGATTTACCGATCGAGTGACATTCACGGTCGCAGATATAATGTAAATACTGTGAAAAATGTGTTTAAAATTTTCCGATCGATCAAACAATTAACAAGTGGGCCCCAAAGAAAACTGTAGCACTCACAGAAACAATTGGCCCAATTTTAATATTCTAAAACCCATAATTTAAGCCCAGAAAGCCTCTGGAAAAAAATGGTGCAGTGATTGCTACAGGACGCGGCGGAAGGGCGGCATAATGGGGGATAGTGCGGCGCTTCCGCGCTCCAACTATGGTATCACTTCATCAAATTTTTACAGAGTGCTTAGATTTTTCAGTACATCAATATTGTACAACCTGAAAAAAATTTCGACACTAAAAATTTCCAACAGAAAACTGATGCGACAAAATACGGGTTTTTGGACTTTTTGATCGATCGGAAATGCAAACACATTACACCAAGCTAGACTAAGTTAATGGCGAGTCTCTGATACCACTGGAAGTGCACGGCGGCGCCCCGGCCGTCAATCCGACGCCGGAATGCGGAAGCGGTGAAAAACTTAAATTTTGCGGACTTAGCAAACCGGCACCACCGCGCACTATAACCCGGATCGTAACCATTAACAAGTCTAAGCTAACTAGAAGATGGGTTAGAGATATACCGACGATCCAAGTCCTCCGGTCTTCATCTCCACTCCGATCTCCTCGCGGGATCTCCGTCCGTCTCCTCCTCGTCGCCGGAAGTGCACCACGTTGCCTACATCGTTTACGGGCTCCCACCTCAATGCCGAGGCAACTCGGGCACGAAGCCGGCTACTCGACGTGCCCAAGGTCCGTTGTAGAATATGTAGTGAGCAAGTCTCATTTTTGGGGTTTGTGGAATTGCCATTGGTGAAGGAAAAGAGAGCTTGGAGAGAGGTGAGAAAAATGGAGCATACTCAAGAAGGAATGTATTATATTTTTCTCCACACACCAAATGAAATGAATCCCATTCCCTCCAAGGAATGGCCGGCCCCCCCCTCATGTGTGATTGGAGAGAGAGAGAGAACAACAAGGGGGTGGGTGGAAAAAGAGAGAGAGAGAGAGAATGGTTATCATTCAAAAGAAATCATCACAAAGAAAAGTCCTCACTCAACAACCATACCCCTCAACATCATCAACAATCATGACTTTAAAAGTCAAGCCATGATGGAGTCAAAACAAGTCAATGATGGTGCACATCATGAAAGCCATCATGATGCATCAAGATGCAAAGAACCCCCTCCACTAATGCCTATTTGCAACAATGCAAATAAACCCTCCTCCACCAATCTTCGGCCAATGAACGGAACAAAGGAAATTGGCCGAAACGGAAAGCAAACTGGCAACTCCAGAAAACTGGTCCAGTAATAAATTACAGGAAAACCCCGATACTGTGCATACACACCCGCATCTGTATTTCGACCGAAATACAAATGCAATGAGACAAAATCTACACTGTACAATACTAGGGTCCGGCTTAAACCAAAGCCGGCTAGTAATATCTGTTCGATCCTGATCCGTGCAATACCGCACGTATCTGATCGAACCCTGCCATATACCAATACGGCCTATAGTACAAACTTTCCGATCCTGATCCGTGCAATACCGCACGTATCTGATCGGACCTTGCCATATCTCCATACGGTCTCTACAACCTTTCGCCCGAAAGCTGAGTAACTGAATGTGGGGGACTCTAAAGACTCGTCAACACCTTGGTTGTGGATTTAACCACTAGCACGTCAGAGGTATAAGCCAATACGTGACGGGCTACCAGGTACTGACTAAAAGGGACGTCTGTGAGCGAACTTAGCCCGACAACCCTACTGAGCCTGTCAGTGACAATATCCGTACAGTCCGGTCCGTTCGTCTATGAGTATCGCATGGCGGGCCTAGGGGGTTGGTAAAAGTCAGACCCCCAAAAGCGGTACAAGTCGTGTCGGAGTGTAGCCCAGAACACCCTGAGATACTACTGGAATACCTACCAGTAAATCTCCTTGCCTTGGCCAAGGACTTCGTGTAATGGCTCTCCTAGACACAGCGCGACCTCACCCCCAATACCGGGAGAGACGAAACCCCCGAAGATCCGCTCACTGCCTCCATGTGGCTCGGGACTGTACCCAACTAAAACCTGTTTGCACGACTCCTTTGAGCCGTGGTAGGGTAGTAATCAAAGCACAGTGGGAACTCACACGAGACAAATGACGATCCCCAGGTCGATGAACTAACCTGCACACATGTCACCAGGGAACTGCCATCTGACGTCTGGTATATGACCAACTAGCATGTTCCCGGCGAGTCCTGTCCGGTGTACTCATAACCCAATGAGCACCTGTATACATCTTAGGTGATCCAACTGACACCAGTGGCTTGTGAGACCGGCCACCGCCCCTCGTCGGGGTCTCGACTGTATACACTAGTCTACTAATGGAGTATCGATGCCCAGTCTCGAAACTCCCACGACTAGGGACCTTTTAAGGATATGCTTGTAGACCCCCAGCTCCCACTTATATGATCGCCCTCATACTGCTGGTGGTCAAGCAAGAATCCTAGGGGCTCTATCAACGTGTAATAGCGACATGTCAGGTCACTTAAAGCAGTACACGATGATAAAGGTAAACCAGATAGCATACTATCATCTCGAGTAAGACTGTCCTACCGGGATAGGTCCTCCCTCAATCATTACAATCACGTACCTGTGACCTAATAATTGACTCTGAGGGCACTATCTCCAACACTTTGTACCACGATCCTCACGTCATCGAGGTTCTCGTCGGCCAGTTCTTTAGCGAGCTTGGCTAGTGCATCCGCTTTGCTATTTTTCGCACGCGGTATGCTTTCCAAGGTGTATGAAGGAATTTGAGTCAGCAGTTGCTGCACTCTTTCGCCGTATTTCACCAGCTCTGGTTTGCACGTCTGATAGTCGCCATTTACTTGACTAACGATCAGCTGGGAATCTCCGTATATGAGGAGGTTTTCAATTGCCATGTCGATGGCGATCTCGAGGCCTGCTATCAAAGCTTCATACTCGGCTTCGTTGTTTGTCCCCGGCTCTGTTAAGGAGAAGGCGAATCGCATTATCCTTCCTTGTGGGGTCACGAAGATAAGGCCTACCCCTGATTTGATTATAGGAGCGTTCTGTTTGCGCTTCTTCATGGAAGAGGCTCCATCAAAATAAAGTTCCCACCGGATACCACCACCGTCGATCGCATCAAACGCATGTTCGTCTGGCAGTTCGCTGTTCACAGGGGAATCGGCTGGTATCGGATGTTCAGTGAGGAAATCGGCGATGGCCTGGCCTTTCACTGCCTTAAGAGGTCGATAAGTTATCGAGAACTCCATCAAGAGCAGGGCCCATTTAGCGAGCCGACCTGTCAATATGGCCTTTGACATCAAATATTTGAGAGGGTCCACCTTCGATATGAGACGGACTTCATGCGCCAATGCATAGTGCCTGAGTTTCGTTATCGCGAAGACCAACGCCAGGCAGTGTTTTTCGATGGGAGAAAAATTGCTTTCTGCCCCCAGGAGAACTCGACTCAAGTAATAGAGAGCTCTTTCCTTCCCTTGGTCATTCTCTTGTGCCTATAATGCGCCTAAGGAACCTTCGAGGGCTGTTGTATAAAGAATAAGGGGCTTTCCCTTGACTGGAGCGGCCAGCACTGGCGGGTTCTGCAGATACTGCTTGACTTCGTCCAGCGCGCCTTGGCATTTGTGATCCCAGACGAACGGGGTTCCTTTCTTCATCAAGTGACTATAAGGACGACACTTGCCAGAGAGATTGGCTATAAATCGCCGGATGTATGCGAGCTTCCCTTGGAGGGATCGCAATTGTTTGAGAGTCCTTGGCGGGGGCATTTCCATGATCTCCTTGATCTTTGACGGATCTATTTCGATACCTCGGTGTCGGACGATGAATCCCAGGAATTTTTCCGAGGAGACCCCGAACGCGCATATGAGAGGGTTCATCAGTAAGTGCACGGCGGCGCCCTGGCCGTCAATCCGACGCCGGAATGCGGAAGCGGTGATAAACTTTAACATTTCAAATACTGGCTCCACCGCGCACTATATACCCGGATCGTGCCATTAAACTAGTCCTAGCTAACTACAAGATGGGGAAGAGAGATATACCGAGCGATCCGTGTCCTTTGGTCTTCTCGTCGTCGTCCCGATCTCCCACGGAATGTCCGGTCTCTACCTCGTCGCCGGAAGGGCACCACGTCGCCGGCTTCTTTTACGGGCTCCCACCTCTATACCGAGGCAACTCGGGCACGAAGTTGGCGAGTCGACGTGCCCAAGGTTTGCTGTAGAATGTGTGTAGAACCATGTCTCATTTTGGGGTTCATGGAGGTTGCCATTTTGTGGAGGAGAATGAACTATACTTTGGAGGTGGAACTATGGGATTTTTGTGAAGCCAAATGAGTGTAATTCCTTGCACAAAAATTGGGACAGCCTTATATAAGGAGTGGCCGGCCTCCTTAGGTGGGAGAGGAGGAGAAAACTCAGGGGGGGAGTGTGTATCAATCATAGAAGAGTGAGAGAGAAAAAGGCTTATTATGAATCATGATCAAAAACCAAATCCAACACTCCAACAACCTTATCATAACCCATCATCATTACTCCAAAAGTCAAGTAATGATCAAGTCAAGAAGTCAATGAAAGTGCACCATCATGAAACCATCATGATGTAACAATATGCAAAGACAACCCTCCAAATTGCTAATTTGCATAAATGCAAATAAGCCCTCCTCCACCAATCTTCGGCCAATGAAAGATACAAAGAAATATGGCCGAAGCGGAAAGCAAACTGGTAACTCCAGAAAACTGGTCCCGTAATAAATTACAGGAAAACCCCGATACTGTGTATACACACCCGCATCTGTATTCCGACCGAAATACAAATGCAATGAGACAAAATCTACACTGTACTATACTAGGATCCGGCTTAAACCAAAGCCGGCTAGTATTATCCGTCCGATCCTGATCTGTGCAATACCGCACGTATCTGATCGAACCCTGCCATATATCCATACGGCCTCAAGTACTAACCGTCCGATCCTGATCCGTGCAATACCGCACGTATATGATCGAACCCTGCCATATCTCCATACGGCCTCTACAGCGTTTCGCCCGAAAACTTGAGCAACTGAATGTGGGGGACTCTAAAGACTCGTCAATACTATGGCTGTGGATTTAACCACTAGCACGTCAGTGGTATTAGCCATACGTGACGGGCCACCAGCTATTGACCGAAAGGGACGTCGATGAGCGAACTCATCCTGACACCCTACTGAGCCTGTCAGTGACAATATCCGTACAGTCCGGTCCGTTCGTCTATGAGCATCGCATGGCGGGCCTAAGGGGTTGGTAAAAGTCAGACCCCCAAAAGCGGTACAAGTCATGTCAGAGATCAGCCCAGAACACCCTGAGATACTACTGGAATACCTACCAGTAAATCTCCTGCCTTGGCCAAGGACTTTTCATGTTCTGGCTCTCCTAGACACAGCGCGACCTCACCCCCAATACCGGGAGAGACGAACCCCCGAAGATCCGCTCACTGTCTCCATGTGGCTCGGGACTGTACCCAACTAAAACCTGTTTGCACGTCTCCTTTGAGCGTGGTAGGGTAGTAATCAAAGTACAGTGGGAACTCACACGAGACAAATGACGATCCTCAGGTCGATGAACTAACCTGTACACATGTCACCAGGGAACTGCTATCTGACGTCAGGTATAAGACCAACTAGCATGTTCCCGGCGAGTCCTGTCCGGTGTACTCATAACCCAATGAGCACCTGTATACATCTTAGGTGAACCAACTGACACCAGAGGCTTGTGAGACCAGCCACCGCCCCTCGTCGGGGTCTCGACTGTATACACTAGTCTACTCTGGAGTATCGATGCCCTGTCTCGAAACTCCCACGACTAGGGACCTTTTAAGGATATGCTTATAGACTACCAGCTCCCACGTATATGATCGCCCTCATACTGCCGGTAGTCAAGCAAGAATCCCAGGGGCTCTATCAACGTGCAATAGTGACCTGTAGGGTCACCTAAAGCAGTACAAGATGATAAAGATAAACCAGATAGCATACTATCATCTTGAGTAAGACTGTCCTCCTGGGATAGGTCCTCCCTCAATCATTGCAATCACGTGCCTGTGATCCAATAATTGACTCTGAGGGCACTATCTCCAACAATCTCCCCCTTACACTCAAGGATAATTATTGCGATGTCACATACTCACAGCCCGTGTGATACCGAACACCCAACTCCTCTACTAGTCAGTCTCACAAAGCTCGCTTGCGAAACTATTGCGTTCGAGGAACAGCCTCAGTGAGTGGATCCGCCTTGATGTTTCTTTCTATGTCTCTCTATATCTTAAGTTCGCGGAGAAAGCCATCTTCCGAAATGAGCAATACCTGTCTTAAAATGTGTCTGGATGTCTGATGGGACCTAGCTCATAAATGAACTCCAAATCCAAACTTCTTAGACTGTATCGTCAACTGAACTTAATCAGTATCCTGCGCCATGCCTCCCTCAGTATTGCCTTGGACCATCTGTCCAAAATACTGCCCCTCGTCAGAAGGAAAAACTATAACTCTTACAACCTCCTTGTAGTCCAGGTCATCTTGGAAGCCTGGAATTATAACTGTCTCCCGCATGAGGCTGTCGTTATTATATCCCTAGAACATCCACTTATGTTCTAAAGCTGTTTCCGATTGTTTCTCCAGGATTGGATCAATGTCAACTTATTGCATCTAGTGCAAGAACAACATCTGGTGTGGTACTTGACATCTCATGATTGACTCAATTTCCTGAGCAAGTGATCTTCCAATCATGCACATCCCTCTCCCCTTTAGTCTATAAGACACCTTTAGAGAGGGTGACTCCATTACCTGCAGGTACACTACCGTGCCAGGAGTCGTCCATTCTAAATACTCTTAGAATGCTGTCTAAGTACCCAGATTGGGAAACCACCCAAATCTAGATCTAAAACCATAGATCTAGTAACCAGTATGTCTGATATAATGTCCAAGTCCCATGTGGAGAAACCACTGTGTGACGACCAAAGTATAACCGATCGTAGTATAGGAATATCACTTCCTACTCTGTGTATGTCATCCAAATACCAGGACATCACACCCTTCTACCTTCTCAACAGATCCATCCCCTATTCTGATGAAGTCAAACCTATGACTGTCACATCAGAAATTGATGATCTATCTCCGCTACATCTGCTTTAGTCTATAAATAGACATAAGCTACCTTTCCACCAATGCTTCCGCTGCTCCTACTGACTACGACAACCCTCTGGCAGAGACATATACACGTACACTTCTGAAGCTAGTTTAGAACGACGCTATACTCATCCTGCTGCCGGGTCTCACAGTCTGGAACAACAGCAATGGTAAGTGTGGGTAAACAAGAACCTCCCTGTCACCGTCCTTGAGGCTACCGGAGTACCTCTCGGGTGCCTGAAGTTACCCACCTTATCTGCGGAGTGGCCAATGGAATGTCAATCCAGATTGAATCTTTAGGTTCCTATCAAATCTTCAGTAATCGTTTGTGGTTCTGGAATCACTTCCAGTTCTACCATACTCCCACTACTATTTTCTGAAAAAATCCATTTTTATTAAAACTGTGGCGAGTCTAGAACAATATTTCTATTGATCAGCCAGATGGTAGAAAGTCAACCCTCGTCATAGCCTGGGTCAACCCACAAACAGCCATTACAGAAACGTGCCTTGAGTTGTCCAGTGTCTGGTTTTAATCATAAGCCGGACAATTCCCCGTACCTTAACATCGTTAAGATATGAACTGTTCTATATCCAATATAGAACCAGAGGCACTGATTTAATTGAACCAGATTCAAATCATGCAGCTGTCTCCAGTGCAGTTGAGTAAATGGAAAGAGGCTGATCAGTGTTACTCAACTTAGGAATGCTTCCAATTATGAGTAACCTGAAAGAGAAGCAAGTTCTCTTAACCATTAATATCAACTGAATACCATACACAAGTATCTACATCTTCGATCACTTTGAAGAATCCCGATACTTGCAATACCTGGTTCTCTACTTTATTCAAATACCTATAACTTCTCAAAATTCGGACCCTGTGTTTCCACGAAACACCTGTCTAAAAACTAGAGAAGTCATAAGTAAACCGAATATAGTACGAGGACCAACCCCTCTGTCCTGATGGACCCTGGACAACATTCAATACTCTGTATAAGTCCCTTGAGTCTGATAACTCATTCCCTGTGTGTCGATGGTTGAAAACTGTACTATGGTTATGAAAAATTACACCGCTGTTTAATGCTCCTTACCTAACCATCCACTGATATAGGTAAATGTCATAGACATAATTTCAAAAAAAGGTATATCTCACTCTATGAAAATTGACGTACAGATACATCGATTTGAAATTGGTGCATAACATCGGATATTCAAAACCAAATATTTGCCGACCGGCAAACAGCCCAGGTGATTTTCTCAAATATCACCGATTACAACGAATCCCGATATAATGAGGATGATCACCTAATTCCCACTAACCTACTCCCACTCATCATCTGTAAAACCATACAGATGTGAGAATTATGCCTGGTAAATACATACCCTGGAGTAAGGATTAATTGGGAAATCAGTTTTCCTTTAACAGTACACAGTGAAACTGAAACATTGAAATGTTTCGATGGGGTATCCGGTATTCTTAGTAATGCCTCTTCCAGATTCACGACTGTAACCGTATAATTCTTTGCCACCTCTCCAAATCCCTTCATATGTCTTTAGTCTTTACCTTCTGTACACCCCTTTAGGCCAAATGGCTTTCTTCCTTCCCTACCGTTCGGCACCAGCCTATGGTTTGGAAGAAGACTATCCAATAAGCATAATTGGTGTACAGTCCTAATCCTAGGAACACTCGCAATGCGAGAGGAGGTGAGGATAAAAGAAAACCGAATAAACCTTATTCCTATTTCTCCTGAACCAGAATCCATCCCCGAACTGGAACAAGTTCCTTTCGAGTTCGTATATAACCATACGATGGAGTATCCAATAAACTGTGGATCTTCGCAGTGATACGGAGTGTCCTGGAGAAATACAAAGGTGAAGTGGGAGTGGTATTGAAATACCTGGTTTGGTCGTGAATATCAGCTGCAATTTACTTTGCCCTCTTACTAATCCGTTGCTTTGTCTTAACTTAATACCTTCTGTACACCATCATTAGGCTAATTGGTTTTCTTCATTCCCCACCGTTCGGCACCAGCCTAAGGTTTGGTAGAAGACTATCCAATTTGCGTAATAGGTGTACTATCTCCTAAACCAAGGAGTACTCGCAACCCGAGAGAAGGTAAAAGGAAAAGACAATTGAATAATCCTATCCGTTTCCTCCAGAACCTGAAACCATTCTCGAATAAATTCTTTCGAGTTCATATCTAACCATACGATGGTTTTGTCCAATGGAAGTGGACGTTCGTAGTAATACGGGGTGTCCTGGAGAAAAGAGTAAAAGTAGGAGTGGCAATGAGGTTTGCAACTCTGACAATCCAAAAGCCAGTTTTAAGAAGGTTCGGTCAATTTTGGTCACTGAGTCATAGTCTTAGGGTCGGGTCAATGGTCGCTGCCAAAGAGAGAGAGAAAAGAAACACTCAGCGTGCACTCTAACCTAGATCAGAATGGTTACCAATTTATCTAACCTGGAAACCTCCCACTGTACCGTCAAATTCTCCTCCAAACCTGAAAGAAGAATTAGTCGGGATCACCCGAGGAGTAAACCAACTCATCAAAGGGAATCGGGATCCAACTATCATCGCATGATAACGTGACGGAATCCGCTCATGCTATCACACTCCAGAAGGTATGCGCATATCTGGCAAGTTTTAGTTTCTTTAGAAACTCCCGATGTGATTTTTGCCCCATGCTCTTATGACCTTGACGAAGGCCAACAAATCATAAGTCACATGTCAAGTTCTACCCATCATTGTCCAGGTTAATTTGAACCCACCCGTACAAGCCCTTGACGAAGGCCAACAAGGCTATACGACTGTCCCAATCCACCGCATCTATCTATGCAGCAGAAAGGTAACAAGCAGTTACCATACACTATGCCTTGACGAAGGCCAACAAACATAGCATGAATACTACGTGCTACCCGTCTGAAACGACGGAGGGCTACGAATGGTTTCTGGCGAAAACCTTTAACGTAATGAACTTGATATCGTTGAAGGAACTGGATAGCTTTTAAAAAATATAGTGACGAAAACCTTTGCTAAAGAGGTCACTACCGGTGAAGGGATCTCGGCTCTTTCCCCGTAGAATGAGGTGCAGGATATTCCAACTGAATACCACGGTGCAAAGCAAAAGTAATCGGCTATAGTGAAGTTATTGCCCTGACGCAAACTTTTGTCCAAGGGGTCACTCCCGGTGAAGGGATCTCGGCCCTTGCCTCGTCGACTGAGGAGCAAGATATTCCAACTGAATACCACGATGCAAAACAAAAGAGAACGTCCTTGCAATAACAGCTTTTTGAAAAGTGTTCCAACAACATCAGATTAGGTTTGTTTTTAACTTGCATTGATCCGAATCAATGCAGTCCCATCAATTGATCACACCAAAAAGAACGAAAATATACTGATGTACGTATATGCCATCCGCATTCTCCACTGGGTCCCGTCATTACCTGTTAGGTTAGCTAACTAACGACAGAGCGGGGACTGGACTAGCGCGGATGCAAAACATATACAACATCTACTAATATATATACCAATATATTATATTCGCTCAAGGCGTGATAAAATGCAACATCACAGAAATGTACAGCATCACAGAACAATACAGATATCTGGGATCCCCGGGTTTCACAGAGCCACTACTGAAACCCGACGTTCCCCTGGTCGTGTGGATAGCCTGTGCAATGAAATCCTAGACCCCTACGGGCGCGGCAAGTTTCCCGCCAAAACCTGAAGCGAGGCAGCCCCCTTCAGCACCGTGAATGGACCACCCAGCACTTCACGGAATCCGGTAACATGGGCACCCCTCCTGGGTCAACCTGTACCCCCTACGAGTGCGGCGAATAACCCGCCAATTCTAGAGTGAAGCTCCCTCCGTCTTAATGCCATGAGATGCGGGCTTGTTTCCCTCTAGAACCCGGCTATCCGTGCACCCCTCCTTGGGGTAATCCTAGTACAGAAAGTAAAATTTACATACAATGGGTACATCGACCGCAACTTGGTCGTGCCCCAAAATAATAATACAAACAGGCAGTGACGGCAGTCTACATGTCGGACGCTCGCCCCGCAATATCAAATGTACATAATACAACAAAACTGTATTACCATGAAACCAGGCTATCCCCACGACCTATCCGCATAACCACAACACAATCACAGAACATCAACGTGAATGTCACGTTCGCAAATCCGTCTAACCGGGCTATAGCAGTTAGACTGGATTTACCGATCAAGTGACATTCACGGTCGCAGATATAATGTAAATACTGTGAACTAATGTGTTTAAATTTTTCCGATCGATCAAATTTTACCAAGTGGGCCCCAAACGTTACTGTAGCACTTAAAGAAATTCTGGGCCCAAAAAGAATGTTCCAAAAACCCTATTTTCAAGTCAGGAGCTTTCTGCAAAATTTTGGTACACTGAACAGTTCAAGTCGCGGCGGAACCGCGGCCCAACCATGGGTTTGGCCGCGGTTCCGCGGTCGTTTAGACTATTCACGAGACCAAATTTTCACAGAATTCTTAAAATTCCCTGCACATCATTCTGCAACTACCTGAAAAAAATTTGGAGCCAAAAAAATTTGGAGCCAAAAAAATTTCGACAGAAAACTGATGTGTATAAAAACGCGGTTTTGGGATTTTTGTTCGATCGGAAATGTAAAACACATTAGGCAAAGCTAGACTATGTTAATGGTGAGGCTCTGATACCAATGTAAGTGCACGGCGGCGCCCCGGCCGTCAATCCGACGCCGGAATGCGGAAGCGGTGATAAACTTTAACTTTTCAAATACCGGCACCACCGCGCACTATATACCCGGATCGTGCCATTAAACTAGTCCTAGCTAACTACAAGATGGGGAAGAGAGATATACCGAGCGATCCGTGTCCTTTGGTCTTCTCGTCGTCGTCCCGATCTCCCGCGGAATGTTCGGTCTCCACCTCGTCGCCGGAAGGGCACCACGTCGCCGGCTTCTTTTACGGGCTCCCACCTCTATACCGAGGCAACTCGGGCATGAAGTTGGCGAGTCGACATGCCCAAGGTTTGCTGTAGAATGTGTGTAGAACCATGTCTCATTTTTGGGTTCATGGAGGTTGCCATTTTGTGGAGGAGAATGAACTATACTTTGGAGGTGGAACTATGGGATTTTTGTGAAGCCAAATGAGTGTAATTCCTTGCACAAAAATTGGGACAGCCCCATATAAGGAGTGGCCGGCCTCCTTAGGTGGGAGAGGAGGAGAAAACTCAAGGGGGGAGTGTGTATCAATCATAGAAGAGTGAGAGAGAAAAAGGCTTATTATGAATCATGATCAAAAACCAAATCCAACACTCCAACAACCTTATCATAACCCATCATCATTACTCCAAAAGTCAAGTAATGATCAAGTCAAGAAGTCAATGAAAGTGCACCATCATGAAACCATCATGATGTAACAATATGCAAAGACAACCCTCCAAATTGCTAATTTGAATAAATGCAAATAAGCCCTCCTCCACCAATCTTTGGCCAATGAAAGATACAAAGAAATATGGCCGAAGTGGAAAGCAAACTGGCAACTCCAGAAAACTGGTCCCGTAATAAATTACAGGAAAACCCCGATACTGTGTATACACACCCGCATCTGTATTCCGACCGAAATACAAATGCAATGAGACAAAATCTACACTGTACTATACTAGGATCCGGCTTAAACCAAAGCCGGCTAGTATTATCCGTCCGATCTTGATCCGTGCAATACCGCACGTATCTGATCGAACCCTGCCATATATCCATACGGCCTCAAGTACTAACCGTCCGATCATGATCCGTGCAATACCGCACGTATGTGATCGAACCCCGCCATATCTCCATACGGCCTCTACAGCGTTTCTCCCGAAAACTTGAGCAACTGAATGTGGGGGACTATAAAGACTCGTCAATACTATGGCTGTGGATTTAACCACTAGCACGTCAGAGGTATTAGCCATACGTGACGGGCCACCAGCTATTGACCGAAAGGGACGTCGATGAGCGAACTCATCCTGACACCCTACTGAGCCTGTCAGTGACAATATCCGTACAGTCCGGTCCGTTCGTCTATGAGCATCGCATGGCGGGCCTAGGGGGTTGGTAAAAGTCAGACACCCAAAAGTGGTACAAGTCGTGTCAGAGATCAGCCCAGAACACCCTGAGATACTACTGGAATACCTACCAGTAAATCTCCTGCCTTGGCCAAGGACTTTTCATGTTCTGGCTCTCCTAGACACAACGCGACCTCACCCCCAATACTGGGAGAGACGAACCCCTGAAGATCTGCTCACTGCCTCCATGTGGCTCGGGACTGTACCCAACTAAAACCTGTTTGCACGTCTCCTTTGAGCGTGGTAGGGTAGTAATCAAAGTACAGTGGGAACTCAATCGAGACAAATGACGATCCTCAGGTCGATGAACTAACCTGTACACATGTCACCAGGGAACTGCTATCTGACGTCAGGTATAAGACCAACTAGCATATTCCCGGCGAGTCCTGTCCGGTGTACTCATAACCCAATGAGCACCTGTATACATCTTAGGTGAACTAACTGACACCAGTGGCTTGTGTGACCGGCCACCGCCCCTCGTCGGGGTCTCGACTGTATACACTAGTCTACTCTGGAGTATCGATGCCCTGTCTCGAAACTCCCATGACTAGGGACCTTTTAAGGATATGCTTATAGACTACCAGCTCCTACGTATATGATCGCCCTCATACTGCCGGTAGTCAAGCAAGAATCCCAGGGGCTCTATCAACGTGCAATAGTGACCTGTAGGGTCACCTAAAGCAGTACACGATGATAAAGATAAACAGATAGCATACTATCATCTTGAGTAAGACTGTCCTCCTGGGATAGGTCCTCCCTCAATCATTGCAATCACGTGCCTGTGATCCGATAATTGACTCTGAGAGCACTATCTCCAACATCATGTTCAGATTGTATTGCCGAAGGCGCTGAAACACAATCCTCAGATGCTCGAGATGTTCCTCGTATGATTTGCTTTTCACCACGAGGTCGTCGATATAGCATTCGACGATTTCATGTTTAAGGTCATCGAAGATCTTCGTCATGGCCCTTTGATAGGTGGCACCGGCGTTCTTTAGACCGAAGGGCATCACCTTGTAGCAGAATATACCCAGAGGGGTCCGGAAAGCGGTGTGCTTCTGGTCCTCGGGATGCATTTTTATCTGATTATATCCTGATGAGCCGTCCATGAAGGAGAAAACTTCGTGAGTGGATGTGTTTTCTATCATCAGCTCGGTAACTGGCACTCGGAAGTCGTCTTTTGGGCAAGCTTTGTTGAGATCACGAAAGTCTACGCATATACGCACCGTCCCATTTTTCTTCATCACCGGGACGATGTTGGCGATCCATTCAGGATACTGAACCTCTTGGATGAAGCCAGAGTCGATTAGCTTCTTGACCTCAGCGTTGATTCTCATTTCAAGCTCGAGCCGCATTCTTCTCTGTGCTTGTTCGATTGGCTTGACGTCCGAGGATATTGCCAACTTGTGCACAACGATCTCTGGATCTAATCCTGGAATTTCGGAATAGTTCAATGCGAAGCAATCTTTATGTTGCATAAGCACGTCTTTTAGCGCATCTACCCTTTCTTCAGATAGCAGCTTACTGACGAATGTCGGTCGCGGGTCATTTGCCGTCACCAAATCAATCCTTTTGAGGTTATCTGTAGTAGTATGTATTCCATCTTCCAGCTCTTTCGGCGCCGGTGGAAATTCTGAGATCACCTCGTCATCATTGTTTTCGAAGCACCAGGGGAGGTCATCCATATTCTCAGGCGCTTCTTTTGATATCGTTATCATACGACAAGTACGAGCTCGCTTCCAAGACCGATGTAGCTATGGTTCTACTCTTGCGGCTTTGGGTTCATGCTTCTACGGCGGTGTTATCCTCCAACTGTTGGATAGAGCGAATTTACTAAGCTGATATTGATCTTCGACCCAGTTCTTGAAGGTGAAGCAATTTTCGAGAGGGTGTCCTATTGCTCGGTGATAAGAGCAGTAGTCTGGATAAGAGACCTCGTTGGTTTGCTCGGGGTGTTTAGACTCCGGAAGTGTAATCATTTGATGTCTTATGGCAAGATCAAGTATCTTCTTTGTCTTGTCTTGAGGAAAAGAGTATGCTCGACTCATCTTCTTCATAAAAGACAAATCCAGACTGCTCGATTCCCGCTCGCGTGACTTCTTGGTCCTGCTTTGTCATTGCTGAATGCCTTTTTCGCTTTTTGACTTGTTTCGGCCTCTGCGTCGAGCCTTTCGTACAACGGGTTGACAGGGAGGAGCATTTTCATCTTTCGCAGCCTGTTGAAGAAGACGTTGCGTCCTGGCTTTCTCGTAGATGGCCATTTCGCGATTGTAGTCGTCTCGAACCTTTTGACCAGCTTCCCTTATAAGCTTGTCTATTTGTTCTTCGAACGACGGATTGGGCATTTTTATGTCGGGAGCCTTTTCCGATTCAGGGTTGGCATTATCCCATTGAGCATCTCCTTCTTCATCAAATTCTTGTACGACATAGAAGTCGCGGAGCAGCTCCCATTTCTTGGACCGAACATATCCAAGCCCGATCGCTTCCATTCTCCCGTTGGGCAACTTGCGCTGAGTTCCGGGAACGTTCCAGATCCTGTCATAGAACTTAGCTTTTCGAGCGGTCTGTTTGAAGGGTATCCCTTGGCGCTTCAACAGTCTTTTCAATCCTTCTGTATAATATCTAGGCAGACGGATGGGCTGGAGCCTGTCAAGTGTAGAATCCGCGCCGTGCCAGACTTCTTTCTCTACTTTGGTTTCCCCGGAGCGGTAGAATAGGATCGCCTTCTCGCATGGGAGGGACATAGAACGTCTGCAGCTCTTCCACACTGTAGGTATTAAGCGCGTCTAGTTCTTTATGATGTTTGGGCGGAACCATGGCAACTTGCAAACTTTGATCTTCACCAGCGATGGTTTGTATTGAAGGCCGAGCAGAGAATATAGCATGGACCTCATCTTCCGAATTGCTGCCGAAGATAAGCATAGGAGCGGATGGTCCCGCTTGTTGTACTGGGGTGGCCCTGAATAAACTATCTCTTCTTCTTCCTCGGTATCACTCCCGAAGACCGGAATGGTGGTGATAGCTTTGTTCTCCGGTTTATGACATCTCTCTGTGTCTTCAAAGTCTAGCAAGAAGTATTTTGCATCTTCGTACTTGCGGACTTCGTTTACGGAGAATGGATTCAGCTCTCCTATTACAGTATACTCGAGACCATCCTTAAAGTATTTCATACACTGATGTTGTGTAGAAGGGATGTTGTTGTACGCATGTAACCAAGGCCGGTCGAGTAAAGCGTTGTAGCATGTCTTGGCATCAATGACATGAAATTTAATATCCGTGATAAGTAGCCCGAATTGTAATGTCAATATCACATACCCGAGAGTCCGTGATGACTGAGAATCAAAACCAGAGATAGTTATTTTATCACGAGCGAGATGCTAAACGCTCATGCAGATTTCCTTCAAGACTCGCACGTTGAGGAGATTGACGGAAGACCCATTGTCGACCAGGATTTTTCCTATCTTTATATCGTAGCAGTATCCTGAGACGTAGAGGGGACGGTTGTGCTCGCACGTCCCAAGGAGGAGGTCCCGAAGGTGATATCGGCTGTATGTACTTCCTCCAGCTCGTCTTTCATTTTTTCTTCGGCAAGGAAGGATTGGAATTGCTCTCACTCTTATAGCGCCTTGATCAATGAATCTCTCGCTTCTTTGGATAGTAAAAGGGCGTCGAGAATGCTGAGCTGCGAAAGTAACTTCCTCAAGTGTGCCAGAATGTTATAGTCCACCTTACTCTTCTTTGGCGGGTCCTTGGCGGTCAGTTCTCTCATGACTTGGTCGTCCAGGGAGATATCCTCAGAGACCTTTTCTTTTCCCTTATCTTTTCTACTCGTGGGTCCGAAATTCTTTTCTGGAAGCGTGCGATTGCGCAGCTGAATGTTTTCACAGGCCTTTGGTTCTTCCTCTTTCCCCAAGGTGGGTTATTTAAAGAGATGGCCAAGAGCCATTTCTTCGTCAGAGTCGCTTCCGAAAGTGAGAACTTATGATCCCCCGGTGTTAATCACGCAACAATTGCCGGTGGTTCTTTTATGCCCATCGGTCGTATTTCTTTGCTCCCGCTGAGTTTTGCGTTTCATCCGCTTAAAATGTTGCCGGTGAGCAACATATCCCTGCCACCATCTTTTAAAAGCATTGCACTCCTCGGTGGGGTGCGAAATCTTTCGATGATATGAGCAGTAGCTAGGATGCATCTCTGCTTCACCGGGAGTGTTTCCTTCGGAGGGTGGTAGCTTCATTCCCATTGATATGGCTTTGGCAAACCTTTTCCTCGTCTTGAACTTGATTTTACCTGCGACGGATGTTCCTTGATTCGGCGGGAGTGTCTCGACTCTTTCATCTAGTCGCCGACGTTTGGCTCATTCGAATATGGCCGTCTCGCGCTCCTGATCAGCTTTACTTTTCAAAAGAGCCGTGTTCAGGAACGCATCAATTATTTCGTCTGACGGCTCCAGAAGTTCCGGCTTAAGATTTGCTCCCAGCTTCTCAGTGCAAAGAGTTTCTTTATCGTCTATCGACGAGTGAGAGATCACATGGCAACTTGCCACGTACTCCTCAGATCCATCCGACGAGCCTTCTCCATCATTTTCCTCCTGAAGGACGTGGCTGAGGAACTCTTGGAACGTGATTGGAGTCCGCGCCTTCTGGTTATACTCTTCCAGCGCGTCGATCTGTTTCTGCAGGTCCGTGCGCTTGTCGCCAGGCTTCACAGGCTTTTTGGATTTCTTCTTCTTTTTCGATGATTTCGACGGCTGAGCATGAACGCTTTGGCTATCACCACCAATCTTTGGAGTTCGGTGCGGCTTCAGCATCCCTTCGATGATCTGGGGTTCTAACGGGTTTTTCCACCTGATCGCCGGGCATGTCTGAATATCATTCAGCATCCTTTTGGTTTTGGCTGAAAGCACGACCTCCCATGGAGCTTCCTCAACAAAAGAGCACGTTGCCCCCGGTGTGTCCGTCTTCTTACGAGTGTGCGGTTGTGGCGGGTTTACTTTCCACTTCTCAGACAGTGCAAACTTGCCTTGTAGGTACTGATCTTCAATCCATCCTTTAAAGATGAAGCAATCCTCGATCGGATGGCTTACCGTTTGGTGGTAAGGGCAATAATTGGTATTATTCACTTCGTTGGGTTGCGGTGGTCGCCTTGGATTTGGCAAGTTGATAAGCCTGTTGCGCACCGCCAGCTCGAATAGCCTCTTCGTTTTGTCCCGTGGGAATGAGTAAGGACGCTTCATTTTTTCATTGTAATAGCGTCATCTCTCTTCCAGTTGATCTGCTAGCTTTGGGGCATTGGGCTGCTGTTGGGTGTTTGCAACGAAGGTTGCCTTCTTTTTACCCTTGTCGTTCCGAGGTTCCGGCTTCGGGGGAGACGGTCTGTGACCCATTTGATCCATCTGGGCTAGCTTATCAATTAAAGCCTGGAACGTGGTCGGTTTAAAGAACATCATGAACTATGAAATAGTTGCATGAGGGTCTAGGGTGCCCATGAACATGCCCACCGCTGGCGCTTCTTTGATGCGCTGTTCGCACTTCGACCACAGATTTGTCCACCGGATTGCATATTGAACCCAAGTTTCGCCTGGCTTCACCCTTGCATTAATCAACGCCGTTATCGGGGTGCGTTCACTTGCGCTCGCGAATCGCTGGGTGAACAATAACTCCATTTCTGCGAAAGTTTTGACGGAGTCATTCGGAAGCTCGGAGTACCACTCAAACGCCGTCTACGATAAGCTGCCGACGAATTGGCGAAGCAAGAGCTTATCATCGCCGCCTGTGTTGCCACACAGAGCTCTGAACTGGGCAACGTGCTGGTGGGGATTGCCCGTCCCATTGTAGACATGGAATTTCGTGATCGTGTAGCCCGACCGGTATTTTATCTGATCATACCAGCCCGGATACGGTCGCCCAGTCTTCACGACCTGGCCAGCCGCTTCATTTGCCTGGTGAACTCGTATTTGTTGAGCAATATAGTCATCCAGGGCAGCTTTAGAGATTGTTTCCTCTTTGGCTGTTGAAAGAGTCGGAGGTGTATTTGACGTTTCTCCTCTGTCGTCCTCGAGGATAATCGGAGGATCTTCAGTTGGAGGGTCCTGCTGGATCATCATACCCACCATGTCTTGGAAGAGAAGAGCCATTTGCTTTATATTAGCCGCTTGTTCCGCAGCCTCCTTGTCCTTCTTTTCAAGCATTCTATGAAGGAATTCAGCATCGATCTCGTGTTCGCGACGCTGTTCCGATGACGCCTCCGGGCTTTCTTTTGGCCCGGTGAGTGCGGCCATTGCAGTCAGCATTTCTTGGAGCTTCTGCTGCTGTTGTTCCTGGGCCTTTGTGATGGATCGGGTGAGTGGTCGGTGGCCCGTAGAAGCGCGGCTATCCTCCTTCCCAGATGCCATGTAAACGGTATGGACAGTTGTGCCCCCAGACTTAGGGCGTTTGGGCTCGATGTTTTTATGGCCTGCCATGTTCACAGGGGCTTTTTCTGGCCTCCTTCTTTTCTGAGTGGTTGACGTTGAGGGGGCCGCTGCAGTGGGCACCCGAATAGCTTTCCGTGGCTTGGCAAGATGGCTTTCTTCTTGTTCAACCTTCGCCCTTTTCTGTCGGTGAGGGTAGTCTTGATCAACCACTGAGTTTCGGACCTGCCGCCAGACTTTGTAGATCTTGGAGGACAGCCGCTGAGAGGACTGTTGTAAGTGCACGGCGGTGCCCCGGCCGTCGATCCGACGCCGGAATGCGGAAACGAAAAACTTTGCGAAACTTGCAAACCGGCACCACCGCGCACAAAATTCCCAGATCGGGCCATTAACTTAGCTACTAGCAAACTAAAAGATGGGTAGAGAGTTATACCAAGCGATCCGTGTCCTTCGGTCTTCGTCTCCACTCCGATCTCCCGCGGAATCTCCGTCCGTCACCTCATCGTCGGAAAGGGCACCACGTAGCCAAATTCTTTTACGGGCTCCCACCTCTGGACCGAGGCAACTCGGGCGCGAAGTTGGCTAGCCGACGCGTCCAAGGTTGAAGTAATGAAGTGTAGCATGGTTTGTCTCTTTAGGGTTGTGAAGTTGCCTTTGATGGAGGTGGAGAAAAGAAAGAACTTTGGAATGAAACTCTCTTTGTAGGATGAATGGAAAAAAATGATATGAACATTTTTGCCACCACTCAAAATGAACCTCTCCCTCTCCCTAGACGTGGCCGGCCCCTTCAAAAAAAATGGTGGTGGGAAAAAAATGCAAGTGGAGAAAAAGAATGATAATGAGAAAAAGAAATGTCACACCCATTTCTAATCTCATCACATCCAAATCCAATCTCAAAAAGCAAAGGAAAAGACCAATAAAGAATCTCATCATGCAAGAACCATCATGATGCCACCATTTTACAAAGGACCCCTCCACAAATACTAATTTGCATAATTGCAAATTAGCCCCTCCATCAAAAGGTCCGGCCGCGAAGGAACAAAGGAAAACCGTCCGGAATGGAATGCAAACTGGCAACTTCAGAAAACCGATCCCGTAATAAATTACAAGAAAACCCCGCTACTGCATATACATGCCCGCATTTGTATTCCCACTGAACACAAATGCAAAGAGACAAAAACTACACTGTCTAATACTAGGATCCGGCTTAAACCAAAGCCGGCTAGTAAAATCCGTCCGATCACGATCCGTGCAATACCGCACGTATCTGATCGAATCCTGCCATATCTCCATACGGCCTCTACAGCATTTCTCCCGAAACCTGAGTAACTGTGTGTGGTGGACTCTAAAGACTCGTCAATACTATGGCTATGGATTTAACCACTAGCACGTCAGAGGTATTAGCCATACGTGATGGGCCACCAGCTATTGACCAAAAGGGACGTCGATGAGTGAACTCATCCTGACACCCTACTGAGCCTGTCAGTGACAATATCCGTACAGTCCGGTCCGTTCATCTATGAGCATCGCATGGTAGGCCTAGGGGGTTGGAAAATGTCAGACCCCCAAAAGCGGTACAAGTCGTGTCGGAGTGTAGCCCAGAACACCCTGAAATACTACTGGAATACCTACCTGCAAATATCCTGCCTTAGCCAAGGACTTTTCATGTACTGGCTCTCCTAGACACAGCACGACCTCACCCCCAATACCGGGAGAGACGAGCCCTTGCAGATCCGCTCACTGCCTCCATGTGGCTCGGGACTGTACCCAACTAAAACCTGTTTGCACGTCTCCTTTGAGCGTGGTAGGGTAGTAATCAAAGCACAGTGGGAACTCACACGAGACAAATGACGATCTCAGGTCGATGAACTAACCTGTACACATGTCACCAGGGAACTGCTATCTGACGTCAGGTATAATCCCAATTAGCAGGTTCCCGGCGAGTCCTGTCCGGTGTACTCATAACCCAATGAGCACTTGTATACATCTTAGGTGAACTAACTGACACCAGTGGCTTGTGAGACCGGCCACCGCCCCTCGTCGGGGTCTCGACTGTATACACTAGTCTACTCTGGAGTATCGATGCCCTGTCTCGAAACTCCTACGACTAGGGACCTTTTAAGGATTTGCTTATAGACCCCAGCTCCCACTTATATGATCGCCCTCATACTGCTGGTAGTCAAGCAAGAATCCTAAGGGCTCTATCAACGTGCAATAGTGACCTGTAGGGTCACCTAAAGCAGTACACGATGATAAAGATAAACCAGATAGCATACTATCATCTCGAGTAAGACTGTCCTACCGGCATAGGTCCTCCCTCAATCATTGCAATCACGTGCCTGTGATCCAATAATTGACTCTGAGGGCACTATATCCAACAATCTCCCACTTGCACTCAAGGCTAATTATTGAGATGTCGCATACTCACAGCCCGTGTGATACCGAACACCCAACTCCTCTACTAGTCAGTCTCACAAAGCCTGTTTGCGAAACTATTGCGTTCGAGGAATAGCCTCAGTGAGTGGATTCGCTGTGGTGTTTCTTTCTATGTCTCTCTTTATCTCAAGTTCGCGGAGAAAGCCATCTCCCGAAATGAGCAATACCTGTCTTAGAATGTGTCTGGATATCTGATGGGATCTAGCTCATAAATGAACTCCAAATCCAAACTTCTTAGACTGTATCGTCAACTGAACTTAATCAGTATCCTGCGCCATCCTTCCCTCAGTATCCACCTGGACCACCTGTCCAAAATACTGCTCCTCGTCAGAGAGAAAACTATAACTCTGACAGCCACTCTGTCATCCAGGTCACCTTGGAAGCCTGGAATGATAACTGTCTCCCGAAGGAGGCTGCCGTTATCAATTCCCTAGAACATCAACTTATGTTCTAAAACTGCTTCCGATTGTTTCTCCAGGATTGGATGAATATCAACTTATTGCACCTACTGTAAGAACAACATCTGGTGTGGTACTTGACATCTCTTGATTGACTCAATTGCCTAAGCAAGTGATCTGCCAATCATGCACATCCCTCTCCCCTTTAGTCTGTAAGACACCTTTAGAGAGGGTGACTCAATCACCTGCAGGTACACTACCGTGCCAGGAGTCGTTCATTCTAAATACTCATAGACTGCTGTCTAAGTACCCTGATTGGGAAACCACCCAAATCTAGATCTAAAACCATAGATCTAGTAACCAGAATGTATGATATAAGATCCAAGTCCCATGTGGAGAAACCACTGCGTGACAACCAAAGTATAACCGATCGTAGTATAGGAATATCATTTCCTACTCTGTGTATGTCATCAAATACCAGGACATCACACTCTACTACCTTAACAGATCCATCCCTTATTCTGATGATGTCAAACCTATGACTGTCACATCAGAAATAGATGATCTATCTCCGCTATATTTGCTTTAGTCTATAAATAGACATAAGCCACCTGTCCACCATGCTTCCGCTGCTCCAACTGACTATGACAACCCTCTGGCAGAGTCATATAGACGTACACTTCTAAAGCCAGTTTAGAACGACGCTATACTCATCCTCCTGCCGGGTCTCACAGTCTGGAACAACAGCAATGGCAAGTCTGGGTAAACAAGAACCTCCCTACCACCGTCCTTGAGCATACCGAAGTACCTCTCGAGTGCCTGAGGTTACCCACCATGTCTGCGGAGTGGCTAATGGAATGTCAAACTAGATTGAATCTTTAGGTTCTTATCAAATCTTCGGTAATCGTTTGCGGTTATGGAATCACTTCCAGTTCTACCATACTCCCACTACTGTTTTCTGGAAAAAAAATCCATTTTTATTTAAAACTGTGGCGAGTCAAGAACAATATCACTATTGATCTTCCAGATGGTAGAAAATCAACCCTCGTCATAGCCCGGGTCAACCCACAAACAGCCATTACAGAAACGTGCCTTGAGTTGTCCAGTGTCTGGTTTTAAGCATAAGCCGGACAACTCCCCGTATCTTAACATCGTTAAGATATGAACTGTTCTATATCCAATACAGAAATGAAGGCACTGATTTAATTGAACCAGATTCAAATCATGCAGCTGTCTCCAGTGCATGTCTGCTAAATGGAAAGAGGCTGATCAGCGTTACTCAACTTAGGAATGCTTCCAATTATGAGTAACCTGAAAGAGAAGCAAGTTCTCTTAACCATTACTATCATCTGAATACCATTCACAAGTATCTACATCTTCGATAACTTTGAAGAATCCCGATACTTGCAATACCTGGTTCTCTACTTTATTCTTATACCTATAACTTCTCAAAACTTAGACCCTGTGTTTCTACGAAACACCTGTCTAAGAACCAGAGAAGTCATAATTAAACAGAATATAGTACGAGGACCAACCCCTCTGTCCTAATGGACACTGGACAATATACAACACTCTGTACAAGTCCCCTGAGTCTAATAACTCAATCACTGTGTGTCATAGGTTGAAAACTGTACTTATGGTTAAGAAGAATTACACCGCTGTTCAATGCTCCTTACCTAACCATCCACTGATATATGTAAATGTCATAGACATAATTTCAAAAAGGTATATCTCACTCTATAAAAATAGACGTACAGATATATCAATTTGAAATTGGTGCATAACAACGGATATTCAAAACCAAATATTTGCCGTCCGGCAAATAACCCAGGTGACTTCCTCAAATATCACCAATTACAACGAATACCGATATAATGAGGATGATCACCTAATTCCCAATAACTTACTCCCACTCATCATCTGTAAAACCATACAGATGTGAGAACCATACCTGGTAAATACATACCCTGGAGCAAGTGTCTAATTGGGAAATCAGTTTTCTTTTAACAGTACATAGTGAAACTGAAACATTGAAATGTTTCGATGGGGTATCCGGGTATTCCCAGTAATGACTCTTCCATTATCCAGATTCACAACTGTAACCGTATAATTCTTTTCCATCTCTCCAAATCCCTTTATATGTCTTTAGTCATTACCTTCTGTACACCATTTTAGGCCAAATGGTTTTCTTCCTTCCCTACCGTTCGGCACCAGCCTGTGGTTTGGAAGAAGACTATCCAAAAAGCATAATGGGTGTACTGCCCTAATCCTAGGAGCACTCGCAATGCGAGAGAAGGTGAAGATAAAAGACAACCGAATAAACCTTATTCCTATTTCTCCTGAACCAGGATCCATCCCCGAACTGGAACAAGTTCCTTTCGAGTTCGTATATAACCATACGATGGATTATCCAATAAACTGTGGATCTTCGTAGTGATATGGATTGTCCTGGAGAAATACAATGGTGATTTAGGATTGGCGAAGAAATACTTGGTATTGTTGTGAATAGCAGTCGCAATTTACTTTGCCCTCTTACTAATCCCTTGCTTTGTCTTAACTTAATACCTTCTGTACACCGTTTAGGCTAATTGGCTTTCTTCATTCCCTATCGTTTGGCACCAGCCTAAGGTTTGGAAGAAGACTATCCAATTTGCGTAATAGGTATACTATCTCCTAAACCAAGGAGTACTCGCAACCTGAGAGAAGGTAAAAGGAAAAGACAACTGAATAGTCCTATTCGTTTTCTCCAGAACCGGAAACCATCCTCGAATTCCTTCGAGTTCGTATATAACCATACGATGGTTTTGTCCAATGGAAGTGGACGTTCGTAGTAATACGGGGTGTCCCGGAGAAAAGGGTAAAAGTAGGAGTGACAATGAGGTTTGCAACTCTGACAATCCAAAAGCCAGTGTTTAAGAAGGTTCGGTCAATTTTGGTCACCGAGTCATAGTCTAGGGTCGGGACATGGTCGCTGCCAAAGAGAGAGAGAAAAGAAACACGTGCACTCTAGCCTAGATCAGAATGGTTATCACTTTATCTAATCAGGAAACCTCCCACTGAAACGTCAAATTCTTCCCCAAACCTGAAAGAAGAATTAGTCGGGATCACCCGAGGAGTAAACCAACTCATCAGTGGGAATCGGGATCCAACTATCATCGCATGATAACGTTATGGAATCCGCTCACGTTATCGCACTCCTGAAGGTATGCGCATATCTGGCAAGTTTCAGTTTCTTTAGAAACTCCCGATGTGATTTTTGCCCCATGCTCTTATGACCTTGACGAAGGTCAACAAATTATAAGTCACATGTCAAGTTCTACCCGTCATTGTCTAGGTTAATTTGAACCCACCCGTACAAGCCCTTGACGAAGGTCAACAAGGCTATACGACTGTCCCAAACCAACGCATCTATCTATGCAGCAGAAAGGTAACAAGCAGCTACCATACACTATGCCTTGACGAAGGCCAACAAACATAGCATGAATACTACGTGCTACCCGTCTGAAACGACGGAGGGCTAAGAATGGTTTCTGGCGAAAACCTTTAACGTAATGAACTTGATATCGTTGAAGGAACTGGATAGCTTTATAAAAATATAGTGACGAAAACCTTTGCTAAAGAGGTCACTCCCGGTGAAGGGATCTCCGCTCTTTCCCCGTAGAATGAGGTGCAGGATATTCCAACTGAATACCACGATGCAAAGCAAAAGTAATCGGCTATAGTGAAGTTATTGCCCTGACGCAAACTTTTGTCCAAGGGGTCACTCCCGGTGAAGGGATCTCGACCGTTGCCTCGTCGACTGAGGAGCAGGATATTCCAACTGAATACCACTGTGCAAAACAAAAGAGAACGCCCTTGCAATAACAGATTTTTGAAAAATGTTCCAACAACATCAGAATAGGTTTGTTTATCTTGCATTGATCCGAATCAACGCAGTCCCATCAATTGATCCGACCACAAAAGAACGAAAATAATGATGTACGTATATGCCATCTACATTCGTCACTGGGTCCCGTCATCACCCGTTAGGTTACTTAACTAACGACAGAGCGGGGACTGGACTAGCGCGGATGCAAAACATATACAACATTTACTAGTATATATATAATATATAATATTTCACTCAAGGCGTGATAAAATGCAACATCACAGAAATGTACAGCATCACAGAACAATACAGATATCTGGGATCCCCGGGTTTCACAGAGCCGCTGCTGAAACCCGACGTTCCCCTGGTCGTGTGGATAGCCTGTGCAATGAAATCCTAGACCCCTACGGGCGCGGCAAGTTACCCGCCAAAACCTGAAGCGAGGCAGCCCCCTTCAGCAACGTGAATGGACCACCCAGCACTTCACGGAATCCGGTAACTTGGGCACCCCTCCTTGGGTCAACCTGTACCCCCTACGAGTGCGGCGAATAGCCCGCCAATTCTAGAGTGAAGCCCCCTCCGTCTCAACGCCATGAGATGCGGGCTCGTTGCCCTCTAGAATCCGGCTATCCGTGCACCCCTCCGCGGGGTAATTCTAGTAAAGAAAGTAAAATATACATACAACGGGTACATCGACCTCGACCCAGTCGTGCCCCAAAAGAGTAATATACAAACAGGCAGTGACGGCAGTCCACATGTCGGACGCTCGTCCCGCAATATCAAATGTACATATAAAACAAAACTGTACTAACATTGCATCCAAGCTATTCCCCACGACCAATCCGCAACATCACAGCACAACACAGAACATCAACGTGAATGTCACGTTCGCAAATTCGTCTAAAAGGGCTATAGCAGATAGACTGGATTTACCGATCAAATGACATTCACGGTCGCAGATATAATGTAAATACTGTGAACTAACATGTTTAAAATTCTCGATCGATCAAAAATACCCAAGTGGGCCCCAAGCACTACTATATAGCACTCACAGAAAATCTGGGCCCAAAAAGAATATTCCAAAAACCCCATTTCACAGTATAAGACCCTCTGGAAAAAATTGGTGCAGCAAGGAGTTATGATGGCCGCGGAACCGCGGCCAATGCATGGGTTTGGCCACGGTTCCGCGGTGGAACAGTCGAATCATGCCACCAAATTTTTCCAGAAGTCTTATAATTCCCTGCATGTTATTCTGCAACACCCTGAAAAATTTTTGGAGCTAAAAAAATTTCGACAGAAACCTGATGCAAGAAAAATACGGTTTTTAGGATTTTTGTTCGATCGAGTATTTAAACATACTAGAGCAAGCTAGACTAAGTTAATGGCGTGGCTCTGATACCAATGTAAGTGCACGGCGGCGCCCCGGCCGTCGATCCGACGCCGGAATGCGGAAACGAAAAACTTTGCGAAACTTGCAAACCGGTACCACCGCGTACAAAATTCCCGGATCGGGCCATTAACCTAGCTACTGGCAAACTAAAATATGGGTAGAGAGTTATACCAAGCGATCCATGTCCTTCGGTCTTCGTCTCCACTCCGATCTCTCGCGGAATCTCTGTCTGTCACCTCCTCGTCGGAAAGGGCACCACGTAGCCAAATTCTTTTACGGGCTCCCACCTCTGGACCGAGGCAACTCGGGCGCGAAGTTTGCTAGCCGACGCGTCCAAGGTTGAAGTAGAGAAGTGTAGCATGGTTTGTCTCTTTGGGGTTGTGAAGTTGCCTTTGATGGAGGTGGAGAAAAGAAAGAACTTTGGAATGAAACTATCTTTGTAGGATGAATGGAAAAAAATGGTATGAACATTTTTGCCACCATTCAAAATGAACCTCTCCCTCTCCCTAGATGTGGCCGGCCCCTTCAAAAAAAATGGTGGTGGGAAAAAAATGCAAGTGGAGAAAAAGAATGATAATGATAGAAAGAAATGTCACACCCATTTCTAATCTCATCACATCCAAATCCAATCTCAAAAAGCAAAGGAAAAGACCAATAAAGAATCTCATCATGCAAGAACCATCATGATGCCACCATTTTACAAAGGACCCCTCCACAAATACTAATTTGCACAATTGCAAATTAGCCCCTCCATCAAAAGGTCCGGCCGCGAAGGAACAAAGGAAAACCGGCCGGAACGGAATGCAAACTGGCAACTTTAGAAAACCGATCCCGTAATAAATTACAAGAAAACCCCGCTACTGCATATACATGCCCGCATTTGTATTCCCACTGAACACAAATGCAAAGAGACAAAAACTACACTGTCTAATACTAGGATCCGGCTTAAACTAAAGCCGGCTAGTAAAATCCGTCTGATCACGATCCGTGCAATACCGCACGTATCTAATCGAACCCTGCCATATCTCCATATGGCCTCTATAGCGTTTCACCCGAAACCTGAGTAACTGTGTGTGGTAGACTCTAAAGACTCGTCAATACTATAGCTGTGGATTTAACCACTAGCACGTCAGAGATATTAGCCATACGTGACGGGCCACCAGCTATTGACCAAAAAGGACGTCGATGAGCGAACTCATCCTGACACCCTACTGAGCCTGTCAGTGACAATATCCATACAGTCCGGTCCGTTCGTCTATGAGCATCGCATGGCAGGCCTAGGGGGTTGGTAAAAGTCAGACCCCCAAAAGCGGTACAAGTCGTGTCGGTGTGTGGCCCAGAACACCCTGAGATACTACTGGAATACCTACCAGAAAATATCCTGCCTTGGCCAAGGACTTTTCATGTACTGGCTCTCCTAGACACAGCGCGACCTCACCCCCAATACCGGGAGAGACAAACCCCTGCAGATCCGCTCACTGCCTCCATATGGCTCGGGACTGTACCCAACTAAAACCTGTTTGCACGTCTCCTTTGAGCGTGGTAGGGTAGTAATCAAAGCACAGTGGGAACTCACACGAGACAAATGACGATCTCAGGTCGATGAACTAACCTGTACACATGTCACCAGGGAACTGCTATCTGACGTCAGGTATAATCCCAACTAGCAGGTTCCCGACGAGTCCTGTCCGGTGTACTCATAACCCAATGAGCACCTGTATACATCTTAGGTGAACTAACTGACACCAGTGGCTTGTGAGAACGGCCACCGCCCCTCGTCGGGGTCTCGGCTGTATACACTAGTCTACTCTGGAGTATCGATGCCCTGTCTCGAAACTCCCACGACTAGGGACCTTTTAAGGATTTGCTTATAGACCCCAGCTCCCACTTATATGATCGCCCTCATACTGCTGGTAGTCAAGCAAGAATCCTAGGGGCTCTATCAACGTGCAATAGTGACCTGTAGGGTCACCTAAAGCAGTACACGATGATAAAGATAAACCAGATAGCATACTATTATCTCGAGTAAGACTGTCCTACCGGCATAGGTCCTCCCTCAATCATTGCAATCACGTGCCTGTGATCCAATAATTGACTCTGAGGGCACTATATCCAACAACTGTTCTTGCTTTGTTTCCGCAACATTCTCCACCGGAGGAGGAGATCTTTTCAGTACGGCGGTAGGAGAATTCCTACGCACCTTATTTATCAGCTCAAAGCTGTTCCCAGTTGGAATAGCAGCATTAATTTCCGCCGTTGGGGCTGGTGGAGTTAGCCCGGAAGGGGAGTTGCCTCCAGCCTTCTTCACTCGGCGCCAGTGGCGACTTCGAGCATGCCGAGCTGATGGAGTCGACTCGGTGACGGGGATGGCCTTGTCTTGCCCCCTGTTCAGGTGAGGGGCCGTTGCCGGTGTCAGCCTGTTAAAGACTGATGTCCTTTGAGTAGGAGGAGCGGGAGTGGTAGTTGGGACGGTCAGTCTTGTGAAGACCGACCCCTTGGCAGGAGAAGCCGCCTTGACGATTTCGGGAGCAGGATTGGTCACTTTCTTCGGAATAACCTTCTCTGGGATTGCAGGCTTCATTGTAGGCCCACAGGAATTTTGGCCCAATCTGGAGAAGACCGATGCGCTGGTGTTGGACGACCCGTTGAGAGGGGCCGCAGTAGCTGTAAGTCAATCGAAGACCGACTTCTTGGGAGCTTCTGGTACGGGCACGGGAGCAGTGAAGCTTGTTGGCGGGAGCATGGTCCCGAAAAACAGTCCAGTAATAGCCTGGGTGACCTGTTCTACCGGCATCGTGAACAGGGACGCCGCTTGAGGTCCATAAGCTACACCTCCAGGTGAGGCGGAGTGTAGGTTGTGGTTGCAGTTGCAGTTGGAACATCTTGCACAAGTGGACGCCATTGATTCTTTGCTTTCTGCAGCAGGAAAAACGTCAAATCTTAGTGCCTTGAAACCCAAGGGCAACCATTAGCAAACCGTGATTGGTTCGCGAACACGACACACGAAGTGTGGAGTGGAAAGAGGAAAAGGTCCCATCGGGCGTGCAAGGATCTGTTTACCGCCGGGAGCCGGGAAGACTTGACCTCTTGCCTGAATCTGGGGGCAGATGCTAATTGGTGCTATCCGTCCACCTCTCCGAAGATGCCAAGTTGATTTATGGCACCGTATATCGAAGGTTTAAACGGATGCGGCCGATGTAGCAGACTTCGTCAGATTCCCCCTCGTTTGAGGGGTTTTTGATTGTGGGGCGCTCTTCCCTGCAGGCGCAAGCCCCTGCAGTTAATTACGCTACCGCATCGCGGTAACAACTTTCTCTTTCTCCAGATGGTCACTTCGTGTCGTCGGTGTTTGTTTTGTGTTCGGTTGCCCGTGGATTGTATACGGAGACTAAGTTATGTTGTTGCCCGTAGGGCGTGGACTAGTCCAAATCCGTATCTTTCTTAGATTTGTGTTTGGGGGGTTGTGTTTAAGGATACGTTAGCCTTATTTGAGGCTAAGATCAACTTAAACGTTTGTTAAGGACACATTAGTCTAATTTTAGACTAAGATCAACTTAACGGGATCGTTTAGATCCGACAAGAGAGCAATTAGGCTCTATTGTTTAGTTTAATGACATTGCGGTCGATAATTAGTTTAAGGACATTGCGGTCCGATGTTAGTTTTAAGACATTGCGGTCAAGGTTAAGAACATCATAGTCCGTGAGTTTAAGGATGTCACAGTCTGGTGTTAGTTTTAAGACGTCACGGTCGAGGGTAAGGACATCATAGTCCATGAGTTTAAGGACCCCACAGTCCGGTATTAGTTTTAAGACATCACGGTCGAGGTTAAGGACGTCATAGTCCATGAGTTTAAGGACCCCACAGTCCGTAGCAATGTGTGGTCGTCGGGACCCGTCACCTCTCTGACGACGTTGAAGGATTACAACGACGGATGTCAGAGGAGTAAAGAGATGTACCCTCGAACCGGGTGTAAATTGATTGGAAGAGCAGTTGTGCTCAGTTCAATTTATATTGAGGACTTATGGCCAGAATTGGGCTAAGTCCAATTAAAAAATGTTTAACATTTTATTCATGTTTGGCCTGTTAGGCCTTTATTTGGGCTCTGCCCTTTTAATAATGCATAGCATTGGGCTCTGACATTGGATGTAATTAAATGCATATCATTTATCAGGGGAAAAATAGTGGTCTGATAGTGCTCCACGTGGCGCATCAGGCGCTTTGCGCCAATTAAAGAGCGCATTGCGCTAGCACACATAAGAGTGACACGTGTCGCCTAGCGCTGAGCGCAAGTCTGTTAGCGCACTACGCTTTAAGAGTGCGCTGCGCCAGTGAATGACACGTGGCGTGCTCTGGTGCTATGCGCCAATCCAAGAGCGCAGTGCGCTGTTTTTAGAAGCGCAAAGCGCAGATTGTGTCTGTAGTTGACACGTGGCGAATTCTGGTGCAGTGCGCCACTCCAATAAGCGCAAAGGCGCATTTCAAAAGTGCAAGGCACTGTCCAATAGCGCAGAGCGCATCTTGATCAATTTAAGATCAAAGAACAAGTTTTTTGTTCTCTTAAAAGAGGTTTTACCTCAAGATCCAAGAACCAAAGTTCTTGTTCTCATCAAAAGGGCTATGCCTTTATAGATTAAAAGATTTATGAATGAAGTAAATTACTTCTTTTGAATCTTTTATAATTAGATCCTTTTGATCCGTTTTTTTTATTGAAGATCTTGATCTAGTTCTTAGATCTTTGATCTTTTTAGAAGAGGATTCTTCTTTTGTGAGATGTTTTCATCTCTGTTCTTCAAGAATTAAATTCTTTACCTTTAAAGATGAAGAAAATGATCTTCTTTCTTCAAAGGCTTGCCTTTTTTGCTCTTTGAGTTTTTTCTCAAAGTTTGCAGAGGGTTCCCTCTATTCTGTATATGTGTCAGACTTGGAGTTTAGGGGCCTTTATATATGGCCAATTGATATGTTAGGTTAGTTACAGAGATCTTTCTCTGATTGATCTGGGGATATTTCCCTACCGTTGGATCTTTGATCCTAAGGCCTCTGTTTTACAAAAGATAATCTTCTTATTTTAATAAGATGGAAAAGATCTTTCTTGAATTTCAATTCTTATTAATTAATAATTTATTATTTAAATTCCAGTGCTGGCACAATTGGCGCTAGCGCACCTGCGTTTGATACGTGGCGCGCAGCGCAACTGCGCTAGCGCACATATGTTTGACACGTAGCGCACAACCCAGAGCGCAGCGCAACTGCGCTAGCGCACATGTGTTTGACACGCGGCGCACAGCGCAACTGCGCTAGCGCGCCTGCGTTTGACACGTGGCGTGCAGCGCAGAGCGCAGCGCAACTGCGCTAGCGCACCACTGTTTGACACGTGGCGCGCATCGCAGAGCGCAAGGGATCTGAAGCGTTGCTTCATTTTAAAATTTGAATTTTGAAACAGAGCTTTGCTCTGATTGGAGGTGCGCTGCCTTGGGCGCAGCGCTCCTGGCGCCGGTGTGTCTGCTTTTGACACGTGGCGCGCAGCGCAAGGAATCTGAAGCGTTGCTTCAATTTTTGAATTTTGGAATTCAAACAGAGCTTTGCTCTGATTGGGGGAAACAATCCCGTTATGAAGGAGGCGGTAAAGAAAGAAATCGTCAAGTGCCTAGATAGTGGTATAATTTACCCTATATCTGATAGCCAATGGGTAAGTCCTATTCACGTGGTCCCTAAAAAGTCTGGCATCACGGTCATAACCAATGATGCTAATGAGTTAATCCAAACACGCACCCAAACTGGGTGGCGCGTATGTATTGATTACAGAAAACTCAATGCCGCAATGAGGAAAGATCACTTCCCTCTACCTTTCATTGACCAGATGTTAGAACGATTAGCTGGACACGAATACTATTATTTCTTGGACGGATACTCTGGCTATAACCAGGTCCCCATCGTCGAAAAGGATCAAGATAAAACCACATTTACTTGTCCTTTCGGTACTTTTGCTTATAGACGCATGGCCTTTGGGTTATGCAACGCTCCCACTACATTTCAGCGGTGTATGATGGGGATATTCTCAGACATGGTTGAGAATTTTCTGGAAATTTTTATGGACGATTTCTCCATATTTGGGGACTCCTTTGAGGACTGCCTTCGTAATCTTGATGCGGTTCTTACCCGCTGTAAGGATAAGAACTTAACTTTGAATTGGGGAAAATGCCATTTTATGGTCCAAGAAGGTATTGTTCTTGGACATATAATTTCACGAAAAGGTATTGAGGTTGACAGAGCTAAAATAGATGTCATCCATAACCTCCCTCGTCCCAAATGCATCAAAGATATACGATCCTTCCTTGGTCATGCAAGATTTTATAGGAGATTTATTAAGGACTTTAGCAAAATTGCTAGACCCTTAACTTTTCTCTTGGCCAAGGACACAACATTTCACTTCGATTCGGATTGTGAGGCTCTTTTTGAGTCGCTTAAAAGAACTCTCACGACAGCCCCCGTTCTATCATCTCCGGATTGGAACCACCCGTTCGAGTTTATGTGTGACGCATCAGATTTTGCTATTGGTGCGGTCTTAGGACAATACATTGATAAGATACCACATGTAATTTACTATGCAAGTAGGACCTTGAACGATGCACAAATTAATTATACAACTACCGAAAAAGAACTCTTGGCAGTTGTATTTGCATTAGAAAAATTCAGGCCCTACTTGATTGGCTCGCCAATTGTGGTTTACACTGATCACTCCGCCCTACGACACCTTTTATCGAAGAAGGATGCTAAGGCCATACTAATACGTTGGATCCGGTTGTTACAAGAATTTGACCTTGTCATCCGAGACAAGAGTCGATGTGAAAACGTAGTAGCTGACCATCTTTCACGCATCTCTTCTTCACCAACGTTGACTGTGTATATAAATGACTCATTTCCTGACGAACAGCTCTTGACCGTATCCTACGAACATTGGTTCTTGGATATTGTGAATTATCTAGCGACGAGACTTATTTCTAGCAATTGGTCGAAACAAGACAAACTTTGATTTCTATCCCAAGTAAAATACTTTTACTGGGATGAACCTTATTTGTTTAAGTATTGTTCCGATCAAATCATTCGCAGGTGTGTCCCTAACGATGAATTCAAGAGTGTGTTATCATTTTGTCATGATCAGGCATGCGGCGGTCACTTTGGACCTTGAAAAACGGCGGTGAAAGTTTTGCAATGCGGCTTTTATTGGCCAACACTATTTAAAGATGCATATGATCATTGCAAAACTTGCCCGCGGTGTCAGCACTTGGGTCGGATTTCATGAAGAAATGAGATGCCGCTCCAACCTATCTTGGTTGTGGAAATATTTGATGTTTGGGGTATTGATTTTATGGGCCCTTTTCCCAACTCTTTTGGGAATTTATATATCTTGTTAGCGGTTGATTACGTCTCGAAATGGGTAGAAGCAATACCGTGTCGCACTAATGACAACAAGGTTGTCATTAAGTTCCTTAAAGAAAATATCTTTTCGCGATTCGGATACCCTCGCGCTATAATTAGCGACAACGGGACGCATTTCTGTAATCGGTCTTTTGAGGCTTTGATGCGGAAATATGCTATCAACCACAAACTTTCTACACTCTATCATACCCAAACAAGCGGGTAAGTTGATATCTCAAATAGGCAAATCAAACAAATTTTGGAGAAGACGGTTTCTAAAAACCGTAAAGATTGGTCAACCAAATTGACGGATGCTCTTTGGGCATTTCGCACCTTATAAGACCGATCTTGGTATGTATCCACACCGCCTTGTGTTTAGGAAGGCATGCCACCTTCCTGTCGAGATCGAACATAAGGCAATGTGGGCTATTAAAGAGCTAAACTTCGATTTTGATCAAGCTAGCAGTTATCGGAAGCTGCAATTGAATGAGCTAAGCGAACTCCACGATGAAGCTTACGATAATGCGGTGATAGTAAAGAACCGGAATAAAGTGTTCCACGATAAAAACCTTTTTAGAAAAACTTTCACACCGGGACAACAAGTCCTTCTTTATGATTCACGACTCCATCTTCATCCGGGTAAGCTTAAATCTCGTTGGAAGGGACCTTTTGTGGTGCGGTATGTACACCCGCACGAGGCAGTAGAAGTTGAAAATATTAAAGACGGATCAATTTTTAAAATAAATGGGCATAGATTAAAACCGTATTTTTCTGCTGACCCAGCGGAGAAGCTCCTGTTTTTACAGGAGCCACTTTATCATAACTAAATTCCTCCGCCTCACCTCCATGTTTCAGTACCATTGTATCATCTTAAAGAATGGAGGTGAGTAAAAAAGGACTTAACTGAATATCTGTGCGTGCCAAAGAACCAGTTTGGGGGTAATCGTCATTTAACTATTATTTTACCCCTATTTTTGTCTCTCCTCAAGTCTACAGGTCGATGCTCTCAATGGACAACATCAGTGAGGACACTGCTGAAAACAGGTTTGGGGGGAGGTTTGTATTCACTAAATTATCTTTGGCACTGGGCATTAAAAAAATTAAATGTTTTTATAATAAAAGAGTAGAAAGTGAAAAAATTATATATGAAAGATATGAATAGTTTGAGAAAAACAAGAAAGTTAGAGGTTTTCTTAAACGAAACTAGTAATAAGTAGTTATGAGCTGTTGTCCCAAGGGTTAGTAAGATGAAGGAAATTGCTAATCTGAGGATAAAAATAAGTCTGAAAAATAGTCCCTATTCTTGAGGCCAAACATTTGAACGTTGATACCCTACTATACGCACTTACACACATCTTGAAACTTGGGATAGTAGAGGATACCTTGAAGTGTTCTTGTCTAAAAGCCTTAGTATATAAAATAAAAAAGAAGAGGAAGAAGAAGTATAAGTGGTGGAGAAGGAAAAAAAATGAACACCGGTTTTGTAATTACCAAGGCAGCATACAAAAAATATAGCGAGGGTGCTTTATCACCTAGTGCCTTAGACCAATTAGTTTGGGAGCCACTGCTAAGCCTTAGGTGTTGCGAAACGAGGAATTACGCCTGACTGCACGAGCACATTTTGTAATCGGTTGGTTAGTACCTCAAGATATATTAACAGTCACATGAAGGATGTATGACATCTAAAATATCCACCAACTATTAAGTACTTTGGATAATGGACAAGAGTATGATAGCTTGAATTGAATTCTCTTAGTGTAGGGATGTCTTTTACACACACGTATGGATATATGATCAATGTTTGGATGAAAGATAGGGAGGAAGACTAAAGGCTATGTTTTAGTGAGAGGTGATGTGATTTCTGACATCTTTTCATGACCATTAAGATATGGCTCAAAGCAACTGAAAAGCTGGTATAGTTGGAAACTCTTATTTTCAAGTTTTTTTCTTTTATAAGTTCTTATCTTTATATGTAACTTCCACCATCTTTCTTTTATTATAGGATTTTGTGGGTGTAATCCGCTGAAAACCCTCAGGAGGCAACACTCCTCCTACTAGGGACACCAAGAGGTTTAACGGCTTGTTGCACGTGCTCAGTGCAATCGTGTTGCCTACGAAAGTGTGCTACTTAGTTTTTTTCTTTTTCCTTTTCTCCTTCTCTTAAATAACTGGTTTGCTCGGGACGATCAAAGATAAGTTTGGGGGTATTTGTTCAGTTGATAAAACTGCACTTTTGATATGCCATTTTCCTTACTATTTATATATAATAAAAGATGTTTATTATAAATATGACACATATAAGGGTTTATCCGTAAAAATACTATTTTCTTGTGTTTATATATTATAATTAACATTATGAAGGGAAATGTAAGCATATAATATTCATGTAATATTTGGTCTATTTAAATATACTTACCTTATTAAATATCTTTGACCAATTATCTTAAAACTAAAATATCATGACAAATGGTTAAGATAATATCTCAATAAAAACAAATTCTACTAATATCATTTATTGAGATAATTGTGCAGGAATTATATCATGACTGAAGTTTCAAGGAAATCCAAGATGGCGAGATCAAATCTGCCGAAATTATTCAAGTAAACTGAAGAAATCAATTCTGGCAGAGACGTAGAGAAGATTTTCAGTTTCTAGATAGTCAAAAGATCACGAAGTGCTACAGAGATGAATCCCTTGAGATTGGAGCCCAAGATCCTACCAACAAGCGGCGGATTTGCGGCCAAAACCAACTATTGGCGGCGGATCCGCGGCCTGTTAGGGAAGTTGGGATGTGAGATTTTTATTTTGGGATCCTAACAGCTAGTTGCCTTATTAGGAAACTAAAGATTCTGGGTATGTGACTATAAATAAGGACCGAGAACCACTTGGAAAAATCATCAAACTGACGCGATCACGAAGTCCACGACGGCTCAAGAATCCTGATTGATCATCAACAGTTCATCTGCCTCCTTAGAAGAGATCTAGAAGCAAACTAGGGTTTTGTAATCATTTTCTAAGAAAACAAAGTGTACTTGATTTTGTTGATTAATAAATGTAGTTTTATTTTATTGCATTTTATTTTCCTCATGATTTCTATCTTTTCTTTTCCCAACATGCGCGAGTAATTCTCCGCTTGTTAGGGTTCATAGGATTAGGGTAGAAATGGATGATGAAGATCCTTAAACTCTTTTTACGTCCTATAAAGTTTATAAACTTTATCAAAAGAATAGTTAACATCCTAATCGGGCGCGCTATCAATTCATTGATATTCACGACCAAGTTTAGAGATTAGATTAACAATTGTTTTGGTAAAGGCTAGACATGAACGGAGATCCATGTCAAGATAGGGGTTAAGAGTGGGAACCCTATTCCCTCCAGAAACCCTAATCTACATGCATCACTGTCGATCTAGTTTTAAATTTATTAAAGGATAAAAAGAGTAATCTTTAATTAATCATCCATGACTACTAAATCTTAATGAACCCTACAAGCCCCCTTCTACTATAAACCTACATCCGTAGTTAATCTAGATCTATATCCTGCATCCGTGTTTGACGTAGATCTAGAACCTACAACCATTCTTCACCATTCTTTATTCTTCCTCCTTTCCTTTACAACCGTTTAAAGTAAGATTAAAAGATTCAACGTTTCCCTGAGGATGACCCGTACTCATCTCGGTCTAGCTACACGCGACACCGTTATTGATTGCGGTTATTACTACACACACTTTTTACACATCAATCAAGAATAGACAGAGAGAGAGACAGAGAGAGAGAGAGTAACTTTTAAAGTGGTATTATATTGTTATAATGTTGTATTTAGTGTTAACGCTGTTGTTTGTAGCTTGGTACAGAAGAGGCCAGTGTATACGAGAGGAGTCTCAATAGACTAGAGACTACGGTGGACGGAATACAAGGAACCATTCAGCCACGGTACAACGACAATTGAATTCAGGTTAAGTGTCTTAATGGTTGCAGTCTCGTGCCACTTCTAACACCTTCCATACCAATCTACCCCTTATAAACCCCGCGATGTCTTGATTGTGTTGATGTATTGTTCGAATTGTATATTTTATATAGATGAATGAATTGCCGAAACCATGATATATATCAGTAAATGGATGTAACTGGAGAATCATGTAGATGGATGTATATCCATGGTTCGGTTCAGTCAATATAGATTGATTAGATTGAATATATGGATTCATAGATCCATGTTGTATTGAAGTTTGATACTTGAATCATATTCAAGTCAGATTGATTATATTGAGACTCGGTCTGAGTCAGACAATTAGAAAAGAAATTGAATCCTGAATTAGGTTTTGGTGTTATCGGTAACCGCTGCACATGGTCGGCAGAATTTGTGTCTTTTTCAAAGACGATTACCGTGTTGATAACACATTTTGTTAAGTTGTCTACGTTAAATAGGCAAGCACCCATATCTCTGGCTCCCTGAGGCTCAAGAGACTGTTCCCGCTTAAACCTATGTTTACTAGGGACCTTATTGTAATTTAGTATAACTTGAGGGGGTTTTATGTAAAAATAATTTTGTATAGTTTTCAAAATACACCTCAAGTATTTTATTATCGTCTTTAGAGTTTTCATGGATGTATATTTTATCAATGTGACATTTCTAGTGAATAAAACCTAATTTCATAATATATGGTATTTATTTGTAATATTGGAATTGTATGGTATTTTCTTGTAAATGAGATGTTTTTCTTGAATTTTGGAAATGTGGAATATTATAAATATTAAAAATAGATATTTTGATATTAATTACATATATATGTATATATATATTTATTAAAAATATAAGTTTTATTTATAATAGAAACCACATTTTCTAAAGAAAATTGTATTTTAAATCTTTCGAGACCGTATGCTCCTTGCGGAGGTCTGCATCTCGCACTACTAAGCTCGAGGATGTGCAATAATCCGCACCATCCCGAACGGGTTCCCTGAAATGGGTTGTAGAGGCGCATTTGCAAAGATTTGTTAAAATACACATCTTGTAGAAAAGGGTTTTAATAGTTGGAGGTAGTTTTGTGTAAAATCGTATTTTCCCAAATCTATATTCCCAAATTTCATCGTTCTATTTTACATATGAGTGTTGTGAGGAGGTAGGTCATTACCTCGTGAGTTTTCTAAGGTAATACGGTTTAAAAAAGTTCAAGCATGTCGAAATGAAACATAAGGGTATTTTAATGTAAAAGTGGAATAAAACTTGCTACGGTTATTATTTTGATGCCAAACTTGTTCTGTTATCTTCGTTAATGTTTAATGGCCATGAAATAAGAGTTTGGTATTATCGTGTTTAAGAAAAATAAAACTTTTTAAGGAAAAACCGAATCGAAAGTCGGGCTAACTCCGCTTCCGTCGGGTTTTAGTTTTGAATGTTTTAAGAATAGTGAAAAGAGGAAGAATGTAACGCCTTAGATTTCGGTTAGTGTTCGTTTAGACGTTAGTGCGGGTTTACTATAAAAAGTTTACCAATTCGGGTTCCTCACATTTTATAACATTTAATTAATAATTTATTATTATTTGTTATATGCATGCACGCACGCACGTATGCACGTAAATGCGAGGAATTGTTTGTGCTAATTTTGTTCTTTGCAACCTTGACCCTTAACCTAATCTTGCTTAACCCTAATCTTCCCTAGATCTTTGTGAGAAGAAGAGAGATATTTTGTTTTGGAAGTGAGGAGGTGGCAAGTGTGGTGTGAATGCATTTATTTGGAGTTTAATGCATTTGTTACACTCACCTCTAACCTCACCCTACACTCACCTCCCTCTCTCTTTAACCTCACACCGTCTCTCATATCTCTATCTCTTTTACTCTCTCTTTTCCTCTCTCAACAACTGAACACTACCCATTTCCTACACAAATCCATCACAAAACCTCAAAATCTTCACAAAATTCACATCTTCATCTTGGTTTTTCCTCATGGATACCTAGGAGCATACAAAACTAGGATCTTTGTGTTCTTTTGATTAGGTAATGTTCCCTTTCTGTTCTTTAGATGTTTATTGTGTAGCTTAGCTTTAAAGTTTCAGTTTTTTATCACGTATCGTATCGTTTCGGATAAATATCGTATTTTTAGTGTTGTTTTGGGGTCTCGGATGATCTGCTGTTAAACAAGGTACTTGTTGCAGAAATTGACTTGACAGTAACCTAGTGTAGTGACCTAGAACCTACCCTCAAAATACGAGCCAATTCCACCTTGTTTTGGCCGCAAATTTATTGGTTCTGGCCGCAATTTGCGGCCAGACAGGGGAGTTGGGGTTTGGGTTTTTGGGTAGGGGTCTCTAGGGTTATTTGTAGTTTCATGGTACTTGCAATTTTTACAGATTACTGGTACAGAAAAATTTGGGACCACTTGTGTGTTTCTCGTGTTCCGTTTCACGCGATACATTATCCGATACGGTGCATGTTCTGTGTTGCTGTTGGTCTGAGTTGGTTTCGTAGTGTCGCTATACGCATTAGCTACAATACGAACCCTTTTGAGTACGTAAGTGTGTCGTATTGGTCCGTGTAGATTGTAAGTATTTTAGGTTTATTATTAATATATATTGCTTTGTTGTTTTAATATTGCAGGTTCACAGGCGGGGACTACGGACACTGCTACAAGGGAAAACAGGTGGTAGGATTCACCTAGCTTGGAGCGTTGGTGAGTAGATTTAACATCTACAAGGGAATCGCTCGCATGGCGTTATGCGTCTGGGCTAGAGATGTTACTTCTGTCGCATATTCTATGTCATATTTAGAATTGCGCATTTACCCTATTATTTAGATATTGTTGTGCTTGGACTAGTAGTCTTAGGACACTGTACATATTATTGACGATTCATGTTGCACGAGACTCATTGTATGCTACACACACCGTCAATAATTGCCATGTCACACACAAACCACTTATAGTTAGGATATTGCTTGGTTAGGGAAATTGTGACATTGACTCATATTTCTTATCGCATATGACATATAGCATACCTGTATATCCACATGCTTACACATATGCCTTCACATACATACATGCTAGATACCTGTTTACCTATAGGGTATTGTGCCATTAGTGTTAGGTACATACACACCTTATGACATAGCTACAGGTATACCTTGTACACATACTTCACTTATACCCAGGGGGTATATTACATCATTTACTTATAGGTAGATACATATACCTTGCTATACCTTTATATTTACACATATATCTAGTTATAGCTACCTGTTTACCTTTACTTGATGTTATTTTAGAATTGGAGAAATTAGGAACCGCATGATATTTATATTAACTTGTTGCAATTAATTAGCGGCTTTTCCTTTATATGCTTACATTTCAGTTTATGTTGCATATATTATATTCATGGATTTTGCATTGTTATATGGATTTTTCATGATGTTTTCTGGATTTGGGGACCGTGGGAGTTCATGAAATTATGCATTATTTGAAAAACCCGGTTTCCCTTGATGATATGATATTTCAGCAGCCACCATGAGATTTATCGGTTCGGATATATATACCCCATGTGAGGAACGGAGGGGTCCGTGTGCGGGTACATGGTTGGGCCCGAAGGTACCCCGAGGTAAGAATGAGGTCGTGGTGTCAGATGATGAGTTGCAAGGGAACCATACCATCTGGTGACATTACCAATGACTCAGCGGTTATCATGGGGATATCGACGGGAGTCATGTACGTATAGATACGTCGAGAGGCGAGGGTCAGAGCTAGGCACTCGAGCTTTCGGGATAGCGTATGATACGTACCTATCAGGGTGCTAGTCGTGGTGACAACACCTGATAGAACTGCATTTCTGTGTCAATACTTGACACATTGGTTTCATGATATTTCTTTTTACGCCTTTGTATATATAATAGTGGTTTTGGCCGCTGTTATATATGCCCTTACACCAATATTAGTGGAATGGGACACTAATATATGTGTATTGACATTAATTTATATACATCATCATATTTAATCATGCAAATATATTTAGGATGTTAGAATTTTACTTGATATTGGATTTGGGATATAGGGGATTTATTTGAGATTGGATACAGGATATATATATGAGATTGCTGAGTTGGACATTCAGGATATATAAGATTTATTCGATATTGTACATTCAGGATTTGTGAGACTTATATGATATGAGAGCCAATTTGGGGGCTGATTTGAGGAATTGAGATTTGGATTTGTCTTGATGGATTGTGATCCTACCACGATGTCAGGATTCCGTGGAAATGACATATTTCATTCCATACTCTATATTTATCGTTTATGCACTGCTTCATGTATTAGTAGTACCTGTTAGTGTACTTTTCCTGACTGTTGCATATATACATTTTCATATCATTATTGCATACCGATTGTCATATTATTGCTTCATGTTTTCATTGTACCTGTTAGTGTACCGTTCATGATTACTGCATTCATATGACTTGTTACTGCTTTTAACCTACATATGTTAGATTCACGCTGTACGTGCATACTTGCGATTACCTGTATATGTTATTTACTATTCATGAGTTGGCAGCTCACCCCGGTTGTGCCACAGTTGTTTTGCAGGGTGTTCCCCAGAGTAGTCGAGGCAGGCTATTCATCTATCATCTTTTGCTACGGATACCGCATCGGCTCAAAGTGTGCAGTTTTTGCTTAGGTGGGTTTTGTGGTTATTCATGTTGTATTGTATATTCGTTGTATCCTTGTACTCTCCATCTACTATATTTTCATGTTTGACTTAGAGACTTGTGTGTGGACGATATTGTAATTTTTTGTGACTTGTTGTTTTTTATACAGTTTTCTTTCTATCGTCTTTTATTTCTTCGCTTCGGCGTCGTATATTTGTTGTGGTGGTTGTTTTCCGTCTTTGGGCGTGTTTTTGCTCCCGTTTGGGGATGATTTACTTTTATTTATGTTGTACCCATTTTGGGGCTAGTTTTTACAAAGGAGGTGCTGCCAAAATTTTAAAGGAAATAAAGTTGGACTTTTAAAGAATTTGGGTTGCGATTTCAAATGTTTCAAAACTTCTATTATCTTTTCTTACTTCTTTTAATGGTTTAGATTTCTGGGTTTTGGCTTTCTTTTACAGCGTTACGCCTGTAGACGTTGCGTAGTATTAGGGCCGTCACGTGCCAATTTCGGGTCGTGACAAAGAAGTAGGGACTTACAGGTTGATTAGCTAGAGAAGAGAAAGAGGAAGAGATAGGAGTTGCCGGTGCGTTGTTTTGTCGTCGGAAACTCCTCGGATTGTCGTCGGAAGTTCGTCGGAGCTTCGCCCTTTGCTAACTCCACTTGTACACAAAAAGTCTTGGGAATTTTCTTGAGAGTTTCGGCAGGGATTTATGAGTGAGGGGGTGATTTGAGGGGTGGTTTTTATAGGAAAATCTAGGGTTTAGGGTAGTGAAAGGGTATATTAAAAATTTGTACTAAAACGGATTAAATGTGTGTTTTAATTTGCTCTGTAAATGTGCAGGGAAATTAAATAATACAGGGGTTATGGGGGGAGTTCAAGAGTCGCAACAGGTAAAGAAAGTTAGGGTTTTGACTGAGTCAGACCGGCGGTGCCGACCGAGTCGAGCGAGTCGCTGGCCCGAGTCGGGCCGCTTCTCCTTGCCACGTGTCCCCGTCGCTTCGTCTTGACTCGTGGACCCGTTTGTTTATTCTGTAACTTACCCTATTATGTGTAGTGCACGTGTAGACTCTTGGGCTTCTAAAAGATTAAAATAATTTAATTAAAAAAATGTGTGGTTGATGGGATTTGAACTCTGGTGCTTTGGTTCAGCAGTACAAGGTCTTACCAATAAGCTACAAGCTCCTTCTTGCTGTTCAAAAGCAAAACAAATGTATAACTTGTGCTCAGGCAAAAGTACATATTTCTGTATTTTTGAAAAAAAATTGTACAGAAAGTTTCGGTTGTTACATTCTACCCTCCTTAAAAAATTTCGTCCTCGAAATTTGTAAAGGAAAGTGTAACAGATTCAAGGAAAGTTTGGTGATAGGACTATTGGTAGTGTATGAAAAATATGTGAAAGAACGAAAGATTTGAAAAGATTTGAGGAAATTACCAGGGTTACCTTGGTCTACGGCCTCTTCTTCTTCAGCCGCTAAAAGGAAATCCTGACGCCGTGGTTCATTCCTCATAGCTGGAGGCACATTCCTTTGTCCTTGGGGCATGTTTCTCTGCCCTCGAGGCATGTTCCTCAGTGCCTGATGGAATTGGCGAGTAGGCTGTGCACGTGGTGGAGCAGGGAGTGCAAGGCGAGGTGCAGGAGCCTGGATAGCTGGCCGCTGCGGGTAGTTGATGGGTGTGTGAGCTGGGTTGCGTCTATAAGGACAGTTTCCAATTCCGTGATTAGATGTGTCACAAACTAGACACAGGACTTTGGCGCGTTTACAGTCCTTCGACAAGTGTCCATTCCTCTTACAATAGAAGCAAAAATCTGGACTTGACTGGTTAATTGTTTCTTTCTGTCTCTTGGGTTTTGAAGGTTGTATAGGATAGGTTCCTCCTGCTATCTGGGTGGCAAAGAGTTTTATACCGGTTGCTTCCGCTTCTGGTCTGTTCAATAATATAGCAGTCTGCTGCTGCAGTCCTTCCAGGAGGCTTCGGATTGCCTCAAGGAGAACCGTCTGCTCGTTGATCGGAGCAGCGGCGGCAGGTGTGAGTGGTAGTGGCGGGGGAGTGTTGTTGACATTTGTGCTGGTGTTGTTTGGGGAATCCATAACCTTGGAAGAAAGATTTGGGTTAGGATAAAGTCAAAATATATGGAATTGGAAGATTCAAGGAATTTGAATTGTAAAGAATGTTTTCAGTTGCTGGTTCTTGTGTTATATTGCTTAGGTTGTCCACGCAGAACTGAACTGCATGGTAGGGTTCCATATAGCTCTGACCTGCATGGGCCGCCAACAAAACCTGTCACGCCTCGCTTCCTGGTGTACGGGCAGAGGATGCGACGATGCCCGCTACGTATTTACTCAGAAGTAAATACGCTAAGCATAACTAAGCAATATAAAATGTAATGTACACAAGAGACAAGATATAAATGAACATAAACTTTATTTATTAACATTCTTTTTACAATACATCTGAAAGTAAATACATGTAATAAAGCGATGCTTAAACAATGGCATAACAGAAATGAAAAAGACAAAATGTAAATGTGTACAAGGAATCTAAAGCTCTGGGTCGAAAGCTAACTGGTCCAAATCTTCGGTAGTGGGCTCGATCTCCTGAAGGTCCGATCTACCTGACAACATTCCAAAGAAGAAAGAGAGGGAATGTCGTCAGCGAACAATCGCTCGGTAAGTCCTAAAGAAAGGGAGAAGTAGAATAGACAGAGAGAGAGAGAGAGTGTAACTTTTAAAGTGGTATTATATTGTTATAATATTGTATTTAGTGTTAACGCTGTTGTTTGTAGCTTGGTATAGAAGAGGCCAGTGTATACGAGAGGAGTCTCAATAGACCTGAGACTACGGTGGACGGAATACAAGGAACCGTTCAGCCACGGTACAACGGTAATTGAATTCAGGTTAGGTGTCTTAATGGTTGCAGTCTCGTGCCACTTCTAACACCTTCCGTACCAATCTACCCCTTATAAACCCCGCGATGTCTTGATTGTGTTTATGTATTGTTTGAATTGTATATTATATATAGATGGATGACTTGCCGAAACCATGATATCAGTAAATGGATGTAACTGGAGAATCATGTAGATGGATGTATATCCATGGTTCGGTTCAGTCAATATAGATTGATTAGATTGAATATATGGATTCATAGATCCATGTTGTATTGAAGTTTGATACTTGAATCATATTCAAGTCAAATTGATTATATTGAGACTCAGTCTGAGTCAGACAATTAGAAAAGAAATTGAATCCTGAATTATGTTTTGGTGTTATCGGTAACCGCTGCACCTGGACAGCATGATTTGTGTCTTTTTCAAAGACGATTACTGTGCTGATAACACCTTTTGTTAAGTTGTATACCTTAAATAGGCAAGCACCCATATCTCTGGCTCCCTGAGGCTCAAGAGATTGGTCCCGCTTAAATCTATGTTTACTAGGGTCCTTATTGTAATTTAGTATAACTTTAGGGGGGTTTATGTAAAAATAATTTTGTATAGTTTTCAAAATACACCTCAAGTATTTTATTATCGTCTTTAGAGTTTTCATGGATGTATATTTTATCAATGTGACATTTCTGGTGATTAAAACCTAATTTCATAATATTTGGTATTTATTTGTAATATTGGAATTGTATGGTATTTTCTTGTAAATGAGATGTTTTTCTTGAATTTTGGAAATTTGGAATATTATAAATATTAAAAATAGATATTTTGATATTAATTACATATATATATATATATTTATTAAAAATATAAGTTTTATTTATAATAGAAATCACATTTTCTAAACAAAATTGTATTTTAAATCTTTCGAGACCGTAAGCTCCTTGCGGAGGTCTGCATCTCGCATTACTAATCCTGAGGATTTGCGATAATCTACACCATCCCGAATGGGTTCCCCGAAATCGGTTGTAGAGGCGCATTTGCAAAGATTTGTTAAAATACACATCTTGTAGAAAAGGGTTTTAATAGTTGGAGGTAGTTTTGTGTAAAATCGTATTTTACCAAATCTATGTTTCCGAATTTCATCGTGCTTTGTTACATATGAGTGTTGTGAGGATGTAGGTCACTACCTCGTGAGTTTTCTAAGGTAATACGGTTTTAAAAAGTTCAAGCATGTCGAAATGAAACATAAGGGTATTTTAATGTAAAAGTGGAATAAAACTTGCTACGGTTATTATTTTGATGCCAAACTTGTTCTATTATCTTCGTTAATGTTTAATGGTCATGACATAAGAATTTGGTATTATTGTGTTTAATAAAAATAGAACTTTTTAAGGAAAAACCGAATCGGAAGTCGGGCTAACTCCGCTTCCGTCGGGTTTTAGTTTTGAATGTTTTTAGAATAGTGAAAAGAGGAAGAAGTAGGGACTTACAGGTTGATTATCTAGGGATGAGAAAGAGGAAGAGATGGGAGTTTCCAGTGCATCGTTTCGTCGTCGGAAACTCCTCGGATTGTCGTCGGAAGTTCGTCGGAGCTTCGCCCTTTGCTAACTCCACTTGCACACAAAAAGTCTTGGGAATTTTCTTGAGAGTTTGGGCAGGGATTTATGAGTGAGGGGGGTGATTTGAGGGGTGGTATTTATAATAAAAATCTAGGGTTTAGGGTAGTGAAAGGGTGTATTAAAATGGATTAAATGTGTGTTTTAATTTGCTCTGTAAATATGCAGGGAAATTAAATAATACAGGGGTTATGGGGGGAGTTCTATAGGGTTCCTAGGCACTCTAATGAAGTCTCACAAGGCATCTACCATGCCAATTTCAAATTTTACGGGTGCCGAGAAACCCTAATACGGATCGTTGACTAGAAGTTTAGGTGAAATACGAATCTAGTTAACAACTTAACTAAAGATAAGAAGCTATAACCTTTGTAGATCCGGTTATCCACTTCCTTAGCTCCACGTAGACGTCCTCTCGCTGTCCGTCTCGAATCCCGAACTCAAGCATCGGCTTCATCGGAGAAATGGACGGGCAAGGTCGTCGGCTTCGTGCCGAAGATGATCTACGTCGAGGCTTCACAAGATCAAGCTCCGACTTCACCAAGTTGTGAAACTTGTGAAGAAAACACCCTATACTACTTGGCAAGAGGTAGAGGGTGAAGAAATATGAGGTGGGTTCACTTTAGATTTGGATTTCTCTCACTTTTTCTCAAGTTGCCATTGATGGACTTAAGCTTTTTCTTGAAGAAGAAGATGATGATCCAAATAGAATATGATAAGTGTTGGATTTAAAATGAAAATAAATCAATACTTATCATAAGCTAACCATGGTAAAGTGTAGAGAATGAACTAGGGTTAGTTCAAATGGTTAGGGTTAAGCATGAGACAAGAATGGTTACAAAGTCAAAGCTTCATGAAGCTTCAACTAGAAACAAAGAAAGCCACCATTCTTATCATAATCTTTTCAAAATAAATAAACAAATAAATAAATGAAAAAGCAAAACCCTAATCATCAACTTAACCATGGTTTAATTCTTTACACTTAACCAAATGAGCAAGTATCATCAAACATGATACATACATGTGCACAAAAGTATATCACATATACAATTTGCACATCGAGTGAGAAAAACCATTTAAAGTGAACCAATACTAGTTAATGCAAAGTAATATATTAAATATATAATTATACATTAAATCATTAAATCAACACTTGATTTAACGATCCGGTCATATCGCATATAACCGACTAGTATCCTATGTATCGGCTTATCGAATCAATCCTTGATTCGATATCTAGGTTATATCACATATAACCAATCGATACATTCATCGCGAGAATGGAATACGGTATCACATACACGCATTATTCTCGGTCCTGCACATATCTTATATGCGCTCCTATTTCGTTTCGCTTGAGCCAGGAAACCTCTGTGTAGGACTCTAAAGACTCGTCAATACGCCGGTAGCAGATGATGATCATATCAAGCACCCACAAGCCGCAAGCGGTCTGCTAAACGTAACGGCCATCCGGGTATTGAGCGATCAGAAGATCGACGAGCTAGCCCGCTCACACTCCTGTGAATCCAACCTGTAACACTTACCGTACAGTCCGGTCTGTTCGTCTGATATGTCGCATATCAAGTCTAGGGGTGGTAAACGTAAGACCCCAATAACCGATAAGTCGTGCCAATGTGAGGCTCATAACGGGTCGAGAAACTACTGGTAACACTTACCAGCAAATCTCTGATCAGCCCTGGCCAGGGACTTCCCTGTTACGGCCAATCGAGCACAGCGCAACATCAACCCCCAATACCGGGAGAGACGAAACCCCTCCTATCGCTCATTGCCTCCATGTGACTCGGGACTGTGCCCAAAGACCACCGTTTTGCACGCCCTCATGGACGTGGTAAGGTGGAGATCAAAGCACAGTGGGAATCACACAAGACTCTATGACGATCTCGGGTCTACAGACTAACCTGCACAAGTGTCACCTGAGAACTGCCATCTGACGTGAGGTATAATACCATCTGGGAGTTCTCGGCGAGTCCGTCCAGTGTACCCAGTCTCCACTGAGCACTCGTATATCATCTCTGATGTCAAACACCAATGGATATGGGATCATCCATCGCCCATCTCATGGGTCGAGAAGCGTATACGCTAGTCTGCTCTGGTATATCGATGCCCCGTCTCGATACACCATCGACTAGGGACCTTGAAGGATGTATCTATGGACTACCATGTCCCCACTAGTATGATCTGCATCACAGTCCAGGTAGTCAAGTACACATCCTAAGGGCTTTACCAACATGTAACTATAAGACAGTGCAAAGAGACAAGTGTACATGTTAAGATAAAGAGTAACCAGATAGCATACTATCATATCGAGCAAGAAAGTCATCTCTATATATGTCCAAGCATCCAATATAATATACATCATCTGTACAATACTGGCCTCTAGGGCATACATACAACTAACAATCTCCCACTTGCACTAGGGCCAGCTGCTGTAGTATCGCATACCGAGCATCCCGAAGAGTCTCTCAAACTGTATCTGGGGAATGGCCTTCGTGAGTGGATCTGCCGTGTTGTTCTTCGTGTCAACTCTCCTGACCTCGATCTCTCGGCGATCAACTATCTCCCGGATCAGGTGATACCGCCTCAGAATATGCCTGGATCGCTGATGGGACCTGGGTTCCTTGGCCAAAGCCACCGCTCCATTGTTATCGCAATACAAAGGTATTGGATGCTCAATGGATGGAACCACTCCAAGTTCAGTAATGAACTTCTTGATCCAGACAGCCTCTTTAGCAGCATCGTTGGCAGCGATGTATTCAGCCTCCATCGTCGAGTCTGCTACGGTTTCCTGCTTGGAACTCTTCCAGCTAACCGCCCCTCCGTAAAGGGTAAAGACAAAGCCCGACTGCGACTTAGAGTCGTCCTTATCACTCTGGAAGCTCGAATCGGTAAAGGACTCCACTTGGAGTTCTCCGTTACCATACACCAAGAGCATCTCTTTTGTCCTTCGTAAGTACTTGAGAATGCTCTTCACAGCTGTCCAGTGACTCTCTCCAGGATCAGCTTGATACCTGCTCACTATACTTAGTGAGTATGCTACATCGGGTCTGGTACATAGCATCGCATACATGATAGAGCCAACTGCCGAAGCATAGGGTATCCCTTGCATGCGAGCTCTCTCCAAATCAGTCTTGGGAGACATCTCTTTGGAGAGAGTGACTCCAGAGATCGTGGGCAAGTTCCCACGCTTGGATTCTTCCATACTAAACCTCTTTAGTATGGTATCAATGTACCTGGATTGGGACAATCCCAATATCCGTTTGGATCTATCTCTATAGATCCGGATTCCCAATATGCAGGAGGCATCACCAAGATCTTTCATTAAGAATCTTTGTGATAAGAAGAGCTTGACCGATTACAGCATAGGAATATCATTTCCTATCAAGAGTATGTCGTCCACGTACAATACGAGGAAGACCACCTTACTCTCTGCTACCTTCTTGTAGATACAAGGTTCATCTGGGTTTTTGACGAAATCAAACTCTTTGATAACGACGTCGAAGCAGATGTTCCAACTCCGCGATGCTTGCTTTAATCCATAAATGGATTTAAGCAGCTTGCACACCTTCCCGCTGCTCCCACTGTCTACGAAGCCCTCTGGCTGAGTCATGTACACGCACTCTTCTAAATCACCATTTAGAAAGGCGGTCTTAACATCCATTTGCCAGATTTCGTAATCATGATATGCAGCGATGGCAAGCATGATCCGGATGGATTTAAGCATAGCCACTGGAGAAAAGGTTTCGTCATAGTCCACACCTGGTCTTTGACGAAAACCCTTTGCTACAAGTCTAGCTTTGAAAGTCTCCACTTTCCCATCTACACCAAGTTTTTTCTTGAAGATCCACTTGCTCCCGATGGGTTTTACCCCTTCAGGAGCAACATCCAAAGTCCATACTTTGTTGGTGTACATGGATTCCATCTCGGACCGCATAGCATCCAGCCATTTCACTGAGTCCCTACTCGTGATGGCCTGCTCGAAGCTAGTTGGGTCATCATCCTCCATGATGCAATCTTCGCTTCCACCGTCAATGAGAAAACCGTAGTATCTCTCAGGTGGACGAGAAACCCTACTAGATCGGCGGAGAGGCTGGGGTTCGTCGAGTACTACTGAATCCTCTGGTTCTACTAAATCATTAGTTATAGTTTGTGGTGCTGGAACCTCTTCCAGCTCTACCTCTTTGCCACTAATTTCTTTTGCAAGAAATTCCCTTTCTAAAAAGGTGGCATGTTGAGCAACAAACACTCTTTGTTCCTCAGCTTGGTAGAAAAAATATCCTTGAGAATTCTTTGGATATCCCACAAACTTTCAAAGAACTGATCGTGCCTCGAGTTTGTCCGGATTTTGCTTTTTGACATAGGCCGGACAACCCCATATCTTAATTCGTTTAAAATATGGTCTCTTCCCACTCCATATCTCATATGGTGTGGTAGGTACAGATTTAGACGGAACCAGATTCAATAGGTATATGGCTGTCTCAAGCGCATACCCCCAGAAGGAAATAGGTAACTCAGCTGTACTCATCATAGAGCGCACCATATCTAATAGGGTGCGATTCCTCCGCTCCGATACACCGTTGTGCTGTGGTGTATAAGGAGGAGTAAGCTGAGAGAGAATCCCATTCTCTTTTAGATAATCTAGGAACTCATTGCTTAAGTATTCACCTCCTCGATCAGATCGAAGAATCTTAATACTTTTGCCCGTTTGGTTCTCCACCTCGTGCTTATATTCTTTGAATTTCTCAAAAGCTTCAGACTTGTGTTTCAACAGGAACACATGCCCGTATCTAGAGAGATCGTCAGTGAATGTAATGAAGTAGGAAGAACCATTTCTGGCATGTGTAGACATAGGACCGCATACATCACTATGTATCAGTCCCAAGAGTTCAGTAACTCTTTCTCCGTGTCCCGTAAACGGAGTTTTGGTCATCTTTCCTTTAAGACATGAATGGCAAGTGTCATAAGATGATAATTCGAATGAATTCAAATATCCATTCTTATGTAACTTAGCTAGTCGTGTTTCATTGATATGACCAAGTCTACAGTGCCACAAGAAGGATTCGTTCATTTCTGAGCTTTTCCTCTTATGTGTGTTTTGTATATTGAGGACTGTATTTTGATTGAGAATGAATATGCCATTATATAACGAGCCTGATGCAATCAACTTTTGATCTAGGAATATGTTCATAACATTATCCTTTACTACAAAATTATATCCTTCTTTACTCAATAAAGAGACTGATATAATGTTGCACATCATGTTCGGTATATAATAGCACTCATTCAGAACTAGCGTATCACCATATGGTAATACCAGGTGATATATGCCAACAGCTTTGGCTGCAACATTTGCCCCATTCCCTACTTGAACGGAATGATCACCTTTACCCAGTTCTCTACCTTTCCGTAGCCCATGTAACTGCTTACATATGTGGGATCCTGATCCGGTATCTAATACCCAGGACGTAGGGTGAACTGAAAAACAGTTCTCAATGACTAACACACCCGAAGAAGATGCATCAACATGGATGTTCTTTTGGGCGGCTTGAGAATCTAGATATTCTGCTATTCCCTGTTCAGTCTTATAACTCTTATAAGAAAGAACGGGTCCAACGTTCCCCTGCACAGTATAACATGCGGGTTCGGTCAATACATCCATATTATTATCTTTATTAGGGCATGACATGGTCGCTACCTGGAGAGAGAGAGAAGAAAACACTTTAGCGTAAGCTCATGCAAGATCAGATTGGTTATTATCTTATCTAATCAGGATGGCTCCCACTGGTTTTTATCAAATCTTCCTTCAAACCCTAAAAGGAAAGACTAGCCGGGATTAATTACACACTACAAGTTCGCCAATCTTTCAGCCAGGCCAGTGTCGGTACTTTGAGGGAGGTCCCCCGTGCTTTCGCACGAACCTAATTAATGTAAACCTCGTTTTCCCAGAAGCGTAACCCCGTTGACACCTTTCTAGACACCTACTTGATCGGCTAATTGTAATGTGTAAAACTCTCCCAGGAGTAACTCTTACTCGCAGTGGGTATCGGGATCCAACTATCTCATAGAAGGTATGCAATCTCATTGCAAATTTCAACACTTGAAATTCCCAATAATGCTTTTGCCCCTAGCGATCTATGACCTTGACTAAGTCAACAAACCATAAAACGCTAGTCAAGTTCAACCCGTGCATTTCTCGATTGAATTAAACCCACCCGTACGACCCTTGACTGAGTCAACAAGGCCGTGCGAATGCCCAAATCCAATCACATCTCATGTTGTAACAGATAAACATTATTTAGCTACCGTACACTATGCCTTGACTAAGTCAACAAACATAGTACGAATACTAAATAATATCTATCTGAAATGACGGAGGGCTACGCAGGTTTTTCAGAAAAACCATGAGCGTAAAGAACTTGATATCGTTGTAGAATCAAATGAAGTTTTTTAAAATGGAGCGATTTTGAGGCTTTTCTAGTTTTGCTAAAGGGGTCACTCCCGGTGAAGGGATCGTCGGCCCTTCCCTCATCGAATGAGGTGCGGGATATATCATATATATCACTGTGCAAAGCAGAAAATATAGAAGCAATCAAAAGTCAGACCGAGTATGTAGCATCTGCCAGTTATTGCTAAAGGAGTCACTCCCGGTGAAGGGATCTCGGTCCTTTCCTCATCGAATAAGGTGCAGGGTATATCATATATACCGCTATGCAAAGCAAGAACTGTAGCTACCTGTTTTGTTTAAAATCTGATTCTACAACATCATTTGGTTTCTTTTATTTCATTAATCACATTAATAAAGTCCCATCATTTAAATACCTAAACATCACAGATAAATACGACGTACACTTATGCCATCCGCATTCGCCTCGATGTCCCCTCGTGCACCGTTAGGTTAGGTAACTAACGGCAGAGCGGGGCAGGGCTAGCGCGGGTGTAAAACATAAGTAACGTCTATATAATATATCATATATACTATATACTGTATCTATCACAGAACATCACATGATCACATCACAGATATCGCAGCAAAAGAAACATATGAAACATTGGATATACTAGGACGTCCGTGTTTTCAATACGAGCCAGTATAAAACACGGATTCCACGGTCGTGATGAATAGCCAATCCCACACCCCTAGACCCCTACGAGAGCGGCAAGCAACCCTGCCAATTCTAAGGTTAGGAGACCCGGACTCGACTCCTCGAGATGGTCTCCCACTGGACCCTAGAACCCGGTTACTTGTGCTCCCCTCCTTGGGTCTATCCTAATGCGGAAAAGTAAATAATGTACAAAGGGTGACAGCTTCCGCAACCTGGAAGTGCCCCAAATAAAAGAATATTACATACAAGTTTTTACATGAATGAAAATGAAAAACACTCATCTCACATAAAAACCCCCGGCTATTCAAACACGACAATCCAATATAACATATCCAGCAACACATAACATCACATGTCATCAACGTAAGTAAATATGCGCATCCCAATTGTCGTTGACATATAGCAACGAAACCGGCGATATCACATATTACACTTACGGTCACAGAAAAGAAAGTGTAAAACTACAACAATTGGAATCCGCAACCTCTTTAGACATCACATGCCTAATCAAATGAAATACTTAGACATCACATGCCTAACAGTTATAAACCCCGCATTTTAGTCTCATTATCGAAAACTCTTTTCAATATCAAGTGAGACTAAACCGCTAGATTTATAACATTCATTCAGTTATCTCATAACTATTTGCGAATTCCAATTATTGTATCCCATTCCGGATAAATAGAAAATATTAAACTTTCCGATCGAACATTCGAACACCCAAGTTTTCCCGAAACTGTTCAACACATGAAATAAGTTCAAAGACATTCACTTCATGCCTCAGTACCAACGGTCCAGCCGTAGAAGGGTCAAGCCAACGCCTCACATGTGGCACGCCGTACTGCCCCAAACCCGAAGGTTCAAAGGGCAGTTCAAGACGGTCACATAATCGAGTTAAGGTTTGTTGTCTTCTAGAGGGTCCATCGCGTTACTTGCACTACTTAGAACGTCTTTAAATCTCGGAAAAATCCAACACTTGGAAATTTTCCGGCAGGGGAAAAGTTGGGTATTTATATCCGGTCGAACTTTTTAACATATTCAAAAATTATCCGGAAAACACATAGACAAAGTTTGATAATCCGATCGAATATACGAACTCCCAATACAACCCAAAAAACTCAACTCTTGAGTTCAAATTAAAAAATTCCCAGGAAAACCAACACTAAAAACTAGGAATTACTGTGCAAACAAAATCGTCTGAAGAGACAAACTGGCCGCGGAACCGCCGCAATAGGCATGCTATTGCCGCGGTTCCGCCGCGCCTTTAGCGATTCAGGTTCTCGAACTTCATAGTAATTCTTAGAAATACCTGCTGATTTTTCTGCATATTTTTAATTCTCAAAAATCCACGATTTCAGAAAATGTACAGAGAGCATTTTGGATTTAGGGTTTCGGGTTCGTTCGGGTTTCAAACGTCGTCTAGACTTCGCCTAAGGCTCTAGCTAGGCTCTGATACCACTGTAGGGTTCCTAGGCACTCTAATGAAGTCTCACAAGGCATCTACCATGCCAATTTCAAATTTTACGGGTGCCGAGAAACCCTAATACGGATCGTTGACTAGAAGTTTAGGCGAAATACGAATCTAGTTAACAACTTAACTAAAGATAAGAAGCTACAACCTTTGTAGATCCGGTTATCCACTTCCTTAGCTCCACGTAGACGTCCTCTCGCTGTCCGTCTCGAATCCCGAACTCAAGCATCGGCTTCATCGGAGAAATGGGCGGGCAAGGTCGTCGGCTTCGTGCCGAAGATGATCTACGTCGAGGCTTCACAAGATCAAGCTCCGACTTCACCAAGTTGTGAAACTTGTGAAGAAAACACCCTATACTACTTGGCAAGAGGTAGAGGGTAAAGAAATAGGAGGTGGGTTCACTTTAGATTTGGATTTCTCTCACTTTTTCTCAAGTTGCCATTGATGGACTTAAGCTTTTTCTTGAAGAAGAAGATGATGATCCAAATAGAATATGATAAGTGTTGGATTTAAAATGAAAATAAATCAATACTTATCATAAGCTAACCATGGTAAAGTGTAGAGAATGAACTAGGATTAGTTCAAATGGTTAGGGTTAAGCATGAGACAAGAATGGTTACAAAGTCAAAGCTTCATGAAGCTTCAACTAGAAACAAAGAAAGCCACCATTCTTATCATAATCTTTTCAAAATAAATAAACAAATAAATAAATGAAAAAGCAAAACCCTAATCATCAACTTAACCATGGTTTAATTCTTTACACTTAACCAAATGAGCAAGTATCATCAAACATGATACATACATGTGCACAAAAGTATATCACATATACAATTTGCACATCGAGTGAGAAAAACCATTTAAAGTGAACCAATACTAGTTAATGCAAAGTAATATATTAAATATATAATTATACATTAAATCATTAAATCAACACTTGATTTAACGATCCGGTCATATCGCATATAGCCGACTAGTATCCTATGTATCGGCTTATCGAATCACTCCTTGATTCGATATCTAGGTTATATCACATATAACCAATCGATACATTCATCGCGAGAATGGAATACGGTATCACATACACGCATTATTCTCGGTCCTGCACATATCTTATATGCGCTCCTATTTCGTTTCGCTTGAGCCAGGAAACCTCTGTGTAGGACTCTAAAGACTCGTCAATACGCCGGTAGCAGATGATGATCATATCAAGCACCCACAAGCCGCAAGCGGTCTTCTAAACATAACGGCCATCCGGGTATTGAGCGATCAGAAGATCGACAAGCTAGCCCGCTCACACTCCTGTGAATCCAACCTGTAACACTTACCGTACAGTCCGGTCTGTTCGTCTGATATGTCGCATATCAAGTCTAGGGGTGGTAAACGTCAGACCCCAATAACCGATAAGTCGTGCCGATGTGAGGCTCATAACGGGTCGAGAAACTACTGGTAACACTTACCAGCAAATCTCTGATCAGCCCTGGCCAGGGACTTCCCTGTTACGGCCAATCGAGCACAGCGCAACATCAACCTCCAATACCGGGAGAGACGAAACCCCTCCTATCGCTCATTGCCTCCATGTGACTCGGGACTGTGCCCAAAGACCACCGTTTTGCACGCCCTCATGGACGTGGTAAGGTGGAGATCAAAGCACAGTGGGAATCACACAAGACTCTATGACGATCTCGGGTCTACAGACTAACCTGCACAAGTGTCACCTGAGAACTGTCATCTGACGTGAGGTATAATACCATCTGGGAGTTCTCGGCGAGTCCGTCCAGTGTACCCAGTCTCCACTGAGCACTCGTATATCATCTCTGATGTCAAACACCAATGGATATGGGATCATCCATCGCCCATCTCATGGGTCGAGAAGCGTATACGCTAGTCTACTCTGGTATATCGATGCCCCGTCTCGATACACCCTCGACTTGGGACCTTGAAGGATGTATCTATGGACTACCATGTCCCCACTAGTATGATCTGCATCACAGTCCAGGTAGTCAAGTACACATCCTATGGGCTTTACCAACATGTAACTATAAGACAATGTAAAGAGACAAGTGTACATGTTAAGATAAAGAGTAACCAGATAGCATACTATCATATCGAGCAAGAAAGTCATCTCTATATATGTCCAAGCATCCAATATAATATACATCATCTGTACAATACTGGCCTCTAGGGCATACATACAACTAACAAGTTCAAGAGTCACAACAGGTAAAGAAAGTTAGGGTTTCGACTGAGTCGGACCGGCAGCGCCAGCCGAGTCGAGCGAGTCGCCGGCCCGAGTCGGCCGAGTTGGGCCGCGTCTCCTTGCCACGTGTCCCCGTCGCTTCGTCTTGACTCGTGGACCCATTTGTTTATTCTGTAACTCACCCTATTACGTGTAGTGCACGTGTAGACTCTTGGGCTTCTAAAAGATTAAAAGAATTTAATTAAAAAAATGTGTGGTTGTTTGGATTTGAACTCTGGTCCTTTGGTTCAGCGGTGCAAGGTCTTACCAATGAGCTACAAGCTCCTTCTTGCTCTTCAAAAGCAAAATAAATTTATAACTTGTGCTCAGGCAAAAGTGTTGGGTTTCCCTTGCACTTAGTCTAGGGTTTGGTAGTATCACTCATGCCAGTTTAAAAATTAGAGAGGTGCAAAGCAAACAAACCATGAATCTTTGCTAGAATTATTAGGATAATAAGTTTGTATCACATACAAAGAAGTATCTATCACATAGAGTTTAGGATTATAACCTTTGTAGTCTGTTCCTTCGCTTCATAAGCTCCGTGTTGAGGTCTCTTCGCTGCGATCATCAAGAACTCCGACTCTCGAAAGGCTCCATGAGGTGAATGATGCATCTTGCTTGAAGTCTTCTTGATCTAAGATGATCTACCTTGAAGAATCTCTAACCCAAGCTTGCACTCCACTAATGAAGTTATTAGAAAAGTGAACACCCTAATCTAAGTGGCTAGAATAGATGATGATGATGAAGTAGGAATTTTACTCTTTTTTGTTTTCAATTTCTCACTTAAAATCATCACACACAAAAAAGCTAGTGAAGCTTTTTCAAGAGGAAGAAGGAGAAGAAAACTTTTGTGATGAATAATGAATTATTGTTATGGTTACAATTGCAACCATAGTTAGATATCTATCATGTATAACTCATGTAGATAAAATACCATAGGCTAGGGTTAAAGTATGGTTAACAAATATCAAGGATAAAACAAAGAGGGTGGACTTTGTCAAAGCTTCATGAAGCATCTTCAAAGCTCATCCAAAAGAAAATCCAACCAAAAGAATTAACCATAAAGAAAATGTTAACCAAAGTTTTAAACCCTAGCATGGTTTTAACCCTAGTTGCATTTGTAACCCTAACATGTTACAATATTATATATCACATTTACAATATTTTGTAACAAAAGAAAATAATACAATTAACATATATCGCATATACATCAATGCATTATCCAAGTGAGAAAAAGAATCAATAAAACGAGCTTATATTGGTTAATGTAACGTAATATATCACATATATAATTATACGTTAAATTATTGAATCAACTCTTGATCCGATAATTCGGCTATATTACATATAACCGACTAATATAACATATACCATTTCATCGAATCAACACTTGATCCGATGACCCGGCTATATCACATATACCCGGACGATATCACATATCGCGAGAATAGAATACGGTATCTAATATCGTATTATTCTCGGTCCCGCACATATCACATATGTGCTCCTACTCCGTTTTGCCTGAGCCAGGAAACCTCTATGTAGGACTCTAAAGAATCGTCAATACGCCGGCAGTAGGTGATGATCATATCAAACACCCACAAGCTGCAAGCGGTCAGCTAAACGTAACAGCCACCCGGGTATTGATCGATTAGAAGATCAACAAGCAAGCCTGTACATTCTCCTGTGAATCCAATCAGTAACACTATCGTACAGTCTGGTCTCTTCGTCTCATATGTCACATATCAAGTCTAGGGGTGGTAAACGTCAGACCCCAGTAACCGATAAGTCGTGTCGATGCGAGGCTCATAACAGGTCGAGAAACTACTGATAACTCTTACCAGTAGCACTCCATATCAGCCCTGGCCAGGGACTTCCAGTTATAGCCAATCGAACACAGCACAACATCAACTCCCTATACCGGGAGAGACGAAACCCCTCCTATCGCTCATTGCCTCCATGTGATTCGGGACTGTACCCAAAAGCCACCATTTTGCATGCCCTCTTAAACGTGGTAAGATGGAAATCAAAGCACAGTGAGAATCACACAAGACTCTATGACGATCTCGGGTCTACAGACTAACCTGTACCAGGGTCACCGGAGAACTGCTATTTGACAATAGGTATAATACCATCTAGGAGTTCTCGGCGAGTCCGTTCAGTGGACCCAGTCTCCACTGAGCACCCATATACCATCTTTGATGTCAAACACCGATGGATATGGGATCATTCATCGCCCATCATATGGGTCAAGATGCGTATACGCTAGTCTACTCTGGTGTATCGATGCCCTGTCTCGATACACCCTCGACTAGAAGCAGTTATAGGATATACTTGTTGACTACCCTGGCCCCACTAGTATGATCTCATCATAGTCCTAGTAGTCAATTACATATCCTAAGGGCTTTATCAACATGTGAGAGCAATACAGTAAACCAATACAAGTTAACATGTTAAGACAAAGTGAAACCAGATAGCATACTATCATATCGAGTAAGAAAGTCCTCACTATATATATCCAAGCATCCACTGTAATATACATCATATGTACAACAATGGCCTCTAGGGCATATATACAACTAACAATCTCCCACTTGCACTAAGGCCAGCTGTTGTAGTATCTCATACCCAACATCCCGAAGAGTCTCTCAAATTGTATCTGGGGAATGGCCTTCATGAGTGGATCCACAGTGTTTTCCTTCATGTCAACTCTCCTGACCTCGATCTCGCGGCAATCAACTATCTCCCGGATCAGGTGATACCGCCTCAGAATATGTCTGGACTTCTGATGGGACCTGGGTTCCTTGGCCAAAGCCACAGCTCCATTGTTATCATAATACAAAGGTATTGGATGCTCAATGGACGGAACCACACCAAGTTCAGTGATGAACTTCTTAATCCAGACAACCTCTTTGGCAGCATCATTGGCAGCGATGTATTCAGCCTCCATCGTCGAGTCTGCCACGGCTTCTTGCTTGGAACTCTTCCAACAAACCGTCCCTCCATTTAGGGTAAAGTGTCACGACCCGAAATATCAGCTTGTGACCAGCACTTGAATCACGCAACGTCTAAAGGCGTAACGGAATTCAAGTAAGCTGAAACCCAGAAATCTAAACCTTTTAGAAAAATAAAGGAGGTGGGGTTTTGAAATAAAGGTATATGAAATCAAGTTTTCTTAATGCATAGAAAAGGAACATGAATGATGCAAGTGAAATTTACTAGTTTGAAAACATGTTTCGTCTTTTAAAAATTTTGGCAGCACCTCCTTTGTATATTTTGATCCAAAACCACAAACACATAATAAGAATAATGGAATCCCTAAGCGGGAGCTAGCTCTTCGCCAAATGGCGGATCACAACCACGCAATACAGTATAAATAAATATACGACGCCCAATGGCGAGTTCACCACAAAAAGATAAAGAAATGAGCAAATATAACCCCAAAAGTGAATATAAAACCCATCGCTCAAATCTCGCAACTACAAGTCTCACTAAGTCTCATCACTTATACAATTACAACTTTTGATTGATAGAGTTAACTAGATACAATATGAAATGTAGATACAAGAGTGGGAATGATACAAATATCCCACATACCAATGCAAAACACCCGAATGCAATTGTGTGCCAGCGAAGCCGCTACTGATCCAAGCGGTCAACCAGCAAGAACTGTGGCACAACGGGGGTGAGTTGCCAACTCGTGAGTAGAAAAATATCAACAGATAGAAATCGAATAAACAACGACTCCTAGGTCAACTATATCATAAAGGTAATACTATGATATCTAGGGTGACCGGGTCTGTATATGTGCCAACAAGGTAGTCAATACCTATATGCATGCGGATAACATCCAACAGTAATAATTAATGCATGTATATGGATCTCGTCCAACCATAATCAAGGTATGTATGCATGGGCATCCCGTCCACCCATATAATCAATGTCTGCATGCACATAAATATCATAAAGGGGTGTGCATGAAAGTATAAGGATATAAATCAACGGTGTCCCTCCCGACACATCAAAATCATGGAACCTGAGTGCCTAGCATCGACACTCGAAAACATCATGAAAACCGTGCCCAGCATCGGCACGTAAATCCTCATATATCGGGCTATGTCAATCTGGATCGGCCCACGGGCTCCGTCAGTCCGGATCGGCCCATCTCATCTCTCGACTCTGGTCGGTATCCTCCGGATATCCACCGAGCCCAAATACTATCATCGGTAGGTAGTGGTCCCTCTGCCAGGCTCATCGCCTATTGCGCGACAGATCCGTTCTCGCCCTGGGGTACCATACCGGGTCCACCATGTACCCGCAATCGGCCTCGTCCACTCCTCGAATCGGGTTCCACATGTCACACGTCTTAGAACCGAGAAAACGCATGGTGGACGCACTGAAATATCATATCAAGAGAAACCGGGTTTTTAAAACAGTACATGCTTTCTTTTAAAATGACCACGGTTCTCAAATCCAGAAATCTCATGAAAACAGCATATCTCAATGCGTAAAGTAATAGAGCATGATGTATGAGACATATAAAAAGAAATGTGAGCATATCCGTGTATCATGCAACATGGAACATTGATATGACATATTAAGGGGAAAACCGCTCTTTTAAAATGATTCCAGTTTTTAAAGTATAACATGCGGTTCCCAATTTTCCAATAAAACCAGCTATCTATGTAGGTACAATATGTATATGCGCAAGTATAGATATACCATGTATGTGTCATGATGCAGCAACCCTACTGTGTAGTAACATGTCAATTATCGATGATGAAGTGTGTGAGCCGGCAAATATATGTACGTGTAACATACGCATCATCGATAATGGTGCAAGTGTACTAGCACAGGTATAAGCAATGCAATGGAAATAATATGAATGCAGCATAAGGTAAATCATATGCAAATGCCGACGGGTATACGTATCTAACATGATCGAGTCGGTGAAACTATCAGTCGGCATCTAGCCTAACAATATCGCGTACGGTATAATCCATCGTACGACAACCTCTAGTCAAGGGTATGGATCAATCATCAGGTCAAACACATCACGCACGGAAAATCATCGTGCGGCGGCATTAAGCTAATAGGGATCCTAACATCCTATACGACAAATGAGGGTACAGCCTAATATCACGTACGGCCTATCATCCATGATTCACAACATTCTATATATGGATATATATCTGTGTACCTATGTCCCGGTTCACATCCGCAATAATCTCATATCAGGGGACCGGCAGGGTATAATCATCTCGATCGACTCGCATCCGTATACCAACAACTCATCATATCATCATATCAGTCTTATATTCCTTCATCGCATTTATATCACACATCAAATCAAATTTACATAAACATTCTATCTCTACTAAATATAAGTATCTAATCTAGCATACACACCCGAACCATACAAGCAGATTTTTAAAGAAGCGAATCATAGTTTTGAAAATAGGGGTTACGGTGTATTAAGGAAAAGATATAATTTGAAAATCCGTAACATCCCTCAAGGTACATATTTAAAAGTTACATACGATTCTTCGGTTTAGAAAAAGGTATGGTTCGGATGACGCATCTACATCGACTATTTAATCCTACAGTACCCTAAACTGCAATATTGCTAAACGCAATCCTATGATAGTCGTAACATATCACTTCTAACTATCCTCTAGTTAGAATATGGTTTCATAGCTATCTCATTCTAACCCTAATTTCCTAATCTAGGTTTTCCTTAACTATATTCTATAATCGGTTTCCACCAAAACTTTGCGGGGGTGCTATACGCCATCCACCCGACTTCCCCCGTGGATATAGATCCACTCAACTTGCTTCTTGCTTGCCGAAGTCGATGACGCCACGCTCCGTCGCCTCGGAATCCACGCGGAGGTACCTACAATAATCAACAATCGCAATACGTATTAAAATCGAATCTGGAAAACTGATATGGCGCACGGTGTGCTCATAGGTTAGAACCTATGGCCTAAACGTGCAAATCAATCAATCAACCCCTGTTGTCAATGTACAAACATCCGAAAACCAAATACAAATCCAAATATCAAGAAAGTGCATTTTAAAATACGGAAAACATAGCCTAAAACACACCAAAATGCTTCCAGATTTTCCCCAGGTGACAATTAGCCAAAACTGCATATAGGAGGGGTCTAATTTACTAAAGATAAAGCCCTGGAACCAAAATGAACCAATTCCATTCTACTCTGGCCGCAAATTGCGGCCAGAATGATTAAATCTGCGGCCTGGGGTTTGAGTTAGGGTCTCGGGTCTCAGTGGTAGCTTCCTAGGTGCCTGCACGACTCTCAGTAAACCCAAAACCATTTCTAGTGTCCCTGGGTTGCTCCAGATTCCAAAATACCCTCTAAAATCAAACATTTATCCGATGTCGGGGTTTATAAATCCGTGTTTTGGGTTTTCTCCGCTCTGTTCCAGGTCAATAAACAGCACTGAAGTTTAGTTAACAGCCACTAGGCATCACCCAATTTCAAACAACACTCAAACCTTCACTAGTAATTTCATACATCGCTAAACGAGTTCTAATTTAAACCGAAATGCTAGGAATTCAAACTAAACTAACATAGAAAGAGATATACCTCCCATAGCAACCCAAGAAAGCCCTAGCTCGTCCAAATTCACCAAAATTGAATTTTGCTTGGTCTAATGCGTAGAGGGTGAAGAGGGGATTAACTTTTGTGAAGGGAGTGTAGGGTTTTCGGGATTAATTAGAGATGGATCTAAGGATTCTAAGTGGAGGGAAATGGATTGAGAAAGACGAATTTGGAAAAAAAGATGGGGGGATTTGGAAATGGCAGCAGCCCCCCTCTCACATACTCACACCTTCTCTCTCTCTCCAAGTCATCATTATGTCCCCTTTTTTACTTTCTCCCCAATCATTTCTCTTTTCTTTTCTCTCCACCAATAAACCATAATATATAGTCCAAATGAAATGAAACATGTAACAAAGTGAAACATGTCATGGTGCACTAACCATGGATACTGTAAAAACGCGGATTTGGCTTAATCGTGATTAGCAGTGCACTAATCGGGTTTTTATCAAAATTGCATATAATAAATTTTAAAAATGCCAAATCCTTTAATTATATATTTAAATGAATAAATCATTTTAATTTCTATTTATTTCATAATTATTGGTATATATTTATACCTTTTTTCGAAAACCCCAATTTCGCAAATCGGACAGTTTTCGGGAAAAATATTATTTTAATCTTAAATTCCAAAAATAATATTTTATTTTTTCTGAAATTTTACAATCTTCCCTCCTTAAATAAATTCGGTCCTCGAATTTAAATTTAAACCCCCAAAATCTAAAACATTTCAATAATCGGCTCAAAACAACGGGGCTCCGAAATCATGGAAAACGCAGAAATAACACGGCGCGTATCATCCACATAGATTTTGGATTTTGGACACTCCCAACATCCACATAGATCATCCACATATTATTTTAATCTTAAATTCCAAAAATAATATTTTATTTTTTCTGAAATTTTACAATCTTCCCCCCTTAAATAAATTCGGTCCCCGAATTTAAATTTAAACCCCCAAAATCTAAAACATTTTAATAATCGGCTCAAAACAACGAGGCTCCGAAATCATGGAAAACGCAGAAATAACACGGCGCGTATCATCCACATAGATTTTGGATTACGGTGTTAATGTACCTTGATTTTGGACACTCCTAACGTCCACATAGATCTATCACCATAGATCATTATCCACAAGATGTAGCAGGTATCATCTAAATATTCTATTGAGAATCCTCGTGATAAGAGGAGCTTGACCAAGTGTAGCATAGGAAACCATTTCCTATCAAGAGTATGTCATCTACGTACAATAGTGTAAGACAATCTCACTCTCTACAACCTTCTTTTATATACAAGGTTCATCTACCTTTTTGATGAACTCAAACTCTTTGACTGTCACATCAAAACAGATGTTCCATCTCCGCGATGCTTGCATTGATCCTAATAGACTTAAGCATAGCTTTGAAAGTCTCAACTTTTCCATCTACACCAAGAATCTTCTCAAGATCCAATTGCTCCCAATGGGTTTTACCCCTTCAGGTGCAACATGCAAAGTCATACTTTGTTGGTGTACATGGATTCCATCTGTGATCGCATAGCATCCAGCCATTTCACTGAGTCCCCACTCGTGATGGCCTGCCTGAACCTAGTTGGGCTATCATCTCATGATGCAATCCTCACTTCCACTGTTACTGAGAAGACCGTAGTATCTCTCAAGTGGATGAGGAATCCTACCAGATTCGCGGAGAGGCTGAGGTTCGTTGGAGACTATTGAATCCTTTGGTTTCACCAAATCATCAGCTGTTAGTTTGTCAAGCTGGAACTTCTTCCAGTTCTACCTCATGACCACTAATTTCTTCACAAGAAATTCCTTTTCTAAAAAGGTGGCATGCTGAGAAACAAAACACCTTTTGCTCCTCAGAGTGGTAGAAGATATTCCCTCACTAATGTTTGGGATATCCTGACAAACTTATACAGATCTGACCTTGCCTCGAGCTTGTCCGGATTCTGCCTTTCAACATAGGCCGGACAACCCCATATCTTAACTCGTTTAAGACACGGTCTCTTCCCACACCATATTTCATATGTAGTGGTAGGCCCTGATTTGGACGGAACCCCATTCAATAGGTATGCAGCTTCTCAAGTGCATAACACCCAAAAGGAAACAGGTAACTCAGCAGTACTCATCATAGAGCGTGCCATATCTCATAGGGTACCATACCTCCGCCCCGATACATCGTTGTGCTGTGGTGTATACAAAGGAGTAAGCTCAAAGAGAATCCTATCTGTTTAGAAAATTGAGGAATTCCATGCCCAAGTATTCTCCTCCTCGATCACATTGTAGGACTTTAATACTTCTACCCGTCTGGTTCTTAACTTCAAGCTTATATTCCTTGAATTTTTTAAAAGTTTCAGACTCATGTTTCAACAGGAACATATGTCCGAATCCTGAGAGATAGTCGATGAACATAACGAAGTACGAAGAACCAACCTCGGCATTTGTAGACATAGGACCGTATACATCATCATGCATTCGTCCAAAGAGTTCACTAACTCTTTCTCTGTTTCCAGTAAACGGAGTATTGGTCATATTACTTTTGAGACAAGACTGGCAAGTATCATAAGATGAAAATTCAAACAGATTCTCAAATTCATCCTTATTTAACTTAGCTGGTCGTGTCGCATAGATAGGACATAGTCTACAATGCCTCAAGAAGGATTTGTTCATTTCTGAATTAGTCCTCTTGCGTTTTTTCTAGATACTTTGAACCGTGGTTTGATTTAAAACGTATATGTTATTATATAACGTTCCTGATCGAATCAACTCTTGATTCAGGAAAATGTTCACAACATTATCCTCCAACATAGAATTATATATTTCTTTAACATAATAAAGAACATGATGTAATGTTGTATATCGGGTTCGGTATGTAATAACATTCATTCAGAATGAATGTATCTAATACAAGGTGATATCTACCAACTGATTTGGCTACAACAATTGCACCATTCTCTAACACTTAGAGACATATCACCCATTCTCAGTTCTCTACCTTTCTGTAGCCCATGTAACATATTACATTTGCGGGATCCTGCTCCGGTATCACATACCCAGGACGTAGAAGATACTGAGAAACGGTTCTCGGTAATAAGGACACCAGAAGAATATGCATCAACATGCTCATTCCTCGATTGGGTGGCATGGGAATCCGGATATTCCCCTATTTCCTGCTCGGACTTATAACAATTATAAGAAAGAATGGAACCAACATTCCCTAGCTCAGTATAATAAGAAGGTTCGGTCAATGCATCCATTTTATTATCTTGATTAAGGCGTGACATGGTCGCTACCAGGTGAGAGAGAAAGAGAAGAAAACACTCTGCGTGCGCTCTTGCAGGATTAGATTGGTTAATATTTTATCTAATCAGGATGGCTCCCACTGTTTTAGTCAAATCTACCTTCAAACCCTAAAAGGTAAGATTAGCCGGGATTAATTACACCCTACAAGTTTGCCAATCTTTCAGCCAGGCCAGTGTCGGTACTTTGAGGGAGGTTCCCCGTGCTTTCGCACGGACCTAATTAAAATAAACCTCGTTTTCCTAGAGGCTTAACCCGGTTAACACCTTTCTAGACACCTACCTGATCGGCTAATTGTAATGTGTAAAACTCTCCCAGGAGTAACTCTTACTCGCAGTAGGTATCGGGATCCAACTATCTCATAAAAGGTATGCAATCTCATTGCAAATTTCAACACTTGAAATTCCCGACAATATTCTGCCCCTAACCTCCTATGAGACAAAGGCCAACAAACCATAGGATGCTAGTCAAGTTCATCCCGTCATTTCCCGATTGAATTAAACCCACCCGTACGACCCTTCACAAAGGCTAATAAGGTCGCACGACTACCATAATCCAATTGCATCATATGCTCAAACAGATTAGCACTAATCAGCTACTGCACACTACGCCTTGACAAAGGCCAACAAACGCAGCACGAATACTAAATACTACTTATCTGAAATGACGGAGGGCTACGACAGGTTTTTAAGAAAATCCTTGGCGTAATGAACTTGATATCGTCGTAGAATCGATTGATTTTGAAAAGGAGTGTTTTTGAGGCTTTTACTAGTTTTGCTAAAGAGATCACTCCCGGTGAAGGGATCTCGGCTCTTTCCTTATCGAATAAGGTGCATGATATTTCACAAATACCACTATGTAAAGCAAAAACTATATAAGCAATCAAAAGAAAAACCGAGTGGGTTGTAGCATCTGCTAGTTTCGCTAAAGAGGTCACTCCCCGTGAAGGGATCTCGGCACTTTCCTTATCGAATAAGGTGCTGGATATTCTACAAGGAATACCGCTATGAAAAGCAAAAACTAGAGCTATCAGTTTTTAAAACAAGTTTCTACAACATCTTTAGGTTTCTTTTTCTTTTTATTTCATTAATCTCATTAATGAAGTCCCGTCAATTTTATACTTCGTAAGCATCACATATGAAATGAAAGCAGCACTATTAATTATATCTCATATATATAATATAGGCATTCGTCTAAACATATCACAGTGATCACATTACAGAGCAGCAGAAGATAACATATGAAATATTGGATATATTAGGATTTCCGTGTTTTAATTTAAGCCAGTATAAAACACAGATTCCACGGTCGTGATGAATAGCCAAACCCACATCCCTAGACCCCTACGAGAGCGTCAAGCAACCCTACCAATTCTAGAGTTAGGAGACCCGGTCTCGACTCTTTGAGACGGTCTCCCATTGGACCCTCGAACCCTGTTACTTGTGCTCCCTGCCTTGGGTCTATCCTTATGCGGAAAAGTAAATAATATACATCAATGGTGACATCATCCTCAACCCGGAAGTGCCCCAATAAAAGAATATTACATACAATGAATTTTACATGAATGAAAATAAAAAACCTCATCTCACATAAACCCCCCGGCTATTCAAAACACGACGATCCAATATAACATATCACAGCAACACATAACATCACATGTCATCAAAGTAAGTAAATATGCGTATCCCAATTGTCGTTGACATATAGCACCGAAATCGGAGATACACCACATATTACACTTACGGTCGCAGAAAAGAAAGTGAAAAACTACAACAATTGGAATCCGCAACCACCTTAGACATCATAAACCGAACGTATCACATAAATTGGATTTCATGCCTAACCAAATGAATTCCTTAGACATCTGATCGTACGCTTTTGGCGTGTCGGATGTTCAAAGTTCTAAAGTTATAACCGCGATCAGGACGGTGTCGCTTTGCAGCTAGCCGGTTGAGCACGGGTCGATCCATAGGGAGATGGTTGTATGTCCGTTCGAGTTTTAGACGAGTCAATGAAGAATTTGTATATATTTGTTCAGTTCTATCCTAAGTGTATATGCAAGTATAAAGTTGTTAAGAAAAAGATACGAAAGTGTAAGCTAAGGAAATCCGTACTCAAAACCTTTGAGCCGAGTCTTGACCAATTGAAGCTAGAGCAATCAGCAACAACGTGGATTAGGGGATTTAAGCACGGTATTCGTGAATCCGGCTTATTTACCCTTGTCCTTCCGTTCTTGTCTCTTGCTTTCGCCTCCGGCCAAACAGAACGCAACCGGTCGCGGTTAGGAATCACCGTTACCTTGGTAGGGTAGGGTGCCTAACGGAACGCTTGCGTATCGTTTGGGCGGAGTTCAATGGAAAATAACGGGAAAAGGAAATGAGCAAAGAAACATTAACTTACAATATCGTATTTATTCTTAACAACAATAATTACAACCATTCACAAAACGAACCAAAAAGAGAGAACAAAAAGATAAACAAAGAAAAGAAAAGATTACAAGCAAGTAATTAAAGTGCATGGTAATAAATTGCAAGTAGTAAAAGACAAGAATGAAAAATGCAAGAAAGAGATAAGCAAGAAAGCAACACTAAGAACCATAGAACTCAAGACAAGCCATGGGATCAATAGCCAACCCTTAAACTTGCAAGCTCAATCAAGAGGTTGCAAGATCAAGAGAAGGGTAAAGAACTCATGTGAAATGAAGCACAAAAGAGAGAACAAAATGATACAACCCCTTGAGACCAATGACCAAAGCTTAAACTAGCAAGCTCACTTAAGAGGTTGCAAGATCAAGTTAAGGTAGAGAGCTCAAGGGGGAAGCTAAGCAAAAAAGAATGATACAAAAACCCTCATCTTCATTTAACATCCACTCAATGCTCTCACTACATTTTCATGGAGGAAAGAATGAAGAAGAAGAAGAAGACTAAAAACTAACAAAAAAGAGGCATAAGAATGGACTCCTTTGGCTTGGCAAGTTCTGGGGTATTTATAGGCAGGAAACTAGAAACCTAGGGCAAGAATCGGGCTCCACATGAATGTACCAATATAACCCCAGAAAACGACACAGTGAGGAGCCTATATGGTCGCGGTTCCGCGGCCTAAGCGCGCTTATGCCGCGGTTCCGCGGCCTTTTAGAAGGATCGTGCCTTCATCTTTTGTCGTATCCCATAGTTTGTGGTCCTCTTCAGTGTGGTATAGTACTTTTCTCAGAATCTCTTCACAATTCTTCCAGAATTTCAGTAGATCAAAAGGTGAAGTGATGTGGATCTTTTGCCATGATTTCCTCGAGCTCCGCGTAGATATGTTGGATCTTGTGTTGACATTGAACTTTATGCACGAAAATGACATCGATTTGCCATTTTGTCCCTTAAATTGGTGTGTGGAAACATACGGATAGCGAGCAAAGACCCGTGTTTTATCTGTTGTTGGTAGTAATCTGGAATTTGACATACTTTTCTATGAATTTCACTGTTTAGAGCTGAGAACCAGTATCCTGTAAATATGTAGCAAACACTGATTAAAAGCACCTGCCTATAACCAAACGAGCGTAAGAATGGGCGGTACAAAATGCAATATTCTGATATGAACAAATACCCCCAAACTTAACTTTTGCTCGTCCCGAGCAAAACCAATTATTCACAAAAAGGTCCTAACCGCACTTTCGCAGGGAACGCGATTGCACTGAGCACGTGCAACAAGCCGTTAAACCTCTAGGTGTCCCTAGTAGGAGGAGTGTTGTCTCCTGAGCGTTTTCAGCGGATACTACCCACAAAATCCGGTCAAGCTAGTTTTGCAAAATTTCTATGATTCAAACCCTAAAGTTTTGTTTCAGAAAATAACAATTCTATGATCCTAAGTCTAGACTATCGAACCCTTATTTTTCACACCTCGCTTCTTATTTAACTTAAGATTTTATATGTCTTTATGTGCAGTGCAAATTGTGTCGTTAAGTTCCAGAAGGGTCGAATAAAGTCATCATGTCATACAATAAAGCCCAGATAAAATTTTTAAAAGGATCACATAAGTTTTATAAAGAGTTAAGCATTTTTCAAGTTTCGTTTCCCAGTAAGGTTTCAACTTCAGAATTTCTATCTTCTTTAACAGAAAAATAGGTCTTATTTTTCACTCCACCTTTTTCTTGTTTTCATTTCATACACACTTCTGTGAATGTGCAATAGTCTTTATCATAGAATAAAACCTTCATATCTCCGTTAGAAATATTTTTTATAAAATCTTGTCTTTTGTCAAGATTATTCTCACACAAAGAACCGTTAGGAATTTTGACTCAGAGAGAACACTTGCTTGACTTTGTTTTAATCTGGACTTTCTAGGCTTCTTAACGAGCTTTGGGCCAATGCACCCAAACCAGTTGGCTTTAGGGCATTAGGTGTAGAGACACCCCAGCAGACTTAATTACTCAAGTTACCTAGGCCCAAAAACAAAAGACAATTTAGCGTGAAAATCATGATTATTCAATGCGAACGGAGATATAACCGGCAGTTCAGTTATTTTTTTAGATAAAAGACGTGTTTTAGTGGGTTAGGTGTGTAATCATTCTAATCAAGTTTCAGATGGGTTATTCTTCAGACTTAGTTCCAATTAAGGCATCAATGACATTCCTTCATATTCACTTCACTTCATAAACTATTCTTGATATTACTTATTTCAGAACAAACCTATTTGATTCTCAGAAAATCATTTATCCATTTAAAAGTTTTTAGACATAATAGACTTTTCATCTAATTTCCAAAACTCACGACACGTGTAGTGTGATGTAAAGACATATATCAGCTATAGTTAACTTCAAAGGAGAGTTATCTTTCAGGTTTTCAAAATCTAAAAATAAGATTTAGTTATTCTTATCTTAAAAACCGTCGAAATGTTGAATCAGAGTTCTCCCACTAGCTAACTTGACAGAAAAGTTTTTATATTTTTAGAAAATTTTCTGATTTTTATGGATTTTTAAATAGGTATGCAAATGCAAAATATACAAATGAATGCGAAGGTAGAAAGCTTACCTAGCACACCCCCAAACTTAAACTTGACAGTGCCCTCACTGTCAGGCTACACCAAGAGGGTCAAAATTGTCGGCTCTCTCCAAAAGAAAATTTTATACAAAACAAAAAGAAAACCAAAAAAGATATATACAAAAAAGGGTTCCCCCCAAACTTAAGTGAAACAGTGTTTCCACTGTTTAAGCAGTGAAGTTCAGGATTAGGGGGAAAGAAAACAGTTTCAAACTATACAAGGCCTTACACAGGCCAAAAGTGAGCACCAACCATTCAAAGATTTTATCGCTATAATGTACAGGTTGGTGGAAGAAGGCGTAGAAAAAAGAGAGGGAGAATACGCGAGACCGTATGAAGATAGAAGTGGTATACGGTCTAGGTATATGAGAAGAAGAATGGCAGAAGGGAGAAAGAAGTGGAATACGAACTTGAGGGTGGAAATGGATTGAATAAATGAGTACAATCTGTAAAGATCGATGTGAAAAGATGGATTGTACTAATCTATCAATATGGCGAGAAATTGGGTCAAATCCCTCAAGATTCGTGAGAAACCATGGGTACGCCGAACTCGGTAAACCAGACATATGAAATGAAAGTGATACTGTTTCTTGCAAGGGAGAAATGACGGAAAGGATGTGGGGAAGTGATTGAGGAAGGGTATCAGTTAAGGGTTCGGGAGGGTGCACACAGTCAATGAAAGGAACAGGATGAATTGGGAAATCCGACTCATCAATTAAAACTGGTTCATCCTCAGTACTATCCTCAATAGTCTCCTCAAAGTTAAGCACATCCATGCGTTTATCCTCAAAATCCAGACGCATATGGGGTTCGGGAAAAACATTTAATGACTCGGGATGATGAATTGGAAAGAAAAACTCAGCTAAATCTACGGGTTCATCATCCAAAATATTCCCAGCGTCAATATCCTCAATCAAGTGAAAATCTATATTCTCAGACACCTCAACAAAAGCATGGATATCAATCAATTCAGGTTCTAAGATGGAGGTGTAGAGGTCAAAAGGGTTGGGTGCGATTTCACTCGAAAGGGGCCCTTCACAATCGGGCAAATCAAACACTACAAGGTCACACAACTCATTATCTGTTCTATCTTCAATTGATAAATCATTTGGGACACTCGATAGACTTTCAAAACCGGAGTTGTGGGATTCAAGTTGAAACGGGTAGGCTTGATTCGGAAGGGGGTACATCTCAATTTCTCCACTCAAATTCTCAACCTGTCCTACCGCCTATTCATACATTGGAAAATTTGGAGCTAGTTGAAAACTAGCTACCGGGTCACTAGGTTGTATGAGGGCGGCCATGGACGCATTCAAATCCATCATCTGTTGGTACGACGCTACCCTAAAATCTTCCAAAGACTGTTTCAGACTAGACATGGGTTGTGAAGGGGTTTCAGTAAAAGATTCAAAGTTGTTTGGATACTGAAAATTCCCAAATGGCGGTTCAGAAGCAATGTCTAGGGAATGTGCAAAAGTCGGGTAAGACTGGTAGGAATTGAATGGCTGGACAAGAACAGGATCAACATTTGGATAAGAAGGTGAATGGAATTGTTGATCCCAGGAATCTGTAGTGGTGAAAGGAGTGAAAGATCGGCTACAGGATTGTTCAATATGTTCAGCGATGGACAAAGGACGACTTGCAAAAGGGGTATCAACATAAGAGGGTGGGGGAGGTTGAAAAGGTTGATACAAAGTGGATTGCGAAGGGCAAGTGTTTGTCCTAGACGCGTCTATCCGATCTTTCAAAGAGATTTTGGGCATGGAGGGATCGTTCGACGTTCGGCCAAAGCAAGAACCGTAAGAAGTAATGTCTGGTTGTGGGTATCAAAGTTCGGTAGGAGTTTTGCGAGGTGGGGTGCCCATGATATAAAGAGAGAAAGAAAGAAAGGCAGAGTAAAGGAGGGAAAAAGAATGTGATTTTTTTTTAGTTAGATATTAACAAAAGAATGAAATATACATACAAAAAGAAAAAAAATAATCACGACACAAAAATACCACACACCTAATCGTTCTAGGATTCACCTAGATCAACTAGACCTGCTCCAGAACTTGATTATCGAAGTAAAACTGTGTCGAGAAACGGGCTTAAGACACACTGATCACGAGGCCAGGTAAGTGCAGAGATAAGGGGAGGTTTTCCGACGCTTCGCGAAGGTCCTTAATTAAATAACCCTTTCTCTTTTGGCGATTTCACCGTTAACACTTTCCTAGACACCCCGTAAACAATGTACCGTTAAGCGAGGTTCTAAACACAGTTAACTTCTCCTAGTGAGCGCGAAGTCCTTAACGCTTAAAGTCTAGTTTCTTTTAAAGTTTGTGCGGGTAAACGTTATGCTCAAGTTCATGATTTGTGAGCCACGGAAAAGGTGATGAAATCCTTTACCGTATGTTGTGGGGTTCGCTTGCCCTTAAGTCCGTATTAATGTATGCAATGCGCAATTCAATAAATTCTATAAAGAATCAAACAATCGTTTTTTAGTTTAAGCTCGGCACTGCAACAAATATGGGTTAGTCAATTTTTAGCGTTTGCTAGCGAACTTGCAAAGAATCCTGCAAAGAATAGTATATTGGATGCGTCGGATTTGAGAAGAAGGTGTTTAAGAAATACGTACCGTTAAGTTTTTGGGTTAGGAAAACCCCGTTGAATCAAATCCGGTAAGCTTGAAAAAGTTCGCTTGCGCGGGTCAAACTACCCGGATCTTTGGCACTGTACTTCGTAATCACCTTAACCTTGAATGTATACTTTGCTCCCCACAATCGCAGTTTGCAAATCCGCAAAAATCTGCACACTTGCTCACAAAAATGATCAAAAATAACAAAAAGATTTTTTTTTATTTATAAATATATACAAAAAGAATATTAACCCGAATAACAAGAAAGAAAATACGCTACCGTCTCCCCGGCAGCGGCGCCATTTGATCGCACGCTTTTGGCGTGTCGGATGTTCAAAGTTCTAAAGTTATAACCGCGATCAGGACGGTGTCGCTTTGCAGCTAGCCGGTTGAGCACGGGTCGATCCACAGGGAGATGGTTGTATGTCCGTTCGAGTTTTAGACGAGTCAATGAAGAATTTGTATATGTTTGTTCAGTTCTATCCTAAGTGTATATGCAAGTATAAAGTTGTTAAGAAAAAGATACGAAAGTGTAAGCTAAGGAAATCCGCACTCAAAACCTTTGAGCCGAGTCTTGACCAATTGAAGCTAGAGCAATCGGCAACAACGTGGATTAGGGGATTTAAGCACGGTATTCGTGAATCTGGCTTATTTACCCTTGTCCTTCCGTTCTTGTCTCTTGCTTTCGCCTCAGGCCAAACCGAACGCAACCGGTCGCGGTTAGGAATCACCGTTACCTTGGTAGGGTAGGGTGCCTAACGGAGCGCTTGCGTATCGTTTGGGTGGAGTTCAATGGAAAATAACGGGAAAAGGAAATGAGCAAAGAAACATTAACTTACAATATCGTATTTATTCTTAACAACAATAATTACAACCATTCACAAAACGAACCAAAAAGAGAGAACAAAAAGATAAACAAAGAAAAGAAAAGATTACAAGCAAGTAATTAAAGTGCATGGTAATAAATTGCAAGTAGTAAAAGACAAGAATGAAAAATGCAAGAAAGAGATAAGAAAGAAAGCAACACTAAGAACCATAGAACTCAAGACAAGCCATGGGATCAATAGCCAACCCTTAAACTTGCAAGCTCAATCAAGAGGTTGCAAGATCAAGAGAAGGGTAAAGAACTCATGTGAAATGAAGCACAAAAGAGAGAACAAAATGATACAACCCCTTGAGACCAATGACCAAAGCTTAAACTTGCAAGCTTACTTAAGAGGTTGCAAGATCAAGTTAAGGTAGAGAGCTCAAGGGGGAAGCTAAGCAAAAAAGAATGATACAAAAACCCTCATCTTCATTTAACATCCACTCAATGCTCTCACTACATTTTCATGGAGGAAAGAATGAAGAAGAAGAAGAAGAAGACTAAAAACTAACAAAAAAGAGGCATAAGAATGGACTCCTTTGGCTTGGCAAGTTCTGGGGTATTTATAGGCAGGGAACTGGAAACCTAGGGCAAGAATCGGGCTCCACATGAATGTACCAATATAACCCCAGAAAACGACACAGTGAGGAGCCTATATGGTCGCTGTTCCGCGGCCTAAGCGCGCTTATGCCGCGGTTCCGCGGCCTTTTAGAAGGATCGTGCCTTCATCTTTTGTCGTATCCGATAGTTTGTGGTCCTCTTCAGTGTGGTATAGTACTTTTCTCAGAATCTCTTCACAATTCTTCCAGAATTTCAGTAGATCAAAAGGTGAAGTGATGTGGATCTTTTGCCATGATTTCCTCGAGCTCCGCGTAGATATGTTGGATCTTGTGTTGACATTGAAATTTGTGCACGAAAATGACATCGATTTGCCATTTTGTCCCTTAAACTGGTGTGTGGCAACACACGGATAGAGAGCGGAGACCCGTGTTTTATCTGTTGTTGGCTGTAATCCGAAATTTGACGTACTTTTCTATGAATTTCACTGTGTAGAGTTGAGAACCAGTATCCTGTAAATATGTAGCAAACACTGATTAAAAGCACCTGCCTATAACCAAACGAGCGTAAGAATGGGCGGTACAAAATGCAATATTCTGATATGAACAACATCACATGCCTAACAATCATAAACCCCACAATTTAGTCTCGATATTGAAAATACTTTCCAATAACCTGTAGGGTAATTCAACAAGATTCGCGATTACATGATCGAATGCTCGTCGGAAACTTTACTAGATGGCTACACCCTACGATGCCGTCGACGAAGTGCACTAAGGCGGAACACCGTTGCCACGAGCACCCGAACAGATGCTTTTTACGACGGGGTTCTCCTACAGTCACTTGGTCGGGGCTATGGGGCATGGCTTTCTAGTAAGGTTACCCGGCGAGTATCCGCGTACACTACGTGATTGCGACGGGCTTTTGATCAACATCAAAATCCCGTGGCAACCGATTAAATGAGACTAAATTGCTAGATTTATAAAATTCAAACTAGTTATCACTTAACTAATTATAGTGGATTCCAAATATTGTATCACAATCACAGAAAGCTAGGCGAAGTTAGATAATTCGATCGATGCAATGAATTCCCAAAAATTCCCAGAGAGCTCAACACTTGAGCACAGTTAAAGTTAACCAGAGACATGCCACAACACCTACGGACCATCAGCTGAAGGGCCCGACCCAAGCCTCTCAAGTAGCGCCGGGGATCCACCGCCAAAACCATGTTTTGGCCGTGGATCCGCGGTCACTTGGACGATTTAGGGTTTCGTTCTTCAGGCGTGTCCATAGAATTCCTTGCATGATTTTCTGAGTATTTTTAACATGGAAAAATCCAATATTTTGAAAAATTTCCAGAGAGGGGATATAATAGGGTTTTCGGAGTTTCGATCCGACTTTAAACTTCGTCTAGACAACGCCTAATGCTCTATCTTGGCTCTGATACCACTTTAGGGTTGGCTTAGCACCTTAGCAAGGTTTTGGCATGTTGGGTTTACCTAGCACTTCATCAAGGGTTTAGAAGCATGACATATGCCAAAATCAAATTTTGAAGGTGCTAAGTGAACTTGACAAGAATCATAACTAGAAATTTAGGGTTCCATTTGACTAAGCATCACATGCAAAAGAAAAATTATTACTAAGGGTAGAGATTACAACCTTTGTAGACCTCCCTTAATTATCCGGAAAACAGAACGAAATTAAATTTTCCGATCGAATCAACGAATTCAAAATAATCCCCGGAACACTCAACACATGAGTCAGATTAAAAATACCCAGAAGAATGCAGGAACAGCTAGGAATATTTCTGTACCAACACGTGTCCCCAAAGCACTCTTTTGGCCGCGGAACCACCGCGGCAAGCATGTTCTTGCCGTGGTTCCGCGGCTCTTTGAGAGCCTTGGGGGCTCGTGTTTCATGGTTATTCTTAGAATTGCCTGCTGATTTTTTTGAGTATTTTTAATGCAGAAAAAATCAATTTTTTAGAAAATTTCCAGAGAAGGAAGAAGAAGATGGTGGCTAAGCTTGAGCTCAAAATATAATGATATGAATGAATAATTGAGATGAGAAAGAATAATCAATATTAATCCTTCTCACTTCAACCATGGTTAGTAATTATCTAGATATTTACTTATTTAGTTAACTTCCAAAGGAGAATTAACTCATGGTTAATAGTTGGGTAAGGTTTAGTCAAAGATGATAAACATTAACCATGAGTGAATTATCCTTTCAATTAACTCAAAATGATAAATATATATATAATTACTACAATATGAGTCTTGCATTGCCACCAAATATGTATCAACAACCATGATACAATGTATGTATGTATGTGTCCATGCACATCATCATGTGCATACAAAAATAGAAAAAGGGTTTAATTAAAGAATTAATTCAAAAGTCATTTGTTAAATCAACACTTGATTTTACAAACCGGTCATATCACATACGACCCAACCAATAGAAAATGCCCGATTAATATACGGTATCACATATCCGTATTTAATCGGGTCCCCACGCATATCTCATATGCACACCACATCTTTTCGCCTGAGCCAGGAAACTTCATTGTGGGACTCTAAGACTCGTCAATACGCCGGCAGTAGGTGATGATCATATCAAATACCTACAAGCCGCAAGCGGTCAACTAAACGTAACGGCCACCCGGGTATTGAGCGATCAGAAGAAAACCAGCGAAGCTGTCAAAACTCCCGTCGAGCCAACTGGCAACACTTACCGTACAGTCTGGTCTCCTCATCAGATGTGTTGCATATCGAGTCTAGGGATGGAATCGTCGACCCCAATAACTCAATAAGTCATGCTGGTGTATGGCTCATAACAGATCGAGAAACTACTGATAACGCTTATCAGTAAATCTCAGTAGCCCTGGCCAGGGACTTCCTGTTATAGCCAATCGTGCATAGCACAACATCAACTCCCAATACCGGGAGAGACGAAACCCCTCCTATCGCTCATCGCCTCCATGTGCATCGGGACCGTACCCAAAGTCCACCTGTTTGCACGACTCAGTAGAGCCGTGGTAGGGTGGATATCAAGGTACAGTGGGAGGACACACAAGACTCCATGACGATCTTGGGTCTACAGACTAACCTGTACCAGTGTCACCTGAGAACTGCTATCCGACGATAGATATAATACCACATAAGAGTTCTCTGTGAGTCCGTTCAGTGTACCCAGTCTCCACTGAGCACCCGCATACAATCTTTGGTGTCACCTCACCTGATGGATATGGGATCATCCATCGCCCATCATATGGGACAAGAATAGTATATGCTAGTCTACTCTGGAATATCGATGCCCCGTCTCGATACACCCACGACTAGGAATAGTTCAAGGATATGCTTATAAACTACACATGCCCCACTTATATGATCTGCATCATAGTCACAGTAGTCAAGCAAATATCCTGAGGGCTTTATCAACATGTGCAAATGAATAAGAGCATGATCAAATCAACATGTCGAGATAAAGTAAACCAGATAGCATACTATCATGTTGAGCGAGAAAGTCATCTAAATCCATATATACATGTCCAAGCATCCACTATACATATAATGGCCTCTAGGGCATACATATATCTAACACGGCAAGCATCAATCATGCTAGTTTAAAATTTTTAAGGTGCTAAACAAACCAACCAAGTAATCGAACTAGAGAATTAGGGTTAAACATGATATGTAAACTCTTTACATCTAAGTGAACAAGGAATACAACCTTTGTAGACTGGTCCTTCACTTCAATAGCTCCATGTAGTAGTCCCTTCGCCGCGATCACGAACTTCCGGACTCTAGAGAGGCTCCATAAAATGTACGGAACAAGCTTGCTTCGAAGTCTTCGAGGCCGAAGATGATCTACGTCGAGGAGACACTAGCACATGCTATCTCTTCACTAATTGTGTAGATTAGTGAAGCAAACACCCTAAACTAAATGACAAGTAGTAGAGGATGATGAAGTAGTAAGTGGGCTCACTTTAGTTTTATTTTTCTCACAAGATTTCATCACTTAGAAAAAACTAGCAAGCTTTTTCTCTCTTGAAGAAGAAGTGATGAAGCAAATGAATGAGAGACTGAGGTTAGAATTGCAACTATGGATGAGTTAGTGTCATGCCTAACTCTTGTATAGAATAAACCATAGGTATGAGTTAACGGTTGGGTTAAGAAATATCTTAAGCAAGACAAAGGAGTGGACTAAGTCAATGAAGACCACAAGCTTCTACATGCTTTGAACCATCACAAATATCTCCACAATTTTGAATTTTCTTGAATTAAATATAAACCCTAACTTGACACAACAATATATATCACATATATATTTTGTGCCAAAAAGAAAACAATACATATATCACATAGATGTAAAGTATATCAAATGTGAGAAAAAGAAATACTTAAGTGAGCTAATATTAGTTAATGTAATTTAATATATCAAATATATAATTCTACGTTAAATTATTAAATCAACACTTGATTTAATAATCCGGCTATATTACATATAACCGACTAATATCAAATTTAACAACTTATCGAATCAACACTTGATCCGATAACTTGGCTATATCTCATATAACCGACCAATGTCACAAGTCGTGAGAATAGAATGCGGCATCACATACACGCATTAATCTCGGTCCCGCACATATCACATATGTGCACCTACTCCGTTTCGCATGAACCAGGAAACCTCTGTGTAGGACTCTAAAGACTCGTCAATACGCCGACAGTAGGTGATGATTATATCAAACACCCACAAGCCACAAGCAGTCTTCCAAACGTAACGGCCACCCAGATATTGAGCGATCAGAAGATCAACAAGCAAGCCTGCTCGTACTCCTGTGAATCCAATCAGTAACACTACCGTACAGTCCAGTCTCTTCGTCTGATATGTCGTATATCACAGTCTGGGGGTGGTATAACGTCAGACCCCAATAGCCTGATAATTCATGCCGATGCAAGGTCCATAACGGTTCGAGAAACTACCGATAACACTTACCAGTAAATTTCAGCAACCCTGGCCAGGGATTTCATGTTATGGCCAATCAAGCATAGCGCAACATCATCTCCCAATACCGGGAGAGACGAAACCCCTCCTATCGCTCATTGCCTCCATGTGACTCGGGATTGTACCCAAAAACCACCTTTTTGCATGATCTCTTCACCATGGTATGGTGGAAATCAAAGCACAGTAGGAATCACACAAGACTCTATGACGATCTCGGGTCTACAGACTAACCTGTACCAGTGTCACCAGAGAACTGCTATCCGATGATAGGTATAATACCATTTAGGAGATCTCGGCGAGTTCGTCTAGTGTACCCAGTTTCCACTGAGCACCCGTATACCTTCTCTGATGTCAAACACCAATGGATATGGGATCATCCATCGCCCATCTCATGGGTCGAGAAGCGTATACGCTAGTCTACTTTGGAGTATCGATGCCCTGTCTCGATATTCTCTCGACTAGGAACATTTGAAAGATGTACTTATCGACTACCCTGTCCCCACTAGTATGATCTGCATCATAATCCTGGTAGTCAAGTACTCATTCTAAGGGCTTTATAAACATGTAATAGAGAGAAAATAAGTGTACATGTTAAGATAAAGAGCAACCAGATAGTATACTATCATGTCGAGCAAGAAAGTCCTCCCTATATATGTCCAATCATCCACTACAATATACATCGCATGTACAGTAATGGCCTCTAGGGCATATATATAACTAACAATATCATCATATGTACATACATACATTCATGCATACAATAAATAAATAAAGAAAATTCTAACAGTGAAATGGCTAATGTTCAGTAATATTAAATCAACAATTGATTTAATAAACCGGTCATATCACATACGACCCGACCAATAGAAAATGCCAGATTACAATGCGGTATCTTATACATGCATTTAATCAAGCTTCCACGCATATCACCACATCCACCCCACATCGTTTCGCATGAGCTAGGTAACCCCTTTGTGGGACTCTAAGACTCGTCAATACGCCGGCAGTAGGTGATGATCATATCAAACACCCACAAGCCGCAAGCGGTCAGCTAAACGTAACGGCCATCCTGGTATTGAGAGAGCAGAAGAAAAACAAGCGAAGCTGTCAAAACTCCTGTCGAGCCAACCGGTAACACTTACCGTACAGTCCGGTCTCTTCGTCAGATATGATGCATATAGAGTCTAGGGATTGCATCGTCGACCCCAATAACTCAATAAGTGAAGGGTTACACTAGCGCCCCGGCCAACTTCCATGGCCAAATGCGGAACAAAATTTTTTACTAACATACAAAACTTGGCACAAGAATAAACCCTAAACCGGATCTTTACCATAAACCTAGTTAGCACAAAAGAGTTCTATCTACTTTGATAGAAAGTTATACCTCAAGCTTGAACTCTTTCTCTTCTTGTGGTGCTTCTCCTTGTTGTGAGCTCCTTGGAGTGGTTGTAGATGGCTCCTCCTCACCGGCTTCTCTACATCAAAGAAGATCCACCCGAAGGCCTCTACCTTGAGCTTCAACCTCGACAATGAAGTAACTAGGGTGCTTGGTGTGCTAGACTAAGAACCTATGTTAGTTATATGTATGCCCTAGAGGCCATTACTATACATGTGTTGTATATTGTAGTGGATGCTTGGACATATATAGGGAGGACTTTCTAGCTCGACATGATAATATGCTATCTGGTTACTCTTTACCTTAACGTGTATACTGACTGTCTCTTTGTTACATGTTGGTAAAGCCCTTAGGATGTGTACTTGACTACCTGGACTGTGATGCGGATCATACTAGTGGGGACATGGTAGTCCATAAGTACATCCTACAAGGTCTCTAGTCGTGGGTATATCGAGATGGGGCATCGATATACCAGAGTAGACTAGCGTATACCTTCTCGACCCATACAGATAGGCAATGGATGATCCCATATCCATTGATGTTTGACATCAGAGATGATATACGGGTGCTCAGTGGAGACTGGGTACACTGGACGGACTCGCCGAGAACTCCCAGATAGTATTATACCTTACGTCAGATGGCAGTTCTCTGGTGAAACTGGTATAGGGTAGTCTGTAGACCCGGGATCGTCATAGAGTCTTGTGTGATTCCCACTGTGCTTTGATTTCCACCTTACCACGTCCAAGAGGGCGTGCAAAACGGTGGTTTTTGGGTACAGTCCCGAGTCACATGGAGGCAATGAGCGATAGGAGGGGTTTCGTCTCTCCCGGTATTGGCGGTTGATGTTGCGTTGTGCTCGATTGGCCATAACAGGGAAGTCCCTGGCCAGGGCTGGTTTAGAGATATACTGGAATGTGTTACCAGTAGTTTCTCGACCTTTTATGAGCCTCATATCGGCATGACTTTTCGGTTATTGGGGTCTGACGTTTACCACCCCTAGACTTGATATGCGACATATCAGACGAGGAGACCGGACTGTACGGTAGTGTCACTGTCAGGATTTTTGCAGGAGTTGGAGCGGGCTTGCTTGCTGATCTTTTGATCGCTCAATACCCGGGTAGCCGTTATGTCCAGCTAGTACCGCTGACGGCTTGTGGGTGCTTGATATGATCATTACCTACTGCCGGCGTATTGACAAGTCTTTAGAGTCCTACATAGAGGTTGTACTGGCTCAGGCAAAACGAGATAGGAGTGCATATGTGATATGTGCGGGACCGAGAATGATACGAGTATGTGATACCGTATTCTATTCTCGCGATGATTGTTTCGATCGGTTGTATGCGATATAACCTAGTTATCAAATCAAGGGTTGATTCGATAAGTCGATACATTGGATATTAGTAGGCCGTATGCGATATGACCGGATCGCTAAATCAAGTGTTGATTTAATGATTTAATGTATAATTATATATATTTGATATATTACTTTACATTAACTAGTATTGGTTCACTTTAGATTGATTTTCTCACTTGATGTGCACAAGTTGTATATGTGATATATTTTTGTGCACAAGTTTGTATCATGTTTGATGATACATGCAAACTTGGGTGTGTGTATCATTTACCCCTAGATTAGGTTAATGGTTAGGGTTTTATGTATTTTATTTCATTTTGGAAAAACTAAATGGTGGCTTTTTGTTTCTTTGCTAGAAACTTCATGAAGCATGCTAGCATCTTTGAAAAAGTCTTTCCATTTTGTTTTATCCTTAACCTAACCATCAACCTAAACCCTAGTTTATTCTCTACATGTGTTAACTCACCCATGGTTGCATTATGATAGACTTCACTTGATAATTCATTTATTTATTATTCATTCTTATTCTTTTACTTCTTCTTCTTCTTCATGAAGAAAAAGAAAAGCTTGCTGAAAATTATCAAGTGATGAATCCAAGTGAGAAATCAAAATCTAAAGAGTACCCACTTCCTATCTCACCATCCTCTACTAGACTAGCACTTTAGTTTAGGGTGTTTGCTTCACTAATTCTATGGTTAGTGAGGTAGAAGCTTGAGTCCGTATTCCCTCGATGTAGATCATCTTCGGCACCGAAGACTTCAAGCGATCCCGTTGCAATTTCTTCATGGAGCCATCCGAGAGTCCGGGAGTTGGTTGATCGCAGCGAAGGGACGTCATCACAGAGCTTTAGAAGTGGAGGACCGGATCTACAAAGGTTGTAGTCCCTTTCCTTTAGTGTAAATGTGATTTACTTGCTCTAGTTTTCGCCTAATCTCTAGTTAACGATCTTGCTTCGGGTTGTTAGGCACCTAATTTTTTTTTTCGGCATGGTCGATGCCTTGTATAGCCTCCTTAGTGTGTCTAGTAACCCTACAGTGGAATCAGAGCCTAGCTAGAGCTTTAGGCGATGTGTAGACGATGTTAGAAACCCGATCGAACCTCGAAACCCTAATCGATACCCCTTTCTGTTCATTTTTTGAAATTGTGGATTTTTCCAGATTAAAAATATCCAAAAAATTCAGCAGGCTTTTCTAAGAGTTACTGTGAAGCACGTGCCTGTAACTCGACAGATGCGCCGCGGAACCGCGGCCCCACCATGGTCTTTGCGGCGGTTCCGCGGCCAATGTGTTGAATCAGGGCACGTGGTTTGCACATTAATTTCTCTCTGCTAGTGCTGTGTTTTCTGGGAATTTTTAATATTTACTCAAGAGTTGAGTTTTCTGGGTTGTATTGGGGACTCGGTGTTTCGATCGGGATGTTTAACTTCGTCTATAGGTTTTTCCGGATTATTTTAGAATATGTTAAAAAGGTTCGACCGGATATAAATACCCACTTTTTCCCCTGTCGGGAAATTTCCAAGTGTTGGATCTTTCCGTAGTTTAAAGACGTTCTAAGTAGTGCAAGTAACGCGATGGACCCTCTAGAAGACAACAAACCTTAACTCGATTATGTGACCGTCTTGAACTGCCCTTTGAACCTTAGGGTTTGGGGCAGTACGGCGTGCCACATATGAGGCGTTGGCTTGACCCTACTACGGCTGGACCGTTGGTACTGTGGCATGAAGTGAATGTTTTTAAACTTATTTCATGTGTTGAGCTGTTTCGGGAAAACTTGGGTGTTTGATTGTTCGATCGAAAAGTTTAACATTTTCTATTTATCTAGAATGTGATACAATATTTGGAATCCACAAGTAGTTATGAGATAACTGATTTGGATGTTATAAACATAGCAGTTTAGTCTCACTTGATCGGTTGCCACGGAATTTTGATGTGATCAAAAGTCCGTCGCAATCACGTTACGTACGCGGATACTCGCCGGGTAAACTTAATAGACAGCCACACCCCATAGCCCCGACCAAGTGACTGTAGGAGAACCCCGTCGCCGAAAGCATCCGTTCGGGTGCTCGCGGCAGCGGTGTTCCGCCTTGGTGCACTTCGTTGACGGCATCGGGGGTGCGGCCGCCTACTAAAGTTTGCGACGAGCATTCGATCAGAATGTCGGGAATCTTGTTGAATTGCCCGACTTGATATTGAAAAGAGTTTTCGACAAAGAGACTAAAATGCGGGGTTTATAATTGTTAGACATGTGATGTCTAAGGAATTCAGATGGTTAGGCATGCGATGTCTAAGTAGGTTGCGGATTCCAACTGTTGTAGTTTTACACTTTCTTTTCTGTGACCATAAGTGTAATATGTGATATCGCCGGTTTCATTACTATATGTCAACGACAATTGGGATACGCATGTTTACTTACGTTGATGACATGTGATGTTATGTGTTGCTGGATATGTTATATTGGATCGTCGTGTTTGAATAGCCAGGGGGGGTTATGTGAGATGAGTGTTTTTCATTTTCATTCATGTAAAAACTTGTATGTAATATTCTTTTATTGGGGCACTTCCAGGTTGCGGAAGATGTCACCATTGTATATTATTTACTTTTCCGCACTAGGATAGACCCAAGGAGGAGGGCATAAGTAACCGGGTTCTGGAGTCCAGTGGGAGACCAACTTGAGGAGTCGAGTCCGGGTCTCCTAACTCTAGAATTGGTAGGGTTGCTTGCCGCTCTCGTAGGGGTCTAGGGGTGTGGGTTTGGCTATTCATCGTGACCGTGGAATCCGTGTTTTATACTGGCTCGTATTAAAACACGGACGTCCTAGTATATCCAATGTTTCATATGTTTCTTCTGCTGCGATATCTGTGATGTGATCATGTGATGTTCTGTGATAGATACAGTATATAGTATATATGATATATTATATAGACGTTACTTATGTTTTACACCCGCGCTAGCCCTGCCCCGCTCTGCCGTTAGTTACCTAACCTAACGGTGCACGAGGGGACATCGAGGCGAATGCGGATGGCATAAGTGTACGTCGTATTTATCTGTGATGTTTAGGTAACTTAAATGATGGGACTTCATTAATGTGATTAATGAAAGAAAAAGAAACCTAAATGATGTTGTGGAATCGAATTTTCAAAAACTGGTAGCTACAGTTCTTGCTTTGCATCGCGGTGTTCCTTGTAGAACATCCTGCACCTTATTCGATAAGGAAAGGGCCGAGATCCCTTCACCGGGAGTGACCCCTTTAGCAATGGCTAGCAGATGCTACACCCCTCGGTTTGTATTTTGATTGCTTTTGGAGTTTTTGCTTTGCATAGTGATATATATGATATATCCTGCACCTTATTCGATGAGGAAAGGGCCGACGATCCCTTCACCGGGAGTGACCCCTTTAGCAAAACTAGTAAAAGCCTAAAAAACACTCCATTTTAAAATCATTTGATTCTACAACGATATCAAGTTCATTACGCAATAGGTTTTCAGAAAAACCTGTCGTAGCCCTCCGTCATTTCAGATAAGTCCTGCTTAGTATTCGTGCTGCGTTTGTTGACCTTGTCAAGGCGCAGTGTGCGGTAGCTAACCAGTATTTATCTGCTTATGCATATGATGCAGATTGTTTTAGGGTAGTCGTACGGCCTTGTTGACCTTGTCAAGGGTCGTGCGGGTGGGTTTAATTCAATCAAGAAATGACGGGTTGAACTTGACTTACGGTCTATGGTTTGTTGACCTTGTCAAGGTCATAGATCGTTTGGGGCAAAATTATCGGGAATTTCAAGTGTTGAAATTTGCAATGAGATTGCATACCTTCTATGAGATAGTTGGATCCCGATACCCACTGCGAGTAATTGTTACTCATGGGAGAGTTTTACACATTACAATTAGCCGATCGAGTAGGTGTCTAGAAAGGTGTTAACGGGGTTATGCCTCTGGGAAAACGAGGTTTACATTAATTAGGTCCGTGCGAAAGCACGGGGCACCTCCCTCAAAGTACCGACACTGGCCTGGCTGAAAGATTGGCGAACTTGTAGCGTGTAATTAATCCCGGCTAGTCTTTCCTTTTAGGGTTTGAAGGAATATTTGATAAAAACAGTGGGAGCCATCCTGATTAGATAAAATAATAACCAATCCGATCTTGCAAGAGCATACGCAGAGTGTTTTCTTCTCTCTCTCTCCAGGTAGCGACCATATCACGCCTTAATCAAGATAATAATACAGATGTATTGACCGAACCCGCTTGTTATACTGAGCTGGGGAATGTTGGTCCCGCTCCAACTTATAATTGTTATAAGACAGAGCAGGAAATTGGGAATTACCAGAATTCCCGAGCCGCCCAAACGAAGAAAGTGCATGCTGATGCATCATCTTCGGGTGTGTTCATTACAGAGAACTGTTTCTCAGTATCCTTTACGTCCTGGGTATATGATACCGGATCAGGATCCCGCATATGTAAATTGCTTCATGGGCAACAGACAGATAGAGGACTGAGAACGGGTGATAAGTTTCATGAGACAGAAAACGGTGCAAGTGTTGCAGCCAAGTCTGTTGGTCACTGTCACCCTGTATTACCAGAATACATTGATTCTGAAAAAATGTTATTAGATACCGAACCTGATATACAAAATCATATCAGTCTCTTTATTTAGACAAAGAAGGATATAATTTTGTATTGATGGATAATGTTTTGAACATTTCCCGAATCAAGAGTTGATCGGTTCAGGCACGTTATCTAAAAGCATTAACGTTCTAAATCAAAATACAGTTCTTAGTATACAGAACACACACAAGAGGAAGAGTTCAGAAATGAATGGATCCTTCTTGAGGTATTGTAGACTAGGTCATATCAATGCGACCCGACTAGCTTAAGTTACATTAAGATGCATATTTAAATCAGTTTGAATTTACATCTTGTGAAACTTGCCAGTCATGTCACAGAGATAAGATGACCATAGCTCTGGTTATTAGAAACAGAGAAAGAGTTAATGAACTCTTGGGATGATATATGTTGATGTATGAAGGTCCCCTGTCTATACATACAAAGACCGGTTCTTTGTACTTCATTACGTTCTCTGATAATCTCTCAAGATTCTGATATATGTTCCTATTGAAACACAAGTCCGAACCTTTTGAGATACTCACAGAATATAAGTTAGAAGTAGATAACCAAAACGGGTATAAGTATTATGTCCTTTGATGTGATCAAGGAGGAGAATACTTGAGCACGGAATTCCTGGATTATTCTAAAGGAGAATGAGATTCTCTCTTAGCATTACTCCTCCGTATACACCACATCACGTCGGTGTATCAGGGCGGAGCAATCACACCCTATATGATAAGGTGTGCTCTATGATGAGTACTACTGAGTTACCTTTTTTCTTTTGGGAGTTATGCACTGGAGAAGTTGCATACCTATTGAATAAGGGTTCCGATCAAATCAGTTGCCTACCACTTCATATAAGATATGGATTGGGAAGAGCCCATATCTTAAGTTTGTAAAGATTTGGGGATGTCCGGCCTATGTCTAAAAAGCAAAATCCGGACAAGCTCGTGGCAAAGTCAGTTCTGTAGAAGTTTGTTGGATATCCTAAGCATTAGCAAGGGAATATCTTCTACCAAACCGAGGAACAAAAATGTTTTGTTTCTCAACATGCCACCTTTGTGAAAGGGAATTTCTTATGAAGAAATTAGTGGACATGAGGTAGAACTGGAAGCAGTTCCAGCTATACAAACTGCAGCTGATGATTTGGTAGAACCAAAGGATTCAATAGCAACCAACGAACCTCAGCCTCTCCGCCGATCTAGTAGGGTTCCTCACCCACCTGAGAGATGCTTTGGTCTCTCTGTGACAGTGGGAGCGAGGATTGCATCATGAGATGATGACCCAACTAGTTTCGAGCTGGCCATCAGGAGTGGGACTCTGTAAGAATGGCTGGATGCTTATCGATCTGAGATGGAATCCTTATACACCAACAAAGTATGGACTTTGGTTGCCTTATCTGAAGGGTTAAATCCCCATCAGGAGCAAGTATATCTTGAGAAGATTACTTGGTGTACATGGAAAAGTTGAGACTTTCAAAGCTAGACTTGTTAAAGGTTGGCATCATTGACCAGGTATGGATTATGATGAAACCTTTTCTAAGTAGCTATGCTTAAGTCTATCCAGATCCTACTTGCCACGGCTACATACCATGACTACGATATCTGGCGGTTGGGTGTCTTGACTGCTTTTCTAAATGATGTTTTAGAAGAAAGAGTCTATAAGTACACAGTCAGAGGGCTTCATAGACAGTGGGAGTAGCGGAAATGTGTGCAAGATGTTTTATGTGATAAAGCAGGCATCACGGAGTTGGAACGTCTATTTTGATATGTTGGTCAAAGAGTTTGACATCATCAAAATGGTAGATGAACCTTGTATATACAAAAAGGTGGTAGAGTGTATGGTGGAGATCTTCGTAGAGTACGTGGATGACATACTCTTGATAGGGAAGGAGTTTCCTATGCTACGCTCAGTCAATCTCCGCTTATCACAATAATTCTCCATATAGGATCAAAGTGATACCTACTAAATCCTGGGTTTTGGATCTATGAGATAGATCTAATTGGATGTTAGGATACTCACTAGTTGTAGTGAGATGGTATCAATTGATCCTGGGGAGAATCACTGGAAAGGTTCCAGGGTGATAAGGACGACCGAATGTAAGTCACAGGCATTGTCTTTACCCTCAGTAAAGGGACGGTATGTTGGAAGAGTTCCAAGCTAGATACCGTGGCATACTAGACGATAAAGGCTGGATACATCGCTACTTAAGATGCTACCAAAGAGGTAGTCTGGATGTATACTAGTTCATGAGATGAACTTTGTTCCCTCCATTGTGTGACAATGGAGTTGTGGCTTATTCCGAGGAACGCCCGTCCCATCAGTGATCCAGACATATTCTAAGGCAAGTGCCACTCATGGAGATGGTTAATCTCCAGGGGATCGAGGTTAGGAGAGTAGACTCAGAGGACAGCACGGCGGATCCACTCACGAAGGCTTTTTCCCAGAGAGAGACTATTATGGGATGGTCGAGTATGAGATGCTACAATCACTGTTATCAGATGGCCCTAGTGCAAGTGGGAGATTGTTAGTTATATGTATGACCTAGAGGCCATTACTATACATGTGTTGTATATTGTAGTGGATGCTTGGACATATATAGGGAGGACTTTCTTGCTCGACATGATAGTATGCTATCTGGTTACTCTTTACCTTAACGTGTATACTGACTGTCTCTCTGTTACATGTTGGTAAAGCCCTTAGGATGTGTACTTGACTACCTGGACTGTGATGCGGATCATACTAGTGGGGACATGGTAGTCCATAAGTACATCCTTCAAGGTCCCTAGTCATGGGTATATCGAGACGGGGCATCGATATACCAGAGTAGACTAGCATATACCTTCTCGACCCATACAGATGGGCAATAGATGATCCCATATCCATTGATGTTTGACATCAGAGATGATATACGGGTGCTCAGTGGAGACTGGGTATACTGGACGGACTCGTCGAGAACTCCCAGATGGTATTATACCTTACGTCAGATGGCAGTTCTCTGGTGACACTGGTACAGGGTAGTCTGTAGACCCGAGATCGTCATAGAGTCTTGTGTGATTCCCACTGTGCTTTGATTTCCACCTTACCACGTCCAAGAGGGCATGCAAAACGGTGGTTTTTGGATACAGTCCCGAGTCACATGGAGGCAATGAGCGATAGGAGGGGTTTTGTCTCTCCCGGTATTGGGGGTTGATGTTGCGTTGTGCTCGATTGGCCATAACAGGGAAGTCCCTGGCCAGGGCTGGTTTAGAGATATACTGGTAAGTGTTACCAGTAGTTTCTCGACCCGTTATGAGCCTCATATCGGCATGACTTATCGGTTATTGGGGTCTGACGTTTACCACCCCTAGACTTGATATGCGACATATCAGACGAGGAGACCGGACTGTTCGGTAGTGTCACTGTCAGGCTTTTTGCAGGAGTTGGAGCGGGCTTGCTTGCTGATCTTCTGATCGCTCAATACCCGGGTAGCCGTTACGTCCAGCTAGTACCGCTGACGGTTTGTGGGTGCTTGATATGATCATAACCTACTGCCGGCGTATTGACGAGTCTTTAGAGTCCTACATAGAGGTTGTACTGGCTCAGGCAAAACGAGATTGGAGCGCATATGTGATATGTGCGGGACCGAGAATGATACGAGCATGTGATACCGTATTCTATTCTCGTGATGATTGTTTGTATGCGATATAACCTAGTTATCAAATCAAGGGTTGATTCGATAAGTCGATACATTGGATATTAGTCGGTTATATGCGATATGACCGGATCGTTAAATCAAGTGTTGATTTAATGTATAATTATGTATATTTGATATATTACTTTACATTAACTAGTATTGGTTCACTTTAGATTGATTTTCTCACTTGATGTGCACAAGTTGTATATGTGATATATTTTTGTGCACAAGTTTGTATCATGTTTGATGATACATGCAAACTTGGGTGTGTGTATTATTTACCCCTAGATTAGGTTAATGGTTAGGGTTTTATGTATTTTATTTCATTTTGGAAAAACTAAATGATGGCTTTTTGTTTCTTTGCTAGAAGCTTCATGAAGCATGCTAGCATCTTTGAAAAAGTCTTGCCATTTTGTTTTATCCTTAACCTAACCATCAACCTAAACCCTAGTTTATTCTCTACATGTGTTAACTCACCCATGGTTGCATTATGATAGACTTCACTTGATAATTCATTTATTTATTATTCATTCTTATTCTTTTTCTTCTTCTTCTTCTTCATGAAGAAAAAGAAAAGCTTGCTAGAAAATTATCAAGTGATGAATCCAAGTGAGAAATCAAAATCTAAAGAGTACCCACTTCCTATCTCACCATCCTCTACTAGACTAGCACTTTAGTTTAGGGTGTTTGCTTCACTAATTCTATGGTTAGTGAGGTAGAAGCTTGAGTCCGTATTCCCTCGACGTAGATCATCTTCGGCACCGAAGACTTCAAGCGATCCCGTTGCAATTTCCTCATAGAGCCGTCTGAGAGTCCGGGAGTTGGTTGATCGCAGCGAAGGGACGTCGTCACGGAGCTTTGGAAGTGGAGGACCGGATCTGCAAAGGTTGTAGTCCTTTCCTTTAGTGTAAATATGATTTACTTGCCATAGTTTTCGCCTAATCTCTAGTTAACGATCTTGCTTCAGGTTGTTAGGCAACTAAATTTTTTTCCGGCATGGTCGATGCCTTGTAGAGCCTCCTTAGTGTGCCTAGTAACCCTACACTCTAGAGTGAGTAGAGAGGGATTTTAGTGGCTTGGTCTCAATTGCCCTTGGTTCTTAACACATGAGAGATGAGGGCTTGAGAGAGAGGATGAAGGAGAGAGAGCTATTAAAGAGAATGTATATGTGAATAATGAAGAGATAGCTCTCATATTAGGATAAAAGAATGATAATTTTAATTAGCAAAATTGTGATGGTTCATTTGATTTGACCATTATCATGTCACCATTAATGCTAAGCAAAATATTTTTTGCTTAACAAAAATATCTAAGTCAACAATGGTCAACAAGTCAAATGGTCAAACTAAATAACCATGACACAATTATCTCTAATTAAAATTAGTAATCAATTTCCTTCATCTTATTATTTTTTTAATCAAGTCAATGGTCAAAACCCTAATGAGGTGTCTCCTTCTTTGTCTCTGTCAACTGTATACATATACCCGCATCCGTTTTCGGAAGAACACGAATACAATGAGACTGAACCAACCCAAAATCAAATACTAGGATATGGATTAAACCAAAGCCCACTAGTATCAACTGCCCGAACACCAAACACGCACAAGTACGCGTTTGTGAACGAACCCTGTCGTAAAATCATACGACCTCTACATCGTTTCGCCAATAGGTGAACAACCCTCTGGGTGGGACTCTAAAGCCTCGACAGTACTCTGGCAGTGGGTGTAACCACAAGCACGTCAGCGGTACTAGCTATGCGTAATGGCTACCCAGGTATCTGTCAATAAGAAGGCCGATGAGTAAAACCTATCCGAACTCCTACTGAGCCTATCTGTAACAATTTTCATACAGTCCGGTCTGTTCGTCTAAGAGTATCGCATATCGAGCCTAGGGGGTGGTAAACGTCAGACGCCTAATAGCGGTATATGTCGTGTCAGAGTGTAGCCCAGAACACCCTGAGAAACTACTGGAAACACTACCAGTAAATCTCGCTTGCCCTGGCCAGGGACGGCTATGTGTAATGGCTCTCCTAGACACAGCGCGATATCAACCCCCAATACCGGGAGAGACGAATCCTGTCTAACTGCCACTACCTCCAAGTGCTTCGGGACTCCACCCAACTACTACCTGTTTGCACGACTTAATAGAGCTATGGTAGGGTAGCAATCAAAGAACAATGGGAACACACTTAAGGCGAAGTAGCAGTGTCAAGTCAACGGACTAAGCTGTACTCATGTCACCTGGGAACTGCTAACTGACGATAGGTATAATACCAACCAACAGTTCCCGACGAGTCATGTACAGTGTACTCGTAACCTAACGAGCACCTGCATACTATCTCCAGTACGACGTACTGATGGCTGTGGGATAGACCATCTCCCCTGCTGGGATGAGAAGCATATGCACCAGTCTACTCTGGAGTATCGATACCCTGTCTCGATAATCCTACGACTAGGGACCTGTATAAGGATTTGCTTATAGACTACCCAGCCCCCACTAGTATGATCGCCATCACAACGCCGGTAGTCAAGTAAAGATCCTAAGGGCTCCATCAATATGTATTAGCGATATGTTAAAAGAAACGTATACACATATTAAGATAGATACAAACTAAGTAGCATACTACTATATCTAGCAAGACTGTCGTAAATCCGTGTATATATCCCAAGGTTCCAAAATATATTATACAAACTAGTACTATACAATAATGGCCTCTAGGGCATACATATCCAACAATCTCCCACTTGCACTAAAGTCCAGTAATTGGTGTACCGCATACCCAACGTCTGCACTAAGGCCAGCTGCTGGCTTACCGCATACCGAATAGCTCAAAAAGTCGCTCGAACTGTGTTTGAGGGAGAGCCTTTGTGAATAGATCTGCCGTGTTGTCTTTAGTGTCCACTCTCCCTACCTCGATCTCCTGGCGATCAATGATCTCCCTGATCAGGTGATACCGCCTTAAGATGTGTCTGGATTTCTGATGGGACCGTAGTTCCTTCGCTAAAGCTATAGCCCCATTGTTATCGTAATACAAAGGTATTGGGTCAACAATGGACGGAACCACCTGAAGTTCACTAATGAATTTCTTCATCCAGACCACCTTTTTTGTGGCATCGCTAGCAGCAATGTATTCATCCTACATCGTTGAGTCTGTGACGGTATCCTGTTTGGAACTCTTCCAACACACCGCCCCTCCGTTGATGGTAAACACAAAACCCGAGAAAGACTTGCTGTCGTCCTTGTCACTCTGGAAGCTTGAATCGGTAAAGGACTCGACCCTGAGGTCTCCATTACCGTAAACCAGGAACATCTCCTTAGTCCTTCTCAGGTACTTGAGAATGTTCTTCACTGCTATCCAGTGGTTCTCACCTGGGTCTGACTAATATCGGCTGACCACGCTTAGCGCGTAAGCTACATCTGGTCTTGTACATAGCATCACATACATTATAGATCCTACCGCCGATGCGTAGGGTATAGTGCTCATGCGAACCCTCTCCTCGTCAGTCTTGGGAGACATCTTCTTGGAGAGGTTGATTCCGTGCAATGCGGGTACATTACCGCGCTTGGAATCTTCCATACTAAATCTCTTTAGTACGATCTCTATGTACCTGGACTGCGAAAGTCCCAGTAATCTCTTAGATCTATCTCTGTAGATCTTGATCCCTAAAATGCACGAGGCATCACCCAGGTCTTTCATGGAGAACCTTTGTGACAAGAATAGCTTGACCGATTGTAGCATTGGAATGCCATTTCCTATCAAAATAATGTCGTCCACGTACAAGACTAGGAATACGACAGTTCGTCCTACAATCTTCTTATAAATACAAGGCTCATCCTCGTTCTTGATGAAGTCAAATTCCTTGATTGCTTCTTCAAAACAGAAGTTCCAGCTCCGCGATGCCTGCTTTAATCCATAAATGGATATAAGCAACTTGCACACCTTCCCGCTACTCCCACTATCTACAAAACCTTCTGGTTGATTCATATAAACGCATTCTTCCAAACTTCCGTTTAGAAAAGCCGTTTTTACGTCCATCTGCCAGATTTCATAGTCATGGAAGGCAGCAATAGCAAGTAGGATCCGGATGGATTTGAGCATAGCTACTGGAGAAAAAGTTTCGTCACAGTCCATACCAGGTCTTTGACGAAAACCTTTTGCAACGAGTCTAGCCTTATAATTTTCAACCTGCCCATCTACACCATGTTTTCTTTTGTAGATCCATTTGCATCCAATGGGTTTTCCCACTGGTGGAGCAATATCTAAGGTCCATACTTTATTGGTGTACATGGACTCCATTTCGGATCGCATAGCATCCAGCCACTTATCAGAGTCCCTACTGATAATGGCCTGCCTGAAACTGGTACGGTCATCTTCTTCCAAGATGCAATCCTTGTTGGATGTATATGCCCTAGAGGCCAGTATTGTATATGTATACATATGGATACTAGGGATATGTATGTACAGAACAATCTTGCTCAGTTTTATAGTATATTATTTGACTTGTCTTTGTCGGGATATGTGTATTTATTTGTATTGTTGTTATATCTGGTTTGCACATATTGATAAAGACTCGATACGGTAGTATACTATTGTGGTTTGTCTTTATCTTAACATGGCATATGTCATACTCGTTAGTATATATTGCGGTTACATGTTGATAAAGCCCTAGGATCTTGCTTGACTACCTGCGTTGTGATGGCGATCATACTTGTGGGAGCAGGGTAGTCCATAAGCACATCCTTAAATGGTCCCTAGTCGCGTGAGTATTGAGACTGGGCACTGATACTCCAGAGTAGACTAGTGTGTACGTTTCCAGCCCTGTCGGGGGATGGTTGGTCCTGCAACCATTGGTCTGATGAACCTAAGATCGTACACAGGTGCTCACTGGGTGTGAGTACACTGGACGGACTCGCCGAGAACTTCCATGTGGTACTATACCTATCGTCAGATGAAAGTTCTCAGGTGACATATGTACAAGTTAGTCTTTGGACCCGAGATCGGCATTTGCCTCGTGTGAGTTCCCACTGAACTTTGATCACTACCCTACCACGGCTCTACTGAGTTGTGCAAACAGGTTTTGGTTGGGTTTAGTCCCGAGCCACATGGAGGCAGTGAGCGATTGTCGGGGATTCGTCTCTCCCGGTATAGGGAGTCGATATTGCACTGTGATTCGATTGGTCAGGACCATAAGACCATGGCCAAGGCACTTTGGATTTACTGATAGGTTGATCAGTAGTTTCCCGGATTGGTCCTGAGCCACATCGGCATGACTTATCGGGTTGTTAGGGTCTGACGTTCACCATCCCCTAGACTCGGTATGCGATACTCTTTGATGAAGAGACCGGACTGTACGGATATTGTCACGGATAGGCTCAGTAGGAGATCTGGATGAGTTTGCTCATCGTCCTTCTTTTCGACAGGTACCTGGGTAGCCGTTACGTACAGCTAGTGCCGCTGACGTGCTTGTGGTTAAACCCACTGCCAGAGTACTGTCGAGTCTTTAGAGTCCCACACAGAGGGTTTCCCTGATTCAGGCGAAATGATGTAGTAGCCGTATTGGATACGTGCAGGGTTCGATCGATTGTTGTACTTGGTACTCGGATTTTCGATCGGACAGTTTGTAATACTAGCCGGCTCAGTTTTGAGCCGGATTATTAAATCAGGTATCGATTTAATAATTTACATATATGTATTTCAATATATATATTCTAGTATTACGTTCTTCGTGTTATTCTATCTCTTTTGGGCGTTCAGATTTTTATCTGATTGCCGGTATATTTTTATAGTAGACTGAAATCCGTATTTATTACAGATTTCCTTCTAGAAGGTGGCCACCTCATTTAGTATTTTCTATTTATTTCATAAATGGAAATGAGGTGTAAAGTGAGAGGAATGGGAGGAATGGAGTTGTCCATGCTTCAATAGTGAACAAATGAATTTATAATTCATTTGTAGTTACTATTGAAGCATGGTTGTGGATTTTTTATTCTAAAAATTCATATACAAAACATTGGTATTGATTTTCTATCTCCAAGGATGCTTCATAATTTCTTGAGCTCACATTCCTCTCTTTCTCTCTAGCCTCCTCCACCTTCATCTTCTTCCTCTTCACTGCCTTCTCATGAGTTGAGAATCAAGTGAGGAGGCAAGAAAGAGATAGCTTGACACTTAGAACTCTAAACTACACCCTAGATTACTTGGTTTGGCAAACCAAGTTCTCTAGTTGCTCCTTTTGTTACATAGTTAGGAGCTAGAGCCATGGATCATACTCCCCGGGTGGATCATCTACGACAAAAGGAAGCCGGAGAACAAGCTCGATCCCGGAGGACCGATGGAGCCGGAGATGGTGATCGAACAAGTTCAAGGAGGCCACATGGAGCATATGATGAAGAACGAAGACCGAAAGACTCGAACATCTTGGTATAACCCTTCATCATAGTTGATAGCTATTCTATCTTTTCTAGTTTGTTCTATGGTAAAGATCCGGGTTTTTGAGTTATCTTTGCGCCCCTTTTAAAACCCTAGAAAAAATTTTGTTTCGCAAACCGCCTCGTTTGGAGGCTCGGGCGTGAGTATAACCCAACATGGTATCAGAGCCACCCCATAAAACCTATACTAGCTTGTTCAAACGTGTTTAGAATAACGATCGACCGAAAATTCCAAAAACTGCATTTCATTTCATGAAGTTTCTGTCGATTTTTAAAAGTGCTCGAAAAATCAATTTTATGGTCCCAGAAAATCATGCAGGCTTTTTCTAGGACCCTGAAGAAATTTGGTCACGTGTTCCCTCCAAACCGCTGCGGATTCGCAGCGCAAACCCCTATTGGCAGTGGTTCCGTGGCCATTTTGGGGCCCACGTGGACAAAATTTCTTCCGGGCCTCTTATTTTTGGAATTGTGGTTTCTGGAATAATTTTTTTTGGGCCCAGATTTGTTACAGTGTTGGTTTAATACTTGGGGCCCACTTAGAAAGTTTAGTCGATCGTAATTTTAAAATACGTATTTTATTTTCAGTACATTCAATTTTATCTGCGACCGGGAATGTCACTCGATCGGTAAAACTCGTCTGATTGCTATATGTTCCTTTAGATGGGTTTTGCGAACGTGACATTCGCGTTGATGTTGTGTGCTTGTGCTGTGATTGTGATTGGATTGTCATGGTGGATAGCGTGTGGTGCAATGTTAGAAATACAGTTAATAATTTCATTTGTACATTTGTTGTTACGGGGCGAGCGTCCGACATGTGGACTGCTGTCTTTGCCATTTGTATATTATTTTGGGGCACGACTGGGCTGAGGTCGATGTCACCGGTTGTATATATTTTTTTAATATTCTGTACTAGGATTGCCCCACGGTGGAGTGCACGGATAGCCGGGTTCTAGAAGGCAACACGCCCGCATCTCATGGCGTCGAGACGGAAATGGCTTCATTCTAGAATTGGCCGGGATATTCGCCGCACTCGAATGGGGGTACAGGTTTACATTGCACAGGCTATCCACACGACAGGGAACGTCGGGTTTTATTTGCGGCTCAAATGAAACCCGGGACTCCAAGATTATCCACTATTCTGTATTGTTATCTGTGATGTTGTTTATTATCATACCTGGAACGAATGTTATATATACTTATATATATACTAGTAGATGTTGTATATGTTTTGCACCTGCGCTAGTCCAGCCCCCGCTCTGTCGTTAGTTACGTAACCTAACGGGTGATGACGGGGCCTCGTGGCGAATGCGGATGGCATATACGCACATTTTATTTTCATTCTTTTCTGGTGTGATAGGTTACAAATTGATGGGACCGCATTAATTTTGATTAGTGAAAGATAATAAACCTAAAAGATGTTGTTGGAACCAAGCTTTAAAAACTGACATTACAGACGTTCTCTTTTGCTTTGCTCTGTGGTATTCAGTTTGGAATATCCAGCACCTCATTCGACGAGGCAAGGGCCGAGATCCCTTCACCGGGAGTGACCCCTTGAGTAAAAGTTTGCGTCAGGGTAATAACTTCAATATAGTCGACTATTTTTGCTTTGCACAGTGGTATTCAGTTTGGAATATCCTGCACCTCATTCGACGAGGAAAGGGCCGAGATCCCTTCACACGGAGTGACCTCTTTAGCAAAGGTTTTCGCTACTATATATTTATAAAACCACTCAGGTTCCTTCAACGATATCAAGTTCATTATGTTAACGGGTTTTTCGCCAAAAACCCAGCCGTAGCCCTCCATCATTTCCTACAAGTACTACTTAGTATTCGAGCTGCGTATTTCGGCATTGTCAAGGCGTAGTGATCGGTAGCTAAGTACTGCTTGTTTGTAGCTTTATTTCAGATTATTTAGGACAGTCGCATACCTATGTTGGCATTGTCAAGGGTTATGCGCGTGGGTCTAAGTTAATCAAGATAATGACGGGCCGAACTTGACTAGCGTCTTATGATATGTTGGCATTGTCAAGGTCATAGAGCCGTTAGGGGTAAAAACCACATCGGGAGTTTCAAATATACAGGAAACTAGCAGATTTAGCATACCTTCTGGAGTGTGGTGACTAGAGTGGATACCATCTAGTGCATCATACAATGATAGTTGGATCCCAATCCCACTGATGAGTAGGATTACTCTTGGGAGATTTTTTCACTTAACAATCAATGCTAAAAACCAAGTAGGTGTCTAGAACGGTGTTAGCGGGGCAACGCCTCAAGGGAAAAGAGGTTATGTAATTAAGGAACTTCACGAAAGCGTTGGAAAACCTCCCTCGAAGTACCAACACCAGCCTGGCTGAAAGGTTAAGCAAGTATTGTGACGTGCGATTAATCCTGACTAGTTCTTCTTTTAGGGTTTGAAGAAGAATTTGAGGAAACAGTGGGAGCCATCCTGGTTAGATAAATTAATAACCAATCTAATCTTGCAAGAGCGCACGCTGAGTGTTTTCCCTCTCTCTCTCCAGGTAGCAACCATTTCATGCCCTAATCAAGATAATAAAATGTATCGCTTGACCGATCTGAATTCTTATTCGGGGCTGGGGAACGTCGGATCGGATCTAACTTACGACAACTGTCATAAGTATGAGCAAGGGAATGAGGAAAGTTTGAATTCCTTGATAAACCCAACGAAGAAGAAACATACTGTTGCGTCTTCTTCAGGTGTTCTTGTTGTTGAGAACTGTTTTTCGGTCAGTCCTACCTCCTGGGTACTCGATACCGGATCAGGATCTCATATCTGTAATTTATTGCAGGGATTGAGAAAAAGTAGGATAGTTGGACATGGTGATATGTCCCTCAGAATGGGGAATGGAGCACAAGTTAATGCTGCTGCCGTCGGTGAATATCACATAGTATTGCCAAATGGCAATATTATGATTTTGAACAATTGCTACTATGTACCTTCCATGCTTTGCAACATCATATCAGTTTCTTTACTTGATAAAGATGGATATAACTTTGTTCTTGATAGAAATATCATGAACATTTACCTTGATAAGGTACTGGTTGCAGAAGGTACACTGTGTAATGGTATCTATGTTCTAAATCAAAACACAGTTCTCAATGTACAAAACACACACAAGAGGAAGAGTTCAGAAACGAACGAATCCTACTTGTGGCATTGTAGACTTGGTCATATCGGAGAGAAAAGACTAAGTAAGTTACATAAAGATGGATTATTGAATACGTTCGAATTTTCATCTTATGAAACTTGTCAGTCTTGTCTCAAAGGAAAGATGACCAAATCTCCGTTCACCCGGCATGGAGAAAAAGCGGTAGAGCTCTTGGGACTCATACACAGTGATGTATGTGGTCCAATGTCTATACATGTAAGGGGTTGGTTCTCGTACTTCATCACATTCACTGACAATCTCTCTAGATTCGGATATGTGTATCTCATGAAACACAAATCTGAAGCTTTTGAGAAATTCAAAGAATTCAGAAATGAAGTAGAGAACCAGACTGGCAAAAGTATCAAGATCCTCCGATCTGATAGAGGAGGAGAGACTTAAGCACGGAATTCCAAGTTTACTTAAAAGAGAATGGAATTCTCTTTCAGCTTACTCCTCCTTATACACCACAGCACAACGGTGTATCGGAGCGGAGGAACCGTACCCTATTGGACATGGTTCGCTCCATGATGAGTAATGCCGAGTTACCTCTTTCATTCTGGGGACTTGCGCTACAAACAGCAGCGTATTTGTTGAATCAGGTTCCTTCTAAATCTGTGCCTAAGACACCATATGAAATATGGAGTGGTAAAAGACCATATCTTGAACGTATTAAGATATGGGGTTGTCCGGCCTATTTAAAGGTACAAAATCCGGACAAACTTAAGGCACGATCAGTTTTGTGCAAATTTGTTGGATATCCTAGAAATTCTCTGGGATATCTGTTCTACCAAACTGAGGAACAGAAGGTGTTCGTTGCTCGTCGCGCCACTTTTTTAGAGTGGCAATTTCTTGCAAAAGAAATAAGTGGGAGCACGGTAGAACTGGATGAAACATCAGATCCACTAACTCAAACTGAGGATTTAGTATAACTAGAAAATTCAATAGTCCCGGACGAACCTCAGCCACTCCGCAGATCTGGTAGGATTTCTCATCCGCCCGAGAGATACTACGATTTTCTCATAGATGGGGATCGAGAGGATTGCATCTTGGAAGAAGATGATCCTACTAGTTTCAGATAGGCCATTATCAGTAGGGACTCTGATAAGTGGCTGGATGCTATGCAATCTGAAATGGAGTCCATGTACACCAATAAAGTGTGGACCCTAGAAGTTGCTCCACCTGTGGTAAAACCCGTTGGATGCAAATGGATCTACAAGAAGAAACTTGGTGTAGATAGGCAGGTGGAAACCTATAAGTCAAGACTTGTTGCAAAAGGTTTTCGTCAAAGACCAGGAGTGGACCATGACGAAACCTTTTCTCCAGTGGCTATGCTCAAATCCATTAGGATCCTGCTTGCCATTGCTGCCATCCATGACTATGAGATCTGGCAGATGGATGTAAAAACGGCTTTTCTAAACGGACGTTTAGAAGAGTGTATTTACATGGATCGGCTAGAAGGTTTTGTAGACAGTAGGAGCAGCGGAAAGGTGTGCAAGCTGCTCAAATCCATTTATGGATTGAAGCAAGCATCGCGGAGCTGGAACATCTGTTTTGATGAGACAGTCAAGGACTTTGACTTCATCAAGAACGAAGATGAGCCATGTATTTATAAGAAGATTGTAGGACGAACTGTCATATTCCTAGTCTTGTACGTGGACGACATTCTTTTGATAGGAAATGACATTCCTATGCTATAATCGGTCCAGCTATTCTTATCACAAAGGTTCTCTATGAAAGACCTAGGTGATGCCTCGTACATTCTGGGGATCAAGATCAACAGAGATAGATCCAAGAGATTACTAGGACTTTCGCAGTCCAGGTACATAGAGACCGTACTAAAGAGATTTAGTATGGAAGATTCCAAGTGCGGTAACATACCCGTATTGCACGGAATCACCCTCTCCAAAAAGATGTCTCCCAAGACTGACGAAGAGAGGGTTCGCATGAGCACTATACCCTACGCTTCGGCGGTAGGATCTATAATGTATGCGATGCTATGTACAAGACCAGATGTAGCTTACGCGCTAAGCATGGTAAGCCGGTATCAGTCAGACCCAGGTGAGGACCACTGGATAGCAGTAAAGAACATTCTCAAGTACCTGAGAAGGACTAAGGAGATGTTCCTGATTTACGGTAATGGAGACCTTAGGGTCGAGTCCTTTACCGACTCAAGCTTCCAGAGTGACAAGGATGACAGCAAGTCTGTCTCGGGTTTTGTGTTTACCCTCAACGGAGGGGCGGTATGTTGGAAGAGTTCCAAACAGGATACCGTCGCAGACTTGACGATGGAGGCTGAATACATTGCTGCAAGCGATGCCGCAAAAGAGGCGGTCTGGATAAAGAAGTTCATAGCTGAACTTCAGGTGGTTCCGTCCATTGTTGATCCGATACCAGTGTATTATGATAACAATGGGGCTATAGCTTTAGCGAAGGAACCACAGTCCCATCAGAAATCCAGGCACATCTTAAGGCGGTATCACCTGATCAAGGAGATCATAGATCGCCAGGAGATCGAGGTACGGAGAGTGGATACGAAGAACAACACGGCGGATCCATTTACGAAGGCCCTCCCTCAACCACAGTTCGAGCGAGTTTTTAGGATGTTGGGTATGCGGTACGCCAGCAGTTGGCCTTAGAGCAGATGTTGGGTATTCGGTACGCCAATCACTGGCCTTTAGTGCAAGTGGGAGATTGTTGGATGTATATGCCCTAGAGGCCAGTATTGTATATGTATACATATGGATACTAGGGATATGTATGTACAGAACAATCTTGCTCAGTTTTATAGTATATTATTTGACTTGTCTTTGTCGGGATATGTGTATTTATTTGTATTGTTGTTATATCTGGTTTGCACATATTGATAAAGACTCGATACGGTAGTATACTATTGTGGTTTGTCTTTATCTTAACATGGCATATGTCATACTCGTTATTACATATTGCGGTTACATGTTGATAAAGCCCCTAGGATCTTGCTTGACTACCTGCGTTGTGATGGCGATCATACTTGTGGGCGCAGGGTAGTCCATAAGCACATCCTTAAATGGTCCCTAGTCGCGTGAGTATCGAGACTGGGCACTGATACTCCAGAGTAGACTAGTGTGTACGTTTCTAGCCCCGTCGGGGGATGATTGGTCCCGCAGCCATTGGTATGATGCACCTAAGATCGTACACAGGTGCTCACTTGGTGTGAGTACACTGGACGGACTCGCCGAGAACTTCCATGTGGTACTATACCTATCGTCAGATGGAAGTTCTCAGGTGACATGTGTACAGGTTAGTCTTTGGACCCGAGATCGGCATTTGTCTCGTATGAGTTCCCACTGAACTTTGATCACTACCCTACCACGGCTCTACTGAGTCGTGCAAACAGGTTTTGGTTGGGTTCAGTCCTGAGCCACATGGAAGCAGTGAGCGATTGTCGGGGATTCGTCTCTCCCGGTATAGGGAGTCGATATCGCACTGTGATTCGATTGGTCAGGACCATAAGACCTTGGCCAAGGTGTAGGGTTCCTAGGCACACTAGTGAGGTCTCGCAAGGCATCGAACATGCCCATTTCAAATTTTAACGTGCCGAGAAACCCTAAACTACGGATCGTTTGCTAGATTTCTAGGCGAAAAAGCTAACTAGTTAACACTTAACTACAAGATACGGAAATACAACCTTTGTAGATCCGGTGCTCCACCTCCATAGTTCCGCAACGAGGTCCTCTCCACTGTCCAAATCAAATCCGGGCTCAAGCGTCGGCTTCGTCGGAGAATGGGCAAGCTAGGTCGTCGATGTCCATGCCGAAAATGATCTACGTCGAGGCATCGCTAAATCAAGCTCCGACTTCACCAAGTCAAGAAACTTGTGAAGAAAACACACTCTACTACTTGGCAAGAGGTAGAGGATGAAGAAATAGGAAGTGGGTAGACTTTAGAATTGGATTTCTCACTCATATGCATCAATCACCATTGATGGAGGTGAAGCTTTTCTTCTTAAAGTCAAGGAAGAAGAAGAAGAAGCTTATATGATAAATTAATTGAAAAAGAAAAGAAAAATGAATTCTTATCATAAAATTAACCATGGTCAAGTGTAGAGACTAAACTAGGGTTAGTGGGAATGGTTAGGGTTAAGGATGAGATAAGAATGGTTGACTTTATCAAAGCTTCATGAAGCTTCAACTAAAGAACAAATAAAGCCACCATTCTTTTCTCTTTTCCATTTATTTTCCAAAATGTATAAACAAATAAATAAATGAATAAATAAGTAATGGAAAATAAAACCCTAACCACTCTCACAACCATGGTTTAATCTTCACACAAAACACAAGTTAGCATGCATCATCAAACATGATACATACAAGTGCACAAAAATATATCACATATACAATGTGCACAATCCAAGTGAGAAAATCCGTTTAAAGTGAACCAATACTAGTTAATGCAAAGTAATATATCAAATATATAATTATACATTAAATCATTAAATCAACACTTGATTCAATGATCCGGTCATGTCGCACACAACCGACTAGTATACAATGTATCGGCTTATCGAATCAACGCTTGAATCGATAACTAGGTTATATCGCATACAACCATTCGATACATTCATCGCGAGAATGGAATACGGCATCACATACACGCATTATTCTCGGTCCCGTACATATCTCATATGCGCTCCCATTTCGTTTCGCTTGAGCCAGGAAACCTCTGTGTAGGACTCTAAAGACTCGTCAATACGCCGGCAGCAGGTGATGATCATATCAAACACCCACAAGCCGCAAGCGGTCTGCTAAACGTAACGGCCACCCGGGTATTGAGCGATCTGAAGATCGACGAGCAAGCCCGCTCACACTCCAGTGAATCCGACCAGTAACACTACCGTACAGTCCGGTCTGATCGTCTGATATGTCGCATATCTCGCCTAGGGGTGGTAAACGTCAGACCCCAATAGCTCGATAAGTCGTGTCGATATGAGGTCTATAACTGTTCGAGAAACTACTGGTAACACTTACCAGTAAATCTCAGCAACCCTGGCCAGGGATTTCCTGTTATAGCCAATCGAACACAGCGCAACATCAACCCCCTATACCGGGAGAGACGAAGCCCCTCCTATCGCTCATTGCCTCCATGTGACTCGGGACTGTACCCAAAAACCACCGTTTTGCACGCCCTCTTGGACGTGGTAAGATGGAAATCAAAGCACAGTGGGAACCACACAAGACTCTATGACGATCTCGGGTCAACAGACTACTCTGTACCAGTGTCACCAGAGAACTGTCATCTGACGTGAGGTATAATACCATCTGGGAGTTCTCGGCGAGTCCGTCCAGTGTACCCAGTCTCTACTGAGCACCCGTATATCATCTCTGATGTCAAACACCAATGGATATGGGATCATCCATCGCCCATCTGTATGGGTCGAGAAGGTATACGCTAGTCTACTCTGGTATATCGATGCCCCGTCTCGATACACCCATGACTAGGGACTTTGAAGGATGTACTTATGGACTACCATGTCCCCACTAGTATGATCCGCATCATAGTCCAGGTAGTCAAGCACACATCCTAAGGGCTTTACCAACATGTAACAGAGAGACAATCAGTATACACGTTAAGGTAAAGTTCAACCAGATAGCATACTATCATGTCGAGCAAGAAAGTCCTCCCTATATACGTCCCAGCATCCACTACAATATACATCCTATGTACAGTAATGGCCTCTAGGGCATACATATAACTAACAATCTCCCACTTGCACTAGGGCCATCTGATAGCAGTGGTTGTAGTATCTCATACTCAACCATCCCATAAAAATCTCTCTCTGGGAACAGGCCTTTGTGAGTGGATCCGCTGTGTTGTCCTCTGAATTTACTCTCCTAACCTCGATCTCCCTGGAGATCATCCATCTCCATGATCAAGTGATATTGCCTTAGAATATGTCTGGATCACTGATGGGACCTGCGTTCCTTGGCATAAGCCACAACTCCATTGTCACACAATGGGAGGAACATAGTTCATCTCATGAACCAATATACACCCAAACAGCCTCTTTGGTAGCATCTTAAGTAGCGATGTATCCAGCCTTTATCGTCTAGTATGCCACGGTATCTAGCTTGGAACTCTTCCAACATACCGTCCATTTACTGAGGGTAAAGACAATGCCTGCGACTGACATTCAGTCGTCTTTATCACCCTGGAACCCTTCCAGTGATTCTCCCCAGGATCATGTGATACCGTCTCACTTCGACAAGTGAGAATCCTAACATCCATTTAGATCTATCTCATAGATCCAAAATCCAGGATTTAGTAGGTGTCACTTTGATCCTATTTGGAGAATCCTTGTGATAAGCGGAGATCGATCGAGCGTAGCATAGGAAACTCCTTCCCTATCAAGAGTATGTCATCCACGTACTCTACGAGGATCACCACCATACTCCCTACTACCTTTTTGTTTATACAAGGTTCATCTACCATTTTGATGATGTCAAACTGTTTGACTATTACATCTAAACGGACGTTCCAACTCCGCGATGCCTGCTTTATCCTATAAAGCATCTTGTACACGTTTCCGCTGCTCCCACTGTCTACGAGGCTCTCTGGCTGTGTACTTATAGACGCTTTCTTTTAAAATATCATTTAGAAAAGCAGTCATGACACCCAACCACCAGATATCGTAGTCATGGTATGTAGCCGTGGCAAGTAGGATCTGGATGGACTTAAGTATAGCTACTTGAAAAGGTTTCATCATCATCCATACCTGGTCAATGATGTAGACCTTTAACAAGTCTAGCTTTGAAAGTCTCAACTCTTCCATGTACACCAAGTAATCTTCTCAAGATATACTTACTCCTGATGGGGATTTAACCCTTCAGATATAGCAACCAAAGTCCATACTTTGTTGGTGTATAAGGATTCCATCTCAGATCGATAAACATCCAGCCATTCTTACAGAGTCTTACTCTTGATGGCCAGCTCGAAGCTAGTTTGGTCATCATCTCACGATGCAATCTTCGCTCCCACTGTCATAGAGAAACCGAAGTATCTCTCAGGTGGGTGAGAAACCCTACTAGATCGGCGGAGAGGCTGAGGTTCGTTGGAATCTACTGAATCCTTTGGTTCTATCAAATCATCAGCTGTAGTTTGTATGGCTGGAACTTTTCCAGTTCTACATTACAGATCTTTCCTCGAGATTGTCCGGATTTTGCTTTTAGACATAGGCCGGACAACCCCAAATCTTAACTAGCTTAAGACATGGGCTCTTCCCTTTCCATATCACATATGAAATGGTAGGCAACTGATTTGATTGGAACCCTATTCAATAGGTATGCAGCTTCTCAAGTGCATAACTCCCTAAAAGGAAATAGGCAACTCAGTAGTACTCATCATAGAGCGCACCTTATCATATAGGGTGTGATTGCTCCGCCCCGATATACTATCGTGCTATGGTGTATACAGAGGAGTAATGCTGAGAGAGAATCTCATTCTCCTTTAGAATATTCCAGGAATTTCATGCACAAGTATTCTCCTCCCTGATCTCATCATAGGACATAATACTTTTACCCGTATTGGTTCTCTACTTCTAGCTTATATTCTGTGAATATCTCAAAAGGCTCGGACTCATGTTTCAACAGGAACATATGTCTGAATCTCGAGAGATTATCAGAGAATGTAATGAAGTACAAAGAACCGGTCTTGGCATGTGTAGACTGGGGACCTACATACATCAACATGTATCATCCCAAGAGTTCACTAACTCTTTCTCTGTTTCCAGTAAACGGAGCTATGATCATCTTATCTTTGTGACATGACTGGCGAGTTTCACAAGATGTAAATTCAAACTAATTTAAATATGCATCTTCATGTAACTCTAGCTAGTCGGGTCACATTGATCTGACCTAGTCTACAATACCTCAAGAAGGAATCGTTCAATTCTGAACTCTTCCTCTTGTGCGTGTTCCGTATACTAAGAACTGTAGTTTGATTTAGAACATCAACGCTTTTAGATAACGTGCCTGAACCGATCAACTTTTGATATAGGAAATGTTCAAAACATTATCCAACAATACAAAATTTTATCATTTCTTTACTAATAAAGAGATAGATATGATTTTGTATATCAGGTTCGGTATCTAATAACATTCGTTCAGAATCATTGTATTGGTAATACAGGGTGACAGTGACCGACAGACTTGGCTGCAACTCTTGCCCCGTTTTCTGCCTCATGAAACTTATCACCCGTTCTCAGTTCTCTACCTTTCTGTAGCTCTATGTAACAGATTACATATCTGGGATCCTGATCTGGTATCACATACCCAGGACGTAGAGGATACAGAGAAACAGTTCTTTGTAATGAACACACCCGAAGATGATGCATCAGCATGCACTCTCTTCGTTTGGGCGGCACGGGAAATCTGGTATTCCCCAATCTCCTGCTCTGTCTTATAACAATTATAAGTTGGAGCGGGACCAACGTTCCCCAGCTCAGTATAACAAGCGGGTTCGATCAATATTCCGTATTATTATCTTGATTAAGGCGTGATATGGTCACTACCAGGAGAGAGAGAGAAGAAAACACTCAGCGTGCGCTCTGTCAAGAATAGATTGGTTATTGTTTTATCTAATCAGGATTGCTCCCACTGCTTTTTATCAAATCTTCCTTCAAACCCTAAAAGGAAAGACTAGCCGGGATTAATTACACACTACAAGTTCGCCAATCTTTCAGCCAGGCCAGTGTCGGTACTTTGAGGGAGGTCCCCCGTGCTTTCGCACGAACCTAATTAATGTAAACCTCGTTTTCCCAGAGGCGTAACCCCGTTGACACCTTTCTAGACACCTACTTGATTGGCTAATTGTAATGTATAAAACTCTCCCAGGAGTAACTCTTACTCGCAGCGGGTATCGGGATCCAACTATCTCATAGAAGGTATGCAATCTCATTGCAAATTTCAACACTTGAAATTCCCGATAATATTTTGCCCCTAGCTCGCTATGACCTTGACGGAGGCCAAACAACCCATAGTCCGCTAGTCAAGTTCAACCCGTCATTTCCTGATTGAATTAAACCCACCCGCACGACCCTTGACGGAGGCCAAACAACGCCGTACGAATACCCTAATCCAATCGCATCATATGCTAGCAGATAAGCACTAGTTAGCTACCGTACACTACGCCTTGACGGAGGCCAAACAACCGCAGCACGAATACTAACTAGTACGTATCTGAAATGACGGAGGGCTACGACAGGTTTTTCTGAAAACCTAATGCGTAATGAACTTGATATCGTTGTAGGATCGAATGAATTTTGAAATGGAGTGTTTTTGAGGCTTTTCCAGTTTTGCTAAAGGAGTCACTCCCGGTGAAGGGATCGTCGGTCCTTTCCTCGTCGAATGAGGTGCGGGATATATCATATATATCACTGTGCAAAGCAAAAACTCTTAAAAGCAATCAAAAGACAAACCGAGTGTGTAGCATCTGCCAGTTATTGCTAAAGGAGTCACTCCCGGTGAAGGGATCTCGGTCCTTTCCTCATCGAATAAGGTGCAGGATATATCTCATATATCGCTGTGCAAAGCGAAAAACTGTAGCTACCTGTTTTATTTTGAAATTCGATTCTACAACATCTTAGGTTTCTATTATTTCATTAATCATATTAATGGAGTCCCATCATTTAAGTACCTAAACATCACAGATAAATACGACGTACACTTATGCCATCCGCATTCGCCTCGATGTCCCCTCGTGCACCGTTAGGTTAGGTAACTAACGGCAGAGCGGGGCAGGGCTAGCGCGGGTGTAAAACATAAGTAACGTCTATATAATATATCATATATACTATATACTGTATCTATCAAAGAACATCACATGATCACATCACAGATATCGCAGCAGAAGAAACATATGAAATATTGGATATACTAGGACGTCCGTGTTTTCAATACGAGCCAGTATAAAACACGGATTCCACGGTCGTGATGAATAGCCAAACCCACACCCCTAGACCCCTACGAGAGCGGCAAGCAACCCTACCAATTCTAGAGTTAGGAGACCCGGACTCGACTCCTCGAGTTGGTCTCCGACTGGACTCCAGAACCCGGTTACTTGTGCCCTCCTCCTTGGGTCTATCCTAGTGCGGAAAAGTAAATAATATACAAAAGGTGACTACTTCCGCAACCTGGAAGCGCCCCAATAAAAGAATATTACATACAAGTTTTTACATGAATGTAAATGAAAAACACTCATCTCACATAAAAACCCCCGGCTATTCAAACACGACGATCCAATATAACATATCCAGCAACACATAACATCACATGTCATCAACGTAAGTAAATATGTCCATCCCAATTGTCGTTGACATATAGCAACGAAACCGGCGATATCACATATTACACTTACGGTCACAGAAAAGAAAGTGTAAAACTACAACAGTTGGAATCCGCAACCTCCTCAGACATCGCATGCCTGACCAAATGAATTACTTAGACATCGCATGCCTAACAATTATAAACCCCGCATTTCAGTCTCATTATCGAAAACACTTTTCAATATCGAGTCGGGCAATTCAACAAGATTCCCGACAGTCTGATCGAATACTCGTCGCAAACTTTAGTAGGCGGCCGCACCCCCGATACCGTCGACGAAGTGCACCAAGGCGGAACACCGCTACCGCGAGCACCCGAACGGATGCTTTCGGCGACAGGGTTCTCCTACAGTCACTTGGTCGGGGCTATGGAGCGAGGCTGTCTATTAAGTTTACCCGGCGAATATCCGCGTACGCTACGTGATTGCGTCGGACTTTTGATCGCATCAAAATTCCGTGGCAACCGATCAAGTGAGACTAAACTGCTATGTTTATAACATTCATTCAGTTATCTCATAACTATTTGTGAATTCCAATTATTGTATCACATTCCAGATAAACAGAAAATGTTAAACTTTCCGATCGAACAATCGAACACCCAAGTTTTCCCGATACAATCCAACACATTAAATAAGTCTAACAACATTCAGTTCGTGCCTCAGTACCAACGGTCCAGCCGTAGAAGGGTCAAACCAACGCCTCACATGTGGCACGCCGTACTGCCCCAAACCCGAAGGTTCAAAGGGCAGTTCAAGACGGTCACATAATCGAGTTAAGGTTTGTTGTCTTCTAGAGGGTCCATCGAGTTACTTGCACTACTTAGAACGTCGTTAAACTACGGAAAAATCCAACACTTGGAAATTTCCCGACAGGGGAAAAATTTGGTATTTATATCCGGTCGAACTTTTTAACATATTCTAAAATTATCCGGAAAGCCACACAGACAAAATTTGATACTCCGATCGAAACACCGAATCCCCAAAATAATCCCAGAAAATACAACTCTGGAATAAATTTTAAAAATACCCAGAAAATCCAGCATAAAATAATAGGAGTTACTGTGCAAACAGTGTACGATGACGTCATCATTCCGCCGCTGAACCGCCGCATAAGGCAGGCTTATGCCGCTGATCCGCCGCGGTTTGTACTGTTCATCGAAAAAAATTTGCATCATAATTCTTATTTTTTCCTGCTGAATTTTTTAGAAATTTTTAATTTGAAAAAATCCACGTTTTATGAAAACGTCCAGAGAGCATTTTCCGGTTGGGGTTTCGGGTCGTTCGGACTTCAAAATCCGTCTAGACTTCGCCTAAGGCTCTAGCTAGGCTCTGATACCACTGTAGGGTTCCTAGGCACACTAGTGAGGTCTCGCAAGGCATCGAACATGCCCATTTCAAATTTTAACGTGCCGAGAAACCCTAAACTACGGATCGTTTGCTAGATTTCTAGGCGAAAAAGCTAACTAGTTAACACTTAACTACAAGATACGGAAATACAACCTTTGTAAATCCGGTGCTCTACCTCCATAGCTCCGCAACGAGGTCCTCTCCGCTGTCCAAATCAAATCCGGGCTCAAGCGTCGGCTTCGTCGGAGAATGGGCAAGCTAGGTCGTCGATGTCCATGCCGAAGATGATCTACGTCGAGGCATCGCTAAATCAAGCTCCGACTTCACCAAGTCAAGAAACTTGTGAAGAAAACACACTCTACTACTTGGCAAGAGGTAGAGGATGAAGAAATAGGAAGTGGGTAGACTTTAGAATTGGATTTCTCACTCATATGCATCAATCACCATTGATGGAGGTGAAGCTTTTCTTCTTAAAGTCAAGGAAGAAGAAGAAGAAGCTTATATGATAAGTTAATTGAAAAAGAAAAGAAAAATGAATTCTTATCATAAAATTAACCATGGTCAAGTGTAGAGACTAAACTAGGGTTAGTGGGAATGGTTAGGGTTAAGGATGAGATAAGAATGGTTGACTTTATCAAAGCTTCATGAAGCTTCAACTAAAGAACAAATAAAGCCACCATTCTTTTCTCTTTTCCATTTATTTTCCAAAATGTATAAACAAATAAATAAATGAATAAATAAGTAATGGAAAATAAAACCCTAACCACTCTCACAACCATGGTTTAATCTTCACACAAAACACAAGTTAGCATGCATCATCAAACATGATACATACAAGTGCACAAAAATATATCACATATACAATGTGCACAATCCAAGTGAGAAAATCCGTTTAAAGTGAACCAATACTAGTTAATGCAAAGTAATATATCAAATATATAATTATACATTAAATCATTAAATCAACACTTGATTCAATGATCCGGTCATGTCGCACACAACCGACTAGTATACAATGTATCGGCTTATCGAATCAACGCTTGAATCGATAACTAGGTTATATCGCATACAACCATTCGATACATTCATCGCGAGAATGGAATACGGCATCACATACACGCATTATTCTCGGTCCCGCACATATCTCATATGCGCTCCTATTTCGTTTCGCTTGAGCCAGGAAACCACTGTGTAGGACTCTAAAGACTCGTCAATACGCCGGCAGCAGGTGATGATCATATCAAACACCCACAAGCCGCAAGCGGTCTGCTAAACGTAACGGCCACCCGGGTATTGAGCGATCTGAAGATCGACGAGCAAGCCCGCTCACACTCCAGTGAATCCGACCAGTAACACTACCGTACAGTCCGGTCTGATCGTCTGATATGTCGCATATCTCGCCTAGGGGTGGTAAACGTCAGACCCCAATAGCTCGATAAGTCGTGTCGATATGAGGTCTATAACTGTTCGAGAAACTACTGGTAACACTTACCAGTAAATCTCAGCAACCCTGGCCAGGGATTTCCTGTTATAGCCAATCGAACACAGCGCAACATCAACCTCCTATACCGGGAGAGACGAATCCCCTCCTATCGCTCATTGCCTCCATGTGACTCGGGACTGTACCCAAAAACCACCGTTTTGCACGCCCTCTTGGACGTGGTAAGATGGAAATCAAAGAACAGTGGGAACCACACAAGACTCTATGACGATCTCGGGTCAACAGACTACTCTGTACCAGTGTCACCAGAGAACTGCCATCTGACGTGAGGTATAATACCATCTGGGAGTTCTCGGCGAGTCCGTCCAGTGTACCCAGTCTCTACTGAGCACCCGTATATCATCTCTGATGTCAAACACCAATGGATATGGGATCATCCATCGCCCATCTGTATGGGTCGAGAAGGTATACGCTAGTCTACTCTGGTATATCGATGCCCCGTCTCGATACACCCATGACTAGGGACTTTGAAGGATGTACTTATGGACTACCATGTCCCCACTAGTATGATCCGCATCATAGTCCAGGTAGTCAAGCACACATCCTAAGGGCTTTACCAACATGTAACAGAGAGACAATCAGTATACACGTTAAAGTAAAGTTCAACCAGATAGCATACTATCATGTCGAGCAAGAAAGTCCTCCCTATATACGTCCCAGCATCCACTACAATGTACATCCTATGTACAGTAATGGCCTCTAGGGCATACATATAACTAACACAAGGCACTTGGTATTTACTGATAGGTTGATCAGTAGTTTCCCGGATTGGCCCTGAGCCACATCGGCAGGACTTATCAGGTTGTTAGGGTCTGACGTTCACCATCCCCTAGACCCAGTATGCGATACTCTTTGACGAAGAGACCGGACTGTACGGATATTGTCACGGATAGGCTCAGTAGGAGATCTAGACGAGTTTGCTCATCGGCCTTCTTTTCGACAGGTACCTGGGTAGCCGTTACGTACAACTATTGCCGCTGACGTGCTTGTGGTTAAACCCACTGCCAGAGTACTGTCGAGTCTTTAGAGTCCCACACAGAGGGTTTCCCTGATTCAGGCGAAATGATGTAGTAGCTGTATTGGATACGTGCAGGGTTCGATCGATCGATGTACTTGGTACTCGGATTTTCGATCGGACCGTTTGTAATACTAGCCGGCTCGGTTTTGAGCCGGATTATTAAATCAGGTATTGATTTTGTTAGTTATATGTATGCCCTAGAGGCCATTACTATACATAGGATGTATATTGTAGTGGATGCTGGGACATATATAGGGAGGACTTTCTTGCTCGACATGATAGTATGCTATCTGGTTGCTCTTTACCTTAACGTGTATACTGATTGTCTCTCTGTTACATGTTGGTAAAGCCCTTAGGATGTGTACTTGACTACCTGGACTATGATGCGGATCATACTAGTGGCGACAGGTAGTCCATAAGTACATCCTTCAAAGTCCCTAGTCGTGGGTGTATCGAGATGGGGCATCGATATACCAGAGTAGACTAGTGTGTACCTTCTCGACCCATACAGATGGGCAATGGATGATCCCATATCCATTGGTGTTTGACATCAGAGATGATATACGGGTGCTCAGTGGAGACTGGGTACACTGGACGGACTCGCCGAGAACTCCCAGATGGTATTATACCTTACGTCAGATGGCAGTTCTCTGGTGACACTGGTACAGAGTAGTCTGTTGACCCGAGATCGTCATAGAGTCTTGTGTGGTTCCCACTGTGCTTTGATTTCCATCTTACCACGTCCAAGAGGGCGTGCAAAACGGTGGTTTTTGGGTACAGTCCCGAGTCACATGGAGGCAATGAGCGATAGGAGGGGATTCGTCTCTCCCGGTATAGGGAGTTGATGTTGCGCTGTGTTCGATTAGCTATAACCGGAAATCCCTGGCCAGGGTTGCTGAGATTTACTGGTAAGTGTTACCAGTAGTTTCTCGAATTGTTATAGACCTCATATCGACACGACTTATTGAGCTATTGGAGTCTGACGTTTACCACCCCTAGGCGAGATATGCGACATATCAGACGATCAGACCGGACTGTACGGTAGTGTTACTGGTTGGATTCACTGGAGTGTGAGAGGGCTTGCTCGTCGATCTTCTGATCGCTCAATACCCGGGTGGCCGTTACGTTTAGCAGACCGCTTGCGGCTTGTGGGTGTTTGATATGATCATCACCTGCTGCCGGCGTATTGACGAGTTTTTAGAGTCCTACACAGAGGTTTCCTGGCTCAAGCGAAACGAAATAGGAGCGCATATGAGATATGTGCGGGACCGAGAATAATACCAGTATGTGATACTGTATTCGATTCTCGCGATTTGTGACATTGCTCGGTTATATGCGATATAGCCGGGTTATCGGATCAAGTGTTGTTTCGATAAGTTGTTACTGATGATACCAGTCGGTTATATGCTATATGACCGGATCATTAAATCAAGCGTTGATTTAATGATTTAATGTATAATTATATATATGATATATTACTTTGAATTAACTAGTATCGGTTCACTTTAATTGGATTTTCTCGCTCGGATGTGCACATTGTATATTCGATATAGTTTTGTGCACATGATTGTATCATGTTTGATGATGCATGCTTACTTGGTTTGTGTTAAAGATTGATCCATGGTTATTTAAATGGTTAGGGTTTTGTTTTTCACATTCATTTATTTATTCATTTATTTCTTTGGAAAATATAATGCATAAAGATAAAATGGTGGCTTTTATTTTTGTTTCTTTCATGAACATTCATGAAGGTTTGAATAAAGTGACCATTTTGTCTCATGCTTAACCCTAACCACTACACCTAACCATGGTCCTCTCTCTACACTTAACCATGGTGTGATTATGATAAGAATAGATTTTATTTTCAATTATTATTATTCTTATCATAAGACTTTCTTTTTCTTCTTCATCTTCTTCTTTGAAGAAGCTTGAGGTCATCAATGGTGATTGATGATAAAGAGTGAGAAATCCAATTCTAAAGTCTACCCACTTCCTATTTCTTCATCCTCTACCTCTTGCCAAGTAGCAGAGTGTGTTTTCTTCACAAGTTTCTTGACTTTGTGAAGTGAGAGCTTGATCTAGCGATGCCTCGACGTAGATCATCTTCGGCATGTCGTCGATGACCTAGCCCGACTATTCTCCGATGAAGCCGACGCTAGAGCCCGGAATTTGTTTTGGACAGCGAGAGGACTTCGTTGCGGAGCTATGGAGGTGGAGCATCGGATCTACAAAGGTTGTATTTCCGTATTCTATTAGTAAAGTAGTTTACTAGTTTCATTTTCGCCTAAAACTTCTAGCCAACGATCCGTAGTCGGGTTTCTCGGAACCGTTAAAATTTGAAATTGGCATGGTTGATGCCTTGTGAGACCTCATTAGGGTGCCTAGGAACCATACAGTGGTATCAGAGCCTAGCTAGAGCCTTAGGCGAAGTCTAGACGGAATTTGAAACCCGATCGAACCAAAACCCAACCCCAAAAATTGCTCTCTGTACTTTTTCTAAAATCGTGGATTTTTCCAAATTAAAAATATGCAGAAAACTCAGCAGGGAAATCTAAGAATTACGGCGCAAAAAGTTTTGCATGAACAGTGAAATCGGCGGCGGAACCGCGGCATAAGCCTAGCTTATGCGGCGGTTCCGCGGCAGAAGTGTGACGTCAGCAGTAACTGTTTGCACAGTAATTCATTGTTTCAGGTGCTGAGTTCTCTGGGTATTTTAAAAATTTATTCAAGAGTTGAATTTTCTGGGTTGTTTTGGGGATTCGAATGTTCGATCCGATTATCAGATTTTGTCTATGTGGCTTTCCGGATAAATTTTAGAATATGTTAAAAAGTTCGACCGGATATAAATACCCAATTTTTCCCCTGTCGGGAAATTTCCAAGTGTTGGATTTTTCCGTAGTTTAACGACGTTCTAAGTAGTGCAAGTAACGCGATGGTCCCTCTAGAAGACAACAAACCTTAACTCGATTATGTGACCGTCTTGAACTGCCCTTTGAACCTTCGGGTTTGGGGCAGTACGGCGTGCCACATGTGAGGCGTTGGCTTGACCCTTCTACGGCTGGACCGTTGGTACTGAGGCACGAACTGAATGTTGTTAGAATTATTTCATGTGTTGACCTGTTTCGGGAAAACTTGGGTGTTCGACTGTTTGATCGAAAAGTTTAACATTTTCTAATTATCCGGAATAGGCTACAATAATTGGAATTCACAAGAAGTTATGAGATAACTGAATGAATGTTATAAACATAGCAGTTTAGTCTCACTTGATCGGTTTCTACGGAATTTTGATGTGATCAAAAGTCCGTCGCAATCACGTAGCGTACGCGGATACTCGCCGGGTAAACTTAATAGACAGCCTCACTCCATAGCCCCGACCAAGTGACTATAGGAGAACCCCGCGCCGAAAGCATCCTTTCGGGTACTCGCGGCAGCGGTGTTCCGCCTTGGTGCACTTCGTCGACGGTATCGGGGGTGCGGCCGCCTACTAAAGTTTGCGACGAGCATTCGATCAGGATGTCGGGAATCTTGTTGAATTGCCCGACTTGATATTGAAAAGTGTTTTCGATAATGAGACTAAAATGCGGGGTTTATAATTGTTAGGCATGCGATGTCTAAGGAATTCATTTGGTCAGGCATGCGATGTCTGAGGTGGTTGCGGATTCCAACTGTTGTAGTTTTTCACTTTCTTTTCTGTGACCGTAAGTATAATATGTGATATCGCCGGTTTCGTTGCTATATGTCAACGACAATTGGGATGGACATATTTACTTACGTTGATGACATGTGATGTTATGTGTTGCTGGATATGTTATATTGGATCGTCGTGTTTGAATAGCCGGGGGTTTTTATGTGAGATGAGTGTTTTTCATTTTCATTCATGTAAAAACTTGTATGTAATATTCTTTTATTGGGGAACTTCCAGGTTGCGGAAGTTGTCACCGTTTGTATATTATTTACTTTTCCGCACTAGGATAGACCCAAGGAGGAGGGCATAAGTAACCGGGTTCTGGAGTCCAGTGGGAGACCAACTCGAGGAGTCGAGTCCGGGTCTCCTAACTCTAGAATTGGTAGGGTTGCTTTCCGCTCTCGTAGGGGTCTAGGGGTGTGGGTTTGGCTATTCATCGCGACCGTGGAATCCGTGTTTTGTACTGGCTCGTATTGAAAACACGGACGTCCTAGTATATCCAATATTTCATATGATTCTTCTGCTGCGATATCTGTGATGTGATCATGTGATGTTCTGTGATAGATACAGTATATATTATATATGATATATTATATAGGCGTTACTTATGTTTTACACCCGCGCTAGCCCTGCCCCGCTCTGCCGTTAGTTACCTAACCTAACGGTGCACGAGGGGACATCGAGGCGAATGCGGATGGCATAAGTGTACGTCGTATTTATCTGTGATGTTTAGGTATATAAATGATGGGACTTCATTAATGAGATTAATGAAATAAAAGAAACCTAAGATGTTGTAGAATCGAATTTCAAAATAAAACAGGTAGCTACAGTTCTTGCTTTGCACATCGGTATATATGATATATCCTGCACTTTATTCGATAAGGAAAGGACCGAGATCCCTTCACCGGGAGTGACTCCTTTAGCAATAACTGGCAGATGCTACACACTCGGTTTGTCTTTTGATTGCTTTTAAGTGTTTTTGCTTTGCACAGTGGTATATATGATATATCCTGCACCTTATTCGACGAGGAAAGGACCGACGATCCCTTCACCGGGAGTGACTCCTTTAGCAAAACTAGAAAAGCCTAAAAAACAATCCATTTCAAAATTCATTCGATCCTACAACGATATCAAGTTCATTACGCAATAGGTTTTCAGAAAAACCTGTCGTAGCCCTCCGTCATTTCAGATAAATCCTGTTTAGTATTCGTGCTGCGTTTGTTGACCTTGTCAAGGCGCAGTGTGTGGTAGCTAACCAGTATTTATCTGCTTATGCATATGATGCAGATTGGGTTAGGGTAGTCGTGCGGCCTTGTTGACCTTGTCAAGGGTCGTGCGGGTGGGTTTGATTCAATCAAGAAATGACGGGTTGAACTTGACTTGCGGTCTATGGTTTGTTGACCTTGTCAAGGTCATAGATCGTTCGGGGAAAAATATTATCGGGAATTTCAAGTGTTGAAATTTGCAATGAGATTGCATACCTTCTATGAGATAGTTGGATCCCGATACCCGCTGCGAGTAAGAGTTACTCCTGGGAGAGTTTTACGCATTACAATTAGCCGATCAAGTAGGTGTCTAGAAAGGTGTCAACGGGGTTACGCCTCTGGGAAAACGAGGTTTACATTAATTAGGTTCGTGCGAAAGCACGGGGGACCTCCCTCAAAGTACCGACACTGGCCTGGCTGATAGATTGGCGAACTTGTAGTGTGTAATTAATCCCGGCTAGTCTTTCCTTTTTAGGTTTGAAGGAAGATTTGATAAAAAGCAGTGGGAGCCATCCTGATTAGATAAAATAATAACCAATCTATTCTTGACAGAGCGCACGCTGAGTGTTTTCTTCTCTCTCTCTCCAGGTAGCGACCATATCACGCCTTAATCAAGATAATAATACGGAATATTGACTGAACCCGCTTGTTATACTGAGCTGGGGAATGTTGGTCCTGCTTCAACTTATAATTGTTATAAGACAGAGCAGGAAATAAAGGGAATACCAGAATTCCCGTGCCGCCCAAACGAAGAGAGTACATGTTGATGCATCATCTTCGGGTGTGTTCATTATAAAGAACCGTTTCTCTGTATCCTCTACGTCCTGGGTATGTAATACCAGATCAGGATCCCAGATATGTAATCTGTTACATAGGGCTACAGATAAGTAGAGAACTGAGAACGGGTGATAAGTTTCATGAGGCAGAAAACGGGGCAAGTGTTGCAGCCAAGTCTGTTGGTCACTGTCACCCTGTATTACAAATACATTGATTCTGAACGAATGTTATTAGATACCGAACCTGATATACAAAATCATATCAGTCTCTTTATTAGTAAAGAAATGATAAAATTTTGTATTGTTGGATAATGTTTTGGACATTTCCTATATCAAAAGTTGATCGGTTCAGGCACGTTATCTAAAAGCATTGATGTTCTAAATCAAACTGCAGTTCTTAGTATATGGAACACACACAAGAGGAAGAGTTCAGAATAGAACGATTCCTTCTTGAGGTATTGTAGACTAGGTCAGATCAATGTGACCTGACTAGCTAGAGTTACATAAAGATGCATATTTAAATTAGTTTGAATTTACATCTTGTGAAACTCGCCAGTCATGTCACAAAGATATAATGACACCAGCTCTGTTTATTGGAAACAGAGAAAGAGTTAGTGAACTCTTGGGATGATACATGTTGATGTATAAAGGTCCCCTGTCTACACATGCCAAGACCGGTTCTTTGTACTTCATTACATTCTCTGATAATCTCTCAAGATTCAGGCATATGTTCCTGTTGAAACACAAGTCCGAACCTTTTGAGATATTCACAGAATATGATTTAGAAGTAGAGAACCAAAACGGGTATAAGTATTATGTCCTTTGATGAGATCAAGGAGGAGAATACTTGAGCACCGAAATCCTGGACTATTCTAAAGGAGAATGAGATTCTCTCTCAGCATTACTCCTTCGTATACACCATAGCACGATGGTATATCGGGGTGGAGCAATCACACCCTATATGATAAGGTGTGCTCTATGATGAGTACTACTGAGTTACCTATTTCCTTATGGGAGCTATGCGCTTGAGAAGCTGCATGCCTATTGAATAGGGTTCAAATCAAATCAGTTGCTTACCACTTTATATGTGATATGGAATGGGAAGAGCCCATGTCTTAAGCTAGTTAAGATTTGGGGTTGTCCGGCCTATGTCAAAAAGCAAAATTCGGACAAGCTCGAGGCAAGATCTGTTATGTAGAACTGGAAATGTTCCAGCTATACAAACTGCAGCTGATGATTTGATAGAACTAAAGGATTCAGTAGAGACCAACGAACCTCAGCCTCTCCGCCGATCTAGTAGGGTTCCTCACCCACCTGAGAGATACTTCGGTTTCTCTATGACTGTGGGAGCGAGGATTGCATCATGAGATGATGACCCAACTAGTTTCGAGCTGGCCATCGAGAGTAAGACTCTGTAAGAATGGCTGGATGTTTATCGATCTGAGATGGAATCCTCATACACCAACAAAGTATGGACTTTGGTTGCTATATCTGAAGGGTTAAATCCCCATCAGGAGCAAGTATGTCTTGAGAAGATTACTTGGTGTAGATGGAAAAGTTGAGACTTTCAAAGCTAGACTTGTTAAAGTTTTCGTCATTGACCAGGCGTGGATAATGATGAAACCTTTTTCCAGTATCTATGCTTAAGTCCATCCAGATCCTACTTGTCACGGCTACATACCATGACTGCGATATCTGGTGGTTGCGTGTCTTGACTGCTTTTCTAAATGATAATTTAGAAGAGAGCGTCTATAAGTACACAGCCAGAGGGCTTCGTAGAAAGTGGGAGCGGCGGAAACGTGTGCAAGATGCTTTATAGGATAAAGCAGGCATCGCTGAGTTGGAACATCTGTTTTGATGAAGTAGTCAAAGAGTTTGACATCATCAAAATGGTAGATGAACCTTGTATATACAAAAAGGTAGTAGGGAGTATGGTGGTGATCCTCGTAGAGTACGCTCTTGATAGGGAAGGAGTTTCCTATGCTACGCTCGATCAATCTCCGCTTATCACAATGATTCTCCACATAGGATCAAAGTGATACCTACTAAATCCTGGATTTTGGATCTATGAGATAGATTTAATTGGATGTTAGGATTCTTACTAGTTGTAGTGAGATGGTATCAATCGATCCTGGGGAGAATCACTGGAAGGGTTCCAGGGTGATAATGACGACTGAATGTCAGTCGCAGGCATTGTCTTTACCCTCAGTAAAGGGACAGTATGTTGGAAGAATTCCAAGCTAGATACCGTGACATACTAGACGATGAAGGCAGGATACATCGCTACTTAAGATGCTACCAAAGAGGAAGTCTGGGTGTATAAAAGTTCATAAGATGAACTTTGTTCCTACCATTGTGTGACAATGGAGTTGTGGCTTATGCCAAGGAACGCAGGTCCCATCAGTGATCCAGACATATTCTAAGGCAGTGTCACCTGATCATGGAGATGCTTGATCTCCAAGGGATCGAGGTTAGGAGAGTAAAGTCAGAGGACAACACAGCGGATCCACTCACAAAGGCCTGTTCCCAGAGAGAGATTTTTATGGGATGGTTGAGTATGAGATACTACAACCACTGCTATCAGATGGCCTTAGTGCAAGTGGGAGATTGTTAGTTATATGTATGCCCTAGAGGCCATTACTATACATAGGATGTATATTGTAGTGGATGCTGGGACATATATAGGGAGGACTTTCTTGCTCAACATGATAGTATGCTATCTGGTTGCTCTTTACCTTAACGTGTATACTGATTGTCTCTCTGTTACATGTTGGTAAAGCCCTTAGGATGTGTACTTGACTACCTGGACTATGATGCGGATCATACTAGTGGGGACAGGTAGTCCATAAGTACATCCTTCAAAGTCCCTAGTCGTGGGTGTATCGAGATGGGGTATCGATATACCAGAGTAGACTAGCGTATACCTTCTCGACCCATACAGATGGGCGATGGATGATCCCATATCCATTGGTGTTTGACATCAGAGATGATATACGGGTGCTCAGTAGAGACTGGGTACACTGGACGGACTCGCCGAGAACTCCCAGATGGTATTATACCTTACGTCAGATGGCAGTTCTCTGGTGACACTGGTACAGAGTAGTCTGTTGACCCGAGATCGTCATAGAGTCTTGTGTGGTTCCCACTGTGCTTTGATTTCCATCTTACCACGTCCAAGAGGGCATGCAAAACAGTGGTTTTTGGGTACAGTCCCGAGTCACATGGAGGCAATGAGCGATAGGAGGGGATTCGTCTCTCCCGGTATAGGGAGTTGATGTTGCGCTGTGTTCGATTGGCTATAACCGGAAATCCCTGGCCAGGGTTGCTGAGATTTACTGGTAAGTGTTACCAGTAGTTTCTCGAATTGTTATAGACCTCATATCGACACGACTTATTGAGCTATTGGGGTCTGACGTTTACCACCCCTAGGCGAGATATGCGACATATCAGACGATTAGACCGGACTGTACGGTAGTGTTACTGGTTGGATTCACTGGAGTGTGAGCGGGATTGCTCGTCGATCTTATGATCGCTCAATACCCGGGTGGCCGTTACGTTTAGCAGACCGCTTGCGGCTTGTGGGTGTTTGATATGATCATCACCTGCTGCCGGCGTATTGACGAGTCTTTAGAGTCCTACACAGAGGTTTCCTGGCTCAAGCGAAACGAAATAGGAGCGCATATGAGATATGTGCGGGACCATGAATAATACCAGTATGTGATACTGTATTCGATTCTCGCGATTTGTGACATTGCTCGGTTATATGCGATATAGCCGGGTTATCGGATCAAGTGTTGTTTCGATAAGTTGTTACTGATGATACCAGTCGGTTATATGCTATATGACCGGATTATTAAATCAAGCGTTGATTTAATGATTTAATGTATAATTATATATATGATATATTACTTTGAATTAACTAGTATCGGTTCACTTTAATTGGATTTTCTCGCTCGGATGTGCACATTGTATATTCGATATAGTTTTGTGCACATGATTGTATCATGTTTGATGATGCATGCTTACTTGGTTTGTGTTAAAGATTGATCCATGGTTATTTAAATGGTTAGGGTTTTGTTTTTCACATTCATTTATTTATTCATTTATTTCTTTGGAAAATATAATGCATAAAGATAAAATGGTGGCTTTTATTTTTGTTTCTTTCATGAACATTCATGAAGGTTTGAATAAAGTGACCATTTTGTCTCATGCTTAACCCTAACCACTACACCTAACCATGGTCCTCTCTCTACACTTAACCATGGTGTGATTATGATAAGAATAGATTTTATTTTCAATTATTATTATTCTTATCATAAGACTTTCTTCTTCTTCTTCATCTTCTTCTTTGAAGAAGCTTGAGGTCATCAATGGTGATTGATGATAAAGAGTGAGAAATCCAATTCTAAAGTCTACCCACTTCCTATTTCTTCATCCTCTACCTCTTGCCAAGTAGTAGAGTGTGTTTTCTTCACATGTTTCTTGACTTTGTGAAGTGAGAGCTTGATCTAGCGATGCCTCGACGTAGATCATCTTCGGCATGTCGTCGATGACCTAGCCCGACTATTCTCCGATGAAGCCGACGCTAGAGCCCGGAATTTGTTTTGGACAGCGAGAGGACTTCGTTGCGGAGCTATGGAGGTGGAGCATCGGATCTACAAAGGTTGTATTTCCGTATTCTATTAGTAAAGTAGTTTACTAGTTTCATTTTCGCCTAAAACTTCTAGCCAACGATCCGTAGTCGGGTTTCTCGGCACCGTTAAAATTTGAAATTGGCATGGTTGATGCCTTGTGAGACCTCATTAGGGTGCCTAGGAACCATACAGATTTAATAATTTACGTATATGTATTTCGATATATATATTCTAGTATTATGTTCTTCGTGTTATTCTATCTCTTTTGGGCGTTCGGATTTTTATCTAATTGCCGGTATATTTTTACAGTAGACTGAAATCCGTATTTATTAAAGATTTCCTTCTAGAAGGTGGCCACCTCATTTAGTATTTTCTATTTATTTCATAAATGGAAATGAGGTGTAAAGTGAGAGGAATGGGAGGAATGGAGTTGACCATGCTTCAATAGTGAACAAATGAATTTATAATTCATTTGTAGTTACTATTGAAGCATGGTTGTGGATTTTTTATTCTAAAAATTCATATACAAAACATTGGTATTGATTTTCTCTCTCCAAGGATGCTTCATAATTTCTTGAGCTCTCATTCCTCTCTTTCTCTCTAGCCCCCTCCACCTTCATCTTCTTCCTCTTCACTACATTCTCATGAGTTGAGAATCAAGTGAAGAGGCAAGAAAGAGATAGCTTGACACTTAGAACTCTAAACTACACCCTAGATTACTTGGTTTGGCAAACCAAGTTCTCTACTTGCTCCTTTTGTTACATAGTTAGGAGCTAGAGCCATGGATCATACTCCCCGGGTGGATCATTTACGACAAAAGGAAGCCGGAGAACAAGCTCGATCCCGGAGGACCGATGGAGCCGGAGATGGTAATCGAACAAGTTCAAGGAGGCCACTTGGAGCATATGATGAATAACGAAGACCGAAGGACTCAAACATCTTGGTATAACCGTTCATCATAGTAGATAGCTATTCTATCTTTGCTAGTTGGTTCTATGGTAAAGATCCGGGTTTTTGAGTTATCTTTGCGCCCCTTTTAAAACCCTAGAAAAATTTTTGTTCCGCAAACTGCCTCGTTTGGAGGCTCGGGCGTGAGTATAACCCAACAATCCTCTCGATCCCCGCCTATGAGAAAACCGTAGTATCTCTCGGGCGGATGAGAAATCCTACCAGATCTGCGGAGTGGCTGAGGTTCGTCTGGGACTATTGAATTTTCTGGTTCTACTAAATCTTTAGTTATAATTTGTTCCTTTAGAATTTCTTCCAGTTCTACCGCGCTCCCACTTGTTTCTTTTGCAAGAAATTGCCACTCTAAAAAGGTGGTGTGGCGAGTGACTAACACCTTCTGTTCCTCGGTGTGGTAGAACAGATATCCCATTGAATGTTTTGGATATCCTACAAACTTACATAAAACTGATCGTGCCTTTAGTTTGTCCGGTTTCTGTGTTTTCACATAGGCCGGACAACCCCATATCTTAATGAATTTAAGATATGGTTTCTTTCCATTCCATACTTCATATAGAGTCATGGGCACAGATTTAGACGGAACCTGATTCAACAGGTAGGATGCTGTTTCAAGCGCAAATCCTCAGAATGAAAGAGGTAACTCTGCTTTACTCATCATGGAGCGAACCATGTATAATAGGGTGCGGTTCCTCCGCTCCGATACACCGTTGTGCTGTGGTTTATATGGAGGAGTAAGTTGAGAGAGAATTCCATTCTCGTTTAAGTAATCTAGGAATTCCATGCTCAAGTACTCCCCTCCCCTATCAGACCGGAGGATCTTGATACTTTTGCCAGTCTAGTTCTCCACTTCGTTTATGAATTCTTTGAATTTCTCAAAAGTTTCAGATTTGTGTTTCATAAGATGCACATATTCAAATCTAGACATATCGTAATTGAATGTGATGAAGTACGAGAACCCACCCCTTGCATGTATAGACATAGGCCCACACACATCACTGTGTATGAGTCCCAAGAGCTCTGTTGTTCTTTCTCCATGTCCGGTGAACGGAGATTTGGTTATCTTTCCTTCGAAACAAGACTAACTAGTTTCATAAGATGAAAATTCGAACGTATTCAAGAGTCCATCTTTATGTAACTTACTTAGTCTTTTCTCTCCGATATGACCAAGTCTACAATGCCATAAGTAGGATTCGTTCGTATCTGAACTCTTCCTCTTACGTGTGTTTTGTACATTGAGAACTGTATTCTGATTTAGAACATAGATACCATTACACAGTGTACCTTCTGCAACCATTACCTTATCAAGGTAAATGTTCATGATATTTCTATCAAGAGAAAAGTTATATCCATCTTTATCAAGTAAAGAAACTGATATGATGTTGCAAACCATGGAAGGTACATAGTAGCAATTGTTCAAAATCATAGTATTGCCATTTGGCAATACTAGGTGATATTCACCGACGGCTGCAGCATTAACTTGTGCTTCGTTCCCAACCCTAAGGGACTTATCACCAGGTCCAACTATCCTACTTTTTCTCAGTCCCTGCTATAAATTACAGATATGAGATCCTGATCCGGTATCTAGTACCCAGGAGGTAGGACTGACCGAAAAGCAGTTTTCAACTACAAGAGCAGCTGAAGGAGATGCAATAGTATGCTTCTTCTTCGATGAGGTCATCAAGGAATTCATGCTTTCCTCTTTCCCTTGCTCATACTTATGACCGTTGTTATAAGTTAGAGCCGAACCGATGTTCCCCAGCCCCGAATAAGAATTCGGATCAGTCAAGCGATGCATTTTATTATCCTGATTAGGGCGTGAAATGGTTGCTACCTGGAGAGAAAAAAGAAACACTCAGCATGCGCTCTTGCAATATTAGATTGGTTATTAGTTTATCTAATCAGGATGGCTCCCACTGTTTCCTCAAATTCTTCTTCAAACCCTAAATGAAGAACTAGTCAGGATTAATCGCACATCACAATACTTGCTTAACCTTTCAGCCAGACTGGTGTTGGTACTTCGAGGGAGGTTTTCCAACGCTTTCGCGAAGTTCCTTAATTACATAACCTCTTTTCCCTGGAGGCTTATCCCCGCTAACACCGTTCTAGACACCTACTTGGTTTATAGCATTGATTGTTAAGTGTGATAATTTCCCGAGAGTAATCCTACTCATCAGTGGGATCGGGATCCAACTATCATTGTGTGATGCACTAGATGGAATCCACTCTAGTCACCACACTCCAGAAGGTATGCTATATCTACAAGTTTCCTGTATATTTGAAACTCCCGATGTGGTTTTTGCCCCTACGACCCAACTGACCTTGACTAAAGATCAAAATGTCAAAAGGTCCTAGTCAAGTTCTACCCGTCCTTATCTTGATTGCATTAGACCCACCCGTACGAGCCTTGACTAAAGATCAAAATTATCGTACGACTGTCCTAACCAATCACATATGCAACGGAAAAGCATTAGATAGCTACCGAACACTATGCCTCAACTAAAGATCGAAATGCGTAGCACGAATACTAAGTAATACCAATCCGAAATGATGGAGGGCTACGGCTGTGTTTTTAGCAAAAAACCCGTTAACATAATGAACTTGATTTCGTTGAAGGAACTTGAGTAGTTTTGTAAATATATAGTGGCGAAAACATTTGCTAAAGAGGTCACTCCCTGTGAAGGGATCTCGGCTCTTTCCTCGTCGAATGATGTGCAGGATATTCTAAACTGAATATCACGATGCAAAGCAAAAATAATCGACTATAGTGAAGTTATTACGCTGACGCAAACTTTTACTCAAGGGGTCACTCCCGATGAAGGGATCTCGGCCCTTGCCTCGTTGAATGAGGTGCAGGATATTCCAAACTAAATAACACTGTGCAAAGAAAAAGAGAACGTCTGTAATGTCAGTTTTTCGAAATCTGTTCCAACAACATCTTTTAGGTTTATTTTCTTGCATTAATCAAAATTAATGTGGTCCCATCATTTTAATCCTATCACACCAGAAAAGAACGAAAATATGATGTATGTATATGCCATCCGCATTCGCCACTGGGCCCCGTCATCACCCGTTAGGTTACTTAACTAACGACAGAGCGGGGGTTGGACTAGCGTGGGTGCAAAACATATACAACATCTACTAGTGTATATATAAGTATATACAACATTTGTCCCAGGCATGATGATAATCAACATCACAGAAACTCAGCCAACTATACAGAATGGTGGATAAACTTGGAGCCCCGGGTTTCATTTGAGCCGCAAATAAAACCCGACGTTCCCGGTCATGTGGATAGCCTATGCAATGAAAACCTGTACCCCCTACGAGTGCGGCGAGTAGACCGCCAATTCTAGAATGAAGCCCCCTCCGTCTCAATGCCATGAGATGCGGGCTTGTTGCCTTCTAGAACCCGGCTATTCGTGCACTCCTTCGCGGGGTAATCCTAATACAGAAAAAGAAAATAATATGTACAAACGATGACATCGACCTCAACCCGGTCGTGCCCCAAAAAAATATACAACCTGGCATAGACGGCAGTCCACATGTCGGACGCTCGCCCCGCAATAACAAATGTAGAAATGAATATAAAATGTACTTCTAACATTGCACCACATGCTATCCACCATGACAATCCAACCACAATCTCAGCACAATCACAGAAACATCAACGTGAATGTCACGTTCGCAAATCCGTCTAAAAGAACATATAGCAGATAGACGGGTTTACCGATCAAATGACATTCACGGTCGCATATGCTAAACTATGTTCTGATAACGAAATACGTATTTTAAAATTTCGATCGACTAAACTTTCCCAAATTGGCTCCAAAGGAAAATAGAGCACTCAAACCAATATGGGCCAAAACTATATATCACAAAAATCATATATCCATGAACTAAAGGCCCATAAAAAATTTCTGGCACTGTAGCCCAAAAAGCACGGCGGAACCGCCGCAAAATGTGCCATTTTGCTCCGGTTCCGCCGCCGAATTTTGAAGTTACGTGCCCAAAAATTTTCCACAGCTATAGTTTTGCCTGCACATATTTTTAAGATGCGTGGAAATTTTTTTTGAACAACTTTAAAATTCGACAGCAAGCACACAAAATTGGAAATACGATTCGAAAATTTTAGTCAATCGAGATTTTAACCTTGTGCAAACTAGCTAGTAGGGTTTATGGGTTGGCTCTGATACTACACTAGCTCCCCGGACAACTTCCATGGCCAAATGCGGAACCAAATTTTTTACTACGATACAAACCTTGGCGCTAGAATAAACCCTAAACTGGATCTTTACCATAAACCTAGTTAGCACAAAAGAGTTCAATTTACTATGATAGAAAGTTATACCTCAAGCTTGAACTCCTTCTCTTCTTGTGGTGCTTCTCTTTGTTGTGAGCTCCTTGGAGTGGTTGTAGATGGCTCCTCCTCACCAGCTTCTCTACGTCAAAGAAGATCCACCCGAAGGCCACTACCTTGAGCTCCAACCTCAACAATGAAGTAACTAGGGTGCTTGGTGTGCTAGACTAAGAACCCTAGTTTTAGTAGAGAGGGATTTTAGTGGTTTGGTCTCAATGGCCCTTGGTTCTCAACACATGAGAGATCAGGGTTTGAGAGAGAGGATGAAGTAGAAAAAGCTATTAGAGAGAATGTATATGTGAATAATGAAGAGATAGCTCTCATATTAGGATAAAAGAATAATAATTTTAATTAGAAAAATTGTGATGGTTCATTTGATTTGACCATTATCATGTCACCATTAATGCTAAGCAAAATATCTTTTGCTTAACAAAAATATCTAAGTCAACAATGGTCAACAAGTCAAATGGTCAAACTAAATAACCATGACACAATTATCTCTAATTAAAATTAGTAATCAATTTCCTTTATCTCATTATGGTTTTAATCAAGTCAATGGTCAAAACCTTAATGAGGTGTCTCCTTCTTTGTCTCTGTCAACTGTATACATATACCCGCATCCGTGTTCCGAAGAACACGAATACAATGAGACTGAACCAACCCAAAATCAAATACTAGGATCTGGCTTAAACCAAAGTCCACTAGTATCAACTGCCCGAACAACAAACATGCACAAGTACGCGTATGTGAACGAACCCTGTCGTAAAACCATACGACCTCTACATCGTTTCGCCCAAAGGTGAACAACCCTCTGTGTGGGACTCTAAAGACTCGACAGTACTCTAGAAGTGGGTTTAACCACAAGCACGTCAGCGGCACTAGCTGTGAGTAACGGCTACCCTGGTATCTGTCGATAAAAAGGCCGATGAGTAAAACCCATCCGAACTCCTACTGAGCCTATCTGTGACAATCTCCGTACAGTCCGGTCTGTTCGTCTAAGAGTATCGCATATCGGGCCTAGGGGGCGGTAAACGTCAGACCCATAATAGCGGTATAAGTCGTGTCGGAGTGTAGCCTAGAACACCCTGAGAAACTACTGGAACACCTACCAGTAAATCTCACTTTCCCTGGCCAGGGACTTTGTGTAATGGCTTTCCTAGACACAACGTGATATCAACCCCCAATACCGGGAGAGACGAATCATGTCTAACCGCCACTGCCTCCAAGTGCTTCGGGACTACACCCAACTACTACCTATTTGCATGACTCAATAGAGCAGTGGTTGGGTAGCAATCAAAGAACAGTGGGAACACACTTGAGGTGAAGTAGCAGTGTCAAGTCAACGGACTAAGCTGTAATCATGTCACCTGAGAACTGCTAACTGACGATAGGTATAATACCAACCAACAGTTCCCGATGAGTCATGTCCAGTGTACTATCTCCAGTACGACGTACTGATGGCTGTAGGACATACCATCTCCCCTGCTGGGATGAGAAGCGTATGCACTAGTCTACTCTGGAGTATTGATGCCCTGTCTCGATAATCCTATGACTAGGGACCTATATAAGGATGTGCTTATAGACTACCCAGCCCCCACTAGTGTGATCGTCATCACAACGCCGGTAGTCAAGCAAAGATCCTAAGGGCTCTATCAATATGTATTAGCGATATGTTAAAAGAAATGTATACGCATATTAATATAGATACAGACCAAGTAGCATACTACTATATCGAGCAAGACTGTCGTAAACCGTGTATATATCCCAAGCTTCCAAAATGTATTATACAAACTAGTACTATACAATAATGGCCTCTAGGGAATACATATCCAACAATGTCATGCCGATATATGGCCTATAACAGATCGAGAAACTACTGATAACACTTATCAGTAAATCTCATTGGCCCTGGCCAGGGACTTGTTGATATAGCCATTCGTGCACAGCGCAACATCAACTCCCAATACTGGGAGAGATGAAACCCCTCCTATCGCATGTGTTTCGGGACTGTACCCAAAAGCCACCTGTTTGCACGACTCAGTAGAGCCGTGGTAGGGTGGAAATCAAAGAACAGTGGGAGAACACACAAGACTCTATGACAATCTCAGGTCTACAGACTAACATGTACAAGTGTCACCTGAGAACTGCTATCCGATGATAGATATAATACTATATAGGAGTTCTCGGCAAGTACGTCCAGTATACCCAGTCTCCACTGAGCACCCGTATACAATCTTGGTGTCAAACACCAATGGATATGGGATCATCCATCGCCCATCACATTGGTTAAGAATCGTATATGCTAGCCTACTCTGGAATATCGATGCCCCATCTCGATACACCCACGACTAGGGACATTTCAGGATATGCTTATAAACTACACACGTCCCACTAGTATGATCCGCATCATAATCATAGTAGTCAAGAAAATATCCTCAGGGCTTTATCAACATGTACGAAATGAATGAAAGCATGATCAGGTGAACATGTCCGGATAAAGAGTAATCAGATAGCATATTATCATGTCGAGCAAGAATGTCCTCTGAATACACACGCGCACATACACACACACATGTAAAAATACATCCACTATCAAATAATGGCCTCTAGGGCATACATATATCCAACAATCTCCCAATTGCACTAAGGCCAATTATTGGCGTATCTCATACCCAACATCTCAAAAAGTCGCTCATGCTGCGGCTGAGGGAGGGCTTTGGTGAGTGGATTCATGGTGTTATTCTTTGTATCTACTCTCCGAATCTCAATCTCACGGCGATCAACTATCTCCCGGATCAGATGAAATCGCCTCAGGATGTGTCTGGATCGCTGATGGGACCAGGGCTCCTTGGCTAACGCCATAGCCCCATTATTGTCACAATACAATGGTATTGGATCAATAATGGTTGGATCTACTCCTAGCTCCGAGACGAACTTCCTCATTGTAACATTTCAAAAAAATAAAATATTATTTTTGGGAATTTTTATAATTAATATTATTTTTAATGAATATTTTAATATTTCGGTATAATTAAATACCGATAAATGGGGAAAATTTTGGAAAATTATAGAAATTACTAAAAGAGGGTGTTTTATGTGAATTATGCAATTTTTAAGTTTTTATGATTAATTATATGCTAATTTTGTGCTAATCGCGATTAAAAATCGCTAATCGGATTTTTAGCATATTTGTGCAAAACATGTACCGTATCTTTTTTTTCACTTGTTACATATTCTTATGGCTTTCATACATGTTTTATTTCATGGTTGATGATTTATTAGAGAGGGAAAAAGAAAAGAAAAGAAAAGGATTTGGATTAGAATAATAGGTATGGGTGAGAGAGAGAAAGGTGAGGGTCACCTTTGACTTTGCCATCCACTAAACTCACAACCTTCATCACATTTTCCTCTCCCCTCCTTCTCCTTGCTGCTGCTGCTGCCCCTCTCTCCCCCTCTTCACAAAATCCCCCAAAACACCATGGAAATCAACTCAAAACCCAAACCCCATTTCATTAAATAGATGCGCAAGCTCAAGAGAAGCACATTGGACCAAGAAAGAGAAGATTTTGAGAACTTTGAGCAACTCGAGAAAATTCTTGAGTTTCCAAAGGAGGTAATTTCTGAACCATTAGCTTAGTATTTGCATTACTTTTACCCCCATGTTAGATTTTAACCGATATCGGGTGGTTTTGTGGACTTAGGAAAAACCTAGTTAGGGTTGATGAGAATTGAAAGTGGTGATGGGTAATTAAGCTCAGTAAAGGCCACACAAACCCCCTAGTGCTAGAATAAAGACCCAAACCAGAGATTAGAAACCCGGAATACGGATTTAGAAACCGATATCGGAAGAATTCTGGAATCTGTGAGAGTTAATTGAAATCTGCTATCATTAGAAGACTCTGAAAATTATTTTGCTTGGACAGTGATACATGCAGGCACCAAGGAAACTACCACCAAAACCCTAGCCCCTATCCCCCAACCCAGGCCGCCAATTAATTCATTCTGGCCGCAAATTGTGGCCAGAGTAGGGAGGATGTGACTCGTTTTTGTTCCAGGGCTTTATCATCAGTAAACTAGACCCTTGGTATATGCAAAATTGTCAGATTTGACCTAGGGTGAAATCTGGGACCTTTTTTTCCCTAAGTTGCTATTTTGATTCGGAGTCTCGTTTCTCGTATTTTGAATTCTGGATTTGCGTATTTGTGTTTTACCTCGATCACTTGACGTTTGTACGATGATATCGATGGTTGTTTGATGGTTTTGAAAGCGTAGTCCATAGGTTCTAACCTATAGGCCTTAGCGCGTCGTTTGGTTTTCTCGATGTGATTTTAAGATGCTTTTGCGATTGTGTTACCGTGTAGGTACCTTCTCGAGGGCTTCCCACGAGGAAGAAGATGAAGGCGACATCGATACCGACAAGCAAGATGCAAGGTGAGTAGATTATATCTATGGGGGAAGTCGGGTGGATGGCGTATAGCACCCCCGCAGTTCGATGTTTAGTATAGTATATATATACTATTTATGCTAGCTTATAGTGTGTCGTGGATATTTGAGATGAGATTAGGTGTACTAAGTTAGATTAGGGCGTAGAAGTAAACTAGGATAGTACCTAGTTGCGAACCCTAGAATAGGTTTACACCCACACGCACAGACATGCTTATTTGTTATGGTTATACCTAGATGATGAGGATTGTGGATGATATTTGGAGATGAGTCGATGAGATTGGGCATAGTGCCATGAGATCGGTGATATGATGTGATTCGTATTTGGGATACGACATGAGATTTTTAGTGGGCCTTTGGACGTGTGTTTCACACACGCATTCATATTTTTATAGACGGTTTCGATTTGTACTAGACTTAGATCAGTACCCCAGATCATGATATATGATGATAAGGATACTAGATAATTGATGAGATGAATGTGATATTGATCCATACCCAGCTTTTGGGATGTCGTACGATGATTTACCGTACGAGCTTTATATTGATGATAGATCCGCACTCATGACTCGAGGATGTCATATGATATTGTATCGTACGCGGTACCTTTGAGGCGGGATCACCGACTATTATAGTTACATATATATATATATATTATATCGACTCATATTTAGGTGGCTTCCATACCCCTCCTGATTGACTTGTTAGTTAGAGCCGTAGTCTTGCTAGTAAATGTTAGGCTAGGCTGATGTCATACTTATTTCAAACTAACGAATCGGGAGTATTTCAAGAATAGGCATAGGGATACTACGGATATTTTCAAAAGACGCATCTTTTCTTAAAAACACCGTAGCCCTTCTTTTACTAAAAACCCCGATTCGTCTTATTTCAAATGGTAAACTGTATCACTTTTTTTTATATTGATGCAGATGCGTCACCATTGCGTATTTAGTCAATTTCTGCATATTATGGTTATTTGCATCGCATTGCATGTGCAAATGGTTATTGTTATATTAAACTCATGTTGTTAGGACACCAGCACCATTATCGATGATGCATATGTTTCACGTGCACCTGCTTGCCGGCTCACACACTTCATCATCGATAATTGCCATGTCACTACACTGTAGTACTGTTGCATTCAGGATATGATCCCTTGCATGGCATACTTTTGTACATACCTATTGTACACCCATACTTACATAAGTATTTGCACATACATAGATGATTCTGGCTTGATTAGAGATTTGGGAACCGCAATATACTCTTTAAAACTGATTCATTTTAAAAGAGCGGTTTTCCCTCAATATGTGCATATTACTATTCCATGTTGCATGATATACTGATATGATTACATTTCTTTTACATGTCGCATACATCATGCTTTTTGATTATACGTATTGAGATATGTTGTTTCCATGATATTTCTGGATTTGGGAACCGTGAGTATTTCAAAAGAGAGTATGTACTTGTTTTAAAAACCCGGTTACCATTGATATGATATTTCAGTGCGTCCACCATGTGTTTTCTCGGTTCTGAGAGCGACATGTGAAACCCGATTCGAGGAAGCGGATGAGGCCGATTGCGGGTACATAGTGGACCCGGTATGGTACCCCGGGGCGAGAACGGATCGCTGTGTAGTAGACGGTGAGCCTGGCAGAGGGACTACTACCTACCGGTGATAGTATTTGGGCTCGGCGGATATCCGGAGGATACCGACCTAAGTCGAGAGATGATATGGGCCGATCCAGACTGACGGAGCCCGATATATGAGGATTTGCGTGCCGATGCTAGGCACAGGTTTCATGATATTTTTGAGTGTCGATGCTTGACACTCAGGTTCCATGATTTTGATATGTGGCGAGCGACAAAATATGTGGCGAGCGACATATGTTGATTTACATCCTCATACTTCCATGCATATGTTTATGATATTTACATGCATGATGCTTATTGTCATTGGGTGACACGTGGACGATTTCCACATACATATATTGACATTGATGACATTGATCACATAGTTGGATGATATCCACATATTCATAGACTTCATGATATAGTCGACATTGATCATACCTCATACTTATGATATGTTATTACCTGAGATACTGGAACGAGCACTTGGCACTACACTCATGTATAGATGTTACATTTCCACCTTATCATGCTTCAGACTTATTCATTTGAGGTTTATATATATATTGATCGTATTGACCTAGGATTGTGTCATGCATACGATTTTTGCTCTGTGATGTTTTCTATTCATGAGTTGGCAACTCACCCCCGTTGTGCCACAGTTTCTTGCAGGTTTTGCCGTACAGGTTTCTTTGCGGCTTTTCTGGTACACTACTTCCCTTTCGGGTGACTTTCTTTGGTAGGTGGATTCTTTTGCATCAGAACCACCATTGTATATGTATTATTCAGTTGTATCTAGAAATTCCATCAACCAAACTTGTATATTGTTTCAGACTTAGAAAACCAGTTATGTATCATTTCGACCTTAGAGTCGCACGTTGTTGTATTATGGTTTGCATTTTTATTTTGAGTTTCTATTTGAGTTTTGATCCTCGCCCTTCGGCGTTGTATATTATATTGCTTGCGTGGTTGTGACCGTCGATTGACGAAGAGCTAGCTCTCGCTTGGGGATGCCTTTTATCTTTGTGTATATATTATTCTTGTTGTACCCCGTTCGGGGCCAGTATTTCCAAAAGAAACTCTGCCGAAATTTTCAGAAAAGACATTGAGGATTTAAAATGTGTATTTGGCTGACTTATTTAAAAACCTTGTTTTTAAAACATGTTTCTTCACTTCTTAAAACTATTTTTCCTTCATTTATAATTTAAAAATGGTTTTAGATTTCTGGGCTTTTGGCTTACTTGGATTAGATGGGGTCCTATAGAATTCATATGATTCAAGTGCAAGTCACGTGCTATTTTGGGTCGTGACACTCATCCAGACGGTTTCCTTGGCGGCATCATTTGCAGCAATGTACTTAGCTTCCATCGTAGAGTCTGCAACGGTATCCTGTTTGGAACTCTTCCAACACACCGCCCCTCTATTGAGGGTAAATACAAACCCAGAGATAGATTTGCTGTCGTCCTTATCACTCTGGAAGCTCGAATCGGTAAAGGCCTCCATTTGGAGATCTCCATTACCATACACCAAGAACAATTCTTCAGTCCTTCGCAAGTACTTAAGAATGTTCTTCACAGCTGTCCAGTGATTCTCCCCTGGGTTGGACTGATACCTGCTTACAACACTTAGTGCATAAGCTACATCAGGGCGTGTACACAACATCGCATACATTATAGATCATACGGCTGAAGCGTAGGAAATAATGCTCATGCGAGCTCTCTCTTTATCAGTCTTCGGGCAAAAGTCCTTGGAGTGAGTGACTCCATGGCAAGCGGGTAAGGCTCCCCGCTTGGAGTCTTCCATACTAAACCTCTTTAGGATGGTGTTGATGTACCTAGTTTGGGACAATCCCAATATCCTTTTGGATCTATCCCTATAGATCTGAATGCCCAATATGTACGTGGCATCACCCAGGTCCTTCATGGAGAACCTTTGTGATAAGAATGATTTGACCGACTGTAGCATAGGAACATCATTTCCAATCAGAAGAATGTCATCTACGTACAATACGAGGAATGCGACAGTTCTCCCTACAGTCTTCTTATAAACACAAGGTTCATCTGGATTTTTGATGAAATCAAACTCTTTGATAACATCATAAAAACAGATGTTCCAACTCGGTGATGCCTGTTTTAATCCATAAATGGATTTAAGCAATCTACATGCTTTCCCGCTACTCCCACTGTCAACGAAGCCCTCTGGCTGATCCATATAAACGCATTCTTCTAAATCACCATTTAGAAATGCAGTTTTAACGTCCATCTGCCAAATTTAGTAGTCGTAGTGAGCAGCAATAGCAAGTAGGACCCGAATGGATTTAAGCATGGCTACGGGAGAAAAAGTTTCGTCATAGTCCAGACCTGGTCTTTGACGAAATCCTTTCGCCACAAGTCTTGCCTTATTGGTCTCCACCTGCCCATCTACACAAATCTTTCTTTTAAAGATCCATTTGCACCCTACGGGTTTTACCCCAGAGGGTACAATGTCCAAAGTCCATACTTTGTTGGTGTACATAGACTCCATTTCAGATCTCATAGCATCCGGCCACTTCACAGAGTCATCACTCGTGATAGCTTGCTGAAAACAAGTAGGATCATTATCCTCCATGATGCAATCTTTTCTATCACCATCAATGAGGAAACCGTAGTACCTCTCCGGTGGACGAGAAGTCCTACTAGATCTACGGAGTGGCTGAGGTTCATCAGTCTCTGCTGCAACATCAGGCTCAACCAAATCGTCATTTATAACTTGTGTCTCTAGAACCTCTTCTAGATCTACCACATTGCCATCAGTATCATTTGTAAAAAATTCTTTTTCTAAAAATGTGGCATACTGAGAAACAAACACCTTTTGTTCCTCCTTGTGGTAGAAAAGATATCCATAAGAATTTTTTGGATATCCCACAAACTTACACATGACCGACTGTGTCTCGAGTTTGTCCGGATTCTGCTTTTTGACATAGGCTGGACAACCCTAAATCTTAACTCGTTTAAGAGGGTCTCTTCCCATGCCATATCTCATATGGTGTGGTAGACACGATTTTGGTTGGAACCCTGTTCAACAGAAACGCTGCAGTCTCCAATGCATGCCCCCAAAATGAGGCAGGTAACTCAGCATCACTCATCATGGAACGTACCATATCTAATAGGGTCCGATTCCATGATTCTGACACACCGTTGTGCTGTGGTGTGTAAGGAGGAGTGAGCTGAGAGAGAATCCCATTCTCTTTTAGAAAGTCTGAAAACTCTGTGCTGAGATACTCTCCACCTCGATCCGATCGAAGTATCTTGATGCTCAATCCGGTTTGTTTTTCTAATTCAAGTTTGTACTCAGTGAATTTCTCGAAAGCTTCTGACTTATGCTTTAATAAAAACACATGACCGAATCTTGAGAAATCATCAGTAAAAGTTATGAAGTAAGAAAAACCGCTTCTAGCCTATATAGACATTGGCCCGCATACATCACTATGTTTGAGGCCTAAGAGCTCAGTAACTTTTTCTCCGTGTCCTGTAAACGGAGTTTTGGTCATTTTACCCTTGATACAAGACTCACAAGTCGCATAAGATTTATATTCAAAGGGATTCAAATATCCATCTTTATGTAGCTTGTTTAATCTTGTTTCGTTAATATGACCAAGTCTACAGTGCCAAAGAAAAGCTTCATTTATTTCTGAAAATTTTCTTTTATCAGTGTGTTGTATGCTGAAAACTGTGTGTTGATTTATGACGTATATCCCGTTATTATGTGTACCATACCCAACCAACATTTGATTCAGATTAATGTTCATAACATTATTCTGCAATAAAAAATTATATCCTTCATTGTCTAACAAAGAAACATATATTATATTACAAAGCATACTAGGTACATAATAACATGGGTTCAAAACCAATATACACCCTGATGGCAACCCCAGGTGATACTCTCCCACTGAAACCGCATGTACATTTGAACCATTTCCAACACGGAGAGTATGGTCACATGTCTTCAAAACTCTTCTATTTCTCAGCCTCTGCATGGAATTGCATATGTAAGAACCTGAACCGGTATCTAATACCCAGGAAGTAGAGTTTATAGAAAAACAGTTTTCTATCACAAATACACCTGAAGTGGAAACATCGCCATGCTTTTTTTTCTTGAGATCCAGGTACTCAGCACAGTTGCGCTTCCAGTGTCCAGCTTTGTGGCAGTAATAACATTCCCCTTTCCCCGATTCCCCAGCCGTGGAATTGTCTTTCCCCTTAGCCTTTTTAACTCCTCCTCTAGCTTTGGTGGGTTTCTTCTTCATCTTTCCCTTTGCCTTTAGGCGAGAGAAGGAAGATGGCCCAGCAATCAAAGCGGGAGTCTTCACTGCTTTGAGCGTGCTCTCTTCACTTCTCAACATATTGAGAAGTTCAGGTAGTGACTTCTCAATGTTGTGCATGTTGATGTTTACTACAAATAGAGCAAAGGCAGGGGGAGAGTCTGTAGAATAATATCAACATATTGTACATTCTCTATTGTCCATTCGAGGTCCTCAAGCTCTTCTATAAGAGCTATCATCTTCAAGACATGGTCACCTACTGGTGTGCCAGAGGCCATCCGCATCTGAAACAATTTTTGAGATGCTTCAGATCTCAGGGTCCGAGATTGCTCTCCATAAAACTCTTTTGTATGGAGAAAGATGGATTGAACATCCATCTGCTCGTGCTGCTTTTGATATGTGTTATCCATCGATGCAAGCGCAAGGCATTTTGGTCGTGGAACAGTCAATTTCCCATGTCTTGCGGATCTCCTTGTCCGCAACTGAAGATTTAGGACCTGGGACGGGTGGGGCTGGGGCTGTGAGGACATATGATACCTTATCATAAGTTAGGGCAATGTTAATGTTCCTCAGCCAGTCTTTATAATTGGTCCCATTCAGTTTATTTTTCTCTAGTAGAAGCTTAAGTCCTGTCATTGGTATCTGCCATTAAGAGAGAGAAAAGAATACACTCAGCGAAAGCTCTTGCAAAGATCAGATTGGTTATTATCTTATCTAATCGATGTCTCCCACTGCTTTTATCAAATTTTCCTTCAAACCTTAAAAAGAAAACTAGCCAGGATTAATTACATTCTACAACTTTGCTAACCGTTCAGCCAGGCCAGTGTTGGTATTTTGAGGGAGGTTCCTCGTGCTTTCGCACGGACCTCATTAAAATAAACCTCGTTTTCCCAGAGGCGTAGCCCCGTAGACACCTTTCTAGAAACCTAATGAGTTAGCTAATTGTAAAGTGTAAAACTCTCCTGGGAGCAACTATTGCTCACAGTGGGATCGGGATCCAACCATCATATGGAAGGTATGCATTCTCATTGCAAATTTCAACTCTTGAAACTCCCGATATGGTTTTTACCCTTAGTACTCATGACCTTAACTATGGTCAACAAATCATAAGCACTAGTCAAGCTCTACCCGTCATTTCTCAATTAATTAGACCCAGTTATATGACCCTTAACAATGGTCAACAAAGTTATATAATTGTCCCAAGTAATCGCATCATATGCTGTGTAGGAAGACATCACTTAGCTACCGTACACTACGCCTTAACTATTGTCATCAAACGTAGCACGGATACTAAGTACTCTACTTCGTAAAATGACGGAGGGTTGCGGATGGTTTTTAAGAAAACCTTAAACACTTTGAACTTGATATCGTTGTAGAATCAGATGGTTTTTAAAAGGAGTGGCTTAAGCTCCACAATTTTGAAATGTAGCTTTTTCGTAAAAATCCGATTGGGTTTCAAATTCGATTCTACAACATCTATTTAGGTTTATTTTCCTTTACATTAATCACATTAATGTAGTCCCATCATTTACGTCCTTAAGCCATCACAGAAAAGAAACGAAAATAGAACGTACGCTTATGCCATTCGCATTCGCCACAGTGTCCCGTTATGCACCGTTAGGTTACTTAACTAACGGCATTGCGGGACGGGACTAGCGCGGATTTAAAACATAAGCAATGCTTATTATATATCATATATATATAATAATACCATTCGTCTCTTCATATAAAGTGATCACATCACAGAATATCAACAGCAGAAGCACATATATGAACATCTAGGATATACTAGGATTTCCGTATTTTGTATTCAGCCAATGATAGAAAATACGGATTCCACGGTCATGATGAATATCCAACCCCACACCCTAGACCCCTACGAGAGCGGCAAGTGACCCTACCAATTCTAGAGTTAGGAGACCCGGTCTCGACTCCTCGAGATGGCCTCCCACTGGACTCTAGAACCCGGTCACTTATGCTCCCCACCTTGGGTCTATCCTAATGCGGAAAAGTAAATAATATACATCATAGGTAACATCATCCTCAACCCGGATGTGCCCCAATAAAAGAATATTACATACAAAGAATTTTACATGAATGAAAAAGAAAACTCTCATCTCACATAAAATCCCCCCGGCCACTCAATCACGACGATCCTATAAATCATATCAAAGCAACACATAACATCACATGCCATCAACGTAATCAAGTATGCGTACCCCAATTGTCGTTGGCATATAGCAACGAAACCGGCGACACACCACATACTACACTTACGGTCGCAGAATAGAATGTCAATCTACAATATTTGGAATCGTCACTATTCTTATACATCATAAACCCGGAATATCTCATATTCTGGATTTCATGCCTAGCATTGCAAATCTTTCATTTGGGTCGCAATAACGAAAACACCTTTTCAAAAGAAACCGGGTAATTCAACAAGATTCCCGATTCCATCCGTGACCGAAATGATAAATTTACAAGCAATTATTAATTTTCACAAAATCAATAAGTGTAGATTCCAATTATTGTATTACATTCAAATAAACTAGGCGATGTTAAACCACTTCATCTATCAATCAATTACCCTGAAATCCACAGAGAAGCTCAACACCTGAGCAGTATTAAAATTACCCAAAAGCATGCCACAGTACCTATCGACCAACCGTAGAAGGGCCGACCCGAGCCTCATAAATGGCACCGCGGAACCGCCTCCAAAGGCATGCTTCTGCTGCGGTTCCGCGGTCATTTGATCAAGTTAAGATATCATTCTTCTAGAGGGTCCATAGAATCACATGCATGATTTTCCGAATATTTTTAGTGTGAAAAATTCCAACATTTTGAAAAATTTCCAGAGAAGAAATTTCGGGGTAATCGATGTTCGTTCGAAGTTTTTTAACGTCGTCTAGGTTACTCTAAAGCTCTAGCTTGTCTCTGATACCACTGTTGGGATTTACCTAGCACCACACAAAGGATTGTCTTGCATCAAACATGCCACAATTTAAATTTTTAGGGTGCTAAGCAAAGTAATCTAGGATCAAACTAGAAATTTAGGATAACAAACATAGTATCACATACTAAAAGAGAGTCTAACACTAATAGATGAGAAATACAACATTTATAGATCTACCCTTTGTGACTCCTCGGATCAACTCGGTGTTTGGACGGGTCTGCTTGAGTCCTTCGTTGTCCACGACAATCCACCGCAGAGTACCTTGGCTTAAGCTCCTTGCTTCACTAGAACAAAGTAGAACTGATGCAAACAACCTAAACTAGTGTAGATTGGTGATGTGGGTTTGGATCTCACTTAAAAATCTTTTCTTTTTATCTCCTTCACTCACTTATGAAGAGGTAGTGAGCTTTGAGGAAGAAGAAGGAGGAGAAGGCTAAGCAAGCTCTAGATTTTTTTTTCTTATGCCAAAAATAAAATGAATAATGAAAATATGATAGAGTCACACTCACTCCAAACCATGGTTTAAAAATATCTAGATATTTTGTTATTGTGTTAAAGAATAAGTGTAGAGATTAAACCATGGTTTATGTCATGGTTGACCAAGGAAGAGTGTAGAACCAAACCATGATTTAATTCTAATTAATCCTTTAACCAATAATAAAAAATAAATAAATATCTAAACCATATGAGTCTTGTATAGCCATCTCCAACGTATTATCACCATGACACATGTATGCATGCATGTGTGCATTCATATCATCATATGTACATACATACATTCATGCATACAATAAATAAATAAAGAAAAGGTTATAAGTGAAATGGCTAATAGTCATTAATATTAAATCAACAATTGATTTAATAAACCGGTCATATCACATGCGACCCGACCAATAGAAAACGCCAGATTACAATGCGGTATCTTATACACGCATTTAATCAAGCTTCCACGCATATCACCATATGCACCCCTCATCGTTTCGCATGAGCTAGGTAACCCCTTTGTGGGACTTTAAGACTCGTCAATACGCCGGCAGTAGGTGGTGATCATATCAAACACCCACAAGCCGCAAGCAGTCAGCTAAACGTAACGTCCACCCAGGTATTGAGCGAGCAGAAGAAAAACAAGTGAACCTGTCAAAACTCCTGTCGAGCCAACCAGTAACACTTACCGTACAGTCCGGTCTCTTTGTCAGATATGCTGCATATAGAGTCTAGGGATAGCATCGTCGACCCCAATAACTCAATAAGTTATGCCGATGTATGGCCTATAACAGATTGAGAAACTAGTGATAACACTTATCAATAAATCTCATCAGCCCTGGCCATGGACTTGCTGATATAGCCAATCGTGCACAGCGCAACATCAACCCCCAATACCGGGAGAGACGAAACCCCTCCTATCGCTCATTGCCTCCATGTGTCTCGGGACTGTACCCAAAAGCCACCTGTTTGAACGACTCAGTAGAGCCGTGGTAGGGTAGAAATCAAAGCACGGTGGGAGAACACATAAGACTCTATGACGATCTCGGGTCTACGACTAACCTGTACAAGTGTCACCTGAGAACTGCTATCCGACGATAGATATAATACCATATAGGAGTTCTCGGCGAGTCCGTCCAGTGTACCCTGTCTCCACTGAGCATCCATATACAATCTTGGTGTCAAACACTAATGGATATGGGATCATCCATCGCCCATCACATGGGTCAAGAATCGTATACGCTAGCCTACTCTGGAATATCGATGCCCCGTCTCGATACACCTACGACTAGGGACATTTCAGGATATGCTTATAAACTACACACGTCCCACTAGTATGATCCTCATCATAATCACAGTAGTCAAGAAAATATCCTCAGGGCTTTATCAACATGTACGAAATGAATGAAAGCATGATCAAGTGAACATGTCAGGATAAAGAGTAACCGGATGGCATACTATCATGTCGAGCAAGAATGTGCTCTGAATACACACACACACACACACACACATGTAAAAATACACCTACTGTCATATAATGGCCTCTAGGGCATACATATATCTAACAGTTGTGCGGTATGTATACCCGCACGAGGCAGTTGAAGTTGAAAATATGAAAAACGGTTCAATTTTCAAAGTTAATGGGCATAGATTAAAATCTTATTTTTCCACTGACCCCACGGAGGAGCTCCTGTTTTTAAAGAAGCCGATTTATAATGACTAATTTTCCTCCACTTCACCTCCATGTCTTGGTAATATTGTCTCATCTTAAGAATGGGGGTGAGTAATAAAAGAATAAGTTTGGGGATGATTTTTCACTTTCATTTATTCTTGTACCCCGTTAATAACTTATCCTCCCAAGTCTACAGGTTTTTGAGATTTAAAAGACGACAACAGTGAGGACACTGCTGTAAATAGGTTTGAGGGAGGTTTGTGCTTATTTACGCATTACTTTGCATTACACTTTGCATAAGCACAAAATTTTCAAAAAATTTCTTTTATAATAAAAGATTAGAATGTGAAAAATTACATTTAAAAGAGTGGAAAAGTTTAAGAAAATCAAGAAAGTTAGATGTTTTCTTAGACGAAACAAGTAATAAGTAGTTATGAGCCGTTGTCCCAAGGGTTAGTAAGATGAAGGAAGTCACTAATCTGAGGATAAAAATAAGTCTGAAAAATAGTTCCTATTCTGGAAGCCAAACATTTGAACGTTGATACCCTACTATACGCACTTACACACGTCTTGAAACTCGGGATAGTAGAGGATACCTTGAAATTCTCTTGCCTAAAAGCCAAAGTACGAAGAAAATAATAAATGAAGCATAAAAGTATAAAATGGTGAAGAAAAATGAACACTGGTTTTGTAATCACCGAGGCAGCATAAAAAATATAGCGAGGGTGCTTCATCACCTAGCGCCTTAGACCAATTGATTTTGGAGTCACTGCTAAGCCTTAGGTGTTGTAAGACGAGAAAATTGCTAATTATGTCTAATATGTGAGCACATTGAGTAGTCGGTCGGTTAGTATCTCAAGAAATATTAACGGTCGCATGAAGAATGTGTGAGCAATTCCATCCAAAATATTCACCGACTAATAAGTAGTGAGGTAGATGGACAAGAGTATGATAGCTTGAATTGAATTCTTCGAGTGTAGGGATGTCTTTTACACACACGTAGGGGTATATGATCGGTGTTTGGAAGAAAGGTAAGGATGAAGAATAAAGGCGATGTTTTATTGAGGGATGATGTGATTTCTAACATCTTTTCATGACTATTAAGATAAGGCTCATGACAACCGAAAAGCTAGTGTAGTTGGAAACTCTGATTTTCAAGTTCTTTCTTTTATAATTCTTATCTTTATATGTAACTTTCATAGTATTTCTTTTATTATAGGATTTTGTGTGTGCAATCCACTGAAAACCTTCAAGAGACAACACTCCTCCTACTAGGGACACCTAAAGGTTTAAAGGCTTGTAGCACGTGCTCAGTGCAATCGTGTTGCCTACGAAAGTGTGCTAGTTAGTTTTTCTTTTTCTTTATATTGTCTCCTTCTTTTGAATAAAAGAAGTTTGCTCGGGACGATCAAAGTCAAGTTTGGGGGAATTTGTTCAGTCGAAAATATTGCAATCCTTAACATAACAGTTTCCTCAATTTTCTAATCATCTAAGGATGTTTGTTATAAATATAACACATATTACAAGTTCGTTTGGAAAATATCAAATACCACGTGTTATACATTATAATCAATATTTTGGAAGGAAATTGTATGTTTATTATTTCATGCATGATATTGTATATCTCAATAATATTCATTGAGATTTTGTGCAGAAAATTATCTCAGGACAGATATCGGAATCATAAATTCGCCGACAAAATACATGAAATCAAAGAGTTAAAATCTGGCAGAGATTCAAAAGAGATAAGAAGATTCCAGATATCACCTGAATACCCATAGACCAACACCAGAAGACACAAGAAAAATGAAGCAATAAACTCACCAAACGGCCGCGGATCCGCGGCCGAGTCAGGCCGTTCCGCTGCGGCTCCGCGGACGAGTTAAGGCATCGGGTGACGATACTTTTCCAGAAGCTTCATTGCATCTACCTGGCTTGTTGAAGACGCTCCATTATAACAACCTTGTTCTGGAAACTTCCCTACAACAGCCTAGCTTCTTGAGGAAGCTTGATAACTATCTTATTCTAGAAGTTTCCCTACAACTACCTAGCTTCTTGGGGAAGATTGACCAAGCTTCTAGTGGAAGATTGGTGAAGGGCTATAAAAAGGGACCTAAGCCTACATTAATAAGGTTGTTGATGGTAGTTGATTTCTAGTACACAATCCAAAACCAAATCCAATTCAATTCCAAATCAAGATCCAAATCAAGAATCGTTCAGAACAATATCGAGCGACGACATTCAAGATCCTTTATGCGAAGCCGATCGTCATCAAGAGAAAGAGATCCTCGACAAGTCCAAGCCTCATGGTGATCGAGCAAAGCGAAGATCGACGTAGAAATTATCTCTTCAAAGGAGTGATCGAGAGCATTCTTTCTTGTAATCTCGAATTGAGAAGTGTATTTCGAAGTTGAATAATAAAGGTGATCATTTGTTAATTCTCGCTTTCATTAAATTTTCGTATTATGAAATTTCTAATTCTTGATTCTTTTATTTTCATAATGCGTGAGTAAATCTCCGCTTGCTAAGGATTCGAAGGAATTCGGTAGATCAAATGGTGAGGAAATCCTACACTCATTTTAAGTCTTATGAGAATTATTAACTTTAGGAAAAAGAATCATCGATGACCAAATTTGTAGCGAGATCACCGTTCTTGATAATTTCGTTGCAATTTATGTGTAAATGATTGATGAATTTCTTTGCTAAAGGCTAGATTTGATTGGTGATCAATGAAAAGACAAGGGATAGTGAAGGAGAAACCCTAGTTTCTTCAATAGATCCCTAATCTTCATTCATCACCATCGTTCTAGCTATAATTCATCAATAGATAAGATGAGTCATTTTTAGTATTCATCATTGCTACTAATTCCTATCGAATCCTACAAGCTATTCTTCAATTTTCTTGATAACTAAAATTGATCTTGGACATTTTCTTGATTACTAAATCTTAAACTCTTTCTTGAAAATATTTCATCAACTAAATCTTGAATCATTTTCTTGAATTTTCTTTACTATTTTCTTTCGACTCAACTAAAGCAAGAACGAATAAATACACGAATCTTAGTAGACGACCCGTACTCATTAACGAACTACAACAACACCGTTATTGATTGCGGCTATAAATTCTTTGATTGTGATTATACTCTTCATATACAACGACGAACTTATTCAATCAATCAGTAGTCAAGTAATTATCCTGTGGGCTCTATCAATATGTAATAGTAATCTATAATGTCACCTGAAGCATGTACACGATGATAAAGACAAACCAGATAGCATACTATCATCTCGAGTAAGACTGTTCTACCAGTATAGATCCTCCCTCAATCATTGCAATTACGTGCCTGTGATCCAATAATTGACTTGAGGGCACTATATTCAACAATCTCCCAATTGCACTTAAGGCTAATTATTGCGGTGTCGCATACTCACAGCCCGTGTGATACCGAACACCCAACATCTCTACTAACCAGTTTTGTTGGATATAGTGCCCTCTAAGTCAATTATTGGATCGTAGGTATGTGATTGCAATGATTGAGGGAGGACCTGTACCGATATGACAGTCTTGCTCGAGATGATAGTATGCTATCAGGTTTGTCTTTATCATCGTATACATGCTTTAGTTCACTATTGCATGATGATAGAGCCCATAGGATTCTTGCTTGACTACCAGCAGTATGATGTCGATCATATACATGGGAGCTGGGGTCTATAAGCACATCCTTAAAAGTGTCCCTAGTCGTGGGAGTTTCGAGACAGGGCATCGATACTCCAGAGTAGACTAGTGTATACTGTCGAGACCCCGACGAGGGGCGGTGGCCGGTCTCACAAGCCATTGGTGTCAGTTGGTTCACCTAAGATGTATACAGGTGCTCATTGGGTTATGAGTACGCCGGACAGGACTCGCCGGGAACATGCTAGTTGGTATTATACATATCGTCAGATAGCAGTTCCCAGGTGACATGTGTACAGGTTAGTTCATCGACCTGAGGTCGTCATTTGTCTCGTGTGAGTTCCCACTGTGCTTTGATTTCTACCCTACCACGGCTCAAAGGAGTCGTGCAAACAGGTCTTTTTTGGGTACAGTCCCGAGCCACATGGAGGCAAGTGAGCGAATCGACAGGGGTTTTGTCTCTCCCGGTATTGGGGGTGAGATCGCGCTGTGTCTAGGAGTGCCATTACACAAAACCCTCGGCCGAGGTAGGAGATTTACTGGTAGGTACTCCAGTAGTATCTCAGGGTGTTCTGGGCTACACTCTGACACGACTTATACCGCTTTTGGGGGTCTGACGTTACCAGCCCCTAGGCCCGATATGCGATACTCATAGACGAATGGACCGGACTGTATGTATATTGTCACTGTTAGGCTCAGTAGGATTTCTGGATGAGTTCGCTCGTCAGCTTCCCTTCCAATCAATACATAGGCAACCGTTACTTACAGTTAGTACCTCTGACGTGCTAGAGGTTATACCCAGTGCCAGTGTGTTGATGAGTCATTAGAGTCCCCCACAGACAGTTTCCTAAGTTCGGGAGAAACGTTGTAGAGGCCGTATGGTTTTATGGAAGGGTTCGGAAAATGCACGTGCGTTTACGCTCATGTCATATTTCGGGAAAATAATACTGGTAGGCTTTGGTTTAAGCCGGATCCGAGTATTATACTGTGTAGATATAATATCTTTGTCTCAGTTGCATTTGTATTCGGTCGTAATACAAATGCGGGTATGTTTATACAATTACGGGGTTATCCTGAAATTCGTTTCAGGATTGCTTTTGGAAGTTGCCAGTTTCCAGTTTTCTATCACCCGTCTTTAACATTCGGTTAAATGCGGATTTATCTTTTCTTGAGGTGAGTCATGAGTGTGGAAGGTTCTAGAAGTGATGACTAGGATTTGTGACTCATCATGGGATTAAATGGTTGATGACTTGTTAAGGAGACTCATTGGTTTTCATTTAATGTTTTGATAATGTGTTTAATGAGTCACCCTTTTCATTTAATTCCTTTTGTATTTGATTAAGATCTTTTACTTTGTGGTCACCTTCCCCTCTCCGACACTCACCTCCCTCCTCCTTTAAAGTGGCCGGCCCATTCTTGATGAGAGAAAATGGTTGTTCATTTCAAAAGATAATAGGTTTTGGATTCATGGAAATTAGTATATTCAATTCTCATTTCACCCGATTCCAAAAGGCAACTTCATTAACCGTTCGTCCATGGCTTTGGACGAAGCGATACAAAGTGTTCTACTCATTCTCTACATCAATCTTGGTCATCTCTTTTAGCAAACTTGATGATCGAGTTGCCTCGGTTCAGAGGCGGGATCCGTTTAAAGATCCGTCGACGTGGTGCCACTTGGACGAGAAGACTAGAGATTCAGGAGATCGGAGCAACCGCAACAAAGCGTGGGATAATGGTTGAAGACCGAAGGACTCGGATCGTTCGGTATAACTTTTCTACCCACTTTGTAGTTTGTTAGTTTAGCTTTAATGGCAGATCTGGGTTATAGTATACGATAGCGCCAGTTGTAAAAATTTTTGTTCCGCATTTGGCGTCTGTTAGACGGCCGGGGCGCTACCGTGTACTTACAGTGGTATCAGAGCCTCACCATTAAGCTTTACTAACTTGTTCTAACGCGTTTAAAATATCGATCGAACGGATTTTCGAAAAACCGCAAATTCCAAGTCTAAAGTTTCTGTCGATTTTAAAAGGGGTCTAAAATTCATTTTGACCATACCAGAAAATCAAGCAGGCTTTTATGAGAATACAGAAGAAAAATGATCAAGTGATTCGACTGTACTGCCGCGGAAACGTGGTCAAAGCCTAGCTTTGACCGCGGAAACGCGGCAGTCTTGGTGACTCACTTGGCCATTTTTCTTCTGGTGTTTCTTTGTTGGAAATTGTGGTTTCTGGTACTGTTCTTTTGGGCCCAGATTTTGTTACAGTACAGCAGATGTACATGGGGCCCACGTCGGGAAGTTTTGTCGATCGAAATTTTAAACTTGTTATTATGCAGTATTTACATTATATCTCTGACCGTGAATGTCATTCGAGCGGTAAATTGCGTCTAATTGCTATAGTCCTTTTAGACGGATTTGCGAACGTGACATTCGCGTTGATGTTCTGTGTTGTGCTGTGATGTTGCGGATATGTCATGGTGGATAGCAGTGTGCAATGGTAGTGCTGTTTTGGATTTATTTGTACATTTGATATTTCGGGACGAGCGTCCAATAAGTGGACTGCCGTCACTGCCTGTTTGTATAATATTCTTTTAGGGCACGACCGGGCTGAGGTCGATGTACCCGTTGTATATATTTTCTTTTATATACTAGGATTACCCCGAGGCGGAGTGCACGGATAGCCGGGTTCTGGAGGGCAACGGGTCCATATCTCTTGGCTTTGAGAGGTAGAGGGGCCTCACTCTAGAATTAGCAGATTATTCTCCGCACTCGTAGGGGGTACAGGTTGACCAAAAGTGGGGTGCTCAAGTTACCGGATTCTGTGAAGTGTCGGGTGGTCCATTCATTTTGCTGTAGGGGGCTGCCTCGCTTCAGGTTTTGGCGGGTAACTTGCCGCACCCGTAGGGGTCTAGATTTCATTGCACAGGCTATCCACACGACCGGGGGAACGTCGGGTTTCAGTAGCGGCTCTGTGAAACCTGGGGATCCCAGATTATCTGAATTGTTCTGTGATGCTTATTACTTTTATGTAATGTTGCATATTATCACGCCTTGAGCGATTATTGTATATTGGTATATATACTATTAAATGTTGTATATATTTTACACCCGCGCTAGTCCAGTCCCCGCTCTGTCGTTAGTTAAGTAACCTAACGGGTGATGACGGGACCCAGTGACGAATACGGATGGCATATACGTACATTATATTTTCGTTCTTTTCTGGTGTGATTGATTGATGGGACTTCATTGATTCTTATCAATGCAAGGATAAAACAAACCTATATTTGATGTTGTTGGAACAAATTTTAAAAAAAGGTGTTATTACAAAGATGTTTCATTTTGTTTTGCATAGCGGTATTCAGTTGGAATATCCTGCACCTCATTCGACGAGGCAAAGGACGAGATCTCTTCACCGGGAGTGACCACTTGGGCAGAAGTTTACGTCAGGGTAATAACTTCACTATAGTAGATTACAAGTTGCTTTTCATAGCAGTATTCTGTTAGAATATCCTGCACCTCATTCCACGAGGAAAGAGCTGAGATCCCTTCGCCGGGAGTGACCTCTTTAGCAAAAGGTTTTCGTCACTATATTTTTATAAAAAGCTATCAGGTTCCTTCAACGAGATCAAGTTCATTACGTTAAAGGTTTATTCGCCAAAAACCAGCCGTAACCCTCCGTCATTTCTTTTGGGTATTCAGTAGTATTCAAGCTATGTATTTTTACCAAAGCCAAGGCATAGTGTTTGGTAGCTGCTGGGTATTCATTTGTTGCATAGATAGATGAGTTAGTTTGGGACAGTCATTCTGCCATTTTGGCCAAAGTCAAGGGCATGTGCGGGTGGGTTCAAATTGACCTGGATAGTGACGGGTAGAACTTGGCATGTGACTTATGACATTTTGACCAAAGCCAAGGTTATAAGAGCATGGGGCAAAAATCACATCGGGAGTTTCAAACATACAGGAAACTTGCCAGGCATGCACATACCTTCTGGAGTATGATAACATGAGTGGATTCCTTCACGTTATTTTGCGATGATAGTTGGATCCTGATTCTCACTGATGAGTTGGTTTACTCTTCGGGTGATCCCGATTGATTTTTCTTTTAGGTTTGGAGGAGAATTTGATGGTACAGTGGGAGGTTTCCTGATTAGATAAAGTGATAACCATTCTGATCTAGGTTAGAGTGCACGCAGAGTGTTTCTTTTTTCTCTCCCTTTGGCAGCAACCTTTGACCGACCCTAGACTATGACTCAGCGACCAAATTGACCGAACCTTCTTAAAATACTGGCTTTTGGATTGTCTATAGTTGCATAAGTCATTGCCGCTCCTTCTTTTACCCTTTGCATTTCTCAGAACACCCCGTATTACTAAGGACATCCACTACCATTGGATAGATCCATCGTATGGTTATATACGAACTCGGAGGGACTTCTTCGAGGATGGATCTAGGTTCAGGAGAAATAGAATTGGTTTATTCAGTTGTCTTTTATTATCACCTTCTCTCTGGTTGCGAGGGCTCCTTGGTTTAGGAGGGTACACCTATTACGCTTATTGGATAGTCTTATTCCAAACCATAGGCAGGTGCCGAAAGGTAGGGAATGAAGAAAACCAATTAGCCTAAGTAGGGTGTACAGAAGGTAATAACTAAAGACAAAATAAAGGGATTAGAAAGAGGGCAAAGTAAATTGCGACTGCTATCATTCACGACCAAACCGCGTACTTCATCGCCACTCCTATTTCACCTTTAATAGAATAAGGTATTATTCAGTTGTCTTTTATCATCACCTTCTCTCAAGTTGCGAGTACTCCTTGGTTTAGGAGGGTACACCTATTATGCTTACTGGATAATCTTCTTCCAAACCATAGGCTGGTGCCGAACGGTAGGGAAGGAAGAAAATCACTTAGCCTAACGAAGGTGTACAGAAGGTAATGAATAAAGACAAATAAAGGGATTTGGAGAGATGACAAAGAAATATACGGTTAAAATCATGAATTGGATATTGGAAGAGGCATTACTATGAATACCAGGATACCCCTATGTAACATTTTTTTTGTTTCAGTGCATTGTTAATGGAAAACTGATTTCCCGATTAGATACTTACTCCAAGGTATGTATTTACCTGGTATGATTCTCACATCTGTATGGTTTTACAGATGATGAGTGGGAGTAGGCTATTGGGAATAAGATAATCATCCTCATTATATCGGAATTCGTTGTAATTGGTGATATTTGAGGAAGTTGCCTGAGTTTATGCCAGACGGCATGTATTTGATTTTGAATATCCGTTGTTGTGCACCAATTTCAATATGATATATCTGTAAGTTTATTTTTATAAAGTGAGATGTAACTTTTTGAAATTATGTCTGTGACATTTACCTATATCAGTTGACGATTGGGTAAGGAGCATTGAACAACAGAGTAATTCTTAACTATAAGTACAGTTTTCAACCTACGATGCACAGGTTTTGAGTTATTCGACTCAGCGAACTTATACAGAGTATTGTATGTTGTCCAGAGTCCGTCAGGACAAAGGGGTTGGTCCTCGTAATATGTTCTATTTACTTATGACTTCTCTAGATTTTAGACAAGTGTTTTATAGAAATACAAGGTCTAAGTTTTGAGAAGTTGTGGGTATAAGAATAAAGTAGAGAACCAGGTGTCACAAGTATCGGGATTCTTCAAAGAGATCGAAGATGTAGATTCTTGTGATTGGTATTCAGATGATAGTAATGGTTTTGAGAAACTTGTTTCTCTTTCAGGTTACTCATAATTGGATGTATTCCTAAGTTGAGTAATGCTGATTAGCCTCTCTCCATTAAGTTGATATGCACTGGAGACAACTGCATGATTAGAATCTGGTTCCAATTAAAATAAGTGCCAAAGTTTCTATATTAGATATAGAATGGTTCATATCTTAATGATGTTAAGGTACCGTGAGTTGTCCAGCTTATGCTTAAAACCAGACTCTGGATAACTCAAGGCATGTTTCTGTAATGGCAGTTTGTGGGTTGACCCTGGCTTTGACGAGGGTTGAGTTTCTACCATCTGGGAGATCAATAGTGATATTGTTCTTGACACGCCACAGTTTTAGTAAAATGGATTTTTTCAGAAAACGATAGTGGGAGTATGGTAGAACTGGAAGTGATTCCAGAACCGCAAACGGTTACGGAAAATTTAATAGGACCTATATATTCAATCAGGTTTGACATTCAATTAGCCACTCCGCAGATATGGTGGGTAACCTCAGACACCTGAGAGGTACTCCGGTAGCCTCAAGGACGGTGACAGGGAGGTTCTTGTTTACCCAGACTTGACACTACTGTTGTTCCAGGCTATGAGACCCGACAGGAGGATAAGTATAGCGTCATTCTAAACTTGCTTTAGAAGTGTACGTATATATTATTCTGCCAGAGGGTTGTCGTAGTCAGTGGGAGCAGCGGAAGCATAGTGGGCAAGAAGCTTATGTCTATTTATAGGCTTGAGCAGATATAGCGGAGGTAAGATCATCTATTTTTGATGTGACAGTCATGGGTTTGACTTCATCATAGAAAGGGATGGATCTGTTAAGGAGGTAGTAGGGTGTGATGTCCTGGTATTTGGATGACATACACAGAGTAGGAAGTAAAATTCCTATACTACAATCGGTTGTGCTATGGTCGTCACACAGTTATTTCTCCACAGAGGACATGGATATAATATCTGATATTCTGGTTACTAGATCTATGGTTTTAGATCTAGATTTGGGTAGTTTCCCAATGTGGGTACTTTGACTGTATTCTAAAGGTATTTAGAATAGATGACTCCAGGCATGGTGGTGTACCTGCAGGTGATGGAGTCACCCTCTCTAAAGGTGTCTTACAGACTAAAGGGGAGAGGGACGTGCATGATTGGCAGATCACTTGCTTAGGCAATTGAGTCAATCGTGAAAAGTCAAGTACCACACCATATGTTGTTTTTGCACTAGATACGATAAGTTAATATTAATCCAATCATGGAGAAACATAAGGAAGCAGTTTTAGAACATAAGTGAATGTTCTACGGATTTGATGATGGCAGCCTCCTTCGGGAGACGGTTATCATTCCATTTTTCAAAGGTGACATGGATGACAGAGTGATTGTTAGAGTTATAGTTTTCCCTATGACGAGGGACAGTATTATGGACAGGTGGTCCAAGAGGATACTGTGGGAGGCATGCTGCTGGATACTGATTAGGTTCAGTTATCAATACAGTCTAAGAAGTTTGGATTTGGAGTTCATTTATGAACTAGGTCCCATCAGATATCCAGACATATTCTAAGACACCTATTACTCGATTCGGGAGATGGCTTTCTCCGCGAACTTGAGATTAAGAGAGACATAGAAAGAAACATCATGGCGGATCCACTCACTGAGGCTATTTCTCGAACACAATAGTTTTACAAACGAGCTTTGTGAAACTGATTAGTAGAGGAGTTGGGTGTTCGTTATCACACGGGCTGTGAGTATGCGACATAACAATAATTAGCCTTAAGTGCAAGTGGGAGATTGCTGGATATAGTGCCCTCTAAGTCAATTATTGGATCGCAGGTACGTGATTGCAATGATTGAGGGAGGACCTGTACCGATATGACAGTCTTGCTCGAGATGATAGTATGCTATCAGGTTTGTCTTTATCATCGTATACATGCTTTAGTTCACTATTGCATGATGATAGAGCCCATAGGATTCTTGCTTGACTGCCAGCAGTATGATGGCGATCTTATACGTGGGAGCTGGGGTCTATAAGCACATCCTTAAAAGTGTGCCTAGTCATAGGAGTTTCGAGACAGGGCATCGATACTCCAGAGTAGACTAGTGTATACTGTCGAGACCCCGACGAGGGGCAGTGGCCGGTCTAACAAGCCATTAGTGTCAGTTGGTTCACCTAAGATGTATACAGGTGCTCATTGGGTTACGAGTACACCGGACAGGACTCGCCGGGGAACATGCTAGTTGGTATTATACATATCGTCAGATAGCAGTTCCCACGTGACATGTGTACAGGTTAGTTCATCGACCTGAGGTCATCATTTGTCTCGTGTGAGTTCCCACTGTGCTTTGATTTCTACCCTACCACGGCTCAAAGGAGTCGTGCAAACAGGTCTTTTTTGGGTACAGTCCCGAGCCACATGGAGGCAAGTGAGCGGAACGGCAGAGGTTTCGTCTCTCCCGGTATTGTGGGTGAGATCGCGCTGTGTCTAGGAGAGCCATTACACAAAACCCTCGACCGAGGTAGGAGATTTACTGGTAGGTACTCCAGTAGTATCTCAGGGTGTTCTGGGCTACACTCTGACACGACTTATACCGCTTTTGGGGGTCTGACGTTACCAGCCCCCTAGGCCCGATATGCTATACTTATAGACCAACGGACCAGACTGTATGTATATTGTCACTGTTAGGCTCAGTAGGGTTTCTGGATGAGTTTGCTCGTCAGCTTCCCTTCTAATCAATACATAGGCAACCGTTACGTACAGCTAGTACCTCTGACGTGCTAGAGGTTATACCCAGTGCCAGTGTGTTGATGATTCATTAGAGTCCCCCACAGACAGTTTCCTAAGTTCGGACGAAACGTTGTAGAGGCCGTATGGTTTTTTGGCAGGGTTCGGAAAATGCATGTGCGTTTACGCACGTGTCATATTTCGGGCAGATAATACTGGTAGGCTTTGGTTTAAGCCTGATCCGAGTATTATACTGTATGGATATAATATCTTTGTCTCAGTTGCATTTGTATTCGTTCGTAATACAAATGCGGGTATGTTTATACTGTTACGGGGTTATCCTGAAATTCGTTTCAGGATCGCTTTTGGAAGTTGCCAGTTCCAGTTTTTATTGTGCCACGGCTGCGCCCCGGCCGTCTATCCGAGGCCAAAATGCGGAATCAAAATTTTCTTAACTTTTAAACTGGCGCTACTGCGGACAATATACCCGGATCGTAACCATTAACCGATACTAGCTATCAAGAGAAAGGGTGAGAGATATACCGAGTGATCCGAGTCCTCCGGTCTTCTCGTCATCATCCCGATCTCCCGCGGAAAGTCTTGTCTCCATATCATCGCCTCCTCGCCGGAAGGGCACCACATCGCCTGTGTCTTTTACGGGCTCCCGCCTCAATACCGAGGCAACTCGGGCGCGAAGTTGGCTAGCCGACGCGCCCAAGATTTGCTGTAGAAGTAGTGTAGAGTCTATGTCTCTTTGGAGTAGTGAAGTTGCCATTGGTGATGGAGGAATAAGGATAAGGAAAAATGGTGCTTTCATTTTTCCCAAAACTAGAAGAATGAGATGAAGAAATATGTGCCACACCAAAATGGAAATTTCTCTCATCATCCCAACAATAGTGGCTGGCCCTCTTGTTATGGAAATGGTGGAGGGGAAAAACCAAATGCAAGAAGGAAGGTGAGTGTAGGAAAAGGTGGAGGGTGACCACATCCAAAGCAAACCTCACATCATTAACCAAATCAATCTCTTCACAATAACCATCATGAATAAAGCAAGTGATGTAAAGAGAATAAAATGATGATGGTCATATCATAATCCACATATGCAAGAAACCCCTTCCCCAAATGTAATTTGCAAAACTGCAAATTACCCCCTCCATCGGAAAAGTCCGGCTGGGAAAGAACAAAGGAAAACCGGCCGGAACGGAATGCAAACTGGCAACCTCAGAAAACTGGTCCCGTAATAAATTACAGGAAAAACCCCGATACTGTGCATACACACCCGCATCTGTATACCGACCGGATACAAATGCAATGAGACAAAATCTACACTGTACTAAACTAGGAGCCGGCTTAAACCAAAGCCGGCTAGTAATATCCGTCCGATCCTGATCCGTGCAATACCGCACGTATCTGATCGAACCTTGCCATATATCCATACGGCCACAAGTGCAAACCGTCCGATCCTGATCCGTGCAATACCGCACGTATCTGATCGGACCCTGCCATATCTCCATACGGCCTCTACAGCGTTTCTCCCGAAAGCTTGAGTAACTGAAAGTGTGGTGGACTCTAAAGACTCGTCAATACAATGGCTGTGGATTTAACCACTAGCACGTCAGAGGTATTAGCCAATACGTGACGGGCCACCAGCTATTGACCAAAAGGGACGTCGATGAGCGAACTCATCCTGACACCCTACTGAGCCTGTCAGTGACAATATCCGTACAGTCCGGTCCGTTCGTCTATGAGTATCGCATGGCGGGCCTAGGGGGTTGGTAAAAGTCAGACCCCCAAAAGCGGTACAAGTCGTGTCGGAGTGTAGCCCAGAACGCCCTGAGATACTACTGGAATACCTACCAGTAAATCTCCTGCCTCGGCCGAGGGCTTTGCGTAATGGCTCTCCTAGACACAGCGCGACCTCACCCCCAATACCGGGAGAGACAAACCCCTGAAGATCCGCTCACTGCCTCCATGTGGCTCGGGACTGTACCCAACTAAAACCTGTTTGCACGACTCCTTTGAGCCGTGGTAGGGTAGTAATCAAAGCACAGTGGGAACTCACATGAGACAAATGACGATCTCAAGTCGATGAACTAACCTGTACACATGTCACCAGGGAATTGCTATCTGACGTCTGGTATAATCCCAACTAGCAGGTTCCCGGTGAGTCCTGTCCGGTGTACTCATAACCCAATGAGCACCTGTATACATCTTAGGTGAACCAACTGACACCAGTGGCTTGTGAGACCGGCCACCGCCCCTCGTCGGGGTCTCGACTGTATACACTAGTCTACTAATGGAGTATCGATGCCCTGTCTCGAAACTCCTACGACTAGGGACCTTTTAAGGATGTGTTTATAGACTACCAGCTCCCACGTATATGATCGCCATCATACTGCTGGTAGTCAAGCAAGAATCCTAGGGGCTCTATCAACGTGTAATAGCGACATGTCAGGTCACCTAAAGCAGTACACGATGATAAAGAAAAACCAGATAGCATACTATCATCTCGAGTAAGACTGTCCTGCCGGGATAGGTCCTCCCTCAATCATTGCAATCACGTGCCTGTGATCCAATAATTGACTCTGAGGGCACTATCTCCAACAATCTCCCACTTGCACTCAAGGCTAATTATTGCGATGTCGCATACTCACAGCCCGTGTGATACCGAACACCCAACTCCTCTACTAGTCAGTCTCACAAAACCCATTTGTGAGACTATTGCGTTCGAGGAATAGCCTCAGTGAGTGGATCCGCCTTGATGTTTCTTTCTATGTCTCTCTCTATCTCAAGTTCGCGGAGAAAGCCATCTCCCGAAATGAGCAATACCTGTCTTAGAATGTCTGGATGTCTGATGGGACCTAGCTCATAAATGAACTCCAAATCCAAAATTCTTAGACTGTATCGTCAACTGAACTTAATCAGTATCCTGCGCCATGCCACCCTCAGTATTCCCTTGGACCACCTGTCCAAAATACTGCCCCTCGTCAGAAGGATAACTATAACTCTGACGATCACCCTGTCGTCCATGTCACCTTGGAAACCTGGAATGATAACTGCCTCCCTAATGAGGCTGTCGTTATCATATCCTTAGAACATCCACTTATGTTCTAAAACTGCTTCCGACAGTTTCTCCAGGATTGGATCAATATCAACTTATTGCATCTACTGCAAGAACAACATCTGGTGTGGTACTTGACATCTCATGATTGACTCAATTTCCTAAGCAAGTGATCTGTCAATCATGCGTATCCCTCTCCCCTTTAGTCTGTAAGACACCTTTAGAGAGGGTGACTCCATCAACTGCAGGTACACTACCGTGCCAGGAGTCGTCCATTCTAAATACTCATAGAATGCTGTCAAGGTACCCAGATTGGGAAACTACCCAAATCTAGATCTAAAACCATAGATCTAGTAACCAGAATGTCCGATATAATATCCAAGTCCTGTGTGGAGAAACTACTGTGTGACAACCAAAATATAACCGATCGTAGTATAGGAATATCACTTCCTACTCTGTGTATGTCATCCAAATACCATGACATCACACCCTACTACCTTCTCAACAGATCCATCCCCTATTCTGATGAAGTCAAACCTATGACTGTCACATCAGAAATAGATGATCTATCTCCGCTGTATCTGCTTTAGTCTATAAATAGACATAAGCCACCTGTCCACCAATGCTTCCGCTGCTCCCACTGACTACGACAACCCTCTGGCAGAGTCATATAGACGTACACTTCTAAAGCTAGTTTAGAACGACGCTATACTCATCCTCCTGCCGGGTCTCACAGTCTGGAACAACAGCAATGGTAAGTCTGGGTAAACAAGAACCTCCCTGCCACCGTCCTTGAGCATACCGAAGTACCTCTCGAGTGCCTGAGGTTATCCACCATATCTGCGGAGTGGCTAATGGAATGTCAATCCAGATTGAATCTTTAGGTTCCTTATCAAATCTTCAGTAATCGTTTGTGGTTCTGGAATTACTTCCAGTTCTACCATACTCCCACTACTGTTTTCTGAAAAAATCCATTTTTATTAAAACTGTGGCGAGTCAAGAACAATATCACTATTGATCTTCCAGATGGTAGAAAGTCAACCCTCGTCATAGCCTGGGTCAACCCACAAACAGCCATTACAGAAACGTGCCTTAAGTTGTCCAGTGTCTGGTTTTAAGCATAAGCCGGACAACTCCCCGTACCTTAACAATGTCAAGATATGAACTGTTCTATATCCAATATAGAAACATAGGCGCTGATTTAATTGAACCAGATTCAAATCATGCAGCTGTCTCCAGTGCATGTCAACTAAATGGAAGGAGGCCGATCAGCGTTACTCAACTTAGGAATGTTTCCAATTATGAGTAACCTGAAAAAGAAGCTAGTTCTCTTAATCATTACTATCAACTGAACACCATACACAAGTATCTACATCTTCGATCACTTTGAAGAATCCCGATACTTGCTACACCTGGTTCTCTACTCTATTCAAATACCTATAACTCCTCAAAACTTAGACCCTGTGTTCTTACGAAACACATGTCTAAGAACTAGAGAAGTTAAAAGTAAACAGAATATAGTATGAGGACCAACCCCTCTGTCCTAATAGACACTGGACAACATACAATACTCTGTATAAGTCCGCTGAGTCTAACAACTCTTTCACTGTGCGTCGTAGGTTGAAAACTGTACTTATGGTTAAGAAGAATTACACCGCTGTTTAATGCTCTTTACCTAACCATCCACTGATATAGGTAAATGTCATTGACATAATATCAAAAGGTATATCTCACTCTATGAAAATAGACGTACAGATATATCAATTTGAAATTGGTGGACAACAGCGGATATTCAAAAACCAAATATTTGCCGACCGGCAAACAGCCCAGATGATCTCCTCAAATATCGCTGATTACAACGAATCCCGATATAATGAGGATGATTACCCTATTCCCAATAACTTACTCCCACTCATCATCTGTAAAACCATACAGATGTGAGAATCAAACCTGGTAAATACATACCCTGGAGCAAGTGTCCAATCGGGAAATCAGTTTTCTTTTAACAGTACACAGCTGAACTGAAACATTGAAATGTTTCGATGGGGTATCCTGGTATTCCTAGTAATGCCTCTTCCATTATCCAGATTCACAACTGTAACCGTATAATTCTTTGCCATTTCTCCAAATCTCTTTATATGTCTTTAGTCATTACCTTCTGCACACCCCTTAGGCCAAATGGTTTTCTTCCTTCCCTACCGTTCGGCACCAGCCTATGGTTTGGAAGAAGACTATCCAATAAGCATAATGGGTGTACTGTCCTAGTCCTAGGAGCACTCGCAATGCGAGAGAAGGTGAAGATAAAAGACAACCGAATAAACCTTATTCCTATTTCTCTTGGACCAGAATCCATCCCCGAACTGGAACAAGTTCCTTTCGAGTTCGTATATAACCATTCGATGGAGTATCCAATAAACTGTGGATCTTCGTAGTGATACGGAGTGTCCTGGAGAAATACAAAGGTGATTTAGGATTGGCGAAGAAATACTTGGTTTGGTCGTGAATATCAGTTGCAATTTACTTTGCCCTCTTACTAATCCCTTGCTTTGTCTTAATCTTAATACCTTCTGCACACCATCGTTATGCTAATTGGTTTTCTTCATTCCCCACTGTTCGGCACCAGCCTAAAGTTTGGAAGAAGACTATCCAATTTGCGTAATAGGTGTACTATCTCCTAAAATAAGGAGTACTCGTAACTTGAGAGGAGGCAAAAAGGAAAAGACAACTGAATAATCCTATCCGTTTTCTCCAGAACCGGAAACCATCCTCGAATTCCTTCGAGTTCGTATCTAACCATACGATGGCTTTGTCCAATGGAAGTGGACGTTCGCAGTAATACGGGGTGTCCTGGAGAAAAGGGTAAAAGTAGGAGTGGCAATGAGGTCTGCAACTCTGACAATCCAAAAGCCAGTGTTAAGAAGGTTCGGTCAACTTGGTCACTGAGTCGTAGTCTTAGGGTCGGGTCAATGGTCGCTGCCAGAGAGAGAGAAAAGAAACACTCAGCGTGCACTCTAACCTAGATCAGAATGGTTACCAATTTATCTAATCAGGAAACCTCCCACTGTAACCTCAAATTCTTCCCCAAACCTAAAAGAAGAATTAGTCGGGGTCACCCGAAGAGTAAACCAACTCATCAGTGGGAATCGGGATCCAACTATCATCGCATGATAACATGACGGAATCCACTCACGTCACCACACTCCAGAAGGTATGCGTATGTCTGGCAAGTTTCAGTTCTTTTGAAACTCCCGATGTGATTTTTACCCCTAGGACCCAAGTGACCTTGACGAATAATCAACAAATCAAAAGGTCCTAGTCAAGTTCAGCCCGTCATTATCTTGATTGCGTTAAACCCACCCGCACGACCCTTGACGAATAATCAACAAAGTCGTACGACTGTCCTAACCAATCCACATATCCATGCGACAGAATAGCACAACAAAGCTACCGCACACTACGCCTCGGCGAATAGCAACGACAAACGCAGCGCGAATACTAAGCAATACTGATCTGAAATGACGGAGGGCTACGACTGGTTTTTGGCGAAAAACCTTTAACGTAATGAACTTGATATCGTTGAAGGAACTGGATAACTTTTTATAAAAATATAGTGACGAAAACCTTTACTAAAGAGGTCACTCCCGGTGAAGGGATCTCGGCTCTTTCCCTGTAGAATGAGGTGCAGGATATTCCAACTGAATATCACGATGCAAAGCAAAAGTAATCGGCTATAGTGAAGTTAATGCCCTGATGCAAACTTCTGTCCAAGGGGTCACTCCCGGTGAAGGGATCTCGGCCCTTGCCTCGTCGACTGAGGAGCAGGATATTCCAAATGAATACCACGATGCAAAACAAAAGTGAACGTCCTTGCAATAACAGCTTTTTTGAAAAGTGTTCCAACAACATCAGAATAGGTTTGTTTATCTTGCATTGATCCGAATCAACGCAGTCCCATCAATTGATCACACCACAAAGAACGAAAATATACTGATGTATGTATATGCCATCCGCATTCGCCACTGGGTCCCGTCATTACCCGTTAGGTTAGCTAACTAACGACAGAGCGGGGACTGGACTAGCGCGGATGCAAAACATATACAACATCTACTAATATATATACCAATATATAATTTTCGCTCAAGGCGTGATAAAATGCAACATCACAGAAAAATGCAGCATCACAGAACAATACAGATATCTGGAAGCCCCGGGTTTCACAGAGCCGCTGCTGAAACCCGACGTTCCCCTGGTCGTGTGGATAGCCTGTGCAATGAAAACCTAGACCCCTACGGGCGCGGCAAGTCACCCGCCAAAACATGAAGCGAGGCAGCCCCCTTCAGCGCTGTGAATGGACCACCCAGCACTTCATGAAATCCGGTAACTTGGGCACCCCTCCTGGGTCAACCTGTACCCCGTACGAGTGCGGCAAATAGCCCGCCAATCCTAGAGTGAAGCCCCCTCCGTCTCAATGCCATGAGATGCGGGCCCGTTGCCCTCTAGAACCCGGCTATCCGTGCACCCCTCCGCGGGGTAATCCTAGTACAGAAAGTAAAATATACATACAACGGGTACATCGACCGCAACCAGGCCGTGCCCCAAAAGAATAATACAAACAGGCAGTGACGGCAGTCCACATGTCGGACGCTCGCCCCGCAATATCAAAAGTACATATAAAACAAAACTGTACTAGCATTGCATCCAGGCTATCCCCCACGACCGATCCGCAACATCACAGCATAAACACAGAACATCAACGTGAAAGTCACGTTCGCAAATCCGTCTAACCGGGCTATAGCAGTTAGACAGGATTTACCGATCAAGTGACATTCACGGTCGAAGATATAATGTAAATACTGTGAACCAATGTGTTTAAAATATCCGATCGATCAAATTTTAACAAGTGGGCCCCCAAGTACTACTGTAGCACATCTAGAAATTCTGGGCCCAAAATTAATGTTCCAAAACCCCTAAAATCAGCCCAGAAAGAAACTGAAGAAAAACGACACGGTGATCTGACCATAGTGAAAGGTGCCTAGGAACCTTTCAGTGGTATCAGAGACTAGCTAGAGCCTTAGGCGAAGAAACCCTCGTGTACGGATCGTTGGCTAGATATTTAGGCGAACAAAACTAACTAGTTAACACTTAACTACAAGTAAACGGAAATACAACCTTTGTAGATCCGGTCCTCCACCTCCATAGCTCCATGAAGAAGTCATCTCCGCTGTACAAATCCGAAATCCGGGCTCTTGCGTCGGCTTCATCGGAGAAGAAGCGGGCTAGGTCATCGACGACGTGCCGAAGATGATCTACGTCGAGGCATCGCTAAATCAAGCTCCGACTTCACCAAGTCCAAAAACTTGTGAAGAGAACACACTCTACTACTTGGCAAGAGGTAGAGGATGAAGAAATAGGAAGTGGGTAGACTTTAGAATTGGATTTCTCACTCTTAATCATCAATCACCATTGATGGACCTTAGGTTTTCTTCTTGAGTTGAAGGAAGAAGAAGAAGAAATGATATGATAAGATTAATTAAAAAGAAAAGAATAATCCAATCTTTATCATAACATGACCATGGTTATGTGTAGAGACTAAACCCAAGTTAAGTGAATGGTTAGGTTAGGAATGAAGACAAAAATGGTGACTAAGTCAAAGTATTCATGAAGCTTCATGAATGAACAAAAGAATGCCACCATTTTTCTTTTCTTTTCCTTAAATGAATAATGAATATAAATAAATGAATAAGTATATAAAACCCTAACCATTCATATAACCATGGTTTAATCTTTACACAAGCACAAGTCAACATGTATCATCAAACATGATACAATGTATATGCACAAAAGTATATCACATATACAACTTGCACATAGAGTGAGAAAATCCATATAAAGTGAACCTATACTAGCTAATGCAAAGTAATATATCAAATATATAATTATGCATTAAATCATTAAATCAACACTTGATTTAATGATCCGGTCATATCGCATATAACCGACTAGTATCCAATGTATCGGCTTATCGAATCAACCCTCAATTCGATAACTAGGTTATATCGCATATAACCATACGACACATTCATCGCGAGAATGAAATACGGTATCACATACACGCATTATTCTCGGTCCCGCACATATCTCATATGCGCTCCTATTTCGTTTCGCTTGAGCCAGGAAACCTCTGTGTAGGACTCTAAAGACCCGTCAATACGCCGGCAGCAGATGATGATCATATCAAACACCCACAAGCCGCAAGCGGTCTGCCAAACGTAACGGCCACCCGGGTATTGAGCGATCTGAAGATCGACGAGCAAGCCCGCTCACACTCCAGTGAATCCGACCAGTAACACTACCGTACAGTCCGGTCTGATCGTCTGATATGTCGCATATCTCACCTAGGGGTGGTAAACGTCAGACCCCAATAGCTCGATAAGTCGTGTTGATATGAGGTCTATAACAATTCGAGAAACTACTGGTAACACTTATCAGTAAATCTCAGCAACCCTGGCCAGGGATTTCCTATTATAGCCAATCGAACACAGCGCAACATCAACTCCCTATACCGGGAGAGACGAATCCCCTCCTATCGCTCATTGCCTCCATGTGACTCGGGACTGTACCCAAAAACCACCGTTTTGCACGCCCTCTTGGACGTGGTAAGATGGAAATCAAAGCACAGTGGGAACCACACAAGACTCTATGACGATCTCGGGTCAACAGACTACTCTGTACCAGTGTCACCAGAGAACTGCCATCTGACGTGAGGTATAATACCATCTGGGAGTTCTCGGCGAGTCCGTCCAGTGTACCCAGTCTCTACTGAGCACCCGTATATCATCTCTGATGTCAAACACCAATGGATATGGGATCATCCATCGCCCATCTGTATGGGTCGAGAAGGTATACGCTAGTCTACTCTGGTATATCGATGCCCCGTCTCGATACACCCACGACTAGGGACTTTGAAGGATGTACTTATAGACTACCGTGTCCCCACTAGTATGATCCGCATCATATTCCAGGTAGTCAAGTACAGATCCTAAGGGCTTTACCAACATGTAACAGGGAGACAATCAGTGTACACGTTAAGGTAAAGATCAACCAGATAGCATACTATCATGTCGAGTAAGAAAATCCTCCCTATATATGTCCCAGCATCCACGACAATATACATCCTATGTATAGTAATGGCCTCTAGGGCATACATATAACTAACAATCTCCCACTTGCACTAGGGCCATCTGATAGCAGTGGTTGTAGTATCTCATACTCAACCATCCCATAAAAGTCTCTCTCTGGGAACAGGCCTTTGTGAGTGGATCCGCTGTGTTGTCCTCTGAGTCTACTCTCCAAAACTCGATCACCCTGGAGATCAACCATCTCCATGATCAAGTGATACTGCCTTAGAATATGTCTGGATCACTGATGGGACCTGCGTTCCTTGGCATAAGCCACAACTCCATTGTCACACAATGGGAGGAACATAGTTCATCTCATGAACCAATATACATCCAAACAGCCTCTTTGGTAGCATCTTAAGTAGCGATGTATGCTGCCTTTATCGTCTAGTATGTCACGGTATCTAGCTTGGAACTCTTCCAACATACCATCCCTCCACTGAGGGTAAAGACAATGCCTGTGACTGACATTCAGTCGTCCTTATCACCCTGGAACCCTTCCAGTGATTCTCCCCAGGATCATGTGATACCATCTCACTTCAACAAGTGAGAATCCTAACATCCATTTAGATCTATCTCATAGATCCAAAATCCAGGAGTTAGTAGGTATCATTATGATCCTATATGGAGAATCATTGTGATAAACGGAGATTGACCGAGCGTAGCATAGGAAACTCTTTCCCTATCAAGAGTATGTCATCCACGTACTCTACGAGGATCACCACCATACTCCCTACTACCTTTTTGTTTATACAAGGTTCATCTACCATTTTGATGATGTCAAACTCTTTGACTAATCCATCAAAACAGATGTTCCATCTCCGCGATGCCTGCTTTATCCTATAAAGCATCTTGCACACGTTTCCGCTGCTCCCACTGTCTACGAAGCCCTCTGGCTGTGTACTTATAGACGCTCTCTTCTAAATCATCATTTAGAAAAGCAGTCAAGACACCCAACCACCAGATATCGCAGTCATGGTATGTAGCCGTGGCAAGTAGGATCTGGATGGACTTAAGCATAGTTACTTGAAAAGGTTTTAACATTATGATCCATATCTGGTCAATGATGCAAACCTTTAACAAGTCTAGCTTTGACAGTCTCAACTTTTCCATCAACACCAAGTAATCTTCTCAAGATATACTTGCTCCTGATGGGGATTTAACCCTTCAGATATTGCAACCAAAGTCCATACTTTGTTGGTGTATAAGGATTCCATCTCAGATCGCTAAGCATCCAGCCATTCTTACAGAGTCTTACTCTGATGGCCAGCTCGAAACTAGTTGGGTCATCATCTCATGATGTAATCCTCGCTCCCACTGTCATAGAGAAACCGAAGTATCTCTCAGGTGGGTGAGGAACCCTACTAGATCGGCGGAGAGGCTGAGGTTCGTTGGTAACTATCAAATCCTTTGGTTCTTTTAAATCATCAGTTGCAGTTTGTTTAGCTGGAACCTTTCCAGTTCTACATTACTGACCTTGCCTCGAGCTTGTCCGGATTTTGCTTTTCAGACATAGGCCGGACAACCCTAAATCTTAACTAGCTTAAGACATGGGCTCTTCCCTTTCCATATCACATATGAAATGGTAGGCAACTAATTTGATTCGAACCCTATTCAATAGGTATGCAGCTTCTCAAGTGCATAACCCCTAAAAGGAAATAGGTAACTCAGTAATACTCATCATAGAGCACACCATATCATATAGGGTGTGATTGCTCCGCCCCGATATACCATCGTGCTATGGTGTATTCGGAGGAGTAATTCTGAGAGAGAGTTTCATTCTCCTTTAGAATAATCCAGGATTTCCGTGCTCAAGTATTCTCCTCCTTGATCACATCAAAGGACATAATACTTGTACCCTTATTGGTTCTTTACTTCTATCTTATATTCTGTGAATATCTCAAAAGGTTCAGACTTGTGTTTCAACAAGAATATACGTCTGAATCTTGAGAGATTATCAGAGAACGTAATGAAGTATAAAGAACCAGTCCTGGCATGTGTAGACAGGGGACCTACATACATCATCATGTATCATCCCAAGAGTTCACAAACTCTTTCTCTGTTTCCAATAAACAGAGCTGTGGTCATCTTATCTCTGTGACATGACTGGCAAGTTTCACAAGATGTAAATTCAAACAGATTTAAATATGCATCTATATGGAACTTAGCTTGTCGGGTCGCATTGATATGACCTAGTCTACAATACCTCAAGAAGAATTCGTTCATTTCTGAACTCTTCCTCTTGTGTGTGTTCCGTATACTAAGAACTGTAGTTTGATTTAGAACATTAATGCTTTTAGATAACGTGCCTGAACCGATCAACTTTTGATATAGGAAATGTTCAAAACATTATCCAACAATACAAAATTTTATCATTTCTTTACTAATAAAGAGACTGATATGATTTTGTATATCAGGTTCAGTATCTAATAACATTCGTTCAGAATCAATGTATTGGTAATACAGGGTGACAGTGACCAACAGACTTGGCTGCAACTCTTGCCCCGTTTTCTGCCTCATGAAACTTATCACCCGTTCTCAGTTCTCTACCTTTCTGTAGCCCTATGTAACAGATTACATATCTGGGATCCTGATCTGGTATCATATACCCAGGACGTAAAGGATACTGAGAAACAGTTCTGTATAATGAACAAACCCGAAGATAATGCATCAGCATGCACTCTCTTCGTTTGGGCGGCACGGGAATTCTGGTAATCCCCAATTTCCTGCTCTGTCTTATAACAATTATAAGTTGGAGCGGGACCAACGTTCCCCAGCTCAGTATAACAAGCGGGTTCGGTCAATATTCCGTATTATTATCTTGATTAAGGCGTGATATGGTCGCTACCTGGAGAGAGAGAGAAGAAAACACTCAGCGTGCGCTCTGTCAAGAATAGATTGGTTTTTATTTTATCTAATCAGGATGGCTCCCACTGCTTTTTATCAAATCTTCCTTCAAACCCTAAATGGAAAGACTAGCCGGGATTAATTACACACTACAAGTTCGCCAATCTTTCAGCCAGGCCAGTGTCGGTACTTTGAGGGAGGTCCCCCGTGCTTTCGCATGAACCTAATTAATGTAAACCTCGTTTTCCCAGAGGCGTAACCCCGTTGACACCTTTCTAGACACCTACTTGATCGGCTAATTGTAATGTATAAAACTCTCCCAGGAGTAACTCTTACTCGCAGCGGGTATCTGGATCCAACTATCTCATAGAAGGTATGCAATCTCATTGCAAATTTCAACACTTGAAATTTCCGATAATATTTTGCCCCTAGCAGCTTTATGACCTTAACATAGTCAACAAATCATAAGTGCTAGTCAAGTTCAACCCGTCATTTCCCGATTGAATTAAACCCACCCGCACGACCCTTAACATAGTCAACAAAGTCGCACGACTACCCTAATCCAATCACATCATATGCTTATGCAGATAAGCACTAATTAGCTACCACACACTACGCCTTAATATAGTCAACAAACGTAGCACGAATACTAACTAGTACTTATCTGAAATGACGGAGGGCTACGACAGGTTTTTCTGAAAACCTATTGCGTAATGAAATTGATATCGTTGTAGGATCGAATGAATTTTGAAATGGAGTGTTTTTGAGGCTTTTCTAGTTTTGCTAAAGGAGTCACTCCCGGTGAAGGGATCGTCGGTCCTTTCCTCGTCGAATGAGGTGCGGGATATATCATATATATCACTGTGCAAAGCAAAAACACTTAAAAGCAATCAAAAGACAAACCGAGTGTGTAGCATCTGCCAGTTATTGCTAAAGGAGTCACTCCCGGTGAAGGGATCGTCGGTCCTTTCCTCATCGAATAAGGTGCAGGATATATCACATATACCGCTATGCAAAGCAAAAAACTGTAGCTACCTGTTTTATTTTGAAATTCGATTCTACAACATCTTAGGTTTCTTTATTTCATTAATCACATTAATGAAGTCCCATCATTTAAGTACCTAAACATCACAGATAAATACGACGTACACTTATGCCATCCGCATTCGCCTCGATGTCCCCTCGTGCACCGTTAGGTTAGGTAACTAACGACAGAGCGGGGCAGGGCTAGCACGGGTGTAAAACATAAGTAACGCCTATATAATATATCATATATACTATATACTGTATCTATCACAGAACATCACATGATCACATCACAGATATCGCAGCAGAAGAATCATATGAAATATTGGATAAACTAGGACGTCCGTGTTTTGAATACGAGCCAGTATAAAACACGGATTCCACGGTCGTGATGAATAGCCAAACCCACACCCCTAGACCCCTACGAGAGCGGCAAGCAACCCTGCCAATTCTAGAGTTAGGAGACCTGGACTCGACTCCTCGAGTTGGTCTCCCACTGGACTCCAGAACCCGGTTACTTGTGCTCCCCTCCTTGGGTCTATCCTAGTGCGGAAAAGTAAATAATATACAACGGGTGACAACTTCCGCAACCTGGAAGCGCCCCAATAAAAGAATATTACATACAAGTTTTTACATGAATGAAAATGAAAAACACTCATCTCACATAAAAACCCCCGGCTATTCGTACACGACGATCCAATATAACATATCCAGCAACACATAACATCACATGTCATCAACGTAAGTAAATATGCGCATCCCAATTGTCGTTGACATATAGCAACGAAACCGGCGATATCACATATTACACTTACGGTCACAGAAAAGAAAGTGTAAAACTACAACAGTTGGAATCCGCAATCTCTTTAGACATCGCATGCCTAATCAAATGAATTACTTAGACATCGCATGCCTAACAATTATAAACCCCGCATTTTAGTCTCTTTATCGAAAACACTTTTCAATATCAAGTCGGGCAATTCAACAAGATTCCCGACATCCTGATCGAATGCTCGTCGCAAACTTTAGTAGGCGGCCGCACCCCCGATACCGTCGACGAAGTGCACCAAGGCGGAACACCGCTGCCGCGAGCACCCGAACGGATGCTTTCGGCGACGGGGTTCTCCTACAGTCACTTGGTCGGGGCTATGGAGTGAGGCTGTCTATTAAGTTTACCCGGCGAGTATCCGCGTACGCTACGTGATTGCGACGGACTTTTGATCACATCAAAATTCCGTGGCAACCGATCAAGTGAGACTAAAGTGCTATGTTTATAACATTCATTCAGTTATCTCATAACTATTTGTGAATTCCAATTATTGTATCCCATTCCAGATAAATAGAAAATGTTAAACTTTTCAATCGAACAATCGAACACCCAAGTTTTCCTGATACAGCTCAACACATGAAATTAAGTCTAACAACATTCCGTTCGTGCCTCAGTACCAACGGTCCAGCCGTAGAAGGGTCAAGCCAACGCCTCACATGTGGCACGCCGTACTGCCCCAAACCCGAAGGTTCAAAGGGCAGTTCAAGACGGTCACATAATCGAGTTAAGGTTTGTTGTCTTCTAGAGGGTCCATCGCTTTACTTGCACTACTTAGAACGTCGTTAAACTACGGAAAAATCCAACACTTGGAAATTTCCCGACAGGGGAAAAATTGGGTATTAATAACCTGTCGAATTTTTTAACATATTCTAAAATTTATCCGGAAAGCCACATAGACAAAATTTGATACTCCGATCAAAACACCGAATCCCCAAAACAACTCCAGAAATTCAACTCTTGAATAAAATTTAAAAATACCCAGAGAACTCAGTACTGAAAACAATGAATTACTGTGCAATTTTTAAAGGCTGACGTTATTAATATGCCGCGGAACCGCTGCCTAAGGCAGGCTTATGCCGCGGTTCCGCGCCATGTTGCACTGTTCATGACTCCAATTTTGCGCCGTAATTCTTATATTTTCCTGCTGGGTTTTCTGAATATTTTTAATTTGGAAAAATCCACGTTTTCAGAAAAAGTACAGAGAGCAATTTGTATTGGGGTTTTCGGGTTCGTTCGGGTTTCAAAATCCGTCTAGACTTCGCCTAAGGCTCTAGCTAGGCTCTGATACCAATGTAGGACAAGACATGAATTACTGTGCATGCCACGTGGTGTAACTCAACACAGTGGCCGCGGTTCCGCGCCTCTTATCCTACATTGGTATCAGAGCCTAGCTAGAGCCTTAGACGAAGTCTAGACGGATTTTGAAACCCGAACGAACCCGAAAACCCCAATACAAATTGCTCTCTGTACTTTTTGTATTGGGGTTTTCGGGTTCGTTCGGGTTTCAAAATCCACAAAAGAATGCCACCATTTTTCTTTTCTTTTCCTTAAATGAATAATGAATATAAATAAATGAATAAGTATATAAAACCCTAACCATTCATATAACCATGGTTTAATCTTTACACAAGCACAAGTCAACATGTATCATCAAACATGATACAATGTATATGCACAAAAGTATATCACATATACAACTTGCACATAGAGTGAGAAAATCCATATAAAGTGAACCTATACTAGCTAATGCAAAGTAATATATCAAATATATAATTATGCATTAAATCATTAAATCAACACTTGATTTAATGATCCGGTCATATCGCATATAACCGACTAGTATCCAATGTATCGGCTTATCGAATCAACCCTCAATTCGATAACTAGGTTATATCGCATATAACCATACGACACATTCATCGCGAGAATGAAATACGGTATCACATACACGCATTATTCTCGGTCCCGCACATATCTCATATGCGCTCCTATTTCGTTTCGCTTGAGCCAGGAAACCTCTGTGTAGGACTCTAAAGACTCGTCAATACGCCGGCAGCAGATGATGATCATATCAAACACCCACAAGCCGCAAGCGGTCTGCCAAACGTAACGGCCACCCGGGTATTGAGCGATCTGAAGATCGACGAGCAAGCCCGCTCACACTCCAGTGAATCCGACCAGTAACACTACGGTACAGTCCGGTCTGATCGTCTGATATGTCGCATATCTCACCTAGGGGTGGTAAACGTCATACCCCAATAGCTCGATAAGTCGTGTTGATATGAGGTCTATAACAATTCGAGAAACTACTGGTAACACTTATCAGTAAATCTCAGCAACCCTGGCCAGGGATTTCCTGTTATAGCCAATCGAACACAGCGCAACATCAACTCCCTATACCGGGAGAGACGAATCCCCTCCTATCGCTCATTGCCTCCATGTGACTCGGGACTGTACCCAAAAACCACCATTTTGCACGCCCTCTTGGACGTGGTAAGATGGAAATCAAAGCACAGTGGGAACCACACAAGACTCTATGACGATCTCGGGTCAACAGACTACTCTGTACCAGTGTCACCAGAGAACTGCCATCTGACGTGAGGTATAATACCATCTGGGAGTTCTCGGCGAGTCCGTCCAGTGTACCCAGTCTCTACTGAGCACCCGTATATCATCTCTGATGTCAAACACCAATGGATATGGGATCATCCATCGCCCATCTGTATGGGTCGAGAAGGTATACGCTAGTCTACTCTGGTATATCGATGCCCCGTCTCGATACACCCACGACTAGGGACTTTGAAGGATGTACTTATAGACTACCGTGTCCCCACTAGTATGATCCGCATCATATTCCAGGTAGTCAAGTACAGATCCTAAGGGTTTTACCAACATGTAACAGGGAGACAATCAGTGTACACGTTAAGGTAAAGATCAACCAGATAGCATACTATCATGTCGAGCAAGAAAGTCCTCCCTATATATGTCCCAGCATCCACTACAATATACATCCTATGTATAGTAATGGCCTCTAGGGCATACATATAACTAACACATAGTGCGGCGGAACCGCGGCCCAAAGGGGGGTTTGGCCGCGGTTCCGCGCTCCCACTAAGGAATCACTCTGTCGAATTTATACAGTAGCCTTAAATTTTCCAGTACATCACTTTTCTGCAACCTGAAAAATTTTTTGAGCCCGGAAAAATTCGACAGAAAACTGATGCATGCAAAACGCGGATTTTGGAATTTCGGTCGATCGGATAAGCAAAACACATTAGAACAAGCTAGGCTAAGTTAATGGCGTGGCTCTGATACCATGTAGCGCCACGGCAGCGCCCCGGCCGTCTATCCGAGGCCAAAATGCGGAATCAAAATTTTCTTAACTTTTAAACTGGCGCTACCGCGGACAATATACCCGGATCGTAACCATTAACCGATATTAGCTATCAAGAGAAAGGGTGAGAGATATACCGAGTGATCCGAGTCCTCCGGTCTTCTCGTCATCATCCCGATCTCCCGCGGAACGTCTTTTCTCCATATCGTCGCCTCCTCACCGGAAGGGCACCACATCGCCTGCGTCTTTTACGGGCTCCCGCATCAATACCGAGGCAACTCGGGCGCGAAGTTGGCTAGCCGACGCGTCCAAGATTTGCTGTAGAAGTAGTGTAGAGTCTATGTCTCTTTGGAGTAGTGAAGTTCCCATTGGTGATGGAGGAATAAGGATAAGGAAAAATGGTGCTTTCATTTTTCCCAAAACTAGAAGAATGAGATGAAGAAATATGTGCCACACCAAAATGGAAATTTCTCTCATCATCCCAACAATAGTGGCCGGCCCTCTTGTTATGGAAATGGTGGAGGGGAAAAACCAAATGCAAGAAGGAAGGTGAGTGTAGGAAAAGGTGGAGGGTGACCACATCCAAAGCAAACCTCACATCATTAACCAAATCAATCTCTTCACAATAACCATCATGAATAAAGCAAGTTATGTAAAGAGAATAAAATGATGATGGTCATATCATAATCCCACATATGCAAGAAACCCCTTCCCCAAATGTAATTTGCAAAACTGCAAATTACCCCCTCCATCGGAACAGTCCGGCCGGGAAAGAACAAAGGAAAACCGGCCGGAACGGAATGCAAACTGGCAACCTCAGAAAACTGGTCCCGTAATAAATTACAGGAAAAACCCCGATACTGTGCATACACACCCGCATCTGTATACCGACCGGATACAAATGCAATGAGACAAAATCTACACTGTACTAAACTAGGATCCGGCTTAAACCAAAGCCGGCTAGTAATATCCGTCCGATCCTGATCCGTGAAATACCGAACGTATCTGATCGAACCTTGCCATATATCCATACGGCCACAAGTACAAACCGTCCGATCCTGATCCGTGCAATACCGCACGTATCTGATCGGACCCTGCCATATCTCCATACGGTCTCTACAGCGTTTCGCCCGAAAGCTTGAGTAATTGAAAGTGTGGTGGACTCTAAAGACTCATCAATACAATGGCTGTGGATTTAACCACTAGCACGTCAGAGGTATTAGCCAATACGTGACGGGCCACCAGCTATTGACCAAAAGGGACGTCGATGAGCGAACTCATCCTGACACCCTACTGAGCCTGTCAGTGACAATATCCGTACAGTCCGGTCCGTTCGTCTATGAGTATCGCATGGCGGGCCTAGGGGGTTGGTAAAAGTCAGACCCCCAAAAGCGGTACAAGTCGTGTCGGAGTGTAGCCCAGAACGCCCTGAGATACTACTGGAATACCTACCAGTAAATCTCCTGCCTCGGCCGAGGGCTTTGCGTAATGGCTCTCCTAGACACAGTGCGACCTCACCCCCAATACCGGGAGAGACAAACCCCTGAAGATCCGCTCACTGCCTCCATGTGGCTCGGGACTGTACCCAACTAAAACCTGTTTGCACGACTCCTTTGAGCCGTGGTAGGGTAGTAATCAAAGCACAGTGGGAACTCACACGAGACAAATGACGATCTCAGGTCGATGAACTAACCTGTACACATGTCACCAGGGAACTGCTATCTGACGTCTGGTATAATCCCAACTAGCAGGTTCCCGGCGAGTCCTGTCCGGTGTACTCATAACCCAATGAGCACCTGTATACATCTTAGGTGAACCAACTGACACCAGTGGTTTGTGAGACCGGCCACCGCCCCTCGTCGGGGTCTCGACTGTATACACTAGTCTACTAATGGAGTATCGATGCCCTGTCTCGAAACTCCTACGACTAGGGACCTTTTAAGGATGTGCTTATAGACTACCAGCTCCCACGTATATGATCGCCATCATACTGCTGGTAGTCAAGCAAGAATCCTAGGGGCTCTATCAACGTGTAATAGCGACATGTCAGGTCACCTAAAGCAGTACACGATGATAAAGATAAACCAGATAGCATACTATCATCTCGAGTAAGACTGTCCTGCCGGGATAGGTCCTCCCTCAATCATTGCAATCGCGTGCCTGTGATCCAATAATTGACTCTGAGGGCACTATCTCCAACAGTTTTCTATCACCCGTCTTTAACATTCGGTTAAATGCGGATTTATCTTTTCTTGAGGTGAGTCATAAGTGTGGAAGGTTCTAGAAGTGATGACTAGGATTTGTGACTCATCATGGCCTTAAATGGTTGATGACTTGTTAAGGTGACTCATTGGTTTTCATTTAATGTTTTGATGATGTGTTTACTGAGTCACCCTTTTCATTTAATTCTTTTTGTATTTGATTAAGATCTTTTACCTTGTGGTCACCTTCCCCTCTCCTACACTCACCTCCCTCCTCCTTTAAAGTGGCCGGCCCATTCTTGATGAGAGAAAATGGTTGTTCATTTCAAAAGATAGTAGGTTTTGGATTCATGGAAATTAGTATATTCAATTCTCATTTCACCCGATTCCAAAAGGTAACTTCATTAACCGTTCGTCCATGGCTTTGGACGAAGCGAGACAAAGTGTTCTACTCCTTCTCTACATCAATCTTGTTCATCTCTTTTAGCAAACTTGATGATCGAGTTGCCTCGGTTCAGAGGCGGGAGCCCGTTTAAAGATCCGTCGACGTGGTGCCACTTGGATGAGAAGATTGGAGATTCAGGAGATCGGAGCAGCCGCAACAAAGCGTGGGATGATGGTTGAAGACCGAAGGACTCGGATCGTTCGGTATAACATTTCTACCCACTTTGTAGTTTGTTAGTTTAGCTTTAATGGCAGATCCGGGTTATAGTATACGATAGCGCCAATTGTAAAAGTTTTTGTTCCGCATTTGGCGTCTGTTAGACGGCCGGGGCGCTACCGTGTACTTACAAGTTTCACAAAGCTCGTTTGTAAAACTGTTGCGTTCGAGAAATAGCCTCAGTGAGTGGATCCTCTCCAATGTTTCTTTCTATGTCTCTCTTTATCTCAAGTTTGCGGAGAATGCCATCTCCCGAAATGAGCAATACATGTCTTAAAATATGTCTGGATATCTGATGGGACCCAGTTTAGAAATGAACTCCAAATCCAGCAAACTTCTTAGACTGTATCGTCTACTGAATTTAATCAGTATCCTGTGCCATGCCTCCCTCGGTATCCGCTTGGACCACCTGTCCAAACAACTGCCTCTCGTCGAGAGGGAAAACTATAACTCTGACAGTCACTCTGTCATCCAGGTCACCCTGGAAGCCTGGAATGATAACCGTCTCCCGAAGGAGGCTGCCGTTACCAAATCCCTTGAACATCCACTTATGTTCATAAACTGCATCCGAACGTTTCTCCAGGATTGGGTTAATATATAAACTTATTGCAACTAGTGCAAAAAACAACATTTAGTGTGGTACTTGACATCTCATGATTGACTCAATTTCCTAAGCAAGTGATATGCCAATCATGCACATCCCTTTCCTCTTTAGTCTGTAAGACACCTTTAGAGAGGGTGACTCCATCACTTGCAGGTACACCACGATGCCAGGAGTCGTCCATTCTAAAACACCTTTAGAATAGTATCAAAGTACCCAGATTGGAAAACTACCAAATCTTGATCTAAAACCATATATCCAGTAACCAGAATGCCTGATATAATATCCATATCCTATGTGGAGAAACCACTGTATGACAACCATAGTATAACCGATCGTAGTATAGGAATTTCACTTCCTATAAAGTGCATGTCATCCAAATACCAGGACATCACACCCTACTACCTTCTTAACAGATCCATCTCCTATTCTGATGGAGTCAATGCCTATGAACATCACATCAAAAATAGATGATCTATCTCCGCTATACTTGCTTTAGTCTATAAATAGACAAAAGCTACTTGTCCACTATGCTTCCGCTGCTCCCACTGACTACAACAACCCTCTGGAAGAGTTATATACATGTGCACTTCTAAAACTAGTTTAGAACGACACTATACTCATCCTCCTATCGGGTCTCATAGTCTAGAACAAAAACAATGGCAAGTATGGGTAAACAAGAACCTCCCAGTCACCGTCTTTGAGGATACTGAAGTACCTCTCGGGTGCCTGAGGTTACCCACCATATCTACGGAGTGGCTAATGGAATGTCAAACCCGATTGAATCTTTAGGTTCTACTAAATTTTCAATAATTGTTTGTGGTTCTGGAATCACTTCCATTTCTACCATACTCCCACTTTTGTTTTCTGAAAAAGTCCATTTTACTAAAACTGTGGCGAGTTAAGAACAATATCACTATTGATCTTCCAGATGGTAGAATGTTAACCCTCGTCATAGCCCGGGATAACCCACAAACTTCCATTACAGAAACGTGTCTTGAGTTATCCAGATTCTGGTTTTAAGCATAAGCCGGACAACTCCATATATCTTAACATCGTTAAGATATGAACCATTCTATATACAATATAGAAACAGAGACACTGATTTAATTGGAACCAGATTCAAATCATGCAGCAGTCTCCAGTGCATGTCAACTAAATGGAGTGTAACATTTCAGAAAATATAAAATATTATTTTTGTAATTTAATATTAAAATAATATATTTCGTGAAAACTATTCGATTTGCGAAATGGGGATTTTCGTAAAATGGTATAAATATATACCAATATTTGTGAAATAATTGGAGATTAAAATCATTTATTCATTTAAAAATATATTTATCGGAATTGGGCATTTTTATAATTAATTATATGCAGTTTAAATAAAAATTGATTAGTGCACTACTAATCGTGATTAGGCGAAATCCCGTCTCTTTTAATTAAACATGGTTAGTGCACCATGACATGTTACATTTTTGTTATATGTTGTTCATTGCATCTGGTTTTATTTATTATGAGAAGAAAAAGAGAATTATTGAGGGGAGAGAGAGAGGGGACACACTTATGACATGGGGCATGGGCATGAGAGAGAGTGGCATGCAATATGAGTAAGGATAAGAGAGAGAGAGAGAGTGGGCTGCCCCCCTTCACATTTCTCCCTTTTTTTCTTCAACTTCTTCATCTTCAAGATCCCCTCACTTCTACCCTCATGGTTCATCACAAAATCCTCACCAAAACCCTATACTCCCTTCACAAAAGTTGATCCCCACCTCCTCCTACACCCTTTGGACCTTTCAAAGTTGGATTTTGAAGAGTTTGAGCAACTCAAGAAAATTCCTGAGTTGCCAAATAAGGTAATTCCTAAACTTCTAGTTTAGTTTTTGAGTTTCCTAGCACCCTATAGTAGTTTAGAGTTAAATCAATTTAGATTGGTGATGTTTGGAAATTCCAAGAGAAGGTTTAGGTGATTGTGTGGACTTGTGATCTTTAGTGGGTGTTTACTTAACCCTTAGTGGTGTTTTAGTAGTCAAGACCCGAGATTAGAACCAAAATACGAACTTAGAATTACCCGACATCGATGATTCGACAGTTTGTGAGTGTATATGGGAATCTGGAGTGACCCGAGACCACCAAAAATTATTTAGCGAATACAGAGAGATGAGCAGGTGACCTAGAAGCAAACCCTAAGACTCGAGACCCCAACTCAACTTCCTTGCCGCAGATTTATTCATTGTGGCCGCAAATTGCGGCCACATTAGGGAATCTGGGGTTTGTTCTTGGTATATGGTTCACTTATCTGATAATTAGACCTCCTATATATGCAGAATTGGCTAATTGTACCTGAGGCAAAATCTGGGATAGATTTCCTTAGTTGCTGAATTTCGTGTTCCGATTTCTGAAACTTGGTTTTTAGATTTGAGTTTGGATTCCGTCGTTGGACGTTTGTACGTCAACGGACGAGGGTTATTTGGTTGATTTTGCTTGCGTAAGCTATAGGTTCTAACCTATAGGCAATTCGTGTGCCGTATCGGTTTTCAGAATTTGTTTTAATAGAATTGCGATTGTGTATTGATTGTAGGTACCTTCGCGTGGATTCCTAGACGACGAAGCACATCGACTACGGCTGAACAAGGAGTTCCGTAGGTGAGTAGATTTATATCAACGGGGGAAGTCGGGTGGATGGCGTATAGCACCCTCGCAACCATTGATATGTGATTTATAATTTAGAGACAAGATATGCCATGACTTAAGGTTATAGTTTATGGTTTAGTGTGAAATGATATGATAGAAAGGATGTCTCGAGTTGATATATGAGGATATGAAACGTGAATGTGAACCACGATATATACTTGTAGTTGCAAGAGAATGTGTACGATATTATAGTGGCATGTTATGAGGTCGATAAATACGGCATGAGAGTAATAAGATAGATAGTATATGTAAGATGACATTGATGTGAGATATTGATATGATGAATATGATGACTTGGCTTAATATGTCGTTACAGATGCGAGGCGATATGAGGATATTAATACCTTTGTCAGGTCCCATGATATGAGATTGATACGGATGTGACATGAGATATAGGTATATATATATATATAATTATATGAATAATGAGTGATATGCCGTATGAGACGTTAGATCCGTACCCTCATTGTTGTATAGGTCGATAGAATCCCTATTCTGTTGTTGTCGCTGCACGATGGTTTACAACACGCGATGTTTTACCGGATGATTGATCCATACCCTTGACTAGAGGATGTCGTACGATGGATTATACCGTACGTGATGTTGTGAGGCTGGATGCCGATTGATAGATTCGCCGACTTGGATATGTTATAGGTATTTAATCCCTGTCTACACCGCTTAGTTTAGCCTTTACGTAGATATTAGATTAGATACGTATACCTTATAGCATTGCGCTCACGATTTACTTTCTGCTACTTTCAGGATATTCTCATTACATTACATATACCTGTGCTAGTACACCTACACAATTATCGATGATGCGTATGTTACACTTACACAGATTTGCCGGCTCACACACTTTCATCATCGATAATTGCTATGTCACTTACACAGTAGAATTGCTACATCATGCTATTACTCTAATTGTTCAGTACCGTCACATGACTCGTCGGCATGATATATTGCTATGCTGACATCATTATGCTATGTCGCATGATATACTTGATATGCTCACATTTCTGTTCTATGTTTGCATACATCATGCTTTATGATTATACGCATTAAGATGTTATTTTCATGAGATTCTGGATTTGAGAACCATGGTTATATTTCAAAGGAAATATGGTATTGTTTTAAAAACCCGGTTTCTCTTGATATGATATTTCAAGGCGTCCACAATGGGTTTTCTCGGTTCTGAGATTGGTATGTGAAACCCAATTCGAGGAGATGGATGATCCGTTTGCGAGTACATGGTGAACCCGGTATGGTACCCCGGGGCAAGAAAGGTATGTTGTGTAGTAGATGATGAGCCTGGCAGAGAGACTACTACCTACCGGTGATTGTATTTGGGCTTGGCGGTTATCCGGAGACTACCGACTGGAGTCGTGAAATGATATGGGCCGATCCGGACTGATGGAGCCCGTGGGCTGATCCGGACTGACGGAGCCTGAGATATGAGGATTTACGTGTCGATGCTGGACACGGGTTTCATGATGTTTCGAGTATCGATGTTAGACACTCAGGTTCCATGATTTTGATGTGTCGTTGATGGACACACATTGGTTGATATCCTCATATTTACATGCATATGCTTTCATGATGTTTCGAGTGTCGATGTTGGACACTCAGGTTCGATGATGTTGTTGTGTCGTTGATGGACACGTGGATGATATCCACATGCATAAATGCATTGATTATATTGTTGGCTCATATTCAGACACGGTCACCCTAGATATCATAGTATTACCTTTATGATATAGCTGATCTAGGAATCGTTTTGTTATTCGATTTCTACATGCCGATGTTTTCTATTCACGAGTTGGCAACTCACCCCCGTTGTGCCACAGTTCTTGCAGGTTGACCGCATGGATCAGTAGCGGTATCGCTGGCACACAGCTTGCTTTCGGGTGATTTGCTATGATAAGTGGGACATATTGGATCGTGCCCACTCTTGTATTTATTATTCCTGTTGTATATAGTCAACTCCATCAATCAGAAACTAGTATTTGTATAAGTAGTAAGACTTAGAAATACTTGTGGTTTTGAGACTTAGAGCGATGAGTTATATGTTCGCTGGGTGGATTTGATGTCTTGTTTTACTCACTATCCTTTTGTGTTGATCCTCGCCGTTAGGCGTCGTATACACATATTTTTGACTTGCGTGGTTGTGATTCCGCCGATTGGCGAAGAGCTAGCTCCCGCTTGGGATGCCTTTATTGTCGTTATGTATATGTCGTTTTGGATCAAAATATACAAGGGAAGTGCTGCCCAAATTTTTAAAAGACCAAACATGTTTTTCAACTAGTATAATCCACTTGCATTTTCTTGTTCCATTATCTATGCATTTAAGAAAACGTTTGATTTCATCGTACCCTTATTTCAAAACTTCACCTCTTTTATTTTCTTTAAAAAGGTTTTAGATTTCTGGGCTTCGGCTTACTTAAGTGACGTTACGCCTTTAGACGTTGCGTGATTTAAGTGCCGGTCACGAACTAAATTTCGGGTCGTGACATGGAGAGAAGCCGATCAGCATTACATAACTTAGGAGTTCATCCAGATATGAGTAACCTGAAAGAGAAGCAAGTTCTCAAAACCATTACTATCAATTGAATACCAAACACAAGTATTTACATCTTCGATCACCTTGAAGAATCCTGATACTTGCAACACATGGTTCTCTACTTTATTCTTATACCTATAACTTCTCAAAACTTGGACCTTGGATTTCTACGAAGCACTTGTCTAAAACTGGAGAAGTCATAAGTAAACAGAATATAGTACGAGCACCAACCCCTTTGTCCTAATGGACACTGGACAACATACAATACTTTGTATAAGTCCCCTGAGTTGAATAACTCAAACCCTGCGCGTCGTAGGTTGAAAACTGTACTATGGTGAAGAAGAATTACACCGCTGTTTAATGCTCCTTACCCTATCATCAACTGATATAGGTAAATTTCATGGACATAATTTCAAAAAGTTATATCTCACTTTATAAAATAAACGTACAGATATATCAGTTTGAAACTGGTGCATAACAACGGATATTCAAAACCAAATATTTTCCGTCCGGCAAAAACCCAGGAGATTTCCTCAAATATCACCAATTACAATGAATTCCGATATAATGAGGATATAATCACCTAATTTCCAATAACTTACTCCCACTCATCAGCTGTAAAACCATACAGATGTGAGAATCAAACCTGGTAAATACATACCCTGGAGTAAGAATCTAATTGGGAAATCAGTTTTCAATTAACAACTCACAGTGAAACTGAAACATGAAAATGTTTCGAAGGAGTATCCGGGTATTCCAAGTAATACCACTTCCATTATTTAGATTCATGACTATAACCGTATATTTCATTGTCATCTCTCCAAATCCCTTTATTTGCCTTTACTCATTACCTTCTGTACACCACCCTTAGGCTAAATGGTTTTCTTCCTTCCCTACCGTTTGGCACTAGCCTATGGTTTTGAAGAAGACTATCCAATAAGCGTAATAGGTGTACTCTCCTAATCCTAGGAGCCCTCGCAACATGGGAGAAGGTAAAGATAAAAGACAACTGAATAATCCTATTCAATTTCTCCTGAACTAGAATCCATTCTCGAACTGGAACAAGTTCCTTCGAGTTCGTATGTAACTATACAATGGATTATCCAATAAATATGGATCTTCGTAGTGATACGGGGTGTTCGGGAGAAATGCAAAGGTAAAGTAGGAGTGGCGATGATATACGCGGTTTTGTCATGAATGATAGCTGCCGCAATTTACTTTGCTTTCTTTCTAATCCCTTTATTTGTCTTTACTTATTAGCTTCTGTACACCTCACTTAGGCTAATTGGTTTTCTTCCTTCCCCACCTTTCGGCACCTGCCTATGGTTTGGAAGAAGACTATCCAATAAGCGTAATAGGTGTACCCTCTCCTAATCCTAGGAGGCCTCACAACTTAAGAGAAGGTAAAAGGAAAAGACAACTGAATAGTCATATTCAATTTCTCCAGAATCGGAAACCATTCTCGAATCTGAATCAAGTTTCTTCGAGTTCGTATGTAACTATACGATGGTCATTTCCAATAAACGTGGATCTTCGTAGTGATACAGAATGTTTTGGAGAAATGCAAAGTGTAAAAGTAGGAGTGGCAATGAAGTATGCAACTCTGACAATCCAAAAGCCAATGTGATTTAAGAAGGTTCGGTTAACTTGGTTCTTGAGTTTTAGTCTAGGGTCGGGCCATAGTCGCTGCCAAAGAGAGAGAGAAAAGAAACACTCAGCATGCACTCTAACCTAGATAAGAATGTTTAATCACTTTATCCAATCAGGATGTCTCCCACTGTATCCTCAAATTCTCCTCCAAACCCGAAAGAAGAATTAGTCGGGATCATCTAAAATCACCCGAGGAGTAAACCAACTCATTAGTGGGAATCGGGATCCAACTATCATCGCATGATAACTTGATGGAATCTACTCAAGTCACCACACTCCAGAAGGTATGCGCAAGTCAGGCAAGTTTCCTGTATGTTTGAAACTCCCGATGTGATTTTTACCCCTAGGACCCAAGTGACCTTGACGAATAATCAAAAAATCAAAAGGTCCTAGTCAAGTTCAACCCGTCATTATCTTGATTGCGTTAAACCCACCCGCACGACCCTTGACGAATAATCAACAAAGTCTTACGACCATCCTAACCAATCTACATGTCCATGCGACAGAAAAGCATTACAGAGCTACCCCACACTACGCCTCGGCGAATAGCAATGACAAACGTAGCGCGGATACTAAGAAATACTAATCTAAAATGATGGAGGGATACGACTGGTTTTTGGCGAAAAACCTTTAACGTAATGAACTTGATATCGTTGAAAGAACCGGGTGGTTTTACAAATGTATGGGGGCGAAAACTTTTGCTAAAGAGGTCACTCCCGGTGAAGGGATCTCGACTCTTTCCTCTTTGAATGAGGTGCAGGATATTCCAAACTGAATACCATGATGAAAAGCAAAGAATCGACTATAGAAAGGTTATTACGTTGACGCAAACTTCTGCCCAAGGGGTTACTCCAGATGAAAGGATCTCGGCCCTTGCCTCGTAGTATGAGGTGCTGGATATTCATAACCGAATATCACTGTGCAAAACAAAAGCAAACGTCTGCAATGTCTGTTTTTAAAACTTGGTTCCAACAACATCAAATAGGTTTGTTTTACTTGCATTGATCAGAATCAACGCAGTCCTATCAATTAATCACACCAGAAAATAACGCAAATATAATGTACGTATATGCCATCCGCATTCGTCACTGGGCCCCGTCATCACCCGTTAGGTTACTTAACTAACGACAGAGCGGGGGCTAGACTAGCGCGGGTGTAAAACATATACAACATCTATTGGTATATATATAAAAATATATAATAATCGTTCCAGGCATGATATACGCAACATCACAGAATAACGATAAGCATCACAGAACAATAATGATAATCTGGGAGCCCCGGGTTTCCTTTGAGCCGTAAGTGAAACCCGACGTTCCCCTGGTCGTGTGGATAGCCTGTCCAATGAAAACCTAGACCCCTATGAGTACGGAAAGTTACCCGCCAAAACCAGAAGTGAGGCAACCCACTTCATCAAAGTGAATGGGCCACCCGGCACTTCACGGAATCCGGTAACTTGAGCACCCCTCCTTGGGTCAACCGTAGCACCTACGAGTGTGGAGAATAGCCCGCCAATTCTAGAGTGACGCCCCCTCCATCTTAACGCCATGAGATGCGGGCTCGTTGCCTTCTAGAACCCGGTTATCCGTGCACTCCACCGCGGGGTAATCCTAATACAGAAAAGTAAAATATGTACAAAGGTGACATCGACCTAAACCCGGTCGTGCCCCAAACAAATAATATACAAACAGGTAGTGACGGCAGTCCACATGTCGGATGCTCGCCCCGTGATATCGAATGTACAAATAAAACTAAACTGTACTAACATTGCACCCAAGCTATCCACCACGACGATTCAGTGACAACACAGCACAACATAGAACATCAACGTGAATGTTACGTTCGCAAACCCGTCTAAAAGAACTATATAAATTAGACAAGTTGTACCGCTCTAATGACATTCACGGTCGTAGATAGTAATGTATGTATTGCAAAACATTAAACAGTGTTAGAAATATCGACTTCGAAATAACCCCGAATAGCCCCATACTAATAGATAAAACCATATCCAAACTGGGCTAAACTAGCAATACCACTGAACTAATATTCCAGAGACTAGACCACACCCAAAATTCAAAGTCCTAACCCTTCTACAAAACCGGCCACCTCGGAAATTTCTTGCATCTGGCCGGCCAAATTTTGTTGGAATGGGCTCGTATTTAGGGTGCAGTCTAGTTGTCACAAAATTAGCCTTCTGCAATTACTTAAAAAAAAATTGAAGACTTTGAAAAAATCGACAGCAACTGTAATATTCGAGGTATTGATTTGGAGTTGTTTCGATTTCGACACTTTAACATCGTCTAAACAAGCTACCAATGGGTTAACAGGTTGGCTCTGATACCATGTTGGGTTACGGCAGCGTCCCGGCCTTCAATCCGTGACCAAATGCAGATCAAAAATTTATAAAATATGGCGCTACCACAACCAATTACCCGAATCTACCATTAACCCATAACTAGCAATCTTTAAACTAGGAGTTTAGAATGGTTTATACGGAATAGATCCGTATCCTTCGATCTTCAACCATCATCCCAATCTCTTAAGGGCTTCCTTGATCAAGCTTGATCTCCGGTCTCCCTCCATCGAAGATGATCCACCCGAGGGTCTATGTAACGAGCTCCAACCTTATCTCCGAGGCAACTAGGGTACCTAGATCGCTACACTAGATACCGTAGATGAAGTAGAGAGTGATGAAAGATTAATTTGTCTCAAGACACCCAAGGATTCTCAACTCATGAGAGGGTTTGAGTGGAGCTAGAGGAAGAAGAAGATGCCATGAGGATGAGAGTTTAGAGCAACTCAAGAGAGAGAAAAATGAAATGAATAAATGGCTTGTTCTTTTGTTTGTTGTGAGATTATCTAATAAATAATGATGCCATCCATAAAAATATCCCATGCCACCAAAATATCTAGAGTCAACCATAATATCTCAAGTCAACAATAATCTCACAATAAACAAAACTTTAAGCATGCTAGAATAGTAACCATGGGTCACTAATTAGCCATGCCACAAATATGCAATAACTCCTCATTCTACACCTCAATAATCTTTTAATCCAAAAAGGTCTAAACCATGATGAGGTGTAATCTTCTAAAAGTAATCTTGTAATAAATTACAAGAATACTCCTCAACCGTATATACATACCCGCATCCGTATTCCGAAGAATACGAATACAAAGAGACGAAAATAATCCAACAATATAATACTAGGATCCGGCTTAAACCAAAGCCCACTAGTATTATTCGTCTGAACATCATGCGTGCAAAAGTGTATGTATGTGATCGAACTCTGCCTTAAAACCATACGGCCTCTACAACGTTTCGCCCGAGGCACGGAAACCCTCTGTATGGGACTCTAAAGACTCGTCAATACACTGGCAGTGGGTTTAACCATAAGCACGTCAGTGGTACTAGCTGTACGTAACGGCTACCCAGGTATTGTGTAACGTTTCAAAAATCGTTTTGCAAAATTTTCCGTTTTAGGGCAAAATAGTCGGTATTTTCCGTTTTAACCTGATTTCGATCAAACGTCCGTAGAAACTTGCCGGCACCTATTTTTGCTAAAATAAAGCTAGTGCGCGAACTATGGGGGTATATGGGAGGATTAGGTTCAGATAGAATTTTTCCCTATTTAAATTATTATTTTAATGCTTTATTTGGGCACTTTATTTGTGGTAATTATTTTTTTATGCAGGTAAATTACTACAAATGGGTTTTTATGCTAAACTTATCATTAGAAATATGTTTAGAACCTTCTCTCTAAATATCTTGATTTTTGGTGGAATTAATGGATTTTTTTAAAAGAATTTTTGTTTTATTATGCAAATTATTGTATTTTTTCCTTCTAGAAAATTCCACACAACTCCACACAAAACCTAGCTTCCTCCTTGGCCGGCCACAATCATTCCCTTGCTTCCCTTCATCATTTTTGCTTCATTTCTTCTCATTTTGCATCAAATAAATCATGAAAAATCCAAATTAATTCATAGAAATTCAAATAAAATCCAAAACCTTCATTCTTCTTCACAAAAGTTGCTTGGATCTTCATTCTAGTAGGGATTTTGGAGGCTAAACTTTGGTTTTATTCTTGATTCAAGTGGTGTACTTGAAGGTATAAAACCTTAACTCTAATCTCTTTTTTGTTGCTTAATACTTTATGCTAGCTTAATTAGATGTTAATTTAAGCTTTAATTTCATATTTCAAAATTCTAGAAATGGTTTTAGAAATTCAAGTTAAGGTTAAAACTTGATTTAAGTGTTTAATGTTTTATTGAAGTGTTAATTTGTGATTAGGAAAAGCTTAACCTAGTAGAAAATGTTAATTATTGTTAATGAATACTTTGTTTAATTATGTTATATTGCTTACTAGGTTTTTGCTAAAACTTATTTTGCAAGTGTTAAAAATATAGAATTGGTTTTGATAGCTTAGTTAAGCTATTTTAAGGTGTTTGTAATCGCTATAAATGTGTTAGCTGTAGGGTTCCTTAGCACACTCATGAGATTCTACAACAGATCAAACATGTCCAATTCAAAATTTTTTATGTGCCGAAAAACCCTAAACAAGATCGATACTAGAGGTAAGGCGAAAGAACATGCAAGTTAACAACTTTAACTAAAAGTAAAAGGGACTACAACCTTTGTAGATCCGGTCCTCCACTTCCAAAGCTCCATGTCGACGTCCCTTCGCTGCGATCATCGGGATCCCGGACTCTAGCGATGGTTTCGTCGGAGAAATGATCGGGCTAGGTCGTTGACTTCGATGCCGAAGATGATCTACGTCGAGGCAACTCAAATTCAAGCTCTATCTTCACTATGTCATGAAACTTGTGAAGATAACACACTCTACTACATGGCAAGTGGTAGAGGATGAAGAAATAAGAAGTGAGTTCACTTTGGAATTGGATTTCTCACTTGGATTCATCACTTGGAATTTTCTAGCAATGGTTTTCTTCTTCATGAAGAAGATGAAGAAGAAGAAAGAAAATAATGAATGAATAATCTTAAAATAGAAAATCAAGTGATGCTTATCATTTAGCAACCATGGGTGAGGTAACTAATGTAGAGAATAAACTAAGGTTTAGGTGAAATGGTTAGGTTAATGAATAAAAACAAAAATAAAAACAAAATAATGAATGAGTAAATGGTTAAGGTTTTATTTACATTTTCTTTTTAACCAAAATAAATAAAGTAAATAAAACCCTAACCATTTACCTAAGCATGGTTTAAAGCATACACAAACCCAAGTTTGCATGTATCATCAAACATGATACTAACTAGTGCACAAAAATATATCACATATACAACTTGTGCAAATCAAGTGAGAAAATCCATCTTAAATGAACAAATACTAGTTAATGTAAAATAATATATCAAATATATAATTATACATTAAATCATTAAATCAACACTTGATTTAATGATCCGGTCATACCGCATATAACCGACTAATATCAAGTGTATCAATATATCGAATCAACATTTGATTCGGTAACCCGGCTATATCTTATATAACCGTCTGATGATACAAATCGCGAGAATAGAATCCAGTATCACATACTGGTACTATTCTCGGTTCCGCACATATCTCATATGCGCTCCTATTTCGTTTCGCTTGAGCCAGGAAACCTCTGTGTAAGACTCTAAAGACTCGTCAATACGCCGGCAGCAGGTGATGATCATATCAAACACCCACAAGCCGCAAGCGGTCTGCTAAACGTAACGGCCACCTGGGTATTGAGCGATCAAAAGATCAACGAGCAAGCCTGCTCACACTCCTGTGAATCCAACCGGCAACACTTACCGTACAGTCCTTTCTGTTCGTCTGATATGTCTTATATCTCGCCTAGGGGTGGTAAACGTCAGACCCCAGTAGCTTGATAAGTCTTGCCTATATAAGGTCCATAACAAGCGTGAAACTACTGATAACTCTTACCAGTAAATCACTGCAACCCTGGTCAGGGATTTCCAGTTATGGCCAGTCGAGCATAGTGCAAAATCAACCCCCAATACCGGGAGAGACGAATCCCCTCCTATCGCTCATTGCCTCCATGTGAATCGGGACTGTACCTAAAAACCACTTGTTTGCACGACTCAGTAGAGCCGTGGTAGGGTGGAAATCAAAGCACAGTGGGAGACACACAAGACTCTATGATGATCTCGGGTCAACCGACTAAGCTGTACCAGTGTCACCAGAGAACTGCCATCTGACGTAAGGTATAATACCATCTGGGAGTTCTCGGCGAGTCCGTTCAGTGTACCCAGTCACCACTGAGCACCCGCATACCATCTCTGATGTGAAACACCAATGGATATGGGATCATCCATCGCCCATCACATGGGTTGAGAAAATATACGCTAGTCTACTCTGGAATATCGATTCCCCGTCTCGATATTCCCACGACTAGGAACATTGAAGGATGTACTCATGGACTACCCAGGCCCCACTAGTATGATCTACATCATAGTCCTGGAAGTCGAGCACACATCCTAAGGGCTTTATCAACATGTACTAGAGAGACTGCAAGTATACAAGTTAAGATAAAGAGCAACCAGATAGCGTACTATCATGTCGAGCAAGAAAGTCCTACCTATATATGTCCCAGCATCCACTATAATATACATCCTATGTACAGTAATGGCCTCTAGGGCATAAATATAACTAACAATCTCCCACTTGTACTAGGGCCATCTATAGCAGTGGTTGCTGTATCTAATACTCAACCATCCCATAAAAGTCTCTCTTTGGGAAATGGCCTTTGTGAGTGGATCCGCCGTGTTGTCCTCTGAGTCTACTCTCCTAACCTCGATCACCCTGGAGATCAACTATCTCCATGATCAGGTGATGCTGCCTCAGAATATGTCCGGGTCACTGATGGGATCGGGGTTCCTGGGCCAAAGCCACACTTCCATTGTCACACAATGGTAGGAACCTAGTTCATCTCATGAACCAATATACTCCCAAACTGCCTCTTTGGTAGTATCTTTAATAGCGATGTTACCAGCCTTTATCGTCTAGTTTGCCACGGTATCTCGCTTGGAACTCTTCCAACATACCGTCCCTCCACTGAGGGTAATGACATTGCCTGCGACTGACATTCAGTCGTCCTTATCACCCTGGAACCTTTCCAATGATTCTCCCCAGGATCCATTGATACCATCTTACTACACCTAGTGAGAACCCTAACATCCATTTAGATCTATCTCATAGATCCAAAACCTAGGATTTAGGAGGTATCACTTTGATCCTATATGGAGAATTCTTATGATAAGAGGAGATTGACCGAGCATAGCATAGGAAACTCTTTTCCTATTTCGAGTATGTTATCCACGTACTCTACGAGGATCACCACCTTTACTCTATACTACCTTTTTGTATACACAAGGTTCATCTACCATTTTGATGAAGTCAAACTCTTTGACTATCGCATCAAAACAGACGTTCTAACTCCGCGATGCCTGCTTTAATCCTGTAAAGCACCTTGTATACGTTTTCGCTGCTCCCACTGTCTACGAAGCCCTCTGGCTGTGTACTTATAGACGCTCTCTTCTAAATCAATATTTAGAAAAGTAGTCATGGCACCCAACCACCAGATATCGTAGTCATGGTATGTAGTAATGGCAAGTAGGATCTGGATGGACTTAAGCATCGTCCCTGGAAAAGGTTTCATCATTATCCATGCCTGGTCGATGACGAAAACCTTTAACAAGTCTAGCTTTGAAAGTCTCAACTTTTCCATCTACACCAAGTAATCTTCTCAAGATATACTTGCTCCTGATAAGGATTTAACCCTTCAGATATAGCAACCAAAGTCCATACTTTGTTGGTGTACATGGATTCCATTTCAGATCGCTAAGTATCCGGCCATTCTTAGAGAGTCCCTACTCTTGATGGCCTGCTCGAAACTAGTTGGGTCATCATCTCATGATGCATTCTTCGCTCCCACTGTCATCGAGAAACCGAAGTATCTCTCAGGCGGATGAGGAACCCTACCAGATCGACGGAGAGGCTGAGGTTCGTCGGGGACTATAGAATCCTTTGGTCCTGTCAAATCAGCTGCAGTTTTGTATAGCTGGAACCTTTCCAGTTCTACAGAACTGACCTTGCCTCGATCTTGTCCGGATTTTGCTTTTGACATAGGCCGGACAATCCCAAATCTTAACTTACTTAAGAGATAGGTTCTTCCCATACCATATCTTATATGGAGTGGTAGGCACTGATTTGATTCGAACCTAATTCAATAGGTATGCAGCTTCTCAAGTGCACAACCCCAAAAGGAAATAGGTAACTCAGTAGTACTCATCATAGTGCACACCATATCTAATATGGTGCGATTGCTCCGCCCCGATACACCGTTGTGCTGTGGTGTATTCAGAGGAGTAACACCGAGAGAGAATCTCATTCTCCTTTAGAATAGTCCAAGAATTCCATGCACAAGTATTCTCCTCCCTGATGTTATCATAGGACATAATACTTATACCCGGTTTTTTGTTCTCTACTTCTAACTTATATTCTGTGAATATCTCAAAAACTTCGGACTTATGTTTCAACAGGAACATATGGCTGAATCTTGAGAGATCATCAGAGAATGTAATGAAGTACAAAGAACAAGTCTTGGCATGTGTAGACAGGGGACCTTGCATACATCACTATGTATCAGTCCCAAGAGTTCACTAACTCTTTCT